>AP028271.1:0-2400000 GCA_030269945.2 Trilocha varians
GACACGAATGACTCCGGCGAACAGGTTCTGGAAAAAATAAGAAAAGTAGTCAATGCACGAACTGAGGGAATCAAAGTTGATAAAATAAGAAAAGCAAAAGACAAAAAAGTCATAGTAGGCTGTAGCAACCACGAAGAGATGAAGAAAGTAAAGGCCCGAATTCAAGAGAACGGGAAACTGAATGTGGAAGAGGTGAAAAATAAGGACCCAATGGTCATACTTTATGGCGTTCTTAAAAGTAACACCGATGAAGACATACTTCAGTCCATCCAGGTTCAAAATAAAAATATTATACAGGGACTAGAAAAAGAGGAAAATCGCGTAGAGGTTTGCTACAGACGCAGGGCAAGGAACCCCTTGACAGAGCATGTGGTCCTAAAAGTGTCACCCGTAATATGGCAACGACTGACACAGACAGCCGCGGTGCATGTGGACATCCAGAAGGTTCCAGTAGCTGACCAATCCCCCATAATACAGTGCTCGCGCTGTTTGGGGTATGGTCACACAAGGCGATTTTGCACGGATCAACTGGATGCCTGCAGCCACTGCGGAGGAGCACATGTAAAATCGAAATGCCCCGAATGGCACTCTGGAAATAAAGCCTCTTGCATTAACTGCCGGAAAGCAAACGCCGAAGTCGCGGCACACAATGCGTTCGACTCATGTTGTCCAGTGAGACAGAAGTGGGACGCATTGGCGCGCTCGGCAGTTTCTTATTGCTAAAGTTGTCACACGGGAAATTAAAGGTAACAACAATGCTCCGATCTACACAATATTCCAGGCAAACCTCCAGAGGAGCGAATTGGCGACTTCCGAACTCATCATAGAAGCGCAGAAAAATAGGGTAGCTCTTGCACTAGTGCAAGAACCTTACATAGGCAATACCCGTCGCATGAAAGAGTACATCGGAACCAGAGTCGTACAATGTGACAAACAACCAGATATGCCTAACAAGGCGGCAATAGTTCTGTTTGATGACAAAATAACAATTACTCAATGCCCAACACTTACCACTCCTAACATTGTAGCCATCAAAATTAAAACAGACCAAGGGCCTATTGGGATTGTAAGTGCATATCTGGAGGGTGACAAACCTATCGAACCATATGTAGAATGGTTAAGAAAAATTAAAAGAGAGATAGGGACAGACAAAATTCTTCTGGGGGGAGACTTCAACGCCTGGAATACGTGGTGGGGGAGTTTAAGGACAGACACTAGGGGAGAAGCCGTAGCGGGGTTGATGGATGAGCTAGACTTCCAAATATTGAATGAAGGAACAAAGCCAACTTTCGAGGTATTGCGAGGCGGAAGGGTGTACAAGAGCTGTGTTGATATAACAACATGCACATCGGACATGCTTGAACTGGTGGAAAACTGGAAAGCAAGAGGAGATGTCACGAACTCGGACCACAGGGTAATCCAGTTCAATTTAAGACTAGAACCATTAACTGCAATAGAAATCAAACGAACAACACGCATATTTAACACTAAAAAAGCAAATTGGGCACAGTTTCGCGAGAAACTGACCCAAATCTGGGATGAGAATAAATTTAATAAAGAAAACATTGAAAACATTTTTAGCAAAGATCAAATAGAATTAACAGTAGATAAATTAACCGAAACTATAAAACAAGTAAGTGAAGAAACCATCCCACATATTGGAAACAAGAAACGAACTGGATTATCCTGGTGGACCGAGGAACTCGACCGACTCAAACAGGAAGTCAATACCAAAAGACGCCGAATTCGTGCAGCCCATCCTTCACGTCGAGCCTGGGTTGTAGAACAGTACCTCGAAGCAAAAGAGTCCTACCAACAAGAAATGAAAAGAGCTCAAACTTCCAGCTGGAAGACATTTTGCAGCAGACAAACTCGCGAGACAATGTGGGACAGCATTTATCGAGTGATCGGTAGGACTGCAAAAAGGACAGAAGACATTCCGTTAACGCTCAATGGACAGGTATTGGACGAGAAGCAATCGGCGGAGTTGATGGCAGAGACCTTCTATCCCGAGGATGACCCAAAAGATGACGACACAGTCCATGAAAAAACTAGACAGGAAGCGAAGATAGTGAATGTGGAGGTGCATGAAGATTCATGTGATCCTCCATTTACAGCAGCTGAACTGAAATGGGCTGTGTCCAGCTTCGATCCCAAAAAGGCCCCCGGGATCGATGGCCTCACATCAGATATATGCGACGTCGCAATAAAAGCTGATGGCGGAATGTTCTTGTCTCTGATGAACAGATGTCTGGCTCTAGGAATATTCCCGGCGGCTTGGAAACAGGCAGTAGTTGTGGCGCTCAGAAAGCCTGGCAAAGAGGACTACACACACCCCAAATCTTATAGACCTATTGGTCTGTTACCAGTACTAGGCAAAATACTTGAGAAGATGTTGATCAGGCGCATTAGGTGGCATATCCAGCCAGGAATGAGCCAACAGCAGTATGGCTTCACACCACAGCGTAGCACCGAGGACTCCCTCTATGAAGTGATGAGTCGAATAAACGAGGGGCTAAAATCAAAAAAGCTCGTTCTCATGATCTCGTTAGACATAGAGGGAGCATTCGATAGCGCGTGGTGGCCGGCCATACAGTGCGAACTGGCGAGAAAAGGCTGTCCGCCGAACCTGAGGCGTCTGGTCGACAGCTATCTCACAAACAGAGTGGTCAGAGTGCGCTATGCGGGTACAGAAGCCATAAAGACTACGACCAAGGGGTGTGTGCAAGGCTCGATCGGGGGTCCAACATTTTGGAACATTCTGTTGGACTCCTTGCTGAGGGACTTGGAGGAGCAGGAGGAGCATTGCCAGGCTTTTGCGGACGATGTGGTTCTGATTATCTCCGGAGACACAGTGGAAGACATCCAAGAACGTGCCAATGCGACACTCGAGTGTGTTCGGAGCTGGGGAGTTCGGAATAAACTTAGGTTCGCACCACAAAAAACCAAAGCGATGATATTAACGAATAAACTCCGATATAACTCTCCAACTCTGAAAATGGGTGGCGTAAACATAGAGTTGGCACAAGAAATAAAGATCCTGGGGTTAACAATAGACAGAAAGTTAACATTCAACACGCACATCAACAATATTTGCCAAAAATCAATCAGGCTCTATAAACAATTAGCAAAGGCAGCCAAAATTGATTGGGGACTAGGACCGGAGATAGTCAGAACCATATACACTGCAGTGGTGGAACCCACGATATTGTATGCAGCGGGAGCATGGGCATCTGCTGCCTGCAAGAAAGGAGTAAGGAAGCAACTGGAGACGGTGCAGCGCGCCTTCGCTCAGAAGATCGTCAAGGCCTATAGAACTGCATCACTCAACTCGACTCTAGTACTAGCAGGTTTGATCCCACTGGATCTTAGAATTAGAGAGGCAGCTGCCCTTTTTGAAATAAAGAGGGGCCTCTCTCAACGGATTGTCGGAGATCGAGATATTGAAAAACCTCTAGACTACAGGACAGCACAACACCCAGCAAAACAACTGGAGATGCAGTTCGAATGCCTAGAAGACGAGGAGCAGTTGAGGCAACAAGACAATAAAGACCTCAAAATATTCACGGACGGGAGTAAAATTCAAGGCAAAGTCGGAGCAGCTTTGTCAGTGTGGCACGACGATCGAGAAACAAAAACCCGAAAGCTAAAGTTAGAAGGCTACTGCACCGTCTTTCAGGCTGAGCTATTGGCATTGTGTGAAGCAACAAGAATTGCGAGTACAGAAGTGGCTCAAAGTTGCCATATATGCAGCGACTCAAGATCAGCCCTGGAAGTGGTCACAAATGGCAATTCCCTCCATCCACTAGCGTTTGAAATAAGAGTCAATATCCAGTCCTTAATAGAAAACGGCATGGAAGTAAAATTGTTTTGGATAAAAGCTCACGCTGGGATGGAGGGAAATGAACGTGCAGACGCACTTGCTAAAGACGCTGCGCTGAAACTTAAAACTATAGCGAACTATGACAAGTGCCCAGTGTCATTCGTCAAGCAACAATTACGATTGGAGTCGCTGCAGATATGGAACCAGCGATACAAAGACGGAGATACAGCTTCCACAACCAAAGTATTCTTTCCGGATGCTATAGAAGCCTACAAAACGGTCCGCAGCATGGAGATGAAACCAATAATGGTGCAAATAATGACAGGACACGGTGGCTTTGCCGCGTATCTCTACAAATTTAAATGTAAAGATTCACCATGCTGCATCTGTTCCCCTGGAATTGAAGAAAGTTCGCTCCATATAATCACGGAATGTCAGGCCTACGCTAGACAAAGATTTGAGACGGAACTACAAATTGATAGCTGTATCGACGTTGGAACTATTGCGATGATAATGACAGATAGCAAGAAAAGAGAAAAATTTGTAAAATATTGTATAAATCTTGGAAAAACTGTAATAAAAAGGAATAAATAAATTAAAAAAAAAAAAAAAAAAAAAAAAAAAAAAAAAAATTGTAAAATATTGTATAAATCTTGGAAAAACTGTAATAAAAAGGAATAAATAAATTAAAAAAAAAAAAAAAAAAAAAAAAAAAATGGGTACGTATATAATAATAATTAACGTGTAAATATAAGCTGATTCGAAAAATGGAAATATAGAATGATTAAACATGTAAATATAAGCTGATTCGAAACACGGAAATATAGTGATGAAACATATACATATAGCAAATGAAAACAGATATAAAGATTATCTTACTTTAGTATAGTTTGACAAATAAAACCAGCAATTAAGAATATAAAGATAACCAAAATCCCTGCGGCAATGGCAGGGGAATAGAACAGGAATGAAAAAAAAAAAAAAAAAAAAAAAAAAAACCTAACCTAACCTAACCTAACCTAACCTAACCTAACCTAACCTAACCTAACCTAACCTAACCTAACCTAACCTAACCTAACCTAACCCATATAGGATTTTCTTAATTTCTTGGTTAAACCCCTGCTAGTTTTGATAGTTCCCTTTGCGATTTTCTTCTTAACTTCCATATCTCCTCTTATTTTCTCTTAAATTCACATCAAATTACCTACTTTTGCTCTTAAAAATTTTCTCTTTGCATTCCCTTATTACTTTTAAATTCACTTACCTTCTTGTTGTCCCGGCAGTCCAGCTTCACTGGTCAGCTCCCCCGCGTCTATAGCTCCTTAGTTTACCTGAAACAAAAATTAAAATCACTTAAATTCAATACATTTCCTTTAAAACATTCTAAATACTTAAATTCTAACACTTTTTAATTTTTTCCCGCCAAATTTTCCACTGTCTCTATTCTTTTTATTACTTCCTTAGGTGCGTCTTCTACGCACCTATCCAACGACACCTCACTTTCTCAAATCGGCCCGGTACTTTTCGAGTTATCCGCGGAAAACCGAAAAATCCGGCCCGCCCACCCTCCCTTATTTCTTCTATTGGGTATATCGAATCGGAATTTTGACAAATCTCACAAAAAATTTTTAAATTCTTACATTATTCTACACTGTTTCAGCATCACAAATCACTTCTTATTTCATTCCTAACAGCTATACTTTGCCCTCAATAAATTCGAATCTACTGAACCAAACCAATACTTATCTTTTCCAACTCTATCAAAATGTTTGTCACTCGTACACCCGCGAAAAAACCCTCTGCACCCCCTAATGATCCAAAAGCACCGGAGAAGCCCAAATCACAAAGGGAACTTGACTTCGATAGTCCGGTACGCGCTGAACGCCTCATGAACACAACCTATGACGGCGATTCGGCTATGGTAGAGATTGCTAGACTAAGAAGTCAAACGGGCCCCTCTTTACAGGAATCCCCTCCCTCTCCGAAACTTACGACTACCCTGCAAAAACGTGACCTAAAAAAGACCATCAAACCTATCAGACCCCTAGTTAGTTTAGAAACACTCACACTTCCTTACCAAGTACCAGCAGATGAGGAAATTGAACTTCTTAACAATACACAAATAGAAAAATTAGCAACAGGCATATTAAACAATTCTAGAAAGGCGATGGATAGATCTGGAAATCTCAGAAGGGAAATCAAGGTCACCATGCTCGAGGACAATAAAAACCTACATAGACTAGTAAAAATCCTACTTAAATCAAAAGATGGCAAATCCAGAGTAAATCTGAATAAAACGGAAGTACTTGCACAGCCTATAAACCCAGACTGTAGACCTGAACTTGAGAACATCCTTCAAGCTGTAAATAAAATAAGGGCCGACGACCATCTCAAGCATCAGGTTGAAACCCTCAAGGAGGAAGTCCAAGCAGTAAAAGGAATCGTTGGAGTCGACTTGGTGGACCCAATTCAACTCATTCGAAACGAGGTCACTGAAATGCGCCAAAGAATGATCAGTCTCGAAGCTGAACTACGGAACAACTCCTCGGCAAAACCGGAGACGCCTGACGGAACAAACAGCGAAGCAAAAGCACTACGAAGCGAGCTGAAGAGTGCCACTGAAGTGATAAAAGACAGTGCCCAAATGGTCGGAGAAGCTCAGAAAACCGCTATTCAGCTAGTGCAAAACGTTGACGTCGTCCATAAATCCTGCAAGGAAACCCAAAAGATTACAATGGAAATCCGAGAAAAACTGGATAACGCAAAGCAAAACCAAAAAGTGGATGGATCAGCTGACCTGACAAATACCCTCGAACTGATGAAGAAAGAAATAGGGCAACTTAAAGACATCACCGTCGAAACGGTACACCCTGTCCGAACGGCAGTCGAGTCCCTTAGACAGGAATTGCTGAGTGATGAACGCCCAAGCCTTCCAAAGATAGACAGGCTCCGATACCGAGCAGAGACGACGCCGTCCTATAGCGAAGTCGCAAGAACACCTAAATTTGGCATCGTGGTGGAATCCGTTGATCCCAGAGCTACTAGCCAGGACATAGTGGAAAAAGTGAAGTCCACAGTCGATGTTATAGGGCTGGGCATCGGAATCAGCGGAGTCCGGAAAACCAGAGGCCAAAAGGTGGTATTTTCTTGTGACACGGATGACGAACGTCGCACACTCGCCGCGGAAATTAAAAAGAAAGCTGTGCAACTATCAGTAGCAGACACAACCATCAGACGTCCGTTACTGGTGCTCAAAGGTATTATCTCTACCATCACAAACGCCAAAATAGAGGAAGGTATACTAAACCAGAACCGGGGGTTGCTGGGCTCCAGTGCCTCAACATCAGAAATCAAGGTAGTACGTAGAACCAAAGGACGCACACCTGCTCTAAACAATGTTGTACTGGAGGTCACTCCTGAAATTTGGAATGCACTAATTGACAAAAGGATAAGAGTGGATTATCAAATGGTAACGGCGCAAGACCAATCCCCAATATTGCAGTGTTTTAACTGTCTGGGATTTGGTCACTTGGCTCGAGAATGCGATAAACCTACGGTCTGCGGCTTCTGCAGAGGTGAACATGAGACCCGCCAGTGCCAAAGAGCAGAAAAGCAGCCCTCGTGTGCAAACTGCCATGGTCAAAATGAACCGTCGTCTCATCCGGCGTACAGTGCACAGTGTCCAATCTGGAAAAAATGGGATAAAATAGCTAGAGCGTCGGTTACTTACCACTGTTGAGGAAGGCGCAAACGGGACCAACCAAGTCAAAAATGCCAGCAGTAACCAGCATAAACCCTTACTTAAATTTGGACAGATAAATCTGGGCCGGGGATATGCTGCCATGAAAGAATGTATCGAAATGGCAGAAAAGAAAAACCTGTCTATACTACTTCTACAGGAACCTTATGTAGGAGCAAAAGCCCATGTTGTTGCTAAGGGAAGGGTAATACAAAAAGTCACTGATCGAAGAGACAAACCAGTCAGAGCTGCCATCCTAGTGACCAATCCGGACCTGACAATAGCCATCGACAACACGCTCATATCCGAGACAATCGTAGGGTGCGTTGTCAGGTGCGGAGCTTGGAAGCTAGGCGTAATTAGCTATTATTTTGACAAGACAACTAACGTCGAAGATGATCTCGCAGTCTTGCAAAAAATGGTAGATAACATGGAAGTCCAGGACGTTGTAATCGGCGGCGATGCCAATGCTATAAGCGAATGGTGGGGATGTAAATCTGAGGACTCACGAGGCTCAAAAATAACAGCTTTAATTTCCGAGCAGCAGTGGCATGTGCTTAATGAGGGAAGCACTCCAACTTTCTATATACATCGAGGAGGTAAGTTGTACCAAAGCATTGTTGATGTCACGATCTGCTCGGAAAGTCTGTTGGACCGAATAGACGCCTGGAGAGTAGAGCCGGATACGGTAACACTGTCTGATCATAGGATGATCGAGTTCAGTATAAGGTCGGAGCCAAAAGCAGACGGACATGACCCATCTACAACGTCAACCTGGACTTTCAAGACCGATAAAGCAGATTGGAGCAAGTTCAGGACAACAGTGGCAAGCAAACTAAACATGGCAGATATAACCCCAGCCAAAGTCACCTCTATACAGACCCATTCAGAATTGGAAAAAATGGTCGTAGAATACACCCAGGTAGTCATAGACGCCAGCAAAGAAGTGCTTCCGCTGCTTGGTAGCCAAAACAGACGAAAGGGACGACGATGGTGGACTCAGGAATTAACTACCTTGCGAGCTGAAACAATAAAAATCCGACGGCGGCTCCAAAAAGCCAATCCCCGCAGAAAGCCGTATGTTCTTGAGGAATACCTGAAAGCTAAAGAACAATACAAAACACGACTTCAGGACACAATTACAGAAGGATGGAAGGAGTTCTGTAATTCACAACAGATGGAGTCAGTGTGGCAGCGTACTCATCGCATCCTAAAATCTTGCAACGGACCAAAACAGGAAGAACAGTTACGCAGAAACCCCGGTGAAAAAGCCCTCACCCCAGAGGAATCAGCCGATCTTCTAGCGGAAACGTTCTTTCCTCAAGATGATCCGGAAGCGGATAGTCTGGAGCTGATGGAGACGCGCAAGGAATCCTCGGAACTACTAACACAAGTATACAGAAGCACGGAATACCCCAGTCAACATCGTGAGTACACCCACGAGGAAATCCTGTCTGTGTATCGGAATATGAATCCGAAAAAAGCCCCAGGTTCGGATGGCCTCACTTCGGATATCTGGCATGAAGTTCATCAAGTCAACCCAGATATTCAGCTTAGTCTCTTCAACCAGTGTCTGAAGGTGGGTTATTTTCCAGTAATATGGAAGCGAGCCACGATCAGAGTAATCCCCAAACCCGGAAAGGATGATTATTCTGCACCAAAATCATACAGACCAATAGGTCTGCTGCCTGTACTGGGAAAAGTTGCAGAAAAACTCATCACGACCCGATTGCAGTGGCACTTGGGACAGAACAGATGGATTAGCGAAAGGCAGTATGGTTTCATGCCCAGGAAAAGCACAGAAGACGCGCTTAACGATGCAGTATCCACGCTCCAGCAGGCTATATCGAGAAAGGAACTTGCGGTGGTTATATCCTTAGACATCCAAGGTGCCTTCGATAACTGCTGGTGGCCATGTATTACAAGGGAACTGTGTCGAAGCAAAGTGGACAAACCAGTGCTGAAACTCATGCAGAGCTATCTCTCTGGTAGAACCATCCGAATGACATATCTGGGCCAAACAATTGAACGGGACACAAACAGAGGTTGTGTTCAAGGGTCTATCACGGGGCCTCTGTTCTGGAATCTCCAGCTGAACCCCCTGTTAGAAAGAACCGAGGGCCTAGAAGTTCGAGTACAGGCATTCGCCGATGATATTATTATCATAGCGAGTGCTTCGGAAAAGGATGAACTGGAAGCAAAGGTAAATAAAGTTCTCGGAATCATCGCACAATGGGGACTGTCGCATAATCTGAAGTTTGCTCCCCATAAAACCCAAGTATTGATGGTGACCAAAAAGCTCAAATACCAAAAACCAAGGTTCATAATGATGGGAAGCGAGCTCCAGTACTGCGACACGATCAAGATACTGGGGGTTATATTAGATGGATCACTGTCATTTGGTCAACATCTCCAGATGGTGGTGAGTAAAGCTGTAAACTACTACAAGCGGCTTATAAGAATGGTTCGAGTAAACTGGGGCTTGAACTCGGAAATAGTGCGGACACTATATATCGCTGTAATAGAGCCCACCATATTGTATGCAGCAAGTGTCTGGAGTGCAGCTGCTGATAGGGTACTAATCCGGAATACATTAGACAGACTAACGAGAATGTTCGCCCTTAAGATCATCAAGGCACACAAAACGGTATCGCTGGCGGCTGCGGTTCTCCTAGCTAGGATACTTCCTTTAGATATCCGACTCAAGGAAAACGCTGCTCTCTACAGAATAAAACACGGTCATCCCTTGGACGAACTACCAGGACGCGAATTGGAAACCAGGAGCCATCCATACGAATTTCCGCATCCAGCTGAAAGATCCGCTTTACTCTTCTCTCAGATAAGTTCAGATGAGGACATTAAAAATATTCCAAATGAATGGCCTCAAATCTACACAGATGGGAGTAAACTGGAGGGTAAAGTGGGTGCGGCAATATCTGTCTGGCATGAGAGCAATGAAGTTAGTACGTCTAAAATGCACCTAGCGCCGTACTGCAGTGTTTTTCAAGCGGAGATGCTAGCCATCCTAAAAGCAGTTAAATATATAAAGAACAATGGAGGACAGGGGAACATTCTCACTGATTCCCGCTCTGCACTACAGACGATCTGTTCTCCCGATTCAGACAACAAAATGGCACTAGAAATAAGGAACACTATGAAAGGGATATCAGTAAACTTGTTGTGGGTAAAAGCTCACGTGGGAATCAAAGGCAATGAAAGGGCAGACGAGCTCGCAAAAACAGCTGCGACCAAATTAAAAGTAGCTCCAGTATTTGACCAGTTCCCACATTCATACGCCAAATACCAGATCAGAGAGATTTCCAAAGCTCAGTGGCAAGAGAGATACGAGACATATCCAACAGCAAGCACTACGAAAAAATTCCTACCTGACATCGCAGAAGCCTACAACATTTTACGAAAAATGAAAAGACTCAACATTGAAACCCAGCTGCTGACGGGACACTGCGGAGTCAAACAGTATCTCTACAAATTCAAACTGCTATCCTCACCGGCATGCGAATGTGATGGAAAGACCGAAGAAAATGTGGAACATATTGTAACAGCATGCCCCCGATTCAGCATACAGCGAATGGAATGCGAATGGACCATGAATACGTCTATAGAAGCTGCAAACTTCTCCAGTATAATGAGCAATACGGAACAAAGAGAAAAATTTCTAGAATTTGCAACCAAAACACTGCTTAAAGCAGTAAGGAAAAATGGCTCAACAATTAAAGTTAAGTCTTAAAAAGAAATAATAAAAGGATGATTATACAATAGATAAATACATTAATAATAAACGTAATATATTTTAATAAATGTAATGTAACAAAATTCATACCTATAAGTAATATATACATATATATTTATATATTCTTAAATAATACATTATTTCTATTTATATATATAATAAGGTTAAACATCATGGAACGAAATTAAGGATTAAAAAGTCGCAACTCCCAAAGTGACTATATATTAAAGTTAATTAAAAAAAAAAAAAAAAAAAAAAAAAAAAAAAAAAAAAAAAAAAAAAAAAAAAAAAAAAAAACCTAACCTAACCTAACCTAACCTAACCAACAACAACAACAACAACAACAACAACAACAACAACAACAACAACAACAACAACAACAACAACAACAACAACAACAACAACAACAACAACAACAACAACAACAACAACAACAACAACAACAACAACAACAACAACAACAACAACAACAACAACAACAACAACAACAACAACAACAACAACAACAACAACAACAACAACAACAACAACAACATCATTAACTTCTGAACACAACTTTAATTATCACTTTTGGGGGTTGATGCTTCCCGCCTCCGTAGGATTTACCCTCGATTCCCTACAGGTGACCCCTGGGTGGTGCAAAACGGGAGCCAAAAACCTAATCGGTGGTAGGACTACGTCCGACTGGCTGGCGACCACCCTCCAATTTGAGTCCGTCGCCATAACAGCTTAGCGCTGTGTTCCGGCGTGTAGATTGGAGAGCCAGTCACTTTCCCTGCTCCTTCCCTTCCCTTCCTAAAGCTGTTGCGAGGTTCTGATGGTGTTGGGACCTTTGTGATAGCGGAGTTGGGGTCGGTGCCTGAGGCGTTGGGGGCTGTCATGGGGTACAGGGAGACCTGGTGAAACGGTTTCCGCCGCCGCCCGCTGGTCAGTAGGGGACCCGAACCCGGGTGACACCGCTAAACTCCGCCCCGGGAGGCTGTCCCACCAACCGGCGAAAAATCCTGTCGTGTGGCCGTCGTGCCGGAGTCGGAGACCGGAGTGGGACCCGGCGGTCGCACGCAGGGAGGACCAGGGGCCCTTCCGTGCTCTGTGCCAGCTCCCCTCGTTTCTTGCACCGTTCACCGTGCACTCACAACGCATTGCATCTTCGTCATGACATCATCTGAACCTCGCAATGTGCATCCCCTCTGTCCCTTCAATACCCGTCTCTTCAAATAAATTATGTGCAAATATAAAAAGAAAAAGGTTTCTCAGGCGGAAAGTCCCACTTTCCATGTGAACCTCTGCAATGTCAGGGGACTACACAGTAACCTTGACGCCGTCCACCACCACCTTGAGACGGCGCGGCCTGCCCTTTTCTTTTTGACAGAGACGCAGATATCTCCCCCTATGGATAAATCTTACCTCTCATACCCCGGCTACGTGTTAGAACACATGTTTGTGCGGAAGGCCGGGGTATGTGTGTTTATCCGGGATGATATCTGCTGTCGTCGTCTCCGTGGCCTCGAAAATCGGGATCTGTCCGTATTATGGCTACGCATCGACTACGGCGGTTGTACACGGGTCTTTGCGTGCCTGTACAGGTCCCATAGCAGTGATGCAGGGTCAGCTCTATTCGAGCATGTACAAGAGGGGACTGGACGCGTGCTTGAGCAGTACCCGGCAGCGGAGGTGGTGGTCCTTGGAGATTTCAACGCTCATCATGTAGAGTGGTTGGGATCCAGGACCACCGATCTCCCCGGCCGGGCTGCCCACGATTTCGCCTTGGCTTACGGTTTCTCGCAACTGGTTACACAGCCCACCCGTGTTCCAGATATCGAGGGACATGAGCCCTCTCTGTTGGACCTTCTGCTGACCACAAACCCAGTCGGATGTAGTGTGGTGGTCGATGCTCCTTTGGGATCATCTGATCACTGCCTCGTTCGCGCTGTCTTGCCACTCCCACGCCCCGGTCGTCGGCCGACGACTGGCTCTCGTAGGGTTTGGCGGTACGGGTCAGCAGATTGGGATGGAATACGTGAATTCTTCGCTTCTTACCCATGGGGGCGGCTCTGCTTCTCTTCCAACAATCCTGATGTCTGTGCGGACCGACTTAAAGACGTGGTACTGCAAGGAATGGAGTTGTTTATTCCTTCCTCTGTAGTGCCCGTTGGGGGTCGCAGTGAACCCTGGTACAATCGTACCAGCAGGGACGCTGCACGCCTCAAGCGGTCCGCATACAAGGCATGGAACGATGCCAGGAGACGTCAGGATCTTAACACCTGTGAGGAGAAGCGGAAGTTCAACGCTGCTTCTAGGTCCTACAAGAGGGCCTTGGCGAAGGCGAAATCGGAGCACGTTGCTAGGGTTGGTGACCGTCTGTGTGGCTATCCGTCAGGAAGTCGCGCTTTCTGGTCGCTAGCTAAGTCGGCGGAAGGTAATTTCTGTCGATCCAGTCTTCCGCCACTGCGCAAATCCGATGAAAGTCTGGCTCATAGTGCGAAGGAAAAGGCCGATCTCCTGGTCAAACTCTTCGCCTCAAACTCGACTTTGGACGACGGTGGAGCCACACCACCTACCATCCCACGGTGTGACAGTATCATGCCTGAGATCCGCATTACACAGCGTGCGGTCAGGCGTGAACTGAAATCACTCGATGTCCATAAGTCGAGCGGGCCGGACTGCATCCCCGCAGTGGTACTGAAAACATGTGCCCCTGAACTGACACCTGCACTTACGCGTTTGTATCGTCTTTCGTACGACGCCAATAGGGTCCCGTCTTCATGGAAGATAGCCCATGTTCACCCTATCCCCAAGAAGGGTGACCGGTCAGATCCGTCGAATTACAGGCCTATAGCGATAACATCCTTGCTTTCCAAGGTCATGGAGCGAGTTATCAACTTCCAGCTCCTGGGCTACCTAGAGGATCGCCAGTTGATCAGCGATCGACAGTATGGCTTTCGTCACGGCCGGTCGGCTGGCGACCTCCTAGCCTATCTTACCCACCGTTGGGCTGAAACTTTGGAGAGCGGAGGCGAGGCTCTTGCCGTGAGCCTTGATATTGCGAAGGCCTTCGACAGGGTCTGGCATAGGGCACTTCTTTCGAAGTTACCATCTTACGGGATCCCTGAGGGGCTCTGCAAGTGGATTGCCAGCTTTTTGGATGGTCGGAGCATCAAAGTCGTCGTCGACGGCTGTTGCTCTGATACCATGACCATTAATGCAGGCGTTCCACAAGGCTCGGTGCTCTCCCCTACGCTTTTCATCTTGCATATCAATGACATGCTGTCCATCGATGGCATGCATTGCTATGCGGATGATAGTACGGGGGATGCGCGGTATACCGGCCATCAGAGTCTCCCTCGGAGTTTGGTTCAGGAAAGACGATCCGAGCTTGTGTCCGAATTGGAGAACTCTCTAGGGCAAGTCTCCAAGTGGGGCGAGCTGAATCTGGTTCAGTTCAACCCATCGAAGACGCAAGCCTGCGCGTTCACTGCAAAGAGGGACGAATTTGGCATGGCGCCCCAATTCCAAGGGGTATCTCTGTCGACCTCCGGGAGTATTGGGATTCTTGGGGTTGACGTTTCGAGCACCGTCCAGTTTCGGAGTCATCTGGAGGGTAAAGCTAAATTAGCTTCTAGAATGCTGGGAGTCCTTAACAGAGCGAAGCGGTACTTCACACCGGCGCAAAGGCTATTGCTGTATAAGGCTCAAGTCCGGCCTCATGTGGAGTATTGCTCTCACCTCTGGGCGGGCGCTCCCAATTACCAGTTACTTCCATTTGACTCCCTCCAGAGGAGGGCTGTTCAGATCGTTGAGGAACCCAAGCTCACGGATCGACTGGAACCTCTGAGTGTGCGGAGAGATTTCAGCTCTCTGTGCATTCTGTACCGTTTGGTCCATGGGGAATGCTCCGAGGAACTCTTTGAGATGATCCCTTCATCTCCCTTTTACCATCGTACTACACGCCGCAGGGGCAAGGTTCACCACCTTCACTTGGAACCGCTGCGATCTTCCACGGTTCGCTTTAGAAGATCATTTTTGCCCCGTACCATCCCGATTTGGAATGGACTCCCATCCGCGGTGTTCCCGGAGCGCTATGACATGTCCCTCTTTAAACGAGGTTTAAGAAAGGTCCTGTATCGGTAGGCGATAGATAACAGCCCCTCATTGCCCTGGCATTGCAGAGGTTCATGAGCGACGGTGACCGCTTACCATCAGGCGGGCCGTAGGCTCGTTTATCTATCAAGCAATAAAAAAAAAAAAAAAAAAAAAAAAAAAAAAAAAACTAAAGTAATTCAACTATTACAATGGAAAACACAAATCACACAGACTCAAACCGACAGAGCTTCGCCCTAGGCAAAGGTAGTCATCATTTATGATCACCTCGTTATCGATACATGTTGGAAAGAGGGACTCTTTGATCAACCCATACATTTTGTAGGACTAATATTTTTCTAAATATGCAATTTAATAAAGATAATTTATCGTGAAATATATCAATAAAATCTGTTAGTCGGTAAGAAATATTTGAGAATCATCAAATCGACATTATATTTTATCCTTGCTCATATCGGAAATTATTGGGCGTCTTAGCAAAATTAAGCTAGGTTCACGGAAAATTAGTATTATAGAAATCAAGTGTTTGCACTTAACCAGTCATTTAAAAAAGATTCATTCGAATCGTTCAACATATCGCTACCCCAACCGAATAAAGCGGTACTCGAGAAATTTCGTTTTGTTTCGTTTCGTCGAAAAACCGAAAAACAGCTCTAAATGCTACACTATATGGCCGATCTTAAGAAATGATACCAGCGGATGCGGAGAAAAATAACAAAGTTTAAAAAAAAAATTGCCATTTCGTAGGTTTTTTTCATAATATGTGGAAATATATAAGTAAGTAGTATGTAGTATGTACATATATAAAAGTGTGTGTGTATATGTGTGAGTAGGCTACAGGTGTATTATAAATATTGCGTTTTATTTCTACTTGTGATAACTTTTAAACGAAAAGTCCGATTGGAATAAAACAAAAAGTATTTTACTTCTAAATTAATACTCTTGATAATAAAATACTCAATTTAGATAAGGGTTAATATAATGATACTCATTAAACGTTAAATTCAATCTTGGGACGAAAAAATATTTTTCATAAACATAAAAGCGGTTATTGTGACTAAACTATGATAGTTAGATATATGCTGTCGCGAACTTTTTTGTTTGTCTTCAAAAGACCTAAAAACCCGTAGTACATCATTTTGTTCTATTGTCAATAGTTTTTGCAGCGTACGCATAAATAGGTTTTCGATTATTCGCCTTGTGTTACATATTCGATATTTTCATACGGATCCCTAATTTTAATGTAAATAAAATATACCCTATAACCTTCCTCGATAAATGGACTTTCCAACAGTGAAATATTTTTTGAAATCGGACCAGTAGATCCTGAGATTAGTTCGTTCAAACAAACAAACAAACAAACTCTTCAGCTTTATAATATTAGGATAGATGAACTTAATAAAGATTGACTGGTAGTTTTTGTGCAATGCTTAAGAAATGGAAGTCGATCGTTTTCATTTTTGTAATAAAAATATGAATTTTATCATTAGTATATTATTATCAAGATAATCGACAAAAATCAATACTTTTTTATTAAACGGTTTTATTTAGCTCATCCCGTTTGTTTTATTCTTTTTTCATTCATTATTATTTATTATTTATTCCTGCGTCAAATCTAGTAATTTAAATTTCACCCTCTTCCTTTCAACCGATTAATCTGAAATTTTGTATACACTTTGGATTTTGGTGACAATACAATCATGTTTATTCATTATCATTATAAATTCAAGATGGCGGCCGCTACAAAATGGCGGATAACGTAGGTTTCATCAATCCCATCAATATGGGTATCAAATGAAAGGGCTCAACAAGCAAAATACAATGTACTATAAAAAATTGAAATCCAAGATGGCGGGCGCTACAAAATGGCGGATAACGTAGGTTTTATCAATCCCATCAATATGGGTATCAAATGAATGGGCTCAACAAGCAGAATACAATGTACTATAAAAAATTGAAATCCAAGATGGCGGCCGCTACAAAATGGCGGATAACGTAGGTTTTATCAATCCCATCAATATGGGTATCAAATGAAAGGGCTCAACAAGCAGAATACAATATAATATAAAAAATTGAAATCCAAGATGGCCCTCGCTACCAAATGGTTGATAACAATTTTTTTATCAAACAAAAAACTAGAAAATAAAAATAGGTAAAAAACTTTTTAAGTTAAACGGTTTTATGTTAAACATATTACATTACAATGTTTAAGATAAATGTACTAAAAACCAAAAAATAATAAAATAGATACAGTCGTGGGAATTATAAAACCGTTGGGCACATCAATTTTCTACAATCGTTGTTGTCTTAATAATAAAGCAACATTATTTCCAGGCAGGCAACACGCGCCCGCGCGTAATGCGATTCGTTGACCGAGCCTTCGCTGACACCGGTGTCAGCAGGAACGACTACCTGGCTCGTGTCGTCGAGCGTGTTGACTACTGGAAGCAGAAGGTTTGCGCATGGGCGAACCGTATTCGTAGGTATCGAATAAGATCGGAGCGGTACCGCTTGAATAGAGTCTTCCAGAGTAATCAGAAGAGTGTCTACAGAGACTGGGAGGCTTCTCGAGGAAGAGTTACCGATGGACACCCACCAGTTGATGAGGATGTGATGACCTCATTTTGGAAAAATATCTGGTCGGTGCCCATCGGTCACTCCGAGGGGGAGTGGACTGAGACGGTCGGGCGCGCGTGCGAGTCTATTAAAGATATGGACTCCATTACAATCACGCCGATTGACGTAGCTTGTGCGGTACGTTCGGCCCCGAACTGGAAAAGTCCGGGACCGGATGGGCTGCACAGCTACTGGCTGAAATGGATACGCAACTCGCACGGGCGTATGGCTGCTCAGTTTCAACAAGCCCTTGAGTCGGGAACCCTCCCAGATTTCATGACATCGGGAGTCACTCACCTGATATACAAATCTGGCAATACCTCGGACCCTAAAAACTATAGACCAATAACATGCTTACCAACCATCTATAAGCTACTTACATCCATCCTGAGAAACAAAATTCAAATACATATTTCGGCAAATGACATAATGTCACCTTCTCAGAATGGATGTAAGGTAGGATCCCGAGGTACTAAGGATTTGCTCCTCATAGACATGGCCATTACGCAACAAGGTCGTCGAGGCAGAAAGGGAGTACACATGGCTTGGATAGACTATAAGAAAGCGTACGATTCGGTGCCCCATTCATGGCTAATGAGAGTTTTAGAGCTTTATAAAGTACATTCCACGCTACGCTCCTTTCTTAGTTCATGCATGGGTCAGTGGTCTACGTTTCTTCGTCAACCAGGACATGTTGGCTCTCCGGCCTCCCCGAGCTTGATAAGGATAAAGCGGGGTATCTTCCAGGGTGACAGTCTGAGTCCTTTGTGGTTCTGTCTGGCGCTTAATCCTCTAAGTACATTACTTGGAGATTCAACGCTAGGCTACCGACTCAAGAGAGGGGGTGAGCCCATTTCACATCTCTTGTACATGGATGATCTCAAATTATTTGCTACTAAAAAACCAGACTTAATATCTTTACTCAAAATAACCGACAATTTTAGTAAAGCTATTGGAATGGAGTTTGGAGTAGATAAATGTGCGGTCATAGATATACAGAGAGGTAAAGTTGTAAACTCGGAGAGTTTGCAACTTAGCCAGAGTGAGGTGCTTAGATCTCTGTCTGAGTCGGAAACCTACAAATACCTTGGAATGTTCGAAGCTTTGAGTATCGTCGATGCAGATATGAAACAATCGGTGAGGGATCGGTTCTTCGGCCGCCTGATAAAGGTTTTGAAAAGCCTCTTGTCTGGCGGAAACAAAATCCGAGCCTTCAATGGTTGGGTCATGCCTGTACTGACGTACTCCTTTGGCATTCTAAAGTGGACGCAATCAGAACTGGATGCCCTGGATAGAAAAGTTCGGCGACTGCTGACGGCATACAGGATGCACCATCCACGCTCATCTGTTATGAGGCTGTATATACCTCGGAAGTGTGGGGGTCGTGGCATGTTAAATGCCAAGGATCTGCACAACCGAGAGATATACAACCTTCGGGAATATTTCCTAAAGGTGAATGTGGGTATGTACCGTGATGTAGCAGCAGTCGATAAAGGACTCACTCCGCTATCCTTAGCGAACGGGAATTGGCGAGCGCCGAAGGTGATGAGTGTGGCGGATCGCACGGACGTATGGAAGAGCAAGGAACTACACGGTCGATTCTACCGGGCCCTTACGGGTCCCGATGTAGATCAGTTAGCCTCCGTGGCCTGGCTACGACACAGTAACCTCTTCGGAGAGACTGAAGGTTTTGTCTTAGCAATTATGGACGAAGTTATCATGACGAACAACTACCGTAAATATATTCTAAAGGATGGGACGGTCGACATTTGTCGGGCATGTCACCGTCCGGGAGAGTCTATTAGACATATCGTTTCCGGTTGTTCCCGTCTTGCTAACGGCGAGTACTTGCACAGGCATAACCAAGTAGCTAAGATCATTCATCAGCAACTTGCTCTGAAATACGACCTTGTTGAAGCCGCCGTACCTTATTACCAGTATTGGCCTCAGCCGGTTCTCGATAATGGTCATATAACTCTCTACTGGGACCGATCTATTATCACTGACAGGACTATTGCTGCCAATAAGCCTGACATAGTGATAATAGATCGGGATGCGCATCGGGCGGTGCTGATCGATGTGACCATTCCACATGACGAGAACCTTGTGAAGGCAGAAAAAGAAAAACTGCTAAAATATTTGGACCTGGCCCACGAGGTGACCGACATGTGGCGTGTTGAATCGACCATCATTGTTCCGATCGTTGTATCTGTGCACGGTCTAATAGCGAAAAGCTTCGACCGACATCTAGAGAAGCTTTCGCTCCCCGGCTGGGTAAAGGGCTTGATTCAGAAGGCGGTCGTTCTTGACACGGCGCGTATTGTGAGGAGGTTCCTCTCTCTTGAGCCCTGACCACTGATGGCTTGGGTCGTAGACCTCGTCTTCAGTGGGTCTCTGTTTTTTATATTGTATTTTTAAATTTATTTCCTTTGTTAATTTTTTTAAAAATATAATGTAAAAAATAAGTGTAAATAAATATATAGACATAATAATCTTTATTGAAGCAACATTACAAAACAAACATTTTAATGAACGATTGTAGACAATTGACGTGCCCAACGGTTTTATAATTCCCACGACTGTATATATTTTATTATTTTTTGGTTTTTAGTACATTTATCTTAAACATTGTAATGTATGTTTAACATAAAACCGTTTAACTTAAAAAGTTTTTACCTATTTTTATTTAAGACGTGCTCTTCATCTTGAACAGAAAAATAATGTATGAAAATAGTTTTCAATGTCCTCTCTCCATAGTTTAATCTCTTTGACTCCAAATAATCTACAAGTCTGCGTTCCTCATTAATTAATTAAAACAACACCGACATTAATTAAATTAGTGTTTGGAGACTCAGATTTAACCTGTTAAGGTGGCGTAAAATATTTGTACAACAACTCCTTAGTTTTCAATTAAAAATAATTTATTTTTCTTTTTAAATTCTAAAAACCATTGGCCTAAACATCTTTAACAAAAACTAAAGGTCAGCTGACTGTCAAACGTCAACAATTCAAAATCAGCTGTCGCCTAGAGGTGTACGGTTTCGATTATTTAGCCAATCGATCGATCAAACATTTTTTATTCACTCTCACCAAATTTTACAAAGGAAAAATTTAAGTAAAAGAATGATTATTGTTATAAAAGTGCCAATGCAAATGGTTAACAATATCTAAAAATGTTCCTGTAGCAATATTTTTAGCGATTTACCAAATCGAAATCAATTTAAAACGATTTTTATTAAAATCGGTTTATCGATATTTGACAATCGATTCCGGACACCACTACTGTCAATCATGAAAACCTGAAATTTTTGCTCAGATTCTAAAAAAGTTCTTATCATTTCAAATTCAATCTTTTTCTACAAAATCTAAGTTGAAACAAGCGTTATTTATTATTTCCTTCTCCTAAGTTCCGTTTGTGTTAAAATAATAACTTTATATATAAAATGGAAGTGAGTTTTCGTTCGTATCGTTTGTTAAGCCGGTTTTTGAGGAAACCTTATGGAATAACAAGTTATAGAAATGTAGTGAACGTCGCGACTAAAGATGAAATGAATACAGAACTGTTGACTAGTTTTAATAAAGACATTCAGGAGGGTGAGTACATGTAGGATATATTTTTAAGAATTTTCAAAATTAAAGAAGATTTTTGGAAATTGTCACTGAATAAAGATAATCCTTTTACAATACTTACTTTATTAAAACAAAAGACCGATTCTATCATGAAGTAGTCTCATCAATAGTAAGACTACACATCAAACATAGTCACATCATAGTACTAAGGAAATTAAAAAAATTGAAAAACAGAAAATATATCTCTTTTCTAAAGAAGAAAGTTTTCATGGTCTCTTAGTCCTAAGTATATCTCTGACAAACCAAATTTTGAGGCAAGAATTCTGTCTGTCTGTCTGTCATGAGACATTTCATGTGAAGAATTGTTAAGTCTAAGTCATGTTCCGTTGCTATTGTGGTAAAGTTATTCAAACACTCGCAGTTTCCTACATTACTTTGGTTTCTATATTTGAACGTTGTTGCAAACGTCATGATCACGAGAAGATGATTGTGGTAGTCCTTAAATTTTCCTTTATTATTTAATTACGGCTTGTCTGCATGATTCTAATTCTGATCTTGAATACAATTGTAAATAATAAGTTTGATTTAAAATATAAACTTATGCTAAATTTATTGTTGATAGGAAGCCTATGATTTATTCCTAACAAAACTAACAATAATAAATATTTTAGATCTTAAATGTGTACTAACAACATAACATCAAGTGGGACTTGAACTTGTCTTTCAAACAAAAATCTATTTTTAGTGCAAACCTGAAGATCTGATAACATTCAATAAGGAAAAATATGCAAATAAATGTTATCTTTTATTGAAGAACGTGATAATCATTAAACAATATAGTAGATTAACATACACTTGTATCACAACATATCAATAGCAGTATCATGATAAACAACATATACATAGTGTTCTTTCATGTATCAGTAACATTTGGAATCAATTATTTCTTTTTTACACAAATACTGCAGATGACCTTTTTCAAAAACAAGTTAAGCAAAGTTAATTAAATACTAGAAGTAACATTAGTTTTACAAAACTAAATCGGTTCATCCGTTTGGATCTACAACACCAGAGCTTGTGTTCTTGATGAAAATTGGTTTAAGATGGGTATCAAATTCAAGGACTTTCTATTGACTCATAGAATACTAATACTTTGATAAATATCCACGATAATTCTCAAAGCCCGGGGATTTAAAAATAATACTTTTAGATGCCCTGCATGTTGAGCCGTGTATGATGGATGTTGAGGGATTAAACAAATAGAGCAAAAACTGTTGCTCTTAAATTTCAAATATTTTTTAATTTTCCGAAATATAATAATGTTCTTGAAAAATTAAAGATTTTTATAAATTTTGCTTGTTTTTCCCTAACTATCACCGAAGTCTTCAGAATGATACAGACTACTTATATCAGTGTTATCTTGATGTTATATTGATATTCACGTATTGTAAGTGCCGTGAATATTATCGACACTGTCATAATTTATTTCACAATATTCCTTATCACTCACGACACCAAACACGAAATAAATCTAACTTGTTATGCAACACCTAACGTGTCCACTATGTATCACTGTATTTGACCTCTACATACTACGTGTTGACATTACGTTGAATGACCCGTGTTTTGAGTGAATTTTTAAATTACTCAAAATGCTATGTCCATCTAATGCATGTCGCGTGTCGACAGGCAGGGGTGAAGTGAGAGGCGCTCGACAGCCG
The DNA here is from genome assembly GCA_030269945.2 of Trilocha varians. Taxonomy (NCBI): domain Eukaryota; kingdom Metazoa; phylum Arthropoda; class Insecta; order Lepidoptera; family Bombycidae; genus Trilocha; species Trilocha varians. The sequence goes on from AP028271.1 coordinate 23,322, forward strand.
AAGCTAACATGGTTCAAATCAGCTGATCGACTACCGGAAATCACTTTTACAAAAAATATTTTTTTCTTTTACGAGCATGGAACTAAAATGTCTGAACAATGGAAAGCAGAAAGCAGAATGTGCTAGGTCTACTCCGCCCTAAAAATCAGTTTCCAACACGTACATAATAAACTAAATACAAGCGTCGCAGTTTGGGGGAGACAGATTATGTCCAGCAGTGTCGTCTACTGGCCGATGATGATAAAATAGTAAACTTCGAACTTACAGAAGACTAGCGAGACTGCGTAATTTTCAATTAAAACGTAGCCTATGTTCTTTCTCAGAGTCTGAAGATTGTCTGTGTCAAATTTCATCACAAACATTTGTTGAGAGGTTTAAGCGGGAAAGCGTAACAGACAGACAGATAGATAGATAGATAGACAGGCAGACAGAGTTACTTTCGCATTTATGATATAAGTAGGGCTTCTTAGAATAGGTTGAAGGGGATGCAAAACTTAGTGGCTAATATTAATGTAAATAGGTCCGTACAAGGTCACGTGACCCAACCGACCATCATTTAATTCCAGGAGGCGCAGTGCCGGTGTTCAGGAGAGCGTTACTGTTCCCGACCCGTGTCGCCTTGCAGGATGAAGTCGGTATCTACACGTACGCCGGTCTGTACCAGGCTGCCTCGGCGCTGAGTAGCGAGATATCAGCACAACTTGGCTAGTATTCTATTTGGTTCGTAATTATTCTTATTAGCCGTCGTGGTGACCGAGTGGTTGAAGCACATGGGAGGTCGCGGGTTCGATCCGGTCGGCTTGTATCTCTAACTCTTAATTTAAAAAAAATTAGCAGTTTTTCACCACTCGCTGAAGTGAAAATAAACATCGTGAGGAAACTTTGAATGTGAAGTGCCCAATCCGCACTGAGCTAACATGGTGGACTATGCCCAATGGGAAGACCTGAGCCCAGCAGTGACCAGCAAGAGGTTGTTACAGTACAGTAACATTGAAGTTTAATTTTAAATCAAGATTTGTAAGGAGAACACCTTTAATAGTTTGTTTTGTTATATTTGTATACATTACAGTAGGTGAAACCGAGAGAACGATAGCGTATATGTGCAATAATGACGCGTCACACGTCATAGTGCAGTGGGCTATATGGATGTCAGGGAACATTGGTAAGACAATATCATAATTATTCAAAAACTAGTGGGCCCGCGCAACTTCGTCTGCGCCAATCTCAATTAAATGTCAACGATTCGATTTTTTCTCGCTGTAAATACCATCCTTGAACTTTATCGAGAATTAAAAAAAAATATATATATAGCCTAAGTTACTCCTTATAACTTACTAGATGACCCTCGCAACTTCGTCTGCGTCACAAAGGGGTTCAAACAGTACTCTTAATGCTGTTGCGATATTATTTGCGCGGCCCGGGGAGTAGTCATGTTTTATACTCGTAATAACTTCTAAACGAAAAGTCCGATTGGAATAAAACAAAAAGTAATTTACTTCTACATTAATACTCTTGATAACATAATACTTTATTTGGATAAGGATTAATATAACAATACTAATTTAACGTTAAATTCATTCTTCGGACGAATTATTTTTTTTTTTCAACATAAAAGTAATTGTTGTGGCTAAACTATGATAGTTAGATATATGCTGTCGCGGACTTTTTTGTTTGTCTTTAAAAGACCTAAAAACCCGTAGTACATCATTTTGTTCTATTTTCAATAGTTTTTGCAGCGTACTCATAAATAGGTTTTCGATTATTCACTTGTGTTACATATTCGATATTTTCATACGGATCCCTAATTTTTTTCAAAATAAAATATAGCCTATAACCTTCCTCGATAAATGGACATTCCAACAGTGAAATAATTTTTGAAATCGGACCAGTAGATCCTGAGATTAGCGCGTTCAAACAAACAAACAAACAAACAAACTCTTCAGCTTTATAATATTAGTATAGATAACATAAACTATCAGCCATTGAAAGTCAGCCCGTCCGAAGCCAGAACAAACAGACAGTGGCCACCTTCCTGCTCCATCATCGGACTTTGACATTCAGCCTCTACGCAAAGATCTCACCAGGACGCTTCATTAGAGCCTAAACACGATGAGGTTATCTTGCTTAATGACGGAGTTCCCATAGCCACCTTCCAGCTCCATCATCAGACCTTGACATTCGTCCTCTACGCAAAGAACTCTAATTTTAATATTGATTTCTTACAAATATCAAATTGACACCCATACGTCAATTACATAGCTGTCATTTGCGTTTTGTTATTCCAAGTTTTATAGTGACTGACGTTTCATGTCAAGTCCCACGGGAATGCTGTCGAAAATGCGAAATGCGGGATAAAAAGTATCCTATGTCCGTCTCCTGGCTCTAAGCTACCTCCATACCAATTTTCAGCCAAATCTGTTCTGCCGTTCTTGAGTTATAAGTGGTGTAACTAACACGACTTTCTTTTATATATATAGATATAATCAAATTTAGTCTGAACCGTAGTACTAAATTTGATTGAATTAAAAGAAAAAGTTGAAAAATCAATAAATCAATACATAGTATAAAACAAAGTCGCTTTCGCTGTATGTCTGTATGTATGCTTAGATCTTTAAAACTACGCAACGGATTTTGATGCGGTTTTTTTTTAATAGATAGAGTGATTCTTAAGGAAGGTTTGAATGTATAATAAATGCATAATATAGTAGAGAAACACTGATAAATTTAAAGGTTTCTAATGTGATGTCGTAAATAAGCACGTTTTTTTGCGCTTATATTGCAAACGCTGGCTGAACCCTACGAGATAGACCAAAATAATGTACTACAGTATTGTTCACCTTAAAAAGTTCAACAAAAAAGTCCGCGATGGTATATGTCTATCTCTTAGGGATAACCCAGCATAACCATTTTTATTCTTTACTAAAAAATGGTTATTTACGAAGTGATTTTAAACAATACAGCATTAATCTTTATCCAATTAAGTACCTTAAATAAATTGTGCATTTATTATAGATCAATATGCTTTTTACAGCATGTAATTTAAGTGAATATTACCGAAGATATTACAAATTTAAAATGCAGGGTCGTAGTTGTTTGCGCCGGGCAGCGCGTGCCTATATAGGCTACAATTTTTGAACCCCTTTGTAACGCAGACGAAGTTGCGCGGGTCATCTAGTATTAATTAAAAAACTAAACAATAACTACTAAAACTTGCAAAAAATATCTAAAAAAAACTCGTTTCTCAAAATACAACTTTATAATTTCCATTTCAGCCGTACCGTTAACACCCCTGCACCCACCGGACATGCTAAAGTATTTCATGACCGACAGCATGTCAACTATAGTCATCTGCACACAAGAATACGAGAAACTACTGAGACCAATCACTCTGGAACTATCTAGGCCTTTGTTAGTCACCGGGAAAGATAAGGAAATCACAGCTCAGCTATACCAACCTAACAGTGCGTTTATGAAACCAAAAGTAGAGGACAGTTTGAGCGATGTCGGACGATCTAACGCGTGGTACGGATCCAAGGACGCGCTTATTATATACACGAGCGGTGAATATAGTGTTTACAATCTTCACTTAATTATATCAACTCAATTAATGCATGTCAACGCAATTTTTGGAACACGAGAGAACTGATAACTGTGTTCTTGTGCACCATAGAAGAGTTCTGCTTAGAAATTATAATAGCCAATGATTGTTTTTAAACGGTATTTTTAATTAAAACTTTATTATTGTGTTGCTTGTAGTCAAGTGTATATATCCCTAAAAGGAACAACAGGGTTTTTGTTACATATTGTATAAGAGCCCTCGCCCACGATGACTTTTTGAAGCGATGCAGTCACGATAGTGTCACTAGCTGTGTGCCCTCGTCCATGAGACCAGATTCAGTCGGGATGCAAACGCGATTCTGTCGCGATGTAGTTACGACACAGTTTTTAAATCTGGACATACTACTGCATGTAGAATTGTTAAAGAAACCGTAGAAGTAGTAGGTAATAAATTAAAAGTCATCTATGCCAGAACTAACAGAAGAGTCGCATTTAAAAAGCGCTGAAGGATTTATGAAACATGCAAATTTTCATGTCGTCCGACACGGTCGCGATGCAGTAGCGCGTTGTGAATGCGACTAACACGCGTTAGTAGAGATGCTGTCGCGAATTTGCTAAACGCGCGACTGCATCGCTACAGAAATTCTCCGTGGGTGAGAGCCCTAAGTGATGTAAAAAACACCGATTTACCTAAACCAGTATATAATTACACTCCACCAGGTACAACGAACAAGCCCAAAGGTGTGATATGGACACACTCGATGCTACAAACACAGATAGCGTCGCTCCACAGCGCGTGGCACTACGCCGGCCACGACGTGGTGCTACACACTCTACCGCTGCATCACATACACGGACAGCTGAATTCTATGCTCGCGTCGCTTGCTGCTGGAGCTAGGTACGTGTTGATCGATGTTATCAACAGTAACAGCACAGCGCGGGGCGCGTGGTTGGAGGAAATCCGGCGCGTATCCCGCGATATATGGGAGATGAATCGCACTAAAACCTCCAGCCACTCACACTCAGCGTCCGAACCCCGGCTGAGGTCAAAACCTTGCACGGGGTTATGAGGGGCGGCGCGACGCATTACGCACTCGGCACTCATTCCCGTCGCACCGCTCCCGGACGCCGGCGGCGGTTCGGCCAATCGTAACAACAGTAAGAGGTCTGAGTTCTTTGCTGTAGGTCGTAGGCTGCAGTGTCCTTTGCTATTGCAGGAGTCTATAAATGACAGGAACCACTTTTTAACCAGTTTTGATCGACTTCCAAAACACAACAAAATAAAACAAGTACTTTTGGGATCTGTTTTTAAAATGTATATTTCTAACGGACAATATTTCGCGATTTGCTATGCGTTTTTGCGTGTATTTCGTTTTACCGATTTCGATGATTCTTTTTGTTAGGAAGCAGACATTTTGAGCATTATCTCATATAAATTTGATAAAGACTGGTTGTGTTGAGAAATGATAGTTGATTGTTTTCATTTTTGTAACAAAAATATTTACCACAAATAAAGTACGTCTATTAACAGTGTCCAAACCTCGCAGAATGATTGTTTTTTTTTTTAAATTAAACTTCATTTCTGTGTTGCCTGTAGTCAAGTGTATATGCCCCTAACAGGAACAACAGGGTTTTTGTTACATACTGTATGTACCAATTTGTAAATTTTTAAAATTTTTGTGCTCCGGCTAATGTCTGGAACGGTTGGACTGATTTGGACGGGACTTATATAAACCGTTTTGTTAGGAAGCAGACATTATGAGTAGATAAAGTATGTCTGTCTGTCGTAGAATCCGTATGCTCCCCTCGTTCGTGTCGCACGCGGTGTGGGCTCGGCTGCTCGGTATGGGGGAGCGCGATGACTCCAAGGTGACCGTGTTCCACGGCGTGCCCGCCATGTACATGCGCCTGGCGGGGGACCACGAGAGGATGTTCTCCGACCCTCGCACGGCGGAGTACGTGAGGAACACGCTCGCCACTCGCATGAGGCTGATGTGTGCGGGGTCGGCGCCGCTGCCGAGCACACTCTTCGAGAAGTGGGAGAAGGTACTGTGCTAATACACTACTGTTGAGGATTGGGGACTTCACACGTCATACAAGGATTCTTAGGTTGCCTCGTGATGTTTTTTTTTATCGTTTTTAGATATCGGGTCATCGTCTCCTGGAGCGCTACGGCATGACGGAGGCGGGCATGGCGCTCAGCAACCCGTACCGCCCCGTGGAGGACAGGACCGTCAGCTGCGTGGGGGCTCCGCTGCCGGCCATCAGCGCGCGGATCTCCGCCGCCCCCTGTCTGCAGCCGCTCGTCACCGTGGAGTGTGCCGCGCCGGACGAGCTGGTCAGTGTGCACTGTGCAATGTTCACTTTTAAAAGTTCAAAGAATAATGTATTTAAATGAAGTAGCGAAACTGCACCTAACTATCTAAAGAATAATCCCATCGAGTATAGACTTATTTCAAAAGATATGACGAGACATAATTATTAGGGGTGTGCGAATATCAATCGAATCGAATATTAATATTCGAAAAGTTTCGAATATTCGTCGAATTTCGAATAATTCGAAAATTCGAATTATTCGATTCGGAACGAATAATTCGTAAGTTCGAATTATTCGCACACCCCTACTAATTATTTGTTTCTTGAATTTATAGTAAACGTTCCTAAACTGTACAAGAGATTCATAATACCAAACCTTAAAAATGTAGTAAATTTGTTTTGATTAAATTACAGATATCATTTGAGAAGCTCGGTCTAGTCAAAGATCCATCGATAACGTACAACTCTGAACCGATCACAGTTACGAAACACACTGAACCAGATAACGGAGTGTTTGAAGGAGAATTATTACTGAAAGGACCGTCTATATTCTCAAGGTAAGTTACTGCCCACTGCTGGGCTTGTGGGTGTGAAGAGTTCACCGCAGGATTGGTTAATTACTATTATCTAGATGCATTGAGACATGATATATAAAGAACATCTAAAACAATTTTGTATAATATTTTTTTATTGAGTTCCCAAAAGGAAGAAATTTTTCATGTCTTTTCTGCATGAACCGATTTTGATGATTCTTCTTTTAAGATTTTGGATATCATGTAGCAGGAGAGTGCTAATACAAGTAAAACGAGCACAAACACGACGGGTCTATCTTGCTTAACACAAGAGTTCCTATGACCACCTTCCGAATCCATCATCAGATCAGCGCCATTTTGTCATATTATTGCATTGTACATCTGCGTGAAAAATATCCGGAAAATTTGTGAAATTTAACTTGCAAGTTTCCATCCGAACTTACATAGTTGTATTAACACCAGGTACTGGAACCGCGCCCCGACACTGAACTCCTCCGACTTCACCGCGGACGGCTGGTTCCGCACCGGAGACACGGCCTCCTACGACGGCACCTTCCGCATCCTCGGGAGGACTTCCATCGACATCATCAAGACAGGAGGATACAAGGTGAGCGCGCTGCAGGTGGAGGCGGCCATCTTGGAGCACGGTGACGTCAGCGACGCGGCCGTGCTCGGCGTGCCCGACGACAGCTTCGGGGAAATAGTCGCCGCCGTCGTCGTCTTGAAACCTGGTACGACTCTGGACCTCAAGGACCTCAAGGTTGAGGTCGGGAAGAGATTGGCGCCGTACCAGCTCCCGAAGAGTTTGTTGGTTGTGGACGTGATGCCGAGGAACGCGATGGGGAAGCTGGATAAGAAGGAGATTCGGAGGTTGTATGGAGATAAACTTGGCGTGAATAAGAACTGATTATAGAGGTGTGCGCGTATGTAGACGGGCCGGGCCGCAATACAACGGATTTTGGGCTGGCAAAGTAATCGGGGATTTTACAAACGAATTTAAGTTTCACAATAATATGTCTGTAGTTTTAACACTAGTTTACTGAGCAATTACATTATACATCAACTTACCTTATTTAGTCAAATTGGAAAAAATATCGTTAGTAAAATGCCCGATTATAGAATGAAAGTACAAAGTTGGTACATATTGAAGAATATAAATAAATTGATACGTATAATCCCTCTTCGGAGGAGACCTGAGCCCAACAGTGGGCAGTAATGGGTTGGTACAGTACAGTACAGTACAGTATAATCCATCCAAGTTATCGCGGAGATGTAAATATCTTAGTAAAACAATGTAGTCAGTGGCGTGCAATATATAGAAGCAAATAAGCATTGCATACCCTTACTTTTAAACTAAATAAAATAATATCAGACGGTTAAATGACATATCCATCCGCTTGACGTGAAATACCCCATATGTATTCAATATACGCTGCCCATTTCTATTGTTTGCATGTTTTAATAAAAAAATAAAGATAAAATTGCTTATAGGATGTAAATTTGTAGTTATTTTGTCGATATTCCTCCGCCATACATTGTGATATTGACAATATACTTTGAGCCCTTCAATATGTGCTTTCTTTAAACTGTCAAGTTATTTATAAAATAAGGCTGCGTCGTGTCTTCGATATAAAGGAGTTTATTAAGTACTTACACTATTGCATTTACCAAATAATGTACAATTGTTGATTATTTAAAGCACACATGTTTTGAACAATGTGATTTAAATGTATTGATTGTTAATAAATATTTTGTTAAATAAAAATGGTGTTTAATTTCAAGAATTAAACAATTCTTATACAAGATTTCGGTTCTCTTTGTATTTTATACAGTTTGTTCCACGGGGAGTGCTCCGAACAATTATTCGAATTGATTCCAACATCTCCTTACTATTTGGAACCACCGTCCATCCACAGTCCGTTTCAAGAATTCTTTTCTGCCACGCACCATCCGGCTGAGGAATGAGCTCCCCTCTTCGGTGTTTCCCGAGCGCTATGACTTATCCTTCTTCAAACGAGGCTTAAAGAAAGTTCTTAAAAGGGAGGCCGTAGGTAGCGGCCCCGCAGTGTCCACTGACATTGCAGAGGTCCATGAGCAACGGTAACCAGTTACGATCAGGTGGCCCGTTAGCTCGTCTGCCTATAAGGCAATAAAAAAAAAGTAAGAAAGCCTTTAATTAACTTGCACTGGATGTACCTTTGAGACATATCTACTAGGGGTGTGCGAATATCGTTCGAATCGAATCGAATATTAAAATTCGAATCGAATTATTCGAAGTTCGAATAGTATCGAATTTGACTACGACGATGCATCGAAAATAGGACAAGAATTTGTATTTAGTAGATAATATCTTTAATGGGCTAGATGTCTACAAAATAGTCGTAGTCGTCGTAGTCGAATTCGATACTATTCGAAATTCGACGAATATTCGAAACTATTCGAATTATTCGCACACCCCTAATATCTACGCAAGTTCAAATTAAATTTAGCGAGTTGAGTTTAACTGACTACCCGGTTTATGATTGAGCTGAAATTTTGCACGAATGTTATATGAACTGCATGAAAATTCATTAATAATATTATACTATGATTTATGAAGCTAATCTCATGACGGACTTCGAACGTAACATAACAACATGGGAACTCTTCCACTAAACAACATAGACCCATCGTGTTTGGGCTCCGTTTACTAGTCTTAGCTAGCACTTTACTATTACATGATACAAGACGTTTCTGAAGCTTTTGAGAATCGTTCGAAACTATTTCGCATTTAATGTCGGTAAGTCGTGTTTCTTCGAACCAAAGGACCACCTGACCGTAAGTGATTGCAGTAACTTGGTCACTATTCATTTGAAGGCTTCATACCTTCTTATTGTGTGCTACTCTCGTCTGTTTACTTTAGTTTGAGATTAATTACACATTAATCATTAACACTTAAAATTCAATTTGAATTACCTTTATAGTCATTAGCAAGTCGTTAAAAAGTACAAAATGAATTAACACTAATTAATTTAATAATCGATATTAAACTGTTTTTTACACATCGATAATGAAAACCTCAAATCGATTCAAATGAGATAAGAGTTGACATCGCTTTTTTATTACTTTTTCTGATTATTTTAACCATTAGTTACTTGTTTTAATAATTAGTTTTAAGTTGCGTCAAAGTTGTGCAATAAAAAATGTTTTTGGTCTGGTAACCACGGTGACTTACCGTCGGGTGGCACGGCTTCGTTTATCGTACCTCGCAATTTCGTCGACGTCACATCTTTTTTTTTATTGCCATGTAGGCAGACGAGCGGGCCACCTGATCGTAAGTGGTTACCGTTGCTTATGAACCTCTGCAATGTCAGGGGACACTGAGGGGTCGCTTTCGGTGAAATTAAGTAATATTTCAAAAGTGCATGTGCACTGTATTTTTAAACTTCACATTTTCTCAATATTTCTGCATCTGATATTATAGTAGTATAACGTAGGTCTTCTTCCTTACATTTGTTGCAAAAAATTGTTACGTGTTATCAGTCATACTCCAACAAGTAAAACAAAAAATACTTATAATAAAATGTATTTAAAACAAATATTCTATTATCACATTCACAACATCATTTGACTTTCCAAGAAACTTCTGGCAGCAAGCGTAGCGTTGATCAAACATGGCGGCGAAAACTCCGCGTACTCAATAGAATTAGACCAACTTGAATACGTCGCTATAATCGTAGCAACAATACCTAAAGTCATAACTATCAACGCCAGCACAATATCATACCATTTTATAGTATATTCATCTTCAGTTATATTCGCATAATCACGTGAAAAAGTCTTATATTTCGTGTATAAAGACATGTTATTTAACCCGCCATTTGCTACCACGACGCCATTTTGTCGACTGGAACTTTCGTTTTTGACGTTTTCTTCAATAAAACCGTTCGTTTCTTTTGTTTTCGTCTTTTGAGTTTCCATGTCTTTTTTAGATTTTAAATAGCAGAGTTTTAGGAAGAAAAGTGGCGGGAAAATAAACATGAGAGGGCCAGTGAGTGTCGATCCAACGAGGCCCATTACTAAGTCGAAACGTGGGACGGTTTCTGCTAGGAATACGGCGAAGGCAACCACACTGGATCTTATTAAACAGCGCTGTATACAGAAACCTAAAGGAAACATTAAAATATTAGATTTATAAATGTTTAAATTGCCCTACGTAGAGAATGAGATAAATTATAATTAATAATCAGACAGTGGACGACTTACTTCTAGGAATCTGCAGCAGATCTTCTATATGTTGGAACAGAGCTGAGTTACTGACGGCACTGGAGAGACATAGCTGTAGTGTTACCAGCAACGCCACTATGTATAGAGGTATGGACGGTGGGATGGCTGGAAAATAAATTATTTATTTTTAAGAAAACTTTAAAAACAACCTTTAGGCCCTGGTTATCATGTGCTAGCCAAGACAAGTAAAATGAGACCAAACACGTTGGGACTATCTTTGTTAGTGCAGGAGTTCCTACAATCACCTTCCGAATCCATCATCAGATCAGCATTCTGTGTGGTGATTCTAAATTTTATTTCAACAGGCCATTCACCCCCCGTCAGATTGTCCAAAATTGGTTCAGTTGTTTTGGCGCGAACGGATAACAAACAGAATAACTTTCGCATTTACAATATAAGTAAAGCTACTCTGTACTTACTCTGCAGTATATTATTGTTACTCTGTACTTACTCTGCAGTATATTATTGTTACTCTGTACTTACTCTGCAGTATATTATTGTTACTCTGTACTTACTCTGCAGTATATTATTGTTACTCTGTACTTACTCTGCAGTATATTGTTGGTGATGTCATGTCCGTATCTATTCGCGACGAGGATGGTGGTGGTGGTGAACATGAAGCCGGTGATGGCGAACGCGCCGAGCACCGCCTTGTTGATCTTCTTACTGTCGCGCATGTCCACTTGAATGGTCAACAGCATCGGGTGGATGTCAAACTGTAGATAATAGTTTTAATGGATTTAAGCTCAGATTATGTTCGTATGGTCTTTAACAGGATATAATCTAAGAACCAGAGTACCATAGTCTTCTAATTATCAGTAAGTTTGACACATTCTTCGCAGAACGAATGGTCTGGATGGAAATGGGTTTGTAGGCGACTGAATATAAGTAAAGCGCCATCTATAAATAGTTTCATTAAGAATGATTTAAAACCTCATTTGTAAATATACTTTTTAAATGTACGGTGTAATGTTGCCGCGCTTTTTTGAAAATGGAATTCGAGTTAACATTGACAAAAATAGATTGCGTCATATTTTAAGCTTTAAGTTTTTGTTTTATTATTAAATTTGTTGTTCTGAAGTTTTCTTTGCACTGGCAGCATTTGATTTCCTACAGGGTTAATATATTAACGAGTGTTATGAACGAGATGTTATAAAAATAGATTAAATATTGTGAAAAGAAAACATGAAAACAAGAAGGATCGAAATCAAAAACACGTTCGTTAAACTAAATACTTGAAAGATACACTCATAATTACATCGACTGACGTGACTGCATCTAGATTTTTTCCTATAAGGAAGTCTGAGTCTAATTATACATGTTCAATAGATCAAAATCCTTGCTTCAAATATCTAGATATAATAAACGTTGAAAGTTCTTCCTGGATTCAATATTAACTATTCATAACTACCTCAACACAGACTCTGTTGTTCTGTAAGGTTAACTGGATATTTTTAAACTAATGAATAATTACAATATTGTTGTTTTGAATATTTAAATAATGTAAACAAGTTCTGTGACCTCATATTAGGAACATAACAGAGACGTCAGATGGACAGAATACATACAGATTTATAATACCTACCTTTAGTGTATAAATCAATGTACAATATAATCTTCAAAAACTTATATTTGTAAAGTTTTAAATTAAAATAAATGATGCCTCTCCTATAAAATCATGTGACAACCAGTTTCATCATTGTTTAAAAAAATAATAAACGAATTCAAATCTCTGGTCAGGAAACTTTTTATATTAGGTTACAACATAGTGTTTGAAGCGACGTAGTGCTTAGATTTATAGTCTTCGATATATTTTTATTGAATTTATAATTGGCTACTTTATTACTAAGTTGTCAATGACCACAAGCTGTGTCTGATACGTTTACGATAATTTACATAAAAATATAGTAATACCTACCTCATTCTACGACAAGAGGATTACAAGTATTCATTTGATTTTTTTTATTTGATTTAATTGCAATACGTACTCTGAAGACTTCCTCAATCCGAACTTACATAGGAACACATACTGTAACGTCCAGTGCAAATTAATGAAGAGGTTTTCAAAGAATTATTGAAATTGTTAAAGCCGTTCTCAACCCGAGAACCACAACCTATAGCTACAAGGGGTGTGCGAATATTGTTCGAATCGAATCATTCGAAGATTCGAATTATTTGAAAAGTTTCGAATATTCGTCGAATTTCGAATAGTGTCGAATTGGACTACGACGATGCATCGATTATAGATAATAACTTGAATGGGCTAGATGTCAAAATACAAATTCTTGTCCTATTTCCGATGCATCGTCGTAGTCAAATTCGATACTATTCGAAATTTTTCGAATATTCGTCGAATTTCGAATTAATCGAAGATTCGAATGATTCGATTCGAGTTTCGAATCGAATATCGTTATTCGATTCGGAACGCATAATTCGTAAGTTCGATTTATTCGCACACCCCAAATAGCTACAGATCTATAGACCGTATATGTATTGACTGACCTGAAACGCCAAGATCCCATACGCGATCAGGAAGTCTGGTGCATGAGCCTGGTACTCCAGTATACTGCCAGGACTCAGTGGAGTGACGTCGTCCTGGGTGATGCAGGTCCACGTGGATATGGCCACCGTGCTCACTATGAACACCGATGTTAGAGCGAGAGGCCTGGAAAGTATTATACAAATTATGTGTCTGTCTGTACCAACCCATTACTGCCCACTCATCAGAAGAGGGATTGGGCATAGTCCACCACGCTTGCCCAGTGCGGATTGGGAACTTCACATAGGTATCTTCAAAGGATTGTTAGAATCCTTTTCCGACATGCAGGTTTCCTCACGATGTGTTCCTTCACCGTTTTAGCCAGTGGTGTTGTGAAAAATTATTTTTCACATTTAGAGGTACAAGCCCGCCGGTTTTGAACCCGCGACCTCCCGTTCGGAAGGAAGCGCTTCGACCACTCGGCCACCATGACATACTTGTGTCTGTCTCTTTCTACGTAATGCTGAATTATTGGGAAAGTAAGTCATAGTAATTTTGTAGTATGACGTAGAAGACGCTGCATTTTGTCTGTTTGATTAATTATTATTTAAATTTTAAAAGTGATTGTCATGTTGTTATTTAATACAATGTGCAAGTCACTGATTCCTATAACCATAGGGGTGCGAGTGATTTTAAGTTAAACCTGACTATTTTGTGTTGTCTATGTCTATGTCAGTAGTTGACTTATCTATTATTTCAATTACAATACCTCCTTCAGTTTTCTACACTGTGATATACCTAGTTCCTGTGTAAATAAATGAAACAAGTAACAACACTAGATACATTGGCTATTACGTTAGCTTGTAAGTATTTACGACCAGATTTTGGCCATCGCTCCTTTTCAAGACACCTATTTCAGGGATAAAATGGAAAATTATTTATCCCAAAAAGCACTTACTTCATATCCTTAGGGGATCCAAGCCACATGACAGGACACAGCAGTAATGCGAGGACTAACATCCATATACAATATGTAATACCCACGCCGCCACCAGTTATCTTCCACCAGAATATCTGAAGACTTTGAGCGGCTGCAACAAACGAAGATGGATATAAAAACTAGTGTGCTGGACAACGTATTTTGTTTCTACTATAAGTACTCTACTTTCTTTCTTTCTACTGTTTGATTTCGTGAACCGACTTTGCTGGTTATTATTTTTTTTGAAAGGTTACTAATCTCATTTAATCTTAGAAGTAACCTGAGGTATTTTTGAGAAAAACTTTTATTAATTTTACCTACATAAACAGAATTTGCCGTCCAATAACTGTATCATGTAGGAATTTTATATCTAGATTGTAGACATAGACTGTCCCAGACCGCATACGAGACATCGTAATGAAATACATTTGAATTCTATTATTTATAGTCTTCATTAACATTCGATGCAAAAAACTGTTAATATGCGCTCAATGAATTATTTACATACAGTGTAAGTAACTTGTAGTAGGTATTCGCGACAAAAAAAATTGATAAATAAATTTATTAAAAAGCTTGATCCCTATTATATAAATTATACCTATTAAATAAGCTTTTAAAACTTGAATAATAAATAGCAGTGCAGTGCTAGCCCAAGTAGGTAAATCGAATCCAAACACGATGGAGTCGGAAGCCATAGCAACTCCTGTACTAAATAAGATAAACCCGTGTTTGGTCACATTTTACTTGTCGTAGCTATTACCATTATATCCAGTACCTTAAAAACCTATACGTAACAGATTTGTTTAATTATTGTTGTTGTAAATAGGTTTTATTTATTTTGAATTTTTATTATTATTTATTTTGAAAATGATTTGTCATAAAAAAAACAAGATGACTTTATATGAAAAAAAATGTACAGTTTTTAGTTTTGATTTTATTGTTATAGAAGAAACATTGAATATATTTTAGTTGACCAAGCTCCAGAGTTTTATTAATTAAAGTGCACCTTGGGATTTCCAACAATTGTTAACCATCTGAATATCATATACTGCGCTGTGACAACAAGTTTCGGAATTGCAAAAACTGAAACGCAAGGTTAATGATCGTCTCCAATCAAGAATCAAATCAATGGTTTCTTTTATGTGTTTCTAATATTATTGCGAATGGGTTTTCATCTTTTATTACCACGAGGTCAGTTATCAAAGTTTCAGACAGACCTATGAATTTGTACATGAACTGTCCTTTAAAAGATATGTAGGTGTTCTAAGTTCGAAATAAAACTTTTGGTATTAGGAAGGTACCCTTATCGTTACATTGTAAGAAAAACTTTATACCTACCTAGTAGAGAAGAATTGTACATGTTTAAGAAGATGTTATGTGACGAATATTACATGTGGCGATCTATGCCAAACTATGCTTGTGAACAAAAGGAAAGAAGAGAGAATATGCCTACCACTAGGTAACTGTTTCTAGCGACAACTTGACATCAAATAAGTCGTCAGCTCGTCTAAAATGTTGACTTTTGTTTGCAAAATTGTATCTTAATTTGATTCTAATTGAAATGGCAGACATACTTTCAAAAAACCAGTAATGCAGAACCAGTTCACAAACATGCATCAATTTTGCTTCATTAACCTCGCGTGAGAATAATGGGTAGGTTCCTAATACCCACCTAATATTATCTCTCTATAATAAAACGAAGCCTTTAAATAATTATAATTTTAATTGTACTGTACAACGAATTATAAATTTGAATTACTGCCCGCTGCTGGGATCCGGTCTCCTCAGAGGGAGGGGGTCCACGCTTGCCCAATGCGGATTAAAATTTAATATGTATAATAATGTCATTCACTAAATAAAAGGTGATGAATTTATGTAAAGATTCATTCAGATCAATTAATTATTCGTTCATCTTAGGTTTGAGTGTTTTTCCTACATTAAAATTCAATAGATACTTTCTAAAAATATCACTAAGGAAAAAAATAATCAGAATATTCAAACGAATTCTCAAATTAGATATTCAGGAATTTAACTGTAGGTCTAAAAATATCTAATTTTAGTGTTTTAAAGCTGCTGAATTTCTAAAGGTTATTCAACTAAATCTAGGTCTAGGCAGACTGACAAAGAAGTTTTATGACTATTAATTATTTTAGATATTAGTAAAGTAATAATTTCCTGTTTATTTTGTTATGATTACCAAAAGGGGCTTGTTAGGTATCAACTTGACTGTGTTTTTTTTTTGTTAAATAGTAAATAATAAATTTTGACTGTAATTTTGATAACGATTTACGTAAAAAAACTAAATTATTGAACGCAAAAAATGGGACTCATTTTTTAATTGATTACCTACATTCACACATCTATTCAAAACGCGTTTTCTTATACAATTTAAATAATATTGCATCATATATTTAACAATTCAACAACCAATATTAAACACGTGACATGCGTTTTTTCTGGCTTAAACGTCATAATAATATCATGCAAAAAGATTTAACATTATTCTTCTGTTCGTCTTGGAATGACAATTGGTCTATTCATTTACTCAAGACCTACTCGTAGTTTTATCCGTAGGTATTATCTTTTTTACAAGCTTTAGGTATATTAACTTGCACTGGATGTAACTATGTATGTAAGTTCGGGTGGAATCTTGCAAGCTAAAGACAAACTTCCTGGTTTCCGATTGAGCTGACAGTTGTATAGGAAGGTACATCCAGTACAAGTTCATAATATAGCTTGTAAAAGTTTAAACACACAACAAGTTTAAATAGTATTTAAACTTGTTGTTTGTCTACCTTAGCAAAGTCGTGGTGGCCGAGTGAAAGTCGTGGTGGCCGAGTGAAAGTCGTGGTGGCCGAGTGGTCGAAGCGCGTCCTTCCGAACGGGAGGTCGCGGGTTCAAATCCGGCTTGTACCTCTAAATCTTAATATGAAAAAGATTTATGTGCAATTTTTCACAACACCACTGGCTAAAAACGGTGAAGGAAAACATCGTGAGGAAACCTGCATGTCGGAAAAGGATTCTAAAAATCCTTTGAAGATATGTGAAGTCCCCAATCCGCACTAGGCAAGCGTGGTGGACTATGCCTTATCCCTCTTCGGAGGAGACCTGAGCCCAACAGTGGGCAGTAATGGGTTGGTACAGTACAGTACAGTTTGTCTACCTTAGTACAGACCTATATCTACCTGTAGGGGACGCGATTGCAGGCATGCACTTTTTTATGCAAGCAGCAATATATAAGTGCAGTGCGTAGCGAGACTCCCCAGTCGTTCCGTAATCAGCAAAGCGTACGCTCGCGTTCACACATTATTGTAATCATATTCATTATTGTATATTGTAAAAAGTGACAATAAATGATGATATCTAGAGTCAGTTGTTCATTTTAATTCAACGGTATCTACCAAATAGATACTCAAGTAATTTATAAAGGGTTACTCTTTCCGCTACAAGAGATACCCTAAAGTGGTGACCTCCGACAAGAACACGACTCCTTCAAGATCATCACACCCCGCACCACGTCAGCTAGCTTCAGCCTCTTCGGGTATTTCGTCCAATAGCCGCAACGCAGCGCGGCCTGGTCGAACCCTCATCGGCTTGACTTTGGGCACACTGACTACAAGGACCGGTCAGCAAAGCAGAGCATATCTCTCCTGGTCATTACGTAGCATCGGCCCCGCACGGCAGCATGTCCGAATCATTGGAGCCCGTGCGTCAGCAGTACAGTTCCGACTCACTGGGACTTCTTTCACTGGCATTGGCGATTCAAGCACACAAGACGGGGAAGGGAAGAACACATAACAAGTAATTAGTAATAAAATTTACGTGGAGCTGTGAAATTATGAAGAATAGTGTAGGTTAAATACGCAAGCTACTGAACGGACGACTCCCTGCAAGGTACTCACATCGACTGCAGGTAAAAACAACAAGATTTAAAACAAATCGGATATTAGGAAGAAGTATACAAAACATATAGGACAGTTAAGAGCAGATATGGGACAGGAAATAGAGCAACGCTGTATTGGAGGACAAGTAATGAGATTCAGTCATAGTAATCGACAAGCGATGACCAAGGGAAACGTCGTAACTCCAGCATTGTAAACATCGAAACACCGGATGGTATAACGAGCAAAACTAGCCACTACCATTGATCCGGAAGAGATGACTCGTGGAAGAGCACCCAAGGATTTTCGGGAGAAAAGCATACCCAGAGAAATGCCGTCGAGATCGCCACATTTTATGGTGGGAGACATACTTGGTCAAAGATATTATGTCGAGAAGAAGTCGAAGAGAGCTGTAGAAACGATGGACAAGTCAAGTCGTGGTCCAATATTCTACTTCATTCTCCGTAACTTAACGTGTGAATATATAACTTGATGCCAATCTTCACGTCTTGCGATTAAGAGGCGACGTGACAGCGATATTTGCATTCCTGTATTGCCTTTTGCATTATTTTTAGTCTATTTTAATGTTTTGTCATTCATTATATTATTTTATTTTTGTGTTTTTAATAATTTGTCACACTCTTATTGGAAATAATCAACCTATGTATATGCTATGATATTTTATGAGTCTTTAAAGTAATTAAGTCAAGGGCTAAAACCGACTTAATTCACGTAGAAATTACTACTAGTTTCAACTTTGTATTAAATAGTGACGTGTGTTTATGAAGTGAAAATTGTAATATGTTTTAACAAAATTTGAATCATTAATGTTATGTGTAAAAGATTCAATATACTTTGATTCGTATCATTGATTTATGGCAATGAGAACTACTTAACGAAAGTAATATTTAAAAATCTAAGTGGAATAAGTTATAGTTCTCGTAATATTTCATCACAAAAAGCAATGATTTGTTATAAGTACTTTGTTATAAGTGTGAGAAAACACCGAGTCAACAATTCGAGTGTTCGTTGTATCTCAAGTTTTAAACGATTTAAGATGAAATATTTTCAAGTAAAAAAATGATTGATTTAAGAGTAGCGAGTAAAAAACGTTAGCACTTCGACTGTTGCTTAACGATAAAGCGCATTCGAAGTAAATCTCAAGTACCTACCCTAATACGGTACAGCCGCTTACAAAAGTTTTAACATTACTTAGTTTTATTTTATTTTGTTTTGTGAAAAATTTTGTATTGTATAACCAAAATTTTAGGAAGGGTGTACTGTAGGGGACGCGATTGCAGGCATGCACTTTTTTATGCAAGCAGCAATATATAAGTGCAGTGCGTAGCGAGACTCCCCAGTCGTTCCGTAATCAGCAAAGCGTACGCTCGCGTTCACACATTATTGTAATCATATTCATTATTGTATATTGTAAAAAGTGACAATAAATGATGATATCTAGAGTCAGTTGTTCATTTTAATTCAACGGTATCTACCAAATAGATACACAAATAATAAATAAAGGGTTACACTCTTCCGCTATAAGTGATACCCCCAAATACCTAACGTTATTTGATTGATTAATCGGATAAATAAGATAATGAGAGAAGTATCTTAAAATTGTGAAATAGGCCAAGGCCAACCTATCGCGCGACGGGAAAGAGTCCTGATGGCGTAACGCGTCGCGCCGTACCTCATAATCCCATGCTGGGTTCTGGCCTCAGCCGGGGTTCGGACGGTGAGTGTGAGCGGTTGGAGGTTTTAGTGCGGTTCAACTCCCACATAATCGGGATCCGGTGATTTCCTCCAACTAAAAAAAAATATTTTCGCAACATATGCTGATAGGTATAACATAGATCTACGATTAAATGATGAAAGACTTACCTAATATAAAGTTGGGTACTCCGGAGCCGAACACAGTCGCATCAATTAGGAATATCACCACCCTCCTCGCTATATCCCCGAAGGCCAGATCAGCGACGGCTGCATACGGACACCTGATACAAACATGATATAAGGCATTTCAATTTAATGTCCATCACCATCATGGATGAAACCAACATAATCCAAATCGGT
Source organism: Trilocha varians (assembly GCA_030269945.2). Lineage (NCBI taxonomy): Eukaryota > Metazoa > Arthropoda > Insecta > Lepidoptera > Bombycidae > Trilocha > Trilocha varians. The sequence goes on from AP028271.1 coordinate 43,410, forward strand.
TCGCAGACACTGAGGTTAAGTGTGGACTAACAAAAAAACTGTCAAATTGATAACTTCTCCCTTTGAGAAGTCTGCAATGTCAGGGCAATGAGGGGCCGTTATCTATCACCTACTTTTACAGAGCTTGTCTTAAACATCGTTTAAAGTGGGACATGTCATAACGCTCCCGTTGCACCGAGGACGGGAGTCCATTCCAATCGGAATGATATGGGGCAAAAAAAATCTTTTAAAGCGGTCTAAATTATTACTTTTATGATTTTTTCAGTTTCAGTTCAAAGTTCAGCATTTTGTATTAGATACTTCAGTCACAAGACGACCATTACAGCTGCTGCTGATCTATACTGGTTGCTATATGGCCAACCCATTGTCATTCATTGCTTTCACCTTATTCAAATACTCGCGGGTATCTACTTTCACGCATAATTAGGTAACGGGTTCTTACCACATTTTTTAATTAATTGCGAAAAAGGGTAGATTTGTTTGTTCTTAAATCTACCCACAGTATCCAGTCTTCTCATGGTCACACAATTCATTTAAAATTGTGGTGAACACCCATGAATTATGCAGGAATGTAATTCTTTGCTTTGTCATAGCTGTAGTATAATGTACAGTGGACTTCATACCTGTTCTTCTCACTGATCACCGGGCTTATCTCCTTGGCGAGTAACCAGCATCGTCCTAGTAGTGCAGCTGTGTATAACTGCAGTCCAATTACTGACAGAACCAGCGGTATACCGTAGATTCCTGCAGAAAAAATACGATTTTCTTAGTTCTTGATTCAAGATTCAATAAAATAACTACGATAATGACACCGCTGGGAATCGACGTCTATATCACCTTCGCCTCTATCTACAAACAAGTTTAAAATATATCCTCACCACAACTAATGATGCTCTTCGGCAGCGCTATGACAGGGAACACTCCAAACAAGTCGACTATGCAGAGTATTGTGAAGAACACGCTGAGTCCGCCCGTGGTCTCCCCGACGGTGTAACGATCATGTCGGGACATCACCACGGGCTTAGTCTGCGACTCCTCGTGCAGGGTCGAAGGGATGTGGAAGCCGTTCATCTTGAGTCCTGTGGAGTTAGGTAAGGTATGGTCATGTAGTTTGGCTTTAACTGTTTATTTTGGAAACTTGAGCTTTAGTTATCAGTTCACACATTACAGTTACACGTAGTTGTAGAGTTATTTACGGCACTAAACCTATTTTTTTTAATAGCACCAGTATTGTTTATTTATTTTTTTCAGTTGGATGAAATCACCGTATGTGAGAGTTGAACCGCACTAAAATCTCGAACCGCTCACACTCAGCGTCCGAATACCGGCTGAGGCCAGAACCCAGCACGGGGTTTGGAGGGACAGCGCGACGCGTTACGCGCTCTGCACTCTTTCCCGTCGCGCCGCCCCCAGCACCAGTATTGTAGCCTAACTTTTAAACAAGAATATGGCTTTATTCACCGTACTGTACATTTCTGTATGCTACAGATTTAAATAATAATAAACTAAGTTTGTTGGCTCATTCACACTTCTTAACTGTAGAATGCGTTAATTTAATTATTATCTAATTAGTTTTTATTTTTATCAAAACTTGTCGAAGAAAAAAATAAAAAAATGATCAATTTAAAACTTTGGTTATTATAAAAGTCGTGTTCGATATTCATAATTTTACATTTTAAAAGCCTAAATAAATTATAATTCTATTTTTTCCACATCTTCAGTTTATTTAAATAAGTCCATTCACCTTTAGTGGTCGTTAAATTTAAAACAAAAACTAAAACTGGCTCTATTCTATGCATTTCATTATTTATTTGCATCTATAAAATAAACAACAGAAAATTGTTTCAAATAATGGCAAACGAAAAAAATCCTGATCACGACGACTATTTAGAAAAATATGTACGTTTTTAAATAGGTCAAAAGGTTAATGCATTAGTTTTTGTTAGTAAATTTCTCATCCCTTTAAGAAAACAGGAATTTTCAGTTATCCCAAATAACATTTTTTTCACATTTTACTACATTGATTAAAGACAGCAACAAAAACTATAATATATTATTATACTGCTAGCTTACAGTGCAACTTCGTCTCCGTCACGAACGGAAAATTCAGTTAGTGCAGAGCAATATGCTTATCATCAAATACCGCTGAAATTAACAAGGTTTTCTCTACTAAGGGGTGGGCCATATAAAGTTTGCATTTTCCAAAAGTTCGACTGTCATGTTGGCTCTTCACTCTTCAACTTTTGGAAACAAAAATTAGTTGAGCATGGCACGGTAACGCTCGCCATTGACCGTAACGGCGGCTCCTTGCTCATTTTCGAATGATGCCGCCGGACGAAAACCCACACCAAACCGTAACTCTTTGTGGGTGCATTGGCTTCTCAATGGTAACGTGTGGATTTTCCGACCCCCAGATGCGACAATTTTGCTTATTGATATAGCCTCCGAGGTGAAAATGGGTTTCATCTGAAAATACAATTTTTCGGTAAAAATGCTCATCTTCGGCCAAACGATCCGATCCGCCCATTGGGCGAACCGAAAACGTCCCATTTCGTAAATGTCAAACCTTTAACTAAATTATGAACACAAATTGAATGACATTTGAGCTGTCATTCTCTAAATAAGCAGTAGTTCAAAATGCAAACGTTAGATTGCCCACCCTATATATGCATGTATTATACACCTATAAAAAACCTTCCTCTTGAATCACTCTATAAAAAAACATATCTAAATCCGTTGCGTAGTTTTAAAGACTTAAGCATGCCTACATATGGATATAGAGACAGGAAGCAACTTGGTTTTATACTATTACTGAGTAGTGATGTAAATGATTCGTGTGAATTTGAATAACAACTGACAATAAATGTCACAGAGTTAGGCTGCGTTTCCACCAGAGATGTGCGAGGATGCATAGCGAGGGATGTGTTTGTAAAGAACCAATAGGATCGCTTCATTTACCTTGCCTCGGTCAGCACAGCTCTGGTGGAAACGGCTCAGCGGAGCTAGATTTTTGCGCATACAAAACAAGCGCGGGATGTGTACGAGGGAAGTGTGCGAGGAATGTGTGTTGAGAAAGATGTGTTGCGAGGTTTGCGCATACTGTACCAGCCAGTCCATAGACGGAGTTTGTTGGAAGTAGAAGTGCGCAAAATAGATACGCAACGCATCCTCGCGCCACACATAAATGCGTATTTTCACAGCTCCGCTACACATCCTCGTAGGCACATTATCATCGCACAGCTTTGGTGGAAACACCCACACATTTTCACAGCACAGCTAGACATCCTCGCACGACACATTTCCATCGCACATCTCTGGTGGAAACGCAGCCTTATGTGCGACAGAGATAGCGCTCTATAAAATTGAAGTTATTGTTGTCTCTCTCTAAAAGCCAGTGTAATGTTTACTGCCTCGAACTGTAGTAAGTTTCATAAGTCTTCATTTGAATGGGATTTAATCAAAGTACATTATCGTCTTAGTTACAATTAATTAGTAAAACATTTAAAAACTTCATAACAGAATTTTCAATTCTCTCTTCAATTAAAACATGACGTTGATAAAATGAAAAGAAACACTTTTCTAAATAATTAATACAAATTAATTAATGTTATCGAATCGTTTATTGATATTAATTTCTGAATATTTAAAAACTTGTTAAGCAAATTAGCCCTACGGGTTCGATACAAAACTACTTTGTCATGCATCATCATCAGTTCATCTTCATTGATATTATCTAGTTTATGTTTAAAAATATTGTACCTAAGTATTTATATTTGTGGCGGTCTTGCAGTGTCAAATTGTCAATGTCGTCGTGCATGAATATTGAAGTCAATTTATGCAAAAAAAATTGGTTGCCTGTAAAGTCGGTATACGGACGAAAGTTTTACGTGACAACGACTCGGGCATGGTTAGCCCGCCTAAGAGCTAGAGAGACAGACATAAAAAGTGTCGCGGCACGCGTGCCTCTCACTCGCTCTCATTGTGAGCGCATAACGTGAGCGGAGCGTAACGCAGTGAAGTGAAGTGTCACCCGCGGCAAACCATTTATTACACGTTGTCACGTCAAAATATAGATTTGATAAATTACATGCATAAAATAGTTTTATTATATTTTTACAAGCTTTTTATTAACTTGCACTGGATGTAGCTATGTACTAATGTACCCATGTAAGTTCGGGTGGAATCTTGCGAGTTAAATTTGACAAACTTCCCGTTGTTTGATTGAGCTGACATTTTGCACGCAGATGTATATCGCGTGACAATGTAATAAATAATATGACTATGAAAATGGCGCTGATAGCAACGAAAACTGTGACACGAGAATTTTATATATTAGATTATGCTAATGTAACATTGGGTCTTCTAAAACGAGAAAGGTGTCCAACTAAAAAGCCTTGCAGCGAACCAGGACCGTCACTGAATGAACTACATCTATGAAGGCTCTATACTATCGCGTGTCTTACTGCGTAATATTTATCACTTACATAAATTAATATCTATTTTGAGATCGCCAAAACCGGTTCCACAACGCGGAGGGCGGGGTTCGTCTACATTCTGTAATGTCGGACGGCTAAATGACCGAGAAAACTGCTTAACAATTAATATCATGCGTGAATGGTGCGTCCAATGGGGTAGCCCACGAATCTAATTAGCTTGTTATGTCACTCTTTCGCGTCTAATCACTACAAACTATAATGCAAAGTCGCTTTTTCTGTCTCTATTACCCTATGTATCTCCATACTACTTCTTCAAAATTCTAATCAAATGGTTTAACATGGCTCGGTCTCCCGCGATACAGGTCTGACCTAGTGCGGGGATCATTTTATTTGCTGTAATGTGTTAAAGTGTATTTTTGGACAATAAACTATTTCATTTCATTTCATTACATTTCACTACGCAACGAATTTTGATGCGGTTTTTTTAATATAGTAATTCAAGGTTTGTATGTATCATACAATTTGTATGAGATAGCAGTCAAACACTGATGATTGTAGTGGTTTTTGGTGTGATGTCGTAAATAAGCGCATTGCTCTGCACTAACTGAATTCTACTTTCGTAACGTATATACTAACTTACTAGGGTACGATAAATTAGACCAGTGCAGATACCTCTAAAAATAGACAAAACAAAAGAAAATTATAGTAGAATGAAACCTGTCAAAAAAGGACGAGTATATAACATAAATGAGAGGGAAAATAATTTACGGTCGATTTGAGTTCGGGAAGTGGGATGGGGGTAGTTTTTAGGTAGGGTAAAACGTTATATATGGATTTGCGTCAAAACTACAAGTCCTACGGAAAAACATTTAAGGACAAAGTTGTAGGTAATAAAGAAACCAACAATTTTTGTAATTAAACTTATTTCACATAACCTCATAATTACTGAGAAAAATTCAGATAAAATTCGGGGTACAGCGCGAGCGTATGCTCTGGTGTGTCCTGGTCACACTCTACACAGTGATGGCACCTCGTCGTCGGCTCCACCTGAATCCGGTGCAGTACTGCCCAAGATTCCGGGGTGTAACAAGAATTTAAAAAAAACCAGCTATGAATACAGTTGTGTTCCTTTTCAGAAATAAGGGAATGTTTCCTTTCAGCAAAATTCGCTAAAATCATTATTTGGAGTACTTCTCCTGGAGGCGTTTCAAAATTCCACCCTGTATAATACCAAGAATCTAACTAACGATCCGAATAAAATAACATTTAAGGAACTTTATTATAAATGTACCTAATTACAGAGAATAAAGTCTGAATTAAATAAAATTGAAATAATGATTCAATGACGAAAGGAATACATGTGAATGTATGTATTGATTATTTTAATTAATTGATATGAATTCATCCGTTTTGTAATGTTGTAGCAACGATGTCATACCAATCTTGAAATGAAAAAAAAAACTGTTTTAAATAAGTTCAGTGACGTTCAACTGATTGAGAACATCTTCTCTGAATTTCGCAAGTTTCACCAATAATTGAGTTAGAAAATTCGTTTTTTACTCTTGAAAAATAATATTCCTAAACACAAATTTCATATTTTTCCAAAAACTCTTTTTGAGTTTTTCTCAATTGATGCATCGGTTTATTTTTTCAGATTGAGGGAATCACCGGATCCCTGCCCGCCCCGCGGGCGGGGTATGTGGGAGTTGAACCGCACTAAAACCTCCAACCGCTCACACTCAGCCTCCGAACCCCGGCTGAGGCCAGAACCCAGCACGGGGTTTGGAGGGACGGCACGACGCGTTACGCTCTCGGCACTCTTTCCCGTCTGGACACTTGCACTGGATGTAACTATGTAAGTTCGGGTGGATACTTACAAGCTAAATTTGACAAACTTCCCGGTTTCTGATTGAGCTGATATTTCGCGCGCAGACGTAAATCGCGTGACAATGCGCGATATACGACAATATAATAAAATGGCGCTGATCTGATGATGGATTCGGAATGTGGTCATAGGAACTTTTATGTTAAACAAGACTGTTTGGGTTCATTTTATTTGTCTTAGTTTGCACTTTACTGCTACATAATATCGAGGATCTTAAAAGTTTGTTATTAAAGTGTTTTCTTTAAAATAAATTATTCTTTAGGTTAGTGGACCAATTTGATGATGCATATATATATTCCTTTTCTTTGTGAACCGATTTCGATGATTCTGTCCGTTTGTTTGTTAGAAAATAGACACTCTGGTCGTTATCTCATAAACATTTGATAAAGATCTTCTTTTATCTGACTTGTAGTTTTAGTTCTGTGCTTGAAAAATGGAAGTTTTCATTTTAGTAATAAAAGTATTATTTGAGCCACTTCAGTAGGAACTTCTTTTAAAGATTAATTTTTAAATAAAATATTAATTACACCAATAAAAGACCACTCATTTTGATGACTTATAATGGTTCCAGAATATCGTTTAAAAAAATTCGCAAAAACCGAAAAATTTTTAAAACTCACTTGTCTTTGAATCACCATAAAATATCAACAGCTGTCTTCACTACACATTTCCACAGAATTAATTTGAAACACTATATTGTCAGTTCATTATTAGGTGACCCGATATTCAGTAAGCCAGTATGCACTACGAACGCTAGATTGAGACTACATCGAATATCCGCTGTCGTGGATCGTCGACAACACAAAACATGAAAATTGGTTTTTAATTGACTGAACGACTTCGCTTGCTTCGAGTATTTTACAAGAAATGAAGTGGACAGTCTTCTTATTTTAAGAGTAATTCAAATTGCTTGGATTATCATCAGAGTTAGATAAGCAACTTAAGCTTTAGCCTAAGAATATACACGGTAGGTAAACGCATGTAAAAGTACTAAGTTGAAGGAACCTGTATAATTGCTTAACTGAAATGTTTTAAGTTTTAAGCCTTGTTAAAGTTTTGAGCATGATTTAATGAGAGAGGTGAGGCTTATGCCGTACGCGTGTCGCGTAGTAGGACGTAAAATATGTCAATAATGTATGAAATAAAAATCTGTCCAATTTTCTAAAAAAAACATACGCTAAAGTGCACATACTGGGGACGGAGCGACGGGAAAGAGTGCCGAGCGCGTAACGCGTCGCGCCGTCCCTCCAAATCCCGTGCTGGGTTCTGACCTCAGCAGGGGTTCGGACGCTGAGTGTGAGCGGTTGGAGGTTTTAGTGCAGTTCAACTCCCACATACCGGATCCCCGCCCGCGGTGATTTCCTCCAACTGAAAAAAAAAACATGTACGCTGGAGTAGACGTAGCGGCAGTTTTTTACACAGCTACGTCGGTTTCGAATACATTCGCCCTACGATTTAATGATACGATTTAATTTAATTTAATTTAATTTATATTAATTTATTTTAAATGATTATTTTTTATAAATAGTGTCTTTAATTTTAATTTTATTTAATTTATATTTTTTGATGTTAAAGATATTGATTTAATTTAGATATTTCAGCACAGTAACAGTTTTGTGATCAAGTTTGTTTAGCAATTAATTATATTTATTAATTTCCACAATGATGCTTGGTCTAAACAAGCTTTGGTTAAAGTTTTTTGTTTTGACTACCCTACAATCTGTACATAATGTGAATCGTAAATGAATCTGGTTCCCGCGATACAGGCATGCCTAGTGCGGGTACCGTAGTTTATTAAAATGTACAATGTTTCAGCAACAATCTAAGTTGGAAATGTTAATATTTTTATACTATGTTCTGCTGTTTAAATAAATTTTATTTTTATTTTTATTTATTTTATTTTACGACGCGCGATGCGTATTTACGGGTCAGTGTCTCAAAATGTAAAAAAGAACCCTTGAACATGATTCTATGAAGTAGTTTAGACATAACGTGTCCTGCTGATGCAGTATGTATAGGCTCAGCCTCAGCTGCGGTTCAGTCGCCTCATTCTTTAAGATTGCTATAATGTCAACTCCATCATCATTAATTATCATCATCAGCCCATAGACGTCCACTGCTAGACATAGGCCACTCCCAAACCTCGTCACAACGACCGGTCCTGCGCTGTCTGCATCCAGTGACTTCCTGGTGACCCTGACCAGGTCAACAGTACAACAATTTGACAGTCTTATATTTTATTTGTATCTTTTAATCATATTCATTTGCTGAATGCTGTCACATACTTGTTATTATTATTATTTAAACTAGCTTTTGCCAGCGACTTCGTTCGCGTGGACTTCAGGTTCGTCCCGTCTAGCCCGTCTAGTTCGCGACGTCTATAATATAGTATATACTATTATACCGCAAAAAATGTGTTTTTTTACGACCTCACATTAGAAACCCCAAAAATTGTAGCCTATGTGTTATTCTGATGTATAAGCTATATTGTGGTAAAGTTTCATTCAAATCCATTCAGTAGTTTTTACGTGAAAGAGTAACAAACATACATACATCCATACATCCATACTTACAAACTTTCGCCTTTATAATATATATTAAGATAAGTAAAGACTCTGTGTTTCCTTATAGTTTCTGTTGTCGACAGTACATGAGTACTACTGTAACTCGATCCAGCTTTCGTAGTGGTTCGTTGACATGGCCCGTATTACCGGACTATTATTTACGAATAGGTATATTAGACGTACGCCATTACGTTATATAATACACATTTGAAGGTTTTTATTGTAGACTGGAGGAAACGAGCGTAAAGTTCGTGATAATTCCTCTTTTCTGAACAACTTACAAAAAAGAAGGAGATAGTCAATTCATCTGTATGTTTGTATGTTTGTTCCTTCATAACTTTGGTACGAGTGACCCGATTTGAATGATTCTGGTGATGGTCGTTATGGGATTCCATTTGTTTAATTTATTGTTAGATGATTCTTTTTGTTTCAGGACATTGCCGTTATGACAATGTATCGCCTACCTATACAGGACTTTAAAAATAATGAATTTTATGCTTCAATATTTTTCTGGTATCTACGATAGAAAGAAAAGTAGGTTTTGTATGATAAAGTCCCACGATCGTAAGTGGTTACCATCGCTCATGGACCTCTGCTGACAGGGAACACTGCGGGACCACTACCTACGACATACCTATAAGAACTCTCTTCAAACCTCGCTTGAAGAAGGACAAGTCATAGCTTCAGAAAACACTGTGAATATAAGCAATAGGATAGTTTACGTCTGTGTTAAATAACATTGCTTTGTTTTTCTTTGATGATTTATACATACACCTACATGCTACACTACATTGTATAATAAATATGTTTAATATTTATATACTTAAGTCTTATGGTCCTATATAAGTAGGTAATAGATAATGACCCCTAAATCTGTATTGCAAAGGTACATGAGCGACGGTAACCGCTTACAATCTGCTGATTCGTAAGTTTGTTTGTCTGTCATGTAATTAAAAACATATGTGGGAATTTAAAATATAAAGATACAGATTAAGGGATCCTTCTTGTTACATATTTAACTCGTCGTAATGCTTCTCGAAGGGTTTCGTAAGGACGCGCTTTTGCAATAAACCCTTAACATTATTATCTGGACCATTGCTCCAATTAATTTTCTTTCTAGTGACGTCTACTTATATTTATAAAATAAATAAAAATAAATAATACTAACTTTGTATTTTAAATATGGCTTCGTCTTATGCTAATTTATTTTCCATTAAAATTAATTCAGTAAAATCAATTTAAAAATAAATTCTATGAATATTTAAAGTAAAATAAGAATGTGATAGAAGATTGAATTAACTGTGATTTCTAGGTTAATTCCCAAAATAAATATCGCTAAACCAAAGAGCTTTTTTTTCTGTTAACAAGTAAATTAATACCTTATATAAAATAAAATAAATAACAATTATTTATTTTAATTACAACTTTAAATACAAGATTTTAAGATCCTGGATATTTTATAGTTGGGTGGTCTATGACAACTAAAACGAGAGTGAACCCAAACACGATGAGTCTGTCTTGTTTAGTACAGGAGTTCCTGTTAGTTTATTTTTTGAGTTGGGGGAAATCGTCAGCGGGACGGGTGGGGTATGTATGTGGGAGTTGAACCGCAATAAAATTTGCAACCGTTCATACTCTGCGATCGAACCCCGACTGAGGCCAGAACCCAACACGAGGCTTTGCGGGACGGCACGACGCGTTACGCACTAAGGCACACTTTCTCGTCGCGCCGCCCTCAGCTCCGTGGTACCATATTATTACATAGTTACGCGACATAATATAGGTACATATTACTGGCCGAACTTCATAGTTAGGTTCATAGGTACATAGTTACATCTAGTGCAAGGTAAATAAGGACTTTTATTCTAATCAAACACAACGAGCTTTTTAAAATTAAACCAGGTTCAAAGGTCAACACTCACACTACAATTGTTGTAGTTTATTAAATGGTTAACAGGTGTCACTGTTATAAAAAAAAACAGTTACGTTCCGTTACACATCTTCAATTCTATCAATTTGAAAGTAAACTTATGTGATCATTCAATTTTAAACTTTTAAATTTAATGTACGTTTTTCCGAAACAATAATTAAAAAGTTATGTTTTTTTATATTTTTGCTCAGTAATACTTAAAAAAAAAGAAAAAATATAATATAACGCCTTTGCGCATGTTCCGTTTTACGTATCGATCGAGACTTGGCCTACTTTGACTTTGACGTTTAATGTAGATGGCGTAACGTATGCGAATTGGCAATCGTTCGTTTCCTTCCTTTCTCAGCCCTTTTTGTGACATTTTTGCGGAACACGGTTGTTGTTTCGTGTGAATTTCCTTAAAAATCGCATTAGGGCATGGTCGGTAAAGTTTTTCACGGAAAAAAACGTGATACAAAATTATTAATCGTGGGTCAGTTTTTTTGTGCCAAGTGCAACTAAACTACCAAGATTCCGCCGTTAACTGAAAGCCTACCCAGTGGGTGGCTTATTTTGGTGAGTAAGATTACATTACCTATTAATTACATTTAATATATTATATCTGTATAGATAAAACATTGATCGGAAATCGCCATTAAAAAAAAATCGATAACACGAGCAGCTGTTGGTCATTTCTGATTCTGCTGTAATTTTGTGAGTAACTTGCTATCTTTAACCACACGTTGTAACACATTTTCATTATCTTCATCCACGTAATAACTACTAATAAATAAAATAACTTAAATTTCTTCTCATGACCTCGTCACAAAATGTCCGATGTTCGTCGTCAATTACGTCTAGAAACACGTAGAAATTATCTAAATAACCCTTAAATTTGAATACTTTAGTAATTTTTGTATATTATAATCCTAAGCCATAAGCATAATTATATTAAGTACATGTTCAATAATTAGTATTATTCTATATATTTTTTTAAAACTCTACATGCTTGACCAGTCGTACATGCAAATGATTAGCCTTGACATTACACACATGATAAAACAGCTGCAAAGTTACATTAATATTCATTGTTCACTTTAAAATCCAGTTGAGTTTTAGTTGAAACACACTAAGTACATATAAGTAGTCAATAATAGGAGTAACAAAATTACAGATATTATATTAGGAGCATTAGACTAATGAATCCTCTCAGCCCACTGCTGGGCTCAGGTCTCAGATGTACTCACATTACTTGGGCTCAGATCTCTGTTGTAGGGAGCAGAAAAAATCAATTTGCATTTTTTATGTAAATTTGTAACACATATTTTTTAAAAAATATTCAGTTAATATTCAATTTCAAATTGTTTTTTTTTTACTTATTTGTTGGTAGTTAAACACTTCCATTGCTAATGTTAAGAGACACAAGCTCCGCTAGATTTAAATCCATAAATATAATATTTTTTGTTAAATGTAACTTGAAATTCAAATATTCAAATTCCTACAACAATTACAGGCACCAATCATTGATTCTTTATAGTATGAAGTTCTTTCCTTTCAAAACTAATACTTTTAATACTCATGAATACAGTAGTGATATTTTTCACTCAACAACAATTCAAGGTGAAACTATTAAAGCATAATTAAAAACAAAGTTTTCTAGAACAATCTTACTGATGTTATAAAATAATTGAGTGTCTGTTTAAGCAGGTGTACAGAACATACGTGACTTATTTATCAAAAACTATAATTTTAAAACATAAATGATTATTATATTAATTTAAAAATGTCTAAGAAGGGTTGGTGTTTCTTCAAATTGTGGCATAAAAAATAGTAAATTATTTCCTTCTGACTGTACTACATGACTACCAGGATATTTGTCACATCATTGTCTCTGGCACATACCAATTTGAACTCTGTGTTTTGTCCACACAGTGACAGTGTGACAGTATCTACTTCTATCTATCTGGTTGATAGACATATCTACTTATTACAAAGTCAATAAATATAATGTTTCAATGAACAGTTTTATAACTTTTCACTAGTATTTGAGATACTTATTGAGTTTTCTTGTTGTTTTTGTTACGTAAACAATCATTGTTTGCAAAATTTCTGTTCCTCGAGACACATTTCTTTCAAAAAGACCATCATCATCACCAGCTATGCGCTCTGACTTTCACAATGTTGTTTTTAGTTGTGAGTTTTTATTGCTCACATTATTTTGCTACTATGTGTTAGTACTACGAATTTATTTCAAAAAAGTATCGTATATGTATATAAAACAAGAAATGAAAAAGCGTGTTATCTATTGATAAAAAATATCTTATTAATATATTGCGCCTTTCTTAATATTATACTATTTATTTTGTTATCTTTTTCCTTTACCTTTTTTATTGTGAAACACGCTTTTTCCTTTCTTTTTAGGTCTGAAGTCAACATGGAACACAAAAGGGACTCATTCTTCTTGAATAAGAAAAAAGATAACACAAAGAAAGGAAAAGAATTAAATGGCAAAAAAGGAAACCAGAAAGAACGAAAAGAAAACGGAAAAGACAGCAAAGTAAAAAGACAAAGAGAATATGACGCTAATCGCGAAGTTTCGGAGAAAAAACCTTTTGACAAGAAGACGTATCGTTTAAAGAAATACAGCAAGAAATATAAGTTAGAACAATGGGAGGAGAAACGAAAACAACAATTAGTAAGAGAGTATCAAAAAGAGATGAAGAAAGAATCAATGGCTGGTACATACAAACCGAAATCTTTTGACGAAGACACCGCTGATTCCATCTCCACCAACGAAGGTAGATACGTAAAACACCCAGACCTAATTGAAAAAGAGAATACAAAAAGAGATCCATTCAAAAAAGCAAAAGAAGAATACAACAAAGTTAAACAGAGTAAACTAGAGAAGAAACAAGAGATGGAAAAAGTAAAAGAGGAAAGGAAAAAGAAACTGGACGAGTATAAAAAGAAGAAACAGGAGAGGTTCAAGAAGTTGAGTAAGAAGAATAAGAAGGGGCAGCCGATGATGACGGGCCGCCTTGAATTACTTCTAGAAAAGATCCAAAAAGGCTAAACTTGATCTTTTACATTATAAATCGTGGAAGTAAAACTTCTTGAATGAGGAATAACATTTCGAAAATTTCGATTGTAAAAACAACATGAAAATGCTCATTTTTGTCAGTTAGCTTAGTACATTAATATTATGTACACAAAGATGCTTTCTATTGGTATCACTCTTTTGTTTGTTTTGTTGTATCCTGATGTTAAGCTTCATGATTTTTAAAGACAATTTGCCTTTGGTACATTATGTTATTTGCCATTATTTTTGTATTGGTTTTTACAATAAAATGACTGCTTGGATACCTTTTGCGTTTAAATGAAATTTTTAAAGAGTGCAAGATAACATTTTGTACATTTTTTTGAGTACTTAAACGTCTGAAACAAAGTTCGTTTTCGCATCAACAGAGTTTAAGAAATAATCCGATTTGTGATGACCCCGTTTAGAAAATGAAGCCCCGGAACACCCTTGCGTTCGAATTTCACTAAACTACGATTTAATTGCTGCAATTGTCCAATTGTATGAATGAGACTCGTGTGTAGTTCTATTATATCAATAAAACTGAGTAGTCACCATTACATGTTGAAAAGCTTCACCATTGACGTGGTTATTCAACCCTGAATTATTTATAATCTGATTCCTATTTCACTAGACACCTGTGATGGCAATTCCTGCCTTGCATCTCCCTTGTGAGCTCGCATACCATTCTGTCGATGAGGTCTTAGGGATGGACAATGAACTCTGCTCTTGACAAATGAACAAATCATCCGAGTTTATGAATTGTACGTCATTCTCCAAGATTTCGTACCGTGTTAGAACATAGTAAATATTATTTTGAAATGACTTAAGTCATTTTCTGATCCCTTCCATTATCTACAGCTTGAAGACTTCACTGCGCGCTATAGCTCGTCACATCAATTCATATATTATGTAGGATCGTATTTTTATCTTAGTTGGGGGGAAAAATCTAAATAAATATTGCAGAGTACAATGTATGTATGTATTGACGTCCGTAGCTATTTAAATTAATATTAAAATTACCTTAAACAAAGCGAAATAAAAACATTATATTAATCTATATATGTACTTATTTACTCTGAAAGTTTAAATACTAAATGTCCAAAACCACTCGGCAAACTGTAATAATATTTTTGTTCTTAATCTATGCCCTCGTAGTTTCTTGCCCATCCTTTTTCATATGAGGAAGTAAACAATACTGAAAGATAAACAAATAAGCCTAAGATAAATGTCGGAGTTATCATCCCTATTAAATTTCGGCGCAATTCTATGATTCCGTTTTCAGATAATTTGTTGATCTCTGTGATCAATAAATTGGCATGATATCATGTCTGGTGATGTAATGCTTTTCTGGAAATAAGTAATAGTCATCGGGTATTTGCCCACCTCTCACTCCCACCACTGTAACTCCTGTGTAGCCAGGATTCACAGCGGCGACCATCGTAAATAAGTAATAGTCAGTCTTGTGATAATATTTATCTATCTACAGGATGTTTCGGAAAGAATGGAAGGAATGAAACCTTCCGAAAGTAGAGCTATTGACGATTTTTTTTTTTAAATATAAAAAAAGAAAGAAAATACTTTTATTCAGCACACAGTTAAACACTACATAAAAAGTAAAAACAAAAAACATAAATAAAATAGAAGAAACTGTGCTTAAGATGTGTAATGAAGGGGCGACCAGCTCAGTATACAGCTACAGCTATGAAGCTGTAGTGCTGATTTTCAGCTGGACCCATTGAAATAAGTAAATTAAGTAACTGTTAAACAAAAGTAATATTTTTTTACCAAATTGTACAGTTTTAGGAGGGCACGATTCTCATGTATCTCATTAGGAACAGATAAAGTGTTTCACTGGAATACCTAGGGTTAACCTATTTAAGGATCAACATAGGAGAGAAACACCAACTTGAAATACCCTAATAAACTAATCGTCGCCTCAGTGCTTGTTTGGAAAATTTTCATCCGACTGGTAAAATATCTTTTTAAAATATTTAATTCTAAAACAATAAAAATCTCATTTCAATATTTTTCTCAACACGGCACTTAACGAAAATTCCGTGCTTGTTTGCTGTCTCCTGTAAAATTTGCTCGAGTGCAGATTGGCCAAACAAGCACTGAGGCGACGTAATGTATTTACATTCACACAATAATGAAGTAAAGTTTAAATATCATTAAGTAAAGGTCCCACGCGTGTCCGACCTATCACTTTCCCATCGTACCTTACCCTCAAGATACGAGTATCAGTCACGAGTCTCAACTCGCACGAGTTATCTATACCGGAACTCATTATAATGTTGAATATTTAGGAATTGTTATGTTAATGAATAATTGGTATCTATGTTTATTGCAATCTGAATTCTACTGGACAACTATAAGAATAATATTTCCCTAGGTCGGATCTGTATCGCAGGATACCTTTTCGATCATCAAACAACATTTTAAGATGACAAATTCAAGAGACGACAATTTAAGTTACTATTCATGCATTGGTGATTTAGATTTTGCTTATTAAATTAGGTCAAATGACTGAGGAACAAAACATGGACTTAGTCTTTAAAATAGAGCCATTGACCGCAAGAAAACAATTACCAAAACACGGCAGCTCAGACCAGAAAAGAATGACGAAACATCACACCAATAGTGACAGGTCTATTTACTAACAAAATCCTTGAATTGATTGTCCAGGGCAAAGGTTAAATACTACGATAGATTCCTCTTCGCATTATCAATATTGCTTTGACTAAGTTGTTGACGACCAGAACCAATTCCGTGAAACAATAAGTAGGAAAAGGGGCAATGGAAGGCTGATAAACTTTATATCAAATTATTTTGATAATCCCAGTAATTAATATATAGAAGGTTATGAACTTACGTAGATTATATTGTCGTTAAGGCAATCATAGTTTGAAGGTGCCGAAGTAGATAGATATTTTTTTACCTTGAACGCTCTTGACATGATCCCTTTTCAATGGAGTTTTTAGAGGCTCATCACACACTTCAATAACATCCCTACTAATATTATAAATGCGAAAACAGTCAACCAATTTTGATGAAATTTGGTACAGACAATCCTGAGAAAAAATATACCTTAAACAATTTATGTCCTGGCTACTATCAACAAACTGGATGATGCTACAAGAAACAATAATTAGATCCAATTCGCTCCCAACGTAGTATTCACGTGTTCAAATCGTGATTGATAAAAAATCTGCTATTTTTAACACCTCTATCTAAACGTAAATATGATTAGCGTGGAGTTTTAAATGGATAATATACGACACTAACTTCGTCACAACACGACTGCGAAAGAACTGTGATTGATATAATATAAATTAAGTACCCTCTGTGAAAACTCATACTCGTTTGTGACAATGTAAACAAAATTGTATGAAATAGAAATTAGATACAAAAAATTCTGGTTAGAAGTAGATCAAATTCTATGGCGATTGTAAGGATTGACGCCCTTTGACCCGATTTTTACATAATTTTCTAGAATTTTATAGCAATACTAGCTGCCCCACGCAACTTCGTCTGCGTCGAAATAATAAAAAAAAAAAATTAGGGGTGGACTACCCCTAACATTTAGGGGGATGAAAAAAAGATGTCGGCCGATTCTCATAGGTACCGGATAAGCACAAAAAATTTCAACAAAATCGGTCAAGCCGTTTCGGAGGAGTTCAAGTTCGAACACCGTGACACGAGAATTTTATATATTAGATATAAACGGCTACGAATCCTTGTCATATTACTTATCGAGCCTTATCTAGGGCTAATAAGTCAATTAAACCGTATATTACTTACAACTGGATTTTAAATAAACATTTGCTCTAGATCAAGACTATCTTATATCTTAGTATAAATATAATTTATTAATGATGCTTAAAAACAATCATTTCCTAACCGACATTAATTAATCAGAATAGCTAAAAGCGTTCAGCACGACCTACAAACATCACCTCTGAATATTTTGCAAATGGCCGGCCCTAGAGTGCAATGCCCTTTGAAAACCTAGCCGTGATTGATCCTATATGCAGGTAACCTCGCATGCGTGCTGCGTCTAGTCAGGACACGTGACGTCACATGTGCTATTACATCACTCGTTATTGTAACGCTATCACCACTGTGTGATAATTGATAGAGATGTAAAAAATCATAAAAAGTAGCAAGTGCTATTTAATACGCTATTTTTCATTTCACATCGTTTTGTTGTGTACCACTCTGTGAACAAGATTCCTCGTGTAGTGCAATTTGATTTCACTTAAACCTGGATCTTTAGGAGATGAATTCAGAAACATTATCAGATAGTGCTCATTATTTTAACTATACGTGGATATAACAGTAATTTAAGTCCAATATTGTAGTGTATAAAATTCATTAAATATAACTACTGAAAATGGAGTGTTCTTTATTTTCTAAAACATTTTCCTGTGACACATTTCATACGCTATTTAATATGAATAATAGCATTTAATCGAACACGTCCCGTCTCTACATGATAACAAGCTGATAATAAATAGTATAGGCCTGTACTGTCCTCATCAGTCGTTGACTGCCACTACGCCTGCTCGGTTGCCTCTCGCGTGATCTATGCAATATAATAGGACCATAGTCCTATTCGCATTTTTGGAGCATTTGGCAACAGCCTGACGGGTTGTTGCTTGAAAGATAACAAAAGCTTTAAGAATTACTCCGTTAAAGGTGAGTGGAATTTCATTTTGAGTCTCCTGGCTAAGTTTTAAAGATCATGTTCTTAACACTTATTTTTTTTATTAAATGCTGTCAATGTACTGTCTTTCAGGTCATGACATAAGAGATAGAGGACTAGTTGCTACTATCTTACTTTATTTATTTTATTTTGTTGTGTCTGTACCGTAGAACTCTTTAATCACTAAAGTTCACTAAACTAAGATTTCTAGAACAACCAAACATCTTTTTTTATTGTCATGTATGTAGACTGACGAGTCAATGGGTTACCGGATCGTAAGTGATTACCGTCGCCCATACTGCAAAGTCAAGGAACACTGAAGGGTACTACGACCTAACTTTAAGGACTACTTTCCTTAGGCTTCATCTTCTCAAACTCTTGAAATTATATATTCGTATTAAATTTTCTCAGATTAATATGCTGGAATAATGCAATATATTCGTTTGTGTCGAAATTATCAACCAAGATATTTCATTACTGGTCAGAAGGTTATCAACCCTGACCAGAAAATATGAAACATTTTAAATATTCATGAAATAGTATTTTTGATAATTTAATTGAAATTTTAGACCTTATTACAGTAAGCTCTTGTTGGAATTGCTAAGAAGCTACTATTTGTTATAATCGTTTAAATTGTGATTTCTGTTATGCATGATGAGTAAATAAATAATTTTGAATTTTGAATTTTTTGAATTTGAATATGCAAAGAGAGGTCAAAATGTGTTAGCTTTTAATTAACTTGTACTGGATGTAACTTTGTACGTTATTATGTAGATAAGTTCGGCTGGAATCTTGCAAGTTAAATTTGACCAACTTTCCAGTTTCGAAACTGAAATTTAACTTTGTACACATATTATTATGTATATGACAATGCAACAATATGGAGCTAATCTGATACTAGAGCCGGATAGGAACTCGTGTACGAAACAAGAGAGACTCAACATGTCTAGAATCGTTATACATGGTGTAGCTAAGACTACATTTTGACATGATATCCAGGTCCTTAAAGGCTTGCAAAAGTAAAGTTTTCTCTAATATAACGCTTTTATCGTTTTTACCGCGATTCAGGAACACTTTTTTGCCACGCACCATCCGGCTATGGAATGAGCTCCCCTCCTCGGTATTCCCTGAGCGCTATGACTTGCCCTTCTTCAAACGAGGCTTGAGGAGGATCCTTAAAGTTAGGTCGTAGGTAGCGACCCCTCAGTGTCCCCTGACATTGCAGAGGTTCATGAGCGACGGTAACCACTTCCTATCAGGTGGGCCGTTGGCTCGTCTGCCTACATGGCAATAATAAAAAAAAAAAAACTATTGTTAACACACTCGTTGCGCTGCTTCTTCTTTGTACCTGTTTAGTACAGTGATTCTGACACTATAATTTGAATGTATCAACCCAGTACGTTGCGGTTGAACCCTTTCTACTCTTTAGAATAGTCAAGAAGGAATCTAGTCCTGACAAAAGTTGCGTGTATAAAGGGATTCTGACCGAACTTAAATAACGACCCAAATATGAAGGGTCGTGAACCTTCCGTTCTCAATCTCAAGATCTCAATCTTTCAAATATTTTATGGGCCTGGTCCTCTCTAGATGCAGCTTACTTATCACTTACCTTAACAACTTATTTAAAAGAACTGTAAAAAATTATGAAAAGTTTTAATTATGCAGGAAAGTAATTCTCCTAATTTTCGCACTGTAACTTTAATTACTATTACAGAGCAAATTGTATTACCTATGGGTATATTTTCCTTATAAGTGTTGCTTTGAAGTCCAGATGCATTACTGAGTCACTTCTGCGAAAAATGCTCACCTAATCAGCAATCAAATAACATAGTACCTCTTTGTTGCAAATCGTGATCATCAATTTGTAGTTCAAATGGGTTTTTCATGAGCAAAATGAAATATAAATTATGTTTGATGAGTTCTCCACGAATTGAGATTAATCTAGTGTTAGTGGACCGGCAGTATTTAAAAGATGTTGACGACTTCAGCGTTTTAAAGGAAGGCTTTGTGTACTAACTGCAACCCGTTGTGCGGAGGTAACTTTATAGTTAACAGTAAGTAGTGCAACTTTCTGAATATTGCATGGAAAGTAAAAATAGACGCCATAAGGTATTGTATTGATGATGCCAACTTCTGTTGCAGCAGATTCTAAAATCGGCGTTTTTTAATTTCCATAAGGATTTAATGAGTGGACTACTAAACGATTCCCACTTACTCCACTGTGTTTTTTTGAATTTAGAGACTTACGCTTGAGGTTTGGGCCAATATCTTTAAACCTGGACTATGTGGCCTTTAAAACTTCAAGGACAAACATTGAGCACTTATTTTACTAAGAAATACAATAGCAGAAATTGACTTTATCAAGACTTTTCTCGTTCTGTAGATTCAAATCTCTACAAAAGTTGAAACATATAAAAAAGTAAAAACTTTACCTCTTTATATTCTTAGTATAAAATTATCAGACAAATTACTCGGGGAAACACCGAAAACGAGCTAGGGCTTGATTTAGAAATGCGATAAAACAAATTCGTGCGATATCATAAAATGGCGGGAAATGATTGCGTCACCGGCGGGCGCCATGTTGACTCAGTTCGCGCGATGGAAACCTCGTGCAAGGTCATTGTCTCGATATTTCCACTACGTTTTGGCCGCACAACTGAAAACCTGTTGCGTTTTCCGCACGCGGTAAGAATAACTATACCTTATGTAATATATTGTTCTTGTTACTATGTGAACTACGAATATAGCATATTTATTTAGTAGGTAAAATGTATTATTTTATCATGCAATTACTAATTGCGCCTCTACGATACGCCCCCATTTTTTGCCAATAGTCACTAAATTAACTGATATCACAAAAACCATTAACATTAACCACACAAACTTATTTGCCTTCAACCATTGTTTGTCTATGAGTAAAGTAAGTCTTGTCTCCATGCTTTTTCCCATTTGTTTGAGGTCAAATCTCCTCACATTCGTGCATCAAGTCAATCTGTCTTGGCTTGTTTGAAACAAGTTGTTTCATCTGACAATTTTGACGTATTGTTCTACGTTGAACCTACATGTGTAGTTATATCATGTAGATGGTAGCCGGTCTATACCTCCGGTTTTCCGGTAGACGGCATTTCAACGATCATGTGTAGATGAGGTGTACGTCTTTTCACATGCAACGACTTTTACCAAAAGACCGTCTTAAAGAGTTACAACGACAGTTTTGTTCTGCTTTTTTCGTTGCTAATACATTGACCAATAATGTATGCATTAAAACAAGGTTATCTCTATAAAATGTCGACTCACAGTGCACAAGTCATGCTTATCAGTAGCAACAACCTGTCATACCAATTACACAACTTATTAATCTTAAGCAAACGCAAATATTTTAATACATTCTCGAATATTCGATACAATGGAATTCTGTTTTAATGATAGGTACTTTAGATTTTTGGGATCATTATACCTAAATCTCTTCTCAATTACAATGAATCATGGGTTAAAGATCTATCTGGCATTATGCGTAGGAATATTCCAGAACAAAAAGAATTGAATGAATAGAGAAACTTGAAGAGGGTCCAATAGAGTAGGTCGTAGATGTCCGCTGTTTCTCTTTTCTCCTACCAATGTAACACAAGTAGAATGTGTTCTCACTGGCATTATGCCCAACCATCCAGAAATATAACTGGTCACTCTAAACTGGTTGGTTGTTTCCTGAATAATTTTCCTACTCAGTTAATTAAAGGTCACTTTGCATGGATGTTGAATGTTGTATTGTTTTACATAATAATAATAACATCGATATTACCGATTAATAATAGAAATATTGAAGTTTTTATATTATAATATTGTAGTTAATTTAGCTGCTATCGAATATGTACCAGAAAAACATCCTCATTCTGACCCCGAAATGGCGTTAACCGTAAATTATGCATCGTAATTTAAGTTTAAACATAATGATGCCCCTATAACACAACTCTCTTGCGTACTCCAATTACAATTCCCAGGTTTCCTCACGATGTACCTACACCTTTATTATTCAACCCATAACAAATACCCTTTATACCCCGTCAGGTCACGTCATCAGATAAAACTACCTAACATAAATTTTAATTAGCACTATCATCTGACCTGGGTCACAATTTATCATACCAGTAATCTCTAGTACGACCAACGCGAGTTGTACTATCAAATCCGAGATAACGTCTGTATCCGGGTGTTTGGGCATTATTATTCCTTTATCAAGCCGTACCAGATCAAGGCTAGTATGATAACAGCCTATTGATTTCGTAATCAGTATAAAAGAGGTTTAAAGACGCCAGTGGTTAGAGCAGTAAGGTGAACGACAGCAATTATTATCCTTGAACTCTATTGTGTGCTCTGTATGTTTTTATACGGCTGACTCATCACGGTAGCTTCATTACATCTAGAGGTTGTATTGTGATTTTCTGTGTTTCACCATTAATTCTCAGACGTCTTAGCTAGGTGGCTTTCCTAAGGACCATCTAGTCATTCCAAACGATGATCTAAATAGCTTACTGTACTATTACATTAAAGACAGTAGATGTATTTTCGGAACAATAGCCATAACGCCAATTTTAATAGTTTAAAACGTTTCAAAAACGACATTTAGTGGAACGATAAACTTTGGAAAGACAGTTAAGTTGATAATAAAGGGTTAATCCACGCGTAGCCAATCATTTTGCACGCATACCACGCATGAAGTTACTATGTTAGAGTATCTGAAACATATGACAAACGTGACCACAATTTACCTTATCAAAACATTTACGGTTAACGTTATCTTAGCTATACAATATTCAAATTAGTTATAGCATAAAATAATAGAGTATTACTTATTAATATAAAAGAATTCTGAAGACTTACTTACGGTAAACAATTTTATCTTCATCTAATACTCAGTTCTAAAATATTATCATATCAAGGAAGGTGAAGGAATGACATTAAACAACATGTTGCGGATTTTACATTTTCCGTTTTGGCGGCAATCTTCGTGTTTCTTTTTCTTGGCAACGGCAGCGCAAACATTATGCCTAACACAATAAAATAGGCTGTATATGAAATAAACATGCTCCAACAGTCCACATGCCGTGGCGTGGTAAATATAAGTACAATGGTAGGTAAATAGTACCAAAATAATGTCCTATTCTCGTGATTTATGCTTGAAATCAATGAACCTTTGTTAGCCTGATCACGGTAAGACTGAGTGTTGCGGTTACGTTAATAAAAGCAGACAGATCTGTCTACCCTCTTTCTCTTTCTTTGTGCAAGTGATGTAGATACCTTATAGCTATCGTTCTATATGTTGAATGTGCGTTGTCCCAGGGAGCACCGGCTGAGTCCGGCGCGTGTGGCAGTGCCGGCCGGAACGGAAGCGCGCGTCGCTCCCGCGTAGCACGGCCGCGGCCATCGCCGCGCTGCTGGCGACGAGCCCTCAACGTCGACCCGCCCTGGCTGCGCCGAGCCCGGGCCCGCTGACGCCACATCACCACACTCACGTGAGTTACAACTACACTTCTTTACTTACTAGTAGCAATTTGAGCCTTGATGGTGCCTGGAGAAATTACGGTGCGTGTCAAAAACGCTTGTAGTAATGGCCTTGTAAATACGAAACCTTAGGAACGTGCAGTTTATTTTCTTTGAGCTGAGAGGGTCACATGATAGTGACACTCTTTAAAATACCAGGTTATAACGAAGCCTGACCTCCTCGGCTGACCTCTAAATTGAGGTGACAGAATCATTTCGAAAGGGGAACCTACGGTCATGTAGATAGCGGCTTCGTTGTCTTCGACGTTATAGTGATCCACAAATGCGGGTACTGTTTTCCACCAGATGCTCTTTGTGTTATATCTGTTTTACAATAACGAAAACAATATTTCCACCACCAAATCATAGTTATCTTTTCTCCCTATAGCTGACACTTGTGGACTAGCGCTAGTGGGCCTCCAAGACCAGGCTCCGACGACACTTGACACAGCTCACCCGGACACCGGAATCGTTAAAGCAATCGGCTCAGTCGACCGAGGCTCAAGCCCGGATTATAATGAAGGTTGTTGAGGAACAACGCGTGAGGGTCATGGAGGGGTCCTGGTCTCCCGTCAGCGTGATACGGGAGATCGTGGACAGCGGCCTGCAGGAGGACCCCTTCTACGTCATGGATCTGGGGGAGGTGGTCTCCCGGTATCAGCAGTGGAAGGAATGGCTGCCGAGGGTCGAACCATTTTACGGTACGTATTCTAGATTTGGTTTTAACCAAGATTTGACACTACAGGCGTAAGTTTTTACAAGCTTTATATTAACTTGCGCTGGATGTATCTATGTAAGTTCAGGAATCTTGCAAGCTAAATTTGACCAACTTGCCGTTTTCCGATTGAGCTAACATTTTGCATGCCGATGTATATCGCGTGCAATCATATGACAAAATGGCGCTGATCGGATGATGGATTCGGAAGGTGTCCATAGAACTCTTGTACTAAACAAGATAGACCCGTTTTGTTTGTGCTCGTTTTACTTGTATTAGCTAGCACTGTGCTACATGATATCCAGGCTCTTAAAAGCATGTATTTAATAAAGTTTTCTTTAAAATATTTTTTTGCCAACAGCTGTGAAATGTAACGACGACAAGTTGCTGTTGACCACCTTAGCAACCCTCGGAGCAGGGTTCGACTGCGCCTCCAAAGCAGAGATCGAACTCGTCACATCATTGGGAGTACCATCTGAGTAAGTATCATAATACTTTTCAAGTAAACACCGTAATTAAGTAAATTAATGATGTACTCCTGTAATCCTTTATCACAGTTTCCTTTAAAATGTTTAATTACTTGTAATTTCCAGTCGCATAATATTCGCGAACCCCGCCAAGATGGCGTCCCACATCCGCTACTCGTCGGCGGCGGGGGTCGACATGATGACCTTCGACTCGGAGGTGGAACTCATGAAGATCAAACAGTACATGCCGCATGCGCAGTAAGTAGCGACGGCGTATGTTACACTCAACTACATTCCCATCGGCTTATAGTAATGATAATAAGACAAATTGTTTTGACGTAAACGCCACAGTAAGTTACAATGGCGTATGTAAAGTTCAACTCCATTCCCATCGGCTTTAGATTAACCTAGAATAACTAGTCCAATCCTGTCGGTTTTAGATTAATGGAACATATCGTTGTTGTAATGTTCAATTCTATTCCTTTGGGATTCTTAACCTGAGAGGAATAGAGGATCGCAGTTTCGAAGTCTATTGAACCACAGTTGAGTGGTCAGAACTATGCTCAGATCATTCTAGAACAGGTATTATTTGCAGGTTGTTAATTCGCATCCGTTGTGACGCGTCCACGGCGCAGTGTCCGCTGGGAATCAAGTTCGGCTGCGACGCCGTCACCGAGGCGCCCCGACTTGTCAAACTGGCAGCCGTCATGGGACTGGACGTAAGTTACACAATTTGTTAATACACATAAAAACAATATTAATAACTGGCTTTTTTGTCCAATGAAGTGTATTTTTTTTTGTATATTTCTTAAACACATATTTGGTAAAACCATTTTATTTTACTTTTTTCAGCATATCCAAAAATAATAATTCGAAATGTATATCGTATCAAATATGCTATGTTTAGCTAATATCTTCTGAGTTTGTAGGTTATACACTGCTTATTTGTTTCTTAAGACTGCACGCCACTGCCTTTTTTGGATGACATTTAGAAATAAATCTTTAAAAAAAGTTTTCTTGTTTCCAAACTATATTTTAATTAGATGACCCGCGCAATTTCGTCTGCGTCACAGAGAGGTTTAAACAGCACTCGCGATGATGTCGCGATATTTTTTTGTAGCGGTTTATACTCGTGATATTTTCTCAAATGTCCGATTTGAATAAAACAAAAAGTATTTTACTTCTACATTAATACTTTTGATAATACAATTCTTAATTTGGATAAGGATTAATATAACGATTCACAATTCACGTCGTTTCATTCTTCAGACGATTTAAAATTATTATGAATCTAAAAGCGGTTATTGTGACTAAACTATGATAGTTAGATATATATGCTCTCGCGGACTTTTTTTCAGATCTTACTAAGACCTACAAACCTGTAGTACATCATCTTGTTCTATTGTCAATAGTTTTTGCAGCGTACGCATAAATATGTGTTCGATTTAACACTTTGTGTTACAAATTCAATATTTTATACGGATTCCTATTTTTTTTTTCAAAATCAAATATACACATAGATCTTTCTTAAGATCGTATCTATTAAAAAAATTGCAGCAAAATCCGTTGCGTAATTTTAAAGATGTAAGCATACATAGGGACGGGATCAGAACGTGTGTGTGTGTGAATGTTTTATAGTTCGGCCGTTCAAAGAATGCGTTCCTGACACCTATCAGTAGATTTAGAAAAATATTGTTTACAAAGTTATTTGACACTCAGTTTGACACAAAATTATAAACATTCATTAATTATTGATATAATAATGTTGTTTTAATGCTCATCAATTGTTAAAACGGTAAACAACCAGCAAAAATATTTTTATCGTAACTGCAACGCCATTACAAAGTTACGTCGTCAGTTCAATCGCGACGTGTCAGGAACGCATTCTCTGATCGGCCGAACTTCAGCAGCGCCGCGTGTGTTTAAGCTATACGTTCTGTTTACGAAACAAGTATTTTGTTGATGTCAGGTGTGTGGAGTCTCGTTCCACGTGGGCTCGGGGTCGGGCGAGGCGGCCGCCTACGGGCGCGGGATACAACTAGCGCGGGCTGTGTTCACTGCGGCGCGCGCGGCCGGACACCAGCCCTCCGTCCTCGACCTGGGGGGCGGCTACCCCGGCCTCGCCTCACAACACGACCTCATGATGCAGGTACTGTAGACACACAGAGACACACTACAGGACGAGGGACACAACTAGCGCGGGCTGTGTTCACTGCGGCGCGCGCGGCCGGACACCAGCCCTCCGTCCTCGACCTGGGGGGCGGCTACCCCGGCCTCGCCCCACAACACGACCTCATGATGCAGGTACTGTAGACACACAGAGACACACTACAGGACGAGGGACACAACTAGCGCGGGCTGTGTTCACTGCGGCGCGCGCGGCCGGACACCAGCCCTCCGTCCTCGACCTGGGGGGCGGCTACCCCGGCCTCGCCTCACAACACGACCTCATGATGCAGGTACTGTAGACACACAGAGACACACTACAGGACGAGGGACACAACTAGCGCGGGCTGTGTTCACTGGGTTCACTCACTCAAAAATTAAAGGATTCGTTTAGCTCCACTACTCAGCTCAGTCAGGTCTGCACTTCCAAGTTGGAGTATATCAATACAACTATATAATACCAAGCTTGTTTCAAATACCTACACAAAATTTGGCACTAGCTCTCGGACCATAGTGTAATGGCGTCGCATATGACGTCACGCTTAGGTAAACAAACGCAAGTGTCGTGGTGCAACCAATAGAGAACGTCAATTTCATATTGTTTAACTAATCGTGACATCATCCGATGTTTTTGGCGTTTCAGCCAAAATGACCGATTGCAATATTTAAATGTTTTAATTTATTAAAAATCTTATTAATTTTAAACTTTTAAGTATAGTTATGTTTTACTCGTCAGCTTTTCATTTCTGTTTTGGTGTTGTGCAGATAGTGTCGGTGGTGCGGTCGGCGCTGGAGCTGCACTTCCCGGAGCGCGGGGTGTGCGGGGAGCGCGGGGTGTGCGGGGAGCGCGGGGTGTGCGGGGAGCGCGGGGTGCGCGTCATCGCGGAGCCGGGCCGGTACTTCGCGGCGGCCGCCTACACGCTCGCCGCCATGGTGCACTCCAAGAGAACCGTACGTATACAACAAGACAGACAACCAAAACGAATGTACTCAGTTCGTCTCTTTTATATGTTTGTTCCTCGATAACTTTAGTTTCGATGGACCGATTTGAATGATTCTGGTGTCAGATGAAAGGTGACTGTCGAACTTAGGTCCCGTACTTTTGGATCTGTGTTTAAAAAGGTGTATTGCTGTGTGATTTTCTGTGTTTTTGTGTGTATTTCTTTCTGTACGAACTAATTTCGATGATTGTTTTTTTGTTAGGAAGCACACGCTTCGGACATTATCTCTTATAAATTTGATAAACATCTGACTGGTAGTTTTTGTGCTATGCTTCAGAAATGAAAGACGATCGTTTTCATTTTCGTAATAAAAATATTATGTAAAATTATCGTCACCTGCTATTCTGTGAACAGATACCATCGAAGGAGGGCGCGGAGGATCACACCATGTACTTCATAAACGACGGCGTGTACGGCTCCTTCAACTGCCTGCTGTACGACCACCAGACGGTGACCGCGCAGGTGCTACACCGGGCCCCCGAGGCTCCCGAGGCCGGCGGGCCCCGCGAGGCCCCCTGCTCGGTGTGGGGGCCCAGCTGTGACGCGCTGGACTGCGTGATGGAGAACGTGTCGCTGCCCGCCATGGAGCCGGGGGACTGGCTCGTGTTCCGCAATATGGGTGAGCTACTCACAGGCATAAAACTTACTTTTAACAACCAGAAAATGTATCAGCTTAATTGAAGATATAAAATGTCCCACAGTGATTTATTGACGACACGAAATTTCCGAATCCGATAAAATATTGAACAAATTATAATTATTGAAGGAGAGTGTTAGATTCTTCATTATTACCAATACAATTACGATTCTAGCGTATTTTCATATTAATTTGAAAAAGATACGTAAAATAGTATTGATTGAGTTTACATAGATTGTGTAACTGTTGTCAGGCGCATACACCATCCCCATAGCGTCTCCGTTCAACGGGTTCCCGGTGCCGCGAGTCCGCGCCGTGGTGGACGCCGGGCTGTGGTCGGGCGGGCTGCGCGAGGCGTGGCCGCCACTGGACGCGGACAGGCCGACCACTCCGCCGCTCGTGGCCGACACTCCGCCACTCGTGGCCGCCACGCATCGCGCCGTCTTCGTCGAGTGCGCGCTCAAGTGAAATGATTACAACTCGACTTGATTTTGTTTGTATGGAGAATTTTTTTGTTGGGAAATGAATTATGTTTCTGTTGTATTTTTGAGGCCCTGAATAAAGTATTTTAATATTAATTATTTTTTTGAAGATGTAATATAAAATTCTACAGTTTATTTGTTGATCAAAATGTATATTTTAATATTCATTTATTTCAAAAAGGAGCAACAATCTCATTCAAAAAGTTAAGTGTAAAACATATAATTAAATATACTTTTTTATACAAACAAGTCAAGTCGAGTATAAAGTGAGCATGTGATGCGTTTTATAGTTCTTTGAGTTTTATTTGAGTGAACAATAATTATTTGATTATCATTTAGAAATTACTTTCAGTGAAGTGTTGAACTCAGAACGATGTCTGTGTAATTTTTCAATAATTGTCTTTTTCTGTTCAAGAAAAATTATATAATTTGTATTTTTAATAAATTTAAAAAGATTTAACCGAATAAAATTGTTATAAATGAACTTTGATCAGAACTATAATCGTAGTTCACATGTAAACTGTAAGCAATATATTATCACAATTTTATTTGCAATTTTTACAATTTTTTTCGTCTTATTTAATTTAGTAAAATATTTTATTGATGTATTTTTGTGGAAATTCATTTGAATTGAATGTTTATTATGTTTTTTTTGACAAATTGTGTAACATTGCTGTTTAACAAGTGTATTGTGGCAACATTCCTTATTTTATATATTTGTGGGTCGATGTGATATTGTTTCGCAAAATGTCGCTTCTGGTAATAAATTGGTCAATATAAATATATTGTTTTATTTATTGTTGATAACTTTTTTTAAATAAGTTTAAGCAACAAACCAATTTTAATGACTATTATTTTATTTGGAAGGTCACTTATTATTATACAATCAAATATTGTAAAGAATAAGTAATTTCAAAGCTAATCTTAGCTAAAATATAACAATTCATATTTAATTCTTAATATTCTAATAATAACTATCACAAATCTTCTTAATATCATGGAATTATTACCTCTGGAATCAACATGGTGAACAACAAACGGAAGCATTCGAAGCTTTGAATGTGTGTGAAAAATGTCTATGTGTTGAAAACTGGGAGATGTCATGTTTTAAAATTTCCCCAAAAATCGGGTACTTCCCGTGTAAATCGTACAATACTTTTTTCGTGGTAATGGTTCTATGATTCGACAAATTCTTAATTATTTCTCTAATATTAATCACATCTTCATAAATAAAAAAAAACGTATAAGGGTCATTCCATGTCAAATCGACAAATAGTTGGACGCGACCCCCACCGATTTGGATGATTTTTGGTGGAGAGTTTTGTCTCACTATAAAACGAAGTTCTGCCAAAGGAAAAAAAAATTAAAAATTTTTCCTAAGAGATATTCAATATCAAAAATTTCATTGTTTTTCCGATTTTATGAGTTTAGTTATTTAATATTTCAGAGACTACTGAGTATTAAAAAAAAAACTCTGGTATATTTTCAGAGGATACTTAGAGGTATGAGAAAAAAAATTTTTTTAAAAAAAATTTTGAAAATTATCAAAATTAACAAATTTTGAATTTTTCAAAATCGTGAAAAGTACCCATCGCGGGAAAATTTTGACCTGAAATTTTTTTATATTATACTTATAACATATCTAAAGATATTCTGAAATTTTTAGAGGGGTGTTATTTTTCGTTTCATAGATATGAATTTTTGAATTTTGAAAAAAAAAATTGTTTTCTATTTTTATAATTTTTTTTTGTTAAATATCATTATTCTACTACATGATTACTAAAATTTGAGGTCTAAAATATTTTTTTTATGTTAATGGGATGTGAAAACAAAAATATTTCAAAATATATTATAGATTCAACTTTAAATCAAAACTTAAATAATGTTAAAAGTGTCACACTCTGCCGCCTAAAAAACACTGATGTTTATGATATCATCGATGAATCACCAATGAAAACCAGGTAGGAAAATCAGAATTTCGAGTTTTTTTACTTGATGGCAATTAATCTTTTATTTTAAAATTGATATCATTTCTTTCTTTCAAGATTGAGAAAAAGGTCTGAGACATCAACCTCAGAAAAGGAAGAGACCAAAAAACGTCGTACGAAATAAACTGCAGCAAACTCTGAAAGGACAAGAGGAATTACAGTCTTAAAAATGAAATACTTCCTTTATGCTTTTAATCCTTTCATTTGATCACGGAAGCCTTAAATGTTAAATAGTATTCTCAATAAACAGATAATTACATACAATTTTGAAATATTTTTGTTTTCACATCCTATTAACATAAAAAAAATATTTTAGACCTCAAATTTTAGTAATCATGTAGTAGAATAATGATATTTAACAAAAAAAAAATATAAAAATAGATTTTTTTTTTTTTTCAAAATTCAAAAATTTATATCTATGAAACGAAAAATAACACCCCTCTAAAAATTTCAGAATATCTTTAGATATGTTATAAGTATAATATAAAAAAATTTCAGGCCAAAATTTTCCCGCGATGGGTACTTTTCACGATTTTGAAAAATTCAAAATTTTTTAATTTTGATCAGTTTCAAAATTTTTTTTCAAAAAAATTTTTTTCTCGTACCTCTAAGTATCCTCTGAAAATATACCAGAGTTTTTTTTTTAATACTCAGTAGTCTCTGAAATATTAAATAACTAAACTCATAAAATCGGAAAAACAATGAAATTTTTGATATTGAATATCTCTTAGGAAAAATTTTTAATTTTTTTTTCCTTTGGCAGAACTTCGTTTTATAGTGAGACAAAACTCTCCACCAAAAATCATCCAAATCGGTGGGGGTCGCGTCCAACTATTTGTCGATTTGACATGGAATGACCCATAATCATTTAACTTATTTAACCACTCAACTGGGACCGGCAACCAAATTGGTTTGTTTACTTTTGCCAAGTCTGTGGCAGGAGCCAAAATTGAGCACAGTTCTAAAACTTGTTTTGTTTACATTTTTTAATCGTCTCACATTTTACGGAGATGATATATTTTCGCTGAAAATGCAATACAGCGTCGTTTAGTAATAAAGATTTACAAAAATATAAGGTTTAATTAAAAATCAAAATTAAAAAGTATTGGAAAAAATGTTTTTAAAAAGGGGCTCAAACACGGTATTGATTCCGAACGACGTCCCCAGTTTCGCAATCTAGCGAATAGAATGACGTTCCCAGTTGAGTGGTTATTGTAATGTAATCTATAACACAATCACCTTATCTATACTGTAATATTATAAAGCTGAAGAGTTTGTTTGAACGCGCTAATCTCAGGAACTACTAGTCCGATTTTAAATTATATTTTTGGAAGAAAATGGTGATATAAGAATTAATAATCAATAACCGCATTTATTTTCATTATCACGTGGAAATCTAATAAATGAAGATTTAACAAAACGGTAATTAAAATGGGGGATTTCAAAAGTTTGGTTGGTAACCCTTTGAAATTTACGTCCATTACGTCAAAGTTACGAAATGTCAGATGTCAGTTGAAAATATGTCATGTTTTGAAATACTAAATAATGTTTTTAAAACTTTATAAAACGGCGATATTTTGATTATTTACGTTTGGAAAGTGATTCTGTGACATTTATTTTGTGTTGATGAATGGTTTCTGCAAATGTTTACAACGCAGGAAGGCATAATACAACTTTGTCTCAACGCGTGTTTTATGTTAATACTGTCAAATAAACGTCAATGTCATAGGCATTTTAACATGTGTATGTACACAACTGGCACGACTTGGTTAAACTTCAACAACTTTGTTCCCCATGTACGTTCCTGAGGTAATAATTCTATGCTTAATATATATAAATCTCGTATCACGATGTTTGTCTGCAACGGACTCCTAAAATACTGAAGCGATTTTAATTTAAATTAGCACACCGTGAGTAGTCTGGTCCAACTTGAGAGATAGGATAGTTTAGATCAAGGTCTGATGTTGGAGCTGGAAGGTGGCCACAGGAACTCCGTCAATAAGCAAGATAACCTCATCGTGTTTGGGCTCTAATGAAGCGTCCTGATGAGTACTTTTAGAAAATTCCCGGGAACAATTCCCATGTGAAGCAGACGAAGTAGCGCGGGTCAGCTAGTATATTTTAAAAAATAAAACCAAATGTTAACAAAAAGCATTTTTATTACATACAATGTAAACTAAAATAGAAGCAGCTGAAATATACAATTACATAAACTAACCTCATCATGACATTATTAACAGAAAACATCTCATTTACCGAAACAAAATAATACATTAGACTTCCATACTTACCGGACTCATTTAACATGAAACAAATGTTAATATATGTTTTTAAAGAATGTTCTGTGATATTGTGATCGGCAAATTGAGAATGAGTTAACAAACACTAGGGAGCTTTACTTTCCCAAGTTTTTGTTTACTATTTTTGTATTAAAATCGAACAAATGTACATTCCTGTACCAACCCATTACTGCCCACTGTTGGGCTCAGGTCTCCTCAGGAGAGGGATTAGGCATAGTCCACCACGCTTGCCCAGTGCGGATTGGGGACTTCATATCTTCAAAGGATTTTTAGAATCCTTCTCCGACATGCAGGATTCCTCACGATGTTTTGCTTCACCGTTTTTAGCCAGTGGTGTTGTGAAAAATTGCATATAAATCTTTTTCACATTTAGATTTAAAGGTACAAGCCGGATTTGCACCCGCGACCTCCCGTACGGAAGGACGCGCTTCGACCACTACCCCACCACAACTGTTGAATGTACATTAATAAACATTTTCTAAGTAAAAATGAGATAATTTTACGAAAGTAAAGCTCCTATAATAATATCGCTAAATTTAACATTGAAATTAATGAAGAAAAAATTATACATACGCTTTTAAAGATTACAGTGTATTACATTACTACAGAACAAACATACAAATATAGTTTTTGACTTGAAAAAAATCAATCACTCTGTTATGTTTCATTTCTACGAAGAGGGGCTTTTAAGACCTCGTATGTTTTTATGAAGTAAATGAAACTGTACAAATAACGGCTAAACTTATAAAAGACCTATAAGTGCCTGCACACAAACACTATTGTGTGAGGCGCACTTTGCCGAACATGACAATAAACTAGAGCTAGAGATGGAGGAATGAACGCTTTCTGAATTTAAGTTGTCAATATTACAAATAATAATAAAGGTATTGACAATCAGCGCCTCACACAAGTATTGGAACAAAGTTCCTTATCGCGCGTTGTGTCGGGGGCTAGACGGAAAAAAATCTTACTATAGTTGTCACGACACTTTTTGTTTTAGACGATTATCGCTAGATGGCGCTGTGATCAAAATCTTTTGAAACACGTTCCTTATCGCGCGTTACGTTAGGAAAAAAAATTATAAGATATCTTTAATCGAAGGGAACTTCGTTCTATTCGGGTGTCCCTTGACACCTCTCAAGTTTTTTTATCTATAACTATATTTATTAATAAAGTAAAAATCGTACAAAATTACAAGTTCACAAAAATGTTGTAATCACATCTTCCGAGCAGCACATATCACATTACATACAACTTACAATCAATTAGAACTTATTTACAACTAAAATCGCAATTATAGTTTTTCAGAAATTGTTTTTTCAAAAGATGTTATTGAAAATTTCTATAAATTAGAAGGCAGATAACAATTTAGCTGTACCTTGATACCATGAGCAACAGTAACTTTCCATCAGATGAGCCGTTTACTAGTTTACCTATCATTGCAATAAAAAAACAAATTATGACCACTAACCAGCTGGCTCTTGCAAACTTCATCTTCGTCACATATAGACTAAATAAACAAGTTCTCATACAATTTCTCGACTCGACTAAAATTAGGCAAATCGGTTCAGCCATTTGCTAGTTTTAGCGAGACTAATGAACATAAACTCATTTATACTAACAAACACTAGAAAACCATTCATGCATTTTATTACAAAATCTAAGAAATTATCATTCATTCAGTTATTGTCATTCTGTCATACAGATTTACATTCAACCATACATTCGCAAATAACTTATAAACTATTACCTAGTTTAGTTTAGAGAAACACGTGACTCCAAATAATTATGTATAAAGAAAAATGAAATTTAAAAAAGTATTTATTGATATTAGTTCTAAATGAAGACCCAGATACTATTCGCTTAGTCAATAGTTTCTTCATGAAAATGAGAGATCTATTACTTTATTTTCAAAAAAAGGACTTCAAATTAATATTATTAAATATCATCACGCTTTGTACACGAAAAATGTTTTTTTTTTAATTTAAGTTTTTGAATATTGAAATAATCGTTATACAGGGTGAATCTGTAACTTTGGACAATCTGACGTGAGGTAAATAACCTATCGAAATACAACTTAGCACCATTTTCATTTTTTCGATCGGTAAATTTTTTTTTTGACATTGTATGGAAAACGTACGACTATCGTTGCGGACTTCCATACTATTATAAAAAATGAAAGTGGTTTTAAGTTGTATTTGGACAGGTCATTCACCCCACGTCAGACTGTTGTCCCGCTGTGGTAGCAGCTCTAGGCGACCTGCACGCTGTACGCGGCGAGGTACCGCGTGAGCGTGGCGCGGTGCGGCTCCGGTAGTGACGTCAGCAGCGGCGGCAGCACGCCGGGCTGCGCGCGGGACAGCGCGCCGAGCTGCTCTGCTAGGTCACGCACTGGATCTGTGATTTCTGTTGAAAAACAGATATGTTAATAATTCATTTTAAACAGTGCCAGTTAAAAAAGTTAAGTTGAAGAGAGTCCTTAAGGGTAAGCCGTAGGTAGCGGCCCCGCAATGTCTTCTGACAATGCAGAGGTCCATGAGCGATGGTAACCGCTTACGATCAGGTGGGCCGTTAGCTCGTCTGTCTGCGTAGCAATAAAAAAAATGTAATACAAGCTCAAACACAACGGATATTTAGGACAGGAGTTCCTGTGACCACCTTCCGAGCGCCATTTTGTTACATAATGTCATTGTACTCACTGGCGAGCGGGTCGTCGTGGCTCCCCTTGGCGCAGGCGAGCTGTGCGTACTGCGCCTGGTAGCCGGGCGTGTCGTCCACCTCGATGAAGTGGTCGTCGGGGAGGGACGACTCGTCCGGGGGGAGCTCGAACAGCTGGATTAACGCCTGGAAATATTACAATTATATTTTTAAAAGTTATATTTACTTAGTATTTGTTAAAATCTGATAAAAATTAATATAACGCTGCACATTTAACGTTGGTTCATTCTTTAAACGATTTAATATTTTTCATGAACATAAAAGCGGTTATTGTGACTAAACTATGATAGTTAGATATATGCTGTCGCGGACTTTTTTACAGATCTTACTAAGACCTAAAAACCCGTAGTACATCATTTTGTTCTATTGTCAATAGTTTTTGCAGCGTACGCATAGATAGTTTTCGATTTAACACCTTGTGTTACAAATTCGATATTTTCATAATAAAATCTAATATACAAAATTCTCGTGTCACAGTTTTCGTTGCCATACTCATCCGAAACAGCTTGACCGATTTTGATAAAAAAATTTGTGCTTGTCCGTTGTCTATGAGAATCTAACATCTATTTTTCATTCCCCTAAATGTTAGAGGTAGTTGCGCGGGACAGCTAGCGGGACGGACAGCGTCACCTGCATGAGCGGCGCCCACAGATGCGCCCTGGTGTGGTCCCGCATCCGCTGCGAGTGGCACAGCAGACGCGTGCATCCGGCGGCGGCGGCGGTGCGCTCGTGCGCGCCGGACACGCGCTGCAGCTCCGGGACCAGCACGCGCTCCACGTACATGCTGAACATGCTGCAACAACCACAACACCTTTACTACAAGCTATATACTAACGTGCGCTGGATGTGACTATGTAAAGGTGGAGTCTTCAGAGTTAAATTTGACAAATTTCCCGGTTTCCGATTAAGCTGACATTTTGTTCACAGATGTATCCATTCAACTGGGAACGTCACTACTCGCTAGATGGCGAAACTGGGGACTTCGTTCGGTGTTTGCGCCTCTCTTTAAAAACATTTTTTCTAATATATTTTAATTTCGATTTTTAACTAAACCTTATATTTTTGTAAATCTTTATTATTAAATGACGGTGTATAGCATTACCAGCGAAAATATAGT
This sequence comes from Trilocha varians, assembly GCA_030269945.2. Classification (NCBI taxonomy): domain Eukaryota; kingdom Metazoa; phylum Arthropoda; class Insecta; order Lepidoptera; family Bombycidae; genus Trilocha; species Trilocha varians. The sequence continues at coordinate 81,117 of AP028271.1, forward strand.
TTCTCCGTAAAATATGAGACGATAAAAAAATGTAAACAAAACAAGTTTTAGAACTGTGCTCAATTTTGGTTTCTGTCACAGACTTGGTAAAAGTAAACAAACTAATTTTGTTGCCGATCCCAGTTGAGTGGTTATATCGCGTGACGATATAATAATACAGGTTGTATAAAGTGCACTCCTGAAAGTGGTTCTAAGTTTTATTTTCACAGGTCATTCACCCCACTTCAGCTGGGACAAAGTTACAGCCACTCATTTTCATTCATGCATAATTTTAGCCAGAAGTTACGAAATTCAACTCTCCAAATTCGACATGAACCTACATGAGAAACTAACTTCCTCTCCACATAAACGAAACTATGCAAAAAAACTAGTGCTGTTAAAACCGTAATTTGGCCGTTTAAACCGGCCACATAGTTTAACCAGGTTAATTAGTTCAGCAGCCAGCTAATTTATTCAAATTAACCGATTAAATTAATTAAACGGTTAACTGATTAACCAGTTAAACAGTAAATCGGTTAAAAAAAAATCCAATTTCCTTTCTTGGCAAAATTAGCAAAAAAATACTTGTGCATTCCTGCAACAAGCACTCCGTCTGAGCGGGTATTTTCAACAGCGGGAAACGTGATTTCTTTAAAAAGAAGTTCCTTATCGTCGCAATCAGCAAACTTACTGATATTTCTATATCAAAATCGTGATATTTCTTGTAAATATAATTAAAATATTTTATCATTTTAGAATTTTAATTGTATGATTTGTTAATATTTATCATTAAATGATTTGTCAGTATATATTTAATGAATGAACGCCAGATTTATTAAATAATAACAAGTCATTTTAAATAGCAACAAATATTTGTTAAGTACATATGTTTAAAAATGGTATCTAATAAATTATATTATTTATTCAATGTTAAGAATCTTTTGCAAATTAATCCTTCCATAAGCTTAACAATTTTCAATATATTAGAGAGAAAATTTGAATTTTTTTTTAACCGATTTACTGTTTAACTGGTTAATCAGTTAACCGTTTAATTAATTTAACCGGTTAACTAGTTAATTAATTTAATCGGTTAATTTGAATAAATTAGCTGGCTGCTGAACTAATTAACCTGGTTAAACTTTGTGGCCGGTTTAAACGGCCAAATTGTACAGCACTAAAAAAAACCATTATAATGTAATGACACTGACTTGGCCTGCACGGACTCCACGAGGTCCACGAGGGTGTCGGGTCCGAAGTGCACGGCGTAGAACCCGAGGAAGGCGATGAGGCCGCGGATGTACTTGGTGGTCTTGGAGGAGGAGAGGCGCTGGAACAGCAGCGTCATTATCTGCTTACTGTACTGCTGCATCACCGACCTGGAAATAAATAATAGTTTCTCAGACATAGCACAAAAACTACCTAACAGATCTTTATCAAAAAAGAATCATCGAAATTGGTTCATATTTTTTTATATTTTTTTAGATTTGTAATGGTAACTATTAAGTTTTTAAATAAAAAAAAATACCTAAAAAATTTGGTAACAAATGGTGAAATTTTGTCCGTCAAAATACTACTTTTTTCACAGTAAAATAATTATTAGAATATTTTGCATCAAAATGTAAGTAAACCAACCAATTTTTTAATACTTATTAATTAACCCGCACAACTTCGTCTGCGTCACAAAGGAAATCAATTTATCTTATAGCCTTCCTCGATAAATGAACTTTTAAAGCCTACTATAAGGTCAATGATTACCTGGACGATTGCACAAAGTGGGAATGAGTTGCTCGCCAAGGATATTTCATTATCATAATCGCTTTTTTTGTATATTTAATGTAAATTTGTGTAATACTGTACAAATATTGAAAAAAAAAAATGCTTAATATACAAAAAAAAGACAATGCCCGCTGAGTTTCTTGCCAGTTCTTCTCAGGTCGGTGGCTATAATTATTATTTTTTTGTGTCCGAACTGGTGGTAGCTTTTAACTTTTGACGTCAACAAGAATGAGTACGTCATCAATGTTGAAAATAAAGTATTTCATTTCAAAACTGAAATCTTTTTTGAAATCGGCGCAGTAGTTTCAAAGTCTATTCAAAACAAACAAACAAACAATCAAACTTTTCCTCTTTATAATATTAGCATAGTATAGATTGAAATTACAATTATAAAAAGTAACTAGTTGTTGACTCACTGTCCAAACTTGTAGAGCATGGTTTGTATGAGATAGAATCCTTCGTGATCGTTCGCTTTGGAAGCTATCAGCTTCTGAAACACTCCCAGCATCGCGTTCTGTAATATAATTTACATTTATACATTTGATGATATTTTTTTTTTTAGTACGGAAAATCAGTTTGGACTAAAGTTGTAAAATTATTCACTCTTTTTCATTTCATGTTTTACAGTTTGTAAATTCATATATTTCATCTATTCATTTTGCAAATATAAAGTAGCAGACATATTATGTGACATAAAATTATTTTTATGTGAAATTTTGAATGACACTTTAGAAATGTTCATGTTGCTACGACTACACTAATCATTTCGCAAACATAAAGTAGCAGATGGTACCTATGAAATATCTACTCTGTAACTACATAAACAACCAAATGTAACAGCCCAAAAGTAGCAGAGTTGAATACCACATCTATACAAATAAATAAAATTGGAGTGTCTGTTTATATTGCTGAAATATATATTTTTAAATTTTTTGTCTGTCTGTTTGTTCCGGCTAATATCTGGAACGGCTGGACCAATTAGGACGGGACTTTCACTGGCAGATAGTTTATGTAATAAGGTACTCAAGCCACATCTAATTCAATATACAGGGTGGATCTGTAACTCTGGACAATCTGACGTGGGGTGAATGACCTGTCGAAATACAACTTGGCACCATTTTTACATATAAACGTACAACTATCGTTGCGGAAATCCATACTATGATTAATTTTTTTTTATCCCATTTAAAATAAAAGTGGTGGTAAGTTGTATTTCGACAGGTCATTCACCCCACGCCAGATTGTCCAAAGTTACAGATCCACCCTGTATATTCCGGTGTCACGATGTTTGTCCCTGATGGACTCCATCAAACTGGCACACCGCGAGCAGTCTGGTCCAAGTTGAGAGATAGGACAGTCCCAGGCACTGACCAGTTTGTCCATCTGCAGCACGAGGTCCGGTGCTACAGCGACGTACGCGCACAGCAGGCGCACGAGGGGCCGCACGTTGGCGGTGCGCTCCCACAACGCCGGCGCCACCACGCACGGCAGCAGCGCGGCGTACGCGGTGCCGGGGACCGAGCCGCCCCCGCCCCCACCGCGCAGCTCCAGCAGCAGGGACAGCATTTGGAACACGTACGGCATGAACTCTGCGGAACGACATGACGACATGACAGCCTTTCTTAAAGGTGATGATCGTCGTGGAAGAGAGAACGAGTACTTTTTGTTGTGTTTCAAAATGTAAATATTTAATAGACAAGATTTTAGGATTTATCTTTGTGAATTGAATATCACTATCCAGGCGTGAATTATTGCTTATTTCGTTTACTGTTGCTCTAATTATTATTTACTGTCTTTATATAACCACTCAACTGGGAACGTCACTATTCGCTAGATGGCGAAACTGGGGACTTCGTTCGGAATCAATACCGTGTTTGAGCCCCTTTTTAAAAATTTTTTTATCCAATAATTTTTAATTTTGATTTTTAATTAAACCTTATATTTTTGTAAATCTTTATTACTAAACGACGCTGTATTGCATTTTCAGCGAAGATATATCATCAACGTAAAATATGAGACGATTAAAAAATGTAAACAAAACAAGTTTTAGAACTGTGCTCAATTTTGGCTCCTGCCACAGACTTGGCAAAAGTAAACAAACCAATTTGGTTGCCGATCCCAGTTGAGTGGTTATAAGACTCTTGAGTCCTGAATAAACAAAAAAATGATTTATTGTTCGCGTTGGCATGTATTTCTTTCCTAAATGAACCGATTTGGATGATTCTTTTTTGTTCGAAAGCAGACACTTTTATCATTTAAATTTGATACTAATCCGACTGGTAATTTTTGTGCTGCTCTGAATAAATTAAAAAAGTCGGTCGTTTTCATTTCTATACTAAAATATTTTTACAAGTTTTAACTGTGATTGTTTAGAATAATTTGTAAGTGTGTAGCGGCGGCGGGCTAACACCCTGTATACCGCACAGGATCGACGAGCGTCCGTATATTGTACTTATTGAGTTAGTCATAGTCAGTTGCCTGCACACATAGCACGTATCAGTGATTAAATTCTCTACATATTGTACGGTAATAGTGTCTCCTCTTACTCCTCCTCTCCTAGCACATCTGACCCTGGATACCTCCAAAACTATAATAATTTCTAAAGTCACACTAATCAACTAGCTATTATACAATTTGTAACAAAAACCCTGTTGTTCCTTTTAGGGGCATATACACTTGACTACAGACATCACAGTAATGAAGTTACAAATTTAAAAAAACAATCATTGGCTAGGCTAAAGGTCAAAATTCAATAGCTATTAAAATAGACACATTAAAAATAATGTTTAGAATATCTAATATTAAAATAGCCTACAAAGTCGCCGACCGCCCTACACGTGCCGTTATCCCGTCGCTTACAAGGTCAAGGTCACAGTCGCACGCAAAGATTCGTCAGAAGTTCTACTCTCTCTGTCTAGATCAACGACCTCATCCCCTTATGCAAAATTGCAGAGATAACAAACAATGTAAACATTATAAATATTAATCATTAAATATTTATTGTAATTATTTTAGTTAAACGTTTTTTAATAAAAGACTATCTTTATTATATATTTGTGCTGAATCTTAATACGTGGGTAGAAGGAACAACAGGGTTTTTGTTACATATTGTATAACTAACCTTGTATATCATTCTGTAGTATATCTTGAAATATCGGGAACAGCGCATCTTCGAACGCACTTATGGCGCTTGGATTCGATTTCGTCACCAACCTGGAAATATTATTTAACTTTCATTTTCATTATAAATACAAAATACTTAAATACAAATACAAAAAAACTTGATAAGTGTCAAGGGACACCCGGATGGAACGAAGTTCCTTTCGATTAAAACGTATCTCATAAAAATTATTTCCTTTCGTAACGCGCGATAAGGAACGTGTTTTAAAAGATTTTGATCACAGCGCCATCTAGCGATAATAATCTAAAACAAAAAAAGTGTCGTGACAACTTTGTCGAAAAAAAAATTTCCGTCTAGCCCCCGACACAACGCGCGATAAGGAACTTCGTTTCAATAGTTTATGAACAAAATTTTACAGACAACTGATCCATGTTTAACAATGGTACCCCCCCCTCGCCAAATGAGACTATACAGTGCAAAAATTTATTTACTCTAAAATATACTTTTTGTTTGACCTTGTTAGTTGAAAGTTTAACTTTAGTTTGGGTGATGAATGATTCTGGTGTCAGATGAAAGATAATGACTGAACTTAGGTCTCATTGTTTTCTTTAAAGATCGAACAAGTACTATTGGATCTGTTGCGACTATGTGACTCCGCCTTCAAAATCCCACCACCGCTACCACGAGAGGCGAAGGGCAGCGGGAACCACCGGCCGTCGTCGCGCTGCGGACACGGTCGAGAACACGCATATTTAATCTATTATCTAACTTCAAGTCATAGCATATTGCATTTCATTGTAAACGACCTAACTATAAATAAATACTACTGTAAACACAAGATAGTAGTACTTCATTTCACACCGACCGAAGCAACCCAACCAGCGGCGTCGACATATGGTGACCCCGACGTGATCGACAACGAAGCAAAAGGCCAACGCATCAACAGAAAAAGCTTCCTGGAATCAGCCAGCCAACTGCTGCAGCCACATTTTCCGAGGGAAGTGCGTTTCCTTATTAATATCCGATCCGTTCAATTCAATTTGTGTGAACAGTGTTATATAACGAATCAAACAATTTCTTGCAATTTTACTATAGATACCTACCCATCGTAACATATTACATTGTTCCATAATTATATGCAGTTAATGATTCAAACGAAGTATATAATCAAAACTATTTATTAAACAAGGGTCAAATAATAAATTTACATTTTAATTTTTTCACTATTTCATTTTAAATCTCAAGTAAATTTTCACAACTATCCCATTTATTGATTACGACAAATATACAGTTTATTAACTATTACCTAAAACGATTACTTTATTAGTTTGCCGAACATTCCAGGCGATCGGACGGTGCATCTCGTGCCAGTCACCGCGCATCGGCTAAGCGCCGGCTGCAGAACCGGTTTGTTGTTTGCTCATCGCTCGAGAATCGTGTAACGTATTCATCATTTCATTTGTTTGCACACATTATACATTACAATTTTAAACTACATATAACCTATTTAATTACTATTACGCACTAACTATGTCTGATTTAAAAGATCTAACTAAGCAAAGGGGTCATATTAGGGCCAGGCTGACACTTTTCCAAAAATATCTAAAACCGCTATTAGAAACAAAAGAAACATCTGATGTTGAGGTAAACGAACTTAGAATCAGACTCGCTAAGTTAAATGATTTATCCTCCAATTTTGAGGACATTCAGTCGAAAATCGAGCTGTTGGATGAGGACGATGCGAACCAGTTCAAGGAACGCGAAGTAACTGAAAATCTCTTCTTTACGCTAATTGCTCAAGGTCAGTCACTCTTAGATTTTTTCCAAAGCACTAATAAAAAAGAACAAATGTCGTCATCCAGCCGTTTTCGATTGAATAACAATTTGAAACTGCCAGCCCTTAATATACCTTCCTTTAGCGGTACTTCTAGCAAGTGGCTTTCCTTTAGGGACATGTATTTATCGTTGATACACAATAATGACAATCTCGATAGCATTAGTAAATTCCATTATTTAAAGTCGTATTTAGAGGGTGCGGCATCTTCGGTTGTTGGGTCAGTCGCTATGTCTTCCGACAATTACGACATAGCTTGGAACCTCCTATGCGAACGATACGACAATAAGCGTCTGCTAATAAATGAACACATTAAATGTATATTTTCAATTGAAACGTTACCGAAAGAAAGTCATCAAGGTCTTCGTAACTTGATTGACGAATTGTCTAAAAATTTAAGTGCCTTGACTTGTTTAGGTGAACCGGTAGACAAGTGGGACACACTTATTATTTACATGGCCTCGACGAAATTAGACTCTGTTACTGCTGGGAAATGGGAGGAATTTAGAAGCGGAAAAGACATAATTACTTTAGAAGATTTTTATTGTTTTTTAAAACAACGTGCTACTATCTTAGAAACACTTATTACTAACAGAGCTTCTAAATATTCTGAAAAACGCTTCAGTCTTCCTAACGCCAAGTCTTTTATTTCTTCATCCCTCGAGCTACCACCAGGCACACCGTGTGCAATTTGCAAACAACATCATAAAATATTCGAATGTTTAACATTTAGATCGTTACCCGTTCACGAAAGAATTGCCAAAATTGCATCATTAAAATTATGCGGGGTTTGTTTTCGCAAGGGTCATCAACCCTATCAATGCAGACTGGGCGGTTGTAGAATCTGTCATAAAAAACACAACACTCTATTACACAGGCAATACAGCACGCAAAATATACAACAAAGCGAAAATAAACTACCTCTAGCTACTACATCTACAACTAACAATAAAAATACTAACTTACCTGATCCTGTAGTCCACTCCGCAGCATCTAGTCCCTCATCTTCGGTTTCAATGTCTGCTGTCTCCACCAATCAAGTCCTGCTATCTACGGCGTTGGTCAAGGTGACAAACAATGGCGAATCATTTATACTAAGGGCTTTGCTAGACTGTGGTAGTCAAACGTCTTTCATCACTACTAAGGCTCAAAATAAAATTGGTATTTCTAAAAGAAAGGACAAATATCAAAGTATAAGTGGATTAGGGAATATAGTGGTCAATGTAACTGATTATTGTAACCTACGTTTACATTCAGTGTATAATACTTTTAACTTACCTATAAAATGTTTTATTTTACCTCAAATCACGGATAACTTACCTCATGCTGCAGTGCGTATTAAAAATTTAGGCATTCCAAAAAATGTACAACTTGCTGATCCTCAATTCAACCAACCTTCGGAAATTGATTTATTACTTGGAGCTGATGTTTTTTGGGAGCTACTCCTAGTAGACAAAATAATTTTAGGCCCCCAAAAACCGATCCTCCAGGATACACATTTAGGTTGGATAGTGGCAGGCCCTTTAGGATCTTATAATATAAATACAAATTCTAAACTACAATGTAACTTTTCACAACAAATTAAAATACAACTAGCAAAATTTTGGGAGCTTGAAGAAATACCATCAGACAAATTAAATACTAATAAAGACAATTATTGCGAAAAATTATTTAACGAAACTACTCATCGCATTGCGGATGGTAGATTTTGTGTGCAAATACCTTTTAAACATTCGACTAGTGCCCTGGGTGAATCATACCATATTGCCGAAAAAAGATTATTACAACTTGAGAAAAAACTAAAATCTAAACCTATTCTTAAAATGCAGTATCGCGAGTTCATAAATGAATACGAAAGATTAGGACACATGACAAAAATACCGAAACCAGAGATCGGGTGCTACCTTCCTCATCATGCCGTTCTACGCGAGACTAGTGAAACTACTAAGCTTAGGGTAGTATTCGACGCTTCTGCTAAAACTTCATCGGGTGTATCGCTTAACGACATCCAATATGTTGGGCCTGTAGTACAAGATGATTTATTTACAATTTTACTCAGGTACAGGCAGCATAGATTCGTGATATCTGCCGATGTCGAAAAAATGTATCGACAGATATTAATAGAACCAAATCAAAGTCATCTTCAATTAATTTTATGGCGCGACGATCCTCAACAAGATATTCAGACATTCAGACTAAACACACTCACTTACGGAATGGCATCAAGTCCCTTCTTGAGCACTAGGTGTTTAGTTCAATTAGCACGAGAATGTAATGATCCACTAACGTCGCAAGTAATTGAGAAAGATTTTTACGTAGATGATTTGTTGTCCGGAAGCGAAACAGAGGCAGAGTTAAATCAAATAATTTCATCAGTCTCTGCAACCTTAAATGAAGCCTGCCTTCCCTTAAGGAAATGGCGAAGTAATTTACCATCTGCTTTAAGCGCTCAAACAAGTTGTTCTAATCAGAAGAATTTAGATTTTAGTTCAGAGTCTACTGTTTTGGGTCTCAAATGGGATCCAACAAAGGATATTTTCCGATTCCCGGTAAATTTAAAAAACAATATTAACGCTACGAAAAGGATTATTCTTTCAAACTCGGCAAAATTATTTGACCCATTAGGCTTACTCAGTGTGTGTACTATTACACCCAAAATAATTCTGCAAAAATTATGGCTATCGAAACTAGATTGGGATGATCCGGTGGATTCAGAATTGAATTCGGAATGGCAAAATTTTATTACAAATTTACAGGCAGTGTCTCAAATAGAAATTCCAAGACGAGTCCTTATTAACGAACCAATAAATATAGAATTACATTCCTTCTCAGATGCTTCACAAGTCGCATATGCTGCTACGGTTTATTTGAGATCTGTTGATAGGGCGGGTCATGTTATGGTGAGGCTACTTTGTGCAAAAACCAAAGTAGCTCCTCTGAAATCGACAACCATACCAAGGCTCGAATTGTGCGGGGCGCTACTGTCAGCTCGTTTAAGTACTGCTGTACTTAAAGCGTTACGCTGCAAAGTAGATAATATATTCTATTGGACAGACTCAACCATTGTTCTTTGTTGGTTGCTAACCGAGTCCTGTCAACTACAGCCGTTTGTTTCAAACCGGATAGCCGAAATCCAAACTTTAACATCCACTGACTCGTGGAGACACGTACCAGGGGATCGTAATCCAGCCGACCTAGCTTCGCGAGGTATGAACCCTAAACTGATTCAATCAGCTACATTGTGGTGGGACGGTCCTTCGTTTCTCCATGAAAATTCAAGCAACTGGCCAAAATTTAATGCACACAAAACCCATTCCGAATTACCCGAATTGAAAACTAACACTAAATCACAAACTATATACAAACCTACTACTAAACTACAAACTACTTACTCTCTAAACAACACAACTACTAAATCATCATTACAACTATCACTACTAAATAAATTTACAATTTTAGATTTTGATAGATATTCAAATTTTACTCTTATGCAAAAATGTATAGCCTACGTTCTACGGTTTATCAATAATATTAAAAGGTGTAAATCTAAACTGACAGGTCCTATTTCTACTAAAGAACTTGAAAATTCACTTAACATTTTGGTTAAGTCACATCAAAAAGAGTGTTTTGCCAAAGAAATTAAAGTACTAGAAGATGGACAGTACTTGCCGTCAACTTGCTCTATTCTATCCCTCAGTCCATTTTTGGACAAGCAAGGCATCCTACGCGTTGGCGGAAGAATTCAAAACTCGGATACTTCCTACAATAAAAAGCACCCAATCTTATTACACAACAAACACAATTTTACACAATTACTGTTTAATTACAAGCACAAACAACTATTACATGCTGGACCACAAGTTCTGCTCAATATCATTCGAAATGAATTTTGGCCAATTAAGGGTCGAATTTTAGCCAGAACCACTGTGAATAATTGTAATACATGTAAAATACTCAAAGCGAAATGTCTAAAACCATTAATGGGCACCTTACCTGCATCTAGAGTCATTCCTTGTCTCCCTTTCCAAGTAAGTGGAGTCGATTTCGCCGGGCCATTTTATGTCGCAGATCGCAAAGGTCGCGGTTGTCGAATTATCAAGCATTACATGTGTTTATTTATTTGTTTTGCTACTAAAGCTGTACATTTAGAGGTCGCGAGTGACCTAACAACCGAGGTTTTTATCTGTGCGCTTAGACGTTTCATATCCCGGCGGGGAAAGCCACTTGAACTCTATAGCGATAACGGGACTAATTTTGTGGGTGCAAATAATGAACTGAGTCATTTTATTAAGTCGAGCAGCGCAAAACTATCGGAATTTGCAGCCGGTGAAAGTATTAAATTTCATTTTTCTCCTGCCTATTCACCCCACTTTGGTGGGTTATGGGAGGCAGGTGTAAAGTCGGCCAAATACCATACAACTCGTATTTTAAAAGACAAACATCTAACTTATGAGGAGTTGTATACGCTGTTCACACAAATTGAGGCTATCCTCAACTCCAGGCCTCTAACCCCTCTCTCCTCCGACCCTAACGACTTTTCTCCTTTGACGCCAGCGCACTTCTTGATCGGCAGATCCTTTCATTCGCTTCCTTCGGAGAGATTGTTGGAAACACCACACGGGCGGCTGGACCGATACCGCTCTGTAGAAAAACTGCGGCAACATTTCTGGAATCGGTGGAGAGAGGAGTATTTGAGCGAGCTCCAACAACGGACAAAGTGGCGGGTCTCACAGCGGGGTCTTCTGGAGGGCGACTTGGTGATTATCCGAGAACCAAACACGCCACCACTAAAATGGCGGATGGCGCGCGTCGATAAACTGTTCCCGGGTCCTGACGGAGTCACGAGAGTAGTCGACGTGAAAACCACAAGGGGGGTCTTTCGTCGAGCAGTCCACAATTTATGCCCTCTTCTCGACGAAGAGCCTCAGACTACACGAAGATCTACAACCTTCGAGGGGGGGGTGGATGTTGCGACTATGTGACTCCGCCTTCAAAATCCCACCACCGCTACCACGAGAGGCGAAGGGCAGCGGGAACCACCGGCCGTCGTCGCGCTGCGGACACGGTCGAGAACACGCATATTTAATCTATTATCTAACTTCAAGTCATAGCATATTGCATTTCATTGTAAACGACCTAACTATAAATAAATACTACTGTAAACACAAGATAGTAGTACTTCATTTCACACCGACCGAAGCAACCCAACCAGCGGCGTCGACAGGATCTGTGTTTAAAAATGTGTATTTTTAACGGACAAATTTCACGATTAGCTATGCGTTTTTGCGTGTATTTCCTTTTTATATGAACCAATTTCGATGATTCTTTTTTTGTTAGAAAGCAGACATTTTGAGCATTATCTCATATTAATTTGATAAAGATCTGACCGGTAGTTTTTGTGCTATGCTTGAGAAGTGAAAGTCGGTTGTTTTCATTTTTGTAATAAAAATATGAATACTCACGACACAGCGAGAGACAAGGTCTCGAACAGGTAGTGGTTGAAGTGCGGCTTGCACGGGTTCTTGGCGACCATAGACAACATGGTCGCCAGCTTGGGTAGCGCCTCGCCTAGGTACGGCAGGGCTTCTTCTTGGAGGCACGCTATTATTCTTAGAATCGCTGGAAATAAACAATTAATACATTAAAGGTTGGGTAAATATGTTGAGTTAGTCGGAAGTGGCGGGGTGATGCGTAACGCGTCGCGTCACCCCACACATACCCCTACAGCTGGGTACAACATTTATAATATCCTAGAAAGGTCTCGATGAGTCTGAAAAGTTTTTCTAGAAAATTCTCGAATAGCTTCAAACCTTCTCGAACCGTCTCGAATACTGTTCTAGAAGCTTCTTGACTAGTCTTGAAGGGTGCGAAAGAGATAGCAATATATCCCACACACTTTCACTTAATATGTCTCACAGACTTTCTAGAACATTTCTGAACAGTCTCGTGCAAGTGAGAGAGACCGCACTATAGGATGTCTGTCTCGTCCTACCCTTAATGACGTACTCGTTGTGCTGTTCCGGCGGGCAGTGCGCCGGGATGGACGAGTGCGGCGGCGGGTTGTCCTTCCTCACCACTAGCGACCACTAGCTACAGTAACGTACCCTTCATGACGTACTCGTTGTGCTGTTCCGGCGGGCAGTGCGCCGGGATGGACGAGTGCGGCGGCGGGTTGTCCTTCCTCACCACTAGCGACCACTAGCTACAGTAACGTACCCTTCATGACGTACTCGTTGTGCTGTTCCGGCGGGCAGTGCGCCGGGATGGACGAGTGCGGCGGCGGGTTGTCCTTCCTCACCACTAGCGACCACTAGCTACAGTAACGTACCCTTCATGACGTACTCGTTGTGCTGTTCCGGCGGGCAGTGCGCCGGGATGGACGAGTGCGGCGGCGGGTTGTCCTTCCTCACCACTAGCGACCACTAGCTACAGTAACGTACCCTTCATGACGTACTCGTTGTGCTGTTCCGGCGGGCAGTGCGCCGGGATGGACGAGTGCGGCGGCGGGTTGTCCTTCCTCACCACTAGCGACCACTAGCTACAGTAACGTACCCTTCATGACGTACTCGTTGTGCTGTTCCGGCGGGCAGTGCGCCGGGATGGACGAGTGCGGCGGCGGGTTGTCCTTCCTCACCACTAGCGACCACTAGCTACAGTAACGTACCCTTCATGACGTACTCGTTGTGCTGTTCCGGCGGGCAGTGCGCCGGGATGGACGAGTGCGGCGGCGGGTTGTCCTTCCTCACCACTAGCGACCACTAGCTACAGTAACGTACCCTTCATGACGTACTCGTTGTGCTGTTCCGGCGGGCAGTGCGCCGGGATGGACGAGTGCGGCGGCGGGTTGTCCTTCCTCACCACTAGCGACCACTAGCTACAGTAACGTACCCTTCATGACGTACTCGTTGTGCTGTTCCGGCGGGCAGTGCGCCGGGATGGACGAGTGCGGCGGCGGGTTGTCCTTCCTCACCACTAGCGACCACTAGCTACAGTAACGTACCCTTCATGACGTACTCGTTGTGCTGTTCCGGCGGGCAGTGCGCCGGGATGGACGAGTGCGGCGGCGGGTTGTCCTTCCTCACCACTAGCGACCACTAGCTACAGTAACGTACCCTTCATGACGTACTCGTTGTGCTGTTCCGGCGGGCAGTGCGCCGGGATGGACGAGTGCGGCGGCGGGTTGTCCTTCCTCACCACTAGCGACCACTAGCTACAGTAACGTACCCTTCATGACGTACTCGTTGTGCTGTTCCGGCGGGCAGTGCGCCGGGATGGACGAGTGCGGCGGCGGGTTGTCCTTCCTCACCACTAGCGACCACTAGCTACAGTAACGTACCCTTCATGACGTACTCGTTGTGCTGTTCCGGCGGGCAGTGCGCCGGGATGGACGAGTGCGGCGGCGGGTTGTCCTTCCTCACCACTAGCGACCACTAGCTACAGTAACGTACCCTTCATGACGTACTCGTTGTGCTGTTCCGGCGGGCAGTGCGCCGGGATGGACGAGTGCGGCGGCGGGTTGTCCTTCCTCACCACTAGCGACCACTAGCTACAGTAACGTACCCTTCATGACGTACTCGTTGTGCTGTTCCGGCGGGCAGTGCGCCGGGATGGACGAGTGCGGCGGCGGGTTGTCCTTCCTCACCACTAGCGACCACTAGCTACAGTAACGTACCCTTCATGACGTACTCGTTGTGCTGTTCCGGCGGGCAGTGCGCCGGGATGGACGAGTGCGGCGGCGGGTTGTCCTTCCTCACCACTAGCGACCACTAGCTACAGTAACGTACCCTTCATGACGTACTCGTTGTGCTGTTCCGGCGGGCAGTGCGCCGGGATGGACGAGTGCGGCGGCGGGTTGTCCTTCCTCACCACTAGCGACCACTAGCTACAGTAACGTACCCTTCATGACGTACTCGTTGTGCTGTTCCGGCGGGCAGTGCGCCGGGATGGACGAGTGCGGCGGCGGGTTGTCCTTCCTCACCACTAGCGACCACTAGCTACAGTAACGTACCCTTCATGACGTACTCGTTGTGCTGTTCCGGCGGGCAGTGCGCCGGGATGGACGAGTGCGGCGGCGGGTTGTCCTTCCTCACCACTAGCGACCACTAGCTACAGTAACGTACCCTTCATGACGTACTCGTTGTGCTGTTCCGGCGGGCAGTGCGCCGGGATGGACGAGTGCGGCGGCGGGTTGTCCTTCCTCACCACTAGCGACCACTAGCTACAGTAACGTACCCTTCATGACGTACTCGTTGTGCTGTTCCGGCGGGCAGTGCGCCGGGATGGACGAGTGCGGCGGCGGGTTGTCCTTCCTCACCACTAGCGACCACTAGCTACAGTAACGTACCCTTCATGACGTACTCGTTGTGCTGTTCCGGCGGGCAGTGCGCCGGGATGGACGAGTGCGGCGGCGGGTTGTCCTTCCTCACCACTAGCGACCACTAGCTACAGTAACGTACCCTTCATGACGTACTCGTTGTGCTGTTCCGGCGGGCAGTGCGCCGGGATGGCCGCGAAGAGGGCGGCGAGTGCGGCGGCGGCGTGTCCCCTCAGGTTGTCCTTCTTCACCATTCCTCCCGCGATCAGCTTCTCGGCGCAGCACGCGGCGTACGTGCAGACCACGCCCGTAGCGCGGATGTGTTCCACCTAAGGAATTGGGAGATGTTATCATACGTGTACTGACACTCGAAGCGAAGCCTCGCGAACCCCACTTGAGGAACTGCCGACCCACGCTGGTTCAGACCCAGGTATTCCGTGGGAGGGCGACACGCGGTCCCATCCCGATCGAGGGAGCCGGTGGCCAAGCGATGGGAAAAGAGCGGAGTGCGTAACGCGTCGCACATAACCCCGTGTTTGGGTTCTGGCCTCAGCCAAAGGGTCGCGGAGCGATTGGAGGTTTTAGAGCGGTCCTACTTTCATCCTCATGGTATAGTGAAAAATTTGGGTTTTTGATTGGATGGTTCATAAATCTCTAAGTTATCTATTCGTCTGTACCAGTCAAATGTCACCTACGACATAAATGGTACTTCTAGACAAACGCCAAATTTGGTTAGTCCTCAGTTGAGTAAATAAAACAATAGTTACCAGCAACGGAAAGGCTGTTACTAGCAGTTCATTTGGAAGTAGAGATCGGAACGTCATCAAGAATTTAATAGCATCCGCCTTCAGCACGGGCAACTCGGTTACTGAAACAGAAATATGATTGTTTAGACAACTGAAACTGTACGTGTATATGCGTGCGTGTTTGTGTGCGTGTATGTGCGTGCGTGTTTGTGTGTGCAAGTGCGTGTGCGTGCGTGACTGTGTGCGTGCAAGTGCGTGCGTGTTTGTGTGCGTACAAATGCGTGTATGTGCGTGCGTGTTTGTGTGCGTGCAAGTGCGTGTATGTGTACACTCACAGTTGTTCCTCTGCAGCTCGGGCAGCGCGTGGTTGTGTGCGAACTGTCCGAGGTCGACGAGCGGCGAGGCTCGCGTGACGCCGGCCGCTAGTGTGGAGCCGCGCGACGCCAGTGACGTCACTAGGTAGATGGCCGCGTCTTTGCCGCGCCACTCCCGACCGCCCGACGACGAGTACTTCTCTAACATTAACTGTACAAACAATTAGCTTCATTAAACATTGTATCGTTCATCTGTTGCATGTCGCGTGACGGTCGGCGCGTGACAAAGCAACCGAAGCCAATATGGCGGCGCCTAAAATTTGTTACAAGAAGTAAACAAGTGTTCATACATCGAGGTCTATCATACCTGCACGTACTGTCCGAAGATGGTCATCATCTTGTCCTCGTTGTGTTGTGCGAGCGACTTGACCAGGTCGCAGGCGGCCCGCCGGCGCGTGTCCACGTCGGAGCCCTCTATGTCGCGTCTCACGTACTCGTCAGGATTGTCCTCGAATAATTCCATGTCTGATTCTGTGTTACACAAACAAGCAGTTGTAGTTAATTATGAATTTTCCGCCATTTTGTGGCGGCCATCTTGGGCTGACTTTCGCGAAACAAAGGTGGGAATTTTCTGATTAATTAACCAATAGTTTTTAATGTTACACCCTGTAGTTTTTCGACTAAAAGTGAACACAAATTTAATTCCAATAAAATAACAAATATTCCTACCTCTAAACTCCATGTTAGGGATGACGACTTTCTCGCAGATACTGCTCAAAGTAGCGGGATCATCAAATAAACCTTTGTAGCAATTTTTCTCGGCGACTTTTGCCAGAAAAGTTAGGGCATTTGACACCAACTGTGGAAAGGAAATTTATATTATTACTAGACTGGGAGCGGGGCGCTGATTAATCGCTCTGAGCCCGTCAGAACTCGAGAACCCGAGCAAGACGGTATCTTCCACCCTCACCGCGACGAACCCTGGTTCCCTGGCCACCGGTACCAGGGGCCGGATCGCCGCGGCTCTCCTCACGTGGATGACCGCCAAGCCGCACTCGTCCCCGAACCAGCACTCATCCGCTACCTACGTCAGTGGACCACTCCGCCATGCTCTGGACTAGCATGTCCTGAGCATGGCGGAGCGGTTCAGGTTTCCTTGGAGGAAATGATGGGTGCAGTCCATTACTGTTGGATCACATCCATCGCTCTCCCCCTCCTCCATCGCCCCCGCATTTGGGCGCACTGGGCGCCACAGCGGGGTCTGAAATGCCGGCCGGTACTCCCCCGGCCGATTTCTTTATCTTGCGACGCCTGTTGCGTTCGGTGTTGGCACCGGACAGGGAGCAGGCTTTGCTTTAGGCCCTAGACCTCGAGGGCCGTCAACTTCATCTTGAGGAGAGCCACCTCGGCCCTCGACATTTCCAACTCCGCACAAAGCGCTGCGTTCCGACTGATGGCCGCCGAGATGACCGGCATAATCCTGCCAGTCTCTTTGGCCACCCGTCGGGTTCCCGCCAGTAATGTACTCGAGAACAACGACGGGGCTCTGGCTCTCCCCATGAGTCGTAGGAGCCGAGGCAAGGGACGCCGTTGGGCGCGCTGACGAGTCGACAGTCGTCCTTGGTGCGGGCATCGTCTCGACAACCGCCTTCCGTCTCCCGCCTCCCGTTGTTGGTACTTATTTCAACACGTCTAGCTATTACTATAACTTACCGAATCATATTTAGGTTTCTGCGTGGTTGCCAAGAGTATGTTCCAGACGGCGGTGACGAAGTCGCTCGCGAACGATGAGAACTCCTCCTCATATTTGAGAGCGTAGAGAGATACACATTCACAGATCTCAGTACGAAGTCTCTCCATCAAGCCTGGGGTGTCATCGTCACCCTAAAATACAAAATTATTTTTAGAAAAATTCTAAGTTTATCTTGCAAACTAAATTTGACAAACACAAAAGTTAAAGATAGACCCGTCATGTTTGGTTTCGTTTTACTTGTCTTGTCTACTGCTACATGATATCCAGGGTATTAAAAGCTTGTATTTAAAAAGATTTCTATAAAATAAATCCATTTTGAAATGTGTATATCAACTATCACTAGATGGTGCAACTGTGGCGCGTAGAGCTGCTGTATTTCGCAATTTTTTGTAATTCTTTAGTATTAACATTACATCATTTAAACCATATCAAATATTAAGAAAAAATACATGACGGCGTAAATAGTGTGTTGAGGTGTAATGACGTTGTAATTAGTCGATCTTCGTTTGGGTTTGTCAGGAATGACGTCACAATGTCCACTTGAACACTTGATGATCAACACTTTTAACACACAATAAAAACTTCAAAATAGCGAGTTTTAACAGTTCATTATTTTTACATCAAGAGGTCCGTTCGCCTCGACAATTCAAACACGAATGAATAATAACAGCGGCCAACGCTTGTATTTATAGCGAGTCTCCACTTCCAACTACCCGCACGATGAATAGGTTGGTTTCCCTTGTTATCACCCCGTCATACATTATCTCTAAACATATGGGACAGTAAAATGTAAAAACAACTTATAAGTCAATTTCGGCTACTACATACTTGGCATAAAACCTATTTTGATTTGATAATTTGATAAGTTACAAATAACAGTATACAACAAACAAATAATAACTCACGTCATCAATAAGTGGTACATCAACTTGCAACAACCTGAGTAGATTAGGCATCCATATCGGCATGTTGTCTTCGAAGAACTCGGGAAGATCTTGATAGTTCAGTGAATAGAACACTTTGCAGATTAGCACGAGCGAACCATAGATAATGCGGAGCGCTTGAGCGTCTGATGCGTGTTTTTGAGTTAAATCTAGGGTTGCCTGGAGAAAAAAAAATCAAGATATTATATCTAAACTATTTTTTTTTGTTGGAGAAAATCACCGGATCATCGGTATGTGGGAGTTGAACCGCACTAAAACGTCCAACCGCTCACACTCAGCGTCCGAGCCCCGGCTGAGGCCAGAACCCAAAAGGGGTTTGGAGGGACGGCGCGACGCGTTACGCGGCACTCTTTCCCGTCGCTCCGTCCTCGGACGCCGAACCGGTAGCCGCCGGCGAATACGGCCACCGCCTCTCTCATATCTAAACTACTGGGTAAACTTTGATGAAATTAGTTTCAAATCTGTACAGAAATTTGTTTGCAAATGCGGCCTAAAATATGAACAAAATTTAAGTCCCCTTTTTTACTGACTTCCAAAAAGGAGGATGTACTCAATTTGACTGTATATTTTGTATTTTTTTGTTTGTTCCTTCTTTAGTTTGTGTTGACCAATTTGAATGATTTTAATGTCAGAGAACAAGCTCTTTTGTATCTGAGTTTAAAAAAGTGCATTTTTTCACAATCGTTTTTATTTTTTAATAAAATTATTACAAATTCATTATTACAATAGAATACTTATCTTTTTTTACTGTCACCATATAAACAAGCTACATAAATACCTCCCATTTTTGAAACTAGTCAAATACTTACAACGAAGAGGTCTGTGAGAGGTCTCGCAAAGGTTTCTAGCACATGTTTGATCTCCTCCCAGAGTTTCTGCGATTTAAACTCATATCTGTATCGTTTGAACAGAGAATGCGCCGTGCGTAATATTCCGTTGATGACGTGGAAATCTCCTGAAAATTATTACAAAAAAAATATTTAAGAATACAAAGTCTTCAATCTCTAAGTATTCCGTAAGTATTTCTAGCAAAACTTAATCATTGAAATTACTTCCTCTATTTGACGTTTTTTGAGTATAGCACATGAAGTAGTCAGGTCAGATTTTGATAAAATTGTAATGAAAGCCTCTCCATCTTAAGTCTTCTAGCCAATAACAGTACCTGTAGCAAATTTTTCCACCATTTCCGGTATAAGAGTGGGCCATTTCTCTGGGAAGTCATATTTTCCGATGATGGACACCGCATCGCTGAACTGTTTCTGTATTGCTTCCGGTGATTTTAACATCAGGTTTACTATGAGATTCTTGATGGCCGTGCGATCGGCAGCATGAATGCGGTCTACTCCATCTTCTTCCTAAAATTATAGAAGAGACTTTTTTCATGTGGACATGATGAAGTTGTTGGGGTAGGTCAAAACATTTAATATTGAATGCAATAGAACTGAGAATAAATTTCGGTTAGTGTTTTTAAGCATGCTTTACAGATAAACTTTTATCATATTTGTAGGACTAGCAATGTAACATATTCTTTCACACAAGAGACTATAGACAATCTATGTGTATACATTCAGTTGAAAAATTATTGCAAAAACATCACAAACAATTTATAGAACTCCAGTAAAAAAACAAAAAAAAATCTTTCAGTGAGAACTTTTTTTAAATTACATATTTAAATCATTGGGACTAATTTTGTATTATCAATGACCTAACTATTTATTTTATCATGTCTTTCTTGGTAATATTAATCAGCATTATTATTTTAAATAATAATTTGAATACTTACAATAGGCCAGTTCCTTTTAGTATAGTTTTTAAAGACGATGGCCGCAGCAACTCTTATTGTTAGATCATAGTTGTCTTTGTCTATCAGATGCAACAGAAGTATAGCATAGTTTTGATTCACTTCAACGCTTTCCAGAAACTTCTCGGCTGAAAATAAACAGAAAATTATAAAAATCTATTGTTGTATTTTGTAACTTAATTTCTATGTTTGTTTAGAAACAAACTTTTTGAAAAGTTCTGGTATCTTCTATTGTTAATCTCAGAAACCACTGGTCGAATTTGAAACATTTTCAGTATTAGATGGTTTATTTATCAAGGAAAACTACATTATGTTTAAAAAAACAGGAAGCTAAAGTTTAATAATCCAACCCAAAGTTATAAAATAAACCAAAAGAGTTTGGTAAAAACTTTGTGTGTAAAAAGTTGTGTAGTTCAGCTAGTTGACTATGATAATACCATTTTTACTAAAATAAAATGATTTAATAGGCATTTTATAAAGTATACCAAAGTTATGTAAAGGTGTGAAGTAAACACATTTTTTTAAGAAAAGGTTATACAGACAACATTTTTGAATTCAGAACAATAATAATAAATATTAAACTGTACAACAATTAACTATTGAAAACTAAGGAAGATTTTTTTTTATTTTGCTTCTTATTTTAATTGCTCTTCATAACGACTGTAACAAAAGCATGTATGCAACATAGGTTTTTAAAAACTAG
The DNA here is from genome assembly GCA_030269945.2 of Trilocha varians. NCBI lineage: Eukaryota > Metazoa > Arthropoda > Insecta > Lepidoptera > Bombycidae > Trilocha > Trilocha varians. The sequence goes on from AP028271.1 coordinate 102,402, forward strand.
TTTTTTTTTGTTATTAACGATACAATACCTATTACATGCCATTGATCTCACGTATTTATAAATACAGTTTAGTTTGAATGTATTTTTACTAGTTTTATTTTGCTTTTAAGCTGTAATTGCGGTTATATTTCACAATAACAAAACTTACCGGGTCTTCGTATGTTCGGATCTGGGTTGAGTGTTTGCTGCAAATAGTTCGCTAAAGTGGCTAAATTTTCTTCCGTTACATCCATTGTTCGTTCGTTTGTACAATATAGAGAAGTTTAAAATCACAAGATAAATTATTTAAATATTTTTTGGCAAAATAGTAACCACAAAATTCATGCACAAGTCAACAAAATTGAGTCAACCGACGAAACCCACAGATTATCCAATATTGTTCCAAGAACTGACCTTTATTAATTTAACACTCATTTTAATGCAAATGGCCGCCGGAATTTTTGACATAATTAGAGTTGTGGGTAAATCTCATCGAAAACATGAAATAGTCGACAACAGTCATTTTCTTCACGGATTGCTGTTGTACGTTAATATCATGTATTTTTTTAATGGTACACTTTTTTCTGTGGAAAGAGAGCTGTAACTTAAGCAGTTTGTACTCTATTATGCAAGTTAACATTGTATTTTCGTTTTAGTAGACAACGCCAATCTAAAGTCGGCTAAAAAAATAAATATTCACTGCATTGTCCCAGCAACAAACTTAGATAAAAGAAGTGGATCAACAGTTTGTTTGAAATAGTAAGTAATAAGTTTTTTCCAGCGTTGTCTTTCTAATGTCTATCCAATTAATTTTTTAAATAGGTTTAGTAATTGGGATATTAGGCGCTACGTTTTAACATCATAACTCCTTTTTACAACGATGTGATTAATCCTTAAAAATTGGTCTGTTGATGTTACATTGTTAAAACAAAAAGGTGAATGATTCATATTTTTCAGTTTATCGTTTTGACGAATCGACGCTATCCCATCTCTAAAACTAGTTCTAAATTTTTTCGCAATGTCAACAGCGCCAATATGGTAAAAATCAAAAGTCCTAAAATCTTCAAAAGAAAAAGATGAAATTGCACTGACAATTGACAATAACAGTAACTGTCAAACACCAAAAAAAAATAACAAAAATCGCAAAAACAAAAATTCGGAACATTTTATTTCTCCATTCAGTGTCGGCAAAATAGTTTGTGGATATAATCAAACGTGAACAACTCATAATAAACCTAAATTATTTGTGAGCCGATCTATACTATCTTTATAATTTACTACATTTTTTCGTAAATTTAACTCGAAAATGTCGCAAGCAAGATTAGCACCATGTCTTCAGCTGCCTTTAGAAAACAAATTACTGTGTAATATTATTGAGAAAGCTAAGGACTGGGCACTCATGCATGGAGTTGGAATGAGAGATAAAAAACATTTCAGCAAAGATGTTATACAGGTACCTAATTTTTTTTTGTATAAATAAATTAAAGTTTATCAAAGATCATATCTTAACAAATAGTTAAGATTTATCCATCTTCTGAAATTAGTTGTAGATAGTCCTAACTAGGATAAAATAAATTAAATATACTTGAAAAATAACACACAATTAGGAATTGTTTAGAATATTATAATGTTTAGAAATAAATTAACACATGTTGAAAATTTATTTGTTTACTCTACAGTATAACTTTTTGTAAACACTGTCTGTCCCTATTTGTATGTAAATCTTTAAATACTACATCATTAAATCTTATTAAAAAAAAAAAAAAATGATACAGATTTTATGCAGTCTAGTGGGTGGTGATGCTACACAAAATTAGTGCATCAATCAAACAACAAGTTGATAATAAGCATGATTTTTTTTGTTGCAGTTTGCTCCATTTGTATTGTTGCCATCGCCTTTCCCGAGGACCGAATTCACGAAAGCAATTGAACTGCAACCAGTTTTAAACGAACTAATGCATAAGGTAAACTGTTTGAGACCCACATTAGAAAGTGTAAAAATTATTCAAATTATAATGCAAGTTTTTCCCGTAGAATTATTACATCTGGAATCAACATCATGAACAACAGAATGAAGCCAACTTATTGCACTGATCGCGCGTAACTACACTTTATTGTGGCGTTGACACTCAATTCGTTCAACACACTAACAAAATATTACATACACATAAGTTCTTTAAAACTGACAGTCCGCTATGCAGAGCCTGCATGGAGGAGGAAGAAACAGCTGCTCATGTGCTGCTGAAGTGCACAGGAGTCGCACACTACCGGGCACTACACCTTGGCTCACCGAGGTTGCTCTCTGAGGCGGTCGCCAGACCTAAGAAGCTGGCTGGCTTCCTGGAGGAGCTGGGTTGGAGTACATCCTGATTTAATTTAATCACCCACACGCGAAATAGGCGCAACTGTGACGTCGATTTGCGGAAAATGGCCCGCTTGACACTATCACTATCACTAAGTTCTTTAAAATTTCACTTTGTTATTTATGATGTTGATTCAAAATATCGTGTTGTTACTCATGATTGGTGCATTTGAAATTGGCTTCATTCTGTTGTTCATGATGTTGATTCCAGATGTAATAATTCTATGGTTTTTCCACATTAAGTAATTAGAATTAAGTCATATGCAACAACAGCATAATATATTTCTATCTAAGAGTCTAATAAGATAATATCTTAAGTCCTGATATCAGAAATGAAACACTGGTCTCTAAAACCCAAATGTTTTACTAAGATTATTATAAAATTGATGGAATTATCTGGCTGTTGGCAATTATAAAACAAAAAAGACATTGAGTGGATAAAGTCTCGAATTTTGCTATTAGGTTGCTCACGACGATGATTTTCTTGAGAAAACTCTACAAAACGCTCTTCAAGTTGATGAATTTACAGCAAGTCTTTACGATATTTGGGTGAAAGTACGAAACGAGGGAATTACACAAGTAAGTTTATAAATATTTCAGCTGTTGACATGATGAGGAAACAATTTTAAAGCAAGACATTACAATGATTATTTTAATTCTATAATAATATGTTGTTTTGATGTCCAAAGAGTCCAAATGTAATCTGTTATTCTACTCATGAACATGTTTGAATAACAAACACACAAGTACAAAATTGTATGGAAATTATCAATTTATTTTTCATAGCTTTATTATTGTATAGCATAGGTCATAGAAGGTTCTCTGATTTGAACTAAAAAAGCAATCGCTAAAATTGTGTTTATTTTCTCATTATATTAACCACTCAACTGGGATCGGCAACCAAATTGGTTTGTTTACTTTTGCCAAGTCTGTTCCTGCCAAAGCCAAAATTGAGCACAGTTCTACAACTTGTTTGGTTTACATTTTTTAATTGTCTCATATTTTACGGAGATGATATATTTTCGCTGAAAATGCAATACAGCGTCGTTTAGTAATAAAGATTTACAAAAATATAAGGTTTAATTAAAAATCAAAATTAAAATTATTGGAAAAAAATGTTTTTAAAGACGGTATTGATTCCGAACGAAGTCCCCAGTCTCGCCATCTAGCGAATAGTGACGTTCCCAGTTGAGTGGTTAAAAGAGAATCAAGGTTCAACAAAATATACCATTTCCTTAATGTCAATGTTTTTAAATAACATTAACTAATAGCTCATTAAATCAAGAATTCAATTAACATTAAGTACTCTTGATAGTGAGTTAGTGTTAGACACAACTTGTTCTTTTGAGTAAACACAATGACAGGAATAAAATTGAGTTCCTCATCACATCAATTTTATTAAACTCGAAGCAGAGTTCTGACATTTAAGCTCCATGGACATTTGAGCAATTTTTGTACATCAAAATTGTATTCACAAACATGATTCATCATTACTAACTAATCGATCATCTCGGACTTAAAATATTGCAAAGATGGAATACAAATTTAGATTTTTCACTAAGTCTTCAAAGTTTTCAGAAATGATACTACATTCTGTCATTTATTTTATGATACGACGTTTTCGCGAACAAAAAAAAATCTAATTTATGTACATTTCAATTGGTATCTAATTCGGCCTTATTGTAAGCATGTCGTTCAACGGAAGTCTACACACGAAAGTATTTGTAAATGGCATAATGGCACTGCACCCTACTTTTTTACTATTTTTAAAATTCATTTTCTATCAAATTATTCGTCATAATTTAAAAACTGTCTTAAAGATAGTTGCTAATAATACAGCCACAGGGTACAGTCGCCATATTGTCGTATCCCATACCCTAAGCGTCGCGTCCGTAAGCTTGGATAATGTGTGGTGCAGCCAATATCGTTAGGTATGCTGCGTTCCGACATCATGCTGGAGTCGAGATGTCCTCACACAGAGAACCAGTGCGCGAAGCACACCCCCTACTGCTCCTGGAAGCAGGTGGAGATTAACAGCATCGCGTCTGGTTTCGGTCACCTAGGACCGGTCTCGAGAGAGATTCAGAGGTAGCGACATTGACAAACATCATTGGGGAGGTTTACTTCGAAATCTGCGGTAAAAATTTCGTCTACAATCCGAATTGGTTAAACGTTTGAGCGATTGAAATCATTTCAAGGGTTGATTAATACCAAGCAATAATGTAATACTTTCATGCATTTTTAACCTTGAGTTGTTTCGATATTTCAATTAATTAAATATTATATCAATTAATTAAATATCGTGGTAAGAACCCGTAAACAATGCATAAAAGTATTATAGAAAACCGCGAGTGTCCGAATAAGTTTATAAGCAAAAATGTGTTTTAACTTTTTAAGGCTATATCAATAGAGCCTCAATTCACTTTTAGCGTCATATTCATATGATATACGACCAGTATTTGTATCCTAAGAATATGGTACCTATAAGTCTTAGTAAACGTAACTTAATGATACGCAAAATTCCTGTAAAACGATTGTTTTTCATCAGCTATAAATGTCGACCTTCGTAATTAAAATTGTTTGGGATTAATTTAAAATAAGTCCCTATTTAAATTCGCTATTATTATCGGGAACTTTTCATCCTTCAATTTGTACAATATCTACACGTATACCATAGGACCACTAGTATAGGTCATGGCGAGGCGATGCTTATTTGATATAACCTTAAATCTTAAAATCATTCGCTCTCACGTTACCCAATTAGGATAAAGATATCTGTTGTTTTGTCCGTTTCTAACTAACATTGTTCTCGTGATTTCGGAGTAAACTTGGTCGAGAGATACCACGAAGCCGATTGCGAGTGACGTTGTGAAATTAAGTGTTGTTGTGGCAAACAGAAACTAAGATATTTGTTTACGCAATGTAATATAGATTAGAAATCTGACGATTACTAACATTTGCGGAGTGTTGCAGAGTTTATTGTTGTGCTATTGTCTTTTTATAACGTAAAAATATAATATTAAAAAAATATAATTAAATACTTAAATTTGTGTTAACTGACAAGAATGACATCATTCGCAATCATTAACCTAGATATTGTATAGTATAGCCTAAAATGGCGCAGCATGGCAGACCAGACTACTCCAAATACAAGACCTAAATTTAAATACCTATGTTGACAATAAAATATATTTGATTTTTGATTTTGATTTTTTGAAAAAACATTTAGCTCTTATTTTAGAATGCTTAGATTACTTATTTCTTTAAAGAAAGGACACGTTATCTCAGATCGCGAATTTTAATATGAGTGTGGAGCAATTTTTACTAACTTTATCGGAATGTTTCTATTTTGCCATAACTAGTTAATTGGCGGTAAATAACTCTTCGGCAGCGGCTTCGTCAAATTTAAATACTTTATTCTCTCGACCAATCAGGAGATTGTAAATTACACATGGTTAACGCTCACTTGTATTGTCGTTTTGTAGATATATTTGTTAAAATAATTAGAGTTTGTGTTCTTGATTGGTCATTAATTTCAAACACCAAGTCGGTCATCACGATCCAAAGACATCGTTGGGAATCGACTTCTGTAGTGACCACGCCATCGTTTTATTTTAACCACTCAACTGGGATCGGCAACCTAATTGGTTTGTTTACTTTTGCCAAGTCTGTGGCAGGAGCCAAAATTGAGCACAGTTCTAAAACTTGTTTTGTTTACATTTTTGAATCGTCTCATATTTTACGGAGATGATATATTTTCGCTGAAAATGCAATACAGCGTCGTTTAGTAATAAAGATTTACAAAAATATAAGGTTTAATTAAAAATCAAAATTAAAAATTATTGGAAAAAAATGTTTTTAAAAAGGGGCTCAAACGCGGTATTGATTCCGAACGACGTCCCCAGTTTCGCGATCTAGCGAATAGTGACGTTCCCAGTTGAGTGGTTAAGAACGAAAATTTTGGATATCCAAATAAGATAATTTAAAACTTTTCAAGCTACAAAGCGACTATATTAGAGATTCTCTTAACTTTGTGTATAAAACAATATTATGTATGTTACGTTCGGCCTGTTCTGTGTACTCCTTAATATAAATAAGCATTGCTTTTAGTTAAGTATATAGTTTTATTAGGCTTTAGTAGTTGTATATACACGATGTGCTTGAAATAGTACGAATTTTAGTTATTTTGAAATGTGACATTAAATTTTAACCCTTTTAAACCCTCTGTGATAATTTTAGAAAGATTATTTTGATTGATTAAAAAAATTTTTCAAGAGAAACTGATTCATAGTAAAATTCTTAACACTTTAAATGCATATTTAAGACCAGTCTCTTGTAATTTCCTATTACTATTTCGGCAATATAACAATAAGGTTTGAAAGGGTTAAAAATGTATTCAGTAATTATTCGAAATTATGTATGACAAATCGATTGGCTTGACTTTTCTTTTTCAAAAGCATATCCATTAAATCCTTCTAAATTATTTAAAAGCAATGTTTTCCGTGCATGCGTGTGTCGTTAAGGAGTTTTAACATTATTATTAACATTTAACTGTGTGTCAAATATGGTATCAATCGAGACGGATACTTGAAAACTATTTATCGTTATTAACGGTGTTATAATATTATTAATAAACTAGATGACCCTCGCAACTTCGTCTGCGTCACAAAGGGGTTCAAACAGTACTCGCAATGTTGTTATTTGCGCGGCTCGCGTTGGGTATATTTTTTTGCGTTTTCTACTCGTCATAACTTCTCAACGAAAAATCCGATTAGAATAAAACAAAAAGTAATTTACTTCTACATTAATACTCTTGATAACATAATACTTTATTTGGTTAAGGATTAATATAACAATACTAATTTAACCTTAAATTCATTCTTCGGACGAATTAATTATATTTTTGAATATAAAAGCAGTTGTTGTGACTAAACTATGATAGTTAGATATATGCTGTCGCGGACTTTTTTATTTGTCTTTAAAAGACCTAAAAACCCGTAGTACATCATTTTGTTCTATTGTCAATAGTTTTTGCAGCGTACGCATAAATAGGTTTTCGATTATTCACTTGTGTTACATATTCGATATTTTCATACGGATCCCTAATTTTTTTGAAAATAAAATTTAGCCTATAACCTTCCTCGATAAATGGACTTTCCAACTGTGAAAGAATTTTTGAAATCGGACCAGTAGATCCTGAGATTAGCGCGTTCAAACAAACAAACAAACAAACAAACTCTTCAGCTTTATAATATTAGTATAGATAAATAAATTCTGACAAATAAGATCGTTTTATGAGAACAGCTACATCTAATTTAACCTAACTATTGATAGGAGCAATCACTAAAATGTTATGTTGAAAAATTTTGATGAAATACGTGCAAGTAAAATTGATTAATTTTACATAGACTATACTAGTCTTGTACTTGATTATAACACTTTGGTAATTTTAGAGAAACTACCACCATAGACAATTCTTTAAAAGTAAAGGCAAATAACAGTGTCTTGTTAATATAGGCTGAAAAATGTGATAAAGGTACAAATATAGATACAGGAACAATTTGTAGCTACAACCAAATCATGAATAACAAAGCGACAGATAAAATTTAGAAGCCAAATTGAAATAACTAGTTTTGGAACGAAGTTCCTTATCGCGCGTTATCGAAAGGGGGCTAGACGGAAATTCTTATGAAAAAGTTGTCACGACACTTTTTTTTGTTTTAGATGATTATCGCTAGATGGCACTGTTATTAAAATCTTTTAAAACAATTCCTTATTTTGTTTTATATGATTAATGCTAGATGGCGCTGTGATCAATTTTTTTTTTAAGTTATAATAATTAGTTAGTTATTTAGTTGGTTAGAAATTTTATTACAATACCCTCACTAATTAACCGCAAGAAACTTCGTTCTCCATCCGGGTGTCCCTTGACACCTCTCAAGTTTTTTATTGTTTGAATGAGTTCCATTTAGTTACAATAAAAACTTATATGCATGCTGGCATGTCTTAATATAACATGATGATGTCGAAATGTATTTTTGTGTAAAATTGTAAGTAGCATAACCTAAATTCGACAAGTCCTACGCATACTGGTACCTACACCCAACAAAAAAACGAAAATCGTTTTGTTTTTCGCATAAATAGTCTTAAAATTGCTAAAATTTTTATATCCTGAAAATTTTATTTTAAAATTAAAGTAATTTTCAGAGATAGAACTTACTTATAGTTCGGCCGTTCAGAGAATGCGTTCCTGACACGTAAATTTGTAATGGCGTTGCGGTTACGATAAAAATATTTTTGCTGATTGTATACCGTTTTAACACTTGATGTGCATTAAAACTACATTATTATATCAATAATCAATGAATGTTATAATTTTGTGCTCAACTGAGTGTCAAATAACTTGGTAAACAATATTTTTCGTGACTAACTGATAGGTGTCAGGAACGCATTCTCTGAACAGCCGTATTTTAATTGGTATAAGTCCTAGCAAAGTTACAAAGTGTAGATCATTCAAATGGTTCTCGTGTATAATTGCGCTTTTGTCACATACTAGCACACGTAGGACACGTCGTAATGTATCTATTAACTAATCTATGTAATTCTATTGTTGATGTATTTGAATGTGGTTGTACAGGATAAACTATAAATATACCTATATAACATTTTTTTTACAAAAATGAAAACGACCGACTTCCATCTCTCAAACATAGCACAAAAACTACCAGTCAGATCTTTATCAAATTTATATGAGTTAATGCTTAAAATGTCTACTTTCTAACAAAAAAGAATCATTGAAATCGGTTCACATTAAAAAGAAATACACGCAAAAACGCATAGCAAATTGTAAAATATTGTCCGTTAAAAATACACATTTTTAAACACAGATCCAAAAGTACTTGTTTGATAATTAAAAAAAAGTATGGGACCTAAATTCAACCATCACCTTTCATCTGACACCAGAATCATTCAAATCGGTCCACCCAAACTAAAGTTATCGAGGAACAAACATAAAAAAAAACTTGAGAGGTGTCATGGGTCATCCGAATAGAACGAAGTTCCTTTCGATTAAAAGATATCTTATATTTTTTTTCCTAACGTAACGTGCGATAAAGCACGTGTTTTAAAAGATTTTGATCACAGCGCCATCTAGCGATAATCATCTAAAACAAAAAAGTGTCGTGACAACTTTTCGTAAGAATTTTTTCCGTCTAGCCCCCTTTCACAACGCGCGATAAGGAACTTCTTTCAAAAAAAAACGGACGAATTGAGTACCTCCTCCTTTTTGGAAGTCGGTCAAAAAGCATAATAACTAATATAATAATCAGGAAACCTTACGAGTTAGAAAAGCCATAATTATTATCATCAATTGTGATGACATGTTCAGTTTAATTATGTACAATTACATTCCAGTTTGATTGTAGTTTCTAACATTGATTCTGGACTGTAAGCATGTTGGATTCTATTTGTGTACATTATTGTGTCCTGTCAGGATGTAATCTAAAGACGCTAAAATTTTCTTCATCTATTGATTTTCGACGTACTTTTTGTTCTTTCTGATATAAGTTCGAAGAATCCAGCATTTTTATGATTCCGAAAATCTATCGAAAGAATAAGCATATTGAAATATTTCTTGTGATAGAAATTGAATCTTAAATTAAATTCATTCCGGCTATGGAATGAGCGCCCCTCTTCGGTATTCCCAGAGCGCTATGACTTCTCCTTCTTCAAATGAGGCTTGAGGAGGGTCCTTAAAGTTAGGTCGTAGGTAGCGACCCCTCAGTGTCTCCTAACATTGCAGAGGTTCATGAGCGACGGTAACCACGCTCGATCAAATGGCCCGTTGGCTCGTCTGCCTACATGGCAATAAAAAAAAAATTGACGATCCCGATAATAAAACTGAGGGTAGCTAGAAAAGATAAGGAATCTTTTCTAGCTACCCTCTTACTTTCTACTTTAATCTGTATCCCATTACTACCAATTATAGTAAACTTTTATTTTATCTTTATTTAGTACGTTTTCTTGTTATAGCCTTGTCGGCAGAGATTCTGTTTGGTTTGTTGTATCATTTAATATCTCTTTCGTAGTTTCTAATACCTCTAATTGTGTTTTATCGTAAAGTATAATATACTTATCCTTTCGATTTGAATACATTTGAATGCAAAGAAACAGGTCCTTATCAAGTATTTGCATTTCCTGTGTTAGTTCGTCGAGGGACAAAGTACAGCGTTGGAGTTTCAGGGACAACGGAATTGGGGGACATTAGTTTTATTTTGACGTGACAACGTCTTATTAATTGGTTTGCCGGGTGACACTTCAAGAAACTGCGTTACGCTCCGCTCACGTTATGCGCTCACAATGAGAGCGAGTGAGAGGCACGCTTGTTATGTCTGTCTCTCTCGCTCTTAGGCGGGCTAACCATGCCCGAGTCGTTGTCACGTAAAACTTTCGCCCGTATACCGACTTTACAGGCAACCAATTTTTTTAGACATAACTGAGATTTGTTCATTGCTAAAAGTTAATTTAGATTGATGCAGTTTTGGACAAAAATGTTTTGAAACTTTATATGAATAATACAGGGTGGATCTGTAACTTTGGACAATCTGACGTGGGGTGAATGATCTGTCGAAGTACAACTTAGCACCATTTTTGATTTTTTGGATCGGTTAAACTTTTCTTTCTGACATTGTATGGAAAACTTACGACTATCGTTGCGGACTTCCATACTATGATGAAATTTTTTTTTATCCAATTCCTAAAATAAAGGTGGATCTAAGTTGTATTTCAACAGGTCTTTCACCCCTCGAAATTGTCCAAAGTTACAGATCCACCCTGTATACACTAAAGAAACTCACTTATGTCTTAGTAGTATTAGATAGCTAGATTCTCAATTTGTTCAACGCCTGTCTTGACAATATCTGCATTGCAAAATAAGGCTTATAGATGCCTCAGAAGCTTTTGTAACACCCTTTAATTTTTACTAGGTCATTGTGGCAGGAGGGCAGCAGTCTAAGAAGGCGTAATAGCACGTTGAGAATCTATATTTCAATCTTAAAAATGCCTGGACATTACATGAAAAGAAATGTATAGAACTAGCATGTAGTGTATATACTTTTTCCACTGCCCAAAATATTATCATAGAATTATTACATATGGAATCGTCATGAACAACAGAATGAAGCCAATTTAAAGTGCACCGATCGCGCGTAACAACACGATATTTTGATTCAACATCAGAAATAACAAAGTGAAATTTTAAAGAACTTATGTGTATGTAATATTTTATTAGTGTGTTGAACAAATTGAGTGTCATCGGTACACTAACGCCAGAATATCGTGTAGTTACGAGCGATCGGTGTACTTTAAATTGGCTTCATTCTATTGTTCATGATGTTGATTCCAGATGTAATAATTCTATGTATAATATATGAAAAATTGGTGATGGTTTACACTGTCATCGACTTTCGTTCAGATAGAAGATATAACTATTTAAAATAAAATATGCTGATGTTAAATTTTGGCTGTATTACAGACTTATAGATTATGACTTTTTGGCAAAATTGGCATTGTAAAGCACAAAACACTACACTGTATAAATGTTCTAAAATATAACCTTGTATTATCGAAAGTGGTGACAGACGCAAAAATAACTATTGGTTTTATCTTAAAGAGTATGGTACTCTTATTTGGTAGAAAAATAATTGTCATAGCATAGGTAGAGAGGTAAAGGCACTCAGGTGGAATATGTTTGTAAATTCATTTGGATTAAGACTTGACTTTTTACTAGAATATCACAATATAAATGTTCTTGAAAATATTTTTTTAGACGATGCTGTGTTTGACGTAAACCATTGTTTGAAACATCCAAATTTTCGTGCCTTTCAATAAAATTTCGCCAAAAAATCTTAATATCAGTTCATAACATCTCTTACTAGTAAAAAGCTCAAGTATCATTATATTTTGTACAATACGCGTGGTCTGGTTTTGTGGTGATGGTGTGAGATCAGATGTAATATATATTTCTGCAATGATTGGACGTAATTCCATTTTCCAGTCGCTCAGCCTCGGACTGTTCCGTTCGGATTATTTGCTGCAACACCCGGAGAACAACAAGATAAAGCAAGTCGAGTTTAACACGATCGCCTCGAGTTTTGGCGCCCTAACTTCGAACCTGCCCACAATGTTTCGGTATATTACCAGCTGTGCGGTTGGAGAAATAAAATGGATACCTTTGGCGCCAACCATGTAGCCTTTTGTTCCAATAATGGTGACTGAATGGGCCATCTGGTTTAATCCAATCTTTGCCATGCGTAAAGGTTGAAGCATGCCAAATATTGGCCCAATTGTTTGCTCCAAATCAAGTTACACCTTTGGACGACCCAAAGTATCCATTTTGTCTCAATAGCCATCAGTCTTACATCTCTCATGTGTCTGCTATATCGCTTACTATACGCACGCCTTCTATTACATTCACTGCCATTGTTTGTTTGTGCTTTCACCTATTTCATTGTTGCATCATTTGATTTTGTTTTTGTTGCATTTATTAGGCTTCAGACTGTCTGTGATTGGTTTAAAATTTTAACTACCTTCAGTTTTAAAGTTTGTGGACAGTCTGATGTCTTATGTGTATTTAGTTCACAAGCATGTAAAATTGAGATTATTGAAAGTATTATTGGCATCGTAAGCTTTTAGTAGAAGCGTAAGTCGCTTGAGAGATGTTACCTTAACCAGCATAGCCGGTAAATTTCGAATTGTTTACAGATAAAATGTTCCTATATTATATAGTTTTCGTCCAGTCATTGCGGGATATGGTTTAGGGAGACATCTTTCAATTGTTTTTTCTTTTTTGTTTGCGCTTGACGGTTTGTGTATTTTTTGTTTTATTATTTTATGGGGCGTTTCCATTAATTTATCGATATCGAATGTGAATGAAATTGCCAGTGTGCTAAAACTATTTTTAAAAATGTTTACGAGTAAATGCAACAAGCATGTCCAAAGTTGCAGATAAAGCAGTTATAGTAAAAGTTTGTAATTGAATTTTACACACTTGTTTCTCGACACTTTCTACCAAAGAATATTGATATTATTCTTACTGTTTCATACAATAGGTCGTCTTGATTGATAGTAAAAGGAAAACAATACATATGTGGTGACTATTATTGTTTCTTTAATGACGTAATCTTGAATAATAACTATTGAAAGAAGATGACTTGTGGATTTCTTAAAAAGGAAAATTCTCGCATGATTTTTTCCAATTTTAAAATCTGTGGCTTGTACGTGGACTTTTTATTAAGACTTAATATGTTTAACGTTTCAGTTTGGTTCAGAAAGAATGTATACTTTAACATAAATAAATTACAAACAAAATATATTATATAGGTACTATATGCTAAATATGTGTAGCTCCTCATACTATAATGTATGAGAAATATATTATACACTGTAATAGTAATAGTAATATGTTGCATGTTGAATGTAAATGTTATTGTTGTTAGTCAAATATCTAAGAATGACGTTATTATCTACGAAGATTGCAAGATGGCTATGAATACTTTTGGAACGAAGTTCTTTATCGCGCGTTGTGAAAGGGGGCTAGACGGAAAAAAATCTTACGAAAAGTTGTCACGACACTTTTTTGTTTTAGATGATTAGCGCTAGATGGTGCTGTGATCAAAACCTTTTAAAACACGTTCCTTATCGTGCATTACGTTAGAAAAAAAAAAAAAGATATTTTAATCGAAAGGAACTTCGTTCTATTCGGTGTCCCATGACACCTCTCAAGTTTTTTTAACCACTATTTTTTTATCTAGTTCAAGAGACTTACTATTAGTTATCTTTTTTACACTGTTTGTCTACAACTATTTTATATGTTGAAACATTCGGAGACTATCCAATCACTGCAAAGTAAATTTTTGGGCGAAGAGTTCTTTAATCCGATTCCTAACGGCTTCCACTTAGTTTTTTTCTTACCTTGACTTACTTTATTTGTGTCATGTTTCATAGATATAATAGAATATTTCCAGCATGATATTTGTAGAATGTAATTGGACAGCACTTGCAGTCTTCAAGACATAATATCGTTTTCATCGTGTATAGTTTGATCTTGTATTGCCAGTGTATTGTAGAACGTCTTTTCGGGCTGTTTGTTGTGCTAATAGAGTATCTTTAGTCATCATTATTTTTATTAGAAGAATCGTAGTTCATGCTTCCACGAGATATTATCGAATTCGATTTTCAATAGCGTTGTGATGAAATGTCTCCAGAAGATTTATTCAGAAGCTGTCTGCAAATATTATTCTATGCAATATTTAAATTATTGACAATGATATTGCGTGTGATCAGTGGCGTGCATGCATATTTAAGTCAGGGTATGCAGAAATATAAATCTGAGTAATTTTCCACATATTTATGTCCTATGATCAAGTTAATTTAACTTTTACGCTAAATGTGTGCGAATAGTAATGAAAAGTGTATTTTGATTAAATATACAACGTTTAATCGTTTTTTGTTACAATTTTTTAAGCAAATTTGAAATGATAGGGTATGCAGTGCGTATTTGCTTGTATAAACTGCACGCCGCTGCGTGTGATAGTTTTAGAAGTTAGTAAATTGTAGACACTTTAATTAAATGTATGACTATGCTGGTCACGTGGTCTTTCAAATCAAGTCGTACTTTAAGCCTAAGGATAATAAGGGCTTTAAGTATTAAATTGAATAGATAAAATTTTCTTAGTCTTCATAGACTACAAATATTTGTGTATGAAATAAGAATTGAAATGATTATAAAAAAAACGATAAACTTAGATTATTGAATTCGATAATATATCGTGGTAGTGGTACACTGTATAATATGCATCTATGTAGATACTTATTTATTACAATTATACGTTTATAATATTTTAAAAATTAATTCCACAGCTACATACTCCGGCAATTAGGGCGCGGAGATTTGATAAAAGATGTAAGTATTACGGAGTTTACTATAGTTATTCAGTGGCGTAGGCTCTATACAACTCCATTCCTAACGGCTTCCATTTCAACAGGGATTCGTTAAGGCAACTTGTGATAATTCAATGATAACTAATTTATAACAATCCCTTATATAGGCTTCCCTTTCTACAGTATGTAACAAAAACCTTGTTGTTCCTTTTAGGGACATAGATACTTGCCTACAGGCACCACATTGATTAAATTATAATTTAAAAAAACAATTATTGGCTAGGCTAGGGGTCAAAATCAAATAGCTATTAAAACCTACTCATTTTCAAAACAATGTTTAGAATATCTAATTTCAAAAATAGCCTACTAGCGTTAAAGTGAGATACAACAGCTGTCAAGGTCGCGCGTGCGGCGCCTGTGACTATTGATCGGCGGCACGATCAAAGAGATTGGCGGCAACGTTCTACTCTCTCTCTGTCTAGTGTCAACGACATTGCGTCATGCAGAATTGCAGAGATAACAAACAACGTAAACATTATAAATATTAACAATAAAATGTTTATTTAATTATTTTAGTTGAACGTTTTTATAAAAGACTAGCTTTATTACATCTTGTGCCGAAGCTTAATACGTGGGTAGAAGGAACAACAGGGTTTTTGTTACATATTATATAATTTGAATGATTCTTAACCAGTGATAGTGAAGCAAAATTTATATTTTTACAAAATGAATCCACCGATTAGTGTACTTGTTTTCCAATTTATACAACGCCCTATATTCTATATTCCCGAAATCGAAACTGCCTGGACTTTCGCCCCAATTTTACAACTATTGATTGGTGTCAGATGCCAGAAAACCGCGCTCTATCCGGTCTGTGTTCCGGTATAATTGAAGCCTTCGATCTGTTCGGGGTCCCCAACGCCGTGGTACTGTTCGTAGTTGAAGAGGTGTCGTACAACATCTGCGATCAGAGGTTCCACGAGTTTGAGATCGCTGATAAAAGACCTGACATACAGGTGAGTGCCAATGGGGATTTAGCCCTAAATTTGGGATATTTGTCTGTTGACGTTTTTTTTTGAGTTGGAGCTAATCACGGGATTAAAATAAACCGCACTAAAACCTCCAACCGCTCACACTCAGCGTCCGAACCCCGGCTGACGTCAGAACCCAGCACGGGTTTATGAGGGACGCCGCAACGCGTTACGCCCTCGGCACTCTTTCCCGTCACGCCGCCCCCGTCTGTTGACTATAGATTGTTGGGCAGTATTCGCAAATGTATGATAAAATGTAGGTGAGATTTTATTTAGCACTTAGTTGTATGGACTAAGTATGACTCTTTTATAGCTATAAAAATCGTAGATTACGTTTCATTTGTTAAATACAGAACGACACCCAAATCTTCAGATATTGAGGAACTTTAGTTTAAAAAAAAATGTAATTCTGAATAATTTTCTTTTTCAGATTTACAGAAAAACATTGAACGAAATCTACGAAGAGACTGAATTGAACGATAAAAAACAACTGATTTTGTAAGTTTTTTTTCATAATTTTATCAAAAACTTAGTTTCCTTGTTCATTTCCTATTACATCGGTTATATGCAATAAAAGTTTGCAAATATAAATCCGTCCCACCGTTTGAGAGATTATTCGAAAGAAACAAAAAGCCTAAATTTTCATAATTTTGTAGGCAATTTCTATTCAATGATTCTAACAATAAATACTACTGTATCTGCAATACAATGAGATAAGCTTTCAGTTGGGTAAACAATTTAACCAAAATCCCAGATTCTTTTTAAATTGGTCACACTGTAGCGATAAAAATAAATATTTTCCGTATTTCCTAGGGATGGTCACCCTGTAGCGGTGGTTTACTACAGATCTGGCTATGAACCGGCGCAGTATCCCACCAGCAGGGATTGGGACGCCAGACTAAGAGTCGAGAGATCAACGTAAGTTTAATTGTTTTATCAATTAAAAATAGTGTCAGTTTTCAGTGGCGTAGGTTCCATATAACTCCATTCCTACCGGCTTCCCTTTGATTTTCTTATAGTTATAAATTATGATAATAAAAAGCTTTTAACTGGATATCATGTAGAAGTAAAAAGATAAGGTAAAACGATCTTGTTTGGAACACAAGTTCCCATGATCAACTTCCGACTCTCCCATCAGATCAACTCCATGGTATCATATTATTGCATTGTCACGCGATATACAAATTTAGCTTGCAAGAATCCACCCGAACTTATGTAGTTATATAGTTACATCCAGTACATGTAAATGATAAATATTTTAAGAGTTGCGTTTTGAGGTTTAAGGTCAAGGTGTTGTTCATTAAATTGAAGTTGAGTGGTCAAATTATAGAAAACGTAAGTACAAGCTTTGAACTGGATATCATGAAGGGTGTTAATATAACCATGTGCTAAATAAACAAATTTCTTCTCTACACAAGTATTATTCACCTTCCAGCGCCATAAAATGCCCCTCAATCCACTACCAACTAGCCGGCACTAAGAAAGTCCAACAAGCTCTAGCCGGTCCCGGAGTCCTAGAGAAGTTTATGGGCGACGGAGCGAGCACCGGCCGCGTCAGAGATATATTCACGGGGCTGTACTCACTGGACTTCGACGAGAGCGGAGAGATGGCCGTCGAAATGGCGCTGGCTGATGCTGAAAGGTAAGACAATAGGCTTTTTCTTTTGTGACAGGAGGAAATCGCCGGACTTCTACCTGCAGGGGGGTATGTGGGAGTCGAACCGCACCAAAACCTGTCGCTCACGCTCAGCGTCCTCCGCTTGGGCGAGGACAGAACCCGGCACAAGACTGGTCAGGGTCGGCAAGATGAGGGCCGTGATGGAACCCTTTCTTGAAATACCCTGCAGGGTCAGAACCAGCCTGTGTCGAGGAGTGTGGCGCGACCATACCTCGGTAGCTTTATCGAAGACAACACTCTTTCGGGTCCAATGACAGGACCCTTTTGAAAGTCCTTTCGTCCGGGTGTCCCTCGACACCTCTCAAGTTTCTTGCTATCTCTGTTCATGAAGGTTCGTGTTGAAGCCGCAAAGGGAAGGCGGCGGTAACAATGTGTACGGAGCGGATGTGAAGGACGCGCTCACTCGCATGAGACACAGCCGGGAGAGAGCCGCCTACATACTCATGGAGAGGATACTGCCGCCCTTGGTATGTTCATACAATATGTAACAAAAACCCTGTTGTTCCTGTTAGTGGCTTATACACTTGACTACAGGCAACACAATAATGGAGTTACAATTTAAATAAAACAAACATTGGATAGGCATTTTGACCCCTAGGTCAAAATCCAATAGCTATTGACACATTAGAAATAATGTTTAGAATATCTGATATTAGGCCAAAGGGAGAGGTAGTGTATGGTGGTCAGACCGAAGCCCGCTGTAGTAGATGTCAGATGTAGTATATATGCGCCGAACGTTGCAAATGTTGATACCGCGATTTAGGATCTCGCACAGTATTGGGCGCCACATTATTTTTAAGCCGATTCGATAAGTACATACTAGGGAGGTTGTGAATGTCGATTTTTGGACAGGTACAGGTTTAGGTACTACAATATAGGTATCTATATTTACCTGTACTAGATCTATTCGGAAAGTGGGAGGTACTTGTCTCCCCCCACCAAATAATCTAAACCCCCCACAAATTATTTTCACAACGGAAGGTCCTAGACCCATCGAGTTTGGACTCATTTAAAAGGGCAGGTTGAGGCCTTTATTTTGGCTCCATCAGATCCCCTCTAAATCCACACAACATCCTTCTAAATTTTGTCAAAACATTCGCATGATTTTTTGCGAATACGAATATTCGTAACATCTCTAGTACATAAACATATTTTCATGTATGGAGTGACACACAGACACATTAATAATTGATTTGATCAATATTCAGGTACAGGGCTACATGATCCGAGCGGGAGGTCCCATGCCGCCGCCATTAGTCGACCTCGTGTCAGAACTCGGGATATTCGGAGTTATTATCGGGTAAGTAATATAATAATTAACTTCTTCATATTTAACAAACGGTGTTAACAAACCAGCTGATGGAAAGTGGTTACCGTCGCTCATGAACCTCTGCAATGTCAGGGGACACTGAGGGGTCGCTACCTACGACATAACTTTAAGGACCCTCCTCAAGCCTCGTTCTTAAAATAATGAAATGGAACTCAACGACGACCAATACCTTTCACGTGCCAAAATAAACGAAACGAAGGTCAACTTGATTACCTCATTTTAAAACGTCGGTCAAATACAGTGTAATATAGCTTAAGATAAAACTAGGATGGAGTCTCAGGAGGCTGACTCCGAGACCATGACATGTCCCTCCTTAAACGAGGTTTAAGAAAATTTCTAGACTTGAGTAGAGGGATTTTTTTTTATTTGGAGGAAATCGCCGGATTCCGGATATGTGGGAGTTGAACCGCACTAAAACCTCCAACTGCTCACACTCACGCGTCCGAACCCCGGCTGAGGCTAGAACCCAGCACGAGGTTATGCGGGACGGCGCGACGCGTTACGCACTCGGCACTAGTAGGCTTCGCTTTACCTTGACATTGCAAAGATCACATTGCTTAAGATTTAGCTTTCTAGGTATTACCACGACCACCACTTACGATCGTGTGGCCCCTTACCTCGCCGATATGGTAAAAAAATTTAAGGTTTTTGGAACGAAGTTCCTTATCGCGCGTTGTGAAACCCCTTTCACGCTAGACGGAAAAAATTCTTACGAAAAGTTGTCACGACACTTTTTTGTTTTAGATGATTATCGCTAGATGGCGCTGTGATTAAAATCTTTTAAAACACGTTCCTCATCGCGCGTTACGTTAGGAAAAAAATTATAAGATATCATTTAATCGAAAGGAACTTCGTTCTATTCGGGTGTCCCATGACACCTCTCAAGTTTTTTAATTTTTTATTATTCCAGAACTAAAGACAAAATCTACAGTAACCGTCAAGTAGGTCACATGTTGCGAACTAAGCTGGCGGACGCGAACGAGGGGGGGGTCGCGGCCGGACTCGGGGCCCTAGACTCACCTTACTTACTAGATTTATAATAATAATACACATTTTATTGACAATATTTCAAATGTTATTGACAATATTATTAACTGATCCGTGCAACTTTGCCTTTGCCACAAATGTAAGCAGTTTGTATCAAATTTTACAGGCTCTCATTTTTTTCACTATGCAGGGTGGTTCTGTAACTTTGGACAATCTGACGTGGGGTGAATGACCTGTCGAAATACAACTTAGAACCATTTTCATTTTTTGGATCGGTTAAACTTTTTTTTCTGACATTGTATGGAAGACGTACGACTATCGTTGCGGACTTCAATACTATGAAGAATTTTTTTTTTAATCGTATACCTAAAATAAAAGTGGTTCTAAATTGTATTTCGACAGGTCATTCACCCCACGTGAGATTGTCCAAAGTTACAGATCCACCCTGTAGGTCCAACACCTAATTTTTTAAAATATAATATAGCCTATAGCTTACCTCAATAAATATATTATCCAATACAAACAACCAAAATGAGTGTTTGAAAGCGCTAATCTTGTTCGATTTAAAAAAAAATCAGTGTTTGATAACCCATTTATCATGGCTATATTTCTTTGTGACGCAGACGAAAATTGCTTTGATCAGTTAGTAAATAATGTCCACTATCAACTCTAAAATGAAGGCATCTGAATTTAAATTAAAAAAATATTGATAGCCTACTATAATAATTTGTTCTTTGAAATGTTGTTCATAATATGATCACAAGTATATGTCTTGGTGCAAATTAAACATTTTTGTATATGACGTTATTTAGTTATCTATGTACGATTTTTTTTTTATTGTTTTATTTCAGCTAAAAGATACGTGAATTGATTTTTTAAAATTATGGTGGGGTTTGTTTGATGTAGTTCTTGCCATCCGTATTTAAGTTTAAAACTGAAAATGAGTTTTTTGGATAATTTTTTTTACTTACATTCTACCCGCATAGTAAATTTTAAATTAATATAAAGCTCAAATCATTACATTCCTATTGTATTGTCTCAAATATCGATTTTGTTTATTTTTGCATTTATACAATTTTGATGATTTTTATTTTCGAAGACATGTTTAAACTATATTTTATTGTGATAATTATATTATGTATGACAATGGACGGTGCTAAACCATTTGTAGAAAATTATATAGTTGAATAAAATGTTTTATATCCATAATGGTTTTATTATTTCGCCTCTGACAGCTTTTTTTAAGTAGGAGGATATCGTCGGCCTTTCTCCTGGTTTTAGATAGACTTTGTGAAAGCCAAATCATACTAAAACCTCGTACTTAGCGTCTAGACCCAGCTCGGAGTTATGTGGGGCAGCACGACGCGTTACGCGGTACTTCATTCTTTATCGACACGCCGGTTTGTACTGGTGACTTTTCGCACCGAAAGCAAACAATTCAACGACTCAGCCAACATAATTAGAACGTGTCATTCAATGCGTGCTTTGATAATCCAATATGTTTTAAAGTATAGTGGTACTATACAGGGTGATTTCCTAGTGAGGGTACATATTGAAGGTCATGGTAGCTGATGGTTGTATACGACCAGTAAAAATATTATTACCAAAGAATATGGCTTAATGCCTTAGTAATCGCACCTTAAAAATATCTAAAATTCTTGCAAAATTATGGTTTTTCGACAGCTGATGGTTGTGGCGGAGGTGTGGGGTGTGCGAGATCACTAGAGGTCGTTAGTCAACACTCTTTTAGCCGAAATTGTTTATGTTTTAAGTAGTTTGGTCGAATTTAGATTTAAAAAAAATATTTTAATTTTACCTATTTCTTGAATATTCCGTATTAGAACAGAGTACTCATCACCCTCCTGCAATATGTACCTTCTCCAAAAAAATCACCCTGTATATGTAGTATCACTATTAAGGCATTTTTTTTTCCTTTGAATGGATTTGAATATTTTTAATAAAACGAAATTGTTCAAATAATAATTGTATTAAATTAACAACAATCTACATAGCACGTTGCTCTATATGTACTCTGTGTATTTGGGCAGCTTGTTCTTGAGAAGCACGGACTCTCCGGGAGCGAAGCCTACTTCATAGTGGAAAGCTGGGTGAGCGGATATTACCTGAAAAAATATATAACAAATAATTAATACTTCGCCTGGAAAATAATAAATTTCGTGAAAAATATACAAATGAAAAAGATTTTTACATAATACATAGCCCATTGCGTGGATGTTCACGTGGGACGAGTCGAATGGAAGCTGGCCTATAATATATTGCTTAGGCCACATTCTGTTATTTTGTTACTAACACTTAGATTAAGACTTACTAACACTTTTATGTATTGTAATATGGGCCCTTGTAGCCTATGTTTCTACTATGTTTAAAACTAAAGATAGAAAACTAAAGATATATAACATTAGATAGAAGGATTTAAAAATCTTTGTTGTTGTGTTTCTCTGTGTATGTCAAATGTCACTAGATGACAAAACTGTGGCGCATGCCTAGAATTCGTTAGGAATCACGGTCTTGTTTGGCTATCGTTTCAAAAATTACTTTTTATTTAAAAAATATTAACAAGTTTTAAATTTCTTTACCTTGTAGATCTATACATAATTATTGTTAAAAATTTAGTTACTATCTTCATATAAACAAAATAACCATATACAAAACTAAACAAAACCAATTTTGATAACTTTCCAATTGAAATTTATAAAATTGGCTCACCTTTTCCCTCTCATAGTTATCTTCAGCGCTGGTGACCAGCTCAGGGATGTCCAGTTTAGGTATCCCGAACAGATTCATCAGCATGTGTTTATTGTTGGTGTAGAGCATGCGTTGGTCGGCGTAGTCCACCTCGCGCGGGAGACGCCAGTCCTTCATCTTGGGGTCCTCTCGTTCGACGTACTGGTCGAAGTTGAGACGCTCAATGTCTTCTACGACCTGTGGATTTCCAAGTGGTTATCATGTGTAACGCATCGTGCCGTCCCGCATAACCCCATTATAGTTTCAATTCCCAGATACGCAAGCCGTGAGGCGGGTGGAAGTTCCGTGATTTCCTCCAACCAAACCATGGGAATGTTTGGTTCAACAAAAAAAAATACTCAAGTATGTGATTTAATTAATTAGTGTAACGTTTCTACACAACAAACATAGCATAGTCTATAATTGCATTAGTTGAGTATTTTTGACTGACTTCAAAAAGGAGGAGGTACTCAATTCGTTTTTTTTTTATTATTTTGGCTTGTTCCTTCATAACTTTAAATTTGATAAAAATCTGACTGGTAGTTTATGTGCTATGCTTGAGAAATGGTAGTCAGTTGCTTTTATATTTGTAATAAAAATATTATTTCCAATCTACTTACTACTTCAACTTCACCACCTCCGGTCCAGTCGTACACGAGGAGTTCAGCATGTGTGGAGATATCTCTCAAGTATTTCTCTTTGTACTGTTTCTCTATTTCGGTAAGGAAGCTCGGAGTGAGAGCCTTTCCTGAGATTTCGTGTTTGAGGGCGCGTTTCTTGATTGCTTCTTGAACCTGAAATTAAATGTTTGATATATTTATGCGGGGTGAATGTTTTGAATATTATACAAATACTAATATATGTATACAAATACAGTAGAATCCGGTTATAACGACGGCCAAGGGACCGGTGATATTACGTCGTACTAACAGGACGTCGTACTAAACGAACAGACATTTTTTATGGTTATTCATAACAAAATCAAACGTATGCCTATACTGACGTCGCTATAAACGGTCGGTTGTTAAATGCGAAGTCGTACTAAACGGACTACACTGTACTTATAAAAATATTGACAATAAAGTAACCAAAAAAACAACCATAAAAAAATGTCTGTTCATTTAGTACGACGTCCTGTTAGTACGACGTAATATCACTGGTCCCTTGGCCGTCGTTATAACCGGATTCTACTGTATTGTGCATAAACATTTGTGAATTTAGAAGACAGTCAGTAATTAATATTGCATTGAAATCATCCTCCTCCTCTCCTTTTATATATGTCAATAGTTTATTGTCTATATCATTGTAGAAAAATCAAAGTCTCAACAACAAATAAGAAAATAGTCTACTAAAATAAATAGTAAAAAATTAGAAACCTTGTCAACAGGCAGGTCCAAGTAGACAACTAGATGTGGACGCATCAGCTCCTCAATAGTGTTCTCACGTAACTCATAGTAGACGGATCGGACCGCCTTACTGAAGTGTTTCTGAGAGAACATAGCCTCCATGAACACGAAGTCAGAGTACGGAGACCTCTCCAGCACTACTCCCTGGCCCGTGTTGAAGAGATGCACCAAGGCATCGATGTACTGGCTGTACCGAGCCACGTACATTTGAATCTGGAAGTTGGCTGCCAAGCGGTGGTTGGGGGTTAAATTGAAGTTTACGTGATCGAAAGTCCTAGTGTCTTCGGGCACTTTGTCGTCGAAAATTCGCAAATCGACTCCGTTAGGACGAATATAGTGTAGATCCATGTTGGCTTCGGGGAAATGCTTCATGCCCAAGTCCTCGGCAAGGCTGGCCGCGAAAGCAGTCTTTCCTGCTGCTATGGGACCTTCCACGACAATGACCTTGCTGTTCTCGTCGAACCTGTGGGTCGTACGGTCGAAGAGACTGCGTAACCACGTATAGTCCTTATTGACATAGTCGAAAGGTGCAGGTTTCGGTGGCGGAGGCGGTAGGGACTCTCGCAAGGATTTCCCGGATATATTCCTGTTTTGTACGAATGTACATGCTGCTATTTTAGTGCCCTGGGTCGGGCTAATGATTTTGACTACAGCTGTCCTAACCAGCGTAGCCATTGTGGCTTATTTATTTACGTAGCAATGGGCCTGTAAAATAATTATTTTTAGGATTAGATGTAATTTTTAATTTAAGGTCTATTCAAAGGGAATCTACATTTTTCTTACCACAAATTAATTCATAACAAAAATATCGGCCCTAATTTTTGTGACATAACCATTTAAAGTACGTTCTGAAACTTGGCGAATTTATTTTCTTAAGATTACTGTTCTGTTGATTTCTGTTGTTTTGTAACTGTACCAGGACGAATAATTGTATAAATATTTTTCTAATTATTATTTTGTAATTAGATGTGCGTAATAGATTTTTTTGCACTTAATAAGTTGTAAAAATCTTTGTAAAGAATTTTATTTTGTTGAAACAGTTTTTGAACGAACCTAGTGTTGTGACAAGTGAAAAATTAATCGACTAAAATAAAATAGTCGATTTATGATCACCAAAATTGTTTCATTTCTTATTATGTTTTTAAATGTAAAAATTTATTAATTGATAGTACCATTTAAGTGACTGACTAAGATTTCAATACAATTGTATTTTTTACTAATTTAAATTCCTATAAATTTTAGCAATTCCCAACACAGTTTTAGGATTGTCTAACTTTTGCCTAACAAAAATAAAAAATGAGTAAACGAAAATGTCAATGACAAAAACTGTGAACTGTCATCTGTCCTTTGAATTTGTTTCCCAACACGTGAAACATGTGAATTTTTATTTTTAAACAAAATTGATATAGATAAAACAATAAAACCGTAATATCCAACAAAGAAACAACAATTTACAAAAATGGAAACTGAAAATATAAGTGTCGATGAGTTTTTGCCAGCCAAAAAGACAATAAAACTCAAAAATATCAAGCGAAAAGCCACCGACGATTCTGGAGATGTTATGGACGTTGAGCCTACAGAACAGAGTAAACCGAAGAAGTCTAGAAAGAATCGAAAGAAAAATAAATCTTCTGATCCTAACGAAAGTAAGGTTGCTATGAGAAAAATTGCAGTACCAGCCCACAGGTAAAGTAACCTAAAAAACTATGAAATGTTATTTTTGGAATGCGATATGACGCGGAAATTTTATCTGAATAACCTATCATAGAGTCACAAAGATAAAGGTAGTAAATTTCATAAGAAAACCAAGAAAAATATCTTTGTTTTTAAGTGTATGTGTACTGAGACCTAGAGCAGGTGAACGGACAGCACATACAAACCTTTCTATTGAATACCTCTATTTATTAAAAAAAAAAAAACCCTTTTTGTCGTTATAAAGATCTAAGAATACACAGATACAGCAGAATAAACTCGAGTGTGTCACATAACTAACCATAATTTAATTTATAATTAATATTTGATTGATTTCAGATACACACCCCTGAAAGAAAGCTGGCTTAAAATATTCACACCGATTGTTGAACATTTACTCCTACAAGTTAGATTTAACACTAAAACAAGGAATGTTGAAATCAAAGTAGGTTCAGAAACAAAAGATATAGCTAATCTACAGAAAGCTGCTGATTTTGTCAAGGTATTTATTTAATTTGTTTGTAAATTCAGTAAGGAAGAGTTGTGTATTATGATCGTTCTGCAACATACACACTGATCCATTGACATCAGTATTATAGCTATCATAGTTTTAAAACCAGAAGGATTACACTTGCACCACTGGCTCTTCATATACTTACACGGTAAAGCTGAAGAGTTTGTTTGTTTGAATGTTAATCTCAAGAACTGATGGACTGATCTGACAAATTCTTTCATTGTTGATAGTGTATTTATCATTGTGCACTTTTCAATCATTAATATCTAAGGAAAAACAAACTTGTACGAAACAAAATCAATGTTTTATAGAGCCAAAAATATTACTTAATAATATAATTAGAAGAATCTGAATTCCATATAAAAACTTATCATTGAATTTTTGTAATTTGATTTGAATTGAAAAATTACATTATCATTTTCAGGCCTTCATCTACGGTTTTGAAGTAGACGACGCCCTAGCCTTGCTAAGGTTAGATGATTTATTTGTGGAATCATTCGAAGTTAAAGATGTTAAAACACTCAACGGTGACCATTTGAGTCGAGCAATTGGTCGTTTAGCAGGAAAGGCGGGCCGCACAAAATTCACCATAGAAAATGTGACTAAAACTAGAATAGTGTTAGCCGATTCCAAAATTCACATATTGGGAAGTTATCAAAATATTGCATTGGCAAGGAGAGCAATATGTAACTTGATTATGGGATCACCTCCTTCCAAAGTGTATGGAAATTTAAGAAATGTTGCTAACAGAGTTGCTGAAAGAATATAGTTAAGTGTAAATAAATTTATGTATTTATAAATGGTTTTTTATTGTTGCAATGTTTCTGGTAACCTATACAATTATTCTGATGTATAATTTTTTTGTTTAGATTCACTTAAGTTTGCTATGAGGAGGTCAAAGTTTTTTCACTTATTAAAATAACACTATTTTTGTCCTACTTCCAAAAAGGTACTCAATTTATCTTTTTTCTTACTACAGCATTACATATGGTTTGAACTAATTTGGATAATTCTTGAGAGATGAAAAGTGAAGGTCATAGAGTCTCACTACTTTTTTTAAACAATTTACTGTGCGTTTTTGCGTGAATTTCTTACATATTATGAACCAATTTCGATAATTTTTTGTTAGCAAGCAAACACTGAACATTGTCTGTCTCTTATAAATCTGACTGGTAGTTTGTGTT
Source organism: Trilocha varians (assembly GCA_030269945.2). NCBI lineage: Eukaryota > Metazoa > Arthropoda > Insecta > Lepidoptera > Bombycidae > Trilocha > Trilocha varians. The sequence continues at coordinate 130,249 of AP028271.1, forward strand.
ATGCTTGAAAAATGCAAGTCAGTCATTTACATTTTTGTTAAAAAAATGTTATTGGAGACTAATTTCTAACACCTTGTATTTTCAACAGTCAATTAAACATGTGTCTGTCTGTCTGTTACGCTTTCCTGCTTAAACCTCTCAACCGATTTAGATGAAATTTGACACAATATTTAGATCCTGAGAAAGTACTTTTTTTTTTTTTTCAGTTGGAGTAAATCACCGGATCGGTATGTGGGAGTTGAACCGCCCTAAAACCTCCAACCGCTCACACTCAGCGTCCGAACCCCGGCTGAGGACAGAACCCAGCACGGCGCGACGCGTTACGCGCTCGGCACTCTTTCCCGTCCCTCCGTCCCCGTGAGAAAGAACATAGGCTATCTTTTAATTGAATAAATAAAACATCATAAATTTTTTCGTCATTTATTTGACCCCGTTCTTACATCTATAGGCGGAATATTTACAAAGCTGCTACTTCGCACAAATTAATACTTAACATGAGTTCATTCAACGCACAAGTTTGTAATTTTAGTCCTGGCCGTGTGTCAACAACACCGTTTTAAATCGCCTTTGAACGTACGCCAGAACGTTTACTGGCAAAACTATATACAGGGCGTCCCAATTGTGAAACATTAAGACAAAAGTAAATATCTTAGAAAAAAAAAAAATGTTATAAATTGAAAATCAGTTAAGAAATACCCCAAAGTAATTGTAATAAAAAAAAAATGAGCGTCTATTTTTTTAATAAAAAAAAAGAAGTAGAGTATAAAATTTAAGGCACCTTCCACACAACTGGGACTGTGGCCATCATGTGATTGACGCATTTAAATAGCTGCAGGCTACAAATGAACCAAACACATACGTTAGGCGTCCGTTCTTACAATTTAAATCGCGGCCATTTTGTGCTAAAGCTGTTCACACACGGCCCCTTAACCTACCAGAGACAATGAGAGCCATCATATTGTCTATGGCACCGGAAAACAAGAACAGTAAATTAATCAATTTCCTAGTAAATTGTTAACTTTCGTAGGATTACAAATAGATAAATAGTACATTACTATAAGAAGTGTCGTCGTTTAATAATATAATTTATCTATCGTCTGAAATTCTACGTAAATTCATAAAATTCCTAGAAAATGTAAAAATTTAGTTCTTATTTTCCGGTGACACACACCTCTGCAATTTCTATAAGGTATTTCCACCAAACAGTAATTAACAGAGGCACATTTACTTCACATATCAACTACTTTAAGATGTTAAAAAGCGTAGATTTCTGCAATACCTATTATGACAGAATAAACTCCCAAATAGTGCATTACAGATGTGTCTATCTAAGATATGTAAAGATGTTTTAAATAGATCTCAAGGTCCCGTATATTCACAGTATTTACAGCAGTAGTTTGTATTTGAACGCTCGGGGAACCCTGGAGATGACGAGCCTCGCGTCGTAGCTGAGGGAGGCGAAGGTCCAGGGCTCCAGGGAGCTCCACTCGCTGCAGTACACGGAGTCTTCGTGTTGCTCGTACGATTGGAGCACGCCGTCTTCGAGCCTGAAGATAAATCATTTATTCAAAGTCAAAGTCTAAACACGACAAGTCTATCTTATTTAGTACAAGAGTTTCTATGACCACCTTCCGAATCCATCATCAGATCAGCGCCATTTTGTCATATTATTGCATTGTCATGCGATAGGTATAGACCTACGTGCAAAATGTCAGCTCAATCGGACACCGGGGAGTGTTGTCAAATTTAGCTCGCAAGATTCCACCCGAACTTACATAGTTAGATCTAGTGCTCGTTAATATACAGGGTGATTTCTTAGTGAGGGTACATATTGAAGGTCATGGTAGCTGATGGTTATATACGACCAGTAAAAATATTATTACCAAAGAATATGGCTTAATGCCTCAGTAATCGCAACTTAATCTAATATATAAAATTGTCGTGTCACGGTGTTCGAACTTGAACTCCTCCGAAACGGCTCGACCGATTTTGATGAAATTTTTTGTGCTTATCCGGTACCTATGAGAATCGGCCAACATCTATTTTTCATCCCCTAAATGTTAGGGGTAGTCCACCCCTAATTTTTTTTTTCGGCGCAGACGAAGTTGCGCGAGTCAGCTAGTAGTATCTAAAATTCTTGCAAAATGATGGTTTTTCGACAGCTGATGGTTGTGGCGGAGGTGTGGGGTGCGCGAGATCACTAGAGGTCGTTAGTCAACACTCTTTTAGCCGAAATTGTTTATGTTTGAGGTAGTTTTGTCGAATTTAGAATTTAAAAAAAAAAAAAATAATAATTTTACCTATTTTTTGTGATATTCCATATTAGAACAGAGTACTCATCACCCTCCTGCAATATGTACCTTCTTTAAAAAAACACCCTGTAAAGCTTGTAATAAATAATGTTAGTTACATTTTCCCGTTGTTGTCGTCGTCGTCCGGATCTCGACAGACGCTGGCGGCGGCGTAGAGCAGGCCGCGGCCGTCGGAGCTGCCCGTCAACAGTAACTGTTCGTGGTAACTGTTGTAACGTACCGTCCACACCCTGTATGACGACAACATTCATTTAGACAATACATATTGTTTTTCTAGTTTTGTTGATGTTTTTTTTCATATGAAGAATATAATAGTTAATTTTTTTCGAGACCTAAATATTGATAATTTTCTATCGCGTACGTATTTCATATCTAGATGAACTGATTTCGATCACATTTTATTTTGAAAGCAAGTACTTGTCATTAATCTCGTATGAATTTCATAAACATCTCAATGACATTTTTCTGTTATTCTTGAAAAATGGTCTATGGTCATTTTTGCACAGGTTACTTTTGTACAATTTTGTTAGGGCCCATCATAATGTCCCTAATTAATTAATGAGCTAGTTATGTAGAGTAGTGTACCAGTGTGAGTGGTCAGTCCTGCTGTATATAGTCTCCCTGCCGTTCCTGTAGTCCCATATGTTCAGGGCTGCGTCGTCGCCGGCGCTCGCCACGTGGAACTGACTGCAAATAATTATTATTATTAGTATAAATTTATTATTATCGTAATCGTATCACAGCTAAAATGCGATTTTCACTTGAAATAATGATCTTAATATTTTTATTTCTGAAGCATAACACAAAAACTAGTCAGATCTTTATCAAATTTATATAAGATAATGTCCAAAGTGCCTGCCTTCTCAACAAAAAAAGGAAAAAAAGAAACATCGAAATCGGTTCATCTAGCAAAGAAATTGTGTTCGTTAAAAATACACATTTTTAAACACAGATCCAAAAGTACTTGTTCGATCTTAAAAAATGGGATCCCACGACGATCATCACCTTTCGTCTGACACCAGAATCATTCAAATCGGTCCACCTAAACTAAAGTTATCGAGGAACAAACATAAAAAAACATACAGACGAATTGAGTACCTCTTCCTTTTTGAAAGTCTGTAAAAAATTGTCGAATACGAATCAATCTGTAATTGTCATAATCTGGTCGTTTCACCCTAAATGCTAGTGCTGGGACAACTTACCGGTTCGGATTGAAGTCTATGTCTCGGACGAGTTGTCTATGCGCGTTGTCTATGCTCCACGATGGTTTCGAGCAATCCGAGCGCGTGTCGAAGCATTTTATATGCATGTCTTGGAGTACTGCGAACTGAACGAGAACATTATTTAAAAAGGTTACTCTTAAGAGTGTTAACCTTTGAAAATATTTTTTTTCTTATGGGGCCGTCCATAAATTACGCGAGGTGTTTTTTTTAATTTTCTGCCCCTCCTTCCCCCCCCTGGTGAGATGTCGTGAGATTGTATTCAACCCCCTCCCCCACTCCCCAATCTCACGTGAGATTTTTCAATATGTGAGCTTCTTACGTAAACGCGTTGAATTGTTATTGTAAAAAGAAAAAAACAATTTGTTTTCGTACTTCGTGCTTTTATTAACTAGTTATATTAGTTAGTAATCAATATTATACAATAGTTTTATTAATTAGTAATCAATATTACTGAGAGTTTAATTTATAAGTGTAATAAAAAATTAACATTAGAATACTTTAATCGTATTACGTATTAATAATAGGTTTTTTTTGTTTCAATCAAAAAAATAAATTGCGTGATATTTGCAGAGACCCCCCTCTCCCCAACGTAAGATTAGATGAGATTTGACTCGACCCCCTCCCCCCCTTAAACACCTCACGTAATTTATGGACGTCCCCTATGATGGGTTATTGGAACGAAGTTCCTTATCGCGCGTTATGGAAGGGGGCTAGATGGAAATTCTTATGAAAAAGTTGTCACGACACTTTTTTTTGTTTTAGATGATTACCGCTAGATGGCGCTGTGATCGAAATCTTTTAAAACACGTTCCTTATCGCGCGTTACGTTAGGAAAAAAAAATATAAGATATGTTTTAATCGAAAGGAACTTCGTTCTATTCGGGTGTCCCTTGACACCTCTCAAGTTTTTTTACTGGGATAATCATCTTCCATCTTTAAAAAGAAGGGTGATTCTTAGATAAATTATTTTGTAGAGGGGCAATGCCTAAGATTGGTGATTTTTACATAGTTATTGTTTTAAAGGGTGATTCTTAATATTGGTAACTCTCGACAAGGGTCATTCAAAGGGAGAATCTTAAGTCAGTCTTGACAAGTTGAGGACAGCTACAAAAATTTTGACAATTTCTCGACAAGGGTCATTCTTACACAACATTGCCTTGATACAATCTTTCAACAGCACCTAATAGTTTAATAGTATGTTCAATTTAGGTTTTAAATGTGAACTGTAATTCTTTGTTTGTTCTTTATATATTAATTTAGGTAGTTTTATGTTATTATTTTTTTAATTCTTTACGTCCACTATCTCTTTTGTGTCTTGTTTAGAGGTGGAAACTTATCTGGTCTAAGTTTAACTTTTTGTGTCCCTGTTTTGATGTAATAACGTGTACTGTTGTTTCCCAAATAAAAAAAATAAATAAAAAAAAAACATTTAAGTTTATATGTGCCAGCAAGGTGATTCTGACCTGCGTATGTCCCTGATGCGGGTTCCACTTGCCGGATGTGAGCTTGAGTCTGGTGCGACCGTCGGCCCTCATCGTGCAAGCGGCGGTCCCCGAGTCCACATCATGGACTCTCACTCCGGACTCGGAGACCACGCCCAGTCGGGACGCGTCAGTTGGATGCCATTCAGCGCAGCGTATCTCTTCTTCAATCTTCTGTATTCATAGTGCAATTTATTTAAATGATGAATGAGCTTACGGCCCATCTATGGTAAACGGTTATAGTTGCTAATGAACCTCGTTTAAAGATGGACATGTTATTGCGCTCCGGGATTCAATTCTAAATCCGATTGGTACGGGTCTGTTATACCCCTTGGTTGTATAGGATAATGCATCATATCAATTTATAATGAACAAGATCAGCACTTATGAATTTATATAGTCGAGCATGCCCCGCACCAGGCAGTCAGTCTATTCCAATCCTTCATGAGAGAGCCATACAATTCCTAAATCATAATTTCTATTTCTTTAAAAGTGTTACTAAAGTGTTAATAAAGTATTATTCTATTAGTGTGTGTAATAAATAATCTTTTTTAAAAAGACCTCTACAAAGTCCCGTGTAACAGGTCGAAAAATATATTTTGCAGTGGACCGTTAAAATTCTTGGGTTGCGAAAGATTTACTAATTTTGAGAGTCTGCTTGTGCTATGTACAGAACATCGTGAATAGTTAAACAATTTTAAAATTCTTCACATTGACTCTGCGGTGCTGCTACCTACGACCTACCTTTTACAAGCCTAGTTTGAAGAAGGACAAGTTATAGCGCTCGGGAAACACCCAAGAGGTCATTACATCGCCAGAGGGAAAGTGGTCAAAAATAGTTCTCGTATCGAAGCGTGGATGGCCAACTTAAAACGTATTTAAATAGCCGGTTTTCTATAACTGTGTAAAATTCTCAAATCCTTATGACGTTTTAGTAAAAATCCATTTTGGAACCATTACCGTAATGCATTATAAAAAGTTCTTAAATCAACTGTAAGACAGTAAAAAATAATAATATCTACTAAACACACCGCGATGTGGTAAACGTAGTGTTGGGCGTCCTCCTGCTAGACGGAACGATGACCTAAGAAAGGTGGCCGGTAACAACTGGATGAGACGAGCAGAAGATCGTGCTCAGTGGCGTATTTTGGGAGAGGCCTATGTCCAGCAGTGGACGAGTGTGGGCTGATGATGATGATGATGATGAAACACACCATGATACAACCACATAACTTAATAATCATAAATTTCATTTCATTATCTTTTAAATAAAAAGTCCTTACCTCAGGCTTGATGGTTAAAAGTAGCTCCAAGTCTTCGGCGTTACGCCCTTGAATGGAGCTAAGTTCGTCCAAATCCTTGGGTATTACCTGTTTTAGAAAAAGTTTTCCGTGATCCACATTACAAGTAGTAAAGTAAATGAAAATTAGGTAATGAATACTTTATTGGAACGAAGTTCCTTATCGCGCGTTAGCAAAAGGGGGATAGACGGAAATTTTTATGAAAAAGTTGTCACGACACTTTTTTGTTTTAGATGATTATCGCTAGATGGCGCTGTGATCAAAATCTTTTAAAACAATTCCTTATTTTGTTTTATATGATTGATGCTAGATGGCGCTGTGATAAAATCTTATTACAATTCTCTCACTAATTAATCGAAAGGAACTTCGTTCCATCCGGGTGTCCCTTGAAATCTCTCAAGTTTTTTAAAAATACAGTAATGTTTTTGATGCGGTTTTTTGTTTTTTTTTTAAACACAAAAAAATCTAGTGTTTCTTAATTTGATGTCATAAATAAATACCTATTTCTATGCTTACTTCGCAAACCAACCCTCCCTTGTGACTTGGACGAAGTTGCGCGACTAACCTATAAGTGTACAAACCTGTAATGTGGGAAGCTTGAAGATCGAGACCCCCATGAGACACTGCGATGTGTTTGCGTCGTATGTGTTGTGTGTCGTGACGAGAGTGGCGGCGTCGTGCGGTGAGCAACGGAGGTGCCAGATCTCGCCGATGTCGTGTTTGAAGACCTGGTATTTGATAACCAAATAACTACTGTACCAACCCATTACTGCCCACTGTTGGACTCAGGTCTCCTCCGAAGAGGAATTAGGCATAGTCCACCACGCTTGCCCAGTGCGGATTGGGGACTTCACATATTTTCAAAGGATTTTTAGAACCCTTTTCCGACATGCAGGTTTCCTCGCGATGTTTTCCTTTACCGTGTTTAGCCAGTGGTGTTGTGAAAAATTGCACATAAATCTTTTCACATTTAGATTTAGAGGTACAAGCCGGCCGGATTTGAACACGCGACCTCCCGTTCGGAAGGACGCGCTTCAACCACTACCCCACCACGACCAAATAACTACCTATTGCTTTTTAAAATACGTTTTTCATTCATTATCATACGGGAATAACTAAAATAGTGTCCTGTAAAGTGGAACGCTAAAAAGTTGTGATTCCATGAGACACTGCAACGACTAAGAGCAACCGAGGCCAGAACTCGCCAGTATTGTGTTTTAAGACCTGGCAAGACTGGTATACAAGGACTGGTGACAAGTAAAGAACGCTTGGAAATTTTGATCCCATAAGACGTTGTAATCTGTATGAGCAACAGATATTTGCATCTCTCTTAACGCCGAATGCTCCAAATGTTGATATCGCGATTCAGGCTCTCGCGCGTTATTGGTCGCCACAATAGAGATTCTCCTATTGTCATATGGGGAATGCTGCAGTTCAATACGTACGCAATAAGTAATAGTGCATCTCTCTCAATAGACATCCTCCTATTGTCATCTAACGAGGGGGGGGGGGGGAGACGACGACTGCAGTAAAATGCGCACGCAATAGTGCAGCTATCGATCTACTTCAGATAAAGGGCGTTGCAGTAAGATGCATGCGTCTGCATCTCCCTCAATAGACATCCTCCTGTTGTCATCTAAAGAGGGGAGAGGGGGGGGACTGCAGTAAAATGCGCACGCAATAATGCAGCTATCGATCTACTTCAGATAAAAGGCGTTGCAGTAAGATGCGCGCGTCTGCATCTCTCTCAATAGACATCCTCCTATTGTCATCTAAGGAGGGGGGGAGGACGAGGACGACTGCAGTAAAATGCGCACGCAATAGTGCAGCTATCGATCTATTTCAGATAAAGGGCGTTGCAGTAAGATGCGCGCGTCTGCATCTCTGTCAATAGACATCCTCCTATTGTCATCTCAGGAGGGGGGGGGGGGGACTGCAGTAAAATGCGCACGCAATAGTGCAACTATCGATCTACTTCAGATAAAGGGCGTTGCAGTAAGATGCGCGCGTCTGCATCTCTCTCAATAGACATCCTCCTATTGTCATCTAAGGAGGAGGGGGGGGACTGCAGTAAAATGCGCACGCAATAGTGCAGCTATCGATCTACTTCAGATAAAGGGCGTTGCAGTAAGATGCGCGCGTCTGCATCTCTCTCAATAGACATCCTCCTATTGTCATCTAAGGAGAAGGGGGGGGGGGGACTGCAGTAAAATGCGCACGCAATAGTGCAGCTATCGATCTACTTCAGATAAAGGGCGTTGCAGTAAGATGCGCGCGTCTGCATCTCTCTCAATAGACATCCTCCTATTGTCATCTAAGGAGAAGGGGGGGGGGGACTGCAGTAAAATGCGCACGCAATAGTGCAGCTATCGATCTACTTCAGATAAAGGGCGTTGCAGTAAGATGCGCGGGGACTGCAGTAAATTTTTTTACTAAACAACCTGTAGTGTTTCTTTTAAAAAGTATGAATTACACGCAAAGTAGTTATATTTTTTGCCATAATAGGCAGACGTGTAGCCCATCAGATGGTAACCGTCACTCATTGACCCCTGCTCTGTCATGGACACTACATCGCCACATAACGCAAAATAATAGTTTTTAGTATATATTCTTACCTTGGTATGCAAAGCCCCTGTATCTTCCTCTAACTCGACAACATGTACTTGGTTGGAGTTCGGCTTGAGGCTCTGCGTGCCAATCAGGAACCTTATCGCCTCACTTTCAGCATACTGAGGCGATAATGCTCTGGTCTAAACAAATATTTGAATTTAGAATTTTGTGGCATAGAGTATATTGGTCATTAGATGGTAATTGTTAGTCATGGAATTTTGTCATGATTTTTTTAGGTGACAAATTGCGTGATGGTTACTGTCACACAAAGAGGTTAGTTGCCACTACCGCAGTATTGATTTCTGACATTTGGTCTGGGCATAGTACACCTCAGTTACCGATCTCCTTAAATCACTTAGTTAAACACTTGAACATGATTTTGTCAATCTTTTACAGTTTACTAGTAAGAAATATTTTGGAATTTAAGTACACTGTTTTATCATCTCCATAGTGTAAATTACATACATGAAAACATTGAAAGAAGTATTTGAAATTAGATTAATGTTACAAGTCTAGTTATTATAATAGGAAATAATTAATTTCATGTATTTACCTGATGTTCCAGTCCGTATATAATCGAGTTTCCGTCCTCCATCATGAAGGTCGAAACTCGTAAAATCTAAGAGTCCAAAAACAAACTTAAAAGTAACTTATACAAATGAAAATAATACTAAAACAAAGAAATAATGAAACTAACGCTGAAAGTAAAATAAAAATAACAAACAAAAACTACAACATTTAACTTTATTGTCACATTTTATTACATTTTTACAAAACTTTCAGGAAAATTCTGAATATTTTAGAGTTTTTTTTTTAAATGACTCTTTGACAACCAATGAATTTGAAGACACGTCAAAAAGTGCCGTGGAAACCTTCTCGATCGCTATTTATACCTAGACGATATCGATTTTTCTCTTAATATTCGAGTTTGCGCACAAGTGAGCTCGCTGGATATAGATAATACATTTTTGTATGTAGGAGTCTAGAAATCTAGCTTAGCGCACATTTCCCGCGCAAGTCTTTGTCTGGATTGAGGTCTATTTATAACTTATTGATTTTCACTGAGGTGTGTCTCCCCTGGAACTGTAGGGAAAGCCAAAATACAACGCAATTTCACTGTAAATTATTATAACTTGTTTTGATCAATTCGCACGTCAACCTCCAAGCAGAGCTCGAAACAACTGCTTTTGTTTAGCCTTTATATTCCACTGTGGTTTTGGGGCACCCCTTGTAAATTTACAGACAAAAGATTTTACTTTTTAATACAAAAAACTATTTTTGTGTCTGATTTCGATTCGTTAATATGATGTAAGTTAATAATTTTAACATTTTTAGAGAATTCTAGATGATATGTACTATGATGTATGTACAGTCACGGATGAAATATATAATAAAAACTTGAGAGGTGTCAAGGGACACCCGGATGGAACGAAGTTCCTTTCGATTAATTAGTGAGGGATTTGTAATAAAATGTTATTTTTTTAAGTTCGTCGTTCCAAAAGCAATATTATATTTGTGACGATTGCTAAGATCCGTCTTACCCTCAGGATTGAGATGCACTCGTTTGCTACTCATAAAATTAAAGTTAGGTATCATATATACCTTCCTAATGCATGAATTCATTCTTTTACTAAATGTAAATGGTTAAAATATTGTCGGAAGTCATTCATACCAATCATAACAGGCTCAATAATATCAACGCCAAAGGCTTTATAATTTCGGAAGAAAATTCTAGAAGTAAGAAGTCGAAAGAAATCAAAGTTCTTATGGTTGATAGTATCTCTCTCATAGATTAATGTGATGATACGGGAAAATCCACACGTCACCATTGAGAAGCCAATGCACCCACAAAGAGTTACGGTTTGGTGTGGGTTTTGTTCCGGCGGCATCATTCGAAAATGTGCAAGGAGCCGCCGTTACGGTCAATGGCGAGCGTTACCGTGCCATGCTCAACGAATTGAAGAGTATGACATGGACGACATTTGGTTTCAACAGGATGGCGCAACATGCCACACAGCCAACATGACAAGTCGAGCTATTGGAAAATGCAAACTTTATATGGCTCACCCCTTAGAAGAGGTTTTTTCGCATAAAACTCTCGCCATTTTAATAATGAATTAGAACAATAATTCACAGTTTTCATGTACCATGGCAGATATCATATTAGACCGGAACAACTAGTGATAATTATCGTGGGAACATCCCGCGTCACTGCGTATCAGGCGCTTAGATTATTTAATAATTCGATATAAAATATTAGTCTTGTTGGAGTTTAGCAAACGTTATAACTCACAATTGAGTCAAAAAGTTATGTAACAAAAAAAAAACTTGAGAGGTGTCAAGGGACACCCGGATGTAACGAAGTTCCTTTTGATTAATTAGTGAGGGAATTGTAATAAAATTTAATTTTTTTAAGTTATAATTATTAGTTAGTTACTAATTATTAGGTACTAATTATTATAACTTAAATAAAATATTTTGATCACAGCGCCATCTAGCATTAATCATACAAAACAAAATAAGGAATTGTTTTAAAAGATTTTAATCACAGCGCCATCTAGCGACAATCATCTAAAACAAAAAAAGTGTCGTGACAACTTTTTCATAAGAATTTCCGTCTAGCCCTCTTTCGATAACGCGATAAGGAACTTCGTCCCAAAAATATGAGATTCCTATTTTCCATCGTAAAATTTGATCGGTTTTACTCTCATTTGAACTATAGAACCTTAATATTGTAGTCCAAACCAACACGAAGTATATGCTTATTTAGGCATCATAAATTATGTAATAAATATTAATTGTTATAAAACTTTAATCACAACGTTTTATACTAAATCCAATTTTTTTTTTTCTTAAGGGCCCGAATAAAGAACCGTCATCACAGCACGGCTAACGGTGATCTCAAAAACTCAACACAATGTCAATAGGGTGCATTTCTTACCAAGCTAGTTACAGTAGCAGAAGTGCATTTATTTCGGGATCGTTACTACCTTTGCTCTATTACAAGCTTTATATTAAAATAACTACCTAGCACTGAATGTAACTATGTAAGTTCGGATCCCCTAAGAGTTTCGGGTCCCCAACGCATGCGAGTGCGAGCGGGGACCCAAGAAGGTGCCGTGTCTCGCTCAGCACGCCCTTAGCGTAAGAGCATCCGAGGGATGGTAGACCGCGCTCCCCGACCCACGCTGGTTCTGACCCAGCGGGGTATTCCGCAGGAGGGTGACACGCGGTCCCATCTTGGCGGGCTTCGGAGAGCCCGCCGACCGAGAGAGCCGGTGGCCGTATTCGCCGGCGGCTACCGGTTCGGCGTCCGGGGACGGAGCGACGGGAAAGCATGCCGATGGCGTAACGCGTCGCGCCGTCTCTCCAAACCCCGTGCTGGGTTCTGGCCTCAGCCGGGGTTCGGACGCTGAGTGTGAGCGGTTGGAGGTTTTAGTGCGGTTCAACTCCCACATACCCCGCCCGCGGGGCGGGCGGGGATCCGGTGATTTCCTCCAACTGAAAAAAAAAAAAAAAAATGTAAGTTCGGATGGAATCTTGTAAACAAAATTTGACAAACTTCCCGGTTTCCGATTTAGCTGACTTGCACGCGGATGTATATCGCGTGACAATGCAATAATATGATAAAATGGCGCTGAATAATTGATGATGGATTCGGAAGGTGGTCATAGGAACTACTTGTACTAAACAAGATAGACCCATCATGTTTGTGCTCGTTTTACTTGTATTAGCTAACACTCTACTGCTATATGATATCCAGGATCTTAAAAGATTGCATGTAAAAAAATCTTTAATATCAATTTTTTATGTTTAGAACAGGCGCAGAGTTTTAGAAAGTTCTAAATTCCATGTATAACCTCCATGGTAAAACCTCTCATTTCTCCTATTTATCGATTTTTAATAAAAAGAAATCGATACTGCGCCATCCGATCCTTATGGAAAAAACATTATAAAAGTCGAGGCATCATTAGATTACACAATGTCAAGGTACATTTTTATTAATACATGGTACCTATAAATATATAACACAAAGTCGCTTCTCAATGTCTGTTCCATAATTTACAATGAATTTTGATGCAGCTGAAACAATCTATACTAATATTATAAAGCTGAAGAGTTTGTTTGTTTGTTTGTTTGAACGCGCTAATCTCAGAAACTACCGGTCCGATTTCAAAAATTCTTTCACTGTTGGAAAGTCCATTTATCGAGGAAGGTTATAGGCTATATTTTATTTTCAAAAAAATTAGGGATCCGCATGAAAATATCGAATATGTAACAAAAGGTGAAAAATCAAAAACCTATTTATGCGTACACTGCAAAAACTATTGACAATAGAACAAAATGATGTACTACGGGTTTTTAGGTCTTTTGAAGACAAAAAAAAAAGTCGTCGCGACAGCATATATCTAACTATCATAGTTTAGTCACAATAACCGCTTTTATGTTTATAAAAATAAAAAAATTGTCCGAAAAATTAATTTAACGTTAAATGAGTATCGTTATATTAACCCTTATCCAAATTAAGTATTATATTATCAAGAGTATTAATGTAGAAGTAAATTACTTTTTGGTTTATTCCAATCGGACTTTTCGTTTAGAAGTTATCACGAGTATAAAACGCAATTTTATTAATACACCCACAGCGGGCGGCGAAAATAATATCGCGACGGCATAGCGAGTACTGTTTGAACCCTTTTGTAATGCAGACGAAGTTGCGCGGGTCAGCTAGTATTAAAATAATTGCTCAAATAAAATTAGTACGTAAATCGATCATCCATTTTGATTACCCCACACTGCACTAAGAAAATAATAAAGGATCAAATAAAATAACAATGAACTCATCATAATAGAAATTTACTATTATTTTATGTAAAGTTCATTTTGCCCCGTACGATTTGGAATGGAGCCCGCGGCGTTCTCGCGGCGTCCGCGGCGTCCGCGGCGTTCTCGGAGCGCTATGACATGTCCCTCTTTAAACAAGGTTTGAGAAAAGTCCTGTATGGGTAGGTGATGGACATTAATAGATAACGGCCGCTCATTGCCCTGGCATTGCAGAGGTTCATGGCAGTGACCGCCTACCATCAGGTGGGCCGTAAACTTGTTTATCTATCTTGCCATAAAAAACTAACAATTCACATGACATTGTGTACGTTAAGTTTGTTCCCATCTTTAATGTACTTTTTACGACCAACGCCCGACACTAACAGGAATGGCCAGTTTAAATTTAGAATTCGCAATTTCCAATGCATTTTTTTCCAGCCAGTTGCTAACTCCAGTTTTGTTTGAAAGAAGTTTTAGTTTTGTTTATTTTTTTATTCTTTTTGACGCACTCGTCTGGCGCTAGGCGACGATCGTTAGCGGCCAGACTACAAAGAATTAGAGAATTACGTGATGCGACTTATCTATACTATCTTTACTAATATTATAAAGTGAAAAAGTTTGTTGGTTTGGTTGTAATAAATAGGATCAAAAACTACTGTGTTTAGCATTTGTTCAAGATGATTCTCATGAGAAAAAAAGTTTTTTAAATACCACTAAAATAAACTGCACAAACACGATAATATTATCATGTAAGCTACATTAACTAAATGTGCATCAGTTATTTTGGTTTTTCCTTAGTGAGTAAATATAAATAAATGCCCGTCGGAAGTGAAGATAACAATATGTGCGAAACATATTATATTATTTATATCATTGAGTAACCACCTGTAAAGCTTATTTATAGTAACAACTGTTAACACTTGAACTCAACAAATATAACTTTAAATCTCATTTTCATACGCAAGATGTTTCTGGAACACACCTAATCTACACACGTTTCAATTTGAAAAAATCACTATATCAACAAGGTTTAAAATAATTAGTTAACCACTCAACTGGGATCGGCAACCAAATTGGTTTGTTTACTTTTGCCAAGTCTGTGGCAGGAGCCAAAATTGAGCACAGTTCTAAAACTTGTTTTGTTTACATTTTTTAATCGTCTCATATTTTACGGAGATGATGTACTTTCGCTGAAAATGCAATACAGCGTCGTTTAGTAATAAAGATCTACAAAAATATAAGGTTTAATAAAAAAATTACATTATTGGAAAAATATGTTTTAAAAAGGGCCTCAAACACGGTATTGATTCCGAACGAAGTCCCCAGTTTCGCCATCTAGCGAATAGTGACGTTCCCAGTTGAGTGGTTAAGTAGTATGACTAATGGCCCTTCAATGCCCTGGCATTGTAAAGAACTAAAAGCGATGGTAATCACTTACAATAAGGTTGGCCGTAACTTCGTCTGTCTACAAAAGCTTGAGATGGTGATGGTTTTCTCACTTTTTAAGTTTTTCAATAAAAGTACTTTCATCTGACTTTTTGGTATTCCATATTCTTTTTTTTTTTTTTTCTATTTATTTTGGCAACAAACAGTCATGTACAAAATATTATTACTATTATATAAACTAGTTTTTTCTTAAAGACCTAATAGTGCCGATAATATGATAAGCAATTAAAAAAAAAACATAGTAACAAGCTTCACAGTAACCATAAATTAGTTTTATATAAAAATACGTATCTTATTTTATATTAATTTGATTTGTGTACATATAAAAAGTATGACTTAAGTTACAAACATTTTTTTCGTTTAGGAACAAGTCAAATAGTATTCTCTAACAATTGAAATGCAAATAAATTTGCTTTTTTAAGGTATCGTAAGTGATAAAGAATATATCTAAATTATTGAACTCATCGTTATATATTTCGGTGCTACGACAAAGGTATTTATTTTTAGTGTATTTTTTAGAGCAGCGTGGTGGTTGGAACACTCCCATTTTATTTCGTCTAGTAGAACGCACGGACATACGTATATTCTTTAACTCTTTGTTCCTACGTCAATACTGAAATATTAAATTGATCAAACTGAATTTATGTATTTTAGGGGTATTCCGTCCTACACTTTTTCCTCGCATCAATCAAAATATTCAGACGAGCGTGGGCGGATTTCGCAGTAATCTTTATAGCTTTATTTTTTCACAGAAAAATACTTTTACGATTATCTGTGCCTAGTTCGCGTCATTGACGGATTCGGTTATTTCCCGTCTTGAGCTTGATAAAGTGACAATTGACGCAGACGAAGTTGGTAAATATTATTATTTAGACCTACTGTTGGTACAAAACAGTCCGAAATTGTGTGTCCTTTTTTTTTAGTTGGAGGAAATCACCGGATCCCCGCCCGCCCCGCGGGCGGGGTATGTGGGAGTTGAACCGCACTAAAACCTCCAACCGCTCACACTCAGCGTCCGAACCCCGGCTGAGGCCAGAACCCAGCACGGGATTATGAGGGACGGCGCGACGCGTTACGCCCGAGGCATTCTTTCCCGTCGCGCCGCCCCCTCCGGACGCCGAACCGGCAGCCGCCGGCGATACGGCCACCGGCTCTCTCGGTCGGCGGGCTATCCGAAGCCCGCCAAGATGGCTGGACCGCGTGTCACCCTCCCACGGAATACCCCGCTGGGTTAGAACCAGCGTGGGTCGGGGAGCGCGGTCCGCCATCCCCCGGATGCTCTAACGCTAAGGGCGTGCTGAGCGAGACACGACACCTTCTTGGGTCCCCGCTCGTACTCGCATGCGTTGGGGACCCGAACCTTTTAAGGGGCCAGAGTCCGGGCGAGATCCCGGTTCTGACCCCTTGCTCGACGGCGGCGTCGTGCAATCGCTGGGCGGAGGGAGGAATATACCCTCTCCCTCGCCCACGACGCCGCCTGCTTCTGCGAGATGGTGGACTCGCAGAATTCGAGCATCGCCTTCCAGGACTCGTCGCTCTCGAGCATCGACGCCACGACGCCCGGGAGCGACAAGTCCGGTCCTATTTTTTGGACCAGGACACACCGCTGCTGCTCCCACGCGGGGCAGAGCGCGAGCGTATGCTCTGGTGTGTCCCGGTCACATCTTACACAGTGATGGCACCTCGTCGTCGGCTCTGCCTGTACCAGGTGCAGATACCTTCCGAAGCACCCGTGCCCGGTCAGCATCTGCACCATCCAGAAGGTGAGGCGTCCACGTTTGCCACGACCCACCCAATCCTTGAGGACGGGGCGGATCGCCTCGACGGTCCGCAGACCCCAAGTGGGGTTAGCGAGTCGTCGCTCCCACGACTCCATTACGGACCGCCGAGATTGGACCCTCCGGTCCCGGACCGATTCCGGCAGGATACGCACCACGCCCCGGGCGCGAAGGTCGCATCGCCAACGGTAATCGTCAGCGAGCGCCTCCGCCTCCAACTCCCAGGGCGGCGTCCCCGCCAGCACGCACGCCGCCTCAAACGCGACGGTGCGGTATCCGCGGATGACCCTGATGGCTACGATGCGCTGTGGCCGACGCAGGCACCGGGCAACAGTTGCCCGAGTGCGAGGCTCGGCCCAAACGGGCGCACCGTACAGGGCCATCGAGCGCACTACCCCCGCGTAGAGGCGGCGCACGGCGTAGCTGGGTCCCCCGATGTTCGGAAGCAGCCGACCGAGATGGCCGGCCGTCCTCACAAGACGGGGAACCAGCGCCTCGAAATGGGTCCGGAAGGTCCAACGGCTGTCCAGCACGAGGCCGAGGTACCTGAGATGCACCCCGACCTCGATTCGGACGCCTCCAACTATGACGTGGGCGTCGACGGGCGGCACCGCCCTTGCCCTGTGAAACCACAGGGCCTGGGACTTATGCAGCGCCACGTCGAGGCCCAGTCTCCTGATTCTGCCGACGACGAGGGCCACCCCCGCTGTGGCAAGACGGGCAGACTCTCTGTGGTCGTCCCCCCGGGCCACGACCAACGTGTCGTCTGCGTAACAAACGACGCTAAGGCCCGGGAGGAGGGCGCCCCTCAGCACCCAGTCGTACCCGATATTCCACAGGAGGGGTCCAAGAACGGACCCCTGTGGAACACCGCGCACGACCTGGAACCGGTGCAAGGTCCCACCGTACCCGGTACATTCGACCGACCTGGCCTCCAGGTAGGAGCCGATCAGCCGGCGGAGATAGAGGGGCACTCCGTGCCTCTCCAGTGCCCCCCCAATCACGGACCAGGGCAGGGTGTTAAAGGCGTTGGCGATGTCGAGCGACACCGCCAAGGCCACCCCACCCTGGGAGACGGCCTCCTCCGAGAGGGCCCGGACGCGCAGAATAGCATCTACGGTCGAACGACCCTCCCGGAAGCCGTACTGCTCCGCCGACAGATCGGGTCCAACCCCGACCAGGTGCCGAACGATGCGGGCAGCCAGAACGCGTTCCAGCAATTTGCCCACCTCGTCCAGCAGTACGATGGGACGGTAACCGGCGGCTGAGTCCGCCGGGCGCCCCTCCTTACGTAGGAGGACCAGTCTGCCCGTCCTCCAGAGCGAGGGAAACCGTCCCGACTCCAGGCATGAATTGTACAGCCTCAGGAGTCGGTCCCCCAGGGCATTGAGGGCCAAGGCGAGGACCCGGCCGTGGATGCCGTCCGGGCCGGGCGCCGTGTCTTTCCTGCTCATTTTGACCACGGCTTCTTGGAGCTCATCTTTGGTGATGTGAGGCACCACCACCTCAGCAGTGGACTCACCGCCGGTGTGATCCGGCGGCTCGCCCATAGCAGGCGGAGTGAATCCGTCCTGCTCCTGCGGGAACAGCGCCGAAACGATGTCCCGCAGCTGCTGAGGCTGGAGACGCTCGGTCAGGGGAGGCGCCCACGGGCGCAGTCTGTCGCGCACCGCTTTATATGGGCGCCCCCACGGATCGTCGTCGAGCGTCCCCAAAAGAGTCTCCATATACCTCTCCTTGGCCTGCTTGATGGCCAGCTGCATGGCACTCCTCGCTTCAGCGTACTCGCCATACAGCCGGGCCTCCTCCTCCGCGAACGCGACGGGATCGTCGCGACGCGCGAGGATACGGCGGCGATGTCTGGCGCACCGGCGCCTCGCCCGGACGCATACAGCACGAAGCTGCGCTATCTCGGGCGACCACCAGTACGCCGACCTGTTAGAAGACCGAGGGCTGACCCGGGGCATCGAGGCATCGCTGATGCGATGCATCGTGTCCCGGAGCCACAGCGCCTCGGCCTCCACATCTACAGGGTGTGGACGCATAGGCGTCCACGCCGCCACCGTGGAGGCTTCCATCAAGCGCTCCTTGTCCAGGAGCTTCAATGCCCATCTGGGGAGTGACCGGGGCGCAGTTCCGCGGGCGACCGCGGTTGTCGTGGAGGCGGAAAGATCAAACCGGATGTACCGGTGATCCGACAAGGATTCCGCCCCCACCAACACCTCCCAACCGCGGATGCGCTGTGCGATGGCAGAGCTCGCGAACGTCACGTCCACGATGGACTCGCCCTGCCACCGCACGCAAGTCGCGACCGACCCTCTGTTCATAAGACAGAGTCCGGTCGCGACCGCCCACTCCTCCAGTCGCCTACCCCGAGGTTCGGAGCGGGGGCAACCCCAAGCGACTGACTTCGCATTGAGGTCCCCCGCCAGTATCACCGGGCCGGGAGCGGAGCGCTGAGTAATCGCTCCGATCCCGCCCAGCAACTGTTCGAACTCGAGAATAGGTCGACTTGGAGGGAAGTACGCCCCGATCACGACGGTGTCTTCCATCTTTACCGCGACGAACCCTCGTCCCCTGGCCACCATTACCAGGGGCGGGATCGCCGCGGCTCTTCTTACGTGGATGGCCGCCAAGCCGCACTCGTCCCCGAACCAGCAGTCATCTGCCGGGGGAACGAAGTACGGCTCCGCGACCACCGCTACGTCGATTGACCACTCCGCCATGCTCTGGAGCAAGATGTCCTGAGCCCTGGCGGAGCGGTTCAAATTCCCTTGGAGGAAGCGACGGGTGCAGTCCATTACGGTTGGACCACATCCATCGCTCCCTCCCCTTCTCCATCGCCCCCGCCTTCGGGCGCACTAGGCGCCACGGCGGGGTCCGAAACGTCGGCCGGTACTCCCCCGGCCGATCTCTTCTGTTGGCGCCGCTTGCTCTTGCGGCGCCTGTTTCGTTCGGCGTTAGCACCGGACGGGGAGCAGGCTTTGCCTCCCGCCCGGTGATCGGCCCTGCGCCCGGCCGCCGCGCACAGCGCACAGTGCGGGGCAGCCGAGCACACGGTCGCCTTGTGCCCGGCCTGACCGCAGCGGAAACACAGTCCGCTGCGGTCTACAGTGCTGGTGCACCTGGCGATACTATGCCCCGTGCCAAAGCACTTGAGGCATCGCCAGGCGCGTGGCTCCAGCAGCCGCACGTGGGCCGCAACCCAGCCCACGCGCAGCCTGCCGGGATCCCCTGCTGGCCTTCCGGGCGGAGGAGTCGCCAGGGAGTTGGCGGTCTCAACCGGGCATCGTGCCCACACGGAGCTGGCCCCGGTGTAGCCTCGGCGAAGCTCGCCTACGGCTACGTTCTCCGGGGCACATTTGCCCTGGGCAGCGATGGCCGCCACCACCTCCTCCCTGGTGGTGCAGTCGTCCAGGCCGGTCACCCGCAACTCGGCCATCTTGACCGGCCTGTGCACCTTGACCTCTTCCTCCGGCCACACGACCCGGAGGCCCGACGCTAGACGGTCGGCGACAGCACCACTGTCGGCGCCGCCGGGACACTCCAGCAATCGGGCCCCGTTGGCCGTGTGCCGGATGCGGAGGCCGTCCTCCGCCCCTATCTCTGCCAGGTTGATGGCCGCGCGCGCTTTCGCCATGACGTCGGGGTAATTCAACCCCTTCGCCTGGCCGGCAGGCAGCAGTGTGACCACCACTGCAGCCCGCCGCGGCGCGCGCGGCTTCTTCTTAGCCTTCTGGCTTTTCGTTTTCTTCTTGTTTTTTCCAGCGGCGGGCGCTCGACCCGATTGGGGAGCAACCGCGGCCGCCGGAGTCGCATTCGTGTTTTGGGCAGTCGGCACTCTCGTGGCCGCTGCCCTCGTCCCAGTCTGTGGTTGGGCCGGGGTGACCTCGACCCTGGCCCTTTTGGCGCCCCGTTTCACCACCTCAGTCCAACCCTCATCCATATTTGGTGGGGGTGGAGGAAGTGGACGGGGCTGTGGGGATGGCGTAGCGGTCTTAGCTCCGCCATCCCCTTTCTTTTCTTGTTCTTTCGGTTCGGGCCGGTTGGAGCCGGACCCGGGCGTGCTTCCGGCGGCGTGGCGAGAGCGACTGGACGCGGCACAGGTGCTGTCGCACCGCGCAGGGCCGCAAGTTCGGCCCTGAGTTCGGCAATTTGCTTGCCGAACTCCGCTGTCAGCTCTCGCCTGATGCGAGCAGCCATCTCATCCGGGGACTCGACGGTCTGCTGCACCCTAGCTCGCGGTGACGCGAGTCTCTTTTCCTTCCGCCCCGGCAGCCACTCGCTGTCGGTCTCCCTGGTCCGCGTCGGCACCTTGGCCGGCGGCGGAGGAGGAGGAGGAGGCGGTGTAGGTCGCGCCTTTCGCGGGGCGCGCGCCGCCTCACGCTCGGCCTCGGCCTGTGCCACGGCCGCCAGTCTCTCCTTGAGGACGGCCACCTCGGCCGTCGATCGCTCCAACTGTGTTTGGAGCTCTGTGTCCCTGCACACGGCGGCCGCGACGACCGGCATCACCTTTCTAGCCTCGGCCGCTATCTCGCGCCACTCGCGCGCCTGGCTCCGGGCTCCCTTAGAGGTATATCTGTTGGCGGCAGTGGTGGCTCGCCTCCTCAATTTTTCCAATATGACGACGGGGCTCTCGGAGAGCTCCCCGTCTGTTGTTATGGCCGAGGCAAAGGACGCCACCGACCGCGCCGGCGATGTCCTCATAGCCGAGGCAAAGGACGCCACCGACGGCGTCGGCGACATCTTCCGGGGCCTTCCCCGGGGCTTCGCGACCTCTTTCTGGGCGGGCTCTCGCGTCACCTCCTCGTCAGAGGAGGCGGGCGAAGACCCGCTTTCGGAGGTCCGGCGCGCCGCGGACTTGCGCTTGCGCCTTGTTCTCCCGCTTTGCTCTTCAGAGCAGGCATCGCTCGCGACAATGCTCGCGCGCGATGCCCGCCCTGACCGTACGCCAGAGGCATTCTCCGTCACAGGGGCCTGGTCGCCCACCCCTGTGCGGGCTTCAGCGATGGACTCGAAGTCCATCACTCGCCGAGAAGTCGGCGGGAGTAATCGCACTAGTGCGATTACTCCCGGGCACCCAACCTCACGGCCGCTCTCCCGTCACTGTTTGGCACCACCCGGGGACCACGTGTGGGGTTAGCCTTCTAGGAAGGTGGTAGTCCCACGGACGCCAGTGACGGGGGCCCCCAATTGTGTGTCCTAATAAATTACCTAAATAGAACATATCGAGGGTATAGTGCTAAAACCCAATAAGTGTCAAAACAATCTAAAAATGCTTTTTTAGTCTATCTAGATCAGTTTTACCGCGCTCTTTCTAGTAGTGTAATCAAATAAGAAGAATTAATTGTAAAGAAAGTTAATTGACGTAAAACGCCAATAAATTCCCCTTGATTAGAAACTTTAACTTTGAACATTTCGAGAGTAACAATTTTACACTTATTGGCTTTTAGCACTATACCCTCGATATTACGTGTTTTACAAACTTCAGTTGAAATTTAAATATTAAACGAGAAAGATTGAAATAAATGCTGATCTGTAATTTCATAGATCGCGTTTCCACATTGGCTCGCTAACGTCCAACTCTCGTATAAAACAAATGACGGTGACGGCCGACAAATATAAAACTTGGAAGTTGGCGAGCCAATGTAGAAATGCGACAATAGATTGTTCATCATTAACATCGCCGAGACAATAATATCAAAAGACTACCAAGATTTGCCACTTGATCGTAAGTGGTAACCGTCGCTCATGAACCTCTGCAATGTCAGGGGACACTGCTAGGAAACTGCTCTAGTTTCTTTTGAAGAAGGACAAGTCAGTGCTATTTTTACGCTGTAATCGTATTCCTAGTATATTTGTTCAAAGTCAAAGTCAAAGTCAAATCATTTATTTCAAAGTAGACGTGGACACACATACATTTTGAATGTCAAAAATCAAATCAAAAGTTCTACCACCAGTTCGCTAAAATTACGCCTCCGTCTTGAGAAGAACCGGCGCAAGAAACTCAGCGGGCATGTCTTTTTTTAATTTAATATGTTATTGTTTCTTTTTTTTTTTAATTTTTGTTTTACAATATTTTTGTTTTTAACAAATGTATCAGTTGAAATGGCCCGGGACGAGCACCTCATTCCCATTTTGTGCAGTCATTTATATAATCATTAAGTTTATAATATGCTTTACTGCATAGCCGTTCTTTGATAACTCTCTTAAACCTATTTATAGGCAATGTTTGAACGGCCACTGGGATTTTGTTCGAAGCCTAATGGTAAATATTGTTTAAAGGTCACTCGCCGGTCACTCGCACTGACTTTATTCAAAGACTGTGCGTATATTTTCAGTAGACATGTTTAGTCTACTGAACTCAAGACTATAACTGAATTAAACGCATCGACGAGTGAAATATGACATGTGCGTAGAAAACTTACTGAGAAAACTGTGTTTGTTTGGTTAAATAATCTATTTTAAAGAAAACTTTAAATACAAGCTTTTAAGATCCTGGTTATCTTGTAGCAGTAGAGTTCTAGCTTATCAACTCAACGCAACCAAATTGGTTTGTTTACTTTTGCCAAGTCTGTGACAGGAGCCAAAATTGAGCACAGTTCTAAAACTTTTGTTTACATTTTTTAATCGTCTCATATTTTACGGAGATGATATATTTTCGCTGAAAATGCAATACAGCGTCGTTTAGTAAGAAAGATTTACAAAAATACTAGCTGCCCAGCGCAACTTCGTCTGCGTCAAAAAAAAATCCCGGATATGAATCTAAACCATTCTCGAATCTCCACGAACACACACAAAAAATTTCATCAAAATTGGTCCAGTCGTTTAGGAGGAGTTCAGTCACATACACACGTACACAAGAAATATATATATATTAAGATAAGGTTTAAATAAAAATCTAAATTAAAATTTATTGGAAAAAATGTTTTTAAAAAGGGGCTCAAACACGGTATTGATTCCGAACGAAGTCCCCAGTCTCGCCATCTAGCGAATAGTGACGTTCCCAGTTGAGTGGTTATACAAGTAAAACGAGCTCAAACACGACGGGTCTATCTTGTTTAGCACAAGAGTTCCTATGACCACCTTCCAAACCATCATCAGATTAGCACTATTTTGCCATATTATTGCATTGTCACGCGTTGTACATCCGCGTGCAAAATATCTTTGTCTAATTTAGCTTGCAAGATTCCACCGGAACTTACATCCAATAAATCTTTAAATAAGATGGAAAATAATTTGGATGAATTTTTAATACGCTTCGGAGTATATAGGTAAATTTGTGAATAGTAAAATAAACAAACTTTCAAGTGAAATGAAGTACTTTAGTAATTTATGGAAATTTTATAAAGGTCTACCTACTTCAATAAAAGTTTAAAGGCAGTTAGAAGTTACACCCTGAAAAAAAAATGTTTTGTCGAAATGCGTAGTTATTGTAACGTGCAAAAAATGCCGCTGTCCTGAATATGCCGCTACCTAAAAATAGATTTGATCGCTACTTCGTTTTGTCATTTAAGTAATTGGATTATACTTCATATTTTTTTTTAAATGAACTACTTAAAAAATAAAGGTTGGTAACGCGGCAAAATTAATTTCATAAACTGTTCTATCTCTTCAGCTGCAAAAATAGCGGCAAAATTTGCAATGCGGCAAAATAGTATGCAGTATTTACGACCGTCCGCAGCATAACCAACGCACTAACGTAAATAAAAATGAGCCTATCCAATAAATATAATTGAATACACCCGCATAAGAATTCAACAGCAGGCTTTATCAAAAACCATAGCCCTGGAATGCAGCTAAGTTCCAAGAACCATTATCAGGGGACAAATCGAGTCGATATCAAACCACACCCGGCCGTATAGTACGAAAACACTGACCGCTGGTCACAATTAAGAATAAAAACTACATAATTACGTACGCACACGACAAATTTACATTTGCCGCCGAAAAAAGGCGGGAATCCCTTCTTTCTAGCAAAAATATATGGGGCTATACAAAAAATATAAAGAATTGACGGCAAATTTAAAGTTGCGTATGAGTATATGAGGAATTGTTGACGGCGCGCAGTTTCAGTTGTGTTTCGACTCCGTAGGGAGGTGGACCTCTCGCGTGCTAAATAGTGTTGTGAAAAGTTGAGTGAAATGAATTGGTCGATTTTAATCTGTCTAATCGTATTGGCGAGACGCGGCGACAGTGGAGGTAAGTTAGACAGAATAAACTTAAAATTGGAAGATAATTAATAATCTTAAAACAAAATGAAGGTATTTGCGAATCCAAGAAAATTTCGGTAAAAAAACAATAAACATAACTGCTACCACCTAACTCCATATTATTATAACGATACCAAAGAAAGTTTAAGAAATATTTAATGATCGACGGTACCCAGTTGTTAAAGGCAATGCTTTTCCTCTGCTAAAGCCGTAATCTATGGGCAATAACAATCAATCGTCCTACCTAAATTACAATTACTAACTTTAATGTAAGCGTGGTTTCAGTAAACATTTTGTAACACGAATTTCTAATTGCATGATATCTTCGCCCATGGACCTCACGATAGACATCGATTTATTCCTATTACTTTTACTTTAAAGAGTTTTTAAATCTGTTGCAACATTCAAAGTTGATTTCTTTAATGATTCTAACTTTCATGTGAATAATTTAATACCTCTAACATTTCTTATTTTCTTCAACTTACTTCTCTCAAATAAATCAGCATTGTAATATGCTGAGTTTGATTAATGATTGATGGCATTATTCTCGTCCAATTCACCATATTTTTTTAATAATGACCCCCTCACCATCCGCTAAAACATTATAAAATATTTGCATAAAATGGACCTCATTTTGCCGCCATGATCGCGCCATCCTGTCCGAACATGTCAGAGATAGACATGTGCTTAAATATTTAATCAATGACCACATTTTATTCTAAGTAATCGTCGTGAACCTTTTCCTCATGTGTTATCTCTCACTGTTAATGAACTTTGTTAAAACTTTTATCTTGTTTAGTTTATCTGGCGATTTCAATTCTTTTTATGTTAGCCGCTTGTCATTTGTTTTTTATGAGATTAAGTGTGTTTTTCTACATATAAATCAATCATTGTTTGGCGCAAGTACCATATCACAAGTACTATAGAATAAACTTAAAATACATTTGCTTTGTATGGGAATTTAAGCTATTGACATGTTGATAACTATGATCACTTAGCAGTGCGGCACTTTTGGACATGAAAGAAAATTATGAGACATTTTTGCCGCCATATCACAGTCACGTTAGATATTTTTGCCGCATTATAAAATATACTTTTGTCTTTTTGGAAAGGAGGTCACACGTTTTCATTTTAGTATAAAATTACTTGTTTAGCTCCTTAACTAAAACAGTGACTTTTTAAGGAACATATAACAATGTTGTAAGTATTCGATATCCAATAAATATTCCTATGCACCTCATCGTGCGGTTAATTGTTCATCGAATGATCTAAGTAAGTAAGGATTACATCATACAATTCTTATTAATAAAGTTGAAGTAATTTCTATTGTAAACATTTCATGGAAAATCATCTTGTGGGAAATTCTAACATCAATGTAACTAATTTATGAAAATGTATTTTGGTATATACATTTTACTCTTCATTCAAAGGATTTTATGCTTAACGCCCATTTTATAAGGCTTAAAATGCAACGCTATTCCATAAAACCAATAAACTAGTAGTAGCAAAGTATAATTTACCTTCTATAGAAGGCTATTAAACTTTAGATCAAAATGAAATTAATTACATTCATTTCTAATAATTACAAGGTTTTTTCGTCTAATTTTACAATGTAACATGAAATAAACCATGTAGATCTAATTAATCAGTTACTAACACAAACATTTTGGGCTAAAATTGCCGCTCTAGGCCCTACCCTATTCAGCCTGCTAGCAAATCCGGTACTAAGGCCTTGAATATAATACATCAATCTGAACAACGTAAAAACCGAACTACATAATCGATAATCTCTACTTGGAAGTGTCGCTGGAACAATAGATCTATTGTAACAAACAATTATGCTGTCGTATGTTGACCATTAAATAGCATTATCATCTATTATGTATAACTACCTAACACTTCCTGGTTTTATATTAATTTTAAGGCAAACGTCACTGTCAGGTTGCAGCCATTTTGCCGCTATAACTAAATTTGCCGCGTTTTCTAATGCTCTCTACTATGAATGGTCTTGTTTTGCCGCAGTTGAGCAAAATCATGATTACGCTGAATGACAAGTAATTTTGTACTTGGAAGTAGATATGCCATCAATTATACAAACTATATTAAATGAGTTTATAGTTTATACAACGGTTTTTTTAAATGATAATTTTAATATTTGTGTAGGTGACGTAGATAATCGCGTGTTTAAAGAAATTTAGATATTTCATAATCAAAACTATAAAATCATACATAAAATATGCAAAAGTTTGAAAATCACCTGAACTAGTGTTCCTCAAAGTCAAAGTCAAATCATTTATTTCAAATTAGATGTGGACACACATACATTTTGAATGTCAAAAATAAAATCAAAAGTTCTACCACCAGTTCGCTAAAATTACAAAGCAATTACATACCGCGCTTATCATAGACTAAGATCATTTTAAAACAATTTAATTACGGAATGATTCATTTAAGATGAATTAATTTTTAATGGGTAGTCGTGGTGGTTGAAGCGCTTGCCTTCCGTACGGGAGGTTGCGGGTTCAAAACCAGCTGGCCTGTAACAGTAAAGGTACCTCTAAATCTTAATGTGAAAAATATTTATGTGCAATTTTTCACAACAAAAACGGTGAAGGAAAACATCGTGAAACCTGCATATCGGAAAAGGGTTCTAAAAATACTTTGAAAATATGTGAAGTCCCCAATCCGCTCTGGACAAGCGTAGTGGACTATGCCTAATTCCTCTTCTGAGGAGACCTGAGCCCAACATTGGGCAGTAATGGGTTGGTACAGTACAGTAGTCATTTTGTAATTCGGACATTTTTAGGAATTTTCCTCAAAAAAATCAAAACCGGTAATGGTTTCGACGAGCATGACGTCACAGAAAAACAACATGTTTCTGATAATGACCGCAATAATATTATTTACTAAAATATCTTCCCGATCGATTTCTCGGAACAACAAAAATAACTGAAATAATTAAAGGAAGTGGTCGACGATAATTTAGAACATTTTACAACAAATATACCACATTTAGTTTAGACTTTAGGTACAAATTACAGACTGATAAAAACTTTTTTGAATTAACTGATCCGGCAGGGTTACAAAAAAACCGCGAAATTTGAAATTGGAACGTTATCTATGCTTTTTTTCTAATGTGTATGCGTCTTAAAGTTTAATAAAATAGAAAAGTAAATTTTCATCTTACTCTTATTTGAATGCATTTATGATGACTTTTCGTGTAGTTTTGAATTGTCTGCAATCAAAATATAATGATGAAATGTTATTCAAATCACGCTTAAAAACTAAAAAGGGCTTGACCACGATTTTATCACCAAATTTAGCATATAAGCCCTTCGTTGGTAACTACTGCAATTATCACAGACAAAACGTTTTATATTCGTGCCCACGCCACGTGAATACCTAAACAATAAGTTTAACACCAAACAAAAAGCTTTTAAGATCCTGGATATCATGTAGCAGTAGAGTGCTAGCTAATAAACGAGCACAAACTCGACGCGTCTATCTTGTTTAGCACAAGAGTTCCTGTGACCACCTTCCGAATCCATCATCAGATCAGCACCATATTATTGCATTGTCACGCGATATACATCTGCGTGCAAAATGTCAGCTCAATCGGAAACTGGGAAATTTGTCAAATTTAGTTCGCACGATTCTACCCGAACTTACATAGTTACATCCAGTGCAAGTTAATAATAAAGCTTGTAAACAATGTCAAATGTAAATTAGTTAGACTTCGAACGGGTTTAGTGCAAAACCATGTTTATTTTTAGTCCAGTCACAGCTAGTTTACGGTTAAAGTGCTCGGTTTAATATATGGGTATATTTTAAAACGGCCACTACCTCCCAATATAAATTTCTCGCAACCATAGAATGCTTGTAACTCGTAAAGTAAGTTATTAGTATTAGACAAACTTCCCGGTTTATATCCAAGATCTTAAATATTTTATTTAATTAAAGTATATTTATACATTTGCATCATTACGTTTTTCTTTAGAGATAGCATTAACACGAGAATCATTAGCCAAAATTCAACTTGAAAGTGCCTTAAGTTTGTACAACGTTTATAACCTATTTAATAAAAGTTACGTTCAGATATTAAGTATATTTTTCTTTGTTAAGCTTGATTACTGCCCTTGGTAGTGGATCGGAAACAGTGATTGCATCAGTTACCGACAGGGTGCACCAGTGATCGACACATTAGACCGGCAACTGAGAGGTTACAGCAGTTACCGTCATGTTGGACCGACAGGGCGCACCAGTGGTCGACACTTTGGATCGACAGGGTACACCAGTGGCCGACATGTTGGACCGACAGGGTACACCGGTGACCGACACATTGGACCGGCAACTGAGAGGTTACTTTAGATACCGACATTTTGGACCGACAGGATACACCAGTGGCCGACATGTTAGACCGACAGGGTACACCAGTGACCGACACATTGGACCGGCAACTGAGAGGATGCTTTAGATACCGACACTTTGGACCGACAGGGTACACCAGTGGCCGACATGTTAGACCGACAGGGTACACCAGTGGCCGACATGTTAGACCGACAGGGTACACCGGTGACCGACACATTGGACCGGCAACTGAGAGGTTGCTTTAGATACCGACACTTTGGACCGACAGGGTACACCAGTGGCCGACATGTTAGACCGACAGGGTACACCGGTGACCAACACATTGGATCGGCAACTGAGAGGTTGCTTTAGATACCGACATGTTGGACCGACAGGGCGCACCAGTGGCCGACATGTTCTATCGACAGGGTACATTGATGACCGACAGTGTACACCGGTGACCGACAAGATCATCCGACAGAATGCACCAATGACCGACAAAAAGGACCGGTAACAAGGTTAGGTGTTCATCAGTAAAAATCATTCATCATTCCCGCCAAAAATTTAATCAAATGTCAAACATTTCTTTTTGTTCAGACGAAAGCTTCCAAGGTTATCATGCCACAAATAATATATGAAAACGGCGCCAAAGCTGATTCATTTCGATTGATACCAATCGACTCCAATAAACTACGTGTTATCATTTTATTTACGTTAACTTTTTTGCATCGTTCAATTGGTTGAAATATATTTATTATCCGTTTGAAGTTATTGATTTATATGATTTTCAATTGATTACTGGAGTGTGATTCAGACGGTGTCTGGTTCAATTCATGACCTACCAAGGGCAGAACTATCTATATTTATTTTAATCATTACATTACAACAAAGTCGATTCCCGCTGTTTGTTCTATGCTTGAATCTTAAAGACTACGCGTACAATCTTAATATATATATTTCTTGTGTACGTGTGTATGTGACTGAACTCCTCCTAAACGACTGGACCGATTTTGATGAAATTTTTTGTGTGTGTTCGTGGAGATTCGAGAATGGTTTAGATTTACAGTTGGTCAAGGTCTGATGATGGAGCTGGAAGGTGGCTATGGGAACTCCGTCATTAAGCAAGATAACCTCATCGTGTTTAGGCTCTAATGAAGCGTCCCGATGAGTACTTTAGATTGCCGGGAACAATTCCTATGCGACGCAGACGAAGTTGCGCAGGGCAGCTAGTATTTGATGTATTTTTGACCGACTTCCCAAAAGGAGAAGGTTATGTTAACAGTATTTTTTGTTTGTCCTCAAAAAAAATGATACCCGACATCATCTATCGTCTGAAACAAGAATCATCCGAATCGGTTCATCCAAACTAAAATTCCACAGGTAACAACCGTAAACAATACAGACGTATTGATATCCTTTTTGCATCGGTCAAAAATGTAAGTCGTCGTATTCATTAAGTTAAAAGTTTTTGGAACGAAGTTCCTTATTTTGCGATATCGAAAGGGGGCTAGACGGAAATTCTTATGAAAAAGTTGTCACGATACTTTTTTGTTTTAGATGATTAATGCTAGATGGCGCTGTGATCAAAAATTTATTTTTTTAAGTTATAATAATTAGTTTAAAACTCTGTCTGTCTCTATTAAATTTTATTACAATTCCCTCACTAATTAATCAAAAGGAACTTGGTTCCATCCGGGTGTCCCTTGACACCTCTCAAGTTTTTTTTATTTTTCTCTAATAGTAAAAATAATAGATCTAGGTTTCGCTTCGCAACAGCCAAGTAAAGAAGTCGGTGTTCGTGAATAAATTAGCATGAAATTGAGATGAAGTGCGATTCCCTTCGAATAGCACCGTTATTTGTGCCGCTTAGCACCGCGCATTCTATCCTTGTACACTGCCGGACAACAAAAGTGGTATAATAAATATTTTATTCAATTTGTGATAGAAACTATTTGCAATATAAATAAGACAGAGAATGGCTATGGTATTAATAAATAAATATACATTTACCAGTTATTATTATTATTTTATTCATAGTAATAATGCGTGACATAGCCCAAAGAATTGCATCTTTGAAGTGGCAATGGGCAGGACACATTGTGCGCAGAACTGATGGCCGATGGGGCCGAAAAGTTCTAGAGTGGCAACCACGAACTGGTAGGCGCAGCGTAGGCAGACCTCTCACAAGGTGGACCGATGACCTGGTCAGGACCGCGGGAGGTGGCTGGATGCGGACAGCGCAGGACCGATCGATGTGGCGAGGTTTGGGGGAGGCCTATGTCAAGCAGTGGACGTCTATAGGCTGATGACGATGATGATGAATAATGCGTGAATTTAAAAAAAAAAATTAGGAGTCAGTGTTGCCAGTACTGTATCTTGGTGCAAGACAATCAAAGGCATTATGTACCTTTCTTTGTCATTTCATATGTGTAATAAATGTATTATTACTTTCTTTCAGTCGCAATATTATAAAGGTCCCTTAACGTGTGATCGCTTACAAAGAAAAAAATGGCGGCGAATTTTAGAAAGATAAACAAAGAAATTATTAATGAATACGAAAGATGATTATGGCCGCATTAATTACCACACAAAATGCCTATTTAGTTTTAATCGCGTAGAGATAGCCTCTTGACTGTTTCGTGTGTAATTTGGGAAGATGTTATCGATGTGGAAACCGGCAACTCATACCACTATGTAGTAAATGTTGGGGTGCTTGTTTACGATTTATATTTACATACTGAAAAGTTTAACTGTATCAACCTACTAGTAAGTTTGAGTCTCGTCCTTAGAAGACCAGGATTTGTCCTTAATGACGTTTTGAGGACCTTATATACTTATTTATTTATTTATTTATTTATTTATAAAGGGCACCAACATGTTATACATCCAAACATGCAATACAGGTATATTAAGACACTTTCAGTACAGACTAAAATACTACTTCGAAAAATCATCTTTTTGGTCAAAATAAGTTTTACAGAATATGCGGTCTTTTTCTTGTTAATAACATAAGTGGCAATTCCATTAAGGTATTTCAGTGGTGACGTAAGCGAAATAAATACAATTAAATTTATAATTCTATTGGAATAACAGTTCTAAAAAGTTTTTTTTTTAAACACGTTTGTTGCTTGGTTTTCTCTTGATGAGAATATAAAGTTTCATGGGTTAGTTGATCTAAAAAAATGACGTAGATACTCTCGTAATCAACAATGACTGTTTTAATGATGTTTCATCATCATAATCATTTTACGGATCATTGTTATCATTTACATTCATTATAAATAATTACTACAAGTATGTGAGATGATAGTTTTTATTCACAGACTTATTTTACTAGCATTACAGCGTGATCATGATAAAATATTATCTAGTAACTAGCTTTTGCCCGCGACTTCGTTCGCGTGGACTTCAGGTTCGTCCCGTATTATTAAAAATTGTAGCCTATGTGTTATTCTGATGTATAAGCTATATGGTGGTAAAGTTTCATTCAAATCCATTCAGTAGTTTTTACATGAAAGAGTAACAAACATCCATACAAACTTTCGCCTTTATAATATATATTAGATTTATTTGAATCGGTGAATTTTGTTGGAGTACTTCGAAAGTTTACTTAGATTTTGAAGAATAATATAGATTAGAGGTCCTCAAACATGATACACTCCACACTAGGTCAGACCTATCTCGCGGGAGACCAAGGTCTAACAATTTAAATTTATTTATGGATTAAAAAAAGGAGACTAAACTATTTATTAATTGTGCTTTGCGCATTTGATAATGTCCCTACATCCCTTTGTATGCTTAAATAATTAAAACTACACAACGAAGTTTTATTTAATTTTTTTAATAGAAAACTGATTTAAGAGGAAGATATATGAGTATAATACATGCATAGAGAAACACTGATAATAATTTAAGCGGTTTTTGATCGTAAATAAGCACATTGCTCTGCACTTACTGAATTATCTACTTGTGAATACGAAGTTGTGAAAATCACATAGTTTATATAATATAAAAGTTAGTAAGTATAAATGTCTCGCAGTGTGTACCTGCTAGTCGCCGAGCGAGTTTGGGTTCAACAGCCGCAGTTGTCCTCTGCTGATCAACAACCATGAACCGACTTAGAATATAACAGGTTTATGTATTATACTTACAAGCTTTATATTAACTTGCACTGGATGTAACTATGTAAGTTCGGCTGGAATCTTGCGAGTCATATTTGACAAACTTCCCGGTTTCCGATTGTGCTGAACTTTTGCATGCAGATGTATATCGCGTGATAATGCAATAATATGACAAAATGGCGCTGATCTGATGATAGATTCGGAAGGTCATGGGAACTCTTGTGCTAAACAAGAAAGACCCGTCGTGTTTGGGCTCATTTTATTTGTCTTAGTTAGATTACATCATACATGATATCCAGGATCTTAAAGCTTGTAATTAAAGTATTTTCTCTAAAATAAATTATTATAAAACATACATATAAATTTAACTCTTTGTATTCATCGATTTAAAGGAGATAGTTTAGAGTTAACCGATTTTATAATAAGCTTATCAATTGCGAATCCGTGCGTGGAGAGAAAAAGTTTATTTTCCGTGAAAAAAGACAATACTTATTTCAAAAGTTTAATGTTAATTAAGTACACTAAAAATCTAGACATGTCACTATGTGCCTGCTTTTTGTAATTTCACATAATAATAAATCTTCGACAACTAAGAACAAAGAAATAAATCCTCAACAGGTTTCCTTGCGATGTTTTCCTTCATCGTTTTACTTCCAAAAAATTTCAGTCGCTTAGCGATTACAATTTCATATTCGATGCCGAATTATTCTTTGTTTTTTAGCTCAGCCGATTTGGATGATTCTAGTGTTAGGTGAAAATAGTCGTCGTGGGGTCCCATTATTAATTTTAGACCGAAAAGTACTTTTGGAGCTATATTGTTTTTTAACGGACAAGATATTACGATTTATTGTGAGTTTTTTGCGTGCGTTTCTTTTGTATATGAACCGATTTCGATGATTCTTTGTTTGTTAGAAAATTGACACTTTGAACTTTCAATTTCACTCTATTTATTGGAACGAAGTTCCTTATTGCGCGTAATCGAAAGGGGGCTAGACGGAAATTCTTATGAAAAAGTTGTCACGACACTTTTTTGTTTTAGATGATTATCGCTAGATGGCGCTGTGATTAAAATCTTTTAAAACTATTCCTTATTTTGTTTTATATGATTAATGCTAGATGGCGCTGTGATCAAAATATTTTATTTAAGTTATAATAATTAGTTAACTAAATTTTATTACAATTCCCTCACTAATTAATCGAAAGGAACTTCGTTCCATCCGGGTGTCCCTTGACACCTCTCAAGTTTTTTTTAATACTTTATTGTACACTACAGAGAAAGAACAAGTCGTTTCAATAAGCTATTATTACACTATACAGGATGGAACTATTATGTTCTTGCTCGTCTGTCATCACCTTTACATTGGCATTGGTCTACATTGTAAGAAAATAATTAAATGGTGTCGTGTGACCATGTATTCCCCTCCTTCCTCTGTTTCCTGCGCTGATTTTGTTATGACATTAAAATCATCACAAATTTGACTTTGTAGGTTATGTTTGCACTGGTTGTCCTTAGCTCTTAATATAACTTAACTGTTTAAAGGTCTTTATACAGGGTGTCCCGTTTTAATATTTTAATTATATTTTGTTAGATAGTTTTACTTTGGGTTTTTACTTTCAAAAGAGTTTCTTACTTTGGTTGGTTGTTATGAAGTTTGAAAATCCTTAAAAACTTATTGCGTATTTTGTGATAATAATTGGAAATGAGGAAAATAAATTCTCATGTCACATAAATTAACTTATGATTTACAAAATATATATCTATTTAGAAAACATTTTTTTTTTTTCACTTAATACTAAACTAAACATCTAACTATAAGGGCCGCCTTGTGCGGTGAAAGAATTCTCATGTCATACTATTCAAAAATTCAATGTAGCTATTTTTAAAAATAATTTTAATTACTAGTCTGTGTATGTCAATAGATGACACCATTGTAGTAAATGCCTGGAGTTCAGTCGGAAACATCTTGTTTGCTCTGTCTGCCTGTGTGTCTGTTGATTGAATATTTGAGAAAAATATTTTTTTTTTACAATATTATTTTGAATACGAGTTTTGGAACGAAGTTCCTTATCGCGCATTATCGAAAGGGGGCTAGACGGAAATTCTTATGAAAAAGTTGTCACGACACTTTTTTGTTTTAGATGATTATCGCTAGATGGCGCTGTAATTAAAATCCTTTAAAACAATTCCTTATTTTGTTTTATATGATTAATGCTAGATGGCGCTGTGATCAAAATATTTTATTAAATTTTATTCAAAAAATAAAATTTTATTACAATTCCCTCACTAATTAATCGAAAGGAACTTCGTTCCATCCGGGTGTCCCTAGACACCTCTCAAGTTTTTTTATTATACCTTTTATTATTTAAATTATTTTTCTTTAGCACATTATTACGATAAAAAACTTTTGATATTACCATCACGTCACGATCAACTTTGACTACTGCTACAAACAAACCAATTATGGTTCGTTATATCATACGAAGTTTCGTCCAAAATAGTATAGTTTTAGTATAAAGATCGTATCGTTCGTCTCTAATAATAGAAGTGCAATAATTACGAAGGTTAGAGGGCAAGCTGAGGAGCGGTGTGGCGCGCTCTGACGACACACGTCCTCACGTGACAGTACTGTTATGGCGTGAAAACAGCTGTCACTTTACAATACATGTTTTATACAAGCTTTACATTAACTTGCACTGGATGTAACTACGTAAGTTCGGGTGGAATTTTGCGAGTTAAATTTGACAAACTTCCTGGTTTCTGATTGAGCTCAAGCTTTGCATGAATATTGGAACGAAGTTCCTTATCGCGCGTTATCGAAAGAGGGCTAGACGGAAATTCTTATAAAAAAGTTGTCACGACACTTTTTTTGTTTTAGATGATTAATGCTAGATGGCGCTGTGATCAAAATATTTTCTCTTTCTATAAGAGAGAGAGAGACAGACGTTTTAAACTAACTAATTATTATAACTTAAAAAAATAAAATTTTATTACAATTCCCTCACTAATTAATGGAAAGGAACTTCGTTCCATCCGGGTGTCCCTTGAAACCTCTCAAGTTTTTATTATTTATATCGCGTGACATACAGTAAATATGATGTAGTCTGATGATGGATTCGGAAGAAGGAACTGACCCGTTGTGTTTAGGCTTGTTTTACTTGTCTTAGCTACCACTTTACTGTATGATATCCCGGGTCTCCGAAGTTTTTTTTGATGGATTACATAATAATACTAATACTGTACTGTACCAACCCATTACTGCCCACTGTTGGGCTCAGGTCTCCTCAGAAGAGGGATTAGGCATAGTCCACCACGCTTGCCCAGTGCGGATTGGGGACTTCACATATCTTCAAAGGATTTTTAGAACCCTTTTCCGACATGCAGGTTACCTCACGATGTTTTCCTTCACCGTTTTTAGCCAGTGGTGTTGTGAAAAATTGCACATAAATCTTTTCACATTTAGATTTAGAGGTACAAGCCGGCCGGATTTGAACGCGCGACCTCCCGTTCGGAAGGACGCGTTTCGACCACTACCCCACCACGACTTCTAATACATTACTATAAATAAACAAATCAATGTTTTATATAAAATTACAAATTCACAAAGGGAAAACGTGTCAAACTACTAAATTATACTATGTCTCTCTGCCATCTTATACTTCGAACGTCAACCGTCAAAGAGGCTCGACTGCGTGCAGGTTGTAGTGTTACATTACTTATTAATTACATAATTATACCTATTGTTTGTTTCAGCTCTAAAATGCAGTACAGGGTCAGAATCACTTTGCGTAACAGAGCAAGAATCAAAAGGTAATATTTTTTTAAGGTTTAATTTCTTTAAAAATCATACTATGACTTTTAGATCTGTGTTTAGAATTGTATATTTTTTAATGGACATAATTTTACAATGATTACATAATTCTTTTCTGTGTGAACCGATTTCGATGATTATATTTTGTTAAAAACCAGACACTAGATATTAGGTATTTCACATTTATTTGATAAAGATCTAACTAGTTATTTTTGAACTATTCTTAAAATTGTGAGTCGATATTCGTTTTTCTAATAAAAACTTGAGAGGTCACGGGACACCCGGATAGAACGAAGTTCCTTTCGATTAAAACGTATCTCATAAAAATTATTTCCTTTCGTAACGCGCGATAAGGAACGTGTTTTAAAATATTTTGATCACAGCGCCATCTAGTATTAATCATATAAAACAAAATAAGGAGTTGTTTTAAGATTTTGATCACAGCGCCATCTAGCGATAATCATCTTAAAAAAAAGTGTCGTGACAATTTTTCCTGAGTTTTTTTTCCATCTAGCCCCCTTTCACAACGCGCGATGAGGAACTTCGTTCCAAAAAACATTATTCGTCCATCTATTGTGTGTGCATGTTGCGTGACTGTTATAACACACTTTCATCTTCATCTTCCAGACAAACCAGAGGAGTTGTCAATAGATGACATCCCCGAGGCCATGGATTCGGAGGTGGAGTGTCTGGCGGGGACGGAATGGCAGAGCAACTGTCATCTCTGTCGCTGCTCCGACGCGGGGGTGGCGGAATGTTTGCGACAAGAAAGCTGTGATACACTCATATTCAGTAAGTTGCAGTATAAAGACTTATGAGCGACGGTAATCATTATCAGGCTGTAGACTCGTTAAGCTGTAATTGAAAAATAATAACGGCGAGGTTGCTGTATAACTCCATTCCTATCGGCTTCCTCTTTATTTATAGACTGGGGGACTTTGTCAGGTTGAAATAATTTAATCAAAATATGCCTATTCTCATAATCTCTCATATTGACTCCCTCTTTAAGAAACTAATACTGCTGTATACAGAGTGATTTCCTAGTGAGGGTACATATTGAAGGTCATGGTAGCTGATGGTTATATATACGACCAGTAAAAGTATTATTACCAAAGAATATGGCTTAATGCCTTAGTAATCGCAACTTAAAAATATCTAAAATTCTTGCAAAATGATGGTTTTTCGACAGCTGATGGGTGTGGCGGATGTGTGGGGTGCGCGAGATCACTAGAGGTCATTAGTCAACACGCTTTTAGCCGATATTGTTTATGTTTGCGGTAGTTTTGTCGAATTTCAATTAAAAAAAAAAAAAAAAAAAATTACCTATTTTTTGTAATATTCCGTATTAGAAAAGAGTACTCATCACCCTCCTGCAATATGTACCCTCTTTAACAAATCACCCTGTATAGCGTGTCAATGCAATAAAGTGGTACCTGGAGCTGATCTGATGACGGAGTCTGAAGGTGGCCATAGCATCTCCAGTACTAAACAAGATAGACTCGTCGTGTTTAGGCTCGTCTTGACTCTTACAATATCCATGATAAAAGCCGGAATTAATTATTTATTTGAAATCTTTTTTTCCAGCGGAACCAATCCGTTGCCAGCCAGGCAGCTCGTTCAAAAGAGATTGTAACACCTGCGTTTGTCTTGACAATGGTTTGGGGCTGTGCTCTTTGGACGCTTGCAGAAGATCGTCAGGTGAGTTAGGCTTTTATAGACTTAGGACAGTTGCAATAAAAGTTTTTAGAAAATAAAATAGGGAAGAGAAGTAACTTTAATTCAACAATTAGTGTCCGTTAAAAATATATTTGGAACGAAGTTCCTTATCGCGCGTTGAGAAAGGGGGCTAGACGGAAAAAATTCTTACGAAAAGTTTTCCCGACACTTTTTTTGTTTTAGATGATTATCGCTAGATGGCGCTGTGATTAAAATCTTTTGAAACACGTTCTTTATCGCGCGTTATGAAAGGAAATATTTTTATAAGATATCTTTTAATCGAAAGGAACTTCGTTCTATTCGGGTGTCCCATGACACCTCTCAAGTTTTTATTTCAGTTATTAAAATATCATTTTAACTTAAATAGCATTATTATTTTAAAGACATACATTTTTCAAGACTCTCGAAACGTTCTTAGGTGTCTTGACGTCAATCGAATATTAAAACAGTCAGTCGTGACGTCATTAATGTGCAGTTTTGGGCAATTACCAT
Source organism: Trilocha varians (assembly GCA_030269945.2). Lineage (NCBI taxonomy): Eukaryota > Metazoa > Arthropoda > Insecta > Lepidoptera > Bombycidae > Trilocha > Trilocha varians. Next base: position 169,922 of record AP028271.1, read on the forward strand.
TAGGTGGGCTGTATGCCTGTTACCTACGAAGCTATAAAAAACTTGTCTGTCTCATTATTATCGGTTGCTTCTAAACAACTAATAGAAATAAAATAAACCTTTATTACTGTTTTACTGACGTGACAACGTCTTATAAATTGGTTTGCCGGGTGACACTTCAAGAAACTGCGTTACGCTCCGCTCACGTTATGCGCTCACAATGAGAGCGAGTGAGAGGCACGCGTGCCGCGTCACTTTTTATGTCTGTCTCTCTCGCTCTTAGGCGGGCTAACCATGCCCGAGTCGTTGTCACGTAAAACTTTCGCCCGTATACCGACTTTACAGGCAACCATTTTTTTTTTTTTACAAAATAACTAATCTTGAACGATACCAAAGCTTGCATCTCGACAAACTACTTCCAATCTTGCCAGTTCCTTGGCATCATGTGTACTACCCATGCTCATTTTAGTTTTATGTCCACTCTCAAACAACTAAATGGTTCCAAATACATTCCAGTGCCAAAGAAAACGGATCTGATCCAGGGCCGGGAGTGCGCTCCCGGATCACAATGGATGAACCAGTGCAACGTGTGTCATTGTGACACCAACGGCTACGGCGTCTGTGAAACTAACAACTGCAAGGATAATAGCATTGGTAAATATCTAATAATTTTAGAATACTTTTTAAAAGCTTGTATGTTTTAAAAACCTAAATATCCACTCAACTGGGAACGTCACTATTCGCTAGATGGCGAAACTGGGGACTTCGTTCGGAATCAATACCGCGTTTGAGATAATTTTTAATTTAATTTTTAATTAAACCTTATATTTTTGTAAATCTTTATTACTAAACGACGCTGTATTGCATTTTCAGCGAAAAAATATCATTTTTGTAAAATAAGTGACCATTAAAAAATGTAAATAAAACAAGTTTTAGAATTGTGCTCAATTTTGGCTCCTGCCACAGACTTGGCGAAAGTAAACAAACCAATTTGGTTGCCGATCCCAGTTGAGTGGTTATTGTAGTATATCAGTACAGTGCTAGCTAATACAAGTAAAACATGACTGGTCTATCATGTTTAGAACAGGAGTTCCTATGACCACCTTCCGAATCCATCATCAGATCAGCGCCATTTTGTCATATTATTGCATTGTCACGCGATATACATCTGCGTGCAAAATGTCAGCTCTATCGGAAACCGGAAAGATTGACAAATTTTTCTCGCAAGTTTCCACCCGAACTTACATAGTTACATCCAGTGCAAGTTAATATAAGGCTTGTAATAATACTTTTTTCAGAGCCTGAAAAACGTTGTTCCCCGAACACTATGTGGAAGAATGAATGTAATACATGTTGGTGTACTTCTGATGGTAAACCAATGTGTACTAAAATGGGCTGCGATATTGCTAGTAAGTATCCTACTTATCTATACTAATATTATAAAGCTGCAGAGTTTGTTTGTTTGAACGCGCTAATCTCAAAAACTACTGGTCCGATTTCAAAAATTCTTTCACTGTTGGAAAGTCCATTTATCGAGAAGGCTATAGGCTATGTTGTATCCCTCTGTAACGCAGACGAAGTTGCGAGGGTCATCTAGTTCTTTAATAAGATGTCAATGTCTATCAAACCAAGAGTAGTCATTACAAATTTCTACAAAACACACGTATTTTATTTCTAAACCTTTATTTTATCTAAATCAACAGACTTACTATTATACACAACACACTCCAATTTTATTTATATGTACAGTAAATATGTAATTATGCGGGTCTGTCTGTATGCTTAAATGCATGACACTCGGATTATTTCTATCGATATTTTTGAGCTGGAATAAAAACTAAACTTGATTATTAAAAAAAATTGGTTGCCTGTAAATTTGGTATACGGGCGAAAGTTTTACGTGACAACGACTCGGGCATGGTTAGCCCGCCTAAGAGCGAGAGAGACAGACATAACAAGCGTGCCTCTCACTCGCTCTCATTGTGAGCGCATAACGTGAGCGGAGCGTAACGCAGTGAAGTGAAGTGTCACCCCCCAAACCAATTTATAACACGTTGTCACGTCAATATCTATAACTAAAAATATTCGTAGTTAAATCGGGCAATTATTTAAAAAAAATGTTGGTTGTGTTTTTAAATTATTAGTGATGAAAGTGTAAAATCATTTTTAATCATTTCCTTTTCAGATCTTGAAAGTGAATTAGAACAAATTGACGAGAAAGAAGCCGATGTACCCGTAAGTATTTTTACCACCATCACCATTTTTATGTGTTAATAACTGGATTCATTTGGATAACCATTTGGTGGTGTTTTATTAAAATAGTTTTTAAACAAAAAACAATACTTTTGGATACGATAAATTACGAAAAAAAATTACATGCTAAAACTGTATCTTATTGGAACGAAGTTCCTTATCGCGTGTTATCGAAAAGGGGCTAGACGGAAATTCTCACGAAAAAGTTGTCACGACACTTTTTTTTGTTTTAGATGATTATGGCGCTGTGATTAAAATCTTTTAAAACAATTCCTTATTTTGTTTTATATGATTAATGCTAGATGGCGCTGTGATCAAAATATTTTAAGCACGTTCCTTATCGCGCGTTACGTTAGGAAAAAAAATATAAGATATCTTTTAATCGAAAGGAACTTCGTTCTATTCGGGTGTCCCATGACACCTCTCAAGTTTTTTTTTATTATAGTTAAGCAAAAAGTAAATAAACAGTTTTCTGTTTGCAACGTTTATAAAATGTGAAATTGCTGCAATATTTACCATTTACCGTAGGGTGAAGTTTCGATGAAATGTGAAAAGAAAACAGATGACTTGCCCTTCTTTAAACGAGGCTTAAAGAAAGTCCTTAAAAGGTAGGCCGTAGGTAGCGGCCCCGCAGTGTCTGCTGACATTGCAGAGGTACCCGCTTACGATCAGGTGGCCCGTTGGCTCGTCTGCCTACACGGCAATAAAAAAAAAAGATTTTGGATCTGTTTATATTTAAGTAATATACACAGCTCCGATATTACGAGTATGACGATTGTTTTATCGATTTACGGTCGATATATCACTTACCAATAGAAACGGCGAGTCAAATTCCTACTCAATACACTGAGGAAACAACCAATTAGAAACATCGCAAATGGTAGGAAATAATAATTTACTCAAAATGTTAAATTAATTTATGTTAAAAAACTAGTGTTAAAATAAATTGAATTCAAAATAATTTTACGATTATTTTGTCACTTTCTTAAATTAACCAATTGTGATAAGTGTAATTTTGTGATTAAAAATCATTTTTCATCATTAATCACCGTGTTATAACAAAACGTTTTGCACAAGGTTCATGTGATAATACATCAATATTAAAAATATTAAGTGTGGTAAACATTTATAGTTGGTGAATGGAATTTAAGGTAAGTATTTTGTTTTATTTAACTTTGTGAAAATTTGTAGTTAAGGTTAGTCAACAATTTTTTTGGAATTCGTCATAATTTGCAAACTTAAAATTTTTTTGACATTTTGATGACTGAAATACTTTTAAAAATACATTGTTTTTCAAAAGAGAGTTTAATTAAACATGCATGAACCGTAGACGTTAACATAACAATCGAACTACTTTTTAAAGCCTCCATAAAACCTTTTCAGTTCACGAAAAGCATAAAAACTAATAGAGTTAAAAGAGCCACACCATGCAAACCGAACGAGGACTTCAAATCTGAATGTAACTTGTGCAAATGTTCGAGCAGTGGCCAGAGTTACTCTTGTACTCAGAATGAATGCTTCGAAGGTGATAAAAACACTGAAGTCGAAGTTTTTATGGAGACTGAGGTAAGTTTTTAATAAGAATAGCGTTTTTAACAAATTTTAATTAGGTAGGTTTAGGGCAATTTAATTTTGATAATGGCGTCTTATGTCCTGACGTTTCACCTATCAGCACTTTCAATCAAAAAATTATAACTGTAATTGGATGGTTTTAAAGTGAAAATTGATTGATTCTTGATTTCAAAAACTTGATAAGTCCTTAAATACCTAATTGTTCGCGAGACGTTACATTTTTGAAGCAAGAAGGCGAACTAATAATTTAACATACAATTATGTTTAGGCTAAATTGACCATTCTTTGAATTGAACCGAAACTTTTTATTTCGTTATTTGACTGTAAAACATTTGAAAATTACGTGTACTAGGGAGGTCTAACAGATGTGACAAGAGGGAGCTGTACAAAAAATCATGAAATTCGTGTGTCCTAATTTATAGAGAGTGAGTGATATGTGTGTAAACTTGAATATGGCTACTGCGTATGCGTAGTAATAATGTGAGATTATTTTTCAGGGTGTGGACCACATAGAGCGTCACTCCGTCTGCAAACCGCTTGACAGTTTTTATGTGAGCTGCAATATCTGCCACTGCAACAATTTGGGAACAGATTACACTTGCACTGATAAACCATGTCCGCTACCGGCTGATGTTGAAGTTTTTCATGAGTTGAAGGTTTATTTCATAACTTTTAGTTTTTGATTTTATAAGTGTTTGGCTTGCTTTAGTTTATCTGTCTGTTTGGTTTTTCGTTTATCTGTATTGCGATAAAAAAATTCTGGTTGACATACTTAGATTTTATTAACTATTTATATTTAAAACATTTCGCCACGCGTTCGATTTGCAGTGTTGTGTACTAAAAATGGAAATATTTAAGAGAGTAACTATTGACTCTTCAATAATAAATTAAACTTCTAATGATGAAATAAAAATAGTTATTTTGAATAACTTTTTTACAGGAAACAAAACCAGTGATGCCGCTTATAACAGCAAAACAAGATACAACGAAACAAATAAAACCTTAATATTTTTTTTATTATCAATTTTATAAATAAAACGAAAATAAACTTTTTTATTTTAATTAATTAAATTTATCTAATATTATTATCTTATCTGTTAAGTCCAAGGTAACATTGGAATATTCTTAATCTTAAAGATGTTACATATTAATTTGTTTCATCAAAGCTTAATATAATAATACTGTTTTATAATCATATTCATGTCTTTACATAAATTAAACATTGTTATGGTTTGTCTAATTTAATTGAATCACACAGTTCATCTTCGATCAAAAATAACTAGATACACTAAGTGTAAAGGGCAAGCGTGGTGGACTATGCCTAATCCCTCTTCTGAGGAGACCTGAGCCCAACAGTGGGCAGTAATGGGTTTTTACTAAGTGTAAAATTATCATTTACTGAACAACACCATAATCAGAAAAATAGCTACGTCTTTTGTCTATAGTCGTATTATTCGGTGAAGGAATATTCTCTGCAAAATCCCTATTTTAATGCGATAAAATTCAATTTCCGAAACACTTGTGAAACTTATTTATTTATTCAGGACACAAAATAGTCTGATAATAAATTTAATTTCTAAGTTTTCAGTCGTTAAGAGTTTCATTTTTGGTCTATTATCTAACGCAGTGTTCTGGACTACGTATTATCTTATAGTTGATCAAAACATTTCATAAAGATATTTCACCTTTTAATCATTATTATTTTTGATTAAGAGTCGACATGATGAAAAACGATTTTACACATTCATCAAATGTTCATCATGTTTTACATTTTCATAACAACTGCACATTAATCATTTTACACTATAGGTATTAAGGTCGTCTAAAAACACTACTAAAGCTGTCGTTTGCGTGGCTAAGAGAATGTTCATCAAAGACTGTAACACGTGCTGGTGCAATGAAGATGGAACCTCTTTCTATTGTACAAGAAGAGTGTGTGTGCCATCATTACCTGAAGATGATCCTGAGGTAAACTATTTTGAAATTTGAAATACTTTATTTTCAACATTGATGACGTACTTGTTCTTGTTGACGTCAAAAGTTACAAGCTACCACCAGTTCGGACACAAAAAATAATAATTGTAGCCACCGTCCTGAGAAGAACTGGCAAGAAACTCAGCGGGCACGTCTTTTTTTTTGTATAATGAGCATTTTTTTTTATATATTTGTATAATATTACACAAATTTACACTAAATATACAAAAAAAAACGATTACACGATTATTACAGTAAGCTTTCTTGCACAGACGTTCTTTAATAGTAGCTGAACTAACTAAACTATAAATTTAAAGTGCATTTTGAAATAAGGGCCATTCTCAGTTTAAATTCTTTAGCCTCATTCATATAGTTTATTTTTAGTTGTAGTATACAAAATATTTTAATTCATATTCCACGTTTTCAAGAATAATTTAAATTGCTACTATCTTTTAAAACCTGTCTAAAAAATTTTTTATATCTTTTTTTTCTAGAAACTACACCCGGATAATAAAAGAGAATGCAAACCTAACGAAAAGTTTCAAATAGGTTGTAACACTTGTGTCTGTAATCCGGAGGGAACGTCTTATTCTTGTACGAGAATCTCATGTATTGATGACAATGAAAAGGTGTGGACCAGGCCAAAAAAATATTGAAAATGTGAAATTAATATAGGATAGATGCCATTTTTAAAAGCCATTTATTTAACTTGCACTGGATGTAACTGTGTATGTAACTTCGGGCTAAATCTTGCGAGTTTAATTTTAACAACTTCCCGGTTTCCAATTGAGCTTAAATTTTGTACACATACCTTTATCCTTTGACAATGAAATAATATGGTACAATGGTGCTGATTTTATGATATTGTCGGTTGGTAGACATATAGGGACTCCTGTACTAAACAAGGTAAACCAGTAATTTAAAAGCAAAATGACGACATCCTGTTCAAATTCACATGATCTATGGTTCAAATCTATGGTTGTGGTGTATTAAATAAAAATTTTATAAAATGGTGGTGGTATTATTTTTCCTCTTTTTTAACTTTTGGGAGTATTTACTTTCAGAATTTTACTTAATACCTGTGTATTTATTGACTATCTTGACTTTACTGTAATTCTTTCTGTTAAATATAATAAAACTTATGGAAATTATTGCTTTTTCTTCTTTACCTCTTTTCCTTCTACTAATTTTTCTACAGCTTCTAGGAGAACATCATGTATAGACTGACTCTTTGTCTTGTCTTTCCTTCTTGATTTTTCTGGTGATCTTCTTTAATTTCTATTTGTGTATTTTCTAATTTGTAATATTTGTATTTAAATTCTTTATTTCTTTTATTTATTACAGAATCTCACCTTATCCAGAAAAGTTCGCGCGTCTCAGCAGGTAATTAACCATTTGTGATTTGACACAAACCTCTTTAAATTAATAGATTATTTTCATTTTCTTCGCTGTCTTTTTAATTTACTTTGTTTTTTATATTATTTGTGTACAAATAAAATATTGCCTAGTAGCACTGAACTAGTCCCAATTATTTCAATTATCGTCTCCAAGGTTAAAAAGTTAAAAGTAATATGCCTGAAACTGCCTTAAGTAACAATATCCTATGTCAATATTGTACAGGAAACCGTAAAGACTTGTCAGCCTGGCCAGGAGTTCAGATTGGACTGTAACAAGTGCCTCTGCGACAACGAAGGCAAGGACTACTCCTGCACCCGGATGGACTGTGACGCTCTCAATAACAACCACAACTCCGAAGCCTTCAGCAGCGACAGGACTAAGAGAGGTTTGGATTAGCTTGAGTGTTAGGAATAATGATCCCTGTAATACTCTGAGTGTCCACAATAAATAAAGCTATTGAATTTAAAGTATTAGCTTTGAAAAGCCAACAAACACGCCAATCTAACTACTCTTCTGTGGTTATTTACGTATTTTTCAATTCTTTTATTGCACCAAAGATAAACCTAAAATCTATTAGTTAAAGTGGTCACCATCACTTATAGACCTTTGCAATACCTGGACATAGAGAAGTTGTCACCTATCTTCTACCATACATCTCCTAATTTAAGAGGAACAAGGTATAACGATTGAGAAACAGCGAATACAGAAGTCAATTCATAAGATATTATGTTGCAAAAATATATTTTTTTATTGCCATGTAGGCAGACGAGCCAGCGGGCCACCTGATCGTAAGTGGTTACCGTCGCTCATGAACCTCTGCAATGTCAGGGGACACTGAGAGGTCGCTACCTACGACCTAACTTTAAGACCCTCCTCAAGCCTTGTTTGAAGAAGGACAAGTCATAGCGCTCAGGGAATACCGACGAGGAATGAGAGGAAGAAGAATGTCCTGTGTCCTGAACTATTCAAGATTGAAGTATCTGTGAGAACCCAAAATTTTGTCAGTAAAAAAATATAATATTCCCCCAAACAGAAGTAACACAAGAGAAGACGACATGTATTCCCGGCTCGGTGTACGACCAGGGTTGTAATATTTGCCGCTGCACCGATGAAGGACATCACGCTACTTGTACTATGAAGAGATGTCATCAGGACAAAGTAGAACAAGTTACGCACGGTAGGTAAGGGTCTGCACACTTTATTTTATACTTACTGTAGTTTTTAATTACTGAGATGAATGAAAAATTGGATGGCATGGATGGTTTAGGTTTAGAGAACGAGAACTCTAAAGACCAATGACCTGATTAGGTCTGTGGGAAGTGAGTGGATGCAATCTGCATCGTCGTTATGTCCCAAATTGTTAGAGACCTATGAGCAGCAATGGATGGGGTTATGATGAAATAGCACAGGTGCGATGGATTTGTTGAGTTAAGATGTATAGGACATTTTGTTTGGATAATGCCGGTCTTCCACTTCCACTTCGTTTGAATAACTGCAGTAAAACATCCTGTCACAAACATTGAACGTCCAAACCATCCAAGCTGCTTGCGATGGTTCAAACAAAAACTATGTCCAACTGATATTCCAGAATATTGCTAGGTGAGGCTTAAACCCATAATAGGGTCTGCAGAATGAGCAGCCTCGAGAAAAGAGAAAGAAATCGTTTTCTCATGGAAAAAGGAAATCAGTTGCTAAGGATAACCTATTCTAGATAGTAAAAGTATTTTTTCTTGGCTAATTATTTAGGTAGAAAAGTACTAATTATCCACTCAACTGGGAACGTCATTATTCGCTAGATAGCGAAACTGGGGACTTAGTTCGGAATTAATACCGCGTTTGAGCCCCTTTTTAAAAACATTTTTTTCTAATAATTTTTAATTTTGATTTTTAATTAAACCTTATATTTTTGTAAATCTTTATTACTAAACGACGCTGTAGTGCATTTTCAGCGAAAATATATCATCTCCGTAAAATATGAGACGATTAAAAAATGTAAACAAAACAAGTTTTAGAACTGTGCTCAATTTTGGCTCCTGCCACAGACTTTGCAAAAGTAAACAAACCAATTTGGTTGCCGATCCCAGTTGAGTGGTTATTATACTGAGAATGTTAAATCAGTAAAAGTAAATTACTATAATCACACTGTTCTGCTATATAGACCAGGATCCAGGGTTCCGTTGCAACCCAGGCGAGCAGTTTACCCGTGACTGTAACGACTGCACCTGCTCAGCAGACGGAAGAAGCATTTTCTGCACGCTACGTCTTTGCGACCATGACATAACGCCACAAATAACAACAACTGAATAACTAATCCGTTTCCATCGCGATAATAGAACGAGATTTTAATTAAATAATTTTCCTATTTAAAACTAGTTTTAATAGAGAATTTTTGTGTGTTTGTATTTTTTTAGTATTTTGTGTACAATAATTTTTAGGTTATGTTTTGTATACTCCATTATTTTTACGAAATGTCAGATACAATTTGGCTTCTAAATATGGATAGAGCGAATATTTACGTTACAAAATGTAACATTTTCAGCATGTTTTCCAATTAGATATTCATTCTTTTCCCGTGACTAAATGTAACGGGTTGTTATTTGGTGGCATTTAGGATACTTTAGTTTAGTAATACAATTTTGATTGAATATAAATAACGTTCATGAAAAGTCTTGCAAAATTAAAAAAAAAACTGCTGTTTTAATTTACGTTGTTTTTTATATTTTGTATGCCACATTTAATTTTAATAATCAACTCTAGTATTCAATGTTTGGTACTTACAGACAATTCTTCTTACTACATGAGTATCAGGCGATTAATTATCTGTAAAAAAATAATCTACAATGCATCGGAAAAATATCGTTCGGAACGTTGACATTTCCGGATTCCGATGTAAACTGTCAAAAGGCATCATAAAAGTTAAACGTGAATAGTAACCATTGGTCTCTATTCGAGAAGTTATCGATTCCGAATCGATTTTGCGATTATGACCTGGTGCTCGAGTCTAAATTGAATTTGATTTTTTTTATGCTGGTGCACCTGTTTGTATTTGAGTTTCTTACGATCCACCATTTTGTATTTGCGTATATCCTGTAAGTATACAATAAAGATTATACTACTTTGTTAATTTTTAATTATTATCTACATCGGTTAAGATGCTTAATTTAGTTCTTAAGTATCGTATTAGTTAAGACTTGAGATCAGCTTAAGTTTGCATTTTGTAATGAACAATAAATAAATTATTTTTCGAATTTTGTTTTTAATTGTCGCTTTACCTATTTACATGTAAAAATTATAGTTATATTTTACAACAACTTTTGTAAGGTTCCTGTTATTCGATAGAAAATAATATGTACTCCGCCATCTTGTAGTGGTCGCCATTTCAGACCTATTTTCATCAAACATTACTAACAACACACCTGATACTCCTGACCAATACCGTACGATGCCATTAACAGATACATATTATGTATTTTTATTTCCAATCATTAGCCTCTCTGAATCTGCCCTCATTTTCTTTACGAATGTCTATCAACGACGGTTGCCACTTATTATTATAGATCATAAGCCCAGTTACCTGCTTTGCAAAAAAACTTTGACAATAGGTTACTCTATAAAAGTAGTTAGTTAAATCCAAATTTAATTAACCTAATTACTAATTAAAGCGTTCATTTGGCTTCAATTAAAGGTAATTAAAAAGTTAATACAGTCATAAAGTGTGTTATGGTAAATCAATTGAAACTCGTGTACCTCGTTAAGCGAACAGTGTTCAGGCTTGTTCTTAGAAATTAAATTATTTAACAATCATGAGGTACTACGTGTTATTGTGTTTCGTTATTACTGTGGTTGCTGGTGACAATTTTAGTAAGTATTTTTTTATTTAAGAAGGTTTTCGCCTATGAGCTTAATTATAGGTGCTTATAAACCTGCTTATTAAAAAAGAAGCCTCATTAGGCAAGTGTAGGGATATAGTCGTGGTGGCCGAGTAGTTGAAGCGCGTCCTTCCAAACGGGAGGTCGCGGGTTCAAATCCGGCTTGTACCTCTAAATCAAAATGTGAAAAAGATTTATGTGCAATTTTTCACAACACCACTGACTAAAAACGGTGAAGGAAAACATTGTGAGGAAACCTGCCTGTCGGAAAAGGATTCTAAAAATCCTTTGAAGATATGTGAAGTACCTACCCAATCCGCACTGGGCAAGCGTGGTGAACTATGCCTAATCCCTCTTCTGAGGAGACCTGAGCCCAACAGTGGGCAGTAATAGGTTCATACAGTACAGTACTGGTGCCACGATTTGGTAGAACTACGTCTGATGGATCTACTAGTGAGATAATAATGATAAATGGAAAGTCTGTAGGTAAAAAGCGTAGTAATATAACCCTTCTTGTCTAGAAAAATATTGAACAATCTCGAGTGACTGAGAGCGAAACAATATAGTCTCTCTCACTCATACACTTTTCTAGAATTATCTTTGAACTTTCAGCAAATATGAACGAGTACTACAAACTTCCCGAAATAGCCGAAGGACAAACTTGCGTTCCCGGTCGCGTTTACAGAGTAGATTGCAACAAATGTTTCTGTAAAGAAGATTCACAATTAATGTGCACGAAAATGCTGTGCCTCGACCCGAAAGACGTCGAAAAAATATACGAGATTCAAAAAAAGAACGTAAGGGCGGGAGACAATGTTGATATCGATTCTAAAGAAAAACAACATATCGATATTGGTCTGGACGAACTCCCGAGTTCTTGCGAGCCTGGTAAAATATACAGTAAGAAATGTCAGAGATGTTTATGCGACAAAAATAGGAAGGCGTCCTGTACAAAGGTGAAGGATCCGTGTAAATATCATTTAGAAAGTTAGTATTGTTTTATTACCTTTGTTAGTAAGTATGTAGAACGGTTTTTTACTTCTATCAGGAGGTCACGGGTTCGAAATGGTTCGAATGCAGCCAGTACTTTTAGGTCAATCTAAGTGTTCTGTTGCTTTTTGAGGTATGAAGTATGGACCCCTAAAGACGCGTCGTAGCACGTAGACAGAGAGGTCACTACGAACGTAGGGACAGATGAAATGAATACGCTGGTATAGACATTTTTCAGTGTATGTAAAATTTAACTTCTCAATTTCCAATTATGCTACAATTTTTTTTTCTTTTCTTTGCTTCAAAATTTAATGTATGTCGCGTGACAGAGCAATAAAGTGGTGCCATGGAGCTGACCTAATGATGGAATTGTAAGGAATCCATAAGAACTATACTAAATGAGATTTTTTTAAAATGAAACAGAACTTACAATCTCTTAATTTTCACTCTTACTGTCTTTACTATAGATTCCCATATCACGTACCTCAGGGACGCGGGCAAGCTTTTCAAACCATCCCAAGTAGAGAAGCTACCAGTATTACCTTCTCGTCATGTGCCCTGTGATCCAGGCACCGCATATAAAATCGACTGCAATGCGTGCGTGTGTCTGGACAATGGGAACCTATTGTGTGATCATCTTATGTGCCTGAGTTACGATGATAGACACAGGATTGACGCGAAGTATATGAGTGGTGAGTGGTACCTTGAGGGAAGGTATGGAGGTTAAATTTTATACAGGGTGTTGGTGCCTGGTGAAATAATACTTTCAGGGCTTAATCTATATCACATTTCAAATCATATACACATACTTTTGAAACGGAGATAGTTATTTTATTTTCTCATACAAAGTTGAAAAATTATTATTTTGTATTATTTTTGACAACACTACCCTGACCTACATCTAACGTGCTAAATCTATTTTCAAACACACAGGCGCATGTATCCTGTTTAGAATGTGATTTTTGTCCCGTGTATTATTACAATGTTCTATGATACAGGAGGTAACTAGCCGGCTTAAGTCTTTAGCTGTTGGTGTAGGTCAGTACGGTAGGGTTGATCACGCACTAATTAACACGTAGTTTTGATTAGTTATAACTTATTATATATTATGCCTAGAAAACTCAGACTTGGTGGATGGCTTCTACATCAAGTATACTATTTGCTGTGAAAGTATTGTTTCATCGAATTTTAACACCCTGTATATTTTAAAATGTCGTTAAGCCCCTTTTGCCTTTCACCAAATTCCAAAACCTCAAAGTATTTTTAATTAGTAAAAGAAAATTGTTGGAAACTCGACCGCTCTGTGAGACGTGTGGAAGTCCAAAAACACTATTACATAGTCTTCAAACTAAATTTATCAACCTCTACAGTCAGAACTCAACAGTATAGGGCTCCCGTATTAGATACTATATAATTTCAGATATTTTAGGCATGTGAATTTAAAATCTAGTAGATACTTAAAATTTCCTTAAAACTCATAGTACAATTGATCTTGTTCTAAAGCAAGAAAGTTTTGTCTAAGGTTTGTCAATAGGGCGGTATAAAATTCCTTATGTTTTATTTTGTACCCACAACCTTAATAAATTAAAATATATTCACTGTATATATAGGTAAGAACTGTACAACAAAAACCTACGTGCAACCAAAACACGAGTGCGTTGTCTGCAACTGTATCAAAGGAAAATCAAAATGTATGGAAGTCGAGGACTGCGTCACAGAAATGGAGAAAAAACAAGACAATTGGGTGAACGGGAAACCAATATTGACATTTGATTTTAGAACAGACAAATGCATAGCTGGATCCGTTTATAAGTACTAGTTTTTATTAATTTTACGTCGACCGATTAATGAAACAAAAAAAACTTGAGAGGTGTCAAGGAATACCCGGATGGGACGAAGTTCCTTTCGATTAATTAGTGAGGGAATTGTAACAAAATTTTATTTTTTTAAGTTATAACAATTAGTTAGTTTTAAAATATTTTGATCACAGCGCCATCTAGCGATAATCATCTAAAACAAAAAAAGTGTCGTTACAACTTTATCATAAGAATTTCAGTCTAGCCCCCTTTCGATAACGCGCCATAAGGAACTTCGTTCCAATTAAAAAATGACACGCAATGGGTGAACTTGCTAAGAGCGATCTATTTCAGACAACTGTTAAGTTAGTGTAATAAAGAATCTTGTATTGTAAGTAGTTACTGTCGCTCATAAACTTCCTCAATATCAGTAAACACTACTACTCTTAAAGACTTTGCAAGCCTCGCTTGAAGAAGGACAGTCATAGCGGGAAATACCGAGGAAGGGAGCTCGTGCCACAGCTGGGTCATCACGGTCCTCCCCTCGCTACATGACCAGTATGCGTTATTCGCATTCAGTGACTTTCTGCAACCTTGACCAGATCATCACTTCACCTTGATGGTTTATAATTATTTGACCGACTTCCCAAAAGAAGGAGGTTTTCAATAAGTCTACATTTTTTAACAGACGAGATTTCAGGATTTGCCTTTTTGTATTTCTTTTCTAGGTGAATCGATGTCAATGATTACTTTTTAATAGAAGGCTTTTACTTTATAATGTTTAAATATAAATTTGATAAAGATCTGATTGATAGTTTTTGTGCTATTCTTGAAAAATGGAAGTCGGTCGTTTTTTTTGACGTGACAACGTGTTATAAATTGGTTTGGGGGGTGACACTTCACTTCACTGCGTTACGCTCCGCTCACGTTATGCGCTCACAATGAGAGCGAGTGAGAGGCACGCGTGCCGCGTCACTTTTTATGTCTGTCTCTCTCGCTCTTAGGCGGGCTAACCATGCCCGAGTCGTTGTCACGTAAAACTTTCGCCCGTATACCGACTTTACAGGCAACCAATTTTTTTGTATTTCTTTTCTAGATGAAACGATGTCAATGATTATTTTTTTGAAGGCATACACTTTGAACATTATCCCATATAAATTTGATAAAGATCTGATTGATAGTTTTTATGTTATTCTTGAAAAATGGAAGTCGGTCGTTTTTTTTTCTTAATTAATTTTATTTGCAGGACCAACTGCAATAATTGTTACTGTCAAGAAGATCTGTCGCTCAGATGTACTTCAAAAACTTGTCTGACATATCAAGAAACACTAGAATTTAAAAAAATTGAAGAACGATTGGAAAAAGAGGGTCTTTGATTCGAAGACAGAATTCCGAAACCAAATGAAGGCGATAATAAGACAATGGATTTTTAGTGTAATAAAAAACGTATTTAATAAAAATTTATTGATTCCAATAATTCTTTTTATCATTGTTGTTTTATAAAGATAACACTTTTAAATACAAGCTTTTAAGATCTTGGATATCATAAAGAACTTAGAAGTCAAGTGATGGCTAAGACAAATAAAACGAGCCAAAATACGACGGGTCTATCTTGTTTAGTACAGGAGTCCTTCCGAAACCATCATCAGTTCAACTCCATGGTCCCATATTATTATTGTCACGTTATTACGTGATTATTAACATGTGTTCAAATTGAGTTCAATCGTTTTTTTTGAGTTGGAGGAAATCGCCGGATATGTGGGAGATGAACCGCACTAACTAAACTCACAATCAGCGTCTGAATCCCGGCTGAGGCCAGAACCCAGCACGGGGTTATGCGGGACGGTGCGACGCGTTACGCACTCGGCACTCTTTCCCGTCGCGCCGCATCTGTTAATAGTAACCTGGAATTGGTCAAATTGAACTAGCAAGATTCCAATCGAATATATTTTTAAGTTACACGTTACAGTACAGATTAATTATAAGCTTGACTGTAATAATCGTTCTCTGTATTTGTGCAAAGAACAACACAAAAATAAAAACAAAGGAATATTTAAAAACTCTATATCCAATTATATTTCCAATCAACGAAAATATCGTAAAACTATGTGACCGTGTAATTGTTTCCATAATAATCATGGCTATAATACTATTTATCATTACAGTTCTAATTTGTTTTGCTTCGATAAAATCTCGTAAGTAAAAAAACCTCCTTAACTAGACTGGTGTGCTATTTTTATCAGACTTCCAAAATTAAGAGGTTATCAAGATGGATTAATTTGTTATAGTTAAAAGATGCTAATGCAAGCAAACAAGTTTTCACGATCAGTTTAATTTATTGGGTATTTTTAGGGTGAACCAATTTTGACGATTCTTTTTTTGTTTGAAAGAACTTTCTTCTAACTTAATCGTATGTAATTAGAATACTTGTTTCTTTAGATGAATGTACACCCAGTACTTGGTATCAGCAAAATGGTTTATTCTGTCTTTGCAACCAACACGGAATATGGATTGACAGGAGATGCAATTTACAACAATGTCGTCCAGGCGAAATAAAATACCTAAATGGTAATAAATGTATGTGCCAAAATGGATTCCTTTCGTGTACGGATAAAAGCGAAACACAGAGAGATTTGGAAACCAAAATTGGAGTAATATGTGTGCCTTCAACTACTTATTATTACGATTGTAATGTCTGCGTGTGCCCGAGCAGTGGTAGGACTTCTGAAGCGCAATGTGTTACTGACAAATCCTGCCTGAACAAGAAAATTGGACTAGATTCTAGGTTCGTTTATTTCCAATCTAAATTATGTGTGCCAAACAGCATTATTGAATATGAATGTTTATCATGTCAGTGTACTGAAGACGGACACTTCGTTCCTCAAACGTGTTATGATTCCTGTAACATACCGATCAGAAGAATGTTAACAGAAAAATGTAGTCCTTCGTCATACTTCCAAAAGCAATGTGGTATATGTTTTTGTCCATCAAATGGTGAAGTACGCGACGACTTATGTACTCAAACAGACTGCAATAGTATTAATAAGACTTTGCATTCTTTTAAAAATCAAGAAAAGTGTGATCCCTTAGCATACACTGAGCCAAAATGTGTGTATTGTAATTATGATCACACAGGCATAAACTCTTCTTCGTGTTTGGAACGAGAGTGCTTAAAAATCGAAAACATGGAAAGTATCTCAAAAAATGTCAAAGTAGGACAAATAATCCCATTTTGTTACCAGTGTTTTTGCCCCGAAAATGGTCACATTAATGAAACATATTGTACAACCGACTGCTCTCACAAAACAAGACGTGTCATGTTTGAAAAGTTTTTAAAAGACAGAACTAAGTCCAACGATGATGGGACTCTACCAAAATCATCAAGTCGAAAATGCCGCCCGAACAGTCTTTATGAAGATCAAAACTGGCTCTGCCTTTGTCCAAATACGGGTGTCACTAACAACGGACTATGTTTACCATTTAAAGAACAAGTTGAACGTAGTGATTCCACAAATTCAACTACTGAAGTCCACGCTGATACTCAATGCGAACCAAACACTTTTGTAACAAACGACTGTAACATTTGCTATTGTAACAGAAAGGGGCAATTGGATCCTAAATGGTGCACTTATGATGACTGCCAAACGAAAAAAACAGTACAAGAATCCCATAAAATGTATGGTAATAATGAAAAGATCGCTCCTGAATGTAAAGAAAATTGTAATACAACAGAGTCTCCTGTACCATTAATACAAAACGTAACAGAAATTAAAATGGAATTGATTACATGTGAACCGGGAAATCTCACAAAAGTTGGATGCAACTTATGTATCTGTCCAAAAACGGGACTAGAAAAAGACCGAGTTTGCACTAACAACAACTGCACTGCACAATCAGCTGAAGACAGCAAAATTCATTGCGAACCACTCGCATACTACAACGTAGATTGTAACGTTTGCTTTTGTCCAAAAGAAGGCATCAAAAATATCGCAAAATGCACCAAAAATATATGCGAGAAATCGTACCTTCGATCTTCGTCTTGTACTCCAGGTGAACTCTTCAGTGACAGCTGCAACATTTGCATCTGTCCTGAAAGTGGGGACAAAGATGGTAGGATATGTACCGATCACGACTGCAGGGCCAACGTTGCCCGCTCCATGTACCAAACTAAGGACTCGAAAACGGCAAAGTACGCCTTAGACATTTGTTTTCCGGGTGAAGAGTTCGTAGTGGGATGCGACCTGTGCATTTGTCCAGAAATGGGACTTAAAGCATACGCAACATGCACGAACATGTTTTGTGACGAGAATGATAATAATCAGGTAACTATTTGTATTGTATCAAATACTCGAGATGATTGCAACATCACCTTTCTGACATAGCCACACTTGTCATTCACCCCTATTGTACGGAACCAATGCGGTTATCCAGGATTCGTTTCATCCGGCTATGGAATGAGCGCTATGACTTGTCCTTCTTCTTGCACTTGGCATCAGTGTGTGTTAATGTACTTCTAATGTAGTTATTTACTGCAGGAACCTGGTGATACCAATGACATTGGGCCACTAAAGAGGATCCGTAGAGATGCAGACGAAGCCTGTATTACTTATAACGCTACTAACAGCGCTGAAAGGACTTATTGTACTGCTGGATCTATGTATATCATAAGGTAAAATACTATCTTAAAGATGAATTTTAAAAACAAGTTTTTAAGATCCTCGATATAAGTGCTAGCCAAGATAAGTAAAACGAGCCCAAATACGATGATTCTATTTTATTTAGAGAAGGTCTTATCTTCAGTTCAAAGTTCGACTTACCTTCCGACTCCATCATCAGTTCATAGTATAGCATGGCCACGCGATGTATACCTGTACGCAAAGTTTTATCTCAATAGGAAACCGGGAAGTTGGTCAAATTCTACTTGTAAGATTCTAACTAAACTAGTTACATTCAATACTTTTACAAATTTGATAACTGGGATAACGGGGTTTGATAACGGGAAGTGAATTAAAAACATACTTTCATGCATTTTGAACGGGTTTTTACCACGTTATTTAATTAATTGAGTTGTATCGATATTTCGTTGTTGTTGCAAACATCATGATCACGAGAAGACTGGATACTGCGGGTTGATTTAAGAGTGAGTGTGGTGTGTTGTAATGTGAGTTCGAGTTCCCGTGGTACTACCCAAAAGCGAACGACAAAGAGGGTAGCCAGATTTGTTTGCTCTTAAATCGACCCGCAGTATCCAGTCTTCTCGTGATCATGACGTTTGCAACAACAACGAAATATCGAGACAACTCAATTATTAAATATCGTGGTAAGAACCCGTTCAAAATGCATGAAAGTATTATAGAAAACCGCGAGTGTCTGAATAAGTTTAAAAACATACTATTCTTAAACAGATGTCGTCAGTGTTTTTGTCCATATTTGGGAAACATCAACCGCTTCTGTCGTCCTCTGCCTAAGAACTTCTTCTGTGAGGAGGCGTATCCCAACTTTAATTACTTACCTATGGGAAGGAGGGGTCGTAACGGTATGGAAATCAATATTTATTTTACTACTTGAAGTACTACAAGTACACTAACATTGTGAAGCAAGTAAGTTTATTTAAGTGTTTTTAGGATGCACTAATCTCGGAAACGTATTCGGAAAAACCGTCGAATAATTTGCAAAATATTTTGCCTGTTAAATAATTTAAAGTAAAAACCTTTTCATAGTAAGCCATTATTAAAATTCCATTTAAATAAAGTTAAATTCTGTCACATCAAGTTATTGGCTTGTTTCTCTCTCTTTAAATAGTGGCCGAGAGCTGGCGTCAATTTTAGAGTAGGTATTTGAGGCAAGGTGAAAACTGGCTGCTGAAGGGTCCGTTTAGCCCTCAGCAACCAGGTCTGTAGTTGCAGGTTGAGGTATATATGGAGAACTATGGACCAAGTTTTCAGCTTGCCTCATAAATCTGCCCAAAATTGGCTCCAGCTCTCATACTATAGGCACAGGACAATTTAAATAAAAGCTTATAATAAAATCTAGCTACCATTTCCAGGAACTATAACCATAAAACCTGAAGCACAGTTAGTGAAAATCACACACAACCACACCGTCCACCATTGCGATGAAAACGGAATGATATCAGACGAGTGTTATATCTGCGAGTGTCAGAACAACACTGTTATTGAAGAGCATTGTTTTAAAAGAGATTCGGATAGCTGCTCGACGGCTGTGCCCACATTTTTGAAAGCAGAAAATAAAAATACGTGAATTTTTAATGGTGTTTGATTTACATGCACATCGGATTATAAAACCTTAAAAAATGACATAGGACCATACGAACCCAATGACCACAACCAACATTTCAGGGATCATCCGAATCGGCCAGCCCAAACTATTTTTTACGGGGATAAAGTAAAAAGAACAGTTTAAATAAAAACCACATAAGGAGACCATCTGTAACAACCCATTACTGCCCATTGCTGAGCTCAGGTCTCCTCAGAAGAGGGGTTAGGCATAGTCCACCACGCTTGCCCAGTGCGGATTGGGGACTTCACATATCTTCAAAGGATTTTTGATTTGAGGAGACCCTCATTTTGTAGGAAATCTAAAAAAAATGGTAGGTTTTTGGGAAAATTATTCTAAATTATGCATTGCTTCTTTCATGGCCAAGATTTATGGTGAAATGTCTTTTTTTTTGTTATCAACCAAATTGCGACAAGAGAAGTCGGAACTCGTATTTCCTAATCTTATCATTTTCTGATTAATTACGTTGCGGGGCACAAGACAAGTTATCTTTCCCTCGGGTTCCTGGTCTTCACTGCTCAGAGTCATTACGATGGTCGCCGCTGTGGATCCCCCCTACACAGGAGTTACAGTGGTGGGAGTGAGAGCTGGGTAATATGCTAGATATTTCAACTGAATAAAGTGAAAACAGTAAAACGATTAATAGGTTCATAAAGTCGAAACTTTAATCACCATAAAATGAATACCAGATAAGGAAAATGTAGTAAATTTTAGTTAACATGATAGTAAGCTGTGAAAAATATAAATTTTGAAATGATTAAGTTTGTAATATGCATGTTTGTTTTAAAACACGTTAATGCTTGGTTCTTAGATTGTAAGTTAAATGACACTATATTTTTTTTAATATATTTACGTTTAAGTTATTAAGTATTTATAGAGCAAAAGTCAAATGATGGTCGCTAATACCTTAGAACTAAGCTAACTAACAACATTGTTATACACGTATATTTTTTTTAAAATTATTTACTTTCAATGTCCAAGTAATTATTATTATAAATCTGACCAAAACACAATCAGTTCTTTCTTTAACCACTCAACTGGGATCGGCAACCAAATTGGTTTGTTTACTTTTGCCAAGTCTGTGGCAAGAGCCAAAATTGAGCACAGTTCTAAAACTTTGATTTTTTGAATTTTGAAAAAATTTTGATTTTTAATTAATAAAAATCAAAATTAAAATATATTGGAAAAAATGATTTTAAAAAGGGGCTCAAACACGGTATTGATTCCGAACGAAGACCCCAGTTTCGCCATCTAGCGAATAGTGACGTTCCCAGTTGAATGGTTAATAGGTTATTTAAATAATAGATACTGTTTTTTTCACAGAGAAGTCAAATTGTTTACGACTACTCTTGCTACTTAAAGCAAAGTTAAGATTTCTAGTGATTCATTTCTAATCATTCCTGAATTCTAATTTCTAGATGAATCAGACCATGTGTACCGATCTTGCATCCCAGGAAAAGCATACACAAACGGACGAATAACCTGCATATGCAACAGTAAAGGATACTGGCCACATCCTTCCTGCAATAAAATTAAAAAATATAACGAAAAACCCGATTCAATAGCACTACGAAGCCAACACTTCAGATGTGTCCCCAACGAATTCCTGGTCGTCGATTGCAATATATGCTACTGTGATTCTTACGGAAGAGTTGATTGGGATCATTGTAGCAAGCATATTTGCAAACCTTCAGTACAACCTGTGCTATTTAGTAGAAAATCTAACACAATTTACAATGAATGTGATCAAGGTACCTGGTATTCCATGGGACCCTGTCAGTCCTGTTATTGCATCAACAGAAATAAACTACTGTGTACCTCCGATCGGAGAACTAAAACCTTAGACATTGGTGAATACAGTTTACATGATTGCGGTAAAAGTTATCTGCAAGACGCTTCTAAACTCATGGGTAAAGTAAATGAAGACAAAAATGTAGTTGTAAAATCCTTAATTGATAATACAAATTTTGAAGAAGACAGACTTGATTCAGATGAAGTGGAAAAAGAAGTTAAAGCTGATGATATTTATAAAAAGAATGTCGCGTATGACCCAAATGATTCAGAAAGTACGGAAACAAAACACAAGAGGGAACCATTCTTAAACGTCAATGAAGAATTAGGTACAACATTAAAATTTAAATTTCCGAAGATTTTAGACGAAGTTTTAAAACTAGCATTTAGAAAGAGTACCCTTTCGATCAATTCTGACACCAAATGTACTCCAGGGTCTGTCAATAAAACGGAATGCCAAAAATGCTATTGTCTGGGGAATGGAAAACAGTTATGTACCGTTAATCCAGATTGCTAGTAGCGATGTAAATAATTAAAAAAATAAGTTAAATAAGAAGTTTGTTTGTTATATTTTACTAAACACAAGTTATGGCTGTATATGTGGTAATAAGAACATAAAATTGAACATTGAAAATTAAGTTTTCTGTTAAACGTCAAAAACACTTGTCTTATGTTTACAGGATGTGATTACATTTCAGTATGTGTTCCTTTTACTAACCATAATGAATGCTGTAATTTTGTTCTTCTTAGTTTAGTTCTGAAGGACCAGTTGAAAAATTCGCTTAATTTGTACACTTGTAGTATGGTTCTTCTAAACGTAAGCTCACGTTAAGTATACATAACGATTTGATGTAAGTAATGTCGCTTTCTATGTATATTTTTTCTATGTATAGCACCATTAATATTTTTTGGATCGGTTAAACTTTTTTTTCTGAAATTGTATGGAAAACGTACGAGTATCGTTGCGGACTTCCATACTATGATGAAAAAATTATTTTATCCAATTCCTAAAATAAAAGTGGTTCTGAGTTGTATTTCAACAGGTCATTCACCCTACGTCAGATTGTCCAAAGTTACAGATCCACCCTGTATATGATAAAATCTTTAAAATTACGCAATGGATTTTGTTGCGTTTTTAATAGAGTGATTCAAGAGGAAGGTTTATGTGTATAACACAGGCATGATATAGTAGAGAAACACTAATAATTTTAGCAGTTTTTGATGTGATTTCGGAAATAGGCTCTGCACTGACTGAATTCCTCGTTGGTGACGTAGACAAAGTTACGCGGGTAAGCTGTTTCAGTACAAACTTCTAATGAACAGAGCACTTACAAACATTGTGCACTGTTCTACAAAAAGTAAGTGTCTTATAACAAGTATGTTCTTGAATGTACGAGTTAAAATTGCTTCAGGATTTCAATCAACCTTTGCAAAAACCGACAGCGCGATTCAGGAATACACGTAACGACATCTACTGAACAACAGATACACTGCAAAGGTCAAAGTTGAACGCGAACGAAACAAGATGGCTATGTAGCCAAATATGTTTTTTTTTTTGTTTTAGTTGGAGGAATTCGCCGGATTCCCACTCGTCCCGCGGTGGGGTATGTGGGAGTTGAACCTCACTAAAATCTCCAACCGCTCTCACTCAGCGTCCGAAATCGGCTGAGGCCAGAACCCAGGAGTGGGTTATGAGGGACGGCGCGACGCATTACGCACTCGGCACTCTTTCCCGTCGCGCCGCCCCCGGACGCCGAACCGGTAGCCGCCGGCGAATACCGCCACCGACTATCTCGGTCGAACCTGTTTCGAAATTTTCTACATATTTGTAGAAAATTTCGTACAAGCGATCATTCATTGTACGATGGAGCGCAGATGAATGTGTCCAATACCTCGTCTGCTTACAAGGCAATAGTTACGAAGAGTAAAGTATTTAAAGAGGAAAGACGACTAAATAATTCTTTAAAATTTTCAATAATTCGTAGTCTTCTTAACAATGTTCTTATTGTGATTTGTAGTACGTAATTGAAGAGTATTCAAAGGGAAGCCGATGGGAATGGGCTTGTATAGACAATTCGTCACTGCAAGGCAATAAAGTAACATCACATCAAAAATTATCAGAATATTAGAAACCACGCTATTTATTAAAAAAAAGTCACATGATAATCTATTTAATTGTTTTAAACATTTAAGCATACACCGGGACAGACGGACAGACAATGTGGATTGACTTTCTTTATACTGCGCAGTGATACCGTCATTGACAGACATGACTTCCCCTACCTGTTCAAATGTAAGTTATGTTAGGTATAATACTGTAATGTTTTATTAAAGCTATTCAATAGTTTCTGTCTGAAGGAGTAGCTAACATACATAAGGGGTGGACCATATAAAGTTTGCATTTTCCAAAAGTTCGACTGTCATGTTGGCTGTGTGGCATGTTGCGCCATCCTGTTGAAAACAAATGTCGTCCATGTCATACTCTTCAACTTTTGGAAACAAAAATTCGTGTTCGCATGGCACGGTAACGCTCGCCATTGACCGTAACGGCGGCTCATTGCTCATTTTCGAATGATGCCGCCGGACCAGAACCCACACCAAACCGTAACTCTTTGTGGATGCATTGGCATCTCAATGGTGACGTGTGGATTTTCCGACCCCCAGATGCGACAATTTTGCTTATTGACATAGCCTCCGAGGTGAAAATGGGCTTCATCTGAAAAGACGATTTTTCGGTAAAAATGCTCATCTTCGGCCAAACGATCTTCTGCCCATTGGGCGAACCGAAAACGTCCCATTTCGTAAATGTCAAATCTTTAACTAAATTATAAACACAAATTGAATACCATTTGAGCTGTCATTCTCTAAATAAACAGTAGTTTAAAATGCAAACGTTAGATTGCCCACCCTATACTAAGAAATATTCAATTTTATAATATTTCTAGCTGCTGCCCGCGAACTCTATGCAACACTAAAAATACCCTAGTGACTATTAAAAATAGGGGTTGGAAATAAAAGGGGTGAAAATTATGGCTGTATGCCATTATATTATCAAGGGTATTAATGTAGAAGTAAAAAACTTTTTCTTTTATTCCAATCGGACATTTTGTTGAGAAATTATCACGAGTATAAAACGCTGTCCGCCACAAAAAATATCGCGACGACATCGCGTGTGCTGTTTGAATCCCTTTGTGACGCAGACGAAGTTGCGTGGGTCATCTAGTAGATAAATAGAATAGAATACATAATCCCGATGCTCAGACCTACTGAATGCATTTAAATTTTTATGAAAATCGATCCAGCCGTTTCCGAGGAATAAGGTAACTAACACATAAGAATTTTATAAACAAGATAACTTTGATCTTGTTATGTATTTAAATATGCATGTATTGTTATACTAAGAAATTTTCTGAATTAGACCTTTTCTGCCTGTCAAGGAACTCGTTAACATTATAAAATAATATCTTTCACTTTCTCTCAGACACAAACACACACAATCACCTTAATAACTCAACATTGTAAGCTACTGCTAAGTTTATATTACTAGAATACTTAATTAATACCAATTAGTAGAATTGTATACAATCTGCATAACTGTGTAATCCTTATTGGCTTTATTGATGTTAATACTTTAATGAAATATTTTGTAAACATGCTGTTGGATTATCATAAAACTATGACAAAAAAAGAAGGGTTTCAGCCACATCTGTTGCTCAAACTTATATTTAAGGTTACATCGTCTGAACTCATGACGATCACCCGACGTGTAATGTTCTGATATTTAGACAGAGCACTTACAAACAATGTGCACTGTCCTACAAAAAATGGTTATGATCTATCAAATGTATTCTAGATTAATGGCAGTGGACTACATAGAGGTGGACTTATAGACCTCAAGATTTCAATCAACCTTTGCAAAAACCGACAGCGCGATTCAGGAATACACGTCACGACATCTACTGAACAACAGATACACTGCAAAGGTCGAAGTTGAACGCGAACGAAACAAGAGGGCTACATAAATATGTAGAAAATTTATAACACAAGTTGGTTTGGTGTCACAAAGTGTGGATTCAACATTAAAATTAATGATGAAGCATAGATGAATGTGTTCATTAACTGGTCTGCCTACAAGGCAATAAAAAAAACTAGAGATGCAACAAATAGTTGTTTGAAATTTAAAACAGAGAAAACAGAGAAAGAATCGTTTGCTTCTTGAAAATGCTGAACATTGTTTTTTTCCAATTTTTAATTAATTACTTAATATTATCTACTACTACAACAAATAAGTAATATTTTTAACTATCAGTATTATCACCAGTTACTTTAAATAATTGATACTTTGAATAATCTTCTTACATATATAATTTAACCGATATTTTTTTTTACATTTTTCCCGGGTTGTATTTCGATAGGACATTCACCCCGCTTCGGTATGTCCAAGGTTACAGATCCACCCTGTATAAAAATGAATTGCTGTTCGTTAGTCTCGCTAAAACTCGAGAACGACTGAACCGATTTGGCTTATTTTAATCTTGAAATATTCGTAGAAGTCCAGGGAAGGTTTAAACGGTGAGAAAATTTCCTTATGTGACGCAGACGAAGTTGTGTAGGCCAGCTAGTTGGTTATAAAAACTTTAAGTTCGTTAAGCTAAAGCATCAGTTGTAACTGTGTCTTTATTAGATAACATTTATAAAATCTACCAACTTTACTATCCGATATCCAATCAAAATAATTTTCGGGGGGGTTTCAGTTATTTGGTGGGCGGAGACAAGTATCTCCTACTTCCCAAGTCGATGCAGTACAGGTAAATCTATTTTGTAGTACTTATAAATTTTAATGACTTTTGGAAGATACAGTTGATTTGTCAGTTATAAACTTTGAACTTTTCGTTTGAAAGGTCAACATTTTCATTAGCAATCGCAAGCAATGTCCAAAAATCGACATTCGCAACATCCCTACTACGCAGTACGCTTCGTAGGGCGTAGTAAAATCTATTTAATTGTTCCAAAAATACATTGAAGTGCAGACACTGAACAAGGCCTACGACGTGGGCGTAGATGTAGCTACGTCGGTGTCGAGTACACTGCTACGCCCTAAGACGCGTATTTAGGGGTCCGTATCTCTAAAGTGTAAAAAAGAACGTGTAAAGTCAGTTTGGGTTTTGAATGTCTGACAATTAGTTTTGGAGCTTTGCTAAAACGCCAATTGAGGACTTTTAATCAAGTGAGCGTTGGTTCATTGAAAATATAGAAATGGAGGATCCAGACGATTATTTTTCAGTTTCAGTTAACTATGAAAAAGTTAATTATCAATTGAATTGAATAACAAAGAAATCCAATTGAAAGTAATCAAATTAAAATCAGTAATGCACGTCTACCATGAAAATCTTGTAAATAATTGGAAAATTGAGGAAATTCTTGAAGTGTAAAGATGAAGACTTATTTATTTTTGTTACTTCTACAAATATCAGTAGTGTTTATGTATTTTCATAGAAAACGTAAGTTTTTAGATAACCTGCACTGACTGTATCTTCTTTCTTATATATAAAAATGAATCGCAAAATGTGTTGGTAAGCGCATAACTCAACAACGCCTGGACCAATTTGGCCAAATCTTTTTTAAAATGTTCGTTGAAGTTCAAGGATTTTTTTTAATTTTTTTTATTGTGATAGATAAACGAACCTACGGCCCACCTGATAGTAAGCGGTCATGAACCTCTGCAATGCCAGGGCAATGAGGGGCCGTTATCTATCACCTACCCATACAGGACTTTTCTTAAAGCTCGTTTAAAGACATGTTATAGATGACATGGTATCCAAGATCTTAAAAGCATGTATTTAAAAAGTTTTCTTTAAAATAATATATTTTCTTTTAAGTGTGTAATAAAGGTTTTTATTTTTAATTATTTATGTACATTAATTAAATACTGGTCTCCAACAGCCTTGCCAGAAAAATTATGGAGTCGAAACTGTGATAAGAACTCCATGGTGCTGAACGATTGCAACTGGTGCAGATGTCAGAATAACAAGTACAATTGTAAAGCCAGAGTTTGCAACGAAATCGACATGTTTAAACATTTTAACGGTAGAGTAATTTACTTACTTTTGAAATGAAATGAAATAATTTATTCTCGGCGCCATATGTCTTCTCTCTCCACTATTTCTATCTTTACATACATCATCTGTCACACCACAAACCAATATATCATCCGTCATACAAGCCATCTCTTCTTTGGTCTTCCACTCCTCTTATGTCCATCTACTTTTATATTAATCATTTGTCTTGCTACATGGCTGTCATCCCTCGTCATCACATGTCCGTACCACCCCAACTTTTTGCTTCTTAATTTGTCACAGACAATCTATAATATTTTTTATGATACACAATTAAATTAAAATTCACCGAGTTACTTCACTAGTCATGATAACATAGTTTAATTGCTTCTTTTACACAGATGCCATTGATGATATTCACGTGGGTATGGAAGGTCATGGCGTTTGGCGTTCCAGTCATATGGTCTGCGAGCCCGGAGTGGAATACATTAAAGATAAATTAAGCTGCATTTGTAGGAGAGACGGGTCGTGGCCGCGTCCTGAATGTAGCAAGGCTTTCCAGCTTCTCAGAACAACAGCAACGCCTGAAATTCTTGATGAAGAAAACTGCGAACCCGACACAGTCAAGATGTTCGGGTGTATTATGTGTTTCTGTGATAGATCAGGGAAAATAAACACTACTAATTGTCACGACGAACTTTGCCAAGAAAAAGTTTACAACACAAATGTGGGTAACGAAATATACGCTGAATGTAAAGCAGGGAAAACTTATAAAGTCAAATCTAAGACTTGCAAATGTCTGCCAAATAACAGATTGGAGTGTAGTCAGCGCAAAAGACGAAGCCTTTGTAGTGGATCGCACGATGGTGAAATATTCAACGTAGAATGTAACTATTGTTTTTGTGACAGCTTCGAAAAAATGTACTGCACTTCAAAAAGCTGCTTAAACATACTAGATGAAGAGGATTTAAAGAAACGTTTTGACGTGCCCAATGAAACTCTACACGTCGTCGAAAGTCCTATAGATGACACTGAATGTACTGAAGGAACTCAGTACGAAAAGGACTGTAACACCTGCAAATGCTTCAGAAAGGGAGACATGAAAGTGGTCAGCTGTACAGCTAACAGATGCTCAGCAAACGACATGGCTAGTGACTGCGTTTTAGGAACAACTTACGAGAAAAACTGTCATCATTGTTACTGTATTCTGCACTACGGGGTGAAATACGAAGTGTGTGTTATAGACAATCATTGTAAAAGTATTGACATTTCTAGAACCAGTTTGACGACCACTCACGGTTATTGTCAACCCCTTCATAAGTATAAACAGGGTTGCAATACTTGTGTTTGTCAGAGTAACGGTCAAATTATGACTTGTACGACCAATGTATGTGAGAATGTTAATGTGGAGATGGTGCCGATTAAACGCAATGTCGGGTACTGCCCCAGTGGACATACTTATAAACTGGATTGTAATATTTGTTATTGTCTCTCAAATGGTAATGTTTTGTGTACTATGACTGTTTGTAATGGAAAATAACTTTGTTATGGCGGAATAGAAAGAAAAAATGGCGTCAAGGATATATTGTCTTTTTTTTGCATAAATCAGTAGATAACCTGGTTCCCAATGTAAAATCTATATTTTTTACTCTAACTACGATAATATATTTATGTATGCTATAAATAGCACAATTTAGAAAGTAGTTGGTGATCTCGTAGTGTCCCTAATAGTGTAGTGGTTGATGTGGAGGTCTTCTAACGAGATTTAACACGTTCGCTGCGTAACGAGGCCCAAATAATCCCTCCTACAATTTTCCTGGAGTGCGAAAGCAAAACTTTATTAAAATAGGAAGGGCCGAATAGACCGCGTGTCGCAGCGAAAATTAGTTTTGCATCGAACGTGTTAAGAAAAGTCCTGTATGGGTAGGTGGTAGATAACGGCCTTTCATTACCCTGGCATTGCAGAGGTTC
The DNA here is from genome assembly GCA_030269945.2 of Trilocha varians. Lineage (NCBI taxonomy): Eukaryota > Metazoa > Arthropoda > Insecta > Lepidoptera > Bombycidae > Trilocha > Trilocha varians. The sequence goes on from AP028271.1 coordinate 199,868, forward strand.
ATGAGCGACGGTAACCGTTTACTATCAGGTGGGCCACAAACTCGTTTATCTATCTTGCAACAAAAAAGGCATTAAAAATTTGCGCCTTCAATATCATTATTTGAATTAATAATGAGTAAGTTGTTGGTAGACCCCCCACAAGATGGACCGACGATCTGGTCAAGATCGCGGGAGGTCACTGGATGCAGATGGCGCAGGACCGGTCGATGTGGCGAGGTTTGGGGGAGGCCTATGTCCAGCAGTGGACGTCTATAGGCTGATGATGATGATGAATGAGTAAGTGGTACTGATAAATTTTTATATGAGTAATAAAACAAAATATAGTGTAAGTAGCTTTAATACGAAATAACAAATAGCATTCGAATCAATTCGTCTTTTATATCCTTCAATAAAATAACAAAATCAATCATAAAAATAATCAACTAAAATTGTAGAACTCTAAAAATAAGTTTTTATTCGATGTCAAATTTTACAATTTTCCACTCATCTCTATCTCTTTGTTCATACTAATATTTAAAAAGAGAAGAACATTAAACTATACAGGGTGGATCTGTAGCTTGAAGTTTTGTTGAAATAAAACTTAGAACCACTTAATTTAAGGACGTACGTTTTCCATACAATGTCAGAAAAAAAAGTTTAACCGATCCAAAAAATAAAAGTGGTTCTATGTTGTATTTCAACAGGTCATTCACTCCACGTCAGATTGTCCAAAGTTACAGATCCACCCTGTATAAAACTGCTAAGATTCCAATAAAGAATGAGAACATTTAACTATATTTATAAAACATAGCACCAGCATTTAGCGTACAAGCTATGTGTGTATATTTATTTATATAATTTGCTAGAATTTTACTAATTTTAAGTTTTTTTGCTTAACTTAGATACAATTTTAAACTTATTCAGACACTCGCGGTTTTCTAGAATACTTTCATGCATTTTCAACGGGTTCTTACCACGATATTTAATTAATTGATATTTCGTTGTTGTTGCAATCGTCATGATCACGAGAAGACTGGATACTGCGGGTCGATTTAAGAGCAAACAAATCTGTCTACCCTCTAATTAATTAAATATCGTGGTAAGAACCCGTTGAAAATGCATGAAAGTTTAAAAATGTTACTAATTTCTTTAAACATTCGTAATTTATTATTTTCAAGATTATTCTACGGAAATCGACCACAATTTTTATTTAAAAAACACCAAAGTAAAAGAACCCCGTCATTTCTCTTAACAATTTTCGACGTCATAATTTGGTTTAATTAATAAATTATTTTCTATAACGAATAATTTCCATTTTAAACTACACTTGGACAAAATAGATTGTTTTATTTCTAAGTTTTAAATGATTATATCACCTTATGCTTTCTTTGAACTGTAAATTTTGTAACAATTGATTCAAGACAGAGTATTTCGACTTTGGCGCTTAAACAGCATTGAAATATCGAAATCACGTTATAAATAAAAATTGTGGTAAAAATCAACCTTTAAATATTAAACATTTAAAACACCAATGTATCGTAATAAAATGTTGGAACGAAGTTCCTTATTGCGCGTTGTGAAAGGGGGCTAGACAGAAAAAAATCTTACGAAAAGTTGTCACGACACTATTTTGTTTTGAACTAACTAGATGATTATCGCTAGATGGCGCTGTGATCAAAATCTTTTAAAACACGTTCCTTATCGCGCGTTACGTTAGGAAAAAAATATATATGTCGGAGGGTATGCGGAGCCGGAGACGTTCCGTCGAAACAGTTGTGTGGGCTGAGTCATTCGATAACAAGAACACGTGCAGTGTGACGATGTTCAAACAACAACATCGCCTCACACTATGAATCACGCGAGGTGGGGACGGCCGAGAACTATTTATAAGGCGCACTCACCGAGCTGGACACATTCACGTAGTGGTGCTCGCTCCGCTAACGTCACTTTATTTTACAACCGCGTTCGTGTGTGGTCACAAAATATTGTTAAAGTGTTAATTATTCAATAAACTGATGTTACAAGTTCAATACTGGTTTCCTTAAAGTTGGGAGTACCTTGTGTAAACCACGTTTGGAAGGTATTCAACCTCAGTTGATGTAACCAGCAGTTGGTGTTCCGCCGATATCCGACATCAGAAGTGTGTTCGACATCGGAGCTTCCTCAGCTCCACCACGCCCTTATTGGAAAAAGGAAGAAGAGCACAAATACCAAGATCAAGAAAAACTTGGTTCATGAATGATTAAGACCAGTGTTCTATGGAAAACGCGGAGCAAAGCCAGCGTTCGTCGGACTTCTGAAGCGAAAAATGAATGTTAAAAGGTGCAAAAGTGGTTTGGTATGGAGAACTTGTTGAAGACGATTCAAGTTACTTTCGTGTTCACATCTTGAGACTTCGTGCTGCCCTACGATCCGAAGAGAGATGAAAAGGCAGTTGATGGCTGGTGTCGCATTATCAGCTGTATTGTCGAGGACATGGGACCGCCACCAGGGAAGTCCCGACCCTTCTGGTACCTTAAGGATTAAGGTGGATTAGCGTGGATTAAGGTGGATTAGCGTGGATTAAGGTGGATAAACGTAAATTAAGGAATCCAGTGCGTAGAGAAGCGCGTCTAGACCAGTTTAAACGGAGTTTAAAGCACCGTTTGGGCGTGGTGCCCAAAAACAAAGCGTATGGTCGTATTGTTTTCAGAAACACTGTTCTGTTAAAGAGGACATTATCCAGGGCACCATTAGAGCTGAGTATTAGACATAACCAGGAACAAAGTGTTTGGATGTTCCAAAAGGGACACTCAGGCACGCGGTCCTAGAGGAGGTCCGTCGCATCATTGGTGGAGTGAGCAGTTATCAAGCAACTGCAGCGAGCTAAGCAGAGGGTAGAGCTTCGCTTAATCAACGAAATTCGTTAACGAAGAAGTTGGCGGGTAGCACAATAATCTGGTGATCGAGTTACTTATTTACTTCAACGCGCTTTTCGCTCACTTGAAGAGATAGTGTATCCGGTCTGTTAAAATATTCTGGTTTTAAATTTACCGTTGTGGTTATCGTAGCTTTTGTAATGGCTGGAGGAACCCTTTCAGTGGTTATTGCGAAAAGAAGGGACGGTGAGGTCCCCGGAGGATACGCGTACCTAACGATCTATGAGATGTGGTGATGGAAACCATTTAATAGTGTTCTGCCAGGTTGTGAGGGAACCTGCGCTTCGTGGACAGTTCATTGTTACAGGCACTTGCAGTTAAGGTCTGGTTTTCTACGATACCACGCCAGTAGATGAAGGGTAACGAACGCCGAAGGGCCTACTAGCTGGTCCAGCACTATCTGAAGGGTCGATGTGAACCTGACCAGACATGATGTGCACAAGTGGATTATACAGGGATATGGATTATCTTGATTGAGTAACATCAACGAGATCATTCGTTCTGAATGCTACTTACGTCACCAGTGAAGTGTTTCTTTCGCTGATTGAAGTGGATACATCTGATGCTTCGCTTGTATGGCAAAATGGAAGCGTGAAGGCTAGGTATAAAGAGTAAAAAAAAAAAATAGTGATGGTTCGGACATAATTGAAGATTGCGAGTTCAAATGTTGGATTTGAAAGAAGATCAATGTCAGAGTGTAGTGGACGTACTATGATCACAGTAAAAAGAAACTGTGATATAACGATGTGTGTGAAGCGGTAAAAGTGCAATCCTGCGAAAGTTCCATGGCAGTTTGGAAAATCATTTACGCTATTCTTTAACGCACAGTCTAAAAAGCGTGTGCCAGCGTCGCCATTTTTTTTTTCTCTCGAACCGATTTTTTTTTTTTTTTTTTCACGTGATACCCGCGTGTTTTATTCATTTCTAATCGTTTATCGATGGAAACGCTACCGGCTGTTGCGGTGCGGTGTCTCATGAGTGACGAACTGAAGTGTGTGTCAGAAATGTCCGTGACATAAGTCTTCGTCAAGTCAATAATTGGATACATGTTTCTTAAGTTCTTAAATGAGAAATGTATTTTAGATTATAATTTAGTTTGTTTCAGACATCTGTCCGACTATAGCAACCTGGGAGATTGATTCTTCGAGTGTTCTGGAAAAAATGGATTTTTTAGTTTTGGGCCGTAAGTATCTCTAGTAGTCGCACACGTGTGGTTTCTACCGTTGTTCTGAACTTTGACTCAGACATTCACACAGGAGTTGTCTTAAAGTATAATTGACGTGCGAATATATTATGAAGGAAGTGATCTAATGCCAGAACTTGTCCGAGATGTTACCAGATATAGTTGCCATATATTTCAGTGTTTTAATGTCAGCGTGTCAAAACTTAGATAATTTAACTTCAAGAGTATACCTGGACCCCGCCACTACCCAACACTCTTGACGAGAATGAGACTCTTAATGAGAAGTGCTAAATAAGGCCTGCGACTGCCCAAGGGCAGATCGTTGTAAATTATTTCCAATATATTCTTAATAGCTTCATCCTCGCTATTAGTAAAACCACTCTGTGTCCATCCGTCGTTCGGCTCAATTGCGGTCGAATATCATCAAGAAATGTGCGGCATAGAAATGTGCTTACGTTCAATACCATGACTACGACGAGAGACGAGTTTGTACTTTCTTGTAGGATGGCCGACAGCGTGTAAGCGAAAACAGCGATAATTAAATTATTTCATAGCTTCTACTGCGGACCTTGAGCGTGGAGACCGAATCCAGAAATTCCGTGACGAAAGAAAAATTCATTACTGGAAAACCCATTTATCGAGGAAGGTTATGGCCTGTATTTTGTTTTAAAAAAAAAACTAGGGATCCGCATGAAAATATCGAATTTGTAACACAAGCTGTGGAATCGAAAACCTATTTTTGCTTACGCTACAGGAGCTGTCGACTGTAAGACAAAATGGTGTGCTACGAGTTTTTAAATCTTAGGAAATTGGTCAATTATGGATCTGTTACCGGTGGCCAGGAAGGCGGAAGAGAAGAGGAGAGGGTCCTCATCGAAGCCAGGCAAAGTTCGGAATGCTGCTTGAGAAGGATAGGTGGAAGGATAATTTAATGGGAAGGGGGTTTTGTGCGCCAAGAGTTGGAAACGGGACCCGGTCGCTGAGATTTCATCGATTGTAATCGGACTGTTTACAGAGCAGCGACTATTGGAGTCTTCCAAGGTAATCTAATGTCGCTCAAGCATAAACAAAAAAATTCTAGCCTCATTGGATGGAACCAAACCGCACTTGAACACCACAAATGTGAGTAGAATTTCTGAAGGTCATAGTGAGCAGCTATAAAATTACACTATCCACCGTTTTTTCGGTCCAGGAGAAAACTGGGGAGGACGTCCTTAATCACTAATTTTAATTTCAGATTTTTAGGTAAACCTGAATTTTTTTTTTGACTCTATCATAAACTTATTCAGTCACTCGCGATTTTCTATAATACTTTCATGCATTTTCAACGGGTTCTTGCCGCGATGTTTGGTTGGTTTTGTTGTCTCGATGTTTCTGCGTTGTTGCGGGCGTCGTGATCGCTAGAGGATTGGATTGCGGGTCGATTAAAGAGCAGACAGGTCTGTCTGCCCTCTTTCTCGTTCGCTTTTGGGTAGTACCACTGGAACTCTAACTCACATCGCGACACACCACACTCACTGTAATCTTTATTATTAAACTACGCTGTGTTGTATTTTCAGAAAAAATATAGGCGCAAAATAGGAATGTTGATAATTGTGTCAAAAGGCTTTTCAGATTGTTATTGAGCTTCGAATTAGAACCAGACCATCTAACAGTATAGCCTGTTTTCTGCAGAGACACGAAGCTATTATTTATTTTTTGGAATAATTCTAAACTTAAATTGTAGACGGCAACAGATAACATGATGAGTGTCTTCGATGTTTCGACGTGTCTTCGATTACGAGTCTTCCACGTGAGTGTTTCAGATTGTGAAACGTCGGATCAGAGACCTTATGACACGTATTGTGTGGGTGTATAAGTTGAGGACTGGGGCCTCCTTTTGACACATTTTGTGTGGGTGTATGAGTTGAGGACTGGGGCCTCCTTTTGACACATTTTGTGTGGGTGTATGAGTTGAGGACTGGGGCCTCCTTTTGACACATTTTGTGTGGGTGTATGAGTTGAGGACAGGGGCTTCTTTAGGACACGTTTTGTGGAACGTAATGTTTAATATTTTTAAGGTCGAGGGCGACCTTTTTGCAGGATGGCCGTGTCGGAGGGTATGCGGAGCCGGAGACGTTCCGTCGAAACAGTTGTGTGGGCTGAGTCATTCGATAACAAGAACACGTGCAGTGTGACGATGTTCAAACAACAACATCGCCTCACACTATGAATCACGCGAGGTGGGGACGGCCGAGAACTATTTATAAGGCGCACTCACCGAGCTGGACACATTCACGTAGTGGTGCTCGCTCCGCTAACGTCACTTTATTTTACAACCGCGTTCGTGTGTGGTCACAAAATATTGTTAAAGTGTTAATTATTCAATAAACTGATGTTACAAGTTCAATACTGGTTTCCTTAAAGTTGGGAGTACCTTGTGTAAACCACGTTTGGAAGGTATTCAACCTCAGTTGATGTAACCAGCAGTTGGTGTTCCGCCGATATCCGACATATATAAAATATCTTTTAATCGAAAGGAACTTCGTTCTGTTCGAGTGTCCCATATGACACCTCACAAGTTTTTTTTTTCAATAATGGTAACTTTAAGTAATAAGAATTAATTGTACTAGTAAAAATTTAAATTAACTAAAAAAAAATTGACGATGTCTTTTGAAAAATGCAGATATAAAACCTAACTCTTAACATATAAATTTGTGCCTAACTTGTGTCTAAAACCATAAAAAATAAATAATTCGTTATTATTACCTGGATATTTATAAAACCATAGACAAAATACAATCGTTGTTATTAAATATTTTTTCATTCAAATAACAAATTTATTCAAGAATTGTTTTTAACACGTTTGCTGCGTTACCGTGTTAAAAAACAACGACAAACAACAAACTTCACGAGGTGTAATCGGCCTGGATCATGAGCAGACGTTAGAGTGACACGCGGTCCAATAGACCCCAACTCTGAAGTTGTCTCTAGCAAATCCTAGATTAATTATGTGAATATAAAATTACGTATTTTTGATATATTTTATCGTCTGCTATCAACAGTACTTGTATAGGATTGTATTTAATAAACTTAATGAACCGATTTTGATAATTCATTTATTACAAAAGAGAAATGAATTAATATTACAAAAGAGAATGCAATTTTGAACTGTTACTTATTTATACCAAGGCACAGAAAATTGACTATCAGAAGTAAAATTTAACAAAGTACTACTGACACACTTTTATTAACATTCAGCAACGTTTGGTCGTGGTTGGGTAGTGGTCGAAGCGCGTCCTTCCGTACGGGAGGTCACGGGTTCACACCGGCTTGTACCTCTAAATCTAAATATGAAAAAGATTTATGTGCAATTTTTCACAACACAACTGACTAAAAACGGTGAAGGAAAACATCGTGGGGACTCGCGTCACTGGCGTCCGTGGGTGATACCACCTTCATGTTTGAAGGCCCACCCCACACGTAGTCCCTGGGCGGTGCCAAGGCAGTGACGTGTGGGTAGCTGCGGAGTTGAGCGCCTGGGAGTAGTCGCACTGTATTGCGACTGCTCCCCTCAACTTCGTGCTAGGACATGGACGTGGAGTCCACCTCCGAAGCCCGCACAGGGGTAGGCGACCAGGCCCCTGTGTCGGAGATTGCTACTGGCGTAAGGTCGGGGCGGGCATCGATCGCGAGTACCGTCGCGAGCGATGCCTGCTCTGACTCCGGCGAGCAAAGCAGGAGAATCCGGCGCAAGCGGAAGTCCGCGGCGCGCCGGAGCTCGGAAACGAGCGTAACTTCCGCCTCCGACGATGAGACGACGTGGAGGGCGAGGCTCGTAAGACGAGCGGCCACTACGGCCACATCTTACACCGAACCGACGAAAACGGGCAGGATCCCGATTCCGAAGACGGCCGATGCCAAGGCGATGCCTGCCCCGGCCCGGAAGGAGGAGAAGAAGAGGCCCAAAAAGAAGCCTATTGTGGCTTCGCCGGCGCGCTCCGCGACGTCTTTCGCTTCTGCCCAGACGTCCGACGGGGAAATCTCCGAGAGCCCCGTCGTCGCCTTGGAGACAATAAGGCGACGAGCGGTTAACGCGGTCACGAAATTGCTCCGCAAACAGGGAGCTAAACATGAGGTGAGCGACATGCGCGCGATCGCTACCGGGACCGGCAAACTCATGCCGATTGTCTCGGCGGCCATCAGCCGCGACGCCAAGCTCCAAGCTGAGCTGGAAAAGACAAGGGCGGAAGTCACCGCCCTTAAGAAAAGACTAACCGAGTTAGAGCCCGAGCCCGGCACCTCTCGGGTCACTGGCAAAGCGCGGCCTCCGCCGCGGGCATCCAAAGAGGATGATGACGAGTGGTCTGCGTACCCACGGTCTAAGACGGTGCGCGGGCCGCGACTTGCGTCGCCGCGGGCCAGAGTGCGGCAGACCGTGGAATCCTCGGAGGATATGGCTGCCCGCATCAGGCGGGAACTGACGGAGGAGTTTGGCAAAGAGTTTGCCAAGCTCAGGGCCGAACTCGTTGCGGCCTTACACGGCGCCGTAACACCCGCGCCGCCTCCCGTCGCTCCCGCCCAACCGATCACTCCCCAGAGTTCGGGCCCGTCTGTGGCCCGACAGAAAAAGAAGAACGGGGGTGGTGCCAAAACTACCACACCTCCCCCACAGCCCCGCCCACTTCCTCCAGCCCCATCCAATATGGATGAAGGCTGGACCGAAGTAGTGAAGCGGGGCGCCAAACGGGCCAGGGTCGTAGCCGCTCCGGCTCCGGCCCTACAACCGCAGGCTAAGACAGGGGCAGCAGCCAATGCGACCTCCCAGCCGGGAAGAGCGCCAGCTGCCGCCCCCCAGAAAAAGAACACGACTCCGGTGGCTGCGGTCGCTCCCCAACAGGGTCGAGCACCCGCCGCCGGAAAAAAGAAGAAGAGCCAAAAGGCCAAGAAGAAGCAGCGCGCGCCGAGGCGGGCAGCAGTGGTAGTCACACTGCTGCCAGCCGGCCAGGCGAAGGGGTTGACGTACCCCGACGTCATGGCGAAGGCGCGTGCTGCCGTCGACTTGGCGGAGATAGGGGCGGAGGATGGCCTCCGAATCCGGCACACGGCCAACGGGGCCCGACTGCTAGAGTGTCCCGCCGGTGCTGACAGTGTCGGCATCGCGGACCGACTGGCGTCGGGCCTCCGGGTGGTGTGGCCGGAGGAGGAAGTCAAGGTGCACAGGCCGGTCAAAATGGCCGAGTTGCGGGTGACCGGCCTGGACGACTGCACCACCAGGGAGGAGGTGGTGGCGGCCATCGCTGCCCAGGGCAAATGTGCCCCGGAGAATGTGGCCGTAGGCGAGCTTCGCCGAGGCTACACCGGGGCCAGCTCGGTCTGGGTGCGGTGCCCGCTGGAGACCGCCAACTCCCTGGCCACTCCTCCGCCCGGAAGACCGGCCGGAGATCCGGGCAGGCTGCGCATGGGCTGGGTCGCAGCCCACGTGCGGCTATTAGAATCGCGCGCCTGGCGATGCCTCAAGTGCTTCGGAACGGGGCACAGCGTCGCCAGGTGCACCAGCACTGTTGACCGCAGCGGTCTATGTTTCCGCTGCGGTCAAACCGGACATAAGGCGGCCACGTGCTCGGCCGCGCCGCACTGCGCGCTGTGCGCGGCGGCCGGGCGTAGGGCCGATCATCGGGCGGGGGGCAAGGCTTGCTCCCCGTCCGGTATGAACACCGACAGGAATAGGCGCCGCAAAGCTAAGCGGCGCCAACAGAGGAAGTCGGCCGGGGGAGTACCGGCCGACGCTTCAGACCCCGCCGTGGCGCCCAGTGCGCCCGAAGGCGGGGGCGATAGAGGAGGGGAGGGAGCGATGGATGTGGTCCAATCTTAATGGACTGCACCCGTCGCTTCCTCCAAGGTAATTTGAACCACTCCGTCAGGGCTCAGGACATGTTAGTCCAGAGCATGGCGGAGTGGTCCATTGACGTGGCTGTGGTCGCCGAGCCGTATTATGTCCCCCCAGCGGACGACTACTGGTTCGGGGATGAGTGCGGCTTGGCGGCCATACACATCAGGAGAGCCGCAGCGATACCACCCCTGGAAATGGTGGCCAGGGGACCCGGGTTCGTTGCGGTAAAGATGGAAGATACCGTCGTGATCGGGGTGTACTTCTCTCCAAGTCGGCCTACTCACGAGTTTGAGCAGTTCCTGGACGGGATCGGGGCGATTACTCAGCGCTCCGCCCCCCGTCCAGTGATACTTGCGGGGGACCTCAACGCGAAATCTGTCGCTTGGGGTTCCCCCCGCTCAGACGCTCGGGGTAGGCTGTTGGAAGAGTGGGCGGTCGCGGCCGGGCTCTGTCTTATGAACAGAGGATCGGTCGCGACTTGCGTGCGGTGGCAGGGCGAATCCATCGTGGACGTGACGTTCGCGAGCCCTGCCATCGCACAACGCATCCGCGGTTGGGAAGTGCTGGTGGAGGCGGAGTCTCTATCGGATCACCGGTACATCCGGTTTGATCTGTCCGCCTCCACGCCAACCGCGGTCGCCCAGGGAACTGCACCTCGGTCATTCCCCAGGTGGGCATTGAAGCTCCTGGACAAGGAGCGCTTGATGGAAGCCTCCACTGTGGCGGCGTGGACGCCCATGCGTCCACACCCTGTGGATGTGGAGGTCGAGGCGCTATGGCTCCGGGACACGATGCATCGCATTAGCGATGCTTCGATACCTCGGGTCGGCCCTCGGCCTCCGAGCAAGTCGGCGTACTGGTGGTCGCCTGAGATAGCGCAGCTTCGTGCTGTATGCGTCCGGGCGAGGCGCCGGTGCGCCCGACATCGCCGCCGCATCCTCGCGCGTCGCGACGATCCCGTCGCGTTCGCGGAGGAGGAGGACCGGCTGTATGGCGAGTACGCGGAAGCGAGGAACGCCATGCGGCTGGCCATCAAGCTGGCCAAGGAAGGGTACATGGAGACTCTCTTGGGGACGCTCGATGACAACCCGTGGGGGCGCCCGTATAAAACGGTGCGTGGAAAGGTACGCCCGTGGGCGCCTCCCATGACCGAGCGTCTCCAGCCTCAGCAGCTGCGGGACATCGTCTCGACGCTGTTCCCGCAGGAGCAGGCCGGATTTACCCCGCCTGCTATGGATGAGCCGCCGGATCTTTACACCGGCGGTGAAGCCACTGCTGAGGTGCCTCATATCACCAGAGATGAGCTCCATGTGGCCGTGGCACGGATGAGTGCGAAGGACACGGCCCCCGGCCCGGACGGCATCCACGGCCGGGTCCTGGCCTTGGTCATCAATGCCCTAGGGGACCGACTCCTAAGGCTTTTTAATTCTTGCCTGGAGTCGGGACGGTTTCCCTCGCTCTGGAGGGCGGGCAGACTAGTCCTCTTGCGGAAAGAGGGGCGCCCGGCGGACTCAGCCGCCGGTTACCGTCCCATCGTGCTGCTGGACGAGGTGGGCAAATTGCTGGAACGCGTTCTGGCTGCCCGCATCGTTCAGCACCTGGTCGGGGTTGGACCCGATCTGTCGGCGGAGCAGTACGGCTTCCGGGAGGGTCGTTCGACCGTAGACGCAATTCTGCGTGTCCGGACCCTCTCGGAGGAGGCCGTCTCCCAGGGTGGGGTGGCCTTGGCGGTGTCGCTCGACATCGCCAACGCCTTTAACACCCTGCCCTGGTCCGTGATTGGGGGGGCACTGGAGAGGCATGGAGTGCCCCTCTATCTCCGCCGGCTGATCGGCTCCTACCTGGAGGCCAGGTCGGTCATGTGTACCGGGTACGGTGGGACCTTGCACCGGTTCCAGGTCGTGCGCGGTGTTCCGCAGGGGTCCGTTCTTGGACCCCTGCTATGGAATATCGGGTACGACTGGGTGCTGAGGGGCGCCCTCCTCCCGGGCCTTAGCGTTATCTGCTACGCGGACGACACTTTGGTCGTGGCTCGGGGGGATGACTTCAGAGAGTCTGCCCGTCTTGCCACAGCGGGGGTGGCACTCGTCGTCGGCAAAATAAGGAGATTGGGCCTCGACGTGGCGCTGCACAAATCCCAGGCCCTGTGGTTCCACGGGGCCGGGGCGGCGCCACCAGTCGACGCCCAAATAATGGTTGGAGGCGTCCAGATTGAGGTCGGGGTGCAGTTGAGGTACCTCGGCCTCGTGTTGGACAGCCGTTGGACCTTCCAGGCCCATTTCGCGAGCCTAGTCCCCCGATTGATAAGGACGGCCGGCCAACTTGGTCGGTTGCTCCCGAATGTCGGGGGGCCCAGCCGCGCCGTGCGCCTCCTCTATGCGGGGGTGGTGCGATCGATGGCCCTATACGGTGCGCCCGTCTGGGCCGACGCACGGGTGCGATTAACCATCGCCCGATTCTTGCGTCGGCCACAGCGCATCGTTGCTATTAGGGCCATCCGCGGTTACCGCACCGTCGCTTTTGAGGCGGCGTGCGTGCTGGCGGGGACGCCGCCCTGGGAGCTGGAGGCGGAGGCGCTAGCCGGCGACTATCGCTGGCGATGCGACCTCCGCGCCCGGGGCGTGATACGTCCCCTGCGGGAAGCGGTTCGCGATCGGAAGGTCCAATCTCGGCGGTCCGTAATGGAAGCGTGGAAGCGACGTCTCGCTAACCCCACATGGGGTCTACGGACCGTCGAGGCGATCCGCCCGATCCTAGATGATTGGGTGGGTCGTGGCGAAGGACGCCTCACCTTTTGGATGGTGCAGATGCTGACCGGGCACGGGTGCTTCGGGAGGTATCTGCACCGGATCCAGGCCGAGCCGACGGCGAGGTGCCATCACTGTGTAGGGTGTGACCAGGACACACCGGAGCATACGCTCGCGCTCTGCCCCGCATGGGAGCAGCAGCGTTGTGTCCTGGTCATGCAAATAGGTCCGGACTTGTCGCTCCCGGGCGTCGCGGCGTCGATGCTCGAGAGCGACGAGTCCTGGAAGGCGATGCTCGACTTCTGCGAGTCCACCATCTCGCAGAAGCAGGTGGCGGGGGCTGCGAGAGAGAGGCTGTACGCCGCTCTCGACCTGCCAACCCGCCGCCGTCGAGCAGGGGGCCGGGACCGGGATCTCGCCCGGATTCTGGCCCCCTAAGAGTTTCGGGTCCCCAACGCATGCGAGTGCGAGCGGGGACCCAAGAAGGTGCCGTGTCTCGCTCAACACGCCCTTAGCGCTAGAGCATCCGGGGGATGGTAGACCGCGCTCCCCGACCCACGCTGGTTCTGACCCAGCGGGGTATTCCGCGGGAGGGTGACACGCGGTCCCATCTTGGCGGGCTTCGGAGAGCCCGCCGACCGAGAGAGCCGGTGGCCGTATTCGCCGGCGGCTACCGGTTCGGCGTCCGGGGACGGAGCGACGGGAAAGCATGCCGATGGCGTAACGCGTCGCGCCGTCCCTCCAAACCCCGTGCTGGGTTCTGGCCTCAGCCGGGGTTCGGACGCTGAGTGTGAGCGGTTGGAGGTTTTAGTGCGGTTCAACTCCCACATACCCCGCCCGCGGGGCGGGCGGGGATCCGGTGATTTCCTCCAACTGAAAAAAAAAAAAAAAAAAAAAAAAAAAAGGAAAACATCGTGAGGAAACCTGCATGACGGAAAAGGATTGTAAAAATCCTTTGAAGATATGTGAAGTCGCACTAGACAAGAGTGGTGGACTATGCCTAATCTATCTGAGGCGACCTGAGCCCAACAGTGGGCAGTAATGGGTTGGTACAGATACGTGTACTGTTTTGAAGTATTTAGATCCATATCTATAAGAGCCACTTATACGGGGTGTCCCAAAACTATGCGACATGAACGGGAAGTACCTTAAATATTAGAGATAGAATGTTTTGCTGAAACGAAACATTATTTTACTTTTGATGTTTTATAATACTGCATTCACAGATTTTTCGTATATTGCTTGGTTTGTCTGACAATCGAACTAACAAAATCGGCAAAAATCTAATCTAATTTTTAAGGTACTTTCGTTCATGTCGGATAGTTTTGGAACACCCTGTATATTCAACAACAAAATTTACTTCTCAAAGCACTATGCCACTGTTGACAGCAGACATGCATAGCTACCAGCAGAGTTACAAATAAACTTAATTTTCATAGTACCAGGAGCGCATAGCTTAAGAGAAGACTTCGTTGGCCTGTCGACAGCACCTGATGAAGGTGGCTCTCCGAGGCAGCTCCCGGAGCCGCGCCGCGCCGACGTAGGTACACGCTGATCTGATCCCACCGAGAACGTCTTTGACTGTTGTGGCGACGTCGCCACGGTATTCTACTTCTACTGTTTTACCTGAAAATGGAAAGTTGTACAATTGAATTGAAGGTTGTATTAGTATAGTTTGAAATTTTCAGGCCAAACGATTAAAGTGGCTACAGGTTAGTGGCTTGGTCTTGTGGTGGACCTTACTTGCAGACTTTGTGAAGAGGAGGAGGAAACCCCTCTTTAATTGCTCTGCGACTGCCCTGCTGTTAACAGCATTAGATCCCATATCTTCGGGGGACATATCTTGTTCCCTGAAGATATTAGGGACATCTGCCCCAGGAAAATAGTCCAGTTCATGCTGGACTTGAGTCTTGGTGCAGATTTGTAACATAGGGGGACGGTTACAATAGATCCGCAAGGGTCGCAGTGACCTGATGGGCTACCTGTGCCCATCGCCCCTCCCCTCTCTTAATAATAATAATAAATACAGGTTAGTGGTAGATTTTGGGATTGATAAGTATGTACCTAATTTAGATTATTTTTGTAGTGATGTTGCGAATGGTGATTTTTGGACATTGGCGATCGTCTCGCATCTTGAAGTCTTGGAAGGCGATAGGTACTCGACTTTTAATTGACCATATGGTGGAAGCTTCTTGCGTGGCAGAAAACCAACAGAGAGGACGACATTCCACAGAATCCTCGCTTTCCTGTGTAACCTCACCTTCAGAAGATCTATAATCAGCGACACCCCCAGAGTGCTTCAACATGGCCGTGGAGGACGACATCCCGTAGAACAGCTTCACTTTCCTTCCATCCGGATGCGTGACAACATCGCCCCCGCACTGGTCGTGTCCCGCGAACATGCCCCCCGCCATCACGAAGTCTGCTCCCGCTCCGAACGCCTTCGCCACGTCACCGGGACACGTGCAACCACCGTCCTGGGGAATTGTTGGGTGAATTTAACCTTACATTCCACTGGTTACTAGGGGTGTGAGAATATCGTTCGAATCCAATCAAATCGAATATTATTCGAATCGAAGTTTGATTGGGCATATGATAGAAACAAATTTAACATTTAAGACATTTGTTTCACATTCGAATTCAGACATCGACTAAAATTTTATTTATTTAAATATACTCACAGAAATGATATGTCCTTTGAGTCCATGGGCCGCATCAGCACATTCAATAACGGCTGAAAGCTGCGGGTACCCCACGCCCGTCTTAATACGAGTCGTACATACGGAACCCGGACCGATTCCAACCTTAAATACAACGGAATTAGGGTTCAACTCACAATAAATAAAATCAATAGAATTATTTTCTAAGGCTGCATGAAGCATTGTAAACGGGTTCTTACCACGATATTTAATTAGTTGAGTGACATCGATATTTCAAAGTTTTTTTTTTTTCACAGTAATTAAATGAGATAATATATTTTTAACAGCGTCAACATATGCTTTTCTTGGAACAATATTAGTGGGCATGTCGAATTGTTAGTTTTTTTACTAGTGATGAGCAAAATTGGTCTTGGTCTTGCAAAAATCTTGCTTGTTTGACCAATACCAGGACAAGACCAAGACCAAGACCGAGACCAGACAGATTTGAGCAAGACCAAGACCGAGAAGACCAAGGATCTTGGTGTTGGTCTTGGTCTTGCATTGCTCATCACTACATTATACATACATGCATTTATGCATGACGGCATTATAGAAAAACGCGAGTGTTTAATAGATTCCGTCTTTGATAAAAACACATAACATACTTAGTTCCAAACAAAGTGTTAGAAAATAGTGTTTGTAGAACAGTCCAGAATTATTTAAATCGATCAAGGTAAAAGTTATGTAAAAAGACAATCGACTTGATAATCTTCTTTTGGAAGTTGTTCAAAAAGGATCGACATCAATACGTTTCCAGATTTTTGAGTAAGACGTACTTATTAGAGCAGGCATAGTTCACTATACACCCCTAATACAACTTGAGGGACACCCGGGTGGAACGAGTTCCTTTCGATTAATTAGTGAGGGAATTGTTATAAAATATTTTGATCACATCGCCATCTAGCATTAATCATATAAAACAAAATAAGGAATTGTTTTAAAAGATTTTAATCACAGCGCCATCTAGCGATAATCATCTAAAACAAAAAAAGTGTGGTGACAACTTTTTCATAAGAATTTCCGTCTGAACCCCTTTCGATAACGCGCGATAAGGAACTTCGTTCCAAAAAGTTTGTGTTTAATCCTTTAATGTTTCCTGTCATCATGACTTTGTTTAAAGGAGTTAAAATAAAATATGGAAGTCATGACTATGTTGATTACATTCGAAACCTTGAACAATCTACTTGTACGTCCAGAACCCTTTAAATTAACGGCTAACAATTGAAAATTCTTACCTTAATAATATCAGCACCAGACAAGATTAATTCTTCGACCATCTCCCCGGTCACTACGTTTCCAGCCTGAAATCAAAACAAGACTAGGCTTACCAATTTGAATAAACAAATCAATTGTGTTGAACCTCCAATCGCTCACACTCAGTGTCTGAACCCTAGTTGAGACCAGAATTCTGCTCGGGAGTATGCGAGGTGGCACGACGCGTTACGCACTACGGCGTTCTTTACTGTAGCGACGCCCCGACATGTGGGTTGGATTTTAGGTCACACTAGCTAGGTCGAGCGGCTTTGTCAGCTCACTAAGGGTTAAGCCAGCGTTTTCATTTTACTAATGTTTTTTTTGTAAGGGGGGGCCGCAAGGCCGCAAATGGGGGTTTGCATTTTTCAAAAATTCGACTGTCATGTTGGCTGTGTGGCATGTTGCGCCATCCTGCTGAAACCAAATGTCATCCATGTCATACTCTTCAATTCGTGTTCGCATGGCACCGGGCACGGTAACGCTCGCCATTGACCGTAACGGCGGCTCCTTGCTCATTGTCCAATGATGCCGCCGGACCAAAACCCACACCAAACCGTAACTCTTTGTGGGTGCATTGGCTTCTCAATCCCATTCCCATTTCGTAAATGTCAAACCTTTAACTAAATTATGAACACAAATTGAATGACATTTGAGCTGTCATTCTCTAAATAAACAGTAGTTCAAAATGCAAACGTTAGATTGCCCACCTTATATATTTGCATTTACAAAACAATAATGCGGATATTTTTTGAATGTTTGGTGAAAGTTGCGTTGATGTAGAATGTTACAGAGCTAAAATACCTCCTTATACATTTCCAATGAGCCGAAATACGATTGTTCTACGACCTTCCGTTCTCAAGATAATTTACGAAGGAAGATTACCCTCTCCGGTAGATGCAACAACTTGTGAGTCAGAAACTTTTAACTTTTTCTTCAAAATACCAATATTCCTATTGTCTGTAGCTACAGCTGTAACAACCCATTACTGCCCACTGCTGGGCTCAGGTCTCCTCCGAAGTGAGGTTAGGCATAGTCGAAAACGCTTGCCTACTGCGGATTGAGGACTTCACATATCATAGAAGGATTTTTAGAATCCTTTTCCGGTATACAGGTTTCCTCACGATGTTTTCCTTCACCGTTTTTAGCCAGTGGTGTTGTGAATAATTGCACACATATAAATCCCTTTTCACATTAAGATTTAGAAGTACAAGCCAGCCGGTTTTGGAACTCGCGACCTCCCGCACGGAAGGCAAACGCTTCAATCATTCGTCCACCACGACTCACCTATTACCTGCTAAAAATTAAAACTACTTACAATAATAGTATGTTTCGGGAACGCCGCCCTTACTCTTCTGACGTACTCGACAAAATGCTGCGAGTAACCGTTGGCTACATCCAGACAAATGAACTTCAAGTCTGTGATCGTGTTCAGGATCTCAGAGAGGCGCTCAAAGTCAGCGTCTGCTGTGCCTGAACTTGCGGCTGGAAACAATATATGTAAATCTCATTGGTGAAAAATAAACTTATTCATGCATAGTTAACGAGTTTTATATTTAAGCGGGCCCGCACAATTTCGTCTGCGTCACTTATAATTAAAAGATAGCCTATGTTCTTTCTAAGTCTAAGGATTGTCTGTGCCAAATTTCATCAAAATCGGTTGAGAGGTTTAAGCGGGAAGGCATAACAGACAGACAGACAGAGTTACTTTCGCATTTATCAATACATAGTATAAAACAAAGTCGCTTTCGCTGTATGTCTGTATGTATGCTTAGATCTTTAAAACTACGCAACGGATTTTGATGCGGTTTTTTTTAATAGATAGAGTGATTCTTAAGGAAGGTTTGTATGTATAATAAATGCATAATATAGTAGAGAAACACTGATAAATTTTAAGGTTTCTAATGTGATGTCGTAAATAAGCACGTTTTTTTGCGCTTATATTGCAAACGCTGGCTGAACCCTACGAGATAGACCAAAATAATGTACTACAGTATTGTTCACCTTAAAAAGTTCAACAAAAAAGTCCGCGATGGTATATGTCTATCTCTTAGGGATAACCCAGCATAACCATTTTTATTCTTTACTAAAAAATGGTTATTTACGAAGTGATTTTAAACAATACAACATTAATCCTTATCCAATTAAATACCTTAAATAAATTGTGCATTTATTATAGATCAATATGCTTTTTACAGCATGTAATTTAAGTGAATATTACCGAAGATATTACAAATTTAAAATGCAGGGTCGTAGTTGTTTGCGCCGGGCGGCGCGTGCCTATATAGGCTACAATTTTTGAACCCCTTTGTAACGCAGACGAAGTTGCGCGGGTCATCTAGTAATATTATAATAGGAATATCGGTAATTGAGTGCAGGTGGTACTACCCAAAAACGAACAAGAAAGAGGGTAAACAGATTTATTTGCTCTTAAATCTATCCAGTCTTCTCGTGATCATGACGTTTGCAACAACGTTGGAACATCGAGACCACTCAATGAATTAAATATCGTGGTAAGAACCCGTTAATTATACATTAATGTTAATAAATCATTTATTCTGAAGATATTTTATTTCGTACTTTTTAAGACCCAGGATATCTTGTGGACGTAGAGTTAGTAAAGTAAGTTCGGGTGGAATCTTAAGAGTTGAATTTGACAAACTTCCTAGATGACGTTTTGACGATGATGAGATGACGTTTTTCACGTAGCGGGACAATGCAGTAGTATGCTACAGTCGAGCTGATCTGATGATGGAGTCGAAAAGTAACCATAGGAACTCCGGTGCTAAATAAGATAGACTCATCGTGTTTGGGCTCGTATTAAACGTCTTGGCTAGGACTCTACTTCTACTTCATATTCAGTAACTCAAAAGCTTGTGTTTAAAACCTTGTATAATTGTCTGGTAAACATGATTTTATCCTTATTCAGACACTCGCGGTTTTCTATAATACTTTCATGCATTTCCAACGGGTTCTTACCACGATATTTAATAATTGAGTTGTCTCGATATTTCGTTGTTGTTGCAAACGTCATGATCACGAGAAGACTGGATACTGCGGGTCGATTTAAGAGCAAACAAATCTGTCTACCCTCTTTCTCGTTCGCTTTTGGGTAGTACCACTGGAACTCGAACTCACTTCTCGACACACCACACTCACTGTATCTACAAGACTCTCTGAGCATGAACCCTTAGTGACTGTTGTGTTTAGCAATATCGTAGTAAGAACCCGTTGAAAATGCATGAAAGTATGATTTTATCCACTTACCCATTTGTTCCAAGCATTCCGGGTGGGCTTCTGAAAACTTCTTCCACTCATCAACCGTGTAGTATTTGTGTATGCAGGTGAACAGCCCATGCTGAAAATACAACAGAGGTAAATTATAACCTCCCGCAATCTTGACCAGATCGTCGGTCCACCTTGTGGGGCGTCTACCAACATTGCGCCTACTGGTTTGTGGCCGCCACTCCAGAACTTTTCGGCCCCATCGGCCATCCGTTCTTCGCACAATGTGTCCTGCCCATTGCCACTTCAAAGATGCAATTCTTTGGGCTATGTCGGTTACTTTAGTCCTTCTACGGATCTCCTCATTTCTGATTTGATCACACAGGGAAACACCCAGCATAGCCCTTTCCATTGCTCTTTGAGTCACTGGATGCAGATGGCGCAGGACGCGTCGATGTGGCGAGGTTTGGAGGAGGCCTATGTCCAGCAGTGGACGTCTATAGGCTGATGATGATGATGATGAAATTAAAACAATATACGTAAGCACTCCCTCTTCGGTATATCCAAAGATAGGGCAACTGTAATTGATTTAAGAAAACGCTACAGAACTGCTTTTTCCAAAACGGGATGATGCCTGATAAAAGTGATATAATAATTTGCTACATTTCCGAACAAACCGTAATAAAATGCCAAATGTAATCCTAATATAAAACAGTAGAGATTTTGTTCTCACTAGATAAACCACGGGAAACGGAAATGATTGTTTGTACGAAACATTTTTGTGTTCTGAGAACCTAGTTATTAACGCTAGCACTAAACAAAGACCTTGTTATTTTTACAGTAATTTATAATAATAACAAGCCGTTAAGTACCCATAATCATCGATCTAATTTACTGCACACGATTGAAACATCCGGAGAGTCCCTCGGTTGAATTAGTCGCCTTCTTCGACACCCACAGGACAAGGTGGGGTGGTAAATTTCTTTAAACACTCGTGGTTATATACATTACTTACACAATCACTAAACGGGTTCTTACCACGATTATTTTCAATTGAGTGATCCCGATATTTCAGCACTGTTTCAGGCGCCATGATCATGACATGAGCAGACAAACAACAGAAACAGTGCTGAAATATCGGGATTACGCAATTAAAAATAATCGTGGTAAGAACCCGTTTAGTAATAGTGTAAGTAAGGTGGGGTGGTGCTATTCTAAGCCGGCACAACACGGCTAACAACCTCACTTTAGACATACCTTAGACAATTCCTGGGCCATCTCGAATGTTCCAACAGTGTCCATGTTGCTGGCCATCACCGGGACACCCCGGTACGTCTGACCCGAGTTTTTGAACGTGATTTCTCTGTATAAATCGACCTGGAACAAAGAAGACACATCCTTAATTACCACATCTCTGGATTGTCAAAACATTCTGGATTGTTAATATTTTTGTCAAAAGTTATATTGCGTTAATGCCGTTAACCCATGGTACAGTAATGGGTTAAAAAAAAATGAGAACACGGGACTTGTCTCAATTGTCAAGGGACACCCGAATGGAACGAAATTTCTAATCCTTCGTAAACTTAGCCCCCTTCCGTAACGCGCTATAAAGAATTTCGTTTCAAAAATAACCAACAACATAATTCGTTGTGTGGTAAACATTTTTAAGACATTCATAGAACTCCATTTCAATTGGATTAACATGTAACAAGAATTAGAAGGTTATAAAGAAATATTACTTTGAAAAAATAAATTTTAAGTCTAACAAGTATAATCTTATCAGTTGTTTAAAACATTTTTAAAGAAAGTTTATGTAACGTAATATCAGGTACGTAAAATACGTCAGCTTTTGGCCGCCGTCCAACAGAATTGAATGAATATGTGAAAACTCTGCTGAAATGTGAAAACGGTTTTTACTTTTAAAATCTCATAAATTATTCAAATATTTACGACTGAGTTTATAATTACACAATTTTTAAAAGCTTTTATTTAACTGAATGTAACTTTGTAAGTTCGGGTGGAATCTTGCGAGTTGAATTTGAACTTTCTTCGTTCCTTAATAATCTGGGATAAGTTCTCTGTCACGCCGCAATTTTTTTTTTTCTTCCACACAATCCATCCGTCTCTTCTTAGGCCATCCTCTCCTTTAACCAACTTCTTAAAATTATGTTATCATGGAGAGTTGGAACTTCTGTACTAAACAAGATAGATTCATCATGTTTGTCTGCGTTTTACTCTTCTGCTTTATGATATTCAGTATTTTGAGAGCTTGTATTTAAAAGTTTTCTTTCGTTTTCAAAGATTATTTTTGGTTTAACAAACGCTACTGACAAAACTTCATTAAAATTTGATATTAATTGTTTGTTTTTAAGTATAGTAAATTTGGTTCTATAATCTTTTTTTCTTTTTTTTTAGTTGGAGGAAATCACCGGATCCCCGCCCGCCCCGCGGGCGAGGTATGTGGGAGTTGAACCTCACTAAAACCTCCAACCGCTCACACTCAGCGTCCGAAACCCAGCTGAGGCCAGAACCCAGCACGGAGTTATGAGGGACGGCGCGACGCGTTACGATGGCGATTTAAGAAAGTTTTTTGGTATATTTTTCTAACCTCGGCTAGAATAGTGCCAAGCTCTAGAGCCAGTAATGTGTATACTGGAGTAGTATGAATCTATTCTATCGGAGATAGTATAACTTCAGATTTTAGAAACCTAGTTATTACATAACTATGATAAGTTCGGTATACCGCAATGCATCAATCGATATGAACATCTTGGCTGGAGACCAAGTCGGAAGTGGGTCATATCTTGTATACTTCATAGTATACTTATACAGTTTATTATTTACCGACTGAATGCGCAACTTCGTTAGCGTCACACAGAAAGGAATATGATCCGGTTTTACAACTTTTTGGAGCGAATAGGAGGTCAAATAAGCTGAATATTTTCTTTATTTCTTTACTTTTATATCTTTACCATTCGAAAACGATGCGCATCGCTGCTCTGCAGAGTGCGGGACAGTCCAAACAGCATTATGGCGATGATAGCCCAACGTTACGACTCACCATACATAGCCCATTGCGTGGATGCTCATGTGGGACGAGTCGAATGGAAGCGTGGCCTATAATATATTGCTTAGGCCACGTTCTGTTATGTTGTCACTAACACTTAGATTAAGACTTATTAACACTTTTATGTATTGTAATGTGGGCCCTTGTAGCCACTATGATTAACACTAAATAAAAAAATAAAATAGGAGCAATATTTAGAAAAGTAGCATTTTAATGAACAAGTATTCACGTTTTACAGTTTCTATATCATCTATCTCCCGACGACGTCCTTTGATCAGCTACATGGTACCAATATTATTACATTGTCACGTGATACTACATTTCAGCTCAATCGGTGACCGGGAAGTTGGTTTAACTGGATTATCAGCCCACTTTCGTCCACTACTGGCATAGGCCTCTCTCAAACGCCACTGAGGTCACTCTTCTGATCGTTTCATCCAGTTGTTGACCACAATCTCAGGTTGTGAGGTTATAGTCAGTTCACACACATTCTTTGCAAGTTATATAAGCTTTAAAAATTGTATTTAAGGAAGGTCTCTTACAACAATCGAACTTTTAAATTATATTAAGGAACCATTCGTGCTTAATTCCGACTCACGCTAATTGACTGTTTTTATTGATATCGCGTGCTGCTTGAAGCACTCTATAATACGATAGAGACGATCCAATAAAACGGTGATTAATAGCTATAATACAGCATCGCTTGTTAAATGAGGGTCGTGAACCGTGAACCGGCCTCGCCGCAATAGAATCGACTGCGAGTACATTTTACAAAAACCAACTTCTTTCCCCCTCGATTTCTCTAGTCTGCCATTTTTCCTATTCATGGGAGAACCTCTGAAATTTCTTCTTTTCAATAAATAAGAATCATGAAAATTGGTTCATAAACAATGGAATTTATTTATTTATTTATTCAACTTCATGCACAAAAGGTACAATGGCGGACTTAATGCCGAAGGCATTCTCTACCAGTCAACCAAAGGTGGTGTAGAGAGAACTATGGTAGGTGCTTTGCTGACACATGAAAAACAAAAAAAAAAACTTTTTCCACATCATCAATCATCCGCGAACAAACATTCAAAAGCATGTACAACTGTTTGATATTGGACATGTCAACATCATTATCAGCCCGTAGACGTGCACTGCTGAAAATAGGCCTCCCCCAAACCTCGCCACAACGACCGGTCCTGCGCTATCTGCATCCAGTGACTTCCTGACCTGTAGATCATCGGTAGGTACAGCTTGTGCAGGATCTGCCTATACTTTGCCTACCGGAGTATATGCACATAACAGTGGCGTGTTTTCAATCCCTTCGTGTGTCCTACAACTGATCGATTTTATGACGGTATCGCTACCGATAGGGTCCGGAACGAACAAGGGTCACAGACGCACGCAATGCTTATTATGCACATGCACAACACTTAAATAATACTTGCAACTTAGAAGGGACCTATTTTAGTAATGCCGTAAAGATGTGTCATTTCACTAGCTCCTATGATTTTGTTCTGACATTGCAGAGGTTCAAGAACTTAACCACACAAATTAATAAAAATGACAAGTCTAATTTTCTTGAAATTGAAACAGAATGAAGTCAAAAGTGTCTAACTTCGAAAAAAAAACATCGAAATTGGTTCATGCAAATAGAAAAATATGCAATCACGAACAGTGTATCGTAAAACCATACCTACCATTGTTTTCTCTACACCACCTTTGGTTGACTGGTAGAGAATGCCTTAGGCATTAAGTCCGCCATTGTACTATGCCGCCGTATTTATGTGCATAAAGTTTAATAATTAAATAAATAAAACCTTGTCCATTTAAAGCTACAACACTTTAAACATACCCAACAAATACTTTTTAGAATCTTTGAAGCAGATAAATGGGATTCCACGATGACTAGAATTATCTTTCATATTAAGAACCTTAGAATAATGATTCTAAGTTAAGAACAAAGAATCATTTCAGAAGAAGAAGAAGGTTCAGAAGATCATTTTTGCCCCGGACCATTCCGATTTGGAATGGACTCCCGTCCGCGGTGTTCCCGGAGCGCTATGACATGTCCCTCTTTAAACGAGGTTTAAGAAAAGTCCTGTATGGGTAGGTGATAGATAACGGCCCCTCTTTGCCCTGGCATTGCAGAGGTTCATGAGTGATGGTGACTGCTTACCATCGGGTGGGCCGTAGGCTTGTTTATCTTTTATCTGAAACTAATGTTATGCAGGAACAAAGATTTGAAAAACATAGACAACTTGATAATCTTCTCGTTTTAGGTAGTCGGGTAATAACAAAAGACTGCAAACACCACAATTTGCTAAACATCTACTTAGCATGTCTGCGTGAGAGAGTTTTCCAAGGCTAGGAACATTTATTATAAAAGTACTAATAATAAAAGAGGTTTATAGACGTCTAGTGAAAACTTTTTCAAGGTCTAACAGTCTTTTACGTAACCATAGAGACTGCAGTGAAACCGAAAAGATCAATATTGTATACCGCTTGTTGTAGTTATCAACAATCATACAATTAAAGCTTTATATTAACTTGCACTGGATGTAACTATGTGAGTTCGGGTGGAATCTTGCAAGATAAATTTGACAAACTTCCCGGTTTCCGATTGAGCTGACATTTTGCACGCAGATGTATTTCACGTGACAATGCAATAATATGACTTAATGACGCTGATCTGATGATGGATTCGGAAGGTGGTCATAGAAACTCTTGTGCTAAACAAGATAGGCCCGTTGTGTTTGGGATCGTTTTACTTTTCTAGCACTCTACTTCTACGCGATGTTATAAGACTGTATGTAAAATTTTACTTTAAAATAATTTATAACGGTACTGGGCTCCTGTCAATAGAAGATAGTCACCACGAGATCCTAGTTAGTATTGAGGACTCTACTAAATTATATTTTCGAACTTTTTAAACCTTTTCAAATATGTACCAAAGGCAAACATCGTGGATACCCTACACATTATCCTGAAACTACTTTGATGAAAATTACACAATATGAAAAATATCTCTATATTATGAAGAACGGATTTTAGAATTGTGGTAAAAATAAATAAACAAATGAATATAAAATTAAATAAATATTAGCGTTATGTACAATACTACTAATTTATTATCTTAGCTCATAAAATACCTTTTTACGATAACATTAATCAATTAAACTTATACACTAATTTACAAAATAATTAAGACAACAAATCCCAAGGAATTTTCCAAAACATTTCTTCAGCGCAACGAAAATGTACACTTACGTCATTTCTACTCTTGAGAGTGCTTCGTTTCGGCCTCAGAAGTACATCTTTGAAGTCTAGCTTCACCTCGTTGATAATATTAGGCATTTTCTTATTTTAACACTTGTTTGATACGAGATATGTGAGAAAGGACACAACAGTCCCGGGCGAGCGCGCGGTATCGACTGACTGAAAATTTGTGTGTTGTTTGAAATTGATTTGGTTTTCCGAGCTGGGTTTTTGCCGGGAAAGATTGATATTTTGGGAAATTGATACTGTATTCGTTTTTTTAATGTACAAACTTGTAGATAAATAACTGAGACGCGAATAAAAGTTTTTTATACCAAGTCTGTGGTTGTAGCCAAAATTGGTTCAGGACGACATTTTTATTCACGTACATAGGTTTGTTTATCTACATTTTATTGTTTCATATTTTGAAGATACCTAATCTATTTTTGTTCAAATTGTAAAACTTTTTTCACATCAATTAACGTCAAGTCTTAAATTGAAGAAAATTCTCATGTTACTTGTCGTTGCTTTGAGAAACATCCTGTAAAGTAAGGTTTTTGGAACGCAATTCCTTATCGCGCGTTATCGAAAGGCTAGACGGAAATTCTGACGAAAAAGTTGCCACGACATTTTTTTTGTTTTAGATGATTATCGCTAGATGGCGCTGTGACTAAAATCTTTTAAAACGATTCCTTCTTTTGTTTTATATGACTATAAAAGAGAGAGAGAGACAGACGTTTTAAACTAACTAATTATTATAACTTAAATAAAATAAAATTGTATTACAATTCCCTCACTAATTAATCGAAAGGAACTTCGTTCCATCCGGGTGTCCCTTGACACCTCTCAAGTTTTTTTTTATTATTATCGGTCCCTACTGTTATTTATTTACTTTTAAATTCCATGACATTGCCTAATATTTACTTATGTTTAAAGGGGTCTATTAACACATTTACATAATTATTAAATAATCACAATTTGTTTTATGTTCCCAATAATCAGATCAAAAAATCAATCACATGCATTTTTCTTTGATCGTGATCTTCATTTTTCTCTTAATTTCCGTATTTTTTTCTAATTGGCAAGACCGTTATTCTGCAAGCGTGACACGTGACGTCACAAGGGCGTTCAGAAATATCTGCTTTCGGCTGCCTTCTGGTGCCTAGGTGAAGGTTACATCTAGCAACGATTTACAAAAGTTGCTGAAACTCTTCAAAAGAATCATAATAATATTATAAAGGCGAAAGTTTGTATGTATGGATGGATGTATGGATGTATGTTTGTTACTCTTTCACGTAAAAACTACTGAATGGATTTGAATGAAACTTTACCACAATATAGCTTATACATCAGAATAACACATAGGCTACAATTTTTGAACCCCTTTGTAACGCAGACGAAGTTGCGCGGGTCACCTAGTACAATATATAATTCTTTATTTATTTGTTAAATGTTCAAATTGCAAATTGATCGATCCAAAAAGGACCACACAATTCGTCTGCATTTTTTTGCTATCTTAAAACTTTAGTTTGGGTGAACTGATTTGAATGATTCTTGTTTTAGATGAGACTTGTTAGTCGTCGTGGACCCGTAATTAAAAATGTATAATATTTTAACGGGCAAGATTTGCTGTGTTTTACGTGTATTTCTTTTTTGTATGAACCATTTTCGATGTTTTTTTTTGTATTATTGTTAGAAATCCATTGTTAAAAAGACTAAGGACATTATTTTCTTATACAGGGTGGAATTTATAAACGCCTTCAAGGGAAACTACCCGTAATAATGATTTTAGCAGTTTTTGCTGAAAGGAAACATTGCTTAATTTTTGAAAAAGAAACTGATTTCAAGTGTTTTATGACGCAGAATAAGTGCAAATTAGTTAAATGAAACAACTTAACAATGAAGATATGTAGTTAGTTAATATATTTAATAGTCCGCCCACAATATCTATTACTATTCTCATTTGTCTCCACAGTTTATTTTTATGCTGTAGATAGCAGATCAGATATACTTAGCACAAATGGTAGTCCGGTAGGACGTAGCGTCATTAATCAATTCTGAAATAATTATGTTTATTAAAAGGAGAACATAAATTAATAACTTTAAAAGAAGAGATTTTGAAAGAGCGAGAGATTAATGAATGCGGTTAAGTGAACTAAAGAAATAATAATTAAAAAAAACTGACGACTAACTCACATTACCTATCTACCAATCACCAAAAAAGTAGTCATCAAATCTTAATAAAATTAACATAAAATTACGACAGAAGTACGAACGTATAATAAAAACAAATTGAAATCGGTTCACGCAGAATGGTGTATTTGCATTTCAATTAGGCACAATCAATCTGAAACCAAGAAGATAGTAATAATAAAAAACTTGAGAGGTGTCAAAAGACACCCGGATGGGACGAAGTTCCTTTCGATTAAAACGTATCTCATAAAAATTATTTCCTTTCGTAACGCGCCATAAGGAACGTGTTTTAAAATAACACAGCGCCATCTAGCATTAATCATATAAAACAAAATAAGGAATTGTTTTAAAAAAAATTGATCACAGCGCCATCTAGCGATAACCATCTAAAACAAAAAAAGTGTCGTGACAACTTTTTCGTAAGAATTTCCGTCTAGCCCTCTTTCACAACGCGCGATAAGGAACTTCGTTCCAATAAATACAAGTTAAAAAAAGTAACGATTGATCTAGATAAAATTTAGCTATATGAAATCCCTCAACCACAACACACCAAAGAAAAAAAAGCATCCAAATCGGTCTCGCTACGTACATATTGCGATACATACTGCTGACCTAAATTTACCTTATTTTTGGAAATCGGATAAAAACACGTTCATCATAACTTTGTATCGAATTTTATCGTTCGGAAGCGAACCCTGTTAGTCTCACATGATTGATTGAACACGGAACTACTGATAACATTCCTTATTCAGTAAATACTGCAACAATCACTTCGATGACTCACTGTAACAACTTTTAGCCAGTGGCTACTGTTACTTCACCAGCTGGCTCAGGGTAAAGAATAATGAGACTGTCAGACAGCAATTCGATTCGCATTTAATCGTCATATTTCTCGAATAATACTATTTTATATTTTCCTAGCTGATCCCTGCCCACAAAAAAATATTTTATTAAATACAAAATCTATAAATCTCGTAATATATATAAATCTCGTGTCACAATGTTTGTCCTCAATGGACTCCTAAACCACTTAACCGATTATAATAAAATTTGCACACCATGTGCAGTTCGATCCAACTTGAGAGATAGGATAGCTTAGATCAAGGTCTGATGATGGAGCTGGAAGGTGGCCGCAGGAACTCCGTCAGTAAGCAAGATAACCTCATCGTGTTCAGACTCCAATGAAGCGTTCTGATGAGTACTTTTAGAAAATTTCCGGGAACAATTCCTATGCGACGCAGACGAAGTTGCGCGGTTCAGCTAGTTATTTAATAAAATAAAAGGTTTAATGCAAATAATATTTGTTTAACAAAGGTCCCCACACTTAGATGTAGATTTGATATAGTGAATGGAAATGGTAAATTAATTAGTCATTTTAGGAGACAATTAGTTAAACAAAGCAGGAATTAAACATTCTCGTGATCGCATTTACAGAGTAACTCTTCATAAAATATTATAATTTTCATTCTTATAACTTCTTGATAACGGCATGAGATTAAATTTAATAAAAGAAAAACAGTTTTTCAAATTTAAATTTACATTATTTCCCATTTATTTTCGATCGATCATTTCTACGATAAAGCACAAGTGTCTTTTTAAATGTTCTTTGAAGTTTAAGGATAGCAAGAAAAGTCTAATAATGTATATTTAATTGAAAGTGACGCAAACGAAGTTGGGCCAGCTAGTATTGGTACAGATTTAATATTCAGTATAAATACATTGCAGTTGTTATTTATACACGCCATTTTATTGTTTGCGGAAGATAAAGTGGCCAAATTGAAATGACATTGAGATGAGAAGCGAGGACGGGACGAACTGTCGTTCACATTCAGTTACATAACGTTATATCCATTAATACGAGGTTTGTTACAATGTAATATACATTTAGTCAGCAACTTCGTCTTCGTCACATACATGAAACCTTATTTCCCTTATGCGTAAACAGCTGGACCGATTTCGATATTTCTTTTTGACAGACCGATCGAAAAAAGGAGGTAAATAGTAAATACTCAATCTGTTTTTTTTATCTTTGTTCCAGACCGATTTAGATGATTCTAGTGTTAGATGAAAAGCGACGGTGGTCGTGGGGTTCCATACTTTTTTTTTATCGACTCCGTTTTTTTATCTATATGAACCGATTTCAATGACTTTGTTAAGAATCCGATTTGTGGTTTTTGTGTTATTAGTAAAAATTGAAGTCGGTCGGTGCTATATCAGAGGATTACTGGTCCAATGTTTCAGATACCCACTGAACTGCGTCAAAATTGGTTTGTTTACTTATCCAAGTATGTGGCAGGAGCCAAAACTGAAAATAGATAGTTCAAAAACTTGTTTTGTTTAAATTTTATTATCGTCTCATTATAATTTACGGTGAATATTTTTACCAAAATGTAATTTAGCGTAGTTTAATAATAAAGAACTTATAAAGAATTACAAAAATAATAACTTTAACAAAAACTCGAATTCATAAAAAAATATCTTCTAAGAGATTTCGTTGGTGCATTCTATCGGTCGAAAGTGTCGGTAACTGGTGCAACCATTTAGTTGTCGGTCCAATGTGTCGGTCACTGGTGCATTCTGTCGGTCGAAAGTGTCGGTAACTAGTCAACCACTTAGTTGTCGGTCCAATGTGTCGGTCACTGGTGCATTCTGTCGGTCGAAAGTGTCGGTCACTGATGCATTCTGTCGGTCGAAAGTGTCGGTAACTGGTGCAACCATTTAGTTGTCGGTCCAATGTGTCGGTCACCGGTGAATTCTGTCGGTCGAAAGTGTCGGTAACTGGTGCAACCACTTAGTTGTCGGTCCAATGTGTCGGTCACTGGTGCATTCTGTCGGTTGAAAGTGTCGGTAACTGGTGCAACCATTTAGTTGTCGGTCCAATGTGTCGGTCACCGGTGCATTCTGTCGGTCGAAAGTGTCGGTAACTGGTGCAACCATTTAGTTGTCGGTCCAATGTGGCGGTCACCGGTGTACCCTGTCGGTCTAACGCGTCGGCCACTGGTGCAACCTCTAAAATGTCGGTCAAACATGTCGGTTAATTTTTTAAATGTGGCCCCAATCGCGCGTGGAAATGTCGGTTAATGGTTCACCTTATTGAGTGCCTATTGAGTGTCTTATTAATCATCGGTCATCGGTCAAATCTATCATGCCGGTATTTCCAGTAGCCAAAACACAAATAAGTTATTATAATTATTTTTTCATTGTGTAGTGATCTTGGAAACTGTGGACCGTGGAGTACACGAGGGAGTTTCCTGACTTCGGTGACGACCAGTTCCCCAACATGGTGTGGAGGCGGGTTAGGTCTCTGCGCGCTGATATATCATATCCAGGATCTTATATTAATGTATTTAAATGTTTCTAAAATAAATTATTTGTAAAAAATATTAATTGTTCAACTTTGTACTACTCGTCTTATCTGGTACTAAACAAAACTAAACATAGCTTCATCCCACCATAGGTCAACAATGTGTAGGTCCTAAATACGACTACGAAAGAGACCGGAGTCATAATTTTACTCCCTGATAACAACAAGATTGTCTTATCAGTAAAACTAATCCGTTGCATTTGTCTCAACGTAATAATTTGTCATATCATTATTAAAATTACCTGACATAAAATCGGAGGTAGCTCAATCGCAATACTATTGACAACATTTCTGATCTGCACGGGGTATATTGCCAAAATAAACAATATTTTTGTTCGACTTCCAAAAAGGAGGAGGTACCTATTCAAGTCGTCTTTATTGGAACAAAGTTCTTTATCGCGCGTTATGAAAGGGGGCTAGACGGAAATTCTTATGAAAAAGTTGTCACGACACTTTTTTTTTTTTTTAGATGATTATCGCTAGATGGCGCTGTGATTAAAATCTTTTAAAACAATTCCTTATTTTGTTTTATATGATTAATGCTAGATAGCGCTGTGATTAAAATCTTTTAAAACAAAACCTTATTTTGTTTTATACGATTAATGCTAGATGGCGCTGTGATAAAAAAATATTTAAAAAATTAAATATTTTTTTTTACAATTTCCTCACTAATTAATAGAAAGGAACTTCGTTCCATCCGGATGTCCCTTGACACCACTCAAGTTTTTTTTTGTCTGATTCCGCATAACTTTGGTTCCCTCCTTTTTGGAAGTCGTCGTCAAAAATAAAAGACAACCAATATTTAAGAAATATTTAATAAGTCCATAAAAATTTTATTTAAATCACAACTCTATTGTAGCTTGTTCGGTGGTAGTTCGTGTAGGTAGCGGTCCTGGAAAAAATGAAAAAAAATAATATTAAGTTTGCTAAGTAGGTGATGGAAGATCTGTTAATTACGACATCACATCAAAAACCTCAA
The DNA here is from genome assembly GCA_030269945.2 of Trilocha varians. Taxonomy (NCBI): domain Eukaryota; kingdom Metazoa; phylum Arthropoda; class Insecta; order Lepidoptera; family Bombycidae; genus Trilocha; species Trilocha varians. The sequence goes on from AP028271.1 coordinate 232,591, forward strand.
AAAAAATGTTTCTAGACTATTTTATGCATCTCTTGATTCAATCAATCTATTCAAAAATCATCAATATCCTTTGTCTAGTTTAAAAGATTTAAATATACATAGGGACAGACACCATATTTTATGTACTAAGTTTAAAATTTTAATCAGCGCCATTTTGTCAAATTATTGCATTGTAACGTGATATACATCTGCGTGCAAAATGTCAGCTCAATCGGAAACCGGGAAGTTTGTCAAATTTAGCTTGCAAGAATCCACTCGAACTTACATAGTTACATCCAGTGCTAGTTAACTCTTAAATGGACGATTTTTGTTTTACGTTTTAAAACAATATATTTGTGTAATACACATGTATTACTGTACTGTCTAGGAAAAAATGAGTACAAAAATCTAGACATGAATTTACTATACCTATATATGTACTTAAAAAAAATAGTACAAAATTCGTTCAGAAATAAGAACTAGTTGTCAAAATTAACAAAAAATTTAAAGAAGGTCAATTTTATCTGTGATGTTTAGTATGTTGTTTAAAAACAACATACTCCATTTAAGGGTTAATATAAAGCTTGTAATAAAAGTAAATATTGAACCGTCATTGTCATCAAGCTGAGCCCACTCGTCAATATGTGGTACAAACTCCGCATCTCTATAGTTTCCGAAACCATCGCACTCCACATCAGATCCAGTACGACATTTCTCTCGAGCACAATCTAGTGGAAAGCAACATGTTAAGTTTATTTAGTCCAGCCATCAGGTTTGATACAAATTCAAATCATTTTTGGAACGAAGTTCTTTATCGCGCATTGTGAAAGAAGGCTAGACGGAAAAAATTCTTACGAAAAGTTGTCACGACACTTTTTTTGTTTTAAATGATTATCGCTAGATGGCGCTGTGATCAAAATCTTTTAAAACACGTTCCTTTTAAATTATAAGATATCTTTTAATCGAAAGGAACTTCGTTCTATTCGGGTGTCCCATGACACCTCTCAAGTTTTTTAATGGTTATGTGGGTACAGTGGCCTTGTGGCCAAAGGAAGATCTCCTTGCGGGCGAGGTAGTGTATGGTGGTCATGCCGAAGCCCGCTGTAGTAGATTTCAGATGTCGCTGCAAATGTTAGTACCGCGATGCAGGATCTCGCGCGCTATTATTGGCCGCCAAAGTTACATATTATATTTTTAACAAAAATGAAAACGACCGACTTCCATTTTTCAATAATAACACAAAAATTACTTAGTAGATCTTTATCAAATTTAAATGGGACTACGCCCAAAGTATCTGCTTTCTTACACAAAAAACATCATCGAAATCGGTCCACCCAAACTAAAATGTAATAAGTGAAACTGTGAAACTCATGGTCATGAGATACATTTAAATTTTAAATAGGCTTTTTTTTTTCAGTTGGTGGAAATCACCGTATCCGGTATGTGAGAGTGTGGGAGTTGAACCACACTAAAACCTCCAACCGCTCACACTCAGCGTCCGAACCCCGGCTGCGGCCAGAACCCAGCACGGGGTTTGGAGGGACAGCGCGACGCGTTACGCGCTCGGCACTCTTTCCCGTCGCTCCGTCCCCGTTTAAATGAGCTTGCAGTAATAAGACTGATTGTAGTTACCACTCTGTTTGAACCTGCAAATCACTCACCACAATTCATGTTAGAGACTTCAACTCTCGGAACTTTGATACCTCCGATCATAGTGCCATCTTCTAGCGCACAGTAACACAGGAATCGGCGACACTAAGCATAATACTTTCTTAAAACATAGCTCAAAGTTTTTTTTATGCAATGTAGGCAGATGACCCAACGGGCAATATAATTGTAGGTGGTTACCATCCTCCATGGACCTTTGCAATGTCAGGAGACACTCGCGGTTATCTACATCACTTACACTACTACTAAACGGGTTCTTACCACGATTATTTTTAATTGAGCGGTCCCGATATTTCAGCACTGTTTCAAGCGCCATGATCACGGGAAGACTGAGGAACTGCGGGTCATTTAAGAGCAGACAAATCTGTCTACCCTCGCACTCGTTCGTTTGCCGGTACCACTAGAATTCGAACTCACATTTCGACATACCACACTGATAGTATCGGCTGCCGTCTCACAACTAGATTTTTTGGCTTTATTTTCGTCTAACACTGGATTCCACAGTTCCTCAGTCTTCCCGTGATCATGGCGCTTGAAACAATGCTGAAATATCGGGACCGCTCAATTAAAACTAATCGTGGTAAGAACCCGTTTAGTAATATTGTAAGTGTCAGAAGACACTGTTACCTTTGACCTACTTTTAAGGACATTGTTCAAGCTTCACATTGTACAAACCACGTTTGGAGAACGACAAACAAGTAGATAGGTACTAGTTTGATTTTCAAAAAAAAATCGGACCTCACGACGACTATCAAGTTCGTGACACGAGTCATCCTAATCGGTTCAGGCAAACTAAAGCTATAATTAAAGAGGAGAAACTTAAAAAAATGCGAACTCGGAGAATTCGGAAATTGGGACGAACTCGGCAAATTGACAAATTGGCAAATTCAAATCTCAAAATTCCACTTGAACTTAAATCATAATCTAATATATATTATAAAGGCGAAAGTTTGTTATGTATGGATGTATGTTTGTTACTCTTTCACGTAAAAACTACTGAATGGATTTGAATGAAACTTTACCACAATATAGCTTATACATCAGAATAACACATAGGCTACATTATTTGAACCCCTTTGTAACGCAGACGAAGTTGCGCGGGTCACCTAGTAGGGTCATAATTATATCCAGTGCAAGTGAAATTAAAACTGTTAAATTAAATACATAATGAACTCGATAACCTCTCTTTGGGGAATCGGTCAAAAAACCCTACAAAAATGGCGGACAAACAAAAGCATGGAATCACCTGGACAGCCGCGTAAAGCCATAACGGTGTGCACTGCGGCGCCTCGTAGTGTAAATGACCATCGACCCCGTACTTCTTCTTGTAATACTTCATTTCTAACTTGCACGGTTCTGAATAATTACAGTAAACAGCTTTTAACTGAATATCATCAAGGTAAGTAAAACGAGTCCAAACATGACGAGTCTAATTTAGCACAAGAGTTCCTATAGTCGAAGCGCTTCCTTCCGTACGGGAGGTCGCGGGTTCAAAACCGACCGGCTTGTACTTCTAAAATCTAAATGTGACAAAAAAGATTCATGTACAATTTTTCACAACACCCCTGGCTAAAAACGGGGAAGGAAAACATCGTGAGGAAACCTGCATGTCGGAAAAGGATTCTAAAAATCCTTTGAAGATATGTGAAGTCCCCAATCCGCACTGGGCAGGCGTGGTGGACTATGCCTAATCCCTCTTCTGAGGAGACCTGAGCCCAACAGTGGGCAGTAATTGGTTGGTACAGTACAGTACAGTACAGTTCCTATAGCTACCTTTCATCTCCATCAGTTTCATATTATTGCATTGTTGTTATAACAAACACAATAAAAATTACAGCTCCATAAATCCACCCTAACTTACATAGTTACTTTACATCTAGTGCAAGTAAAATAAAAGCTTTGAAAAACTTCTCAAATCATGCAAGATGATAAATTCTTTACCATTAGGTTGACCAACATCTTCGTAACGTTTCCTCCGTCCAATAAACGAAGTCTGGACGGTATGGATGTCCTGACACACACCTTGCCTGCAGACCAGACCGTCATCACAGCCCGGCTCGAGGAACTCCTCTTCAACCTTATTATAATACAGTAAGGTTTCATTCGGATAAAATTTGTGCAAAGCTAAGACCATTAGCGAAGTGAGGAAGAGAAAAGGTGTAATGTATTTACTGGAGCAAGCTTACCAGGTTTCATCGAAGGGGTTTCAAGTATTTACGTCTATTTTTATTGGAAGGAAGTTCCTTATCGCTCGTTAAGTAAGGAGGCTAGGGAGGAGACAAATTAAAATCTCACGAAAAGTTTTAACGACACTTTTTGCTCTAAAATGTTGTTTCGTTCCATGCGGATGTCCTTTGACACCTCTCAAGTTTTGATCATGATGATGGCACAAACCACAGCCAACAACCTGCCCGATCGTTAAAGGTTATCGTACCTCATGGACCTCTACAAAGTCAGGGGACACTGCCCTGCTACCTACGTCGTACCTTTAAAGACTTTCCTTAAGTCTCGAGGACTTTGTACTTTGAAAGACTAAGTCCCCTATCGGCTGTACCGTACCTACCCTGAACTACATCCTGGAGCTGTTTACCTATTCTGTCCCCTTCTGTAGGAGCATTTCCTAGCGTTTTAATTGTAACTGGTCTTTGGAATAGATACTAGTATAATATACTAAGACAGTATGACAATTTTACAAGTACGTCCTTCGTAAAATTTACCTCAATTTCCTTGCTCCCGTTAACTTGATGTTCCGTCTTTTTGAACTCCGCACATTTTTGGTTCAGTTCTGTCAAATAGATGAATAATATTTCATTCGAACCACAGCTGAACCTAATATTAGTAATAAGTAGTTTAAATATAAAATCGTTTAACTTAAAAAGTTTTTTACCTATTTTTATTTTCTAGTTTTTAGTTTGATAAAAAAATGTTATCAGCCATTTGGTAGCGGCGGCCATCTTGGATTTAAATTTTTTATAGTACATTTTATTCTGCTTGTTAAGCCCTTTCATTTGATACCCATATTGATGGAATTGATAAAACCTACGTTATCCGCCATTTTGTAGCGGCGGCCACCTTGAATTTATAGTGATAATGAATAAACAATTGTATTGTCACCGAAATCCAAAGTGTATACAAAATTTCAGTAGCAGTAGAGTGCTAGCTAATACAAGTTAAACGAGTTGGAACATGACATGTCTACCTTCTTTAGACCACCTTCCGAATCCATCATCAGATCAGCGCCATTTTGTCATATTATTGCATTGTCACGCGATATACATCTGCGTACAAACGTCAGCTAAATCGGAACTTTGTCAAATTCAACACGCAAGATTCCACTCGAACTTACATACATAGTGATATCAGAAAAGTAAATTTTAAACTAACGTTGATAAACGCTACACGTTCCACAGCAGTTGCACTGTTCCTTATCTGGCAGGAAAGCTCCTGCAGCACATTCGGTTTCCTTCACCAAACCATCTCTACAATGGTAACCACGGCAGGAAACAGGACAGTCTACTTCACTGTTTGGCGGCTCGTAACGGTAGCTACGACGACTACTGCTGCCATAGACAAGAGATTCAATCGACACGGACTTAGGCAAGGCAGACCATAAAAGCAAATACAATACAATACAAAAACTTCTTATTGAAACACCACATGTATTATAAGATACAAAAATATGCATTAGATTTTCAAATTGGATTAAAAAAAAAACTTGAGAGGTGTCATGGGACACCCGAATAGAACGAAGTTCCTTTCGATTAAAAGATATCTTATAAAAAATATTTCCTTTCGTAACGCGCGATAAGGAACGTGTTTTAAAAGATTTTGATCACAGCGCCATCTAGCGATAATCATCTAAAACAAAAAAGTGTCGTGACAGCTTTTCGTAAGAGTTTTTTCCGTCTAGCCCCCCACAACGCGCGATAAGGAACTTCGTTCCAATAATGACTAAAATCGATGAAATGCTGTATATTTAATATAGATATACCTCTAGTTTTTATTATTTTCGTATATTAAACGAAAACTAGGAGATCATTTTTTGTAGGCTGTAAATTTCTAAAAGTCAAATTTCCATTCCTTATACTATTATTAAAGAATGTACTAACAAGCATATTGTTCCGTTCGGAAGGGTAGGTACAGTCACAGGAACACCTGAATTAAAATAAATGTTTTTAGTCTATGGTTGATATAAATTCTCTCTCACGCACTCGCTCTTCTTCTTACAAGCCATAAACAGCTTAACTGAGTCGGTAAATGAGTGCAACCTGTTTTTATATTTTAACCACTCAACTGGGATCGGCAACCAAATTGGTTTGCTGATTTTTGCTAAGTCTGTGACAGGAGCCAAAATTGAGCACAGTTCTAAAACCTGGTTTGTTTACATTTTTTAATCGTCTCATATTTTACGGAGATGATATATTTTCGCTGAAAATGCAATACAGCGTCGTTTAGTAATAAAGATTTACAAAAATATAAGGTTTAATTAAAAATCAAAATTAAAAATTATTAGAAAACAATGTTTTTAAAAAGGGGCTCAAACATACTATTGATTCCGAACGAAATCCCCAGTTTCGCCATCTAGCGAATATTGACGTTCCCAGTTGAGTGGTTAAATATTTAATTAAAAGTCTGTCAGATTATCTAAAAATTATCACCAACAACGGTAAAAATCAGTATCTTTAATTAACTGCCTTTAAATATAATATACCGTTTCTAATAAAGTAAAATAAATAAATGGGAACAATTAATTATATGGAATATTTAGCACTAACAACGTCTAAGAACTTTATCACAACGAAGCGCTTTAAACTCCTGCTCGGGATGATCCCAGTAAGGATTGCAACCTGCGCTGAAATCTGAAACAATAACTTAACTTACATAAGTTCTAGATAAGTGGTTTTATTTAAGAAAGCTTATTATTTATTTGTTGTTTTAAATTATCTATACTATCTGTACTAATATTATAAAGCTGAAGAATTTGTTTGTTTGTTTGTTTGTTTGTTTGTTTGTTTGAACGCGCTAATCTCAGGAACTACTGGTCCGACTTAAAAAAATATTTTTCTTCTGTTAGAAAGTCCATTTATCGAAGGTATATTTTCAAAAAAATAGGGATCCGTATGAAAATATCGAATATGTAACACAAGGCGAATAATCGAAACCTATTTATGCGTACGCTGCAAAAACTATTGACAATAGAACAAAATGATGTACTACGGGTTTTTAGGTCTTTTAAAGACAAACAAAAAAGTCCGCGACAGCATATATCTAACTATCATAGTTTAGTCACAATAACCGCTTTTATGGTTATGAAATTTATTTTTTCGTCCCAAGATTGAATTTAACGTTAACACGTTTGCTGCGTAACAGGCCGATATCGGCCTGCCGCGGTACTTCAGCTGGTGCGGACGAAGAAACCTATGTCCCTCTCGCTTGTGCGAAACGATTACCTCAGGTGTTTGTAAATATTTGACAGAGACAAATATATATTTCATATTGTGGTCAAAATTGTAGGTGTTCCCCTTCAAAACATAACGGCAGGCTTTTATCGACCTACCATCGCACTTACGGTGAAAAACATCCACTGAGTGCGGCAGCGGGCCTCTTTCGGCCCGCCCCACCACCAGGCAGCTGGTGACCCGATACCGCACAGAGCGCGCGCGCCGCCAATTAGTGTTGTGCCATATAATTGATCTGCCGTTGCGTTCGTAACTATTGTCATTATTTTGCATGGCCTTCGTGCATGAGCTTTATGCTGACTCCACTATTTTTCTGCGAGCAACGTACGGCGTTTTTTGCACTACTGCTTCTATTGTGGTATGTTATGGCACTATTTATTTTACACGGCCAATTTTTTTCTTTCTAATATCGACCTATGTTCTTTATGGGAAAGTTGTTCAGTGACTCGGTTGCATCTCAGGAACCACGCTTCATACTTACTACCTTTTTGCATTATATTCTTGTTTAGACGTTTATTAAGTGAATAATTGTATTCCTACAATGCGATTAAAATGCTAAGCGAACAAAGAGCCGCCACGCCATCTTGCCATTTCCATTGGTCAAACCTTGGTCAACAACTTCAAATTTGTTTTCTCACTCTCTCGCACTTATTGTGTTAGAAAGTGACAGCAACACTTAAGGGAGTGAAGTTTGTCACTAACGCCGTTAATAAATGATTTTGATTTTTTTGACAGTTGTTCCTTTTTTTTTGAGATAATTTAAGAAAAAAAAAATATTTCAGAAAATCAAGTAAAACATAAGGACAATGACCATATCCTTGAGATGAGCGCTAAACGAAGAAATTGTGCAGGGTGCTACGATAGACTGCGGAAAACCTTTAATAGTACCCAAGCAAAAAAAAAGGTTAAGAAAATAAAAAAATATTGCAGGAAATGCAACCAACACCTTTGCGTAACATGTTTCAAAGACAGGCATGAGTAAATAAAAACATTTTGCAGTTCTTTTACTATATATAAAATAAGATAATTCTGTTTTATTTTCGATATGCCCTTATTTTTCTCTGTCCCATCACTACTAAAAATACTTTCTAGTGCGGTTCAGGTCGATATCGATCTGCCGCTTTTCCTGCTTTATTTCTCATTTCCTGTTTGGCAGATCCCGGGGCGAATCAAACTTAAGGAAGTTGGATTCAAGGTCATTCTAACAATATAAAAAAAAATTATGCATTATGTTTCCACAAATTTATAGCAATTATCAATCAATCTTAGTGCTGGTGGGTCTAGAAAGACCTGCCACGCACTGGCGGAAATATCATTGGGGGCGCATTTTGGCCCGCCACCGCACCAGATGAAGAATTATGATTTTACTTGCCGCAGTAAACGTGTTAAATGAGTATCGTTATATTAACCCTTATCCAAATTAAGTATTTTGTTATCAAGAGTATTATATGTAGAAGTAAATTACTTTTTGTTTTATTCCAATCGGACTTTTCGTTTAGAAGTTATTACGAGTATAAAACGCAATGAATATGCGGATGCACGCTGTGCCGAGTGCAGGCCGCGCAAATAATAACGCGACGGCATTGCGAGTACTGTTTGAACCCCTTTGTAACGCAGACGAAGTTGCACGGGTCAGCTAGTTAAATATACTTATAGACGATAGTACAGGATAAGCCACAGGTTACATTAAAGTTAGATAAATAAGGTAGGTAATTCAGTAACACAAATTATTTTAAAAACAAGCAGTTACCTATTGTAGAAACCGGTAGAAATTCTTCAGTTTCGAAATTAAATTCATCGGCAATACATGATTGATCGAGTTCTGGAATATGCAGTTAAATGTAAATAAAGTCGAAGTACTTGTTACTCAAATAACTTCTAGAAAACTTTTCAAATACAAGATGAGATGCTTTTAAGATCCATTTAGAAGTAGAGTGCTAGCCTAGACAAGTAAAACGAGCTAAAACATTAGGAGTCTATCTTGTTTAGTGCTGGAGTTGCTATGACTATCTTTAGACTCTATTTTCAGATCAGACCTTTTTGACTTATACGTTGTTTTAAATTGCTTAACGATTAACGCCAACTTTAACAACTAAATAAATACATTTTTGCCAAACAAGATAAAACAATCGCGTTCGGGCTAGCTTAACTTGTCTTGGTTATCGCTTCATCTTAAAAAATGTATGTAAAAAAGCTTAGGTAGCTATAATTAATTTAGTTTTAATTTAATAACTTACTAAAATTTATTTTCAACCTATTATATCTTTTGAAAAAGTGACTTTATTAGTTTATTAGTCTTTTTTAACACCAACCTCTGTAAAAGACACATTCGTCACAACACCTGCACTGTGAGTAATCAGCTGGTATGAACATCGCGCGCCATTTTCCATATATCTTCTCGCAGTATGTCCTGTATTCGGAAGGCTGGACCTTTCTCTCTCTAACAGTATTTTTTTAGATTAGGTTATACAGGGTGTAAAAATCCGATGAAACAATAATTTCACAGCAAATATTATACTTGATGTAGAAGCCATCCACCAAGTCTGGGTTTTCTAGGCATAATATATCATAAGTTATAACTAATCAAAACTACGTGTAAATTCGTACATGATCAACCCTACCTAAGAACAGTACGGATTCATGAGGAATGTGCAAAAGAAGCAACAATTAATTACATTATAATTTTGGTTTAATTTGTTAATAATAATAGGATCTACAAGTTTATGTTTTAGAGGAGGTCTAAGTTGAGGAAACATTTTCATTTCAAAAAAAATCACCTAAACAGTAGCAATAACTACAGGTTCCGTAAACAAACAAATCGCTTATGAAATTGCCTACTTAGGTATAGCATTTCAGTAACTTACTTGCACGAATCTCTAAACAGCTCGCACTCTGTGTTGTTAGTGAAATGTGGACATTGAGGGCAAATTTGATAATCTGTAAAACGATACTATTATAGTTTTGGAACGAAGTTCCTTATCGCGCGTTATCGAAAGGGAGCTAGACGGAAATTCTTATGAAAAAGTTGGCACGACACTTTTTTTGTTTTAGATGATTATCGCTAGATGGCGCTGTAATTAAAATCTTTTAAAACAATTCCTTATTTTGTTTTATATGATTAATACTAGATGGCGCTATGATCCAAATATTTTATTTAAGTAAACTAAGTAATTATTATAACTTAAAAAAAAAAAAATTATTACAATTCCCTCACTAATTAATCGAAAGGAACTTCGTTCCATCCGGGTGTCCCTTGACACCTCTCAAGTTTTTTTTGACCATTTATAGTATCTCGAGACTTGAGGAGAGTCTTTATGAATTGGTCGTTGGTGCCCAATTCGCAGTGTCTCCTGACATTTTAGAAGTCCATGAGCGACGGTATCGCCTACCAATAAATTGACTTTGGCTCCTCAGTCTACATAGCCATAGTATATGCTACAGTTTATTGATCCTATTAAAAACCTCAACTGCTCTAACCAGAAGAACTCCTGCAAACAGGTTTAACAGTCCTAACACTTGGCACTCTAATGAGGCTGCTCTGAGAACTCTCCTTGCACCTCTGGTAGTCTACATCCATCTCGTTCGCACGCACCAGTTCCAGTATTTCCGTCTCACGCCAATATTCGCTGGTATCCTTGTCTCTTTCCACTAGCATTATGAATGGGAGGTACTGGAAGAAATTGTTGGGATTGGTGGCCTGATTTTTAGCGGTTTGGGATAAGTGTACTATGGCTAAAGGGAGATCTCCGACCGGACGTCATAGTGTATGCCCGGTAAGACCGAAGTCCACTGTAGTAGATTTCAGATGTTGTATATATGCGCCGAACGTTGCAAATGTCAATACCGCAATTCAGGATCTCGCACGGTGTTGGTCGGCACAGTAGTAATAAGGTATTTGTTACAATAATCCATTACTGCCCACTGTTGAGTTTAGGTCTTCTCAGGAGAGGGATCAGGCGCAGTCACACTTGCGCTATGCGGATTGGGGACATTTAATATCTTTGAAGAAATTTCGAATCGTTTTCCAATATGTAGGTTTCATCACAATGTTTTTTTTTACCGATTTTAACCGACTTCGAAAAAGGAGGAGGTACACAACATTACTCTTATTTTTTTTTGGATGAATAGCACATTTATAAATATTTTTTGTACCTACTCGGGATTTAGGGACACTGGTTAAAATAAGGATCTTTCAACTGAGCCCACACCACGACCTTCATTTCTTAAAATAATATACGAATGAATTTCAAATATTTCTATTCAGTAGTGGTAGATAACGGCTTCGATATGTCTTAGCATTGCAGAGATCCATCCAGGGCAAAAGTAACCGCTCCCCATCAGGCGGGCCGTTAACTCATTTACCTGCCGTTACAATAAAAATAATTACTTTTAATCCTCTAGTAGTTTTATTGCTCAAAACCTTCTTCGGGTTCAAAGTTAACACAGGAACTGTGTTCTTCGCTATTACTTCTAAAATACACGAAAAAGAATAAAAAAGAATTATGTTCAACATTTTAGATTTTTTTGACATTTTTCTTTTTTGATTTTGATAGGAGATAGAAAGAACCATAGATTTAGAAACCCAGAAAATAGATTATGACCTTCCGCGGAGGAAAGATAAACGAAAATTTTGTGAACATTGCAATTCAACTAATGAACATAATTTCTGTAACATATCCACTCAACTGGGAACGTCACTATTCGCTAGATGGTGAAACTGGGGACTTCGTTCGGAATCAATACCGTGTTTGAGCCCCTTTTTAAAAATATTTTTTCCAATAATTTTAAATTTTATTTTTAATTAAACCTAATATTTTTGTAAATCTTTATTACTAAACGACGCTGCATTGCATTTTCAGTGAAAATATATCATCTCCGTAAAATATGAGACGATTAAAAAATGTAAACAAAACAAGTTTTAGAACTGTGCTCAATTTTGGCTCCTGCCACAGACTTGGCAAAAGTAAACAAACCAATTTGGTTGCCGATCCCAGTTGAGTGGTTAGATAGTAATCTGTGTAGTTAGTTACTCTATGCTTTTGGTTTTCAAATAAAGTAATGAACGGACGTGTGTTTTATTTCCAAAGATCGTAACAGATATTATTCAATATAATAATGTCGAACGTATTGTAGCTCCATACTCTTCGGTGGCGACGAGGATTACAAAAGTCTGTTATTAAAAGAACAGACTTCTGAAATTACTTCTGACATTGCCCTCTGCAATGAAGCAAGAAATTCATGAGCGACGGTAACCACTTACAATCAGGTGGCCCATTGGCTCGTCTGCCTACACGGCAATAAAAAAAACAAAAGAAAGTCCTCAAAAAATCAACATTTAACATCAATTGACCTAAACCAGAAGCAATAGCTTACAAAAGAGAACTTCCCTCCAGTAATCTGTAAAATTTGACAGACTAGGTATAAAAAAGTCGAAGGCAAACAATAAAACTTTTTAATTTACTTAGTACATAGTTGTTAACTGCTTATATTGTAGCTTAGTACCTGATCCCAATGACAAGTGATAAGAGTCTCTCTCACGGACGAAACAGAGCACAAATTACAGCAGCTGCATGGCAGAGACTTGGCATTGTCTGATATCGAACTACAAAATGAAATAAAACAAAAGCCAATCGTGAGCAATTTCTATTTATTTATCTATTTAACGTAAACCCTAGTACAAATCCAAGAAAACATTACAAATATTTAAAATCTCTATTATAATTCTATTACTTTTATAAATTCAAAAACTAGTGAGCAATTTATTGTATCAGTTCTATTGGTTCTATTCTAAAAATGAAAATCCTTATTTTGACAGCTGTCACTTTGACGCGTGACATTAGAAATGTCATTCTAACAGATTGGTCGATGCTTTTTTATTTTGTTACTGGCAGTGTACTTATTAGTAATTTGTATTATAATTTTACTTTAAGAGACTAAGCTAAAGACAGCTTATAGATTTTAAAACATTTAAAAGTTACATTTAATTTTGTGCGTATTGCTATCAAAGACGCGTTTCTAAAAAAAACATAATTTAACTTCAAAATCAAAAACACGATACACAATTGACTAGTATAAATTGAAACTCTATCCTAAAGGAAAAACATCAAAATTGGTTCACACGACAAAACAACACAAAACAGACCAATTTTAATGAAACCTTTTCAACCATACGCAAAATATTATGAGATTCTTCGAATATCAACGAATGCTGCTTCTTAGATCCATCAAGGCACTAGCAGTTATTACGCCATGTTTGTGCCTAGACACACAATAATCCGCATCGCCTATAGTAATAGTAGAGAACGACGTAGAATTCCTTCGTTGCTGTGAAGTTTTGTCCAAAACCCTGGATTCCGAGGGGCATTGTCGCGGAATGGTTTGGAAATAGTCGCCATGACAGCTCGGTTCGTTCCAGAAAGTTCTATTTGGTAACGCTTTTAAAGGTTTCGTGACCGTCTGCTCAGATTTGAACTCTTTGAGAGGTTTCTCCTGTTTTTTGGGTCTGTGGTCGGCTGATGTGCTCAGTTTTGTTTTGGTGGTTCTAGTATATTCTGTGTCTTGGACACTTTTGCTGCTTTTTGTTGTGGATGGCTGGGGGTAGGTTTTGTTCCTGAAAGAGAATACAAGGTATTTGATACAGTGATACTGTACTGTAACAACCCATTACTTGTGGGTTCGTTTCTCCTCAATAAAGGTATCAGGCATCCACCAAGCGAACCTCAGAACTTTAACAGCCTAGAAGGGTTTTAATACTTCTGAAATGGTTTTCCTACGATATTATCCTACTAAGTTTTTAGCCAGTGAGAAAAATACTTTGTATTTAACTGACATTTATAAATGATATTCAGGGTCCTGCGATAAAATTGACATTATCAGTCTCAGATGAAAGATGATGGTTGAACTTAAGTCCCATATTTTTATTTTTAAGATCAAACAAGTACTTTTGGATCTGTGTTTAAAAATGTGTATTTGCTTTTCTGATTCTTTTTTCAGACATTTTGAGCATTAGGTATCTCTCATAAATTTGATAGAGATCTTACCCGTCAGATGTTTTTGTGCTATGCTTGAGAAATTGAAGTCGGCCGTTTTCATTTTTGTAATAAAAATATTATTTTGCTACTGAAAGTGTCTAAGCAACTCACCCAGAATAATGTTGTTTCCTATGTCCATTGCTGGAAGAACTCTTCGCCATGATGCTGTATAGTTTGTTCCTGTAATCATCTACTGATAGCTGCTTGTCATCTCTTAGAGGAAGCAGGACATCTGACGGTAGAGTTGGCTCATCTCGTTCACGGTGAAACCTATAACACGAGTTGGCTTTCCAAAAAGTTGAAATTAATTAGCGAATCAGACTTTTCGCCGGATTCAAAGATTGTGGCCAACTCTGAGGCATCAGATTCAAGCATCAATTTTAGCTTTGACAGTTGTCACTTTGACAGCTGTCACTCTGACAGTAATGTCATTTCGATCGGTTGGTCGACATCAACGAACACACAAAAACACTACACTTACTTGGCCACATATTCGTGGTTCAGCGCCACTTCAGCGCTCAGCCTCTTCGCAGGATTGAAGACCAGCAGCTTCTGCACCAAATCTGAGGCGTCACGTGGCGTACAGGCCAACCTGGTTGTTAGCGAGGCAGTGCCCGTATGCGAAGCTTGTTCGCGTATTAATGCAGAACCGTAACCCGTACAGACTGCTGTTATGTCTGTGAAATGAAGAAGATCTTTAGAAAGATTAGTTTTTGATTGGGAACCAAGGTTTAGAAATTATAAAGTTAATTGTATATTTTTCCAAACCCTGTTTCCATTTAGATTTTTTCAAATATAAGAAATTTTGGAGCTATACATATATAAAATAAAGTTTCGTATGCGCGTGCTGTCACTAAGTCGACTATTTCTTCTTTGGATGGACCGATTTACATGATTCTCCTTGACTTGAAAGTATTTTCGAGGTTATTTGTTTTTAAGGGTAAAACACGTTATCGGTACAATGAATAGAGCTGAATCGTTCTAGAGTAGGACAGAAAACAGTAGATGCAAGTGGGCAGTTCACCCAAAAGATGGACAATCTAGTCTAGGAAAGTCAGTGGAGGTAAACAGCGTAGAACCGGACATTGTAGCGAGGATTGAGGGAAGCCTATTACCAGCAAGAGTCTTCCAGCTGAAGCTTGTTATTTAAACTTAGGTACCTTCATTCGATGGTTTCGGTAGAGCGGCCATGATCCTCTCAATCTGATTGACAGTTGACGTTCCAGGGAACATTGGTTCGCCAATCAACAGCTCGGCTAAGATACAACCGAGCGACCACATGTCTATTCCTTTGGTGTAACTGTAATTACAAGCTTTATATTAACTTTCACTGGATGTAACTATGTATCTATGTAAGTTCGGGTAGAATCTCGCGAGTTAAATTTGTCAAACTTCCCGGTTTCCAATTGAGCTGGCATTTTGCGGGATCGCTCATATAGTAAACACCGTGGTAAGAACCCGTTTAGTAATTGTGTAAGTTATGTAGAATGTAGATAACCGCGAGTGTTTAAAGAAATTTATTTTTCTTACTTCTTGCTAGCGATGAGTATCTCTGGCGCTCTGTACCAGCGTGTGGCCACATAATCAGTTAGACAAGGATCGGCTCCATCTTCTCCTCCTGAATAGACACTGGACACCGACCTGGCGAGACCGAAGTCTGCCAGCTTTACCCTGAATGACACATGTTTATAAAAAAGCTTTTAACTTGACCAGAATGTAACCTATGTAAGTTCAGGTTGAACCTTGAGAATTGAAATTAACTAATTTTTAATGATTTCTCAGTTTTTCAGGCATATTTATATCGCATAACAATATTGTGTCTTGAAGCTGATCTGATGACGAATTTGTAAAGTAGCCATAGGAACTCCTGTACTTAACAAGATCGACTCAGTTTGAAATCTCATCAAAAGCCTCTAAAACTGAAAAATACATGTATATTTTTTCCTTTAACCTTTCTCTTGAATTGCTATCTGATTCTGACTATTATACTATCTGAAACGGTTTGGAGATTAGGTAAAAGCGACAAAAAACAGTGTTTTTATGAACAGTTCTCACCTGCAAGCGCTATCAATCAGTACATTACTAGGTTTCTGATCGCGATGTATCACATTCCCAGAGTGTATGTACTTAGTGGCCTTCAGCATTTGATACATTATGTATCTCTTGTGTATGTCTTTGAGTAAGTTGCCTCGTTTTATCACGTTGTGGAGATCTGTCTCCATGTATTCGAAACCAAGGTATATGTCCCGGTTGTTAAGGGCCCTTAAAAGGTATAATAATGAGATGACTTATCCTTCTTCAAACGAGGCTTAAAGTCCTTAAAAGGTAGGCCGTAGGTAGCGGCCCGCAGTGTCCGCTGACATTGCAGAGGTCCATGAGCAACGGTAACCGCTTACGATCAGGTGGCCCGTAAGCTCGTCTGCCTACTAGGCAATAAAAAAGAAAAAAAGTCGTGATATATAGAGAATAGGAATATTTCCCAAAGGGTGTCATTTGTCAAGGGGTGATGGAGCGATAAGTAAAGCTTAGCGTGCAACGCGTCGTGTCACCCCGCACTTACACGCTGCATTATGGCGTCAACCGGAGTTTGAACGCTGAGTGTAAGGAGGTTTTAGTGCTGTTCGACTCACACATACCCATTTGAGGGCCAAATGGAAATCCGGCGATTTCCTCCAATCCAAAAAAGAGACAGAGCAAAAGAGAAAAGTCAGAGCGGTCGAGAAACGAGGCCGGGGAGCCATTCCCAAACCCGATAACGCAGTACAAAATTGAACTGTGGATGATCGCGGCGCTGAATAAAATTGAACTAAACCGTACATATAAAACGCGTCCTCCCTTCCCCAGTAGTCCCAAAAAGCTGTGACATGTCCCTCTTTAAGTAAAGTCCTGTATAGTAGATGATGGGTAACTGTACCCCAATTCCGAATTAACCTAATTTTCATACCATTAATTGTCGCGACAGGAAGCTTTGCGCTGCGACCTCGTTAAGTGTCATTCATCAATTATTTAAATCCACTGATGGACATAGACCTGTCCCAAACCTCGCCACAACGACCGGTCCTGCACTGTTTGAATCCAGTGACTTCTCGAGGAGTGTGTACTCTATAAAAGATAGACATAGCTTACCTATGTATGCTGTGCAATTTAACAATATTCGGATGGTTTCTGAACGACTGCAAAAATATAATTTCCCTGAACGTCCTTTGGGCATCTGTCTGGTTTCTGAACGCATCGAAAATCTTTTTTATAGCCACAACCTCCTTGGTTTTTTTGTCGACTGCCTTCCAAACAATACCGTAGGCTCCCTTACCTAACCTCTTTTTAATTTCGAATCTTTTTAAAATATGTTCGTCTATTTCAGACATGTTTTTTTCCGAGCTTTTTTTCTGTTTGTCTCCATCTTTTTTCTTCTCATCTTTTTTCTGGTTCTGATTCATTTGTGTGTGTCGAAGTCACTGCACGGTCCCGTAACATTCTGAAATTTAAATTTTCGGTACCGATGTTAAAATTTACGATTTCGAGACATCGCGGTACTGATAAAATGCAAATTTTAATCATTATTTAGTTCGTCGATAGCCTGATTTGAATATTTCAAGCAACGCAGGACGCTGTTTGGCCGTAAATCGATTTAGAATGCTAAGCAACACAAATAAATCGATAATTTTTAATGGTCACAACTTTAAATTTTATTGACATTCGAAATTTAAATGAGAAACGGTTACTTTACAAACTACAACGTAAAATACTTACAATTACAATATATTGTGCAACACATTTCTTTAGTTCGTGATTTTAAAGTAATTTTTAAAATTTTCCGTGCCACTCATCCACGTTTGTCTTGACAATCGAGTGTCATTTGTTTACAGAATGCAAACAAAAAGCCGTTGCCGTGGCAACCGCAGTTGTCAACTAGGTGCGTGACATCGTTGTTAAATCGATACTGATTTTTTAATCGATGTTCTTGACATGATAACATACTTTTTACGATGAGTAATAGGATAATTTCGGTGTTCCAGTTCAAAAAATGATAGTATCTATTATGGAGTGCAATTTCGTGTCTATAAAGTTAATTACCTTTGGAAAAATAAGTCGATTTACTGAATAAAGGTACCTCGTACACGATCGTACAAAGCTAGACATGGTACAATCAAAATGTATAGAATGTAATATGTAAAGCTTGTGTGTAAATGTATAACTTGTGTTTCTCATTCCATTGGATCTTGTTTCGCAAAAACGTTCGGATTCTTCGTTCAAATATACAAAACTCACTGGCCGGAATAAAAAATTAAAAAAGTTTAAAATGAAATACTTGACATAAAAAACTTATAAATGAAACAATACTTATTTTGTTGAGTATTGGAAAATGAAATCTATCGCATTACAATTAGGAACACTTTCGTTACAAAGAATAATGTTAAATAGAAAATGTCAGGTTAAATGAAAACACGGGATTTTATTTTGATGGCGTTTAGTTGCTGCCATTTTTACTCTTTATATACAGGGTGTATAAAGACCACTACCGAAAACGAAGTTTGGTGTTAGTACTAGTGATACCTGGGATGTTAAGTCAGACCAATCTTCGTTTTCGGGAGTGCTCTTTAAACACCCTGTTTAAGAGGTATGTGTAGAGTGTTGTATTTGATAAAAGGCAAGATACAAAGATTTATTTTGTTATTTTTAAATTAATTATTAGATAGGATTATTAGGTCCTCTGGCAATGCCGAGGTCCGTGAGCGACGGTAACCGCTTACGACCAGGTGGTCCGTTATCTCGTCTGTCTACGAAGCAATAAAAAAGATAGGTAAATTAATAAAAGATACAAACAAATTGAACACACATTTATTTAGTGTTAATAACAATTATTATAAGTTATATAATGTATATGAAAAATTGTATTTGTCGTATAATACTATCGTTTCAAATGGAAATAAACTTACAAGTAGATAGAGTAATGGTGACCTAACTATTAGCTCTTTACTTTCTTTCTTTAGATTTAAAACGAAGACAAATTGTTGAATGAATGAATGAATTTTTGTGTTATGGCTCCTGCCGACGCTTTCGGCAATTTAAAGCCAGTGTCATGTGATGGATACTCAAGAAAGAAAATAAAATATTTAAAATCATTAACAAATAAATCTTTAAGTTTAGAAATCCCGTTGTGGAAATAAGAGAGGTGCCTGAATTGTTGATTTAAACAAAATGGTTAATTTTTTTCTCTTCTGGGAACGTCAATTTTCGCTCCATTGCGTAACTGGGAAGTTCGTTCGGAATCACTAACGGAAACATTTTATTCCAATGAATATTAATTTAAATTTTTAATTAAGACCATTATTTTTGTTAATCCTTATTATTAAACTACGCTGTATTGCATTTTCAGCAAAAATATATTATAATCTTCGTGAAATATAGACGATTAAAAAATGTAAACAAAATAAGTTTTAGAACTGTGCTCAATTTTGGCTCCAGCCACAGACTTGGCTAAAGTAAACAAACCAATTTTGTTGCTGATCCCAGTTGAGTGGTTAATATAATATTTTTTGAATTATACAATATACTTTTATTTTTTTATTATATACTTAAATTATTACTATGTATTATTATGCTTTCTCGCCAGTCTATGATCCCTTTTAAGATGTTACTTAATGACAAAGTTTAAAATAAAAAAGTGCAAGCCTCAAAAGTTAGGTCACATTACAACAATATATTATACACATATTATTAGTTAAATTACACAATAATAAATAACAAGAAAATAAGGAATGCTATAAATATAAATATACAAGAAAAATATAAAATTCGATAAATAAAACTTCTAAAGCTATAGAAGGAATGAATCTACACGTATCAAGTTTAAAACCTTCCTATAAAAATGTAAAAAATATAAATAACATTTGTAAAATCGATAACACAGTTTTTAACTTAATTTATAAGAAAATAATTATAAAAACTATATCAGCCTTATTACAAAACGAGGACTAACTACTAAACCAGGTTTAAACCGCGGTTTAACTAAAAGTCTTATTACAAAATGCGTTTTATCACTAATCTATGGTTTTAAAATGGTCTAAAGATAAACCTACGTGACCCCTAGTTTAAATCTTTAAACCATGGTTTAAGTTGTATTTCTTGATTGGTTTTCATAAGATTTTTTCAAAATACACAATTTTGATAACCAGATTTCAGTGTTTTCTCTCAATTTACCTAATAATGGATTTAAATATAATTGATTTCGTCGATATTGGCATTTTGTAATAAGACTTTTAGCTCAACCGCGGTTTAAACCTGGTGTAGTACTTAGTCGTCGTTTTGTAATAAGGCCATATAAGTTTAACTTAGAATGAGAAATGTATTATGTAACTACAAACTAGTTTAATACTATTGTAATTCTTTAAATATAAATATTAACGATTTGTAAAAGATTGTTAATAAGGCTTATAGAAATCTTTATTAGAAAGCAATGTTAATATAATTCGGCGTTTTACCCTACTTAATATAATTGTAGGGTAAACGCCCCAAACATCTTTAACTTCCAAGATCGAATGAATTTATAGAATATTTTTACATATGTGGTTAAACTTAATTTAAGTGTATGCGTGAGTGACTAGTGCTGTGAGTAATTTTTTAAGTTATCGATAAAACAAAAATCGATTTTAATAAGGTTCGTTTTTATCGATTCCAGCCGCAATTAATTCGTTATCATAATTTTGACCTGCATCATTACCATTATATTTTTAATTGGTTTATAACAAAACTTAATTATAAATTTAAAGTCGTTAATTGCCATAGTTAAATAGCTAATTTTAGTTAATCTAAAACACTTGAAAATAAGTGTAAGTACAAAACTAGCGTAATTTAGTATGCCATTTCGAAATCTTTATTATTATTTTGCTTAAGTACTAAAAGCTAAAGGCGGTTGCCGAAAGTAATTATTGCATATGTTGTTAGTTGCCAAACTTATACATTTTATAAGAAGAAATTCGTTTTAACGAGATGATTATTAATCGCAAATATTTGTTACACCCCTAATGTCGCAACGGGGAAGAGCGCCGTAGTGCATAACGCGCCGTGCCGTCCCGCATAATTCTAGCCTCAGCCGGAGTTAGTGAGGTTCATCTCCCACATATCAAAAAATATAAATCCGGCGATTTCCTAAACTCAAAAAAAAAACACCCCTTATATGAACAATAATTCTTTCAGAAGTTCCCTGTGCAAAATCAAACAGCTACTTTCTGTGAGTCTAAGGTAAAAATATGACAAGTGACGACCGACTTCCATTTGTTAAGGAATAAAACTAAAAGGTCAAGTGATATCTTGTTAGGCTAAACTTAGAAAGAAATCCCAAGACACCAAAAATGATCACTAAAATTGGTACATACAGCACGCAAAGATTCTTCTGGAAGTTAATCAAGTCACTCGTCGATATATTGCCAAGCTAAAAATAAAACCTAAAAAGGGGCTATTCACAATACTTCAAAAAGATTTCCGATGCGAACTGTCAGCACTATTTTTTATCAAACGATTTAAAAACTATCGAATCAGAATCGATTTTCGATTGTGAACATCCCTAGCGATCGGTAAAGCCTTAGCTCTAAAGGCATAGAGTAAATTACACAAGTAGAGGCGGGTGAATCTTCTTCTTTTCCTCTTCGTCGAACCTTCCGAGGTCTATGGACGATGGGGAGGGTAAACCGCACGGCCATTCCAGAGATTCGGCTTCATGTGTCATTATGTGTTCTGCTTCCACTGAAAGAACAGTTATTATTAAGTTTTGAATTTCTTTGGGATTAAAAATGTATTTAACTTATTTATTCAGGTTATTGCACTTCTACAAAGCAATGATATAATTAGTAATAGATAATGATTCTCTTTGGAAAGTTGATTGCACGAGAAAAACTCGCTCTTTAAACAAAGATTAAGGAAACTCCTGTAAGAGATAGGTTACGGGGACGGAGCGATGGGAAAGAGTGCCGAGCGCGTAACGCGTCGCGCCGTCCCTCCAAACTCCGTGCTGGGTTCTGACCTCAGAAAAAAAAGGAGATAGGTTACGACTTTCAAGGCCAAGCATTGCTAAGGCTTGTGAGCAACAGTAACCACTTACCAACAAGTGGGCCTTAGACTCATGCCATAAAATTAAATTCCAAAAATAACCTATATTACTCTTTGGGACATAAATTATGTGGCAGTAAAAATCTCAATGAAATTGATCCTGCTATTTAGGAGATTACCCAGACACAAGTTTAAAAAAAAAACAAGTTATAATATGTACTGTAAAGACCACTTATTTTATATACAAAAGGTTGCTTTTAAAATCTCCATTTTAGTTCCTTAAAAGCTGCAATAATATTTTATCATTTAAATAGACAAATAAAAAACTTGAAAGGTGTCAAGGGACACCCGGATGAAACGAAGTTCCTTTCGAATAATTAGTGAGGGAATTGTAATAAAATTTTATTTTTTATTTAATAACTTAAATAAAATATTTTGATCACAGCGCCATCTAGCATTAATCATATAAAACAAAATAAGGAATTGTTTTATAAAATATATTAAGAACGGCGCCATCTAGCGATAATCATCTAAAACAAAAAAGTGTCGTGCCAACTTTTTCATAAGAATTTCCGTCTAGGCCCCTTTCGATAACGCGCGATAAGGAACTTCGTTCCAATAATGTCACATTCACATAATTTGTAAACCACAAGTAGTGGTTATTAGACAGGTCAATGAATTCTGATAAAAGCTACTATCTCTATATATATCTATATATTGTACTAAATAAATATTTAAATTATGATAATTATAACATTCCTTTTCACATACATTCTTTTAAGGAAGTCTTATTTAAAATTATATTTTAAATCAACATTGGATATCTGAATGTAGTTTTTTTTATATTGTGATCAAATAAAACATCATTAAAATTGGTTCAATCTGAAAATAATTTAAAGGAAACCTGTTATTTTTTCGTCAAAAAGACATTCTCAATCTACACAATGATTTATGTAGGTAGTTATGCGAAAGGGCTACTTGATCATAAGTGGTTACAATCACTCATGGACCTCTGCATTGTAAGGTGACACTATTACCTAAAGGATTCTTTGCTCGATAGATCATTAACATTTTTTTTTGTCATCATTATTTACAATCGGTCGCTAGGCCATAATTAAATGTGTGACAAGAAAAATATCTTGAAGGGATTGTGACCATCGTCACATGACCCTATTAAAAGATGTAACGTCGTCGCTTAAGTCTGCTGATTCCTGCCGTCTGACCAAGCAACCCAGCCGCAAGTATGCTGGGATGTTTGATTAGTCGAGCTTTGTTGAGTTTCCTGTATCTGTCAGCCTCTGCAGTTACTATTAGGACTTCAAATATTCATGAACCTCATCAGTTTTGGTGAACCAAGGTGCACTAACTATTTCCATAAGGATAGCATTTTGTGTACGCTGGAGGCACATTATGTTATGTTAATTGTTTATTATTAAATAAATAAGGTTTTTCTTGAGGAACTTTCGACATTAAATAGGTACTTACTGCGAATTCTATGTACTTTGTTTCCGTACGCCAGATCCCAGTAGTAGAGAGTGACAAATGTCAGTGGAACTAGAGGCATAAGAAGATACTGCCTTTTAGTTCTTCTGAATCTATAAGACATTGATAAAATTACTTATTAATCATAAATATTTTAGGTAGTACAATAAAATTTAAAATAAGATTTTTTTTGTACAAAAAAGGTAAATATTTTTTTTCAGCCAGTCCGCAAAATTAAAAAAAGAACCAACCCAGTAAAGAGTCCCGTAGCGGCAGTTACGTAAAAAGCTGTAATCCATAAACAAGTGTCTCTGCTTTTAGCTATTTCCATGGCCATTCCACGTTCTTGCATTTGATATTGAAGTTGTATTTGTCTCTCCATCTGTAAGAAATAACTCACGATTGTCGTAATGGCTTTAAATAACTCATGTATGATCAAAGAAAAATTAATTACCTTCACTTTGTTTATCGTCTGCAAGAATTCCTGATTCCTTCGGTAATTTTCTTCCATGTTTATGGTGAAGTAATTGCCCATTTTGCTGTTTTATTTATTTATTAATGTTTTTAAACTTGTTCAACAAAGGAGTTTTGTTATTTGATTGTTTTTTTAGCGACGCCTCAGTGAAACTTCAACGATCAGCTGATTTCTGTTGAACTGTCAGGTGATTCTGTTGTCAAATTCAAATAGAAAAAAGCCTACGCCGCGGTAAAGAAGTTGAATTATACAGTTTTTAATAATGATTTTGAATATGACAAAGTCACGTTTATCGTCATTTTACATCACCTATATTTGAAAATAGACAAATAAAAAGATGTTAATAAAGATTTCAATTGTACACATTGTACAATAATATTATTATGGTGCAAAATAAACTGTTCTACAAAATAAAACTGTTTTCTATAAGCTTTCAAAAGTCTAAATCTTGTGCCATATTCTAAATAATCAATTTAAAAAAAAGATTGTCTTATGTGTCAAAAAAGGCGCCAAAAGGCAAAGGCAAACGGCAAAAGCAGTTTGGGGTTTGCTGTATTGTTGTCCTGTGAAATTCTAGTAAAAATTCGAGTTATCCTTTTCGTTTGATAAATTCTATGAATTAAACCAAGATGGGTATTCTAGGTTTATCAAAATTAATAGCTGACATAGCGCCTCACGCCGTTAAAGAAATGGAAATCAAGAATTATTTTGGTAAGCATGAAGGGCTAATTTTCTTCCATGATTTTTTTGAGTTTAAGTTAGAAAATAATAATATTTTATGATTTTCAGGAAGAAAAATAGCCATTGATGCCTCTATGAGTTTATATCAGTTTCTAATAGCAGTTAGAAGTGAAGGTATGGTATTCCAACACTACGTATATTTTAATAACCTAATGTATTTATTAATATTTTCTGTTAATTAACTGAATTAAAAATAAAGGTTGCTCAAGCCGTATTTTTTAACCGTATCTATAAAATTTCAAATCTGTTAGCACTAGATTAAAATTTTGAAAATCCTTTTTTGCTTTTAAATAAACTAAAACGGTGCTAATAATATTAAAATTATTTTAACAGTACCTTAATATTTCAATAGGAGCTCAACTAGTATCAACGGATGGTGAAACAACGTCCCACTTGATGGGTACATTTTATCGAACCATAAGACTGGTTGAGAACGGCATCAAGCCAGTCTATGTATTCGACGGTAAACCTCCGGACATGAAGTCTCATCAGCTGAACAAGAGGGCAGAGAGACGAGAAGAAGCTGAGAAAGAGTTGCAAAAAGCTACTGAAGCTGGTAATTTAAGTTTTTTGAGGAAGAAATTCTTTATGAAATAATTTATTTAAAAAAAAAATTATCACTATAAATTCTTCTTTATTCTATTTAATTCTCAATGCCTATTATGTAAGGCTCAAAATACAATACCCCTTGTTAAACCAATTAACAATTGCCATTACAATTTTGTATAAACATTGATTGAAAAAGAAAGTTAAGGAGTGGGTGATGGAACTTTCCTACAGCAAAACTGAGAGGATATTTGAGTCGTCACAGTGATTGGAATCCGATTCATAATTTCATGGTTTTATTCATACTTATAATGGCTCACTTCATTAGTAACACTAAAGTAATTTATTTCCTTTTTGTTCCTGTATTATTATTGTAATTATACTACTTTAGTTAAAAAACAAAAATATATGTACATATATTATAATTGATATTATGAATCCATCAGCTCCTCACGATACAGGCTAGGCCTAGTGTGAGGGCTACTGGAAACTTTCTCTATAATAAGTGTGTAAAGTGTGTAACAAGACATTATTATATAAATAGGAATAATATTACTATAATTTATTTCAGGTGACCAAGCATCGATAGACAAATTCAACAGGCGTCTAGTCAAAGTAACGAGACATCACAGTGATGAAGCGAAGCAACTCCTCAAACTGATGGGTATCCCCGTCGTAGACGCACCTTGTGAAGCAGAAGCACAGTGTGCGGCACTCGTAAGTCTTAATTTATTAACATTACTAGCTGACCCACGCAACATTGTCTGGGTTCAAACAGTACTCGCAATGGTGTCGCGTTATTATGTGCTCGAAGTGCACCCACATATTCATTGCGTTTTATACTTGTGATAACTTGTAAACGAAAAGTCCGATTGGAATAAAACAAGAAGTAATTTACTTCTACATTAATACTCTTGATAACATAATACTTCATTTGGATAAGGGTTAATATAACGATACTCATTTAACATCAAATTCAATGTCAGGACGAAATATTATTTTTATAAACATAAAAGCAGTTATTGTGACTAAACTATGAAAGCTAGATATATGCTGTCGCGGACTTTTTTGTTTGTCTTACTAAGACCTAAAAACCCGTAGTACATCATTTTGTTCTGCTGTCAATAGTTTTTGCAGCGTACAGTTACATCCTACCCCTGTTAGGAATATTGCTTACTTCAGCAACTCTCTTTCAGAACTAACATCTTGGCTGAGAGAGTAAGTTCAGTTCAGGCCGATCTTACACCCGGAGAGGTTGTGCATAAAATTCAGATAAATAATTTCCAATTCCCAAGTATCACTAGTACTACCACCAGTCTTCGTTTTCGGGAGTGCTCTTTATTACACCCTGTATAGCTAATCTCCTCCAAGATATCCCAGCTACCTAGTCTATATCCATTTTCATCAGTCCACAGAAGGGGTAGGATGGAAGCACCTGGCAAATTGCCCTGAGAATTGAAGGGTCTGAAGTGTAGAACCATGTATGAACTTGTTGAAAGGACAAGATAGACTTATTGTGATTGGACTCGCTTTACTTGTCTTAGCACTACTGCTACATGATATCCAGGATCTTAAAATATTGTCATCATCATCATCAGCCTGTAGACGTCGACTGCTGGACATAGGCCTCCCTCAAACCTCGCCACATCGATCGATCCTGCGCTGTCCGCATCCAGCCACCTCCTGCGGTCCTGACCAGGTCATCGGTCCACCTTGTGGGAGGTCTACCTACCAGTTCGTGGTCGCCTCTAGAACTTTTCGGCCCCATCGGCCATCAGTTCTGCGCACAATGTGTCCTGCCCATTGCCACTTCAAAGATGCAATTCTTTGGGCTATGTCGGTAACTTTGGTCCTTCTGCGGATCTCCTCATTTCTGATTTGATCATGCAGAGAAACACCCAGCATAGCCCTCTCCATTGCTCTCTGAGCGACTCTGAGTCGTCTTACAAGACCCATTGTAAGCGGCCAAGTCTCGGATCCATAAGTCATCGCTGGCAACACACACTGGTCAAAGACTTTCGTCTTGAAAAGATTGTATTTGCAATCATTTATTATACCTCAAATATCTGCTCAAAATTAAACCCTAGCTCTCGGGCTAACAACCCTACTGCGCGTTAGGGTTGCGCATTAACTTGGGGTGTTTCCCGGCTTCACGCTCCAGACGTTCCTCAATAGATGCCACTGTGTGTACTTCTGAATCGCGCTTACGTCGGGAGCAAAGGTTGATTGAAATCCTGAACCAACCAACACCATTTAAATGTAAAATACATGTAAAATCATTAATAACTATAATTATTATCACATGATTTTTGAAGAACAGAGTACAAGGATTGTAAGTGCTCTGTTTATTAGAATTTAAATATTTATTATGTTTGATTTTCGTCATTACTCGTGAGTTCGTAACAGAACCCTCATTGAGAATATCAGCAACACAATGTTTGCGTAAAACTCCTCGTAGCATGACATAACACACATTATAAGAATTTCATTATTGATTTATTTAAAGAAAACTTTTAAATACAAGCTTTAAGATCCTGAATATCATGTATCGGCAGAGAGTTAGTCAAGACGAGTAAAATGAGTCCAAACACGACAGGTCTATGTTGTAGGTGTATGTTGTTTAGTACAAGAGTTCCTATGACCACCTTCTGAATCCATCATCAGATCAGCGCCATTTTGTCATATTATTGCATTGTCACGCGATATACATCTGCGAAATATCAGTTCCATCGGAAACCGAGAAGTTTGTCAAATTTATCTCGCAAGATTCCCCCTTACATAGTTACATCTCATCTGAACTGAGATCCTGGGGGCTCCAACAGGACTAGCTGCACTGGCATAACTCCCCAGGAAAGAAACATGCTAAAGCCCTTATGGAGGGCTACGATGCTCGGTTTACCCGGGAAGCCCTCTCTCTGGGACGCAATCAGTTAAAGATTCTCATCAGGACCTTAACAGGACACTGCAAGCTGAACAGACACATGTGGAGGCTTGGTCTTGTGGTGGACCCTACTTGCAGACTATGTGAGGAGGAGGAGGAAACCCCTCTTCACTTGCTCTGCGATTGCCCTGCTGTTAACAGTATTAGATCCCATATATTTGGGGGATATATCTGAGTCTTGGCAAGATTTGTAACACAGGGGGATGGTTACAATAGATCCGCAAGGGTCGCAGTAACCTGATGGGCTACCTGTGCCCATCGCCCCCCCCCCCTCTCTTAATAATAATAATAAATACATAGTTACATCCAGTGCAAGTTAATATGAAGTTTCAAAGAAAGCTTTTTAATTTATTTTTGTTATAATCAGGTGAAGTCCGGTAAAGTTTTCGCGGCGGCCACTGAGGACATGGACGCCTTAACATTCGGAGCGCCCGTGTTGGTCCGACACCTAACGTTCTCGGAGGCGAGGAAGATGCCCGTCCAGGAGTTTCATTTGAGCAGCGTGTTGCAAGGATTGGAATTGAAACAGAAGGAGGTTGGTTCTATTGTTTAGTTGACCGCAACTTCGTCTGCGTTACACAGCTGTTTGAAAAGGGTTTGCAAATGAAAACGACCAACTTCTACTTGTCACTATTGTCAATTTTTTTTGATGTGAAATTATGTCTAAAGCGTCCGCTCAGCAAAAAATCACAGTTTTTTTTATTGCAAGATAGATAACAATCGGTCAAAAAACCGCATCAATAATTTAAATATGTAGTTTAAAGACGACACCGATTTTGTTGGTATTTTTCAGTGCCATTTGTAGGCTGTAAGGCATGGCGAAATATTCCAAATTCAAATTCTCTTTCATATTGTTCACTTAGTTCACTGCCCGTAGGAGTTTACTTTTTATGAAAACACCTTTATTTCTGTAACAATGAAAAGTTTAACTTCTAGGTTTCTAGCCATTTTACGAATTTCATTTCAAATAGTGCGCGAAAACAGCCCACAGTGTCATGGCGTCGCCTTTGATGTCACGCTTAGGTAAACAATGGCGCCAATTTCATATTGTTTACTTAATCGTGACATCATCCGATGTTGTTGGAATTTCAACCAATCTATCATGCATTTAAAAAAAAGAAAAAAAAATGGCCGATTTTAATGTTTTAAACCAAATTAGTGTTTTAATTATTTTTTAATGTATTTTCCTACAGTTTCATTGAATCTTCGCATATTTAACTATTGACCGACTTCTAAAAAGGAGGAGGTACTCAATTCGTCTGTATATATTTTTTTATTTGTTCCTCAATAGCTTTGGTTTAGGTGGACCAACTTGAATGATTCTGGTTTCAGATGAAAGGTGATGGCTGAACTTAGGTCCCATTGTTTTTTGTAAGATCGAACAAGTACTTTTGGTTCTGTGTCTAAAAATGTGTATTTTCAACAGACAAAATTTCACGATTTGACAATTGCTATGCGTTTTTGCGTGTATTTCCTTTTTATATGAACCGATTTCGATGATTCTTTTTTTTATTAGAAAGCAGACATTTTGAGCATTATAAATTCGATAAACATCTGACTGGTAGTTTTTGTGTTATGCTTTAGAAATGGAAGTCGATCGTTTTCATTTTTGTAATAAAAATATAATTTTTCGTTCCAGTTCATTGATCTCTGCATCCTCCTCGGCTGCGACTACTGCGGCTCCGTCCGCGGCGTCGGGCCCAAGCGCGCCATCGACCTCATCCGACAACATCGCTCGCTGGACGAGGTGCTCCGGAACATCGACACGGAGAAGTACCCGCCGCCGGCCGACTGGGACTATGAGAGGGCTCGGTCATTGTTTTTGGAACCTGAAGTTGCTGACCCTAAGGATATTGAGGTATCTCTAATACTGCCTATATTGACGTGACAACGTGTTATAAATTGGTGTTGGGGGGTGACACTTCACTTCACTGCGTTACGCTCCGCTCACGTTATGCGCTCACAATGAGAGTGAGTGAGAGGCACGCTTGTTATGTCTGTCTCTCGCGCTCTTAGGCGGGCTAACCATGCCCGAGTCGTTGTCACGTAAAACTCTTTCGCCCGTATACCGACTTTACAGGCAACCAATTTTTCTTATACTAGGAAGGACAAATTATCAAATTACCGCAAATTATCTTGAGAACAACGAAACCTCGTAGACATATCAATTTTGTGCTCATTTTAAAGGTCATGTTGAGATCTTTATTTTGGCTCCATCTTTTCTTTACAAGCGCGCAACATCCATGCAACTTTAGTCGGGGGCGGCACGACGGGAAAGAGTGTTGAGAGCGTAACGCGTCGCGCCGTCCCTTATAACGCCGTGATGGGTTCTGGCCTCATTTCCTCCAACTGAAAAAAAAAAACTAGTCAAAATATTCGCATTTTTTTTTTTTGCGAATGCGAATATTCGTTACATCCCTAATCTACTTAATTAAATTTCTAGCTAAAATGGACAGATCCCGATGAGGAAGGACTAGTGAAGTTCCTGTGCGGAGACAGACAGTTCAACGAGGACAGAGTCCGGAACGGAGCCAAGAAACTAGCTAAGGCCAGGACCGGGACCACGCAGGGACGATTAGACGGATTTTTCACGGTAATTTATCATAATATACTATTATAAAGGCGAAAGTTTGTATGGATGTATGTATGTATGTATGTTTGTTACTCTTTCACGTAAAAACTACTGAATGGATTTGAATGAAACTTTACCACAATATAGCTTATACATCAGAATAACACATAGGCTACAATTTTTGAACCCCTTTGTAACGCAGACGAAGTTGCGCGGGTCACCTAGTCATTAATATTAAAAAAAAACCATAATATATTTGTTTTTTCCTGAAAATGAATAAATGGTATAAATCGATAAAACTTTTCGATAATCCTGTTGAATACAAAAAACTATATTAAACACTTATCTATACTTAATATTATAAAGCTGAAGAGTTTGTTTGTTTGAACGCGCTAATCTCAGGATCTACTGGTCTGATTTCAAAAATTCTTTCACTGTTGGAAAGTCCATTTATCGAGGAAGGTTATAGGCTATATTTTACTTTCAAAAAAATTAGGGATCCGCATGAAAATATCGAATATGTAACAAGGAGAATAATCGAAAACCTATTTATGGGTACGCTGCAAAAACTATTAAGAAGTAAATTACTTTTTATTTTATTCCAATCGGACTTTTCGTTTAGAAGTTATCACGAGTATAAAACGCAATGAATATGTGGGTGCACTTCGGGTACATAATAACGCGACGGCATTGCAAGTACTGTTTGAACCCCCGTTTGTAACGCAGACGAAGTTGTGCGGGGCAGCTAGTGCAATAATATTTAAAAAAAACATCATAGATTTGTTTTTTTCTAAAAATGACCAATTGGTATAAATTGACAAAACTTTCTAATAATCCTGTAGAATCCAAATAACTAAATTAAACACTCATGTAGATACATATTAGTAATTTTTAAAGTGAACCATAATTATGTGTAAATAAGAATTCAAGTTAGCCCATTTTGATACTGCTTTTTTCTCATGAAACTAAAATATCTATACTTATAATAAAATCGTAGAGAGGTCAATTCTGTACATTGAAAATATCAAAAAAAAAACTAGCAGGGGGTGTTTGGTTATCGATTCTGATGCTAAAAATGCAATTAGATTTTTTTTTGTCTGTTTGTCTGTTTGTCTGTATCTTTGTGCACGCTAATCTCCGAACCGGCTGAACCAATTTAGTTGGGGTTTTTTGTAATGTATTATGGCAAGTCTCACTTAACATTTAGTCGTTGTTTTATCAAAATCGGTTCAGTATTAAAAAAGTTATAAGTGAAATAACGTCGATGGGTATTACGTTTTCGTGGCCAACATAAAGAGATCTCCAATTTATATGGTGAATCGTCGCAACTGGAGCTCTGACTAAAGTGGACGGCGGAATCAGTGATATTGAGTAATTCGTATTTCGACTGGAAAGAGTGCCGAGCGCGTAACGCGTCGCGCCGTCCCTACAAACCCCGTGCTGGGTTCTAGCCTCAGCCGGGGTTTGGACGATGAGTGTGAGCGGTTGGAGGTTTTAGTGCGGTTCAACTCCCACATATCGGGTGATTTCCTACAACTGAAAAAAAAAAAAAAGTTAGTCTTTATTACATAAGCTCGGCCATTGAAAGTCCCATCCAAATCGACCCAGCCAATCATGTTTAGGCTCTAATGAAGCGTCCTGATGAGATCTTTGTGTAGAGGATGAATGTCAAGGTCTGATGATGGAGCTGGTAGGTGGCTATGGGAACTCCGTCATTAACCAAGATAACCTCATCGTGTTCAGGCTCTAATGAAGCGTCCTGATGAGATCTTTGCGTAGAGGATGAATGTCAAGGTCTGATGATGGAGCTGGTAGGTGGCCACTGTCTGTTTGTTCTGGCTAATCTCTGGAATGGCTAGACCGATTCGGACGGGCTGACTTTCAATGACTGATAGTTTATGTTATAAGGAGTAACTTAGGCTATATTTATTTTAGAAATTGTTGTTTTTTTAAATTCTCGATGAAGTTCAAGGATGGTATTTACAGCGAGAAAAAAATCGAATAGTTGACATTGAATTGAGATTGGCGCAGACGAAGTTGCGCTGGGCAGCTAGTACTTATAATAAAGAAATATAGAAAGTAAATTTATTCCAAAGACTCAAATTATTCTATAATTTTGAGAAATTATTATTTTATAAAAACTGTTTTTCTAAAGGTAACAATGACGCCAAATTCGAAACGCAAAGCAGAAGAGGACAAGAAAAATGCAGCAAAAAAGAAAGCCAAAACTGGCGGCCGAGGGAGGAAACCTAAATAGTAATATTAGTTTACGTTACTTTTTGTCTATAAAAGATTAATTTAAAATCTCTAAACAATATTATTATTTAGCTACAAAACGTAATTTTAAAAAACATAAGTGCTGCTAATGTCTTAGATTAATGGTTTTTGTATAATTGAATAATGCTGGTAATTATTTTAAAGCTCCGTCGAAAATGGTTGACATATAAATTTTCAGTAACTTAAGTAATACTTTCATGCATTTTGAACGGATTCTTACCACAATATTTAATTGAGTTGTCTCGATATTTCGTTGTTGTTGCAAACGTCATGATCACGAGAAGACTGGATACTGCGGGTCGATTTAAGAGCAAACAAATCTGTCTACCCTCGCACTCGTTCGTAGTGTGTAGTACCACTGGAACTCGAACTCACATCACGACACACCACACTCACTGTATCTACAAGACTCTCGTTCGCATGAACCCGCGAGTGACTGTTCTGTTTAGCACTGGATTCCACATACTCGATAATCTGAAGCCGTCACCCTGTTGTTAAAAGTGCTATGTCTTGAAATCTCGATAGCTTCTTTAACCATCCTTGGTACGTAACGACGTTCAGAAGATAGTACCTGAGGATTATGTAATTGTATCCAGTGATTGGAACCCGAGTCGAGTACATGCTCTGCGATCGCCGATTTATGCGGTTCATTGTTTTTATTCGTTCTGATGTGCTCTTTGAGTCTTGTAGAAATAGCACGTTTTGTTTGGCTTATACAGGGTGATTTGTTAAAGAAGGTACATATTGCAGGAGGGTGATGAATACTCTGTTCTAAAACGGAATATTACAAAAAATAGGTAGATTCCAAAAAAAAAAAAAATTTTTTTTTATCTAAATTCGACAAAACTACCTCAAACATAAACAATTTCGGCTTAAAGAGTGTTGACTAACGACCTCTAGTGATCTCACGCACCCCACACCTCCGCCACACCGATATTTTTAAGTTGCGATTACTAAGGCATTAAGCCATATTCTTTGGTAATAATATTTTACTGGTCGTATATAACCATCAGCTACCATGACCTTCAATATGTACCCTCACGAAGAAATCACCCTGTATACGACATCTGACATCTACTACAGTGGGCTTCGGTCTGACCACCATACACTACCTCGCCCGCTACGAGATCTCCCTTTTCTTTTTAACACCACCGATTTCAAATATTCCATCAGTTTTGGAAAGGAAGGAAGGCTAGTGACGCAGACGAAATTTCACAGGTCGGCTAATACTGCTAAGGCTAATTATAATTAACTAAACATTTAATTAATTAATAAAAAAAATAACATTTATATAAACATCCAAACAAATACTGACTGGATCTTAATCTTACGAATAAATAAAGAATCAACGAAATCGGTTCAAACAAACACGCAGAGCACACCGCGTAATCTTATACACAAAAACTACAAAAAATATATAAAAATATAATATATGAAAATGCACGAAAGTATTATAGAAAACCGCGAGTGTCTGAATAAACTTAAGTAAATTATGCTTAAATAATCACTTACACAAATATTAAACGGGTTCTTACCATATTGTAATTATGTCTCTTGTGAGACGCAAAATTGACATGCTATGAATCTATTTACCGAACTGAACTATGATTGTAAACATAAAATAAAACATTGACCTTAATAACATATTCTTTTATTTATCCTAAATCTACTTAAAACAATAAGATCTCAAGCATATTACAATTTCTATAACAGCATAGAATATAAATACATTAACAAAAAATGCGAAACTTTGTAAATTTTATTTTTCTAAAGTTTAAATTTTTGTTCAATACAAAATTTTTAATGATTTTCAATCTATGATTGATTTATCTCGTTTTGGGATAGCACATAAATTACCGAAATATAACCTATATCAATTTAACGAAAATTAAACTGTAACTAATTTGTTTTATTTAAAACACTTATAAGAATTAAATAAATCCTTTTTAAATTTGAAGTATTTAACAAGCAAAATATCCTACACCCTTTGATCACATATACTAGATACACAAAGTTTAAAATTAAATGTTATGTATAACTAGTTACCTTATAACTTAATTTTGGGTGTTCCGATTCAGAACATATTTTTCTATGCCAGATAAACCGATTTCGATGATTCTTTTTTTGTTAGAAAGCAGAC
The DNA here is from genome assembly GCA_030269945.2 of Trilocha varians. Classification (NCBI taxonomy): domain Eukaryota; kingdom Metazoa; phylum Arthropoda; class Insecta; order Lepidoptera; family Bombycidae; genus Trilocha; species Trilocha varians. The sequence continues at coordinate 267,948 of AP028271.1, forward strand.
ATTTGACATGATCTAAATTTGACAAAGATCTAAGTGGTAGCTTTTGTGTTATTAAAAAATGTAAGTCGGTAATTTTAAATTTAGTAAAAAAATATTATTTTATTCGCTACAGTGTATCTAGTAATATAAGATGCCTAAAAATTCCTCTTCAAGAAGTTGATAAGTCCGTTAGTAGATGCGTCGTGTGTAGAGACCGGGTTTGAGTCCAGTAGTTCCGGTTCGATGGCCTTGGCTAGTTGCTTCCCGAGTTCGACGCCCCACTGGTCGTAGGAGTTGATGTCCCAGATCACGCCTTGAGTAAAGATTTTGTGTTCGTACATTGCTGAAAAAAGAATTTTAAAAAAACTTGAGAGGTGTCAAGGGCCACCCCCTTGTTAGTGAGGAAATTGTAATAAAATTTTATTTTTTTAAGTTTGTTTAAACTAATTATTAAATAAATAAAATATTTTAATCACAGCGCCATCTAGCGATAATCATCTAAAACAAAAAAAGTGTCGTTACAACTTTTTCATAAGAATTTCCGTCTAGCCCCCTCTCAATAACACGCGATAAGGAACTTCGTTCCAATACAAGCTTTTAACATTCTGAACATTATGACGAGCCCAAAAACGACGGGTCTATCTTGTTTAGTACAAGAGTTCCTATGACCACCTTCCGAATAATTCCGAATCCATCATCAGATCAGCGCCATTTTGTCATATTATTGCATTGTCACGCGATATACATCTGCGTGTAAAATGTTAGATCAATTGGAAACCGAATTTTCAAATTTAGCTTGCAAGATTCCACCCGAACTTACAGTCACTAGTGCAAATTAATATAAAGCTTGTAAAAAGATTTATATGTAATTTTTCACAACACCACTGATTGAAAACGATGATGAAAGAAAACATCGTGAGGAAACCTGCATGTCGGAAAATGATTCTAAAAATACTTCAAATTTATGTGAAGTCCCCAATCCGCACTGGGCAAGCGTGGTGGACTATGCCTAACCCCTCTTCGGAGGAGACCTGAGTTGCGCGGGTCACCTAGTCTTGTAATATTTCTATATCTTACCAATAAGAGCTCCAAGAGTGAACGGCGTGATCTTCTTGACAACGATTGAGTTGGTCGGTCTGTTTCCTTTGAACACTTTGTGTGGAAGGATCTTGGAGATCGCCTCGGGAGCCATATTGGATTTCTCTAACTCTGCTTTAGCCTGGAATTGTTTAGTGTTTAATCTGTGGTCGATCTTTGATTAATGTGAGAGTCCTATTTTGTGACTTTCATAATTTAACCACTCAACTGGGATCGGCAACCAAATTGGTTTGTTTACTTTTGCCAAGTCTGTGCCAGGAGCCAAAATTGAGCACAGTTCTAAAACTTGTTTTGTTTACATTTTTTAATCGTCTCATATTTTACGGAGATGATATATTTTCGCTGAAAATGCAATACAGCGTCGTTTAGTAATAAAGATTTACAAAAATATGAGGTTTAATTAAAAATCAAAATTAAAAATTATTGGAAAAAAATGTTTTTAAAAAGGGGCTCAAACACGGTATTGATCCCGAACAAAGTCCTCAGTTTCGTCATCTAGCGAATAGTGACGTTCCCAGTTGAGTGGTTAACGAATTTAATTCCAAAACTGCTCAACTGAAATAATGACAAATTAAAACTACTTTTAAAAAAATACATTTTAAATCTTGAGAACAGTTGACAGTCTTTATTTGATCCATTTTGAAAGAGCAATAAAAAGTGACAATCAACATGGTCATGTTGGATTTGACATTTAAAATGTATTTAACAGTCGACTGAATAAACTAGGCATATTATTTGCATTCATATTCAAGAAGTTGCCAAATAATTATAAAAGGTCCGCCATTTTGACGCAGTCGCCATCTTGAACTAAATAAAGAGTGGTCTGTAACTTTGGACAATCTGACGTGGGGTGAATAACCTGTCGAAATACAACTTAACACCATTTTTGGATCGGTAAAACTTTTTTTTCTGACATTGTATGAAAAACGTACAACTATCGTTGCGGACTTCCATACTATGATGAATTTTTTTTTTATCCAATTCCTAAAATAATAGTGGTTCTAAGTTGTATTTCGACAGGTCATTCACGCCACGTCAGATTGTCCAAAGTTACAGATCCACCCTGTATTATGAATATAGTTTTATGAACCATAGTCTCAACACATAACTTCCCGTTTTTCGTCTGTAAATAAGTTGAAAGAACTTCGTAAAATATGATTCTTAATTAAAGTGTATTTTTTTGGAATGAAGTTCCTTATCGTGCGTTATCGAAAGGGACGGAAATTCTTATGAAGAAGTTGTCACGACACTTTTTTGTTTTAGACGATTATCGCTAGATGGCGCTGTGATTAAAATCTTTTAAAACAATTCCTTATTTTGTTTTAATGCTAGATGGCGCTGTGATCAAAATATTTTATTTAAGTTATAATAATTAGTTAATTTAAACTAAGTAATTATTATAACTTAAAAAAATAAAATTTTATTACAATTCCTTCACTAATTAATCGAAAGGAACTTCGTTCCATCCGGGTGTCCCTTGACACCTCTCAAGTTTCTCATCCATCTACAATCGGCTTAAACTTTATTAGATGGTTCGAGTAGTAGCTTTAATAAGAAATGAAGGTAATTTAAAATGTATTTTCGCTCACCTCGACAGCAGTTTTTCCTTTCATAAGAGCTTCGGTTTGAGCCAAGAAGTTCGCTAAGAGAATCTTATGATGAACCCCGTTAGATATAGGATTGTGTGTTTGCGCTGGAGCTATGAAATCGCACGGAATCAACCTGAAAACAAATAAGAAATATACAATCTGTAACAAAAACCATGTTGTTCCTTCTACCCACGTATTAAGATTGGGCACAAATATACAGGGTGTTGGTGCCCGGTGAAACAATACTTTGAGGGCTTAATCTATATCATATTTCAAATCATATACACATACTTTTGAAACGGAGATGATCACTTTATTTTCCCATACAAAGTTGAAAAATTATTATTTTGTATTATTTTTGACAACCTTATCCTGACCTACATTCAACGTGCTATATCTATTTTCACGAACACAGGCGCATGTATCGTGTTTAGAATGTGATTTTTGTCCCGTGTATTATTACAATGTTCTATGATACAGGAGATGACTAGCCGGCTTAAGTCTTTAGCTGTTGGTGTAGGTCAGTACGGTAGGGTTGATCACGCACTAATTAACACGTAGTTTTGATTAGTTATAACTTATGATATATTATACCTAGAAAACTCAGACTTGGTGGGTGGCTTCTACATCAAGTATACTATTTGCTGTGAAAGTATTGCTTCATCGGATTTTAACACCCTGTATAATAAAGGTATAGTCTTTTATAAAAAAAACGTTTAACTAAAATAATTACAATAAATATTTAATTATTAATATTTATAATGTTTCCATTGTTTGTTATCTCTGCAAATCTGCATAAGGGGATGAGGTTGACCTAGACAGAGAGAGTAGAACACAGAGAGGCGCGCGGGCGACTGTGACCTTGATCTTGGTTCACTCCTTGAACTCCCTTATGGGAAATCAATCAAAAAGAACCATCCAAACCGGTCCACCTGACAAACATGATAATTTCAAAGCTGACCTGGTGCCCTGGTGTATGAGTTGATAGAAGGCGTGCTGTCCGTTGGTACCAGGCTCGCCCCACACGATGGGTCCGGTGGAGTACTGCACTTCTGTTCCGGATCGAGTCACGTATTTACCGTTACTCTCCATGTCGCCTTGCTGGAAGTATGCTGCGAATCTAAAAGTAACAGTGGGAAGTTAATGAAAATAATATTGTGAAATTAAATGAAAATAACATTGTGAAATTGAAAATAACATTGTGAAATTGAAAATAACATTGTGAAATTAAAAATAACATTGTGAAAATGAAAATAACATTTTGAAATTGAAAATAACATTGTGAAATTGAAAATAACATTGTGAAATTGAAAATAACATTGTGAAATTGAAAATAACATTGTGAAATTGAAAATAACATTGTGAAATTGAAAATAACATTGTGAAATTGAAAATAACATTGTGAAATTGAAAATAACATTGTGAAATTGAAAATAACATTGTGAAATTGAAAATAACCTTGGTAAATTGAAAACAACATTGTGAAAATGAAAATAACATTGTGAAAATGAAAATAACATTGTGAAATTGAAAATAACATTGTGAAATTGAAAATAACATTTTGAAATTGATAATAACATTATGAAAATTAAAATAACATTATTTCGAACCAAACTTCAGGCATATTTTTTTTTTAATTCTTTTACACTGCTAATATAAAAAAATACACTCTATACTTCTTTTAATCAATCAATAGATTAACTTGTTTAAAATTTATATGAGATAATTCTCAAAATATATGCAATCTTAAGCTAAAATTAAATGATTTTTAATTGTTTATTTCCTTACCTATGTAGGTATTGGTCGTAAGGCAGTAATGCGTGGGTTTCAGCTCCGTAGAAATTATGATACCATATACCTAGTAACGCTAGGATCACTGGTGCCTGAAAATAACGAATTTTCTATGAATTTTACGTACAAATATATTGTTCCCCTTTAGAAAATAGAAAAAAAAACGGGTTATAGAGTTCCCGCAGACGACGTCGCAGGCAGCAGCTAGTCAAATATAGTTAGAAATATAAAAATTTCATTTTATTTTGGTGGTGGTAAGGAAACTTGTTTTAAATAGATTTTTTGTCTATTATTTCTAAAATATTGAAACTGTGGCTTAACGCTACTTATGGAACACTATATCTATTTAATTTTTGTAAAAAAACAAGATACAAAATTATTACATTTTTTTTTCTTTCTCTATTATTAACCTAAAAATGTATTAAATTTCATTTCTATTAGGGGTTGTCCATTAATCACGTGATCTTTTTTTAGCATTTTTTAACCCTCCCTCCCCCATCGGTGATACGTAGTGAGGTTTAAGACCACCCCCCCTCCCCCTTCTCAACATCACGTGTATTTTTAGTACCTACAACGAATCTTAAAATTTTCTGAATGTTATCTTAATTTAAATACAGGTATACACTATAATCTTATTTTATTCTGAAATTAAGGACCATAATAAAAATGTCTACACCAGGTTGCAAGTTTTTTTTTATTGCCATAACAATAATAATAAACGAAGAGTGTAATCATAGGAAAACCATGTATTGTACTAGTACATGAATATATTTAATGTATATTGTCCTCGGACCACGGATTAGCAAGACATTCTTCAACACTAACAACTGGATAAGCATCTTGCAGGTCAGTTGTTGGCACTGTGCTTTGTTGAAAATCAACATCGGTTTCATCAAGCCACTCGGTGTCATCATTTTCGCGCACAACGCAGAGAATTTCTTTCGATCTGCCGATTGATCGTCACGCGTTTGACGAAAAAATAAATACACGAGATATCTTACTACACCCCCCCTCCCCCTTGTGTTATTTTCGTGATTTTTATCAAACCCCTCCCCCCCTTTCAAGCCTCACGTGATTAATGGACAACCCCTTAGTAGTAATATTTAAAATAATAAAATATAAAATACATACGTTTCTCTCCAACGGTGCACTAATGAAGTGTTGATCCATGAAGTTAGCTCCTTCCAATAGTTTCTCGAAGTTGTCGTGTCCGATGTACAGGGAGATGGACAAACCGATAGCTGACCATAGAGAATACCTGTTTTTAATATCATTATTTAGTAAAAAAATAGCAAACTTGAAAACCGTTCCATTTTAAAAGTCGGGCAAATAAATTTTTGGAACGAAGTTCCTTATCGCGCGTTATCGAAAGGGGGCTAGACGGAAATTCTTATGAAAAAGTTGTCACGACACTTTTTCTATTTTATATGATTATCGCTAGATGGCGCTGTGATTAAAATCTTTTATTTAAGTTATAATAATTAGTTAGTTTAAAACGTCTGTCTCTCTCTCTCTCTCTCTTTCAGAGAGACTTAAAAAAATAAAATTGTATTACAATTACTAAAAATACTAATTAATCGAAAGGAACTTCGTTCCATCCGGATGTCCCTTGTACATTATTAGAGTTTTAGTACGAATCTCTATTTTTTTCCTAAATAATCTAGTCTATGTTACTCGTGGATAATGTAGCTTTCGAATGGTGAAAGAAATTACCTCCCTTAGTGACAAACAAAGTTGGGCGAGTCAGCTAGTGTTGAAATAAATTTGTAATGAATAGTAATATCTCACCTGCCCCCCACCCAGTCCCAGAATCCGAACATGTTGTTAGAATCGATTCCGAAAGCTGTCACTTTTTCAGAATTAGTAGATAACGCTACGAAATGCTTCGCTACTGCTGATGGCTAAAAATAAATTAAAATATTGAGTACAAAATTGTAATCAGAGGTAATTTGTGTAGTGTGGATGTAATTTGGATGAACCGATTCAGATGATACTTGTTGAACGGTCATGGTCGTCTATTTAATTTTCATCAAGATAAAAGAAGAAATAAAGAAAGAAAAAATATTTATTCATCACGTACACACAGAGGACACAAGTTCGTAAATATTATGTATGATATAAATAATTAACATGGACCTAAATTAAATATGAAATGCATTCATTGTAGGTACAAAAAACAACAAATTAATGTTGAACATAAACAACATGTAAATGGCTGTGTGTCCCCAATATGACGTGAGAAATGGTTTCAGCTCAGCATAAGCTATTAGTTCATACTGTAGGTATTTACTAATAGCGCTGATTTTCAGCAGAAACCATTTATCAAGTGACATCCGTCAGCGGCCCAAAAGCTACCCTACTCGATTTAAAAGTACTACAAGTGAAAAAAAATAAAGAAAAATAAGAATAGAAAAAAATAAAATAAAATAATAATAAATGAAACGAGTACTTTTGGAGCTATGTTTAAAATTGTTAATGGATAAGTTATCAAGATTTGCTGTGTATATGTCTTTTGGGCATTGTCCGATTTCGATAATTATTTTTTGTTAGTAAGCTGACATTTTCAAATTTGATAACGTAGTTTTTGTGCTATTCTTCAAATAAGAAGACGGTTTTCATTTATGACAAAAATCAAAATTAATCTCACGGAACGTTTCTCTAGCGGATTTGCCTTAACGAAAGAAAACTTTAAAATAGCGCGAATTTCGGCGTTAGTGAACTCCATGTTTACACGTCTACAACTGTTGAACGCAATATCCAAACTAATCATGAATAGCGTCGTTTTGTAGGTTATGTCAAGACCTTTCAAATTATGTATAGTATTGCCAGATACGAGCTCTGTAGAGCGTTGTATATAGCCGCGAAATTCAAAAGACAAAAAGGCGGAAGGGAGATATTTGACAACCTTTACATTTCATTCTTTCCAAAAGATGGGAGGATGACCTACCCCACCTCTGGCGAAGACATGCCCAGGATTGAGAGAAATGGCGAAAACTGGAGGAGGCCTATGTCAATGGATGGATAACCTGGCTGAGTACAACAACAAAAATATACACAGATATTATGATTTAATTTATAAGTCAGAGATTAAAGGCTAGTTTTATATTTTTATTTTATTCTTTCAACTATTGTGTCCAGCAAAATGGACATTTAACTAAGCACTGTAATTTAAGAATTAATAATATAAATATTCTCACATCTTTTGCTGCCTCCAAGAACCAGGTTTTAGCAGAAGTAGCGTTGGTAATAGTTTCCTGTGTAGTGAAGGTTTTAGATGCGATGATGAACAAAGCAGTTTCAGGGTTCAACTTCTTGAGGACCTCCGCTAGGTGGGTTCCGTCGATGTTCGATACGAAATGAACCTGAAATTAAAAAAAAGCAGTAGTCATTAAAAAAAACTGCTTTTAAGATCCTGTATATCATGTAGCAGTAGAGTGCTAGTAGACAAGTAAAACGAGCACAAACACGACGCTATTTTTTTTACTAAATAATGATATTAAAAACAGGTATTTTCTATGGTCAGCTATCGGCCTGTCCATCTCCCTGTACATCGGACACGACAACTTCGAGAAACTATTAGAAGGAGCTAACTTCATGGATCAACATTCAACACTTTATTAGTGCACCGTTGGAGAAAAACGTATGCATTTTATATTTTTTTTATTATTTTTATTACTTTAATATTTTTTTGTGGAATAAATCTAATAAAGGAGGGGAAAAAAAGGATAATTTAAATAAAGTATTCAGTTATTAGTTTTAATTTATCAAAATAAAATACACATACAGGGTGTTCCAAAAGTCAACGTCAAGTCAACAATGAGAGCTAAGTCGATAATATGTCCAGAAAAGTACAGATCACAGTTTATTATTATAGAATTAAATTATTTAAAAAATCTACAGAAATTTTGTTGTTTAGCACAAGAGTTCCTATGACCACCTTCCGAATCCATCATCAGATCAGCGCCATTTTGTCATATTATTGCATTGTCACGCGAAATACATCTGCGTGCAAAATGTCATCTCAATTGGAAACCGAGAAGTTTGTCAAATTTAACTCGCAAGATTCCACCCGAACATACATAGTTACATCCAGTGCAAGTTAATATAAAGCTTGTAAAAAAGATTTTATATTGTCTATGTTTGATGAAGTTAGTTCAAAATGGCGGTTGTCACAAAAGTAATGTTTTCATCAAAAGTAAAGTTGTACAATAATTTACCTTAAGATGATTGGCATAAGGTTTCAATGCCTCTGTGACCATCAGGGGACCCAAGTCAGATCCTCCGATACCAATGTTGATAACATCAGTTATGGGTTTGCCTGTGTACCTGGAAATAACAAAAAAATATGCAAACAGAAAAAAACTTGAGAGGTGTCATGGGACACCCGAATAGAACGAAGTTCCTTTCGATTAAAAGATATCTTTAAAAAAATTGGTTGCCTGTAAAGTCGGTATACGGGCGAAAGTTTTACGTGACAACGACTCGGGCATGGTTAGCCCGCTTAAGAGCGAGAGAGACAGACATAAAAAGTGACGCGGCACGCGTGCCTCTCACTCGCTCTCATTGTGAACGCATAACGTGAGCGAAGCGTAACGCAGTGAAGTGAAGTGTCACCCCCCTAACCAATTTATAACACGTTGTCACATCAAAATGTTTCCTTTCGTAAGATTTTTTTCCGTCTAGCCCCCTTTCACAACGCGCGATAAGGAACGTGTTTTAAAAGATTTTGATCACAGCGCCATCTAACGATAATCATCAAAAACAAAAAAAGTGTCGTGACAACTTTTCGTAAGATTTTTTTCCGTCTAGCCCCCTTTCACAACGCGCGATAAGGAACTTCGTTCCAAAATTGTTTGGGTTTGCTGTAAGAAAACTCAGTATTGAGTTAAGTTCTCTGTAGTGCACAATAAAGTATTAAATAAATAAAATTACTCACTACTCGACTAAAACACTACGAAATAGGTTGTAGTGTCAGTCACAAATGAATTTAATGGATAACGACAAGATCCTTAAAATAACTTCGTAAATAAAAATTGTAATTTTTTTTTTTATAAAATCTAAAACAATAAAATTCTCGTGTCACAGTTTTCGTTGCCATACTCCTCCGAAACGACTTGACCGATTTTGATGAAATTTTTTGTGCTTATCCGGTATCTATGAGAATCGGCCAACATCTATTTTTCATCCCCCTAAATGTTAGGGGTAGCCACCACTAAATGTTTTTTTTATTATTTCGACGCAGACGAAGTTGCGCGGGGCAGCTAGTAGTATTTTATAAGTTTTTTATTATTTCCACATATTTATTTCCCAAAATCTCCTTGAAATTATATAAAGTGTATTTTTATAATTATTTCATATTCTAAAATTTATTGAAAAGCTACATAATATTAAAGTAAATTGAGTTATCATATTTGTTTTATAAATCATCCCAAATGTTACCGACCCCTTCCATTGTCCGCTGACAACTTGTTGGGAGAATTCCTTCATATGCTGCAGTACTGCATTGACATCCGGAGTGACGTCTTTACCGTTCACTAAGATAGGCCTGTTCTGACGGTTGCGGAGGGCTATGTGTAGTACTGCACGGTCTTCTGTGAAGTTGATCTTTTCGCCTGAAATTGAGAGGGTATTTGTTAATTAATAAGGGGGCGGCGCGACGGGAAAGAGTGCAGTGGGCGTAACGCGTCGCGCCGTCCCTCATAACCCCGTGCTGGGTTCTGGCCTCAGCCGGGGTTCGGACGCTGAGTGTGAGCGATTGGAGGTTTTAGTCCGGTTCAACTCCCACATACCCGGTCCGGATCCGGTGATTTCCTCCAACTAAAAAAAAAAAATGTTAATTAATAATTTCGTATTTTAATATCTAATATATAAAATTGTCGTGTCACGGTGTTCGAACTTGAACTCCTCCGAAACGGCTCGACCGATTTTGATGAAATTTTTTGTGCTTATCCGGTACCTATGAGAATAGGCCAACATCTATTTTTCATCCCCTAAATGTTAGGGGTAGTCCACCCCTAATTTTTTTTCGGCGCAGACGAAGTTGCGCGAGTCAGCTAGTTATGTTATAAAAAACATAAAATTTTCTAATCACCATTGTTTTCCAATTCTTTTGTAAACACATATGAATTCGTCCACTCAGACACAATTTAAATCAACCCCTTTTTTTGGAAGACAATCAAAAATTATTCGGAACTAGCTGGCCCACACAACTTCGTCTGCGTCACATAAGGAAATATTCTCACCGTTTAAACCTTCCCTGGACTTCTACGAATATTTCAAGATTAAAATAAGCCAAATCGGTTCAGTCGTTCTCGAGTTTTAGCGAGACTAACGAACAGCAATTCATTTTTATATATAAGAAGAAGAAGTAAAAACAAGTTCAACAAAAACATTAATAAATTTAAAGTTACACAAGAGTTTATCATTTCAAACAAGTAATTCAATTTAATGGTTGATAAGAATCACAATCAATTCATTATATAATATCAATTATAATAAATATTGATTTATCAAAAAATTGTTACTGTAATTCTACATTTTTTTTTAGTGCCATGTAGGCAGACGAGCCAACAGGCCACCTGATCGTAAGTTGGTTACTATCGCTCATGAACCTCTGCAATGTCAGGGGACACTGAGGGGTCGCTACCTACGACCTAATTTTAAGGACCCTCCTCAAGCCTCGTTTGAAGAAGGACAAGTCATAGCGCATTACAAAATTATGACTCCGGAAGACTTTTCTCAAATCAAATTTTACTATCCAAATAAACAAATTTTTTTTAGTACATTGACAGGTAAACAAGCAAACGGACCACCTTATGAGAAGCTGTTACTATTGGCCATGGAACTCCTCACAATACAGTAGGCAGTTCAGACCTAATTTTTTTGGGTTTTAGTATGGTTCCCTAATTTTTTAAAATATATCAATAAAATATAACCTTAAGTATTCCTGAGATTAGTTGTGGTACAAACTCTTCAGCTTTATACACTAGTTTAAATTAAGTTATTACCTTTAAACATAGCATCTCTGGCTTGTTCCACATTTCTGCTCTTAGCGAGGTCCAGCAGGAGATTGAGAACATCACTGTTGATGCGGTTCTTGGAATAGTCTAGTAATATGTCTCCGTCATTCGGTGTTGGGATGTTGAGGCTATATAAAAAATACAGAATTACAAATAAATAAATAAATATATATATATATATATACAGGGTGGTTTTAAAGAAGATACATATTGCAGGAGGGTGATGATTACTCTGTTCTAATATGGAATATTACAAAAAATAAGTAAAAATGCAATTTTTTTTTTTATCTAAATTCGGCAAAACTACCTCAAACATAAACAATTTTGGCTAAAAGAGTGTTTACTAACAACCTCTAGTGATCTCGCCCACCCCACACCTCCGCTGATGATGCTCCGAAAACCTGACACACCTGATGGGTGTCGAAAAACCATCATTTTGCCAGAATTTTAGATATTTTTAAGTTGCGATTACGCATTAAGGTAAGATTAGGCATTAAGCCATATTCTTTGGTAATATTTTTACTGGTCGTATATAACCATCAGCTACCATGACCTTCAATATGTACCCGCACTAAGAAATCACTCTGTATATACTAAATAAAGTATGTAATTTGTATTTAGAATGTATAATGTTAGTTTCTTTTTCTAGCAAGCAAAAAGTTTTTCTTATGGAATTTTTAACTTACGGAATTCAACAATCTAGATGTTGCTAAGTGCTGTTTTATTGTATTAAAGGTAGTGTACCCATCAGGTACACAGTTACCATTGCTTATTGACTGTTGCAATGTCTCAGTTTCAATTAAAGAAAGGCAACACATAACATTGCTGTGTTGTGTCCTTTTGTATATGCTCTAAAACTTAATTATCAGTTTGGCTTAAGGATCACTTGATAGTAAGTGGTTACCTACAAGGACCTTTGTAACATCAGTGGCATTATTTTCTTACTAATACTATCATTTAGCAATCTTCAATCATTGGTACCCATTTACCACCAATTAGACAAGGTTAATAATATTTTAGCGTAAAAAAAACTTGAAGTAAAATAAAACTTGAAACTTGACTGTACTTTCAAAGAGAAAGTGGAAACATGTATCATTTGACCTTTAGATTATGGTACCAATCATAAATTACATTCTTATTGTTTAATTAATTTTAGGATCTAAATCTTATGACATTGAGTTCATTTATAATAAAAAAAATATAATTCAAATTCAAAAAAGGAACCCACCTGAACTTATTGAAGCGCTCCGGATCTTGTTGAAAAAGTTGCAATATATTTATTTTTTCGCTGTTAGAATTGTAATATTCTTGCAGTTTTTGATACACCACATCTTGTTTTAAATTAATTTTAGGATCCATATTAAAATGTTGTATTTTAGTCGCGATATTCCTACACCGGGCGCCGAATGATAACGATTGCTTGATTGACATTTGTTGACATTGCACGATCGTGTGCAATGACAACTGAAGGTCATTGGCGTTTTATTATTGCTTTGAAATTTGGTGATAAAAAGCGCACAATATTATTGTTTAGAATCACCTGATGGTAAGCGGTAGTCATGTAATGTCTTAATAAGCTCTGAATTAATAAGACAATGGATTTTGTTTTTCTATGCTTAGGTTGTTTACGTTAATCATGTTGGCAATACTCAATAGTCGAGTATATTTTTTGGGACTCCGTGATATCATATGACATGTGGGAAACGAGACAGCTCGATATGTGTGAGTTGAACCGCACTAAAACCTCCAACCGCTCAGCATCCGAACCCCGGCTGACGCCAGAACCATATATTATTTATTAGAATCCAGCACGGGATGCGTCACGACGCGTTACTTTCTTTGCAGGGGATAAGAAAATGTTTTTTAGTTGTATTTTTACTGTCGTTCACAACAATTCTGATTGGACAAGGTTAAAACAGTACTCTTAAGTCTTACCTCACCATGGTAGAAAATTACAACAAAAAATACTTTTATGCATTTTCAACGGGTTCTTACAACGATATTTAATTAATTGAGTTGTCTTGACATTTCATTGTTGTTGCAAACGTCATGATCACGAGAAGACTGGATACTGCGGGTCGATTTAAGAGCAAACAAATCTGTCTACCCTCGCACTCGTTCGCTTTTGGGTAGTACCACTGGAACTCGAACTTACTTCTAGACACACCACACTCACTGTATCTACAAGACTCTCTGAGCATGAACCCGCGAGTGACTGTTGTGCTTAGCTCTGGATTCCACATATTCGATAATCTGAAGCCGTCACCACTGTTTATGAATAAGTTTACAGCAAAAAATTTAATTATTTTATATGTAGAACGGAACTTTTAAGACAACTGAAAGGTATTTAAAAATAAAACGCAAATTATTGTCTTTTATTTATTCAGATTCAGTTTTTATAAATTTTATTTACGTTCTCAACGCTATAACTATGATACAAATGAATACCTATGTACTTAGAAATGAGCAGTACAAAAAATCATTAATTAAAGTTATACAATTTAATATTAAATATGCCATCTCTTTCGAATGGTTGACATAAGAATCACATTTGAACAAAAAAGTAAACAAAGAAATGATATATCTTAATTCGGCGTTACCTTCCCAAATTATGTCTAAATATTCCTAAAATCTTTGAAGAAGGAGTAGTAGTAAATTTTATCCCCAAACTTAGGAATAAATCCCTACTAAAACTGAAAAGATCTGTAAATACTTTTCCGAATTTTAAAGTTAAACAGTTACTTTCATACCATTTGGACCTAATTCCAAGAAAATAAACTTGAGAGGTGTCAAGGGACACCCGGACGAAGTTCCTTTCAATTTAAAGATATCTTATAATTTATTTTTTACGCGCGATAAGGAACTTGTTTTTAAAGATTTTGATCACAGCGCCATCTAGCGATAATCATCAAAACAAAAAAATGTCGTGACAACTTTTCGTAACAATTTTTTCCGTCTAGCCCCCGACACAACGCGCGATAAGGAACTTCGTTCCAACAAATGATTGTTTCCTTTCCCATGACGTCATAATGTAGGTAACATTTTTGAGAATTTACAAGACTGTGATTTTTATCTCAACCATCAATTTACAGTCAAATCAAAGTCAAATATACACTTCACCAACTTCGATCAAATGTAGATATAGTTCAAAATAAAAGCCAAAAATGACTAAAATTTGGATTTTTCTGGTGTTTCCTTGGCCATCGCGCTCAATTTGTTATTTCCTTATTTGATCGAAATTTACAAACCATAACATACTGGACTTAATTTAAATAATCGAGTGTCAATAAATATGAAACACTCTGCCTGACTAGAATCGATTTTTTAACAATGCGAATCGATTCATTCCGATTCAAAAAATCGATTCTAACAGGCCCTTCTTGATAATATAAATTAGTGTTCCGCAAAACTATTTTTAATGTACACACTAAAAAAATATATTTTTTACACCACAATCAACGGTTGTTTTAGAATGAACATATTTTACAAATCAGCTGACAACATCAGGCAGCAACCAGTAAATTTGAATGTAGTAAATATCTACTATAGTACTAAAATACAAGAATTTTGCCAAAATGTTAAGTTTAGACAATACTAATGACTAACAGTACTCATTTAAAATATTGCCAAGTGTGTGCTGCCTTATACAGGGTGGATTTATAACCTCAAAACGAAGGTTCTGTCGAAATACAACATGCTGTATATAAGAATATCATTGCGGGATAACAAGTCAAGATGAAAAGTCTAGAGTTAAAACAAAATTTTAGAGAAACAAAAAACTGTAAAAGAAATTGAAAACTTACTCCATTTTTATGGCGCTTATTATGTAGGTTGGTTCAGTCTATTTGCCTTTCCAACAGCTATACAGGGTGGATCTGTAACTTTGGACAATCTGACGTGGGGTGAATGACCTGTCGAAATATATCTTTTTTGATCCAATTCCTAAAATAAAAGTGGTTCTAAGTTTTATTTCAACATTCATTCCACCCATCACAGTTACAGATCCACGCTGTATGATATTTAAAAAAAAAAATTGGTTGCCTATAAAGTCAGTATACGGGCGAAAGTTTTACGTGACAACGACTTTGAGTGGTAAAATAATTTTAATGTGAATATTCATTCGTATACATAGTAGGAAGAATTCTCTTAGGCGGGCTAACCATGCCCGAGTGGAAGGCACGCGTGCCTCTCACTCGCTCTCAATTTGAGCGCATAACGTGTGCGGAGCGTAACGCAGTGAAGTGAAGTGTCACCCGACAAACCAATTTATAACACGTTGTCACGTCAAAAAAAGATTAACCAAATCCAAAAATTAGTGATTCTAAGCTATATTACAACCAGACATTTCCTTCACCTTGATTACAAAACCACTCAGTATAAATTTTCATCTCTTTATTGCGGAACACATAGACAATATAAACAAAAACACCAATCGAAAAATAAACTTTATTTACAACGTTATAAAGATCCTTTTCCTGTGCAAGAACACGCCGACGGCTAGCCAGATCAACATGGCGCCGGCGTGTGTTGCCAACAACTGGGCGTGGGTCGGCGCTTCAATGTACCAATGGAGGGGGAAGTGACGTTTTAATAACTCCGAACCTATGTATAGGAATAACGCATTTTGGCCTGAAATGAAGTATATTTTTATTTATCTAACCTACTAATATTGGAACGAAGTTCCTTATCGCGCGTTATCGAAAGGGGGCTAGACGGAAATTCTTATGAAAAAGTTGTCACGACACTTTTTTTGTTTTATATGATTATCGCTAGATGGCGCTGTGATTAAAATGTTTTAAAACAATTCCTTATTTTGTTTTATATGATTAATGCTAGATGGCGCTGTGATCAAAATATTTTATTTAAGTTATTATAATTAGTTACTTTAAAACGTCTGTCTCTCTCTCTAAACTTAAAAAAATAAAATTTTATTACAATTCCCTCACTAATTAATCGAAAAGAACTTCGTTCCATCCGGGTGTTCCTTGACACCTCTCAAGTTTTGTTTTTTTATAAAGAAGAAAGGTTTGATTGTTTGTTTGTCTCGAATAGGGTTCGAAACTATTGCACCGATTTCAAATATTCTATCAGTTTTGGAAAGGAAGGAAGACTAGTGACGCAGACGAAATTGCGCAGGTCGGCTAATGTTATTATAACTAAACATTTAATTAATTAATAACAATACTTGAGAGGTGTCAAGGGACACCCGGGTGGAACGAAGTTCCTTTCGATTAATTAGTGAGGGAATTGTAATAAAATTTGATTTTTTAAGTTATAATAATTAGTTAGTTTAAAACGTCTGTTTCTCTCTCTCTTATAGAAAAGAGAGAGAGAAACTAACTAATTATTATAACTTAAATAAAATATTTTGATCACAGCGCCATCTAGCATTAATCATATAAACAAAATAAGGAATTGTTTTAAAAGATTTTAATCACAGCGCCATCTAGCGACAACTTTTTCATAAGAATTTCCGTCTTCGTTTTTATAAACATCCAAACAAATACTGACTGGATCTTAATCAAATGTTAAAAATATATTTTCGAATAAATAAAGAATCAACGAAATCGGTTCACACAAACACGCAGAGCACACCGCGTAATCTTATTCACAAAAACTACAAAAAATTTAAACATAGCTCAAAAAGTACTTGACAGATTTTCATAAAAAATAAATGAGTACTTACGACACCTACACCTTCCATATAAAAAAGAACCATTCAAATCGGTTTATCCCTAGTAAAGTCATACAGCCAACTAGATAACCTATTTTTTTTTTATTGCCATGTAGGCAGACGAGCCAACGGTCCACCTGATCGTAAGTGGTTACCGTCGCTCATGAACCTCTGCAATGTCAGGGGACACTGAGGGGTCGCTACCTACGACATAACTTTAAGGACCCTCCTCAAGCCTCGTTTGAAGAAGGACAAGTCATAGCGCTCAGGGAATACCGAGGAGGGGTGTTCGCCGGGGAGCCGGATGGTGTGTGGCTCCTTCCGGGATCTCTGTAAAAAATCAACCAACAAAACAGGTTCAACTCACCGGCATAGTACAAAGGTCGTCCGCCCCACCTATTCTTCAGATCCACTATGAAGTACAGCACGGCTTGTATGAAGAAGGCCATCGATGACGTCACAAGACAGTATGAGATCGACCATAGATTCTTGTTTATGGGTATGGGGCCTCCGTTTTTGGAGAACATGCAAAGGGCTCCACCGGAAACACCGAAAATAATCGACCAGAACACCCAGCGCATTATTCTGGCTCTGAAAAAAAAAATGGCGGATATTTTTCAAGACTCAAAAAAATTGCATATACAGGGTGGATCTGTAACTTTAGACAATCTCACGTGAGGTGAATGACTTGAAATAAAACATATAACAACTTTTATTTTAGGAATTGGATAAAAACAAATTTCATCCCAGTATGGAAGTCCGTAACGATAGTTGTACGTTTTCCATTTTTTACTTAGGTTTGACATCAAACGCGACACCATGACACTATGGGCTGTTTTCGCGCACTATTTGAAATCAAATTCAAAAATGTCTTGAAACCTAGTTAAACTTTACTTTGTAACAGAAATATGGGTGTTTTAGTAAAAAGTAAACCTGTACCTATAATATGGGAAAGGATTTCAAAATCTTTCGTCATGCATATTGTACATTGTTTTTGGAACGAAGTTCCTTATCGCGCGTTGTGTCGGGGGCTAGACGGAAAAAATCTTACGAAAAGTTGTCACGACACTTTTTTCGTTTTAGATGATTATCGCTAGATGACTCTGTGATCAAAATATTTTAAAACGCGTTCCTTATCGCGCGTTACGAAAGGAAATATTTTTTATGAGATACGTTTTAATCGAAAAGAACTTCGTTCCATCCGGGTGTCCCTTGACACCTCTCAAGTTTTTTTGTTAAATAAACTATCACTACTCCCCCCCCTCTTAAGGTATGACGTAATTTATGCCCCCTTACCTGGCATGGTTGTAAGCGAGCATGATCCTGGTGGCATGCGCGCCGGCCTGTACTACCAGCACTCCGGACAGGATGCCCAGGATGCCCTCAGGGTCGTACGGTACGACTGTGTGATACAACTCCTTGAATGTACCGCCGCGGTATAAATGGTGGGGGCCTAGGAGCATTCTGGAAATATTTCTTATATTTTTATTTGTGTAAAATATTAAGTAGTCGTGGTGGGGTAGTGGTTGAAGCGCTTGCCTTCCGTACGGGAGGTCGCGGGTTCAAAACCGGCCGGCTTGTACCTCTAAATCTAAATGTGAAAAAGATTTATGTGCAATTTTTCACAACACCACTGGCTAAAAACGATGAAGGAAAACATCGTGAGGAAACCTGCATGTCGGAAAAGGGTTCTAAAAATCCTTTGAAGATATGTGAAGTCCCCAATCCGCACTGGGCAAGCGTGGTGGACTATGCCTAATCCCTCTTCTGAGGAGACCTGAGCTCAGCAGCGGGCAGTAATGGGTTGTTCCAGTACAGTAATTAAGTACTAGTTTAAATATTATTTGCAGATGAGACATCTTTATTATTTAGACTAAAACGTCAAGAAAATGATTGTAACGATGTGAATGATGCCATCTCGCGTGTAGTTCAGACTTCAAACTGAAGCTGTATTTGTATGGTTTTTTCAGTAAAGGCAATAAAACTAAAAATTATAGCTTCATATCTTAAAGTAATATATATTGAAACTTCTTTTTCATATTCTCTTAACTTTTAGACAATATATTGTCGTTTAATTCATTACTGCCCACTGCTGGGCTCATGTCTGATCAGTAAAGGGATCAGACATAGTTTTTTTGTATTGCAAGATAAATAAACGAACCTACAACCCACCTGATTGTAAGCGGTCACCGTCGCTCATGAACCTCTGCAATGTCAAAGCAATGAGGGGCCGTTATCTATCACCTACCCATACAGGACTTCTCTTAAACCTCGTTTGAAGAGGGACATGTCATTAGGGATGTGAGATTAATGGAAAATAATCGATGAAATAAATATCGATTTTATTTTATTAAACATTAATCGATTTGTCAATAATCGACTTTTTCAAAAAAAAAAAACTATTATTTATTTTTAAAAATCGATTATTCGAAAATAATAATCGATTAAAAGAAAAATCGATTATTTTTTAGCATCCCTACATGTCATAGCGCTCCGGGAACAGTCGATAGCAATGCGGATTAGAACATCACATAATATCTTCAACCTACCTATCAATATAGCCCGCGACGCCGCCGGTACAGTTCTTGAGGGATGTGTTGGACCCGGCGGAGAGGTGCAGCCCGCCGGGACCCGAGTAGCCGCGCGGACAACCCGGCGCCCGCACCGTCAACGTTATACACACCTGGGCAATACAGTGGGCTTAACTTGGATGGTGGTCTGGGCAATGGAGGTATGGGTGGGAGGGAATTGAGGACGTGGAGCTTGCGGAATATAATTTTGGTGGACTGGGCAAAATAGTTATGGTTGTCTGGGCACAGTAACTTTGACATAATAATCAAAGCAATTCAATTTCTCTATTGATGAGCTGTACTTGGGCCAATAGTGATGTCCAATAAAAAGGTATTTAGTATTTTTTTTTTTAAACTTGCCACTTTATGCTATAAAAATTATAATATCGACTACTAATTCGAAAGGTTATCAAAATAATGGGATCAAAGATTACGAGAACTCAGAAAATAAGCAATATAAAAATAGTATGATTATTTTTTCTTTTTTTTATTACCTCGTTGGCAGACGAGCTAACGACCCACCTGATCGTAAGCGGTTACCGTTGCTCATGGACCTCTGCATTGTCAGAAGACCCTTAAGGACTCTCTTCAAGCCTCGTTTGAAGAAGGACAAGTCATAAGCGTTTGCTTCTTGTTAATTAAATAACATTATTAAGTAATGAATTACCTGCACAGCCACGAACAGCATGGTTGCCAGCCACTGCTGCCAGCCCGCTGTAATGTCACGGAACAACGAACGACCTGCACATACACAAATTAATAAAAATAACTATAACGTCAAAAGTGATCCAAGATGGCCGCCTTTACAAAATGGTGTCTGTTTGAGTTTCTCTGTCTTCCTATTAAAGAACGCACTTAACTGTACTTTTAAAATATAGGCATAGGACAGAAAGCGGAAGATAAGGGGTTGTCCATTAATCACGTGAGGTTTGAAAGAGGGGGGAGGGGTTTGATAAAAATCACGAAAATAACACAAGGGGGAGGGGGGGTGTAGTAAAATATCTCGTGTGTTTATTTTTTCGTCAAACGCGCGATTTCTAAACAAATAAGCGGCACGGCGCGGCGTGTAGTGACCTTGACTCGCCGTTGCTAATACGATTATAGTTTATACCTGTATTTAAATTAAGATAATATTCAGAAAATTTTAAGATTCGTTGCAGGTACTAAAAATACACGTGATGTTGAGAAGGGGGAGGGGGGGTGGTCTTAAACCTCACTACGTATCACCGATGGGGGAGGGGGGGTTAAAAAATGCTAAAAAAAGATCACGTGATTAATGGACAACCCCTAATATAAAAGCAATCAAATAAACCGACAAAAACTAAAACTTGAAAAAAAATGACGCAATCTGTCTTTTTAATTTCCACACTGAAATTCAATATTTAAAAAAAGCGCGTTAAAATTCCTACATTTTTTTGTTTTAGTTGGAGGTAATCGCCGGATCCTCACCCACGGGTGGGGTATGTGGAAGTTGAACCTCACTAAAACCACTCAGCGTCCGAACCCCGGCTGAGGCCAGAACCCAGCACGGGGTTATGCGGGGTGGCGCGACGCGTTACGCACTGCGGCACACTTTCCCGTCGCGACACCTCTCCTTCATAATTTTAAAAACAGTACTTCACAGCGCCATCGTCGTTTATTCCTTACATTTTAAATGTATCAAATAAATACAACTAATTCCATGGCCTTTAAATTAATATAAATTTAAATTAATATTGACCTGGCGTTATATTCTGCGTGGTCTTCATGAGAGCGCACTCCAGAGCCCCCACGATGAGGTACATGGCGGCCAGCCTCTGCAGCACGCCCGGGAGCCGCACCGTCTCCCACGTGCTGTTGGTGGAGCCCAGCACGATGCCGATGAGGGACAGGAACAGGGAGCGACGGACCACCTGTGGGAATCCAAGGTTTAAGACAGGTCATGAAATAACTTCAAATCAACTTATTAGCTGTAGTTGTAATAATTTATTTTAAAGATAATATATTTATTATAATAATCAAAACGACCCATTTCACAAGCATAGCACACAAACTAACTATCAAATCTTTATCAAATTCATATGCTCAAAATGTCTGCTTCCTAACAAAACAGAATCATCGAAATCGGTTCATATAAAAAAAGGAATACACGCAAAAACGCATAGCAAATGGTGAAATTTTGTCTGTTCAAAATACTGATTTTTAAACATGGATCCAAAAGTACTTGTTTGATCTTTAAAAAAGGGACCCTAGTTCGACCAGATCAAGTCGGTCAAAATAAATTTATCCATTTATTTTATGACTCTCACAAAAATCATTAGTACATTACATCTTTGGAATATTGCTAATGCTGGCACATTGAAAATTATGGTTGCCCGGGCAATACTGGTTGTCTGGGCCAACTAATTTTTCTTGTATTACAATTACCTGATAAAAAGCCGTTGTCCTGGGCATGGCGGTTCTCAATCTAGTGTGTAGAGATAAAACTAAGGCCTCTCCCATAGTGAACGCGAAGAATGGAAACACTACGTCGGCGACCGTGAGACCATTCCAGACGCTGTGTGAGAATATCGGGTATCCGCCGCCTCCTGCGTTAACGAATATCTAGAAAAAAAAATTGGTTGCCTGTAAAGTCGGTATACGGGCGAAAGTTTTACGTGACGACTCGGGCATGGTTAGCCCGCCTAAGAGCGAGAGAGACAGACACAAAAAGTGACGCGGCACGCGTGCCTCTCACTCGCTCTCATTGTGAGCGCATAACGTGAGCGGAGCGTAACGCAGTGAAGTGAAGTGTCACCCCCCAAACCAATTTATAACACGTTGTCACGTCAAAACAAGAAAAAATTACATAAAGAAAACCTTTTAAATACAAGCTTTTAAGATCTTGGATATCGTCAAGTAAAACGAGCCCAAACACGACGGGTCTGTCTTGTTTAGTACAAGAATTCCTATGACCTTCCGAATCCATCATCAGATCAGCGCCATTTTGTCATATTATTGCATTGTCACGCGATATACATCGGCGTGCAAAATGTCATCTCAATTTGAAACCGGGAAGTTTGTCCAATTTAGCTTGCAAGATTCCACTCAAAGTTACATAGTTACATCCAGTGCAAGTTAAAATGTATACCCACCATAAGAGCTATAGAGAATCCTCTGAAGATGTCCAAAGACCGCAGTCGCGATCTGACAGGCGGTCGGACTACACTTGCCTCCGTCAGCACTCTGGTCTCAGAACCTAGCTCATTGTCCTCCCTGTGGAATAAACAGTTTTAGAATCCCACCCGAGCGCTATGACTTGTCCTTCTTCAAACGAGGGTTGAAGGCAGTTTTTAAAGGTGGGTCGTAGGTAGCGAGTGGGTAATGTCCAACGGTAACCACTAACGATCAGGCGGCCGGTATGCCCGTATGCTTACACATGACATATAGTTACGCATGACAATAGAAAAATGGAATCACAATGCTACAAATTTAAATTCCGTCCATTTATCTGTTTGCCCAAACCTCGCCACATCGACCGGTCCTGCGCCATCTGCATCCAGTGACCTCCCGCGATCTTGACCAGATCGTCGGTCCATCTTGTGGGGGGTCTACCAACATGGCGCTACCGGTTCGTGGCCGCCACTCCAGAACTTTTCGGCCCCATCGGCCATCCGTTCTTCGCACAATGTGTCCTGCCCATTGCCACTTCAAAGATGCAATTCTTTGGGCAATGTCCAGCAGTGGACGTCTATAGGCTGATGATGATGATGATGATCTGTTTGTCAAGCTTTATTTCAAGAATCGTAATATTTCAACAGATGAGTTTTTTAGGAACAATAGACAGCATTTTCGCGCGAATTTAACTCACATACAGTCGGTTCATATTGGATTAGTGAGCTGATGGATTATGGTTGTCAATCTGGGATTCCGAAACTCGGATCTAAGTTTCAATTGGACTGACAAATGGAGGGATAATTAGAGCTCTTCAGTGGCGTGCATACATATTTAAGTCAGGGTATGCAGAAATATAAATCTGAGTAATTTTCCACATATTTATGTCCTAAAATCAATTTAATTTAACTTTTACGCTAAATGTGCGCCAATAATAGTAATGAAAAGTGTATTTTGATTAAATATACAATATTAAATCGTTTTTTGTTAATTTTTTTTAAGCAAATTTGAAATGATAGGGTATGCAGTGTGTATTTGCTTGTATAAACCGCACGCCGCTGGCTCTTAGCTATTTAGATCTAAGATGAGATGAAGATAGGAAAATTTTCGGAGTGACATAATAGGAAGAAATGGAGAGAAAACATATTGCGCCGATCCCATTTAAATGGGTTCGGACGTTGACTGTGAGCGGCTGCAGGCAGCGGCGTGCAGTTCATACAAGCAAATACGCACTGCATACCCTATCATTTCAAATTTGGTTTGAAATTGTAACAAAAAACGATTAAACGTTGTATATTTAACCAAAATACACTTTTCATTACTATAATTGGCACACATTTAGCGTAAAAGTTAAATTAAATTGTATAATCAATCAGGACATAAATATGTGAAAATTTACTGAGATTTATATTTCTGCATACCCTGACTTAAATATGCATGCACGACACTGGCTGCAGGTATTAATGAAATTCGAAGTTACCAAAGAAGATGATAGTAGGACTTACCTAGCAAAGAACCTAGCGTACAACCGTCCAGCCACGACCCTCTTGCCGATTCCTTTGACGATGTACCACAAAGTAGCCATGGAGAGTAGGATCAGTATCGTGGTCAGGATCGGGAGGTATGCGGCATCGGGCTCCGCGCTCATTCTTGGACGACATGGCTCTTTTGATGCTTCGGTGAGGTTGAACGCGTATTGACCGTACTCGCCGAATAGGTAGGATCCTAAAATAATTTTCGAATGGTAGTGATTTCATGAAACTAAAGATAAAATAAAAAAAATATCACGCCTTTTCATCAAAATTATCTTGTACTAGCTGCTTCCCGCGACGTCGTCTGCGTGAACCCTATGACCCGTTTTTTTCAATTTTTCCCGGCAACTATTCGATTTTTTCTCACCGTAAAAACCATCCTTGAACTTCAACGAACATTTTAAAAAAAGAATTGGCTCAATTGGTCCTGGCGTTGTTGAGTTATGCGCTTACCAACACATTTTGCGATTCACTTTTATATTATAGAAGATAGTACAGATTTCATATTGATGTGACTAGTAGTAGATTGTGTGCTTATATTGGGTTGTCTCGATACTAGCTTGCCTCGTTCGAATACTAATAGTCGAGTATTTAGAGAGTTATTATTCTAATTCTAATCTAATCTAATTTGTAGTCAATTTGTATCAATTTAATTGCAAAACGTCATGAGTGAAGTGAACTAATATTATGACGCCTTTTCATAGAAATAATCTTGTATTAATATTTAAAAAATATGTCAATTTTTATTATTTTAACATAACACTCTTTCATGCAAACGGTATCAGCCGAATGACGTCACAGACCGAGGTGCAGAGTTAACTCGCGCGAGTTATAACTTATAAGTTATTTATTTTATTTGCAAAATAAATATTTTTTCATTAATTTCAGTTGTTGTAAAAATATTACTTGTTGGAATTTTAGAATCATATTGAGAAACTAGCTGCCCCGCGCAACTTCGTCTGCGCCAATCTCAATTAAATGTCAACTATTCGATTTTTTCTCGCTGTAAATACCATCCTTGAACTTCATTGAGAATTTAAAAAAAACAACAATTTCTAAAATAAATATAGCCTAAGTAACTCCTTATAACATAAACTATCAGCCATTGAAAGTCAGCCCGTCCGAATCGGTCTAGCCATTCCAGAGATTAGCCAGAACAAACAGACAGTGGCCACCTTCCAGCTCCATCATCAGACCTTGACATTCATCTCATACGCAAAGAAATCATCAAGACGCTTCATTAGAGCCTAAACACGATGAGGTTATCTTGCTTAAAGACGGAGTTCCCATAGCCACTTTCTAGCTCCATCATCAGACCTTGACATTCAGCCTCTACGTAAAGGTCTCACCAGGACGCTTCATTAGAGCCTGAACACGATGAGGTTATCTTGCTTAATGACGGAGTTCCCATAGCCACCATCCAGCTCCATCATCAGACCTTGACATTCATCCTCTACACAAAGATCTCATCAGGACGCTTCATTAGAGCCTAAACATGATTGGCTGGGTCGATTTGGATGGGACTTTCAATGGCCGAGCTTATGTAATAAAGATTAACTTAGGCTATATTCATTTTAGAAATTGTTTTTTTTTAATTTTCGATGAAGTTCAAGGTTGGTTTTTACAGAGAGAAAAAATCGAAAAATTGATAGTTAATTGAGAATGGCGCAGACGAAGTTGCGTCCGCCGCGCCATTACGCCCTCCTTATGCCTCGTGGCCCCGCGCAATCAACGTCCACTTTAGTCAGAGCTCCAGTTGCGACGATTCAACATATAAATTGGAGATCTCTTTATGTTGGCCTTTCCGAACGTAATACCCATCGACGTTATTTCGCTTATAACTTTTTAAATACTGAACCGATTTTGATAAAACAACGACTAAATGTTAAGTGAGACTTGCCATAATACATTACAAAAAAACCCCAACTAAATTGGATCGGCCAGTTCGGAGATTAGCGTGCACAGAGATACAGACAAACAGACAAAAAAAAATCTAATAGCATTGTTATTAATGTAAATAAATTAGTGAAATTAAAAATTCATGTTTTACATTTATATTAATTTTCACTATAACAAAACTAACTGTAACCTAGGCAACAACACAGAGTTACATTTAATAGAAAGGATATTCTAGAAATGGCGATATTCTAGATGTGGCCAGTATCCTTAACATTCCCTCTTCTTTAAAATAAGCCTAAGTCTTCTGTAAAATTGATTATTCTAGGTTACAAACCTAAAACAGGCTTAGTAAATATGTCTGCTAATTGAGATTGTGTTGGCACTTGTTTTATGTCAATCTCCTTTTTGATACACTTTCTCTTATGTAGAAATGTTTAAGTTTAACAACAACTTCATTTATAAATTGTTCGAATCCAAAACGTTCAGGAGCTTTTAATTGATTACGATCACGAAGTACTCGTGTATTGTTATCATCAGCAGTATTAGGATTCACCTCCCGTTCATCTGCTAGGTTATGCCCTTCATGTCCATCATCATTTAGCTCATCATCTGAATGAATAGGTTGGTGTTCATCCACATCAGTCTGAATTTCTACTTGTGGATTCTCTGAAACAGGTAAAGAAGTAGCAGGTAGCTCATAGGTTTTCTTTTCAGGTTCCGGTTTTTTATTTATAGGTTTATCGTCTTCTAATAAAGGTACTTCATTGAAGATGACATCTCTAGATCTCAACAATTTAAAGTTCTCTTTATCCCAAATACGATATCCTTCATCACCTTCATATCCTATTAAAATTCCTTTCTGAGCCTTCTTTCCTAACTTTTTACTTCTCCTTTGCTTAGGGATATGTACATAGCATTCACACCCAATGATTCTGAGATGACTTATTTTAGGTTTCTTATTATACCATAATTCATACGGTGACTTACCTTCAACAGTTGTAGGTCCGGTACGATTGAGTATATATACTGAGCTATTTACTATTTCAGCCCACAAACCTTGTGAAATCTCATCATGTGCGTGCATAAGTGCTCTTGCCATTTCGACTACTGACCGATTTTCACGTTCAGCTGCGTTTTGTTGCGGCGTATATGGCATTGTTAGTCGTTGTTTTATGCCATGTTTTCTTAATACATCTTTGACCTCCTGATTATCGAATTCTCCGCCATTGTCGCTTATTATTTCTTTAATGACATGTCCAGAAGCCTTTACTTCAGATAAAAAATCTTGCAAGCGCATGCATACTTCTGATTTGTGTCTAAGAAAATATATAAACCGATGTCGAGAGAAGTCATCTTTGAACAAAACGAAATATCTGTACTTCGATATGGAATACATGAAAGGTCCACATACATCTGTATGAAATAGCTGTCCTGGTTGGGTTGCCCTTACTCGAGTACCAAACTTCAGTCTATGTGCCTTTCCGTATACACAGCCTTCACATACTTCTGTGTTTGTATCTAATTTCATGCCAAATTCCCGTTGTAACAGACTTTTTACGTGTCGTTTATTTTGATGTCCTAGACGCTCATGATATAATTGCAGTGGATTTGCTACAGTAAGTTGATTTATTTCTAACTTAGAAGTTAAAGCTATCGTCTTCAATTTGTAGAGACCTCCAAGCTTTTTGCGATATCCAACTAACTTCAGTTTACCAGCTACCTTGAAAGTACAAATCTCAGTTCGAGATTCAAAAATACTATTCGGACATTGATCTTGTGCTGCTAGTACTGAAAATAAATTTCTTTGTATGCTAGGAACGTACCAAACGTTCATCAGCTGAATCAACTCTTCTTGACCATTAATGTCAGCCCTTATGTGGATTGAGCCTTTTCCTATAGCTTCAATACACTGCCCGTTAGCTGTCATGACGTTATGAGATTTATCAAAGTACTCAAAGGTTTGAAATATATCTCCCCTGTTAGTAACATGACTAGTTGCACCATTATCCACGTACCACGAGTCTTTTTCATCTATCTCATTAAAGTTCAAGGCCAAGCACGTCATCATAGTGTTATTAGATTGAGATTGCTTTGAATTAGATTTTGACGGTTTTGGTGGTCTTCCATTCACAATCCATTTCTTACACTGTTTGACTCTATGTCCTTCTTCTTCGCAGTATCTGCACTTGTTATACTTATTATTTTTGTACTGTTGGTCCTGCTTACTTTTATTTACCATCAATGCTTCAGTATTACTTGCTTCTCCTTTTCCTTTTAGAGCCCTTTCGTAAGCACAAAGCTGAGTGGTTAGACTTTCTATTGTACGATCTGTTATCGACATCATTAACCAGCTGGATTTAAATGCAAAATACTCTTCTGGTAGTGAATCTAACACTTTGCAAATAAGAAGTATTTCCGGTAATTTATTCCCTTCAGATTGCAAGTTGCTATTTAAATCGTGCCAAATATTTTTAATTGTAGATAAATGTGAACTGATGTCATGTGTAGAATCCTTTTTGTATTTGAAGAAATTCATACACAGTTCGTATGAACGGTCTTCCGATGCTCGCTCGTAAATTCGATTTAATTCGTCCCATACTTGTTTGGAAGTTGTAAATCTCATCACTTTCATAAGCATTTCCTCAGTCATATTGGTTGTGAGCAGTACTTTCTTTTTTGTGGTAATTATCTAATTCAGCTTTATATTTCGAAAATATTTCAGGAGTGGCTTCCGTACCTGGTTGTGTTGGCGGTTGTAAAGTACCTTGTATTGCTTCTAAAGGCGGAAACATATTTATGTGTCGTGGCGTGTCGTGACGATTACTGTCGTGACGGTGAGTGTGCACACTAAAGTGTCGTGTCGTGGCGTACTCTGGCGTTATTTCTGAACAGTACTTGACGAACCTTTGCAGCGTTCAAACATAAATAATGTTTTCTTCTGATTCGGATAGTGATTTTGATGAAGACCTTCAATTTCTCTTAGCAATGAAACTTCTTAAGAGCAAAAAAAAGAAAAGAAAATACTGGGTTCACCCTATAAACAGAGGGAGACAAGTAGTCCTTGTAATCTTTACACTTAGAATCATATATAACTTTTCTTTGGCGTACGAGTTCTATGAGATCGTCAGTCATTTTTTAAATTAAAATTTAAACCCGCTAGATGTTTGCGCCACGAGCCACGCGCCGTATAGAAACACATTTGTCTGTTGTGCCGTGTCGCGCCATAACCCCCACCACCGCTCTGGCGCAATCGGTGGCGAGCAGTCCGCGCCACGACAGAACGCTTTGCGTCACGACACGACACGCAAATATGTCCCTAACCATATTAAATGTATGAAACCGATATGCTCCTGGCGCGCCACGACACGTAAGTATGTTTCCGCCTTAAGGTTCCTGGATTACTCCGCAGCAACAGCATAACTTTATATTTCCAGGTTGGCCAAATACTTCCATTGAACAATCCTATTTCGAGTTTCATGTTTGAAGACATGATTGTACTCTTTGAAAAAAAATTGTTTTCTTAAGAAATATAATCCTCCGTTATTCTGATTTATAAAAGCCGATAAAAGATTTGTAAACGCTCTGCTACCATATTAATGTAAATAAATTAGAGAAACTAAAAATTCATGTTTTACATTTATATTAATTTTCACTATAACAAAACTAACTGTAACCTAGGCAACAACACAGAGTTACATTTAATAGAAAGGATATTCTAGAAATGGCGATATTCTAGATGTGGCCAGTATCCTTAACAATTTTTAGCATCAGAATCGATAACCAAACACCCCCTGCTAGTTTTTTTTTCTGATATTTTCAATGTACAGAATTGACCTCTCTACGATTTTATTATAAGTATAGATCATAACATATTTTCATGTTTGATTATTGAATTTCTCGTTTTGTTTTTATTTGGTAGAAATTTCTAGCAAAATAATGATGTCAGTGTCCTGTTTAATTCAGTTTTGTTGTACTAAAGTTGCGAAACCAGTTTCTGAGTATTCATTGCGACTGTAGCATGCATTTAAAACCTGTATCAGATATGCAAATACTTGAATACGAAATATTTAGGTGCTAAATGTATCTTATTTATAGAAATGTTTTGTAGTGTTTGTTTAAATTATCTTCTTCTCTTACATAAAATGAATTGCTGTTTGTTAGTCTCGCTAAAACTCAAGAACGGCTGAAGTGAATTTTAGTCTTAAAATATTTGTGGAAGTTCAGGGAAGGTTTTAAACGATGAGAAACTTATTTATGTTACGCAGACGAAGTTCCGCAGGTCAGCTAGTTATTATATAAATTTCTTATATTTCTTGACTTAAAATATTTTTGCTTAATAATATAGTTTCTTATTAAGTTTTCGTTTCAATAAGTAAAAAAAAAGCCAATAAACTTAGTAAAATATATGCTTAATTAAATAATCAAGTTAATTTTTTTATAGCTTTTAGGTAAATGTACATTATAAAAGTAACTCTAAAACTCACTCAATTTATATAACAATATCTCTAAACCAAAAATTCTAAAATTATGTACATACCCTTTGTAAGTTTTGCATGTGTATTATAATTACTCATCAATATTTACAATTCTACAAATCTCATTGTACATGAATCATTGCTGTCATACAATTTATGTCAGTTATCTGCAAAACTATTATTTAACTGATACTGGTGTATTATTAATGTCAAGTAAATACTAGACTTTACCCGGGAGAAACAATAATATTCAAAGTGCAAAAATATGATACAATCTTAATAAAGTAAATATAGGACTAGTAAAAAAAATATAACTGGAATATACGATTTATAAATACAAATAATTTATTTTCAAACATAGAACTAATTATATAAGGGGTTCAACAATGGCCCCCGCACTAGGCTAGGCCTGTATCGCGGGAGGCCGTAAGGATTGTCCAATTATAGGTTCCAAATGAAAGATGGAAGAGAAAACAGCGGACCGCTAACAAGCATAAAACAATAATCACTTTGGTAAATGTCAAAAAGAGATATCAAAAATTCCTGCAACATTTCACCCTAGACTTGATAGCTGTAGTACCCTTTATTATTATTAAGAGAGGGGGGGGCGATGGGCACAGGTAGCCCATCAGGTCACTGCGACCCTTGCGGATCTATTGTAACCGTCCCCCTATGTTACAAATCTGCGCCAAGACTCAGGTCCAGCATGAACTGGACTATTTTCCTGGGGCAGATGTCCCTAATATCTTCAGGGAACAAGATATGTCCCCCGAAGACATGGGATCTAATGCTGTTAACAGCAGGGCATTCGCAGAGCAAGTGAAGAGGAGTTTCCTCCTCCTCCTCACATAGTCTGCACGTAGGGTCCACCACAAGACCAAGCCTCCACATGTGTCTGTTCAGCTTGCAGTGACCTGTTAAGGTTCTGATGAGAATCCTTAACTGATTGCGTCCCATAGAGAGGGCATCCCGGGTGAGCCGAGCGTCGTAGCCCTCTATAAGGGCTTTAGCATGTTTCTTTCCTGGGGAGTTATGCCAGTGCAGCTTGCTCTGTTGGAACCCCCAGGATCTCAATTCAGATGAGATAGTATTTTTGGGCAAAGCACAGACGGGCTCGGGACCTAAAAATGGTAGCTCAGCACCTTTTCTAGCCAGCCCGTCTGCTAATTCATTGCCCTCCAAGCCACTGTGTCCCGGAATCCAGCATAGTGTGAGCCTGTTGGCAGCGCCCACCCTATTCAGGAGATTGACACACTCGAAAACCAGTTTGGAGGTGACCTCACACGAAGCCAGTGCCTTAAGAGCGGCCTGGCTATCAGAAAAGATGTAGATATTCTGATGAGTGAAGTCTCTTCGCAGGATCTCTAGAGCGCAGCCTAAGATGGCGTACGTCTCTGCCTGGAAGACACTGGCGTACTGTCCAAGGCTAATGTAGATATTAGCCCTGGGTCTCTCGCCATAAATCCCGGCCCCCGCACAGGCCGTTGTCTTGGAGCCATCAGTGTACCACACGTGACTACCAGGAGGAGTGATGATTGGGTTAGATAGCTCCCAATCTGTCCTCCTCTTAATTACTACGGAGTACAGTTTTTTAAAACTGTATTCCAAGTTCATCCAGTCGGTGGGCATGCCCAGGACTGGATTCGTTTCTATCTCTCTAAGGAACTTACCACCTGCGTTAGAGAGCGGAGTCCTACTCCTAGATGTTCTAAGCATCGCAGCCCCGGCCTCTCTCCGAACATGAATAAAGAGAGGTTCAAGGCTGAGAAGTGCCTCCATTGCGGATAGAGGAGTAGTAGACATAGCACCTGTAGCGGCAATACAACCCAGTCTTTGAAGACTGTTGAGTGCCGTCTGACAGGTGCTTTGCAGGGTTTTCTTGTGCCCTGTAGTACCCTACTACGAGTATGAGAGTGTGAGGTTGTTAGTCAATGCTATACACATTTAAAACAATCAGGAATGTTCTCGTAAAATTTCAGGAGCCAATATTTTTTTTTCTGTATTAGAATTATCACCCGTCTTGAGTATTTACATTCTTGGTAGTACAATCAGCCTTATAAGTGCAAGCATACAATAAAAGTGAAATTTGGTTTCACAACAATGCAGCGACGTAGGCAATGTATGAAAGTTTATTATTGAAATAGGTAATAAGTGTAACTTGTACTCATGTGATACTTTGTGTTTTAAAAATAAGCATGCACTATTTTTTATTTTTTATTTCACTAATGAGGCTAATAGTAGATATTAAAGAAAATAATAGTTCATGGTCAATAATCAATAAAGTTTTATGACAAGAGAATATACAAATACTTGTATAGTTTAAGGTGTCTAAAGTAGCTTGAAAGCAATTGTATCATGTACAACACACTACAGTGAGTTGTGGTTACTTTCACCCTGTGCCTGTACTTAAGAATCCTTTACCTAGCCTAACTATATAACTTTTCAATGTACATTAAATATAAAATGAGTTGGACAACAATTTAATTTATAAGAGATTAGTCCAAGCTTCAAGTCGTAAAAATCAATCAATTACTGCACTAAATTTCTATACATAGTCTTGTTTGTTTACATAATAAACTTCCACGTTATCTACGCGATAAAATACATTAAAACAAAGGACCTACCGTTGCAGATCTCTCCGCTTTTGTTCCGCAAAGAAAAGTGCAGAGTATCCGACGTACGGACTATTATGGAGTCAGATTTCGGGAAGGAAGCCGTGGGGAGAAGTCTGCAGCCCTCACACTCCTCATATTGACTCCAAAATCGTACTTCTTCATCAGTCAATACACTCAAACAGGCCTGGTCGAATCGCAACACAGTTCCGTTGCAAACACGGCTTGTGGAGCCGACATTTTGGAAACCGAACCCCATTTTCACATTCGAGTTCTTTATTTAGTTTCAACGTAGTTTTTACACGGAAAACAACGACGAAAACATAATACAAATGTCAAAATGATTCATCAAATCGAATTGCGTCACTGGTATTAGTGTTGGGTTATAGTTGATGTTTTCGAATCAGATTTGAGAATCGATAGAAAAAAATCGAACAAGAAGATCACCATTTTTTAAATTAAACAAAAAAAAAGAAAAAATGTTTTATTAATTATAGTGTAGTATAGTAGTAGTATTTGCATTGTGCACAGTCTTTGGCACCTGATAATATGACCTTCACATTTTGAATGTTAATTTCACACTTAATTTTACCGTTTAAAGTCCAAGTACTGTTACAATAGGAATTGATAACTAACACAGAAATTGACCAATTCTTAACATCGAAACCAATTTTCAATAGAAACATAAGCATTGCGTAAAACTTATTGGTAACTTTTTGTAATTCATTTTGTTTCAAGTAAATAAATCGATTTCTCACCTCTCATCCCCACACTACGAAAATTACCACATTTGACACTGACAGTTAGCTTAAGATTTTATGTTAATCAAACTACAGATTAAACCAGCTAAATACTAGGTACTGAAATGGAACACATCAGTAAATACTAAGTTGGATTAAACTTGCAGAAAATACCAGGTAGGAACGCGGTATTAGTCTAGAATAGTCTAGATCAGATATACTCTAAGTGTGTTCCGCGGAACCCTAGGGTTCCGTGATACCTCTGTCGGGGTTCCGCAAGAATTTAGAAATAAAAAAATCAAAACACCTCTCTCTGGTCGCTCCGCGGCTGTGCGGACTCCGCGGCCGCGCGGAGACAAAACGCTATGAATGTTATTTATTTATTTATATTTGTATAAGCTTGTGTTACATTAGCTGGTACAACATCTCAGTACGATGCGCGCATCTTTTGAAAAGTATTTTCCCGAAGAACACAATACAAAAATTTTAGTGAACTCCTGGATTCATAATCCTTTTTTACCCAACTTGGAAAAGCCTAAAAACATGTCAAATGAGATATATGAATCTCTTTTAGAAATGTCATCAGACACAAGTATGGAGTCATTGTTCAAAACGACGCCTCTTAATGATTTTTGGTGCAGAATCCAGGATGAATATGCAATGCTTGGCCAAATGGCTCTGGATATTCTCCCGTTCCCAACTACATATTTGTGCGAAACAGGATTCTCTACCTACGCAGTCAGACCGCGCTCCCCGACCCACGCTGGTTCTGACCCAGCGGGGTATTCCGTGGGAGGGTGGCACGCGGTCCCATCTTGGCGGGCTTCGGAAAGCCCGCCGACCGAGAGAGCCGGTGGCCGTGTTCGCCGGCGGCTACCGGTTCGGCGTCCGGGGGTATCGCGACGGGAAAGTGTGCCGCAGTGCGTAACGCGTCGCGCCACCCCGCATAACCCCGTGCTGGGTTCTGGCCTCAGCTGGGGTTCGGACGCTGAGTGTGAGCGGTTGGAGGTTTTAGTGAGGCTCAAATCCCACATAGGGGGATCCGGCGATTTCCTCCAACTAAAACAAAAAAAAAAAACCTACGCAGCCACGAAAACAAAATATCGCAATAGACTGGACGCCGAAGCTGATATGAGACTCCAACTTTCTTCCCGTCAAACCTGGTATCAAGCAATTGATGAAAAATAAAAAACAGTTTCATACCTCGGGGGCCCCCGTTGCTGGCGTCCGTGGGCGTGACCACCTTCACTGAAGGCTAACCCCACACGTGGTCCCCGGGTGGTGCCAAATCAGCAACGGGAGAGCGGCCGTGAGGTTGGGTGCCTGGGAGTAATCGCACTGGTGCGGTTACTCCCCCCAACCTTGTGGTGTGATGGACGTTGAGTCCATCACCGAAGCCCGCACAGGGGTAGGCGACCAGGCCCCTGTGTCGGAGAATGCCACTGGCGTAGGGTCAGGGTGGGCATCGTGCGCGAGTGTCGTCGCGAGCGATGCCTGCTCTGAAGACCAAAGTGGGAAAGTCCGGCGCAAGCGGAAGACCGCAGCGCGCCGGACCTCGGAAAGTAGTGGGCCTTCGTTCGCCTCCTCGGAAGAGGAGATGACACGAGGACCCACGAAGCGAGGTTCCCACAACACCGGAGGGACAAAGGGAGGGCCGCGGGAGAACCCCGCCTCGCTGACGCGGTCGGCGATACCCCCTGCCTCGGCCCAAACGACCGACGGGGAGCTCTCAGAGAGCCCCGTCGCCGTTCTCGAGGCCATAAAGCGACGGGCCACTAATGCCACGTACAGGTATAATACAGTGCGCCCGTCCTACGCGCTGGCGTGGCGACGGGTGGCCAAAGAGACTGGCAGGATCATGCCTGCCGTCGCGGCGGCCATCAGTCGCTATGGCTCCGGGACACGATGCATCGCATTAGCGATGCTTCGATGCCCCGGGTCGGCCCTCGGCCTCCTAACAGGTCGGCGTACTGGTGGTCGCCCGAGATAGCGCAGCTTCGTGCTGTATGCGTCCGGGCGAGGCGCCGGTGCGCCAGACATCGCCGCCGCATCCTCGCGCGCCGTGACGATCCCGTCGCGTTCGCGGAGGAGGAGGCCCGGCTGTATGGCGAGTACGCTGAAGCGAGGAGCGCCATGCAGCTGGCCATCAAGCAGGCCAAGGAGAGGTACATGGAGTCACTCTTGGGGACGCTCGACGATGATCCGTGGGGGCGCCCGTATAAAACGGTGCGCGGCAAGCTGCGCCCGTGGGCGCCTCCCCGACCGAGCGTCTCCCGCCTCAGCAGCTGCGGGACATCGTTTCGGCGTTGTTCCCGCAGGAGCAGGACGGATTTATTCCGCCTGCTATGGGTGAACCGCCGGATCACACCGGCGGTGAAGCCACTGCTGAGGTGCCTCACATCACGAAGGATGAGCTCCATGTGGCCGTGGTCAGAATGAGTAGAAAAGACACGGCGCCCGGCCCGGACGGCATCCACGGCCGGGTCCTAGCCTTGGCCCTCAATGCCCTAGGGGACCGACTCCTGAGGCTGTATAATTCATGCCTGGAGTCGGGACGGTTTCCCTCGCTCTGGAGGACGGGCAGACTGGTCCTCCTACGTAAGAAGGGGCGCCCGGCGGACTCAGCCGCCGGATACCGTCCCATCGTGCTGCTGGACGAGGTGGGCAAATTGCTGGAACGCGTTCTGGCTGCCCGCATCGTTCAGCACCTGGTCGGGGTTGGACCCGATCTGTCGGCGGAGCAGTACGGCTTCCGGGAGGGTCGTTCGACCGTAGATGCGATTCTGCGCGTCCGGACCCTCTCGGAGGAGGCCGTCTCCCAGGGTGGGGTGGCCTTGGCGGTGTCGCTCGACATCGCCAACGCCTTTAACACCCTGCCCTGGTCCGTGATTGGGGGGGCACTGGAGAGGCATGGAGTGCCCCTCTATCTCCGCCGGCTGATCGGCTCCTACCTGGAGGCCAGGTCGGTCGAATGTACCGGGTACGGTGGGACCTTGCACCGGTTCCAGGTCGTGCGCGGTGTTCCACAGGGGTCCGTTCTTGGACCCCTCCTGTGGAATATCGGGTACGACTGGGTGCTGAGGGGCGCCCTCCCCCCGGGCCTTAGCGTAATTTGTTACGCGGATGACACATTGGTCATGGCCCGGGGGGATGACCACGGAGAGTCTGCCCGTCTTGCCACAGCGGGGGTGGCCCTCGTCGTCGGCAGAATAAGGAGGTTGGGCCTCGACGTGGCGCTACACAAATCCCAGGCCCTGTGGTTTCACAGGGCCAGGGTGGCGCCACCGGTCGACGCCCACATCATGGTTGGAGGCGTCCGAATCGGGGTCGGGGTGCAACTTAAGTACCTCGGCCTCGTGCTGGACAGCCGTTGGACCTTCCGGACCCACTTCGAGCAGCTGGTCCTTCGACTTGTGAGGACGGCCGGCCATCTTGGTCGGTTGCTTCCGAACATCGGGGGACCCAGCCACGCGGTGCGCCACCTCTACGCGGGGGTGGTGCGCTCGATGGCCCTGTACGGTGCGCCCGTTTGGGCCGAGCCTCGTACTCGGGCAACTTTTGCCCGATACTTGCGCCGGCCACAGCGCATCGTAGCTATCAGGGTCATCCGCGGGTACCGCACCGTCGCGTTTGAGGCGGCGTGCGTGCTGGCGGGGACGCCGCCCTGGGAGTTGGAGGCGGAGGCGCTCGCTGACGATTATCGTTGGCGATGCGACCTCCGGGCCCGGGGCGTAGTGCGTCCCCTGCGGGAAGCTGTTCGGGATCGGAAGGCCCAATCTCGGCGGTCTGTAATGGAGTCGTGGGAGCGACGTATCGCTAACCCTACTTGGGGTCTGCGGACCGTCGAGGCGATCCGCCCCGTCCTAAGGGATTGGGTGGGTCGTGGCGAAGGACGCCTCACCTTTTGGGCGGTGCAGATGCTGACCGGGCACGGATGCTTCGGGCGGTATCTGCACCGCATTCAGGTGGAGCCGACGACGAGGTGCCATCACTGTGTAGGTTGTGACCAGGACACACCGGAGCATACGCTCGCTGTCTGCCCCGCATGGGAGCGGCAGCGGTGTGTCCTGGTCCAACAAATAGGACCGGACTTGTCGCTCCCGGGCGTCGTGGCGTCGATGCTCGAGAGCGACGAGTCCTGGAAGGCGATGCTCGACTTCTGCGAGTCCACCATCTCGCAGAAGAGGGTGGCGGGGAGTGCGAGGGAGAGAATTTATTCTTCTCTCCGCCCCGCAATAACCCGCCGCCGTCGAGCAAGGGGCCGGAACCGGGATCTCGCCCGGAATCTGGCCCCTTAAGAGTTTCGGGTCCCCAACGCATGTGAGTGCGAGCGGGGACCCAAGAAGGTGTCGTGTCTCGCTCAGCACGCTCTTGCGTCAGAGCATCCGGAGGATGGCGGACCGCGCTCCCCGACCCACGCTGGTTCTGACCCAGCGGGGTATTCCGTGGGAGGGTGACACGCGGTCCAGCCATCTTGGCGGGCTTCGGATAGCCCGCCGACCGAGAGAGCCGGTGGCCGTATCGCCGGCGGCTGCCGGTTCGGCGTCCGGGGGCGGCGTGACGGAAAAGTGTGCCGAGAGCGTTACGCGTCGCGCCGTCCCACAAAACCCCGTGCTGGGTTCTGGCCTCAGCCGGGGTTCGGACGCTGAGTGTGAGCGGTTGGAGGTTTTAGTGAGGTTCAACTCCCACATACCCCGCCCGCGGGGCGGGCGGGGATCCGGTGATTTCCTCCAACTGAAAAAAAAAAAAAAAAAAAAAAAAAGTTTCATACCTCCCACTAGTTAGATTTTTTCTTTTTTAATGTTTTCTATTATTGTCCTTACCAAGTGGTGAAGTAAATAATAATTAGTAACTGATACATTGTACTTTTATTATGCTGATTAATAAAGAATACACTTATAAAAATAATTGTTTTATTGTAGGGTTCCATCAAGTATTTTGCTTCCCAAAAGGGTTCCGTCATTTAAAAAGTTTGAGAACCACTGGTCTAGATAACAGTAGTTGCATGAGTTTATGTAACTTTTTTAAAGATGGTATTTTCTTTGAAACTTGCAGGCGATACTGAAAATTCTT
The DNA here is from genome assembly GCA_030269945.2 of Trilocha varians. Taxonomy (NCBI): domain Eukaryota; kingdom Metazoa; phylum Arthropoda; class Insecta; order Lepidoptera; family Bombycidae; genus Trilocha; species Trilocha varians. Next base: position 307,131 of record AP028271.1, read on the forward strand.
TTAGAGTTTTAAGACACATTTATCCCTGAGACAAGTCATCCTGTATCTGTAAGTTTTAAAATATTTTCAACGTCGAAAAGAATAACAACGGCATAATAATTTAGGTACATTTATTTACACTAAATTTCATTAAGGTACATTTATTTACAAAAAATTACATTAAACTAAATTTATAATTATAAGTAATCACTATTTATCTTAATTATGGCTCAATCCAGGGCTCCAGGCTGCAATTATTAATCAAAGTAGGGTCGAATATCGTTTATAACCTACACAATTTTATGAACTATTTTAAATTAATTAACTGCATTGGGAAAGTTGTAAGATAACAATAATATTTTCATCAGATGTCTAAATAATGGCTCCTTAGTATTATCCGATAATTGTATTGATTTTGTTCTACTATCTATGTGGATGTCTGCAAACCACGTTGATAACAAAGATGGAGGTGGCATAAAGAAGTTCCATTGGTTTTTCTTCATGGTCACTATAAGAGCACAGTAGGGTCCATTGAAATATAACTGAAAACACAAAAAGTATGTTTATTTTAAGTGTTTAATTAAATTGAGAAAGTATTTTTAAGTATTTTATTAAATGTAACGCGTTCTTTGTTATATTTGTAGGATTTTACTTCGTTCTTCAGAGACAATAAGTACGTTATAAATTTTATAAATAAAAATTTTAACATGTTTGTCAAAGGAATCGAACATTAGTTGCTTTGAACAAAAAAAAACCTGAGAGGTGTCAAGGGACACCCGGATTGAACGAAGTTCCTTTCGATTAAAAGATATCTTATATTTTTTTTTTCCTAATTTTTTTTTCGCGATATGGAACGTGTTTTGAGAGATTTTGACCACAGCGCCATCCAGCGATAATAATCTAAAACAAAAAAGTGTCTTGACAACTTTTCTTAAGATTTTTTTTTCCGTCTAGCCCCCTTTCACAACGCGCGATAAGGAACTTCGTTCCAATTACTTAGCTCAAAACAACTAAACTTGTAATTTGGTTGGATTTTTTAATAATTTTGAAATAATTATAGGAAAAACAAAAACAAAGCTATTGCATTTGTAAATAATTATAAAGAATTTAAATATAACGTGGTATTTTACCTCCATTGCCGCTCCACTGTCAAGAGAGTCTGTAATCTCCATACCTGGTTCCTCATCATGAAGCATTCTGAAAAAAACAAAGGTCAAAGAACATCAAAGTATTACTTTTGAAGTAAACGTTTTGTACTAAGTATTCAAATGATACTCGATAATATCATTTGTACAACTCTAATACCGAGTCCAACAATAAAAGGATATCAAAATCGGTTAAAGACCTCTGGAACAACTTACATTTTGTTAATGATTTGCCATAAATTTTGTTGCGCTTCGACCAAACTGTATTTCTTCTCAGCGTTTGTTCCATTACGGGGAGTTATAGGATTCACAGTATTTCTTCTTGGTTTAAAGAATCTTAGCATGTTTTGGACCATTTGATGTAATTTGTGCCTAGAATGACAAAAGGAGTCGCAATTAAGACTACGGCGTATAGGCTAGAGGACGGTAAAGAATGCTGTAGTGCGTAACGCGTTTTACCGTCCCGCATAACACCGTGCTGCATTGTTGATTCAGTCGAATTTCAGACGCTGAGTGTGACCGCGGTTTTAGAGCGGTTCGACTACCCCACTTACAAGGCAGTTGGAATTCCAGTAAATACTTCTAAAAATGGAATGGATTATACCCTTTAGGGAGCGCTTTCTCGTAAAGAGGTTTAGCATAAGTTCTGAATGCGATTGATAACGGCCACACTACATATTACCCTTCAGCGATCTAAGAACAACGATAACACTTGCCATGAGAGGGAAAAATGTGTACATTAGGAGTATTAACTAATGATTATAAAATAAAACTTACTCCCGAATAAGAAATCCATTTAGCGCGTAAAACTCCTCAGCTTTTTCTCTGTCTGGTGTTATCAACTGCAAAGAGTTCCAATCATCTTTCAAATTAAGAACCCACAAGTCGCCATCTTGAATGGCGGGAGAATCGTAATAATAATCGCTTGAGTCCTCCGGTAAATCATTTAGGTCGTTATAATCCAAATTATTGGAATTTTCAAGCATTTTCCCGTTTATTGAAACGAAAAAACATGATAAAATAGCTAATTGTAACATTTTCCGTGACTGTTCGATACACAAACTAATGATATTTTGTTTTCGCTGAATAACTAATTAGTTGTACACTTGTATCAATAATGTGACGTATTTAAATAAGTTTTAATTAACTTAATAATATAATTTCTTGCGTGTTTCAAAACCAACAGTAATACTTATTCAAAGAAATTTAAGTTCTAGAGTTATGTTCATGATTAACAATATTTGGTTTAATAACAGACCACTAAAGCTATACGCACATTTAATGGGGCGGGTCGCGACGTATTATGTGCTCAGAAATGCTTCTAGTACATTCTAAAACGAGTGTTTAAGCCCCTTTTTAAAAACATTTTTTTCCAATAATTTTTAATTTTGATTTTTAATTGAACCTTATATTTTTGTAAATCTTTATTACTAAACGACGCTGTATTGCATTTTCAGCGAAAATATATCATCTCCGTAAATTATGAGACGATTAAAAATGTAAACAAAACAAGTTTTAGAACTGTGCTCAATTTTGGCTAATGCCACAGACTTGGCAAAAGCAAACAAACCAATTTGGTTGCCGATCCCAGTTGAGTGGATAAAGGCAACTACGAACTTCCATGTAAAACTTTTTGGGATAGAACAAGATGCGTCCAGGCCCGTCTAAATGTGCACTTTGACGTATTGAGCTACCAATGAATTTAATGAATGTAAAATAATAAGCAACACGAGTTTTTAAACAAAATATAATTCCCATTTCAAACTTACATAATAAAATTATATTCACTTGTACTAAAATGCAATAAAAGGAAATTTTTCATACTTATTTATAAAACTTTCATGCATTTTCAACGGGTTCTTACCACGATATTTAATTAATTGAGTTGTCTCGATATTTCGTTGTTGTTGCAAACGTCATGATCACGAGAAGACTGGATACTGCGGGTCGATTTAAGAGCAAACAAATCTGTCTACCCTCGCACTCGTTCGCTTTTGGGTAGTACCACTGGAACTCGAACTCACATCACGACACACCACACTCACTGTATAATATCGAGACAACACAATTAATTAAATATCGTGGTAAGAACCCGTTCAAAATGCATGAAAGTATTATAGAAAACCGCGAGTGTCTGAATAAGCTTATTTATAACAATATGCCCAAGAAGTAATTTGCCAACATATTAAAATTGTCCTTTCTGTTAAAAATAAATTTATTTGGAAACTGTTAATGTTAAATTATTATGTTGTAGCAAACAAATACAGTAATGCTTTGGCAAACTGTATTATTTCCGTGCCACCAAGTTTCGACTCGCCGTACACGCGATCCACAAAAGAGATTGGTACTTCTCCTATTGAAAGATCCAGTTGTCTTGCTCTGAAAAAAAAACACCAAAATTATTATGACAAACTTCTATTTCACAAGCTTTAAATTAACTTGCACTGGATGTAACTATGTAAGTGCGGGTGGAACCTTTTTTTTTTTTTTAGTTGGAGAAAACCACCGGGTATGTGGGAGTTGAACCGCACTTAAACCTCCAACCGCTCACACTCAGCGTCCGAACCCCGGCTGAGGTCAGAACCCAGCAGGGGGTTATGAGGGACGACGCGACGCGTTACGCCATCGACACTCTTTCCCGTCGCGCCGCCCCCGCGGGTGGAACCTTGGAAGTTAAATTTGACAAACTTCCCAGTTTCCGATTGAGCTGACATTTTACACGCAGATGTAAATCGCGTAGCAATGCAATAATAAAATGTGACAAAATGGCGCAGATCTGGATTTTGTATTCGAATTTTCGAAAAGGTGGTCATAGGAACTCTTGTGCTAAACAAGATAGACGCGTCGTGTTCGGTCCACTCAAATTTAAGTTAGCGTGTACAAACAAATAATACAACTCAACGTCAACTAGATACCTTTCTCCTTTTGTGAAGTCGACCGAAAATAAAATTAAGTGCGTAATTTACGATTTGCGCACATTCTTACAAATACAAAATTGGTTATATTCAGTCTTAAAGCACGTGAACATTTAGGCGTAGCGGCACCAAATTGTAAAAGTATAGTAGAACAGATCAGGACTGATAATGTGACCTGCCCAGCGTTAGTGCGCGGGAACCTTAAGCCATTTTAATTTATGAATGTGTTGTTTGTGTTTAAATAGATGTGCATATGTTTGCTTTAATATGCATCATACAATTATTCTCTTTCTTTGCTTGTTTATGAGAAGTAAAACAATAGGATCTGTAGGCGACAGAATCAACAATTAATAATTTATTTAATCTACCTCAGACTTAAGATACTGTCGACGAAAGCGCCATCTATAAATAGTTTGAATAATTATTATTTAAACCTCTTTTGTATAAATACTTTTTGAATTGTGATAGAGAATAGATGTTCGCGCGCCTATTTTGAATTTAGAATATTCCATTGCCGAATACAGACGTTTTGTACATTTTTTCACAACTTTTATTTTTCCTTAGTTTTATTTTATGATTCCTTCTTAACTCCTCTCTCACTGGCAGCATTAAGTTTTTTACAGGATCAATACTAATATTGTAAAAAGACAAGTCACGATATTTGTGACCTATGTTTGCACATCTTTTACAATCTACTGAACCAATTTCAACATTTTTTCTTACTAATAGTTAATTGCGTTTTTTGTTCGTGTCATAGGGTATACAGGGTGGATCTCTAACCTTATCCTAGCTGAAGTGGGGTAAATGAATTTTAATTTTGAAATTGGTTTAATGAGCTCCCCTCTTCGGTATTCCCATAGCGCTATGACTTCACCTTCTTCAAACGAGGCTTGAGGAGGGTCCTTAAAGTTAGGTCGTAGGTAGCGACCCCTCAATGTCCCCTGACATTGCAGAGGTTCAGGAGCGACGGTAACCACTTACGATCGGGTTGCTCGTTGGCTCGTGTGCCTACAAGGCAAAAAATTTTTTTCAATCTCATAATATTACGTAAGTCCGCAACGATACATTTTTTTTTTCAGTTTTAGGAAATCACCGGATCCGGGACCTCACTAAAACCTCCAACCGCTCACACTCAGCATCCGAACCTCAGCTGAGGCCAGAACACAGCACGGGGTTTTGAGGGACGACGCGACGCGTTACGCTTTCGGCACACTTTCCCGTCGCGCCGCCCCCAACGATACATCATGCAATTTTTGAAGAAAAGTTTAACTGATTCTGAAAATGAAAGTGGTTCTAAGTTCCAATTTGACAGGTAATTCATGCCACTTCAGCTGGGATAAAATTACAGACCCACCCTGTATAATACTAGTTATACAGGGTGAATATGTTCTGAACTTAAAATTAGGTAAAATTGGTCCACCCTTTGTGGTTTAGGCAAAGTTGAATAAATCAGCTAGTCGAAAATATAATAACTAACCTGACAATCATTTCCATTTGAAAAACATATCCTTTAGAAACACAGCTTTTAATTAATTTCTCCAGGACATCTTTTTTGTATAACCTAAAAAGTACAATAAAAATAAATAAAAAAAAAAACTAAAATGTAGTGTAGAAAACACAAAAACTTTTTTACAAAATCAACTCCTTGTATCAAATATAATTATTTATTATTAAAAACTACATGAAAATAGGTTTTAAAAATTGTCTTGTACCAACCCAGAATATTTTTTCTAAAAAGTTCTTAAATGATTTATAATTAAATATTTACCACTCAATATCAGTCTATCCAACTTACCGAAACGACCCAGTCAGATCCGAGACGCCCGGTCTCAACAGAAGTTGTGTCAGGAAGTTGGCCCCTCTAGATATTAGTTTCCTCTTGAAGTCCCAACCGTAGACACCACCGTTTCCTTTGTACCGAGTGCCGGTGACAATGTCATAGTCATACTTCTTTTGGAGTTTGATGAATTCCGGAATGAATTTTGGCTGGTAGGAGAAAAGAATGTTATATTCAGATTTTTTTTGTCAAGTGGTCTTTTACTTATTTAATGATTTTAGTCTTGTTAAATTGTAGTTTACATTTAGTCATAATCAGCTAAATATGCAGTATTTGTTTAAAACTAGTACACAAAGCTTCTTATTGAGATTATACATAACCTGAGCTTACTACCCAGTGTACTCGTTTTTATTTTAACAAATTCCTTTAGATCAACACATATATTTATTACCGGACCGATCGATGTGGCGAGGTTTGGGGGAGGCCTATGTCCAGCAGTGGACGTCTACAGGCTGATGATGATGATGATATATTTATTATACTTACGTGATGACTCAAATCAGCATCCATAATGATTATAAAATTCCCTGTAGCTTGTTGTATTCCGTGAATATAAGCAGTTCCCAAACCCAGTTTCTTTTCCCGAGGTCTTAGCAAGATTTTATCAGCTCCATAGAGTTTCTGCAGCTGACTGGCCACTTCTGAAGTCCCGTCCGGACTGCCATCATCAATTATTATCACCTCGTAATCATAATCGCTGTAAAAACAGAGAAAACATACATTTAAGAGGGTTATAAAACTTTCATGTTTTATGTGATGTGTTTACGAGTATAGTACCAACCTTTTATCTAAATATTTCATTATAAGCCATATTATTATCGGGAGGTTCTCTCTTTCGTTGTATGTTGGAAGTAAAATTGAATATTTGTCTGTTTTTGTTAATCCTGAATCTACCGACATTGTGAAAACAAAACTTTCAGCATTGACGAAATTGACAGATAAAAGAAATCAGAAATGTCAAAATATTTTGTTGGATTGTCGGACACGTTGCAAAAGCAAATAGTACTCACATATTTCTTGAATATTATTTTATTACGGAGCAAACACAAAATAATGCAAAAAATTAATAATGTTACTACTACAAGTCTATTACAAGTTTATATTTAGTTAGTAGTTAAGTTTATAATCATTTAATTTTAAAATGTAATTTGATAATGCATTAAAATCTGCATAAGTTGAAACGTTAATCGTGAGTTTGACATTTGACGTTTTTGACATTATTTACTAGGGATGTTAAACAAGGTTTGCTAGAACGAAACATCGATTTAAAATGGGTATCGATAAAGTTTTCATTTCCATTGTTTTGGTAGTCAAAGATATCTTCAAAAGCATTTGAGCCGAAAATCCATCCAAGCCAAAACAGTCACAAGCAAGTAGTTTTTCTGTCGATAACGTAAGCCAACGAGTCCATTTACTTCATTCAGTTTGTCCGATATTGTATTTGTTTCTGAAGATGAATCAGTGACATGAAGAAAGTTTAGGCATATTATCATTTCGTAGTGTAAACGTGTTACATGTGCAAGATATTCTTGTACCTGTTTTGTTTATAACCTAAATAAGTAAATAGTATATGACGGGGCAAATAGTGTGTTGAGGTGTAATGACGTTGTAATTAGTCGATCTTTGTTTGGTTTTGTCAGGAATGTCATCACAATGTCCACTTGAGCACTTGATGGTCAATACTTTTGAATAAAAACTTCAAAATAACGAGTTTTAACAGTTTATTACTTTTACATCAAGAGGTCCGTTCGCCTCGACAATTCAAACACCAACGCCTGTATTTATAGCGAGTCTCCACTTCCAACTACCCGCACGGTGAATAGGTTGGTTTCCCTTGTTATCACCCCGTTATATATTTTTAAAGTAGTGACATTAACTTTCGATTTTGAAAATCGGTTTAAAATCGAAATACATTTCATCGATATTTTTTTCACATGCCCATTGTCATGTCAACACAATTTTCAACAAAGTTGGAAAGAAAATGGAAAAAAATACTGAAATAATGATTTATAAAGCGAGTTTGTGACTGTTCCTGTCTTAAATGTAATTTTCTACGAATAATGAAAGAAGTTTAAAGTGATTTTCTAAAAGAACGAATATCCAGATCACGGAATTTTCACAAATTTTCACCAAAGTGAAAGTTACATAAATTTTCATGAAAATGGGCAAAACCAGCAAAGTGGTCGTATGTGGGATGAAGGGTGTGGGCAAAACTGCCATTTTAGAACAACTTATATACGGAAATGTGAATTTAAAGTCTTGTTTTTACCCAACCATTGAGGATATCTATGTTGCGAACATCGAGACGGATCGAGGACCGAAGGAGCGGGTTTGTTTCTACGATACAGCTGGATTGGAACCTCCACTCATAGGCGAGTTTAAAGGTTTAATACAGTTTGAATTTTCAGCTTTTTCATGCGTTAATTGTGGAAATGTTTGTATATTTGTTAAATTTCATTTGCTTGCGTTTTTGTTTGTTATTGTGATAATCATTGGGGGAGGATTGTTTTGATGTTGATGAATATGATATAACTAGGTAACCCACGCAAAGGACAACATAGCTAATAGCCTTCCTCGATAAATGGACTTTCCAACAGTGAAAGAATTTTTCAAATCTGACCAGTAGATCCTGAGATGAGCGTGTTCAAACAAACAAACAAACTCTGCAGCTTTATAATATTAGTATAGATATGATAGTGTACCTGTGTGTGTTTTCCAACAGCAATAGCAGAGCCACTACTCTTTGCCTTAATGTTTTTTATTGTTCTCATTAGGAATTTTAATTTAGTCTAGTTTGTGTTATTGCAATAAATGGTATTATTTATGATTAAACATGTTTAAAATCAAACTAAACACAATAGTAATTGCCCATCATACAGTGATTAACCATTTTAGATGATTCAAATAAGATTTGATATAATAGATTTCTCTGATTGATAGTGTTACTAATATGCAAGAATTTAATGTTTCAATAGTTATAACATAGTTTCTTCATTTATGAAATAATACAAAATTGCTTTGGAGTCTCTATCCTTCAGTATTTATTATTTATTCATTACTACTTTTTTTTTTGTTTTTCAGTTGGAGGAAATCACCGGATCCCTGCCCGCCCCGCGGCCGTGTATGTGGGAGTTGAACCGCACTAAACCCTCCAACCGCAGGCCAGAGTCCAGCACAGGGTTTGGAGAGACGGCGCGACGCGTTACGCGCTCAGCAGTCTTTCCCGTCGCTCCGTCCCCATTCATTACTACTGCAGATTTTTAATAGATCAAAATCACATTATTAAAAACTTATCATGAGAAACACTTTTGTGTATAAATAGATACATAATAAAGTATCAACAATAGTTTTTAGAGGTTTTTTATATTTGTTAACACATTTTTATTATTTTTGAATTCTTTACGTCCACTATCTCTTTTCTGACTTGTTTAGAGGTGGAAAGCTTTTTTGTGTCCCTGTTTTGATGTAATAACTTGTACCGTTGTTTCCCAACTAAATAAAAATTAAATAAAAAAATAAAACTTTTATTTATTTATTATTTATTTATTTATTATTTTTGCCACGCCACCTCACTAAACACTTAATTTGTCACATAGAGGCGATTGCGCAGTTCACTTACTATTTAACATGTTTAACCGTGCTGGCAGCAAAAGTCTTAATAAGCTATTCATCTTCAGGTCCCCCACAGTCACCGACAATGCAACTCACATCTAACCAAGTACTCCAACGGCACTACCTCGGTTTCTCTGAAGGGTTCGTCATGGTGTACGACACTGCTCGCCCGGAGTCACTTGACGTGCTTATGTATTTGAAGAAAGATATCGACCGAAATAAAGATAAGAAAGAGGTAAGACTTAAATATTTAATGATATGAATGACTTTGTAATTTTTCCAATAAGCTTAGGTTTTCTTATTGCCATTCAAATGAGCTTACTACCCACCTGATGGTAAGCCATTACATTGCTTATGTATCCATGTATTGAGAGATATACAGGGTGATTTCTTAGTGAGGGTACATATTGAAGGTCATGGTAGCTGATGGTTGTATACGACCAGTAAAAATATTATTACCAAAGAATATGGCTTAATGCTTAAGTAATCGCAACTTTAAAATATCGGTGTGGCGGAGGTGTGGGGTGCGTGAGATCACTAGAGGTCGTTAGTCAACACTCTTTAAGCCGAAATTGTTTATGTACAAAAAAAAAAATACAAAAAATACAAAATAATTTATTTTCAAGCAAAATGCACAGTACAGAAAAATTTAGCAATGGTCCCTGCACTAGGCTAGGCCTGTATCGCAGGAGATCGTCACGTTTAAATATTATTACATTGATTGAAAGAAATCAGAGGAGACAGCTTAGAACACAACAAACAAAAGCAGGAAAAGACAATACAATTCGTGTTACTCGTATGACATGCATAGACAGATTAAAATAAAATAATTGAATAAATAAAATAAAATAACAATGAATACAGCAATCGGCCATGTGGATTATACAATATAACTACTTCTGGATTGTTAAAATTTCCTCGGTAGCATCATAATTGAGCGATAGAAGCCAATCACGGACAGCAATTTTTACTTTATAAGGTGAGCTGGTCGTATTGATGTCACACAAAGAATCAAATACTTTCCGATATATTATCGGGAAAGAAAATGCACTGAAGCGCCTCGCAAAGCTAGTGCGAGTTTGGGGTATAGAAGGAAAGAAGCGACGGGAGGAGTAAACCACTTCTGCCGATCCGTTGAGAACAGATCGATGATAAGTCGTGACAGCCTTGAAGATATAAGTCTGACGTACACTTATAACTTTCGATTCCTGATACAACTGCTTCGTAGGATATAAGAGTGGCTTCCGCAGCATTACTTTTAATACAGCTCTTTGAGCTCTTTCGAGACTTATTAATGTACTTTTAGCCACTCCCCCCCATACGCCTATGCAGTATCCGATTGTTGACTGGCAAAGTGCAGAATAGACCAGAAGAAGTATATCCTTTCCAGCACCGTCCCGCAATAGCTTCATGAGGTGTATCAGTTTACGTGTGCGACCCACTACCTGTCTGATGTGATCCTTAAATGATAGCCTCTCATTCAACACTACTCCCAAGTATTTAACATGGGGAGTACGTTCAATCGACGGGCAAGTGCATCCACACCCCACCAAAACACGGCAGCTATGAACTTGTAATTTCTGAGTTACTGGAGAAGTGGCAGCAGTATTGTAAAAACAAAGAAATGATGTTTTCTGTAGATTAATTGTAAGCAGATTATTATCTAGCCATGCTCCCACTGCCGATAGTCCTCTCTCTGTCTCGGCAAAAGCTTCTTCCCATGTGTCTCCCTCGAAGACAATGGCAGTGTCATCGGCGTAGCACAAAATTTGAGCACTGCTACTCGCTGGAAAGAGATCCAGGATGTCATTAACGTAGATGAGGAATAAAGTTGGACCGAGAATGCTGCCCTGAGGCACTCCAAAAACAACATCCGCTGAATCACTAACATGTCCAGAAACAGACACACGTTGCTTTCTGTCCGCGAGATAGCTCTGGAACCACGATAATGCAACTCCACGAACGCCACAGAGCTCAAGCTTTCGTGAAAGGATTTTGGAGGATACAGTGTCGAATGCCTTGGCTAGGTCGAGGAATACGCCAATATTTCTCTTGCCTTTATCGATCGAAGACACTATTCGTTGTACTAGCTGAGACACCGCATCCTCAGTTGACCTACCCCGCCGAAAACCGAACTGACGGTCTGAGAGAATATTTTTAGTTTCCAGAAAATCAGTAAGTCTTTGATTTACAATTTTCTCACAGATTTTTGCAAAGACAGACAACAGTGATATGGGACGGTAATTCGACGGCCAAGTCTTATCACCACTTTTATGAATCGGAATGACAGTAGCCAGCTTCCAACAATCAGGGAAGATACCCGAACACAAGCTCAAATTAATTATATGAGTAAGAGGAGTTAGTATGTAAGGACATATGCGTTTGACTAAAGAATTCTTTATACCGTCATCGCCGGGCGCACTGTTATTTTTGAGATTTTTTATTAAGTCTGTTATCTCCTTTGAGGTTGTTGGATGTAAAAATAGAGAGCTTGAGGAGCCCGTGCTTACTGAAACTTTATTACACAAATCGATTTCAGAAACATTTAACCTCTCTAGTATATTTTGTGCCAGCCGTTGCCCCGTAGTACTGAAATATGTGTTGCAGGCGTTTAGAGAATCTAGTTCTGTATTTTGAATTTTGAGAAGTTCTAAATTCTGGTCTTTACTTTTTTTAATGTTGCAAATGTCTCTTATGCTTTTCCAGAGTTTTGATGGATCGTTCTTGTTAGTCAACAGCATTTTGTTATTATAGTCTTGTTTTAGACGCCTGAGTAAGTCTTGAAAAATGTTCCTGTATCTTATATATCTATCCTTGACCTCGGTATCCTTAGGGTGCTTTTTGACCTGCGAATGAAGCCAGTCTTTCCGTTTCATACACCTCAGCAAGCCAGGTGTTACCCAAGGACATAGAATATTTTTCCGCTTACTCATTAATCTTGGTTTGGTGTGTTTTTCAGTGACGTTGGTTATTATCCCTGAAAAAAGTTCTGCGGCTGTGTTTACGTTTTCGCAGTCAAGCACGGTGCACCAGTCCATACCATCCAAATCTGACAAGACCCCATCATAGTCCGTCTCAAACACCGTCCCTGCGCTCTCAGAGATTCTTGTCTTTGTTATAATTCCGGCCATAACCATGTCGTGGTCTGTTATATCCGTTTTACAAACAACACTGATCCCACTAAATTTGACGTTAGTTAAAATATGATCTAAACACGATTCACCTCTCGTTGGTTTATTAATTAAATTTTTTAGACCTAGTTGAGCACCGAGGCAAATGTAATCATTGGATGGGGTTGTATCAGCCAAGATGTTAATGTTAAAATCACCAGCCAAAACAATATTACTTCTCTGAGTACCAAGGCTATTCATAAAACTATCAACTGATTGAAGAAAGGGATGAATGTCAACAAGTGCAGGTGACCGATAAATGCCCAAAACTAAAAAACAATGGGGGATATCCACGCAAATGCTGTCCGCATCGACAATCTCAGGCTCGCTTACATTCGCACTCAAATACTCTCTAATATATATCACTACGCCACCAGCCTTATTAGTCACGCGGGAAGAACTAAATGAACGATAGTTAGGAATCTCTCTTACTAAGGGACAAGTTCCCAAGTGACATTCAGTTAATACTATGACATCAAATAAAATGTCCAATCTTTTTAAGGCCAGGCTGAACTCATCGAAATTTCTTTGAAGGCTTCTTAAATTAAATGTAAGAATTTTAAATTTATAAATATTTGTTAAAAATGCTTTAGAGTCTTCCAAATGTTGAACAGTGCGGCAATCAAACATAAGTGAATTATCTATGTTATCTATTACATTTAAATTGGCCATTTATGAAAAATTATAACATTGGTTTGGAGAATTAAACTCGTATTTGAAAAAGTCGCCGCGACTACAAAATAAATTATCACAGGGCGGGTAGAAGAAATTTTAGACCTTAACGTATAAAATGAAAGTTTAGTTAAGTTAAAACAGAAATCACCGGTAACAACCACAGTGCAAGTAAATAACAGATAGTACACTTTACAATAATGATGCGTCCATAGATTTACAACTGTAATCAAAACAAACAAATAATTGAATGATGAAAATTTTGAAAATAAATAACTCATACAAAATACAAAAAATATAACAAAAAACACAATCATAATATAAAACAGAGAACCACGACTGAAAAATCTCGTACTAGTAAAATAAGCATGCAAGAAATAATAATTTACGAAGATGACGTTACTTTTCCGAAGCGGGGGTGGCGCCGAAAACTTCACTGAGGTCGTCAATGCTGCAAATCCGCACGGCAGGACTTCCTTCCCGTTTTCGGACGTGGATTGATCCGTTATTCGTCCAGCAGAATTTGTAACCTGAGTTTTTAGCTTGTATTCGAGTTTCTCGAAACAACTTTCTGTTTTCGCGAGTTAATCTTTCATTTAGATAAATTCTGTTTGGGGTGTTATTCAGTTCCAGATCAGCTGTTGTAAGATGTTTTCTCACTCTTGCACCATTGATCAACTCATTGCGTTTCAAACTTCTAACCAATCTCAAAACAATAGGTCGAGTTATGGACTTTTGCTCTGCATTGGATAACTGGGCAATTTTGTCTTTTTTCGGACCAGTTCTAGACACCCAGTCAATATCTTCGTCCTTTAATTCTATTCCGATTTTTCTGGCAATTAATTTTGACGTATGGAGGAGGTTTTCCGACTTAACCTCGGGAATACCAACGATCTCAACCTCGTTACGGACAAGAATTTGAGCTTAGACGTTAAAATGCTCCTGAAGATCTCGGATTTGACGTTTTAGATCTTGATTCTCCGATTTGTAGTGGTTTTCCAAAATGGAGATTCGTTCATCCGCCACCGATACACGAGTCAAAATTTCGCTTAATTGTTCATCAATCCTTGTAAGGGATAGACCAATGTCTGATTTAAAGGAAATTAAGCCATCTCTCAAGGAGCGAATCTCATTGCTTACGGTTTGCAGATCCACATCTGAAGTCCTTTTGAAGGACTCCGCTCGCACGGGAGTGCTGGAGTTATCACCCCCCCCTCCTAGTTTCGCACTTGCACTGAGGACAAACCCAGTTGTTGATCTCAATTTCCTGAGACTTTGTACCTCCAATGCATACATCCCTGTGGAAGAGTTTACCACACGAGGCACGCGTACAAGCGATAGGTTTCTCCCGTCTATTAAATTCCTTTAAGCAACCGGCGCAGCAATTTTTATTCAGAATTGTTGACATATTAAAGCAATTTGCAAACGTACTCACTGCAGAAAATCTACACTGTGGTGATGACTCACGAAGCTTTTGTCGTGCGAAGTCCTCGGTGTCGCTGTAACCGCTCGTGTGACGTGTTGTTGGAGGCGGGGTCACTGATTGTTTCTCTCGCTCTGACGACCACTAGGCGGAGACTTCCGTAACAGTAGTTCAAGAAGAAACGAGAGGGACCGAAACAACTTATTGACCAATTATGATTTTTTTCAGGAGTTTTGAAATGCGTTTGCGCAGCACGTCTGTCTCTGACTGAAACTTTCGGACGAATGATATATATATGTTTGAGGTAGTTTTGTCGAATTTACATTTAAAAAAAATAAAATTGTAATTTTACCTATTTTTTCTAATAAAACAACTCGTTTGTAGTGCAGAACAGAACTAACGTTTTTTTTTAAAAAATATGACACAAAGCCATCACAGATGGCAGCACATGTAATTATATACCATAGATATAACATTTTAGACATTATTGTGTTTATCTATGACTTTTCTACACCCCCACTATGTCTAACAATGTTGTACTAAAAATAAAATTAACTTAAACATGAATATGCTGTACCCCCAACTTATCCAATAAATAATAATGCTTATTAGAGCATAAGCTCTTTGTAAGTAAGTCAGCTGGCATCTCAGCTGATGGCAAATATTTTACATTCACAGTTTTATTTGTTACACAATCTCTACAGAAATGATAACGGATATCTATGTGTTTGGTCCTTTTATGAAAAATTGGATTTACAGTTAATTTTAATGCACTCTGGTTATCATTATATAAATCAATTGTGTACTTTTTGTTAGTGATTTCAAATTGTAAGTTCATTAAATAATGAGATTCCTTACAGGCTTCGGTTAGCGCCATATACTCAGCTTCACTGCTTGACAGAGCCACAGTCTTCTGTTTCTTTGTCTCCCAAGAGATAACACAACCTGACAAACTGAAACAGAAGCCTGTGTAGGATCTCCTGTCAACAGTGTTCCCACCCCAATCAGCATCGACAAACCCTTCAATGACTGAGTTTCCATCTGCAGAAAATTTTAAGCCATGATATTTGGTCAACTTCAAATATCGCAGAATGCGTTTAACATATGAACAATGCTGTTTGGTATAGGATTTGTTAAACTGACTTAAGAAACTCACTGCATATGCTATATCAGGTCTAGTGAGAACTGCTAAATACATTAAAGAACCTATCATTTGTTGATAAGGAAATAATTCATCTACATTATTCTCATCTTCAGATACATGTAACTTAGTTTCCATTGGAGTTTGAATAGTTTTACATTGACTCATATTAAATTTAAACAACAACTGATCAATATAATCTTCTTGACTAATTGATATTGATTTCTCAGATTTATTTACTTTTACATTTACCCCAAGACACTTCTTAATTTCACCCAAATCTTTAATTTTGAAATTACTAGATAAAACATCTTTTAAGTGCTTGGTTTCATTATTATTATTTGAAAAAATGAAAAAATCATCTACATAGAGAGTGACAATTGTTTTCAATTCATCCTGTGTTTTCAAAAACATACATGGTTCTATCTTAGATTTAACATAACCAATTTTTAAAAGACATTCTTCTACTCTCTTGTACCAGACTCTTGAAGACTGTTTCAGACCATACATAGATTTCTTTAATTTAAGAACTTGACCTTTCTGTACTGGCTCAGAAAAACCTTTAGGTATGTGTATATAAATATCTTCTTCAAGAATTCCGTACAAGAAAGCAGTTGTTACATCAAGATGTGTTATATCGAGGTCAAGTTGAACAGATAGTGCAAATAATAGCCGCAATGTAGTATGCCGCACTACGGGTGAAAAAGTGTCAGTGTAGTCCACGCCTTGCACTTGCGAGAAACCTTTCGCTACTAAACGTGCACGAAACCGAATGTTATTATCACAATCATATTTTTTACGTAACACCCACTTGCACTGCACAACTTTACCATCTTCAGGAGGATTGCTCAACTCCCAAACATCATTGTCTTTAAAACTTTGCAACTCTTCCGCCATAGCCATTTTCCACTGTTCCTTTTCAGATCCCGCTAAAGCATCCTGAAGAGACATGCCTGTCACATCATCATATGTATTTTCACTTGCACAAAATTGTGAAACATGAAACCTGTCTGGTTGCTTCCTCAGCCGTCTAGGCCTCTGAGATCTGATCTCCTGGACATCTTCCACTTCAGAATCACTAGGTTCATATGTCTTATCGCTTACATCCAGAAATGTGTCATCTGAGCTATCTGTGTGGTCTGATTCTGAGTTTGCTGCATGCAACTTGACTTCTTCATCCCCCACTGGATCAAAACTCTGAGATGGGACTTCTATCTGACATTCAGATTTTGATTCCTGCTCAACTATGATCACATCTCTACTAGTCAATATTTTCTTTGTTTCTGGATTGTATAATCTGTATCCCTTAATGTTTTCAGGATATCCCATGAGAATACACTTTTCTGACTTCTTGTCCCATTTCTTGCGCTTCTCTTTAGCTATATGGACCATAGCAGTACTACCAAAAATTCTGATATGGCTTATGTCAGGTTTACTGCCAGTCCATATCTCATATGGTGTTTTATTTCCTAATGATGCAGCCACGCTTCGATTCTGTAGATACACAGCAGTGTTGGTGGCCTCACCCCAGAATTCCTTCCCTAGATTGGCATCGAAGAGTAGACACCTTGCCTTTTCCACAATTGAGCGGTTGAATCGCTCACACAAACCGTTTTGTTGAGGCGTATAAGGATTGGTTTTTTGATGAATCACACCAATACCCTTTAAGTAGTTGTCAAACTCTTTGTTGCAGTATTCCAGCCCATTATCACTCCTTAATACTTTAATAGTATTCTTAGTTTGGTTTTCCACTTGGGCTTTGAATTCCTTAAAACACTTCAGAGCCTCGTTCTTGTGTTTTAGAAAATAAACAAACACCATTCGGCTACAATCATCAATAAACAGCAAGAAATATCTGGACCCACCTATGGATGCATTTTCCATGGGCCCACAGATATCTGTGTGGACTATATCTAATAGGCTACTGCTTCTCTGGCTGCTACTCTTGAAAGGTAAACGGCATTGCTTGCCTTCACAACATGTGGCACATGAAGACTTGCCGATGTCCACTTTATCATTAAAAGACATACCCTGCACTGCAGTTTTCATCTGATTCATGTAGTCTTTGTTCATGTGTCCTAATCTGCGATGCCATGTAACTCCTGACACAACTGATGCCGCCAAAAGTTCCTGTTTTAGTATGTTTACTTTGTACACTCCATTTTCCAATAATGCTGTAGCTACTAACTCATTTTTCTTGTTGTATATTGAGCAACTACCATCAGAAAAAGACACTTTGTTTCCCTTGCTTATGAGTTGGCTGACTGACAGCAAGTTTGTCGCCAAACTTGGCACACAGTAAACATCTTCAACAATAATGTTGTATTCAATATCACCAGTTATAGTCGTAACCTTCACATCGCCAGAACACAAAACTTTCATCTTTTCACTGTTTGCAACGGTAATTTCTTTTTTCTGTTCATAGGAAGCATTCATAACCCAACTTTCATTCGCCGTGAGGTGAACGCTAGCTCTCGAGTCAATATACCAGGCACTTTTGTTGAAATTCCCGCTCAGGAACACAGCACTGAACGCATTTGACTGCATTCGGGGTTTTTCCTTGAATTTCGACGCGTTATTTTCGTTATTTGTGCATTGATTACGATAATGGCCCTTTTGTTTACATCTGTAGCATGTCACCGTCTTGACGTTTGACTTTGACGTATCGGCAGTGCTACCAACATTAACATTTTTGCTTGGCGCCATTTTATTTTTGTTAACAATGAACTTAGAACGAGCTGCGAATGCGCCGCCAACTTCATTACGTTCTTCCGTTACTGACTCCATGTCTAATAATTTTGATTTGATTGAATCGGCCGTTATGCTTATGCCTGAATGCTCTATTGCCATAATCATCGGTGAAAACCGTTCTGGCAATCCTGCTAATAACAATGAACCTGTCCACTGATCATTTATTTCAAAACCTGTGCCACTTAATTTTTGAGCGGTGTCGATTATTTGTGTCACATAGGACGTCATCGTACTGCAGTTTTCCAATCTTATCGAAATTAGATTCCGTAACAGATTTATCCTTCTTGAAAAACCGTTGTCATCGAATAACTGTTGTAGTTTTTCCCAGAGTTCTTTCGCTGTTCTTACACTTTTTACATGCACGTACAAAGACGGGTCGATTGTCATAATTAATTTTGCTCGGGTTCTCTCGTCGTCTGCAGCTCCCACGATTACTCCTTCTTCCGGCTTTACACATTGTTTCATGCCTTCAAGTATCAGGAAATTCTCTGCTGCGAAGCACCACTCGCTATAATTTTCCCGCCCGCGTAACTTGGGTACATTTATCAGGTAGTTGGCCGCCATCGTAATTCGGAATAAAAAAGTTTATTTCACGAATGTCGAACCAATCACTTTCACTACACAGTGAAAACGCGAATTTAAAAAAGTCTTTTAACACTCGTATCGTAACGAAATACTTGTTAAAAACTAACTTTTTACAAATTTTCTGGGCGCATAACCTCTAATAAAACAACTCGTTTGTAGTGCAGAACAGAACTAACGTTTTTTTTTTTTAAATATGACACAAAGCCATCACAGATGGCAGCACATGTAATTATATACCATAGATATAACATTTTAGACATTATTGTGTTTATCTATGACTTTTCTACAATATTCCGTATTAGAACAGAGTACTCATCACCCTCCTGCAATATGTACCCTCTCTAAAAAATCACCCTGTATAGATAGGATTTCTATCACCCAACTGTACATTTTAGTTGTTATTTGTCATGTAGGTATACTACCCTTCGAGCTACTGAAATAATTCGGATTTTTTTTTTTTGCGATGTTGTATCATGTGACTTAGATGTTGCACCAGTCAGCTGGTTTTAAATATTTAAAAACAAATTAGATTCCAGCAGTTTTGTCAAACATACTGAAATAGCGCGTTATTTAAAAAAAATGAATATCTGCATTTTGAATTCATATCCTCGAGCTTAGTATAAAATTAATTAAATTCTTATCTAGCTCTTTTCACACGTAGTTGTGAGTAATTGTGTGCTTTTATCGAAATATTAATAAAGTAACACGCTTAACAAATGCTAAAAACGCTTAACAGCCAGTTTGCCGCTAAATTTAGTGCTAAAACATAGAATTATTACATCTGGAATCAACATTATGAACACCAGAATGAAGCCAATTTAAAGTGCACCGATCGCGCGTAACTACTTGATATTTTGAATCAACATCATAAATAAAGTGAAATTTTAAAGAACTTATGTGTATGTAATATTTTATTAGTGTGTTAAACGAATTGAGTGTCATCGGTACACTAACGCTAGAATATCGTGTAGTTACGCGCGATCAGTGCACTTTAAATTGGCTTCATTCTGTTGTACATGATGTTGATGTAATAATTATATGTGCTAAAACTAGCATTGGATTCCAGTTTTTAATTAAACAACAATTTCATTCACAGGTAGTAATATTAGTTATAGGCAACAGAACAGGTCCAGACGATCCCAATAGTCTCGAAAACACATGCTCAAAAGCCTCAAACTGGTGCGCCAGAGAAAAAATACGCCATTTCGAAGTAAACGCGATGGATCGGCCATCTTTGTACGAACCCTTCATATTTATGACTTCAAAACTAAATCCGGCGCAAAATAAAACGACGTTCCCTCAACTTAGTACATTGAGTAAATTAACGAAGAATAATAAAAGTGAGCCTATGTAACGATACTTTTTAAATCTATGCCCTTTTTGCTATCACCCGTAGCACGTAAAAATACTTTTTTAGCGCGGGAATTTTATCGTGTTAGCGCGCTAAAAGTCTATTTAAAAAATAAATTAAAAAAAGGTTTTCTTTTATATAATTAACCATGTTAAATAAAGTGATTTTATCCTTAGAAAACATGAAAGTACAGGGTGTGATTTTTTTGAATTTTAAAAAGTTATACTTTCGGATAGAGTTTCAAAAAATCTTTGGATGCAGTTATGTTCCAAACAAACTTAGCCGAAATCACTAATGGTGTATTTCAAAACTCCACCCTGTATAAAGCGTCTACAGATTACATAGATTTGTAACATGTGTGTAATCTGTGGTAACCCTGCAAAAATATGTATGTATGTGTATTTTAATTTATTATTTCTACTAAGTACCTGAAAAAATGTTTATACTCAATATTATCATATCAAATACTATTCTAAAATGATCTCATCTAAATTACTAACACTATTTAATGTAACAAAAGAACTTAAACATGAAACAACATGAACAACAAAATGAAGCCAATTGTAAGAATGCCGAATGCTTTTGATCACTCAACTGGGAACGTCACTATTCGCTAGATCGCGAAACTGGGGACTTCGTTCGGAATCAATACCGTGTTTGAGACCCTTTTTAAAACATTTCTTTCCAATAATTTTTAATTTTGATTTTTAATTAAAGCTTATATTTTTGTAAATCTTTATTATTAAACGACGCTGTATTGCGTTTTCAGTGAAAATATATCATCTCCGTAAAATGTGAGACGATTAAAAATGTAAATAAAACAAGTTTTAGAACTGTACTCAATTTGGGCTCCTGCCACAGACTTGGCAAAAGTAAACAAACCAATTTGGTTGCCGATCCCAGTTGAGTGGTTACACACACACATAAGTACTTTGAAACTTCAATTTGTTGTTCACGATGTTGTCTCCAAATGTTTTAGTTCTACGATTGAATCTACAAAAATGGTTTAATTTGTTTAGAAATGTTTGTACTTAAATGAAATAACATGTTTTATCTTGTGTGTGTTACTCTAGTTTAAATTTAGTACGTCGCCATTTTGTCGTGTAAATTGCAAATGGCGGACGATAAACAGCTGTTATATTGTTATTTTATTTGTAGTTTCAGCCCCATATTACTGTAAAATATCATCGAAAATATCATGTAAATTAAGGGGCATAGATTTAACAAATGAAATTATGTATTAAAAGTATGGTAAGGTTTAATATCTTAAAATTTAGTGCAATATCATAAAACGCCTAAGGTGCTTGAAAAATGCTTAATTTTTATTAATTAATTCGATTTTTATCTATTATGGATATCTTTACTATTTTGAAAGCAGTATTTTAAAATTTTAGTTTTATAAGATAATCATTGTTTCATAAAAATAGAGAAATGAAATATGTATGTTTTGTATTGTTTTCTCAGAATTTTTTAATGATACCTAAAATGAATTACTAAAAATTAGGGGTGTGCGAATATCGTTCGAATCGAATCGAATCGAATATCAATATTCGATTCGAAATTCGAATCGAATAATTCGAATTTTCGAATTATTCGAAATTCAACGAATATTCGAAAAATTTCGAATAATTCGAAAACTTTCGAATATTCGTCGAATTTCGAATAGTATCGAATTTGACTACGACGATGTATCGGAAATAGCACAAGTGTTGGAGCATGTTTTAATAGCAATTTATTGTTCCTGATAATTTACGTACAGCCTAGTCAATTTTACTATTTTTATAATTGGGCATAACATGAGTGTAACCCCTTGCATGAAAATGAAAAAAAAAGAAGAACGAAGATACTGTTCGAAATTTTGAATTGTTCGCAACTTTTCGAACTATTCGTAACCTTTCGAACTATTCGAAATTTTTCGAATATTCGACGAATTTTGAATAGTTCGAAGATTCGAATTGTTCGATTCGAGTTTCGAATCGAATATTCGTATTCGATTCGGAACGAATAATTCGTGAGTTCGAATTATTCGCACACCCCTACTAAAAATATATTTCTAAGATTGTGTGTGTTATAGGGATGTTGCAAATATTCGTTACATCCCTAGTGTGTTAGTACAATTCTTGTTGGAACGAAGTTCCTTATCGCGCGTTGTGAAAGGGGGCTAGACGGAAAAAAATCTACGAAAAGTTGTCACGACACTTTTTTTGTTTTAGATGATTATCGCTAGATGGCGCTGTGATTAAAATCTTTTAAAACACGTTCCTTTATAAATTATAAGATATCTTTTAATCGAAAGGAACTTCGTTCTATTCGGGTGTCCCATGACACCTCTCAAGTTTTTTTTATTTAATATTGCTCGATTAGATGTACTTAGCTTTATTACTTAAACATAAGTTAAATAAGCCACAGAATCTCCTAAAATGTTATGACAAATTAATTCTTTTAGATTTAAATAAAATAATACAAATAATATTGTCTTTTTATTATTTTCTTTGTCCATTGTACAGGTTTCCTTAAGATGTTTTTCTTCACAGTTTTATCGTGATAAATTGCTCATAAATTTCTTCAAATTGAGTTTTATTGCGCCTATAATAACCACTCAACTGGGATCGGCAACAAAATTGTTTTTTTTTACTTTTGCCAAGTCTCTGACAGGAGCGAAAATTGAGCACAGTTCTAAAACTTGTATTGTTTACTTTTTTTAATCGTCTCATATTTTACGGAGATGATATATTTTGGTTGAAAAATAAATACAGCGTCATTTAAAAATAAAGATTTACAATAATATAAGGTTTAATTAAAAATCGAAATTAAAATTTATTGGCTCTTTATTGGCGTGGCTCAAACACGGTCGTGATTCTGAACGAAGTCCCCAGTTTCGCAATCTGGCGAAAAGTGACTTTCCCAGTTGAGTGGTTAAGGCTTGGGAATCAAAGCATATGACGTACGTTTCTTAGTACTCCTTTAGACAGACAGGGAGTATTTTTTTATTGCTAGATATACAAACGAGATTATTTTGATTATTTTATTTTTATTTTAAGCGGTTACCATGAGGGAACTGGTTGTGGATATTTAATACGTGACATTTTTATTCGATCAGTTTGAAACAGGGCAAAATGCCCTAAAAGCCCTGAAAGACTACAACCAAATTTAGGATAAAAAAATGTGTTATTATTATCTACGACTACTAAACAAGTTTAAAAGTCGTGGTGGTCGAGTGGTCGAAGCGCTTCCTTCCGAACGGGAGATCGCGGGTTCAAATCCGGCCGGCTTGTACCTCTAAATCTAAATGTGAAAAAGATTTATATGCAATTTTTCACAACACCGCTGACTAAAAACGGTGAAGGAAAACATCGTGAGGAAACCTGCATGTCAAAAAAGGATTCTAAAAAAATCCTTTGAAGATATGTGAAGTCCCCAATACGCAATATGCCTAATCCCTCTTCTGAGGAGACCTGAGCCCAACAGTGGGTAGTAATGGGTTGGTACAGTACTAGACAAGGGATTGAAATAAAACAAAAGAATATATAGCAATATTTTATTTTGCATTTGAAAATGTACCTAAACCTCATAACTACAGCTACAGGATATTATCCTTTCTACCTACTCAGTAAAGTGATAGTTCAACTCTTCCTTGAGCATTATCGATAACAATATCTAAGTAACTTGCAATAAACAATAGAACATCATTTCTATTGACACACAGTTATTATGGAACAGCTATTTTTTTTAAATCAGACCTTTTTGGTCACAGATACTATAGAATTCTCAGCGCCTCATCCATCTATAATATAAAAATGAATCGCAAAATGTGTTGGTAAGCGCATAACTCTACAACGCCTGGACTAATTTGGCCAAATCTTTTTTTTAAATGTTCGTTGAAGTTCAAGGATGGTTTTTACGGCGAGAAAAAATCGAATAGTTGCCGGGAAAAATGAAAAAAAACGGGTCATAGGGCTCACGCAGACGACGTCGCGGGCAGCAGCTAGTTGTTAATAAATATTCGCTTAAAGTGAATTTACCTTCCTTTTATTGAAGTTTCAGAGTACCTACATAGAAATTTTAATTGTAATTATTACGTTCTGCGTGTAGTTTTGTCCAGAGTAATTTTTGGAACGAAGTTCCTTATCGCTCGTTGTGAAAGGGGGCTAAACGGAAAAAAATCTTACGAAAAGTTGTCACGACACTTTTTGTTTTAGATGATTATCGCCAGATGGCGCTGTGATCAAAATCGTTTAAAACACGTTCTTTATCGCGCGTTATTTGTTTTAGATGATTATCGCTAGATGGCGCTGTGATCAAAATCTTTTCTTTATCGCGCGTTACTTTAGGAAAAAAAATATAAGATATGTTTTAATCGAAAGGAACTTCGTTCTATTCGGGTGTCCCATGACACCTGTCAAGTTTTTTATTAAGCACTGAGAATTCTTCAGATTTACATTTCACTTAAATATACATAGGTAATTTACAATAAAAGATAAGGAGACAGAAAAGACAAAATGTTAATAATAAAAAGAACAAATTTGGGTACTCTTTAGGTACTTTACAAGATAATAGATTGAATTTTAAAACACCTAAACAAAGTTTCAAACTCGTAAATATTTTTGCAAATTTATTCTCAATTTTAAATGTTTTCGTAACTAACTTAAATATTATTTTACAGTAACTTGTACTTACAGGGCCCGATTGAGATGAAATGAAATGAAACGAAATACTTTATTTTCAACATTGATGACGTACTCATTCTTGTTGACGTCAAAAGTTACAAGCTACCACCAGTTCGGACACAAAAAATATTAATTGTAGCCACCGTCCTGAGAAGAACTGGCAAGAAACTCAGCGGCATGTCTTTTTTTTTGTATAATGATATTTTGTAATCAACAAATCATTTTAAACCATCAATTTCGAATTACGTTTATGCAAAAAACGACTTGAATTTTTCTTCTTCTGGACCAATATTCACTGTAAGGACCAAAAATGTTTGAGAATAAGAGTCGACAACAAGAAAACAAGCAAAATAGCTCGCTAGTTGCCGCTCTAATAGATCCTGAAGGTCAAATATATATAGTTTTTACTCTACAAGTACTGCATATCTGTATAAACTCAAATCGGGCCCTGTTTTCATTAAAACACACGCCGATGTTACCCCTGTAGACAGAATGCTAGGATTCCGTCTACATTTACCCCTGTTTTAAGGTTAGCACAGTATTATCTATGACAGACCACGTTTTCGCGCCATCTTAGCTTAGCTTGGCGTGCGTTCTACGCTTCAAACTATACTAAATAAACCAGTGACTAGCTTCGCTGCATTTAACATTAACTGTCTATTAAATTTCTTTAAATACTCGCGGTTATCTACATCCATTACACAATTATTAAATGGGTTCTTACCACGATTTTTATCAGATTCCAGTGGTACCGGTAAACGAACGAGACAGAGGGTAGACAGATTTGTCTGCTCTTAAAATAACCTACGCGCAGTCGTATTCTCGTGATACTAGATTTAATAAAAATCGAGGTAAGAACCCGTTTAGTAATTGTGTAAGTTGTATATTATTTATTTTAAAGCACTCAGAGATTCTTTTAGCATCCACTGCTGGACGTGAATCATTTCCGTCCCTACCAAGATCATCATGCAATATTTTTGCACAGGATTTCATAGTACAGCTACTATATCAACTGGAAACGTCACTTTTCGCTAGATGGCGAAACTGGGGACTTCGTTCGGAATAACCACCGAGTTTGTGCCTCTTTTTATAAACATTTTTTCCAATTAATTTAGTTTCAATTTTTAATTAAACCTTATATTTTTGTAAATCTTTACTATTAAACGACGCTATATTACATATTCAGCGAAAATATATTATCTCCGTAAAATATGAAACAAACAAGTTTTAGAACTGTACTCAATTTTGTCTCCTGCCACAGACTTGACAAAAGTAAACAAACCAATTTTGTTGCCGATCCCAGTTGAGTGGCTATGACTAGACCTGAAGCCTAATAACTTACTAAATAACTTTTGTTCATTTCTGTTGTGACTATAGAGAACATTCTTAGCTAAACGATGTTATTAATCTTCAAATCTCTGAGTGGTCGTAAACTATGATACCAAAACCATCACATTATTACTTAAAATACTTAAACCATTAAAATACGAGATTATACCTCTTTCATAATTCTTAGAGGTAATAAAGAACCTTCTACTTGAAAAATAAGGTGAAAAACCCAAGTAGGGTGACCAACCCAGATGCTCGTCATAATACATATACTGTAGTACTTTTAGATAAATGTTTTTTTATTAAATTTTATATCATTATAATGAATGTAATAACAATCGAAAGTGATAATATTATAAAGCTGAAGATATGTTCTATTTATTAACACCAAAATAAAAGAATAGTTGCGTTTGACTACAATTTGGAAGTTGTCATAAATTGGACTTTGCTCTTAATTGGGTTGGGCACCCTATATACACTTTTATCAGTGTCAAAAATTGGCACAAAGCCAACACTTGGGTCGTTCGCCCTATTATCCATAAAACATTTTTTAAACTGGAATTTCAAACCACATTTTGTCTTCATGATTGTGTTAAAACTTATCTTATTTCGATATAACTAATAGATAACATTTTTTTTTGCTTTAACAAACTAATTATAGAAAATCGCGCTTTTGGGAATAACAATTTGTAACTGGTAGTTTTTTTTTTATTTATCATGGCACTGGATACTAATCCATAAGCCAGGGTATAGATT
This sequence comes from Trilocha varians, assembly GCA_030269945.2. Classification (NCBI taxonomy): domain Eukaryota; kingdom Metazoa; phylum Arthropoda; class Insecta; order Lepidoptera; family Bombycidae; genus Trilocha; species Trilocha varians. The sequence continues at coordinate 334,464 of AP028271.1, forward strand.
TTTCTAAGATTTTTCTTGCGCTTGGATTTTCTTTTTCAACTTGATTTATTATTCAAGTAAGTGGTTTTCCCTGGTTTTTGGCCTAGTTCTTTTGCTGCAATTAATTAACTATTTACATTTCTACTTGCACTAACTAACTCCCTAATTCCTATAGGCAGACGCCACGTGATTTTAGTAAACAACATGAGCTTTCAATCATCTATGACCTCCATTTTGAAAGCAACGGGTTTCCGACCAATAGGCTTCATAGCCAATCTTCCATGGTTCTTAACATTCATAATCTCGTCGCTGCTCGAATCGTAATGATCGCTGGAGTCAGACTGAAAAGAGAATTCAAATTAATATCTAGATGTTTTTTTTAAAATAAATTTAGGCTGTACGTACGATACTGTTGCATAGTACAGTCCACGCCATCAATTATTTGAATATTGTATTTTGTGAAGAAATTGTTTTAACAATTAAAAGTAATTAGGCAAGGTATACACAGGGTGATTTTATAGTTACAAAAAGTGATGTGAAATAAAAAAAAAATTAAAGATTTGCTTGTAATAAACTGTAAAAAACATTCTTAAAGTAAAAATTAATTCAGATTATTTTTATATTAATTAAATTATAATCTAAAAAATACGTGCAAAAAGAATGGAAGATAAGCGTGTTATGTAACAGCGTAGGATAGAACAAGACACACATTTATTTCTTGTTTCGGCGCGCGATGCTCGTCGGCAGCCGGTTCGAAGACCTCGCCTCGTTGTCCACACACTACACAAACATATATACAGCACACAGTTAGCATTATTTCAAGCTAAATACAGTTTATACAGAATATACAGGGTGTTGTTGCCCGGTGAAACAATACGTTAAGGGCTTAATCTATATCACTTTTCAAATCATATGCACATACTTTTGAAACGGAGATAGTTACTTTATTTTCCCATACAAAGTTGAAAAATTATTATTTTGTATTATTTTTGACAACCCTACCCTGACCTACATTTAGCGTGCTATATCTATTTTCACGAACACAGGCGCATGTATCCTGTTTAGAATGTGATTTTTGTCCCGTGTATTATTACAATGTTCTAAGATACAGGAGGTGACTAGCCGGCTCAAGTCTTTAGCTGTTGGTGTAGGTCAGTACGGTAGGGTTGATCGTGCACCAATTAACACGTAGTTTTGATTAGTGATAACTGATATATTATGCCTAGAAAACCCAGACTTGGTGGATGGCTTCTACATCAAGTATACTATTTGCTGTGAAAGTATTGTTTCATCGGATTTTAACACCCTGTATAGATTATATAAAAACTACACTACTCTGTTAAGACAGTAAAAATAACTTGATTGACTTGAATTACTTAGTAAACTTAGCCACGCCTGCTAAGCAGCTTCATTGTAAAAGTATGCAAACTTGCTGCTTCATTATTAATTTAATTTGAAAGCTTTAAATCAAAATTACTAATATTACATACTTTAAAAATAATCAAATAAAGAAAAATCAAGTTCCTCAAAATCTCACTTGACAAAATCACAATATATTTTGCAATATTTCATATTTAAATTGCTTATTTTATGGTGTTATTTAAACCTGAAGGATTATTTTGTTAGTATGTTATTGACAAAGGATGATTTTGTTTTAAATTATAATATTTTATGATGATCTAAATCCTAATGTATATTCATTAAACCTCTCTGAAATATATCTGAAATATTTGATATATAAAATTGCGACACTTCTCTCTAGGTTAACCCATTCCAATGATTTCTTTAACTACGTTATCTAATTTATTTAGATTCTTACCACGATATTTAATAATTCCAATATTGTAGCGCTTTTACAAGCTTGTGATTTAACAAAAACCATGGTAAGAACCCATTAAAAATTAATGTAAGTCAATTTCTTTTTAAAATCGTATTTAAAATTCTTCATATTGTCCTTGTGTTAGCTTACGTCAAAGTCACCGATGGTAAATTTAGTGGTGGCAGCGTCCGCGACCAGCTGAGCCGGGGCCGGCGGAGCTGACTCAGGGGAGATCACCTGTGTGGTGGGGAGAAACACATATGCCACGATATTAGTAGATTAGCACCCAAGACCATGAAGCTAGGCTGTATTAGTATTCAGTCGCTTGTTAACATGAAATGGTTATTAACTAGGGGTGTGCGAATAATTCGAACTTACGAATTATTCGTTCCGAATCGTAATCGAATATTAATATTCGATTCGAAACTCAAATCGAATAATTCGAAGATTCAAAATTCGACGAATATTCGAATAGTATCGAATTTGACTACGACGATGCATCGGAAATAGGACAAGAATTTGTATTTTGTAGATAATATCTTGAATGGGTCGTCGTCATCGAAATTTTTTGAATATCCGTCGTAATAATCGAATATTAATATTCGATTCGATTTGAACGATATTCGCACACCCCTATTGTTAACATAAACGTTTCAACTCACATCAGTAAAAGCTATTAGTGTAAGAGAAGTTATGTAATTGCTATTTATTTTAGACATTTGTTAATGTTTCCCTTATATGTTGATGAACTAGCCCAATTCACATGTATTTGTATTTCAGGAATGTTAATCGGAATTATCTCGATGTTAAGTTACAACGTTTTTGCTTGCTTTTTGTATTAGTCAGTGAATCTATACATTTTAAGGAAGAAATGATTTTTAATTGTTAACTATCTTTTATTCCTTTTGTCACTAGCGTAATAGTGTTCAACTTTGAAATAACAGATGTAAAATATTACGTTTAAATTAAAATACAGCTAATTGAACCTTACTAATATTTATTTATTTATTTATTTTAGGAACATCAACAGTATGACATATTAAACAATCTTTCAATAACAATTCACAACTTAATTTCTAATATGCAGTTAAGTAATATTTTACTTTGATAGCTATGTTAAAATCAAAGTTGAACAATACTTTTCAAACTTCTAGCATTTTATTCTAGCTTTATATCCACAAATAGGTTAATAGCGATGATAACGCTTCACATACAAACATTTCAGTGCGATACAAAAATAAAATAATTTTTATAATTCATCAAACCACTTTTTGTTCCGACTGTAGGCTTATAAGTTACTGTCATTGATTGTCAAATGTCAAAAGTGACATACAGCCATAACCTGAAAATTACATTTGTAACTTTATTCCTTTGTTTTAAAGTCTAAAATACATACATCTTGGTCGCTCATCATTTCTTTGGTAGATACGGTGGTTTCAATGCGTCTGATCGAGCCCTGGTGGATGTCCACATCGAAAGCAAGGCATTGGAACCTCCTTAGTAGAAGGACAGCAGGAATGGGCAGGATTCCAGCCAGTACCATCACGATTGCGATCACTAACACCCAAGTAGGGTATTGAGTTTTGACCACGTGACCCTAGAAAAAAAAAATTCAAAATGGTTTCCTTTCCTCTCTGGTTTCTCATCATGGGACTTTTCAAATATTCTATGCCAACAAAAAGAACATTAAAATTTGAGAGGTGTCAAGGGACACCCGGATGGAACGAAGTTGCTTTCGATTAATTAGTGAGGGAATTGTAATAAAATTTTATTTTTTTAATTTATAATAATTAATTAGTTAGTTTAAAACGTCTGTCTTTCTTATAGAAAGAGAGATAGAGACAGACGTTTTAAAATATTTTGATCACAGCGCCATCTAACATTAATCATATAAAACAAAATAAGGAATTGTTTTAAAAGATTTTAATCACAGCGCCATCTAGCGATAATCATCTAAAACAAAAAAAGTGTCGTGACAACTTTTTCATTACAATTTCCGTCTAGCCCCCTTTCGACAACGCGCGATAAGGAACTTCGTTTCCAAAATTGGTTTATAAATGACGAAGTTATCCGCGGTTGAGAAAGCATGATTGTACGATCCAGTTGAGAAACCTCCTTTTCGACGTTGGTATGTATGTAATGTATTGCACATTTTATGCAGAATTCAAGAGGAAAGTCCCTACAGTAAATTCCCTATATAAGCGATCAAATCTATGCGTGAGTGTTCATTTATGCTATGTAAATAATAATTTTCCTCAATGTATTCTTGGTATCAGTAACACAAGACTTATAAAAAAAATCAAGAACAATACAAAACTATTAGTAAAACCTTATAAAATTTAACTGAGATGTGCGTAATGGCCAAAGTACCTATAGTTTGGGGCAAGAATAAATGCACTTTGACTTTTAGAAAGAGAGCAGTTCATAGCTTCGGATTTATAGAGCGCTTTCTCTGTCGCACACAGCTTTGTGACATTAATTATTACTGTCATATACAGGGTGATTTCTTAGTGAGGGTACATATTGAAGGTCATGGTAGCTGATGGTTATATACGATCAGTAAAAATATTATTTCCAAAGAATATGGCTTAATGCCGTAGTAATCGCAACTTAAAAATATCTAAAATTCTTGCAAAATGATGGTTTTTCGACAGCTGATGGGTGTGTCGGAGGTGTGGGGTCAGCGAGATCACTAGAGGTCGTTAGTCAACACTCTTTTAGTCGAAATTGTTTATGTTTGAGGTAGTTTTGTCGAATTAGGATTTAAAAAAAAAAAAAAAAAAAATGTATTTCTACCTATTTTTTGCAATATTCCGTATTAGAACAGAGTACTCATCACCCTCCTGCAATATGTACCTTCTTTAACAAATCACCCTGTATATTATATACGCTTTAGTTGTTAAAACTCAATATTTTTACATAATTTCCTAAAAGTCGAAGTTTTCAAACTATACCTACGTTCTAACAAAAAAGGATCATTAAAATCGGTTCGACGGGACGGAGTGTTCGACAATTGATATAAACCTGCTTTAATATTTGAATTAAAAAAAACAAAATACCAATATTATTGTGGTACCACATTATTAGTTTATCTTGCTGTGTTAATAATCTTTATTTACCGCTAGAGTTTCCTTATATTTAAGCTTATAATATGTGTCAGTCATATTATTCCTTCACGATGTTCTTGACGTGTTTTCTGTTAATATTATTTGTTAATTATTCCAACTCCGAGTATATTCTTGATACTAAAGTTGGCAGAGTGATTGGACTAAGAAATGATTATGGAAGTGAATATTTAGGAGTGCCGTATGCTAAAGTTGATCTTGACAATCCGTTTGGGGTGAGTAACCCAGTTTACTTATGATCTGTGTAGTTGCTATAAAATTTAAAAGCATTTTTCTCGTCTCTAAATATTTTTATTCATTTGAAAAATGATAATAAATTTATTTATGTTTGTAAATTGAGACTTAACCAGGATAATGTTTCGAAAATCTTTCTTGCAACATACATTTTGAGCTGTTAAAAGATTGATTGATTTAAGTTTTTGAAAATTTGAAATATGCATCCGAACCCCGGCTGAGGTCAGAACCCAGCACGGGGTTTGGAAGGACGGCGCGACGCGTTACGCGCTCGGCACTCTTTCCCGCGCCGTCCCAACCTAACTGTTTTTTTGAGTCAACCAATTTTGAAAATTATTTTTTTGTTTATAAGGTACATTACCGTACACATTAATTTAGGTATTAATTTGATAAAAACCACAGTAGTGTTTTTGCCGTTATAAGAAAATCGATGTTGGTCATTTTCATGTAAAAAATATCATCTACCGATCTCCTTTTTAAGCTCCGTTTGTATTTTTACAGAATTCACTTCCCCATCCCCATTTCGAGGAGCCGTTTAACGCATCAAATCCATTAACAAGATGTCCGCAAGCTGGTCGTATTGTCGGAGGCACTATACAATGTCTTACACTCAACATTTACGTGCCAAACAACGCCAATATCAACCAACCCGTGCCAGTATTTGTCTGGTTCCACGGAGGCGGCTTCAGAATGGGCAGCGCTGGAGAATATGGTGGCAAACATTTGGCCCAACACGGCATTATAGTTGTTACAGCCAACTATAGACTTGGACCATACGGCTTTTTATGTTTGGACGAGAAACTTCCAGGAAACCAGGGTTTGAAAGACCAAGTAACTGCCCTGAAATGGGTCCAAGCCAATATTGGAGATTTTGGCGGTGATAAGAACAAAGTGACGATCGGTGGCCAAAGTTATGGAGGAGGAGGAGTTGATCTTCATGTTTACTCGAAATTAAGTGAGAAACTATTTGATAAAGCCATCGTACAAAGTGGATCGATGTATGCTGAAGGCGCATTTGTTAAAGGTGACTTTGAAGCCGCCAACAAACTGGCACAACATTTGCAATGTTTCACCAACAATACCAAAGATGCATTGACCTGTCTGGCTACTAAAGATAGCATAGAAGTAGTAGAAGCTGCAAGAGACATAGGATTGAAACTAGGAGCTTGTAAAGAAGTAGAAGGAACAGACAATTTCATCAAACAAGATCCTTTTCACGTAGATTTGACGAAAGGCAAAGATGTGGCCGTTTTATTTGGATATAACAGCAACGAAAACTATGCAGGGTTTGCCAACAAATCCGACGAATTTTACGAAACACTAGGAAACATCTTTCATCAGAAATTCAGCAAGAATTTTGTATTAGAAGAAAAAGACCTAGAATACCTATCAAAACTCACTCAAGAGTTCTATTTAGGACCAAATTCCACTTTGACTCCAATGGTGTTAAAAGAATCTTACGTCAAACTTAGTAAATTCACATCTGATTTTATGCTCAATTATCCAGCAGAGTGGTCAGTTGAAAACTACCTTCAAAAGGGTATTAAAGTCTACAAATATGTGTTTTCGTATACCGGTGGAAGTCCATATAAAAATCTACCAGGCGTCGGAGCTTACCATACAGAGGAACTCCAGTATCTATTCGACATGGACCAGTCAGGTCACTCTGATGAACAAAAGTTGATGAGAAGTAGAATGACGACGATGTGGGCCAATTTTGTCAAGTTCGGGTGAGTCGTCTATAAAATTGCCTTGTTAAGACATAAGGGGTTATTTAAATGTCATTATAATCTTTCTTTAAATAAAGTTGCAATGCAAGATCCATAAGTCCGTTCAGCCAGTGTTGATGACTCTCTGCTTTCCAGATCCCCTGAGATGGCTGTATTAATTTTATATGATTTTTTTTTAAAAGGAATATTTTTTAAATGCTAGCTTTTAAGATCCAGGATATCATATAGCAGTAGTGTGCTAGCTAATACAAGTAAAACTAGTCCAAATATGACTATCTTCAGCACAAGAGTCCTATGAGCACCTTCCAAATCCATTCCAATCAGCGCCATTTTGTCATATTATTGCATTGTCACCCCAAAGTTTGTCAAATTTGAAAATTTGCTACCCCTTTTTACTAGTCTTGAGTACATAGGTATTCGTTATTACATCCTTGAGTACATAATACTTTATTATATTTTCAGTAACCCCACACCAACACACACAGACTTACTACCAATTACTTGGACACCAGCCACTGAAGGACACAAGACATATCTCAACATAGACTTGGAAATGAAGATGCTGGTCAATGTGAATGAGTCTAGGATGAAGCTTTGGGCGGATATCTGGAAACGTTTTTGGAAGAATAGTCTGATACTTTCCAATTAAATCCGGGGTTTGCAAGTTAATTTCTTAGACATCGTTTCATGAAAAGCTGTAGGGACGCGATTGCATGCATGCACTTTTGATGCAAGCAGCAATGTATAAGTGCAGTGCGTAGCGCGACTACCCGGTCGTTCCGTTAAGAGCATAGCGTACACTCGCGTCCACACAATGACATTATTATAAACATATTCATTATTGTAAAGTGTGACAATAAATAATATCACTAGAATCAGTTGTTCATTTTAATTCAATGGTATCTATTAATGAGATACACAAGTAATATATAAAGGGATACACTCTTCCATTATAAGAGATACCCTAAAAAGCCATACTCAAAGTGCACTTCCTAGGACCAGGAAGCCTTCCTTAGAATTTAGGAAAAATAATAATTCTCTCTACACTAATCAGCTTTCAGAAATTGCAAGAACTTCAAAAATGACACCTCTCCTTGGTTTATTTTAAACAAATAGCATGTACTTTCAAACTAACTAATAAATACAATTGTTGAAGTGTCGAGTACCGTTGAGTCGGTATATTTCTAATATATATTATAAAGGCGAAAGTTTGTATGTATGGATGTTTGTTACTCTTTCACGTAAAAACTACTGAATGGATTTGAATGAAACTTTACCACAATATATATATACGACTAGACTAGACGGGACGAACCTGAAGTCCACGCGAACGAAGTCGCGGGCAAAAGCTAGTATGATTATAATTTTCGAATGTACAATGCATGTAAACAGATTTGTCTTATTTAAGGGATCCGTCAAATGTTTTTTTTTAAGTATTCTGCCAATAAAAAGTTTGAGAACTTATTCAGACACTCGCGGTTTTCTATAATACTATCATGCATTTTCAACGGGTTCTTACCGCGATATTTAATTAATTGAGTTGTCTCGATATTTCAACGTTGTTGCAAACGTGAAAGAGGGTAGATAGATTTGTTTGCTCTTAAATCGACCCGCAGTATCCAGTCTTCTCGTGATCATGACGTTTGCAACAACAACTTTTAGGTACTGTTTTCTTTCACTCTTTTCATTAGTAAAACTTAAGTAAAGCAACAGTACCTCAGTGGCGTCCCAGGCGCCGTATGTGGGCGGGTCCACGACCATGGATATGACGGAGGAGAGCAGGATGCAGGAGACCACGAAGGGCGCGATGTACCGCCACGTGACCTGCCAGTACACGCCGGGACGGTAGCCCGTCATCTCGAATATGTCCTTGCTGAACCTGAACACGGAGAAATGGAATATTTTTCAACATCAATTCATTGTTGACGTCAAAAGCTAAAAGCTACCACCACTTCGAACCGTGGGAGGGTGGCACGCGGTCCCATCTTGGCGGGTTTCGGAAAGCCCGCCGACCGAGAGAGCCGGTGGCCGTGTTCTCCGGCGGCTACCGGTTCAGCGTCCGGGGGTGTCACGACGGGAAAGTGTGCCGCAGTGCGTAACGCGTTGCGCCAACCGTCATAACCCCGTGCTGGGTTCTGGCCTCAGCCGGGGTTCGGGCGCTGAGTGTGAGCAGTTGGAGGTTTTAGTGAGGTTCAACTCCCACATACCCCTGATGGGGATCCGGCGATTTCCTCCAATTAAAACAAAAAAAAAAGCCAGTTCGAACAGCAAAAATAATTATAGCCACCGTCCTGAGAAGAACTAGCCAGAAACTCAGCGAGAGAGTTAGGTTAACCTCTACATAGTATAATAAACAGTCTATCTGTCCATATGTATGCTTAGATATCTAAAACTACGCAATAGATTTTGATGTGCTTTTTTACTAGATAGAGTGATCCTTAAGGGAGGTTTATATGTATATTTTATTTGGAAAAAAATAGGGATCCGTATGAAAATATCGAATTTGTAACATAAGGTGTAAAATCGAAAACCTATTTATGCGTACGCTGCAAAAACTATTAACAATAGAACAAAATGATGTACTACGGGCTTTTAGTTCTTAGTAAAACCTACAAAAAAGTCTACATGAGCATATATCTAACTATCATAGTTTAGTCACAATAACCGCTTTTATGTTCATGAAAAATATTAAATCGTCTTACGTTAGTATTTAAATCTAAATTTAGAAGAATTCCCGAATTTACATATTACACTCATGAATACCATTTTGTGTCTATGCCATTACAATTATTTTAAAGAATGATTTACGTATTACCTTCAGGCAACCGAGCCACATCGATGCCGAGTCTATAGATACTGTACCAGCAGGGTACGTTATACTATAACTACTTCAAAGAATCACGTTTAAGGGTTCTTTTTTTACATTTTGTGATACGGACCTCTAAATACGCGTCGTAGGGCGTAGCAGTGTGTGCACTTCAGCGTATTTTTCGAACAATTTGACAGATTTTCATACATTATTGACATATTTTACTACGCGCTACGACGCGGAGGGCGTACGCAGTGTGAGAATCGCCTAAAACGCTGGCCGCTACAAATATCGCGACGACATCGCGAGTGCTGTTTGAACCCCTTTGTGACGCAGACAAAATTGATCATCTACTAATAACTATAATAAAAAATACCATAGTTCTATTAAAAGTTAAATCACCTGTCATGTCCATATATGTAAATGACGGCGATCATCTCCAACAGCGCGATGACGACCAAGCCGATAGTTCCGGCGAACGAGTCGAACATCTTCAGCCAGTACTCGCCGGCGCCCGTCGTGAATATCAGGCCGACGAAGAAACAGAATGTGCATACTAGACCTATGTAGAATTTAAAACTGCTTGTTTAACTGGGTATTCTGTGGTAGGGATACTAGTAGTCTCATTATTGCGGATAGTCCATCAATCGAAAGAGGGGACGGGAAAGAAGAATTCAGATTTTTATCAATATTATATGAGATAATGCTCAAAATGTTTGCTTTCTAACAAAAAAAGAATCATCGAAATCGGTTCATATAACAAGGAAATACACGCAAAGACGCATAGCAAACCGTAAAACTGACAAGAGGTATCGAGGAAAAAAATACAGACGAATACCTCCTCCTTTTTGGAAGTATATCAAAAATACATCAAATTTGGATCACACGTTCAGCTTACAATGCCAAAACACACACACACACACACACAAACATATACCACTCCCTTTAAAACTAAAAAGAGATAAATTAAATATGCTTACCAGTAATAATTGGCTTGCTAAGTCGCTTAAAGAAGTCAATCTCGAAGACAGTGCACAGCATTCCCTCCATGATTCCTATCTGGCTGCCGAGGCCCAACGACAACAGCATCAAGAAGAATATTATGGACCAGAAAGGGGCCGGAGTCAGTTTCAGAATCGCTTGGGTGAACACTATGAATGCTAGGCCTGTGCCTTCAGCCGCCTGAGAATAATAAAAAAACTTGAGAGGTGTCATGGGTCACTCGAATAGAACGAAGTTCCTTTCGATTAAAAGATATCTTATAAAAAATATTTCCTTTCGTAACGCGCGATAAGGAAAATGTTTCAAAAGATTTTGATCACAGCGCCATCTAGCGGTGATCATCTATATCTATACTTATAATAAAATCGTAGAGAGGTCAATTCTGTACATTGAAAATATCAAAAAAAAAACTAGCAGGGGGTGTTTGGTTATCGATTCTGATGCCAAAAATGCAATTAGATTTTTTTTTGTCTGTTTGTCTGTTTATCTGTTTGTCTGTTTGTCTGTATCTTTGTGCACGCTAATCTCCGAACCGGCTGAACCAATTTAGTTGGGGTTTTTTGTAATGTATTATGGCAAGTCTCACTTAACATTTAGTCGTTGTTTTATCAAAATCGGTTCAGTATTAAAAAAGTTATAAGTGAAATAACGTCGATGGGTATTACGTTTTCGTGGCCAACATAAAGAGATCTCCAATTTATATGGTGAATCGTCGCAACTGGAGCTCTGACTAAAGTGGACGGCGGAATCAGTGATATTGAGTAATTCGTATTTCGACTGGAAAGAGTGCCGAGCGCGTAGCGCGTCGCACCGTCCCTACAAACCCCGTGCTGGGTTCTGGCCTCAGCCGGGGTTTGGACGATGAGTGTGAGCGGTTGGAGGTTTTAGTGCGGTTCAACTCCCACATATCGGGTGATTTCCTACAACTGAAAAAAAAAAAAAAAGTTAGTCTTTATTACATAAGCTCGGCCATTGAAAGTCCCATCCAAATCGACCCAGCCAATCATGTTTAGGCTCTAATGAAGCGTCCTGATGAGATCTTTGTGTAGAGGATGAATGTCAAGGTCTGATGATGGAGCTGGAAGGTGGCTATGGGAACTCCGTCATTAACCAAGATAACCTCATCGTGTTCAGGCTCTAATGAAGCGTCCTGATGAGATCTTTGCGTAGAGGATGAATGTCAAGGTCTGATGATGGAGCTGGAAGGTGGCTATGGGAACTCCGTCATTAACCAAGATAACCTCATCGTGTTCAGGCTCTAATGAAGCGTCCTGATGAGATCTTTGCGTAGAGGATGAATGTCAAGGTCTGATGATGGAGCTGGAAGGTGGCTATGGGAACTCCGTCATTAAGCAAGATAACCTCATCGTGTTCAGGCTCTAATGAAGCGTCCTGATTAGATCTTTGCGTAGAAGATGAATGTCAAGGTCTGATGATGGAGCTGGAAGATGGCTATGGGAACTCTGTCAATAAGCAAGATAACCTCATCGCGTTTAGACTCTAATGAAGCGTCCTGATGAGATCTTTGTGTAGAGCATGGATGTCAAGGTCTGATGATGGAGCTGGAAGGTGGCTATGGGAACTCCATCATTAAGCAAGATAACCTCATCGTGTTCAGGCTCTAATGAAGCGTCCTGATGAGATCTTTGCGTAGAGGATGAATGTCAAGGTCTGATTATGGAGCTGGAAGGTGGCTATGGGAACTCCATCATTAAGCAAGATAACCTCATCGTGTTTAGGCTCTAATGAAGCGTCCTGATGAGATCTTTGTGTAGACGATGAATGTCAAGGTCTGATGATGGAGCTGGTAGGTGGCTATGGGAACTCCGTCATTAAGCAAGATAACCTCATCGTGTTCAGGCTCTAATGAAGCGTCCTGATTAGATCTTTGCGTAGAGGATGAATGTCAAGGTCTGATGATGGAGCTGGAAGATGGCTATGGGAACTCTGTCAATAAGCAAGATAACCTCATCGCGTTTAGACTCTAATGAAGCGTCTTTATGAGTTCTTTGCGTAGACGATGAATGTCAAGGTCTGATGATGGAGCTGGAAGGTGGCCACTGTCTGCCTGGCTAATCTCTGGAATGGCTAGACCGATTCGGACGGGCTGACTTTCAATGACTGATAGTTTATGTTATAAGGAGTAACTTAGGCTATATTTATTTTAGAAATTGTTGTTTTTTTAAATTCTCGATGAAGTTCAAGGATGGTATTTACAGCGAGAAAAAAATCGAATAGTTGACATTGAATTGAGATTGGCGCAGACGAAGTTGCGCTGGGCAGCTAGTACTTATAATAAAATCGTAGAGAGGTCAATTCTGTACATTGAAAATAGCAAAAAAAAACTAGCAGGGGGTGTTTGGTTATCGATTCTGATGCCAAAAATGCAATTAGATTTTTTTTTGTCTGTTTGTCTGTTTGTCTGTTTATCTGTTTGTCTGTTTGTCTGTTTGTCTGTATCTTTGTGCGCGCTAATCTCCGAACCGGCCGAACCAATTTAGTTGGGGTTTTTTGTAATGTATTATGGCAAGTCTCACTTAACATTTAGTCGTTGTTTTATGAAAATCGGTTCAGTATTAAAAAAGTTATAAGCGAAATAACGTCGATGGGTATTACATTCGGTGATAGTTATTTATAAAAAATGCTTTAATAGCGCGACTTGGCCAGAAAATTATTATTTTATGGCATAAAAATACAAAATTATGATAATTTAAAATGTTTTAAAAGTAAAAATTCAAAAAAACCATGTACTCGAAGAGTTTTTACAGGCCAACATAAAGAGATCTCCAATTTATATGGTGAATCGTCGCAACTGGAGCTCTGACTAAAGTGGACGTTGATTGCGTGGGGCCACGCGTAAGGAGCGCGTAGGTAGTGGCGAGGCGGGCGCAACTTCGTCTGCGCCACTCTCAATTAACTGTTTATTATTAGATTTTTTCTCTCTGTAAAAACCAACCTTGAACTTCATCGAAAATTAAAAAAAAAACAATTTCTAAAATGAATATAGCCTAAGTTAGTCTTTATTACATAAGCTCGGCCATTGAAAGTCCCATCCAAATCGACCCAGCCTATCATGTTTAGGCTCTAATGAAGCGTCCTGATGAGATCTTTGCGTAGAGGATGAATGTCAAGGTCTGATGATGGAGCTGGTAGGTGGCTATGGGAACTCTGTCAATAAGCAAGATAATCTCATCGTATTTAGGCTCTAATGAAGCGTCTTGATGAGTTCTTTGCGTAGAGGATGAATGTCAAGGTCTGATGATGGAGCTGGTAGGTGGCTATGGGAACTCTGTCAATACGCAAGATAATCTCATCGTGTTTAGGCTCTAATGAAGCGTCTTGATGAGTTCTTTGCGTAGAGGATGAATGTCAAGGTCTGATGATGGAGCTGGTAGGTGGCTATGGGAACTCTGTCAATAAGCAAGATAATCTAATCGTGTTTAGGCTCTAATGAAGCGTCTTGATGAGTTCTTTGCGTAGAGGATGAATTTCAAGGTCTGATGATGGAGCTGGTAGGTGGCTATGGGAACTCTGTCAATAAGCAAGATAATCTCATCGTGTTTAGGCTCTAATGAAGCGTCTTGATGAGTTCTTTGCGTAGAGGATGAATGTCAAGGTCTGATGATGGAGCTGGTAGGTGGCTATGGGAACTCTGTCAATAAGCAAGATAATCTCATCGTGTTTAGGCTCTAATGAAGCGTCTTGATGAGTTCTTTGCGTAGAGGATGAATTTCAAGGTCTGATGATGGAGCTGGTAGGTGGCTATGGGAACTCTGTCAATAAGCAAGATAATCTCATCGTGTTTAGGCTCTAATGAAGCGTCTTGATGAGTTCTTTGCGTAGAGGATGAATGTCAAGGTCTGATGATGGAGCTGGAAGGTGGCTACAGGAACTCCATCAATAAGCAAGATAACCTCATCGTGTTTAGGCTCTAATGAAGCATCTTGATGATTTCTTTGCGTATAGAATGAATGTCAAGGTCTGATGATGGAGCTGGAAGGTGGCCACTGTCAGTTTGTTCTGGCTAATCTCTGGAATTGCTAGATCGATTCCGACGGGCTGACTTTCAATGGCTGATAGTTTATGTTATAAGGAGTAACTTAGGCTATATTTTATTTTAGAAATTGTTGTTTTTTTTAAAATTCTTGATGAAGTTCAAGGATGGTATTTACAGCGAGAAAAAATCGAATAGTTGACATTTAATTGAGATTGGCACAGACGAAGTTGCGCGGGGCAGCTAGTCTACAATAAAAAGTGTCGTGACAACTTTTCGTAAGATTTTTTCCCGTCTAGCTCCCTTTCGATAACGCGCGATAAGGAACTTCGTTCCAATATATTGTTAATACAAAAATGAAAACTACTGCTTTCCATATTTCTTGCATAAAAATTACTAGTAAGATCTTTATATGAGTTTGTCTAAAGTGATGCTTATGTAGGCAGACGAGCCAACGGGCCACCTGATCGTAAGTGGTTACCGTCGCTCATGAACCTCTGCAATGTCAGGCGACACTGAGGGGTCGCTACCTACGACCTAACTTTAAGGACCCTCCTCAAGCCTCGTTTGAAGAAGGACAATTCATAGCGCTCTGGGAATACCGAAGAGGGGGAGCTCATTCCATAGTCGGATGGTGCGTGGCGTGTTCCTGAAAGGGACCATGGATGGACGGTGGTTCCATATAGTAAGGATGAACTCCACCTCGACGCCGGGTGGTACGGTAATAGAAGGGTGATGTTGGAATCATCAAAATCGGTTTTCTAGAAAAACCATGCAAACACACAAAGCATGTCCGTTAAAAATTACCTTACACAACATAAACAACTCCACGACCACCATCTCCAGACCATCACCTTTCATGTGACACCGGAATCGTCCAAATACAGGGTGGATCTGTAACTTTGGACAATCTGACGTGGGGTGAATGACCTGTTGTAATAAAACTAAGAACCAGTTTTATTTTAGGAATTGGATAAAAAAAAATTTCATCATAGTATGGAAGTCCGCAACGATAGTCGTACATTTTCCATTCAATCTCAGAAAAAAAGTTTAATCGATCCAAAAAAGTAAAATGGGGCCAAATTGTATTTTGACAGGTCATTCACCCCACGTCAGCTGGGACAAAGTTACAGATCCACCCTGTATTTAGACGATTCCGGTGTCACATGAACGGTGTTGGTCTGGAGATGGTGGTGGTGGGACTTATGTATTGATCAAACTTTTTAATAATACTGGTGCCAAATTTGAAGTGAATCCGTGCAGTGGTTTTCGAGTTTATTCTGAAAAAAGTTGACTTTTGCTATCTTTTTTACCATAGATTATTTCTTACCTCTTCAAGATGCTTGCTCATGGTACATCCGGTAATATTGAAGGCTGCCATTTGCGTCTGGTTGAGACGAGGAAACTCCTCGCGATAGTAATCATGAGTTGAGTTCAAATTGAAACCACCGAAGTGGTACATGGCAAGCATTTTGATTTCTCTGAAAACATTTTTACAGTTTTTCATGTTGATATAGATCAATATATTCTAGTTGAAGTTACCTACAAAATAAAACTTAAAGAGAGAGAGAGAGAGACAGACATTTTAAAGTAACTAATTATTATAACTTAAAAAATATTTTGATCACAACGCCATCTAGCATTAATCATATAAAACAAAATAAGGAATTGTTTTAAAAGATTTTAATCACAACGCCATCTAGCGATAATCATCTAAAACAAAAAAAGTGTCGTGACAACTTTTTCATAAGAATTTCCGTCTAGCCCCTTTCGATAACGCGCAAAATATATTTTAGCTTATTACGTCGCTGTTCGAGAAGCTATCGAATCTAAGTCAACTGTCTATAAATCTAATGAACATAGCGAAGCCTTTGCGCACCAATATATTATTCTTCTTAACCCTCGAAACAAAAAAAGACCCCACGAAGGTACACGTTTGGTAAGATACTTAGCAATCAAAGCTACCCTTATTCAGACACTCGCGGTTTTCTATGATACTTTCATGCATTTTCAACGAGTTCTTACCACGATATTTAATTAATTGAGTTGTCTCGATATTTTAATGTTGTTGCAAACACAACAGTCACTCGCGGGTTCATGCTCAGAGAGTCTTGTAGATACAGTGAGTGTGGTGTGTCGTGATGTGAGTTCGAGTTCCAGTGGTACTACACAAAAGCGAACGAGTGCGAGGGTAGACAGATTTGTTTGCTCTTAAATTGACCCGCAGTATCCAGTTTTCTCGTGATCATGACGTTGGCAACAACAACGAAATATCGAACAACTCAATTAATTAAATATCGTGGTAAGAACCCGTTGAAAATGCATGAAAGAATCAAAGCTAAGTTCCACATGATGTCTAAAAATAGCCTATTTCCGTACTTTCCGACCTTTCTTTAAGTAATTAAAACGAATACATAATAGGTTGAAGTCACGCCATACAAGGGGCATTTCATCAAAGGAATTCACAACTGGCATTAAGTATTATGGAGTTTATTCTACAGCTGTGAATGATTTGAAATACTTTTTATTCATTTCACTAGCTTTACATTGTATTTGTTGACAATGATAATTTAATTGTTGTAATTTGCTGTTCTTATTATTTATCCACTCAACTGGGATCGGCAACCAAATTGGTTTGTTTACTTTTGTCAAGTCTGTGGCAGGAGCCAAAATTGAGCACTGTTCAAAAACTTGTTTTGTTTAGGTACATTTTTTAATAGTCTCATATTTTACGGAGATGATATATTTTCGCTGAAAATGCAATACAGCGTCGTTTAGTAATAAACATTTACAAAAATATAAGGTTCATTTAAAAAACAAAATTAAAATTTATTGAAAAAAAATGTTTTTAAAAAGGGGCTCAAACACGGTATTGATTCCGAACGAAGTCCCCAGTTTCGCCATCTAGCGAATAGTGACGTTCCCAGTTGAGTGGTATTGGTGAAGTGTTTTTTGTTGACAAGTAGATGAGCCAAAACTTCGCCAGAAGTCGATATCATAATGACGACATAGGATTCCATCGTTTCTCGAGTAGAGATCGAACTTCGAAGTTATTCACATTCATTCGATAACTTTTATTTACGTTTTGACATTCACATTGAAATACTCCACTTTGCAGAATATAATATTTTTCATCGAAATCGGTTCACATAGAAAATAATAAAAAAATTGTCCGTTTAAATACACATTTTTTAAACACAGATCCAAAAGAACTGGTCCGATCTTAAAAAAAAGAGACCCCAGTTCGACTATCACCATTCATCTGACACCAGAATCATTCAAATCGGGCCACTCAAACAAAGTTATCGATGAACAAACATTCTTTTTGGAAATCAAATCAAATTAATCTAAATCGATCAAAAATAAATACATTCCTTTGAAATAACATAAAACACAAAATCACATCTAAAACACTTACTTGGTAATACAAGCCTCCACCATAGTATGAGCTTTGAACCCAAGAATGCTGAAGATGACCACGGACGCGTAGATAGCGGTCAGAGCGTTACAGACAGACACTAACAGCACATCCCTCACACAGTTGTTATTGGGGGGGTTGTAGGAACCGAACGCGATTAGAGACCCGAACGCGAGACCGAATGAGTAGAATACTTGTGTGGCTGCGTCTAGCCATACTAAAGGTATTAGGAGTTTCTCCAGCTGAAAATTTATTTATTTATTATTGTAACAGAATACAGTCAAAACATAAGTTTTTCAAGTACATTATTACTAAGCTAGACTATATCCCTAAACATGTGTATACATAAGCAACAAAAAGTGCAGTAATATTAAAAATTATATTATACTTAAGAAAAATTAATAGGTTTTTATAAAATAATAAGAAAATACAAAAATTTTTTAGTCGTACATAATTTTCCTCACGTCAGATTGAAATTTTTAGAAGTTTTGCTCGAAAATATCAATTGAAGCATGGTGCTCTCTAGAAACATCATTGTAGGCGACACATCCTAACAATTGGGTTATAAAATGAAGTATTTTTTTTGTAAATTTGAAGGGAGAATACTTTAGAAAATCCATCCCGAGAAATGATTATGATTTAGTCATAAATGTGTCTTCGCAGGAGCGGAGTTAACTGGCAGCAATTGAAATAGCGAATGGAATTATAGAAGTCATTATGGGAGGTAAATTGAATAGTCTTCTATACAGGGTGGATCTGTAACTTTGGACAATCTGACATGGGTGTTGTAAATAGGTTTTATTTATTTGGAATTTTTATTATTTTTGAAAATGATTTGTCATAAAGAAACAAGATGACTTTTATATGAAAAAATGTACAGTTTTTAGTTTGGTTTTTATTGTTATTGAAGAAACATTGAATATATTTTTGACCAAGCTCCAGAGTATTTTTATTAATTAAAGTGCACCTTGAGGGATTTCCAACAGTGGGTGAATGACCTGTTGAAATATAACTTACAACCACTTTTTAGAAAATGGATGAAAAAAAAATATTTCATAATAGTATGGAAGTCCGCAACGATTGTCGTACGTTTTCCATACAATGTCAGATTTTTTTTTAACTGATCCAAAAAAATTTGTATTTCAACAGGTCATTCACCCCACGTCAGATTGTCCAAAGTTACAGATCCACCCTGTATAATTAGGCATTTAAATGAAATAATTTATTCTGAACATTAACGTATGGTATGTTGATGTCAAAAGAACACCAGTTCGGAAACAAAAACATATTTAAGTAGATTTTAGTCAAGGTATTATCAAGGTAATCGTTAGTAAATAAAAAAAAACCTAAGTATACGAAATTGTTTTTGTCAAATTTTCATTTGGACACGTTTATCTATGTTTATATGTCGTCATCATCAGCCTATAGACGTCCACCGTTGGATATAAGCCTCCCCCAAACCTCGCCACATCGACCGGTCCTGCGCCATCTGGCTGTTTTTGTGTTCAAGTGAAAACCTCTAAATTCAATTTAATTCTTACCTTAGGCTTGTACATATGGAGTATTCCGTCAGCCGATCCAGGTAATGTTATTCCTCTGAAGAAGAAAATAGTCAGAACCAGGTACGGAAACAGAGATGTGAAGTATACGACCTAAAATAATAACAGATTTTAAATTCGAAATTTAAGTAGAGTAAATTAATTAAAAAATGCTGATAAAATCCTGAATATCATGAAGCAGTAGAGTGCTGGTTAAGACAAGTAAAACGAGCCCAAACACGATGGGTTTATCTTGTTTAGTACAGGAGTTCCTATGGCCACCTTCCGACCACCATCAGATATTCCGTTGTGCCATAGGTGGAATCTAGTAAGTTGAGTTTATCAATTTCCCGGTTTTATACACATAATCGAGTGACAATGCAATAATTTGGGTACCGTAGAGCTGATCTGATGATGGAGTCGTTAGGTAGCTTTAAGGGGGGCGGCGCGACGAGAAAGAGTGCCGATGGCGTAACGCGTCGCGTCGTCCCTCATAACCCCGTGCTGGGTTCTGGCCTCAGCCGGGGTTCGGACGCTGAGTGTGAGCGGTTTGAGGTTTTAGTGCGGTTAAACTCCCACATACCCCACCCGACCCGCGGTGATTTCCTCCAACTAAAAAAGAAAAAAAAGGTAGCTACTCTTGTACGAAACCAAACCACTAATTGCGTTTGTCTTAGCTAGCACTCATCTTTTCCATAGATCCAAGATCTTAAAAATCATCATCATCAGTACCTTCCCGCTGCTCTGAATGCCCTTCATCACAATAAAGAAGACGATGACCCAAGCCAGCAGTAGATACAGAACTATCCACCACCGAGGTACTCCTGGTTCCTCAATGCTCGGAGACACGTCAAGAGCCTGTCTGTACCAGAAATACACCGTGGATGAGGCTTTGCTGCATTCGGCTTCAGCTGTACCATTGTCTTGGGGACAGCCTGACCATGGCAACTGGTCTGATGTTAGCTGTAAAGGAATTTATTTATGTAGGACGACAGTTGTGGGTCTATAGACATAGACATAAGTTTATTTGTGTGTAAAAAAGAACATACAGACACATATTTAAAAGTTAACAAAAAAGTTCACACACAAAACGGCCGAAACTCAGCATGTTGCCAACCACCACAGAAACATTGTAGTCGACACCCAGCGCTGGTTTTCAGTTCCGGCTGGCATCGACGACACACATGTCAAACGCGCACAACGAAGACATAAACTTATAAGTACTTAAAAGTAAAAAATACCCAAAAAAAAAATTAAAAAAAATAAAATTAGGCAAAAAATAAAAAGATGTAAAATTCAACTTAAAAAGCTATGTAGACCGGCCCCGAAAACAATAACAAAACGCAGAATGTTTAGTCTGTGCATATATATATTGTTGTTTTTGTGAGATCGGGCAAGGTTTTCAGACCTCTGCAATGCCAGGGGACACTTTTTTTGTGCTTTACAGACTTTTACTTTGTAATTACAATTAGATCGTTACTTTCTTTCTCATCATTTTGGAACATCCTGTGGACATTAGGGTTGCCAGATTTTCAAATTTTATAAGCCTCATATTTCCGTAAAAAGGCAACATACCACACTTTATCTATTTTAGTTAGTCTGTCTTAGTAATTATTAATAGAGACAAAAAAGATTAAAACTTCAAGTTCGAAAACTTCGCTGCCTAAAAGTGCCGTTAAACACAACAAATTTTTTGGCCGGACATGCGATAAAGCTTTAATAATAATAATAAAATTTATTCCAAACAATACACATGATTACAATTGAATAGCTTTAAATGTCCGACTCTATCCGGACTATCCTATAAAAACCAGGGGGTGTCGCGACGGGAAAGTGTGCCGCAGTGCGTAACGCGTCGCGCCACCCCTAATAACCCAGTGCTGGGTTCTGGCCTAAGCCGGGGTTCGGACGCTGAGTGTGAGCGGTTGGAGGTTTTAGTGAGGTTCAACTCCCACATACTGATCCGGCGATTTCCTCCAACTAAAACAAAAAAAAAAAAAACTCTAAAAACCAGCTAAAATCGTAACAGATAAACATGTTTCCTTTCTCTCAACTCACCCGAACACTGTTAAACAAATAAAAGAAGACCCAAGTGATTATAACGTTGTAGTACAAAGCTACAAACAGAGTGACCACACAGCTGGAGATCCCGATCCCACCCAGCCAGGGATGTATAGTGTTCCAGACACCCAAGCAACCCAAGCGCATCTTCTGCCCAATCGCCATTTCGATCAGGAACAGGGGTATGCCCACGATGACCAGCATTATGAAGAATGGGATGAGGAAGGCTCCTGGAATAGAATATATTTTGATGGCTTAAAATACAAGGTTTTTAAAATCCTGGATATTATGTAGCAGTAAAGTGATGCCTAAATGTTGATTTACGACGGGTCTATCTTGTTTAGTACTTGAATTCCAATGACCACCTTTCGAATCCATCATCAGATCAGCGCCATTTTGTCATATTATTATATAGTCACGCGATATATATCTGCGTGCAAAATGTCAATTACGTCCAGTGCAAGTTAATATAAAGCTTGCAAAATGGTAACGGTAAACCCAGTTCTTAAAAAAAAATGAGACCTAAGTTCGCCTATCACCTTTCATCTGACACCAGAATCAATCAAATCAGTCCACCCAACCTAAAGATATCGAGGAACAAACATAAAAAAAACATAGAGACGAATTAAGTACCTCCTACTTTTAGGATGTCGATCAAAATAGATAAGTGACTTCGCAGGGCCCTGGGTTTAGAAATCTCAAACTCTTATTTGAATATTATTATTCAAAAAGTTACATCATCATCATCATCATCAGCCTATAGACGTCCACTGCTGGACATAGGCCTCCCCCAAACCTCGCCATAACGACCGGTCCTGCGCCGTCTGCATCCAGTGACCTCTCGCGATCTTGACCAGATCGTCGGTCCATCTCGTGGGGGGTCTACCAACGTTGCGCTTACCGGTTCTTGGCCGCCACTCTAGAGCTTTTCGGCCCCAACGGCCATCTGTTCTTCGCACAATGTGTCCTGCCCATTGCCACTTCAAAGAGGCAATTCTTTGGGCTATGTCGGTTACTTTAGTCCTTCTGCGGATCTCCTCATTTCTGATTTGATCACGCAGAGAGACACCCAGCATAGCCCTTTCCATTGCTCTTTGAGTGACTCTGAGTCGTCTGATAAGACCCATCGTAAGCGGCCAAGTCTCTGATCCGTAGGTCATCACTGGCAACACACACTGGTCAAAGACTTTCGTCTTGAGACACTGCGGTATTGTGGACGAGAAATCTTTCCGAAGCTTCCCGAACGCTGCCCAACCGAGTTGGATTCGTCGCTTGATCTCTGCATCGAAGTTGGACTTACCTAACCGGACAGTTTGTCCCAGGTATACGTACTCGTCAACAACTTCAAGCACAGAGTCTCCGATAGTTATTGGAGAAGGTACGAGGTGGACATTTGACATAAGTTTCGTCTTGTCCATGTTCATTTTTAGACCTACTTCCAAGGAAACTCTGCTGAGATCATTGAGCATTGCAAAGTTACAATGATTCATAAAATAATTTAAATCCAATTCTTGAAACATATTGTGTACATATTGTGAACTGGTTACAAGCAGTTCAGTCCAAATTATTTCATTAAATTCATGTACCTACACCAATTAAACAGACTTACATAAAATTATAATTAACAAAAACAATAGCACTAATTAATCCTTAAATAATTAAACATCATTTTAAGTAAAATCAAAAAAGTAACATATAAATTCAGGCAACGGTCATCAAAACTTATTTCTACTACAATTAAACATAATTTTAGGTAAAACCCAAAAATTTAACAAAAAAAGTTCTGGCAGAGATTTCAAGACTGAGTGTATCTCTAAACTTTGCACTTAGAACTCCTAAAAGCTTTCTTGAACGGGATGGTATAAAAGTTTTAATGTCACAACAATGACATCAAATTATCTCTTCTGTTTTTATTTATTAGTATATATGTAGGTAAGCAATCTAACGTTCGCATTTTGAACTACTATTCATTTATAGAATGACAGCTCAAATGTCATTCAATTTGTGTTCATAATTTAGTTAAATGTTTGACATTTACGAAATGGGACGTTTTCGGTTCGCCCAATGGGCAGAAGATCGTTTGGCCGAAGATGAGCATTTTTACCGAAAAATCGTCTTTTCAGATGAAGCCCATTTTCACCTCGGAGGCTATGTCAATAAGCAAAATTGTCGCATCTGGGGGTCGGAAAATCCACACGTCAACATAGAGAAACCAATGCACCCACAAAGAGTTACGGTTTGGTGTGGGTTTTGGTCATTCGAATGAGCAAGGAGCCGCCGTTACGGTCAATGGCGAGCGTTACCGTGTCATGCTCAACGAATTTTTGTTTCCAAAAGTTGAAGAGTATGACATGGACGACATTTGGTTTCAACAGGATGGCGCAACATGCCACACAGCAAATGCAAACTTTATATGGCCCACCCCTTAGATGACCTGCTTAAGTTCTTTTGTTATTGCCTTGTAGACAGACGAGTTACCGAGCTACCAGATCGTAAGTGGTTACCGTTGCTCATGGACCTCTGCATTGTCAGGGGACACTGCAGGACCGCTACCCACGGCCTACTTATAAGGACTTTCTTCAAGTCTAGTTTGAAGATGGATTCAGTGTGGTGATGCTAAAGTTTTAATGTAGCAATAATAACATTACAAATAACATCGTCTGCTTATATTTACAACTGGCTGACCAGTGTAACTTCTTAATTTATTTGTACAAGCTTTATATTAACTTGCACTGGATGTAACTAGGTATGAAACCATGTACCTCCCGGTTTCCGATTGAGCTGGTAATTTGTATATCGCGTGACAATGCAATAATATGAAAAAATGTCACTTATTTGATGATGGATTAGGAAGGTGGCCATAGAAACTCTTGTACTAAATAAGATAGACCTGTCGTGTTTTACTTGTCTTCGCTAGCACTCTACAGATCTTTAAATCTTGTAATCAAAGTTTTCTTTTATATTAATTATTATTTGTGTACTGAGAGACAGACAGATAGTGATGCTACACTATGTAGTGATTATTGTTTTCTTAATAATTTCAACCTTTTCACTTCTATTTTAGTCAACTAATCCTATTTTTAAACGGTTTTATTTAGTTCACCTCGTTTTTTTTATTATTTATTCTTTATTTATTATACACCTTTTCTATTATCATATTCTAAGCCTGAAATACCCCTGAACCACAAATACATTTCCAACTTCATTAAACTCCGCAACAATTTTGAATCGTATTAAATTCTAAATTTATCCACTAGTGGGCGTTCTATCGATTTAGCTACGTAAGGGTGCCGTGCGATGGGTCGTGTCGTGGTTACATCACATCTGCAACGTTATTGACGTTGGCTAGACGAAACAAATGGCAGATATTGTAGACCATCAATAGTCACAGACCACTTGGAACCTTTGGGTCTGTGAAGACACTTTTGCATCTTATACCGGTTGTTCCACGAGGAGTGCTCCGAGGAATTGTTCGATGATTCCAACATCTCCTTTCATCCTTATTATATTTTCGAAACACTGCCGTAATACCACTAATCCACAAAAACTTGAGAGGTGTCAAGGGACACCCGGATGGAACGAAGTTTTCGATTAATTAGTGAGGGAATTGTAATAAAATAATATTTTTTTTAGTTATAATAATTATTGGCATCTCTTTCGAAAGAGAGAGAAAGAGACAGACGTTTTAAACTAACTAATTATTATAACTTTAATAAAATATTTTGATCACAGCACCATCTAGCATTAATCATATAAAACAAAATAAGGAATTGTTTTAAAAGATTTTAATCACAGCGCCATCTAGCGATAATCATTTAAAACAAAAAAAAAAAAGTGTCGTTACAACTTTTTCATAAGAATTTCCGTCTAGCCCTCTTTCGATCCCACCCGGTGGTCCCGCCTTGTCGTGGCGGTGGGCTGGAGCGTGCACCCTCGTACACCGCAAGGTGTTTAACTGGCAAGGGGGTGCCGCGACTAAGAGGACCACACGGAGCTCCTCTCCCCACACCGCTTGTTAAGCAAGCGGTGCCCTCGGGGACGAGGAGGGTGGCTGGTGGGCCACCGGAGGAGGACGCCGAACCGCAGGCGGCGGGTAACCTGCACCCAGGCGATCGCGAGCCTTGGGGGACTAAATCTCCCCCAGAAAGTGCGACCGCACCACCCTGGGTAAGTGGTGCGAGTAATCACCCAAATCCTATCGTAAATATGGAAAGCGAAAATAATGTGGATGCCTTGCCGGACGGTCCGGCCCCAGGCACCCGGCGCTCGCGGGTATCCGGGCCCACGAGTGTGAAGTTTTCCACCGATGCCCGCGTAGGGGTAGGCGACCAGGCCCCTACGACGGATGGAGCCACTGGAAGGCGCTCGCAGGTAGCCGGGCCTGCGAGTGGCGAAGCTACCGATGCCCGGGCCCAGATCGTTCCGTTCAACTGGGCGGACGAGATGGGCTCGGAGGCGGATGTTGAGGAGAGAATGGATGCGGGACCAGAGCCGACATCGCTGGCGAGCACCGCCGCGAGCGATGTTGGCTCTGGAGAGCAGAAGGCAGGGAGGGTCCTCCGCAAGCGGAAGTCCGCTACGCGGAGGACCTCGAGGAGCGACTCGTCCTCTGGCGGTGAGAGGCCGCGGAGGACGAAACGCTCGGGGAAACAGGCCGCCAAAAACGGCGACGATGGGCCCAGCCGGGACTCCTCGGCTCAGCCGAGTCAGGGGGAGGAGCTCGACGAGCACTCGGCCGCCCTCGAGGGACTGGGGCGCAAGATTGTCTATGCGTCAAACCGGTGCTCGGGCAAGGGGGCCAAGCTGGAGGGGCAGAGGTTGCGAGCGATCGCCTCCGATGCCCGCAAACTGGTGCCGGTGTTCTCGGCGGCTATCAGCCGAGCATCGGCGCTGGAAGCGGAGGCCGAGCAGTCTCGTAAAGAGACCGCTCGGCAGACGGAGGAGATCGCCGCCCTCAAAGCGAGGCTGGCGGCGTTGGAGCGGAGGGGGCCATCGCGCAAGCTCCGAAGGGAGCGGCGCACACCTACACCAGGCCCTTGCCCGGGGGATGCGGCAGCGCACCGGACCCCTCCCGCACCAACTAGTGACGAGCAGCCGGCCTTGCCCCCTCCCGGGGAGGCAACAGGGCCCAGGCGCCACCCTTCGCCCCGCTCGAGGGCGGAGATCAGGGAGGCGACGGAGTTGGAGGGGCGCATCAGGCGGGAGCTGATGGAGGAGTTCGGCAAGGAGATTGCCGAACTCAGGGCAGAAGTCGCTGCCCTGCGTGGTGCTGCGTCGGCTGCAGCTGCAACTGCGGCTGCTGACGCGGCGCCACCCTCCACCACCACCCCGCCTGGCCCCACCACTCGGCGGTCGGCTCGTCGGCCCCCTGCGGGGCCAACCCTAACCCCCAAGAAGGGACGCGGTGCTGGCGCGGCGGTTGCCCCAGCACCGAAGCCCCGTCCACTGCCGCCAGCGCCGTCCAATATGGACGACGCTTGGACGGAGGTGGTGCGGCGGGGCAATAAAAGGGCCAGGGTTGCGGTCCCCTCGGTGGCGGCGGAGGCCTCACCACCTGGAGGGCCTGCAGCCCCCCCACAGGCGAAGACGCGGGCGGTGGCAGAAGCTCCCCAGAGGGGTCGAGCTCCTGCCACCCTCACCCACCGGACTGCGACGCGGGCGGTGGCACAAGCTCCCCAGAAGGGTCGAGCGGCTGCCACCCCCACCAACCGGACTACGACCACGGCGGCCGTGGCTGCTCCCCAACAGGGTCGAGCACCGGCCGCCAAAAAGAACAAGAAGAAGAAGAAGGGGCCGCGCGCGCCGAAGTCGGCGGCAGTAGTCGTCACACTGCTGCCAGCCGGCGAGGAAAAGGGCATGACGTACCCCAACGTCATGGCCCAGGCGCGCGCGGCGATTGACCTCGGGGAGATAGGAGCGGGGGAGGGCCTCCGCTTCCGGACGACCGCCAACGGGGCTCGTCTGCTGGAGTGTCCCGGTGCCGATAGTTCCGGCATCGCGGACCTCCTGATGGCGGGCCTCCGGGCGGTCTGGCCGGAGGAGGTGGTGCGCGTTCACAGGCCGGTGAAGATGGCGGAGATCCGGATCACCGGCCTGGACGACTGCGCCACTAAGGAGGAGGTGGCGGCGGCTATCGCTGCCCAGGGCGGATGTGCCCCGGAGAACATCGTCGTGGGCGAGCTTCGCCCCGGCTACTCCGGGGCCAGGTCGGCGTGGGCGCGATGCCCAGTTGAGGTGGCCATCTCCTTGGCCACTCCCCCGCCGGGACGACCGGCTGGACACCCTGGCAGGTTGCGCGTGGGCTGGATAGCGGCCCACGTGCGCCTGCTAGAGTCGCGCGCCTGGCGGTGCCTCCGGTGCTTCGGCACCGGACACAGCATCGCCAGGTGCACGAGTACGGTTGACCGCAGGGAACTCTGTTTCCGCTGCGGTCAACCGGGACACAAGGCGGCCATGTGCTCGGCCGCACCGCACTGCGCTTTGTGCGCGGCGGCCGGGCGCAAGGCTGATCACCGGGCGGGGGGCAAGGCTTGCTCCCCGTCCGGCTCCAACACGGAGCGCAACAGGCGCCGCAAGCAGAAGCGGCGCCTGAAGAAGAAGTCGGCCGGAGGAGCACCGGCCGGCGTTTCGGCCCCCGCTGTGGCGTCTCAGACGCCCGATAGCGGGGGCGATGGAGGAAGGGAGGAGGCGATGGAGGTGGTTCGATCTTAATGGACCACACCCTTCGCCTCCTCCAAGGTAACCTGAACCACTCCGCCAGGGCTCAGGACATGTTGCTCCAGAGCATGGCGGAGTGGTCAATTGACGTTGCCGTGGTCGCCGAGCCGTATTTCGTTCCCCCAGCCGACGATTGTTGGTTCGGGGACGACTGCGGCTTGGCGGCCATACATATTAGGAGGGCCGCGGCGATCCCGCCCTTGGTAATGGTGGCCAAGGGTTCCGGGTTCGTCGCGGTGTCGGTTTTAGATACCGTCGTGATCGGGGCGTACTTCTCTCCGAGCCGGCCTACCGTCGAGTTTGAGCAGTTCCTGGACGGGCTCGAGGCGATTACTCACCGCCTCGCCCCCCGTCCAGTGATACTCGCGGGGGACCTCAATGCGAAATCCGTCGCTTGGGGCTCCCCCCGCTCTACAATTCGCGGTAGGCTGCTGGAGGAGTGGGCGGTCGCGACTGGCCTCTGTGTACTCAACAGGGGTTCGGTCGCGACTTGCGTGCGATGGCAGGGCGAGTCCATCGTGGACGTAACGTTCGCGAGCTCTGCCATCGCGGATCGCATCCGCGGCTGGAGAGTGTTGGTGGGGGCGGAATCGTTATCGGATCACCGTTATATTCGGTTTGATCTTTCCGCCCCCACGCCGGCTGCGGACGCCCGCGGGAGTACGACCCGGTCATTCCCCAGGTGGGCATTGAAGCTCCTGAACAAGGAGCTCTTGATGGAAGCCTCTACGGTGGCGGCGTGGACGCCCATGCGTCCACACCCAGTAGACGTGGAGGCCGAGGCGCTCTGGCTCCGGGACGCGATGCGTCGCATTAGCGACGCTTCGATGCCCCGGGTCGGCCCTTGGTCTCCCACGAGGTCGACGTACTGGTGGTCGCCCGAGATAGCGCAGTTGAGAACTGTATGCGTCCGGGCGAGGCGCCAGTGCGCTCGGCACCGCCGTCGCCGCCTTCCGCGTAGCAACGACCCCGTTGCATTCGCGGAGGAGGAGGCCCGGCTGCATGGCTTGTACAAGGAGGCGAGGGGAGCCATGCGGCTGGCCATCAAGATGGCCAAGGAGCAGCACACGGAGCGCCTTTTGGAGACGCTCGACGACGACCCTTGGGGGCGCCCATACAAGATGGTGCGCGGCAAGGTGCGCCCATGGGCGCCCCCCATAACCGAGCGTCTACCGCTTCAGCAGCTGCGGGACATTGTCACGACATTGTTCCCGCAGGAGCAGGAGGGATTTATCCCCCCTGCTATGGGTGAGCCGCCGGAGGATACCGGCGGCGAGGCCCCTGCTGAGGTTCCCCACATCACCGGGGAGGAGCTTCGTGTGGCCGTAGTCAGGATGAGTGCTAAAGACACGGCACCCGGCCCGGATGGCATCCATGGCCGGGTCCTGGCCTTGGCCCTCAATGCCCTAGGGGACCGACTCTTGAGGCTTTACGATTCTTGCCTCGAGTCGGGACGGTTTCCCTCGCTGTGGCGGGAGGGTAGACTCGTCCTTCTCAGGAAGGAGGGGCGCCCGGCGGATACAGCCGCCGGTTACCGTCCTATCGTGCTGCTGGACGAGGTGGGCAAATTGCTGGAACGCATTCTGGCTGCCCGCATCGTCCAGCACCTGGTCGGGGTGGGACCCGACCTGTCGGCGGAGCAGTACGGCTTCAGAGAGGGCCGCTCAACCGTGGACGCGATCCTTCGCGTGCGGGCCCTCTCAAATGAAGCCGTATCACAGGGCGGGGTGGCCTTGGCGGTGTCGCTTGACATCGCCAATGCATTCAACACCTTGCCCTGGTCCGTGATAGGGGGGCACTCGAGAGGCATGGAGTTCCCCCCTACCTCCGCCGGCTGGTCGGCTCCTACTTGGAGGCCAGGTCGGTAGTATGCACCGGGCACGATGGGACCGTTTACCGGTTTCCGGTCGTATGCGGGGTTCCTCAGGGGTCGGTCCTCGGACCTCTCCTTTGGAATGTCGGGTACGACTGGGTGCTGAGAGGCGCCCTGACCCCGGGCCTGAGCGTGATTTGTTACGCTGACGACACGCTCGTCATGGCCCGGGGTCAAGACTTCAGAGAGGCTACCCATCTCGCCACAGCGGGGGTGGCCCTCGTCGTCGGTCGTATTAGGAGATTGGGCCTCGCGGTGGCGCTCAATAAATCCCAGGCCCTGTGGTTCCACAGGGCTGGGGTGACGCCACCTGCAGGGGCCCAAATCGTGGTTGGAGGCGTCCCAATAGAGGTCGGGGTGCGATTGAAGTACCTCGGCCTCATACTGGACAGCCGTTGGACCTTCCGGGCCCACTTTATGGAGCTCGTCCCCCGACTGATGAGGACGGCCGGCGCTCTGAGCCGGCTGCTTCCGAATCTCGGGGGACCAAACAGTGCCGTGCGCCGCCTCTACGCGGGGGTGGTGCGTTCGATGGCCCTGTACGGCGCGCCCGTTTGGGCCGGACCAGGAAACCGGACAACAACCGTTGTCCGGCGCCTGCGCCGGCCACAGCGCGTCGTAGCTATCAGGGCCATCCGCGGATACCGCACCGTCTCCTTTGAGGCGGCGTGTGCACTGGCGGGGACGCCGCCCTGGGAGCTGGAGGCGGAGGCGCTCGCCGACGATTACCGTTGGCGTTGCGACCTCCGCGCTCGGGGCGTTGTGCGTCCCCTCAGAGCTGCGGTTCGGGACCGGAAGGCCCAATCTCGGCGGTCCGTGTTGGAGGCCTGGTCAAGGCGCTTGGCCAACCCCGACTGGGGCCTAAGGACCGTCGAGGCGATTCGCCCTGTCCTCAAGGACTGGGTGAGTCGCGGCGAGGGACGCCTCACCTTTCGTCTGGTGCAGGTGCTGACCGGGCATGGTTGCTTCGGGAAGTACCTGCACCGGATACAGGTCGAGCCGACGACGAGGTGCCATCATTGCACAAGCGACCTGGACACGGCAGAGCATACGCTCGCTGTCTGCCCCGCATGGGAGGAGCAGCGCCGTGTCCTGGTCGCACAAGTAGGGCAGGACTTGTCGTTGCCGGGCGTCGTGGCATCGATGCTCGACGACGACGAGTCCTGGAAAGCTATGCTCGACTTCTGCGAGTCCACCATCTCGCAGAAGGAGGCGGCGGGGCGGGAGAGGGAGAGCTCTTCCCTCCCCGACCAACCCCGTCGCCGCCGACGTCGAGCGGGGGGCCGACCTCGGGAGTTGTCCCGGGACCTGGCCCCCTAAGACTACCGGGTCCACCAACATCGGACCCGAGGGGTGCCGCGCTAGGCTTCAGCGCGCACCCTCCGTGCCATCTGTACGGGGGATGGCAAGCCGTGCTCCCCGACCCGGGCTGGCCTTGGGCCGGCCTGGGCCGAGGGAGACCCTACACCACACGGCCCCATCTTGGCGGGCCCTAATGGGCCCGTCCACCGAGTGAGCCGGTGGTCGTTCTCACCGACGGCTGCCGGTTCGACGTCCGGGGGTGACGGGGCGATACGTAAGCGACAATCGCGAACGCGTCCTGTCACCCCTACCACATCGGATGTCGAGCGTGAGAGGCGGGAGGTTTTGGTGCGGTTCGACACCCACATACCCCACTCGCGGGGCGAGTGGAAGTCCGGCGATTTCCTCCCGTCCAAAAAAAAAAAAAAAAAAAAAGCCCTCTTTCGATAACGCGCAATAAGGAACTTCGATCCAATAATTCATCCCGTTGTGAAAAGACGTGTTCGACTTCTCGAGTGCTGTGATTTCCCTTCTTCAACGAGACTTGAAGAAATTATTTAAAGTAGCCGTAGGTAGCGACCCTGCAGAGTTCCCTGACAATGCAGAAGTCCATGAGCAACGGTAGCCGCTTATGATCAGATGGCCCATTAATTCGTTTGCCTAAGAGACAATAAAACGAAAAAAGTCTCGAAACAACAGTATGAAATACAGAGTTGAAGCCAATTGAAAGAGAATTACTTTTTCTAATGTCAGTTTTGTGTTTTTACGCGCAACAGCTGTCATGCGTTTTGATTCCACCTAGAATGTTTAGCTTCTTATATGCGTTATTTGAGTGTAGGTATTTAATCAGTGTTTAGTTAAATCCCCTAAAATTAAGTTCTGAACTAACTAAAGTAACGAACTAACTAACCTTAGACCATATTTTTCTGGAATGAGCTCTTAATATAACTTGCCAACCACTTTACCTTTTATTAGCCAAATGTAACATACCAACTCCCTCTCAATATGAACTATCTCTTAACTTTTCCCAATCCTAAAGTTGTATATACGTTAGCCACTTTATCCATTCGAATAACATCTTAAATAAAAAAAAAAAAAAAAAAAAAAAAAACTCTAAAATATTTCCAAATATTCACAAAATTTCATTTTAGTTAATTGTTTGTCATCTCTTTTACTTTATTTCTATTCCTGCTCGTGATATTCTATCTACGTGATTTTGGCAGAGTCATCCGCAAGGAAAGAACTCGGGACAGAAAAAAAAAAAACTTCGAAGTGTTGACTTATAATGTTCCTGAATCGAACGATTTTTTTTTATATCCAGGATCATAAAATCTTGTATTTAAAAAGTTTTCTTTAGAATAAACTATTCACATTTTATCGAAATAAAATGTCAAACTCACCTCCGCCATTTTGTTGACATAGATAAGGGAACCGCCATATGTTTCCAAGTCCCACAGAGTATCCAATGATCGACAAGAAGAATTGCAGTTTTCCGGACCAAGCTGCCCTGTTTTCGTCTGGTAAATCACGGTGTAAGGAGCCCCTAGAACCTTGCAGGACTATGGTGACTCCATGCGGTCTCTCTGAGCCGTCAGCCCTCGTCGTCAACGGCGCCAATTCATGACCATTCCGTGGCCCTATTGTCTCCGCTTTGGCGGCCATTTTGTGTGTTTTCGCGCGCTTATTTTAACTTCACTAAATTCTTTAAATGATACTGGTTACCTATAAATATGTTCATAATATGTTATACTTTGGTATCATAATAAGTTTTCGAGTATCGTATCGCGTCTTTTTTGATGAATTCGATCTCTTTAAAATACGTCTTGATCTGTTTTAATAGTTTTTGCCGTAGTTTTAACGCATCTCGAAAAACGTTGTCGATTGTTCTATACATATATGTATAGTTGGAATACTGTTTTATAGATCAGACATTCTCGAATTCCACTTTAGAGTGAAAATCCTCTCGTCTTTTAGAGACACATTTTTGGATTTTAGGGACCGTGCTGGTCACACCGACGTATCTGGAACAATATAAGAAAATAATTAAATTAATGGTTAAATTTTACAAAAATTGACGAAACTTAATTAGGGTTATGTAAGAGGGAAATTAAACCTGTCACATTTCGGGGACGGAACGACGGGAAAGAGTGCCGAGCGCGTAACGCGTCTAGCCGTCCCTCTAAACCCCGTGCTGGGTTCTGGCCTCAGCTGGGGTTCGGACGCTGAGTGTGAGCGGTTGGAGGTTTTAGTGCGGTTCAACTCCCACATACCCGAGGCGGGCGGGAATCCGGTGATTTCCTCCAATAAAAGAAATAAAAAAACCCAAACATTTCAAAAAATATAACTTGTCTTTAGTTTGAAAAATAATTTTCAAAATCGGCTCCAAAACCTTGCAATTTCAAAAACTCACAAGTACAGAAACTAAACCATTGTATTTTTTTCTTTCCTTAGTATTTATAATATCCAAAAAATATTCCTCGATACTATTTTAAATTAATTAAGAAATGCTAGTTACCTCTCTACTTCACTACTTATACAGTTACAGAAAAGACTTCAAACAATATTTTTTGTAGCTCAATATATTTACATTAAACTGAATAAATTAGCACTTAAATAGATATCAATAATAATCCTAAACATTGAGTATTGTTAAAATTTAGGACAGCAAAACTAAGCGCTCTGTACGCTGTCGATTTCAATTTAGGCAAGTAGATACCTAGAACCATTTTTCTAAAGCATAATTAAATTGATTGGGATATCGTTAGGTATTTTAAAATGATTTGGAGGATCATTTTTATATTTAGAGGTCAATTTGCGAAATATCTATACTTTTTAATCTATACTAATATTATAAAGCTGAAGAGTTTGTTTGTTTGAACGCGCTAATCTCAGGATCTACTGGTCCGATTTCAAAAATTCTTTCACTGTTGGAAAGTCCATTGATCGAGGAATGTTATAGCTTATTTAACATAAATGTTTGTATTATGTCTTATGAGATTTCAGCACAGATTTATACGGTCGGAGACCATCAGCAAATCAAATAGGCCGATTGCTTGTTTACAAGAGAGGTATCTAATAAGAAAAAACTTCATGCCAAAACGTCACAGATTTCCATCGAAAACCGAAATTCTTCTGATGCTTTTCGCTTCAAAATCGTATTTTTGTCACCAGCCTTAAAAATCCAGTTATAGCCAGCTGAAACTGATTCTTAGCGACGATATTTGGAACTGTGTCAAGGACAACTGGGGAGTTCTTTGTATACCGACCCACCCTACATTTCTATAGAGGGGTAAACTCAATGGCCATTTATTCGATTATAATCTAAATTATTCTGGAATTTCGTAATGTGGAGTCGTTTTTTTGTCTTAATATTCAATAAAAGGTTGAGTTAGCACTGTTCAACGGTTGTTGCGGATTTAAACTATCAAGATTTATATGTAATTAAATTCGGATTGCGATTAATATTAATTTATTTTATAATTTTACATTTTTCATTTTTTGGCGGCAATCTTCGTTCTTCTTTCTTCTTGACAACGGCAACACACCCGTTATGCCAAACACAACTAAATA
Source organism: Trilocha varians (assembly GCA_030269945.2). Lineage (NCBI taxonomy): Eukaryota > Metazoa > Arthropoda > Insecta > Lepidoptera > Bombycidae > Trilocha > Trilocha varians. Next base: position 369,635 of record AP028271.1, read on the forward strand.
GTTTTTATCTTCTTATATATAAAAATGAATTGCTGTTCGTTAGTGTCGCTAAAACTCGAGAACGACTAAACCGACTTGGCTTATTTTAATCTTGAAATATTCGTAGAAGTCCAGGGAAGGTTTAAACGGTGAGAAAATTTCCTTATGTGATGCAGACGAAGTTGTGTGGGCCAGCTAGTATAAAATAAACATGCTCCAACAATGGTAGTGTATTTTTTTTGTTATTTAGTTACTTAATTGTTTCGCATAACTTTTCTTTGGTATAACCAATTGGGATGATTCAGTTTCTTTGTGAAAAGTGACTGTTGTCTTGGGGTCCCATTTAAATTTCATTAAGATAGACATAGACATTCTTTATTTGTGATGAAAAAAAGAAACATACAAAGATAAAAAAATAATAATACACAAAAAATAAGAGACAATTGCGAGTAATTTCTCTTTCACCACAAATCACACATACCAGCAAGACAAATGCCAATATCCAGCGCTGGTTTTCAGTCTCAGCTGGTAGTGACGTAAATTAAAAAATAAGTAAATTAAAAGTTATGTAACACTCATCATAATAATTTTATAAAGGCGAAAGTTTGTATGTATGGATGTATGTTTGTTACTCTTTCACGTAAAAACTACTGAATGGATTTGAATGAAACTTTACCACAATATAGCTTATACATCAGAATAACACATAGGCTACAATTTTTGAACCCCTTTGTAACGCAGACGAAGTTGCGCGGGTCACCTAGTGTAAATATAAAGATCTTTTTACATTTTGAATTATGCTTAGGTTTATGACGATTTGTCGATTTGCTTTACGTGTGTTTCCTGGATATTTCTTTTTAATTGGTAAGAAAACTTCGGAGCTTCTGAAGTAGGTAAGTTAATTTGAAAAAGATCTCAATTTTTGAGCTATTCTCGGAAAAGGAGTCTATATTTTATTCATTAAATTATTTACTAACGATTATTATTAAAAAGGAATGCGAAGGAAAAATGTGAAAGCAATTTTATCAGTGTAAAGCTTTTTCAGATAACAATCAGGAGATTGGTAGCATTGTCCACCGTAGCTGGGTCATCGATCGATACTTTATACCCGAGCAACTTCGTAAAAAAAAATTAGGGATGGACTACCCCTAACATTTAGGGGGATGACAAATAGATGGCCGATTCTTATAGATACCGGATAAGCACAAAAAATTTCATCAAAATCGGTCAAGCCGTTTCGGAGGAGTATGGCAACGAAAACTGTGACACGAGAATTTTGTATATTAGATTATACTCATTGGTTACATTGTTTATACTATTCTGTTGTTATTAGAATTCTAGGTTTTGTTAGTAATCTATAAATATAGTTTATTAGAGTTTTTTTATTTCGTGTTTTAGCTCATTTTACTTGTCTTGGCTAGTAATTTACTTCTAAATCGGTAGGGTCCAGCTGAAAATCAGCGCTGCAGCTGTCCAGGCTGTTGCTTCGTGCTGAGCTGGTCGCCCTTTCAGTTACACCCTCGCACATAACCTATTTCATTCTTTCTTTTAAATTATTTTTTATTACTTTTATATTATTGTTTAATCTTAGTTTTAATGTATCGTGCGTTGTGAAAGGGTGCTAGACGAGAAAAAATCTTACGAAAAATTGTCACGACACTTTTTTTGTAGAGTGATCAAAATCTTTTAAAACACGTTCCTTATCGCGCGTTACGTTAGGAAAAAAAAATAAGATATCTTTTGATTGAAAGGAACTTCGTTCTATTCGGGTGTCCCATGACACTTCTCAAGTTTTTATTTTTAGTAATATATTGTTGTTATGTGTAAGTTGTGTGTCTGAATAAACGTATTTTCTTTCTTTCTTACGTGATATTCAGGATCTTAAAAGCTTGTTTTAAAGCTTATAATTTATATTATGAATTTTGGAGGTCAGTCGAAATCTCAGTCAAGTCTGAAGTTTACACTACTTCCTCATACAAAAACATTTGTTTTTACAAATTAAACGTATTTTTACTACTCGTATCGAAACGTATTACATGCGTGTGACAGACATATTCATAATTTAACACACATTGTAATTCGCGAGCGCGTGTAACATAAAGCTTTAATAACTTGGTAACAGAGCCTAGCTACGGGTGGGTCTAAAAATACATCCGTTAAAATTTCAAATGATATGGTCTTTATGACTCGGCTATGTGATAACATAGACTACGAATATTCACGTTCACGTGATAAGTGCGGACGGGTAGTACAAGGCGTAATATTTCACACGAAACTTGCAAAATAACATGGAAAAGGGTTCTTAAAATCCTTTGAAGATATGTGAAGTCCCCAATCCGCACTGGGCAAGCGTGGTGGACTATGTCTAATCCCTCTTCTGAGGAGACCTGAGCGCAACAGTGGGCAGTAATGCGTTGGTACAGGATGCAAAATAACGACAATAATTTATTTTAAAGAAAATTTAAATACAAGCTTTTAAGATCCTGAATATCAGTAGAGTACTAGCCAAGACAAGTAAAATGACTCCAAACACTACAGATCTATCTTATTTCGTACAAGAGTTCCTATGTCCACCTTCAGAATTCATCATCAGATGCGTCCGGGGACTGTGCGACAAGAAAGAGTGCCGATGGCGTAACGCGTCGCGCCGTCCCTCCAAACCCCGTGCTGGGTTCTGGCCTCTGCCGGGGTTCGGACGCTGAGTGTGAGCGGTTGGAGGTTTTAGTGCGGTTCAACTTCCATATACCCGATCCGGTGATTTCCTCCAACTGAAACTGAAAAAAAGGTCGTTCCTAAAATATAATTACTCTGAAATTAATTTTAATTTCTTACATTCTAAAATTCTTATTCTTTCTTAAAATTAGACTATCGCAAATATTTGCACATATGGATGTATAGACATAAAATATTACACAACTCTTTTCAGAGGTTACACTTAGACATTATCTACAAATTTGATTTTATTTATAACAAATCATTTATTTTAATTAAACTTTTGAAAAGCAAAGTGTATAAGATCGTGGATATTATGTAGCAGTAGAGTGCTAGCTAATAAACAAGGCCTACCACAACGGATCTATCTCGTTTAGCACAAGAGTTCCTATGACCACCTTCCGAATCCATCATCAGATAAGCTAAACCGGAAAATTTTACACATTTTAAAATATTATTATTATTCTTATTTTTTATGAATAGTTTATGATTACTGATTTTGTCTAATTAAATTTTATTTCCGAATTTTTTGTCTGTCGCTAACTTCGCAGTATTTTTTGTTAGATATAAGTGAAAACTGTTTTTGGATAACGCTTTAACTACCTGTGTTATTTTATAATTTGTATATTTCTGTTGGTTTCCCAAATAAATAAACTGGGAAGTTTGTCAAATTTAGCTTGCAAGATTCCACACGAACTTACATAGTTACATCCAGTGCAAGTTAATATACAGGTTGTAAAAAGAATAGGTAGTAGAATAGATAGATAGAAGATGGCGTATGACATCCAAGATTCTTAATGCTTATTTTTTTAAATGTTTTCTTTTGACTTTAACATTTGTGTTTCGTAGAAGTCCAGGGAAGGTTTAAACGGTGAGAAAATTTCCTTATGTGACGCAGACGAAGTTGTGTGGGCCAGCTAGTCTTCTTATATATAAAAATGAATTGCTGTTCGTTAGTCTCGCTAAAACTCGAGAACGTCTGAACCGATTTGGCTTATTTTAATCTTGAAATATTCGTAGAAGTCCAGGGAAGGTTTAAACGGTGAGAAAATTTCCTTATGTGACGCAGACGAAGTTGTGTGGGCCAGCTAGTAATATATAAATCTTATATATAAAAATGAATTGCTGTTCGTTAGTCTCGCTAAAACTCAAGAACGACTGAACCGATTTGGCTTATTTTAATCTTGAAATATTCGTAGAAGTCCAGGGAAGGTTTAAACGGTGAGAAAATTTCCTTATGTGACGCAGACGAAGTTGTGTGGGCCAGCTAGTAATATATAAATCTTATATATAAAAATGAATTGCTGTTCGTTAGTCTCGCTAAAACTCAAGAACGACTGAACCGATTTGGCTTATTTTAATCTTGAAATATTCGTAGAAGTCCAGGGAAGGTTTAAACGGTTAGAACATTTCCTTATGTGACGCAGACGAAGTTGTGTGGGCCAGCTAGTATGTTATAAAACCATCGGACTGAAAAACGGCACGTGAGTTTTTCCAAATAATATTTCTAAACGCTATTCTCTTACAAACTCAATAAAAAACCTTACTTAACAATTTCTTTCACAGTTCCAAATACTTCATTGCCATGGAAAAACAGAGGATATTTTTTTCGTTTATCAATTCGTAAAGATGTAAATTTTGTCTCCGTACAGGGACCTGACCTTTCTGAATACACGGCGCATCCCCTGCAGCTACCCCACTGCGCATAATCAATAATACTTACTTTCAACCCCACTACCTACCCTTCAATATAAATATAGTTATTTATCGAGCATAATCTAAGCAATTACAATCAATCTATAATCATTGGTTATGTCGTATGAAAAAGTCATAAATAAATATTCGGAGTCCATCTTGGATTTTTAAAAAAGGAAAACAAATACACGTGCTACTTTTTCGTTTTATTTTGTTGTATTGTGTGATTTTTATATTCAAATAGTTAAATAAAAATGTTTCAAATAAACTAAAATAAAATATTTATATAATTAATTTTGATACTTAATAGACATAAAAAGTAGTTAAGAGAAATGTAATAATTAATAGTAATTCAATGGAACTTACATTTTTTTCTTCTATTCAGGCACTGATTTTGATAATATACAGCCAAATGAAAATATAATTTTATTTGATTTTCAGGCGAGCGGTAGACGGGTCACCGCTAGGATCGCTCTTTACAGACTACCGTTGAAAATGAATAGGGCTGATGTTATGAACTATCGATATTTCATTTACTTATTTTTTTTTTCATAATTTCAGTGTCATTTTTTTTTACTGTATTTTCTCGATTGGGAAAAGTGTAATTTATTTTAAAGAATGCTTCAATCTAATCAGATAAACTAATCAGATTGTTTAGAATGGGTTCCTGTTAAAGGAAAATATTGTAAATTCAAAGAGTTTGTTTTAACGACATATTTTAATATAATTCGTTATGTATTCCTATGTAATCTCTTTAGCTGTTGCAACAACCCATTACTGTCCACTGCTGAGCTCAGGACTCCTCCGAAGAGGGGTTAGGCATAGTCCACCACGCTTGCCTTATGCGGATTGGAAAGGTTTCCTCACGATGTTTTCCTTCACCGTTTTTAGCGTTTTTAGATGTTGTGAAAAATTGCACATAAATCTTTTTCATATTAAGATTTAGAGGTACAAGCCGGCCGGTTTGAACCCGCGACTTCCCGTTCGGAAGGAATCGCTTCGACCACTCGGCCACCACGACTTAATAGTACCTAGTGACCTAATAGTACCTAGTGATAACTTCCTATAAGCAAAATAGTTTTCTAAATCGGTTCAATACATCCAAAGATTACCTCCTACAACTTCACAAAGATCACATTACTTCATCATATGTGTTTAGATGTTGGTACTCGACTATCAATCATCGAACATCACTCAAGCGTGACGAGTTTACCGAAACTATTTTTATAATTTAATTATTAGCGTCTAATTAGAATGTTTACGGATGTTTGACGTGATTTTTAAAGAGTTGAAAGACGATAGGACAACGACATCAATCATTTTAGCGTAACCATAGTGTAAATTATGTAACATCTTAGATTATTTTTACTAAATTTACGTCTCAACTAAGGTAAATTTCATATTTTTGTTATAAATTGATGAGACCAAATCCTCTTGAATTGAAAAGCATCTACTGCGGAGACCTGAGAAAGACTAAATAAGCCTAAGATCGTTCTGATAACTAGGTATATTTTATTACCACTATATAGGTATACTACCTGACTCGCGCAACTTCGTCTGCGCCGAAAAAAAAAATTAGGGGTGGACTACCCCTAACATTTAGGGGATGAAAAATAGATGTTGGCCGATTCTCATAGGTACCGGATAAGCACAAAAAATTTCATCAAAATCGGTCGAGCCGTTTCGGAGGAGTTCAAGTTCGAACACCGTGACACGACAATTTTATATATTAGATTTTATTAGTTAGTTTAAAACGTCTATCTCTCTCTCTCTTAAACTAATTATTATAACTTAAGAAATATTTTTTTTATCAATAATCATATAAAACAAAATAAGGAATTGTTTTAAAAGATTTTAATCACAGCGCCATCTAGCGATAATCATCTAAAACAAAAAAAAGTGTCGTGCCAATTTTTCATAAGAATTTTCGTCTAGCCCCCTTTCGATAACGCGCGATAAGGAACTTCGTTCCAAAAATACACACAATAACGCACAGCAAATCGTGAAATCTCGTCTGTTAAATAATATACCTACATCGACTAAAAAAAATATCGGTCGACCTGAACGATCATCATCTCTCATCTGAAAGAAGAATCATTCGGATCGGACCACACAAATTAAAGTTATGAAGTAACACACTTTACAAAATACAGACGAATTGAGTACTGTACTGTAACAACCTATTACTGCCCACTGTCGGGCTCAGGTCTCCTCCGAAGAGGGATTAGGCATAGTCCACCATGCTTGCCCAATGCGGATTGAGGACTTCACATATCTTCAATTGGACGGCGCGACGGGAAAGAGTGCCGTGGGCGTAACGCGTCGCGCCGTCCCTCATAACCCCGGTTCTGGCCTCAGCCGGGGATCCGACGCTGAGTGTGAGCGGTTGGAGGTTTTAGTGCGGTTCAACTCCCACACGGTGATTTCCTCCAACTTAAAAAAAAAAACATATCTTCAAAGGATTTTTAGAATCCTTTTTGCAACATGCAAGTTTCTTCACGATGTTCACCTTCACCGTTTTTAGCAGACGAATTTAGTAGGTAGCCAAATCCAAAGCATATAATGCCACAACTAAAGGAGCGTTATCAGTCAATTGATTCTAATTTCACTAAATAAATAGTTGAATAAATAATATCGATAATTCCCAACGTGAATAAATCCCACCCTATTGCCAGGTGATGTAGTAAGGGGTGAGCATGCGCGGGAAATCCGCCATTTTCTTTCACTTCGGAAACGATCGGGTAACTTCGTGTGTCTTCGTACATACATCCACAATAATAAAATTGGAAGTAGCTTGGATTTGCCGTAGAAAAATGAGCTTTAATCCATACAAAATAAGGTCGCTTGAGTTAAAATTTCGAAGTGGTTTTGAGAAGTACTGCACTGGTAACAGAGTCTGCCAATACCGTGTCGTTTACTGACGTCAAATCTTAAATTCGTGGTCGTGGATGTTTTTAATACGTACACTAGCTGATCAGCGTATTTCGTCTGTCTCACAGTGAAATAATTAAATACCTACATAATTATAGCTCGCTATGAAAGCTCTCTGGAAATATGTCTAAATCGCATTAATTATTCGAAACTGCTAATAGGTAATCTTAACGTAATGTTAAATAGGTATTATCTAATATATAAAATTCTCGTGTCACGGTGTTCGAACTTGAACTCCTCCGAAACGGCTTGACCGATTTTGTTGAAATTTTCTGTGCTTATCCGGTATCTATGAGAATCGGTCAACATCTATTTTTCATCCCCCTAAATGTTAGGGGTAGTCCACCCCTAATTTTTTTTTTATTTCTTCCACGCAGACGAAGTTGCGTGGGGCAGCTAGTTTTCATATAGCCTTCTTCTTTAAATCAATATTAGTTTTTTTCATCAAACAAACTTTTTTTTTTTTTATTACCTCGTGGGCAGACGAGCCTACCCCACCTGATCGTAAGCGGTTACCGTTGCTCATGGACCTCTGCAATGTCAGCAGACACTGCGGGGCCGCTACCTACGGCCTATCCTTAAGGATTCTCTTCAAGCCTCGTTTGAAGGAGGACAAGTCATAGCGCTCGGAGACCTCTGTGATCTGTCTTTAGGTGATTTTCTAAATGTAAATTCAACCGTGATAAGTATCAAAAATCTACTTCTCAACAAAAATAACAATAATTTTCTTGTAAGTAACTTAAAATTATAAACATCTAACCACTCAACTGGGATCGGCAACAAAATTGGTTTGTTTACTTTTGCCAAGTCTGTAACAGGAGTCAAAATTGAGCACAGTTCTAAAACTTGTTTTGTTTACCTCTTTTAATCGTCTCATATTTTACGGAGATGATATATTTTCGCTGAAAATGCAATACAGCGTCATTTAATACTAAAGATTTACAAAAATATAAGGTTTTTAAAAAATCGAAATTAATTTCTTTTTGAAAAAAATGGTTTTTAAAATAGTCTCAAACACGATATTGATTCCGAACGAAGTCCCCATTTCGCGATCTAGCGAATAGTGACGTTCCCAGTTGAGTAGTTCAGAGCGTATTTTAAGATTTTAAACCCTTTACTTTATACGTACTTGGACTTGAAAACCAAAGTGGAAAAGTTTACAAGGTCGCGGCAAGCTCTCATGAAAACCTTTTTGGCTTTGAATGAAAGTGTAAAGGAACGTGCACATTAAAACGGGACGCAACGCATTGTCACGATAATTTCTGTAGGAAAATCTAAAAGCATTACATGAGTTTAGTTTAAGTTTAAGAGAGTTATCAAAGAACGGCTAGGTATGCAGTAAAGCGTATTATAAACTTAATGATTATATAAATGACTGCACAAAATGGGAATGAGGTGCTCGTCCCAGGCCATTACAATTGATACATTTGTTAAAAACAAATGTATTGTAAAACAATATTAAAAAAAAAGAAAAAAATACATATTAAATTAAAAAAAGACATGCCCGCTGAGTTTCTTGCGCCGGTTCTTCTCAGGACGGTGGCGTGATTCGAGCGAACTGGTGGTAGAACTTTTGATTTTATTTTTGACATTCAAAATGTATGTGTGTCCACATCTACTTTGAAATAAATGATTTGACTTTGACTTTGAGTTAGTTCAGACAAATGAGAGGTGGATTCAGAATCCAGACAGTTGATGTTTTGCGGTGCAACCCGTTATTAGAGGTCAAAGTTAAGTAGTAAGTACTGTACTGTAACAATTACTTACCCATTACTGGCTACTCCTGGGCTCAAGTCTCCTCAGTAGAGGGATCAGGCATAGTCCACCACGCTTGCCCAATGCGGATTGGGGACTTCACAATACTTCGATGGATTTTGAAATCCTTTTCCACTATGCAGGTTTCCTCACGATGTTTTTCTACACCGTTTTTAGTGGTGTTGTTATAAAATGCACCATGTTACTTTTTTCAAATTAAGTTTTAAAGATTTTAGAAGCTTGTTTCGGACTCGCGACTTCCAATAAGGAAGGTTAACGTTTGGACAACTCGGTCACCACGGCTTTTTATTTTGGGAGAGGAAGAAATGGCGGTACATCCACCTTCCTCCTTCTTTTCCTTCTCCGCAGTTGGGGTATGTGATAATGGAAACGCACTAAAACCTGCTTCTGCTCACACTCTGCGTCCTTAACTCAACTGAGGACAAAACCCAGACATTGTGCGGGGTGACATGACGCATTCCACGCCAAGACCTACGTATCACCCCATCATCTAACACGACTTGGGTTAAGTGTGCGCGGTCCACAACAGTAACAACAGCCTTCATAGCCAGAGCATCGATTTCAATTTGGCTCCCATCCAATACATGAAGGTCGTACATCGGCCATAACAAACAGCTGGCGAAGATATGTCGATAAATATCTGAAATTTATAACTTAGAGGCCAATACTAAATGGGCTTTTGAATTGGTTTTTGTCTCCGTTTATGATCAATGTTCTTACAAACTTTACATTTACTTGCACTGGATGTAATTATGCAATAATAGAAAGAAGAAAGAAAAAATATTTATTCATCACGTTCACACACAGAGGACACAAGTTCGTAAATATTATGTATGATATAAATAATTAACATGCACCTAAAATAAATATGAAATGCATTCATTGTAGGTACAATAAACAACAAATTAATGTTGAACATAAACAACATGTGTGTCCCCAATATGACGTGAGAAATGGTTTCAGCTCAGCATAAGCTATTAGTTCATACTGTAGGTTTTTACCAATAGCGCTGATTTTCAGCAGAAACCATTTATCAAGTGACATCTAATATGACAAAAAAAGCGGTGATCTGATGATCTATTCGGAAGGTGGTCATAGAATCTCTTGTGCTAACCAAGATAGAGACCCGTCGCGTTTGGACTCTACTGCTACATGATATCCAGGATCTTAAAAGCTATATATTTAAAATTTTCAAAAGAAAGCTTTAAGTTTTGACTTAGATGCCGGAAAAGTATTCGTCAAAATATCATGCTCAGTTGGTCTTCGTAGTCTTATGTTCACTAGTTCCAAAAAGAAAGAAGTGTAGTACCTACGCGATGTATGAAAGTTTTTGGTAATTTACTCACACCTTGGCTTACATCGACGGCAGCAAAGAACAAGAAGACATCTGCATTTTGCCGAATTTAACTTTTATGGATATTTGAATCCAGAATTCTTTATTTTATCTGGTAAAATTTTATTTTTCAAACAAAAAGTGTTTTTTTATGTGTTTTTTGTTGCGTAAATAAAGACATATACACTATTTTTTTGAAAAAAAAACGAAGTACACCCGCACATCTACCGGATAACCGTGTGTGCGTCGTACAATTTAGCAAGCCACTTAATATAAACAAAGATATCAGTTAGAAAAAACGTTTGCTGTAGGTTCTTTACCTTCTTTATTCGATTGGTATGATGTTGATGGAAATGGTGTGAAATTATATTTCGCGATCTGGATGCGTTCTACACTTTTTACTTCTTTTCTAAGGAAAAAGTCCTACGTAGAAACGAATACATGGCAGTTGACTCATCTTATTTATTTTTCTATGCGATGTAGAAAAAGACATCTGCAGTAATACGAAAAAAAAAACAATAATTTATTTAAAATATGTCGCTATCTGCTGCGAAACATTATTTTATTTACACATTCCAAATTTGAAAAACCTGGCATTCTTATAGTAAAAGTTATCAAACTTTCTCACAAAAAACGCTCTCCTGGAAACTAACGATTTTGTAGATATAAATTCAATTCTATGTCAAACTTCACTTTTCTTTCTATCCGTGTAGAGATTAATCGCAATTTAATTTTCCTTTAATCTAATATATAAAATTCTCGTGTCACGGTGTTCGAACTTGAACTCCTCCGAAACGGCTTGACCGATATTGATGAAATTTTTTGTGCTTATCCGGTATCTATGAGAATCGGCCAACATCTATTTTTCATCTCCCTAAATGTTATGTTCGACGCAGACGAAGTTGCGCGGTGCAGCTAGTCATAATAATATTATAAAGGCGAAAGTTTGTAAGTATGGATGTATGGATGTACGTTTGTTACTCTTTCACGTAAAAACTACTGATTTGAATGAAACTTTACCACAATATAGCTTAGAATAACACATACTACTACAATTTTTTAAACCCTTTGTAACGCAGACGAAGTTGCGCGGGTCACCTAGTTTTATATTAATTAATTGTATTCCATAAATACAATAAATGAATTAATAAAAAAAACACTTTTTTACGTTGGGATATTATTGAAACCACAACATAATAAGTTAACCTCTGCCACTCTAAGTACAGGAAACGTTTTTACAATACGACCCATAGGCCAATTAAATGAAGGTACGTTGTTGAATTTGAATTTAGTTTTCCATAGCGCGAGACACAAGATAATTAAAGAATGATCTTTCATTTTACTGACCGACTTCCATAAAGGAGGAAGTACTCAATTTTTTTTTTTCCTTCATAATATTAGTTAGTGTAGACCTATTTTGGCTGATTCTGGTGTCAGAAAGATGATAGTCATCTTGAAGTCCTATTATTATAATTTAGACCGAACTCGTAATTTTTGGTCTGTTTCTAATGTTAATTATTATTAAGCATGATTTGACATGCGTTTTAGTATGTATTTCTTTTCTATATGAAAAGAATTGGATCATTCTTTTTTCTTCAGAAAGCAGATATTTTGGTATCTCATTTAAATTTCTCATGGAATTATTACACCTGGTATCAGCATCGTGAACGGCAGAGTGAAGCCAATTTGAAGTGCACCGATCGCGCTTAACATCATAAATAACAAAGTGAAATTTTAAAGAACTTATGTGTATGTAATATTTTATTAGTGTGTTAAACGAATTGAGTGTCATCGGTACACTAACGACAGAATATCGTGTAGTTACGCGCGATCGGTGCACTTTGGATTGGCTTCATTCTGTTGTTCATGATGTTGGTTCCAGATGTAATAATTTTATGAAATTTCTTGAAACTTAGTTGAACATTGCATTGTTACCGAAATCAAGGTGTTCTATAAATAGATAGTTAACGTGTACCCACAATATGGAAGAGGATTTTAAAATCTTTCGTCATGCTCATTGCTCACATTGAAGGAAACCGCTAGATTTTGGTTTCTGTTAAACTATGTCGATTTCAAACAATGAGATGAGTCTCGGCTTGTTTGTGGTGGAAAATATTTTTTTTATTGCCATGTAGGCAGACGAGCCAACGGCCCACCTGATAGTAAGTGGTTACCGTCGCTCATGAACCTCTGCAATGTCAGGGGACACTGAGGGGTCACTACCTACGACCTAACTTTAAGGACCCTCCTCAAGCTTCGTTTGAAGAAGGACAAGTCATAGATATTTTTTACCGTAAAAGGTATGTTTATATGTTAAAAGTTACAAATAAAACACATTTAAATAGTAAAGTATTTATTGAGTAGAACAGTTTAAAATGGCGGCAAATCCACCGACACACAGACATCTAAGAAAATAGACTTAATTAAATAACTAAGTAGTTCTATAGGTATAATAATTTGGCGAGTTTACTTACAAAAATACTATCGTTTTAATTATTTAAAGCTTATGTACTAGCATAATTTTTACAAGCTTCATACTAACTTGTACTGGATTTAACTATGTAAGTTCGGGTGGAATCTTGCGAGATAAATTTGACAAACTTCCCAATTTCCGATTGAGCTGACGTTTTGCACTTATTCTTCTTTTAGGTATTTATGGCTCGTGGCGATTCGCCAGTGTCAAGTTAGGAAGGAGCGTACACGGTATTGGTTAATTAAGTAGCCAAAATACTGTTCGGTGTGCTTGATCTACAACAAAGTGCCAACACAAGACGATCACAGGACAGCACTAGAACAAACATAACACATAAAAAGGATACAAAAATAATAATATTATGTATTGTAGTTGTAAGTATACGGAAGGTTGTTATGGATAGGAACGGAAGGAAGTTTAGTTAAAGTTTAATATTATTGAACTCTATAAATTTCATAAGTACATATATAAATCCAGGATCAAAAGCTTGTATGTTTTTTTTTTCACTTGGAGGAAATCACCGGATCACCCGGTATGTGGCAGTTGAACCTCACTAAAACCTCCAACCGCTCAGTCAGCGTCCGAACCCCGGCTGAGGTCAGAACCCTACACGGGGTTATGAGGGACGGCGCGACGCGTTACGCTCTCGGCACTCTTTCGAAAGCTTGTATGTAAAAGTTTTGTTTAAAATAATTTTGTACTGTTTCGTTCGGTACATTGTATCTAATAATATTAAATAGGTAGTAGGTAAGTCCTACGATGGTAGGTCATAGGTAGCCGCATTGTCCACTGACATTATAGAGGTCCATGAGTGACGATAACAACTCTAGCTCCATATATTTTTTTTATTATGTACATCCATAACTGGTAACACAATTTTTATTGTTAATATTGTGGCGACCAATAATAACGCGCGAGATCCTGAATCGCGGTTACGATATTTGCAGAAATCTTCGCATATACGTGATCACATCGGGGTCACCAGTTTTGGGTACAGTGGACTTATGGCCAAAGGGAGATCTCGTTGCGGGCGAGGTAGTGTATGGTGGTCAGGCCGAAGCCGCTAGTAGATTTCAGATGTAATATATCCACAATATTTAATTATTTATTCATGTTGCAACAACTAAATGTTAAGTGCAATTTTAGATTAAGACATATAACAGTGTTATGAATAAATAATTTGAATTTGATCAAGGGACCTCGTTAGATCGTCTGTCTAAATGACAATAAAAGTTGACTATACGATTTACTATCATTCTTCGACCTTAAATTTCCACAGGATAGACAAAAACCTCATCGTTTTCTGTACTAATATTATAAAGAAAGGTTTATTTGTTTGTCTCTGTAGGCGACTGAATGTTAACAAACATTATAAAGGCAAAGGTACTAACGACTAAAGCGCCATCTATAAATAGTTTTATTAAAATTGATTAAAACCTCTTTTGTAAAACACTTTTTAAAAGTAAGATTTATGTTGGCGCGCTTTTTTTAAATTCGAATTGGTGTGAACATTGACAAATACAGATTTCATCATATGTTTTCTCAACTTTTATTTTTTATCGTTTTAACCACTCAACTGAGATCGGCAACCAAATTGGTTTGTTTAGGTACTTTTGCCAAGTCTGTGGCAGGAGCCAAAATTGAGCACAGTTCAAAAACTTGTTTTGTTTACATTTTTAAATCGTCTCATATTTTACGGAGATGATATATTTTCGCTGAAAATGCAATACAGCGTCATTTAGTAATAAAGATTTACAAAAATATAACGTTTAATTAAAAATCAAAATTAAAAATTATTGAAAAAAAATGTTTTTAAAAAGGGGCTCAAACACGGTATTGATTCCGAACGAAGTCCCCAGTTTCGCCATCTAGCGAATAGTGACGTTCCCAGTTGAGTGGCTAATTGATTGTTTTTATGTTTCTTTGCACTGGCAACGTTAGATTTCCTACAGCCTCGACAAGGCTCCGAGACTACTGGTGCGATTTCAAAAATTATTTCAGTATCGAAAAGTTAAGTTATCGAGGAAGGCTACAGGATATATAGTTTTCCTTTGTGACGCAGACGAAGTAGCGCGGGTCAGCAGTAAAATAAGTGAAAAGCACTTCTAAAGTCTAGGGAAAATGCAATTCTAAAATTTTTATATTAAAAACTTTTTGATGTATCTTTCTTTAGACCTATTTTAAATTATAAGTTCTTTGAGTTCATTTTAATTGGGGTTTTATTCGGCAAAAAGATAAAAAAAAAACTTGAGAGGTGTCATGGGACACCCGAATAGAACGAAGTTCCTTTCGATTAAAAGATATCTTATAATTTTTATTCCTAACGTAACGCGCGATAAGGAACGTGTTTTAAAAGATTTTGATCACAGCGCCATCTAGCGATAATCATCTAAAACAAAACAAGTGTCGTGACAACTTTTCGTAAGATTTTTTTCCGTCTAGCCCCCGACACAACGCGCGATAAGGAACTTCGTTCCAAAACTTAAAAAATAAAAAAAAAAACATAAACAGTCATTTCTCTATTATATTTAAATGACACAAAAATATATACACAAATATAAAATATCAACATTTTAAAATAGTTTAGAATCAGTTCGAAGATTTACAAATTAAAATAAATAAAACTTAAACGATCACCGTCGCAACAGTAACCATCTTTGTACTACGTATTTAAAAAAACTCTAAAATACTCCAACGGTAAAGTGTACTGGTTTAACTTTACAAGTAATTCTCGTATTATACGTATTTTTATTTATTTTTTGACCCTTAAATTTACAAACTTTTTAAATAGACCACTTTTAAGAAAACTATTATTGTTGATAGAATGCTTAAAACAATTTTGACGTGACAACGTGTTATAAATTGGTGTTGGGGGGTGACACTTCACTTCACTGCGTTACGCTCCGCTCACGTTATGCGTTCACAATGAGAGTGAGTGAGAGGCACGCTTGTTATGTCTGTCTCTCTCGCTCTTAGGCGGGCTAACCATGCCCGAGTCGTTGTCACGTAAAACTTTTGCCCGTATACCGACTTTACAGGCAACCAATTTTTTTGTTGATTTGAAACTCTTCTCAACATTTTTGTTTTCGTTGAAGATATTTTATTAATTTGAATTTTATTTACAATATTTTTTTCTTTTTGTAAATTTAAGGGCAAAGGGTCTGAAACATATCACTATTACATCACTTAATATTTCATAACGAAAAATGTTCATTGTAGTCATTTTTAAAATTTTCACTTTTCTTGTAGCTTGTTTTGTCTTTTTATCACATTTTCAGGTATTTTCAAGTACATTGACAGTCAAATTACACTTAGTTTTTATCACACAATCACTGTTCACTGTCACCAAAAATCATGATATGAAAATATGACATTTTCTCACGAAAAATTAATATTTTTGACATACCGAAATCTAGTACGAGTTTTGTAGTTTCTATAAATAGTATTATTTTCATGTAATTTACAAGTAGAGCCTCTTGATATACTCTTATTCTAAATTCTAGAAAGTCGTTTCACTTAAGTTTCACAATCGACGAAAAATAGTTTCAAAATTGACGATATCAGTTTCACACTCGACGTAACAAGTTTCATAATCGACGTAACAAGTTTCACAATCGACGTAACAAGTTTCACAATCGACGTAATTAGTTTCACAATCGACGAAACAAGTTTCAAAATCGACGAAATTAGTTGCCGAAAACCTCCTTAACAAATACTCGTACTAGTTATTATCACATCACTTTGGCACACCGATCGCTCAAAGTTCAATTATCAGTTAGCTGCTTCAATTAATTGCATTATTTCGGTTCGCCTTTCAGCGCGTGGTCGAGGACGTCTTTGGGCGCTATCTCGACGGTGACCGTCTTGCTGATGGTGGAAAGCTGGCTCTGGTCCAGGTCCTGGTCGACGAAGGGTTCCGTCAGTATCTTGAGACCGGATACCCGCGCCCGTTGGTACGCCGAAACTGTTTTCGTGCCGAGAAACCTGCGATGACAAAAATGATGTTATTTTTTATGATTATTTTGATTTTAATACAAGTTCATGTGTATTTGTGCGTATGTGTATGTCTGTGTGGTTCGATGTGTATGTATCTACGTTCGTGTATGTGTGTATTTGCTTATGCGTGTCTCTGTGTTTAGTATATGCGTGCGTTTACATATTATGTAAGTCTGTGTGTGTGCGTGTATGTCCGTATGTCTTGTAGCAACCCATTACTGCTCACAGCTGCTCTGCTGCAGCTCAGGTCTCCTCCGAAGAGTGGTTAGGCAAAGTCCACCACGCTTAGCCCAATGCGGATTGCGGGCTTCATATATCATAGAAGGATTTTAAGAATCCTTTTCCAATATGCAGGTTTCCTCATGTTTATGCGTGCGTGCGTGTATGTCTGTGTATTTGTGTGTGAATGTCTGTGTATGTGCCGTTCATGTGTGTGTATGTGTGTGTATGGGTGTGTATGTGCGTGTATGTGTGTGTATGTGTGTGTATGTGTGTGTATGTGCGTGTATGTGTGTGTATATGCGTACCTGAGCGCTATGTATCCGATGAGCAGCGCGGCTCCGGCAGCCAGCACCCTCACCAAGGAGGAGGGGTACAGTTGCGTGATGACCCAGGCCCCCGCCACGGCGCCTATGAGTACGCTGACGGCGAGCACGGTGCCCGCCCAGTGCGCGCACGTGAACCCACGCTCCCACTCCACTCTGGAACAATACGGTATATGACTGTCTGCATCTGTCTGTACCAACCCATTACTGCCCACTGTTGGGCTCAGGTCTCCTCAGAAGAGGGGTTAGGCATAGTCCACCACGCTTGCCCAGTGCGGATTGGGGACTTCACATATCTTCAAAGGATGTTTAGAATCCTTTTCCGATATGTAGGTTTCCTCACGATGTTTTCCTTCACCGTTTTTAGCCAGTGGTGTTGAAAAATTGCACAACACCACCAACTAAGTGTAAGGGGACTTTTCGTGGGGACGGCTCGACGGGAAAGAGTGCCGAGCGCGTAACGCGTCGCGCCGACCCTCCAAACTCCGTGCTGGGTTCTGGCCTCAGCCGGGGTTCGGACGCTGAGTATGAGCGGTTGGAGGTTATAGTGCGGTTCAACTCCCACATACGTGAAACGTAAAATATGTTAAATACGCACCTGTTAGTCGCCTGCACGATGTAAGGAGTGTTGCACACTTTACATTTCAAACCGTCGGGTGACGTGGCACTCTGGAAAACACACATTAAATATTATACAGGTTCTTTTGCTAAAAAAGAAAACACCGATAGACTACAGGCCCATGAAGAAAAATTATGGGTCATTTGAACCACCAGGTGACCTATCTAAAACGAAATTCTAGCATAAAATAATAAGATTCAGTACTATGCCGTCACTTGTAAGCTGTCCAACTGAGTGCAGGTGAGCATTCAGGGGATTGCAACCATCGTTTTTTCCCCTTGTCGCATGATTTTTGTACGGCGTTGAGGAATAATGGATTAGAAGCAGTATTTAAATAGAATGATACAGATGCCGTACAAAATCAAATGACTAAATATACCCCGGTAATTGTCGGAAAAAAAAAAAAAAAAACCTACTTTGTGGCCCATTATTTTTGTACGGCATCTGTGTCGTACTATTTAAATACTGCTTCTAATCCATTATTCCTCAACGCCGTACAAAAATCATGCGACAAGGGAAAAAACGATGGTTGCAATCCCCTGAATGCTCACTTGCACTCAGTTGGACAGCTTACAAGTGACGACATAGTACTGAATCTTATTATTTTATGCTAGAATTTCGTTTTAGATAGTCATCTGGTGGTTCAAATGACCCATAATTTTTCTTCATGGGCCTGTAGTCTACGAATTTTTGTTGCTTCTACGATCTTTGAGCAAATTCCATTCAAAAAAAAATTTTCTGCCACGAACCATCCCACCTAATGAACTTTCATTTTTGATATTTCCCGAGCGCTATGACTTGTCGTTCTTCAAACGAGGCTTGAAGAGAGTCCTTATGGGTAGACAGTAGCGGGGACAGAGTCTTCTGGCATTGCAGAGGTTCACTTGCCACGGTAACCGCTTACGATCAGGTGGTTCGTTGACTCATCTACCTAAAACAAATGAACAAGTCCTCACCTCAACCAGCCACCTGCTAAGACAGTCATGATGAACAGCAGACACGTCTCCAGTGCAGCGACAGGGTCTGATGAGAGGCTCCAGGCGGGAACTGTCGTAGCAGATCCAGCAGTCGCGGCTCGACCCCACCCCCTCCACCAGACCGTCTGTTTCCACGTTCTGATAATAATAATAAATTTTTATTGACTTCAATATCACATATATTTATAAATTGTAGGGATTGCATTAAAAAAATATTTCATCATAGGATGGAAGTCCGCAACAATAGTCGTACGTTTTCCATACAATGTCAGAAAAAAAAGTTTAACCGATCCAAAAAATAAAAATGGTGCTAAGTTGTATTTCAACAGGTCATTCACCCCACGTCAGATTGTCCAAAGTTACAGATCCACCCTGTATAATAACACGATAAGAAAGTCTACATTGTGTTGTACAATGTAGACTTTCTTATCGCCCAAGTCAAGCGACTGTAACGCACAACGATGGCGCGATTCAGAATCGAGACAAATAATATGATAGAAAAATCAGCTTTGTCCATAAATTTGGCACGAATATTTATTAAGAAGTCAGGTCAATACATATAAGGGAAGGAAGGGTGCTAATGGGCTCCTTATTATCCTAGAACCGTGATTTACTCTTTCACCACAATTGCTCATGGTACAGGGACAAATACATAGGTACAACATATAATATTAGCATACACCCGGGGAAAAGAATTTATTGAAATGATGAACTTGAAAGCAAAGCAAAGCTTATCGGATATAACTAGACACGAGACACCACCAAAATAAAACACCCCGTCTTTTGATTGTACCAAAAAAGGTTTTATTTAATAGAGACTTCATTTTCCAATCCAATCTAATTTTTTTGGTTTAAGAATTTTCAGTTCATTTCATTTCAATTGTGAAAATATGTTCTAAGAATATAGATGTTAAGCAAGATTAATTGGAAGGAAGTTCCTTATCGCGCGTTATCGAAAGGGGGCTAGACGGAAATTCTTATGAAAAAGTTGTCACGACACTTTTTTTGTTTTAGATGATTATCGCTAGAAGGCGCTGTGATTAAAATATTTTATTTAATAGAAAGAGAGACAGAGACAGAAGTTTTAAACTAACTAATTGTTATAACATAAAAAAATAAAATTTTATTACAATTCCCTCACTAATAAATAGAAAGGAACTTCATTCGGGTGTCCCTTGACACCTCTCAAGTTTTTTTTTATAAATACGTATATTTTTGTTGCTTAGCCATATCATCCCTTAAAACCCCACGAAACGATCACAAACAGTTATTTAGCACAACATCAACACCCGTCACTCACCAACTTAGATTTTGCAGTTTTACCAGCTTCGGTTACTTGCGTCTCTTTCACGTTAACAGGCAAAGGAAGAGGTGCGAAAAAGACAGTGATAGCGAACTTCCAAATGAGCCAATATTTGGCCAACTCGAAAAAGTATCGCGCTTTGTGACGCCAACTGAATTGGCCGAGCACGGCCAACGTCTGGGAATGGGGATGAGTGTTAGAAATGAATGTTAGTAGGGTATTGAAAATGTTAGTTGGATGTTATTTAAAGGATAATGTAGGGGGTAAATAGTCGTGGTGGTCGAGTGGTTGAAGCGCTTGCCTTCCGTACAAAAGGTCGCGAGTTCAAAACCGACCGGCTTGTACCTCTAAATCTTAATATTAAATAGATTTATGTGCAATTTTTCACAACACCACTGGCAAAAACGGCGAAGTAAAATATCGTGAGGAAACCTGCATGTCGGAAAAGGATTCTAAAAATCCTTTGAAGATATGTGAAGTCCCCAATCCGCATTGGGCAAGCGTGGTGGACTATGCCTAACCCCTCTTCGGAGAAGACCTGAGCTCAGCAGTGGGCAGTAATGGGTTGTTACACTACAGTAGGGTTTTTAATAGATATAAAGAATAACAACACAGATGATTACAAAACAACATAACAGGAAAACAACACCAAAGCGAAGACTCGGTACAATCCCATTCCTATCGGCTTCCCCCTCGATATAAGAACGCTGGGTGAAAGTATTTTAGAAAACCGCTAGTATTTGAATAAGTTAACAACTAAAACTATTCTACATGTTTTTTGTAAATTTTTGGAACGAAGTTCCTTATCGCGCGTTGTGAAAGAGGGCTAGACAGAAAAATTCTTACGAAAAGTTATCACGACACTTTTTTGTTTTAGGTGATTATCGCTAGATGGCGCTGTGATCAAAATCTTTTAAAACACGTTCCTTATCGCGCGTTACGTTAGGAAAAAAAAAATTATAAGATATGCGTTAATCGAAAGGAACTTCGTTCTATTCGGGTGTCCCATGACACTTCTCGTTTTTTTTTATATTGACTTCCTCATTTATGAAATATTCACAACTGATTGAAATGAATATATGAGTAGAAATGGATCATCTACCTTTAGTACTAAGACCTTAACTCAAAAGTTTTAATTGATTGACACCTAAGCTAAAGAACTAACCAAAACTGGCATTTGTCTAATGGTGCCATCATTAGGAATCATAGATAAACTGTATCTGGGTTAACTGACTAAAGGAAATATCGAGAAAACTCAATTAATTAAATATCGTGGTAAGAACTTATTCAGACACTCGCGGTTTTCTATAATACTTTCATGCATTTTCAACGGGTTCTTACCACGATATTTAATTAATTGAGTTGTCTCGTTATTTCGTTGTTGTTGCAAACGTCATGATCACGAGAAGACTGGATACTGCGGGTCGATTTAAGAGCAAACAAATCTGTCTACCCTCGCACTCGTTCGCTTTTGGGTAGTACCACTGGAACTCGAACTCGCATCACGACACACCACACTCACCATGCTCAGAGAGTCTTCAAAGTATCGTGGTAAGAACCCGTTCAAAATGCATGAAAGTATTTTAAAAGGTGTTCCGAATCCAAAAGAACAAGATAAAAATTGCACATACAAAGCACACCTATAGACAAACTAAATTAACGATTGATGTTGTGATAAATAACTGTTTTTTTACAAAAAGATCATAATACATTAGATTGGTATTTAAAAAATATTATATTTATAAATTAATCAGTTCGTGCGTGTGTGTACAATGTGCGTGTATGATTGTGTCAGCGTATAATGTGCTTGCATGAGTGCACAATGTGCGCCTGGGTGTGCATTTAATTACAAAGTGCGTGCGTGAGCGTATAATGTGCGTGCTTGAGCGTAGAATGTGCATGCTTGAGTGTATAATATGTGTGCATGAGTGCACAATGTGAGTGGGTGAACGTCCAATGTGAGTGTGCATGTGATTACAAAGTGCGTGCGTGAGCGTATAATGTGCGTGCTTGAGTGTATAATGTGCGTACGTAAATGTACAAAGTGCGTGCATGATTGTGTGAGTGTTTAAATAAGGTGTGTACATGACTGTAAAATGTGCTTGCATGAGTGCACAATGAGCGTGCGTGAGCATACAATGTGCGTGCTTGAGTGTATAATATGCGTGCTTGAGTGCAGTGTGTGTGTGTGTGTGTATACCTTTGCATCGTGATGGTGCTGCGCCAGTAGGTCGGCTAGCTTGGCGTCGTCGAGCTGCCTGGCGAGCAGCCGGCGCGGGTTGAGGAGCCACAGCCTCTCGGGCGCCATCGAGTTCCAGAGCGCGCACGGGAACCATACTGCGACGCCGATCTCGGCCAGACGGAACACGAGGTCGTGCCAGTTGCGAGATACTACTGGCACTCTGGAAATAAAGCAAAAAAAAACATTTCTACATGCACCTAATCGTAAGTGATTATTGTCTCTGTCTAATCATGGGATATATCGTAGTCAGAAATAGGTCACGGATAGGACAGATCCGTCCTTGAATCAGTTTGAAAGACTAGACTAGAGAAGGATTTTAAGCATTTGAGTTAAGTCTAGCCAAACCTCTAAAATTCAGGAGTTGTAGGTGTAAACATGACTGTAAGTTTTACGAATATTATGAAGATCCATGAGCGATGGTAACCACTAGGTATCCAACCTACGTATAGCCTTTACCAGTAATGACTTGTAGAAAACATTAAATAAATAAATAAGCCTTTATTCCAAAAATAAGAGAAAATTACACTTTTATAATATTTTTAAACTATATATCAATACATAGTATAAAACAAAGTCGCTTTCGCTGTATGTCTGTATGTATGCTTAGATCTTTAAAACTACGCAACGGATTTTGATGCGGTTTTTTTTAATAGATAGAGTGATTCTTAAGGAAGGTTTGTATGTATAATAAATGCATAATATAGTAGAGAAACACTGATAAATTTAAAGGTTTCTAATGTGATGTCGTAAATAAGCACGTTTTTTGCTCTTATATTGCAAACTCTGGCTGAACCCTACGAGATAGACCAAAATAATGTACTACAGTATTGTTCACCTTAAAAAGTTCAACAAAAAAGTCCGCGATGGTATATGTCTATCTCTTAGGGATAACCCAGCATAACCATTTTTATTCTTTACTAACAAATGGTTATTTACGAAGTGATTTTAAACAATACAGCATTAATCCTTATCCAATTAAGTACCTTAAATAAATTGTGCATTTATTATAGATCAATATGCTTTTTACAGCATGTAATTTAAGTGAATATTACCGAAGATATTACAAATTTAAAATGCAGGGTCGTAGTTGTTTGCGCCGGGCGGCGCGTGCCTATATAGGCTACAATTTTTGAACCCCTTTGTAACGCAGACGAAGTTGCGCGGGTCATCTAGTATCCTATATATTACTCTGTGACTTAAATAATGTCTCTTATTTCGGAGTGTCTTTTAGCAAAGGCCTCCTCTAGTCGCTTCCACTCCTGGCGGTCTAGACAAGCTCTCCTCCAGTAATGACCAGCTGCTAGTCTGATTTCGTCTTCCCATCTCTTATGTTGTCTACCTTGGGAGCGTTTGCCATCTCTCGGGTGCCAGTTTGTGACTACTTTACTCCACTTTTCTGTTTTGCCTCTGAGAGTATGGCCTAACCATCTCCAGTTCTGTTGGTAGAAATCATTATTCTACAGTTACTCACTTAGTCTTCCAGAGTTCGCTGAGCGTCTCCGAAGCGAGGAAGCAGACAATGAGGATCAGCATCAGCGCCAGGCTGATCAGGCCGACGCGCGACTGGTGCAGTTGAGACAGGTCTACCGAGCGAGGGTCCACCGCCCCATCGTGGTCTAACAGGTCTGTTTGGATGCCCTGCCAGAATTATATTGACTACAGATTTGTTTCAAATTGCACTATATTTTCAAGAAACGTTGATCTAAAGGTATTTTTTTGCGCGAAAGTATTTATCAAAATGTCTAGGCTGAAAACAATATATTTTGGTTGAACATGTAATCAAAAAAAACAACTGTATCCCAGTGGCGTGCGTGCAAGCAAATATGCTTTGCGTACTCTAATTTTTCAAAATAGTTTAGTATGGAATAAGAAAAATCGATTAATTGCAGCAATAGATATACTACAAATGGAAAGGGCGGGGCATGTCATCAGAGATAAGCAAGAAAAATGGACAAAAACTATTACGGAATGGATACCGAGACAAAACCATAAGAGGAGTAGATGAAGGCGGACTACGAGATGGGCGGATGAAATAAAGCAAACAGCTGGGAATTGTTGGACTAGGACTGTTGCTTTGGACAGAGAAACGTGGGGAAATCTGGAGGAGGCCTGGAACCTAATGTGCAGAATTAACTTTTAACATGATATTGTATATAAAATAGTTTTTGCAGTAATGAAAGGCAAATAAATTATTAAAAAAATATACTACATTGTTTTTATGAATTTAGCAAAATAAATTAGCAAAGTTATTGTAGGATGTCTGTACAGGAATAGGGCACAATAATAAACAAATTGGATTTATTATAATATAAAAACTTAAAGATCGAAAAACATTATATTGATTGTGTTCGAAAAGTGAAAATTTTCTGATAAATCAAATAATGGCGCGAAAAAGATGGCGCGCGCCGCGTCCCGGTGTTGCCGGCCGTTGTCCGTGGTGAACGGCGTGAACAATGTCCGTTCATAAAAAAAAAAAAAATTACCTCTCCTAACATTGCTAACCTAACCTAACCTAACATTGCAAGAGTCCCTGAGCACCAGTAACCACTTACCCAAATGGGTCATAAACTACCTAACTACCAAACCTCTAAAACAGTAAGGAGTTACTTTACCTGTTTAGTGACCAATGTGTCCTGGGCTTCATCACCGTCTGTGGACGAAGATGTGCCTGGTCGAGGGGATATGATCGTGCATACTTTCGTCTCCTTCAGGAATTCACCGCGGAGCTGAAAAATAGAATTAAAGTTGAAGATCTTTGTATAAACTTACTGGTGGGACTACTTCGCTTGCGTCAAGGAGGGAGGCTTTTTTATTTTTTTTCTTAATGAGAGTTTACTGGGGACTGTACGAGTTTCTCTATTATACGTATTATTTGCATGTATTTTCAAATAAACCTTCCTCAGATATCTTTCTATTTAAAACCGCAAATTGCGTTACGTAGTTTTTAAGATTTAAGCATACATGAGGACAACGGGAAGCGACTTTGTTTTATACATGTATTAATCCAAATTAGATATTAGATCGACGGCAGCGCACAAAATAGTAAATCTTTATAAAAAATTAAGATCTAACACTTATGCATCTACCAACATTGCACAAACATCATTGGCAGATAGTCATCATCATTTTCAACAACAAGACATCCACTTTTAAACATAGGCTTCCAAATGATTTCCAATGACGTTAAAGACCTACATCCAACATATTCCTGCGACCTTAAGATCATTAATCAACAACTTACTCATCCTGATATAACTTTAAATGAAGTAAATTTCTTTAAACACTCGCGGTTATCTACATCACTTATACTATTACTAAACGAACGAGAAAGAGGACAGTTTTGTCTGCTCTTAAATGACCTACCCGCAGTTTCTCAGTCTTCCCGTGATCATGGCGCTTGAAACAGTGCTGAAATATCGGGATCGCTCAATTAAAAATAATCGTGGAAAGAACCCGTTTAGTAATAGTGTAAGTGATTTAAATCAAGTAGTTTTAAATCGTACAAATAAAACTTCAAATACGCCAAACAGTAACAAATCCAACTGTACGCTAGGCAGTCTTATCGATACAATACACTATTTGAAAACATAAAATCGATTACGTTTATAATTGAAAAACATGCCGATGATTGCATCGATACAGTCACGAGAGATTTATTTACGCTGTTAATAATTGTAGGTTAGAAGATTGCTGATTTATAACATTTTAAACGCGTGTAAACAAAACCTTGACATCTCAGACAGGCATTTTTAAATGCGGCCTTCGAATTTTGATGATAAGTGAAAACTTACTGAGCAGAACTATTTATGATTAAAGTATACAATTATGCTTTAAGGTATAAAGGGTGGAATTTTTAAACGCCCCCTCCAGGAAAAGTACCTTTTTTTATTGCATGATGGATAAACGAGCCTACGGCTCACCTGATGGTAACGTACTCAAAATAATGATTTATTGGAACGAAGTTCCTTATCGCGCGTTATCGAAAGGGGGCTAGGCGGAAATTCTTATGAAAAAGTTGTCACGACACTTTTTTTGTTTTAGATGATTATCGCTAGATGGCGCTGTGATTAAAATCTTTTAAAACAATTTCTTATTTCGTTTTATATGATTAATGCTAGATGGCGCTGTGATCAAAATATTTTAAACTAACTAATTATTATAACTTAAAAAAAATAAATTTTATTACAATTCCCTCACTAATTAATCCAAGGGAACTTCGTTCCATCCGGGTGTCCCTTGACACCTCTCAAGTTTTTTTTTTTGAAAATTGACAATTGCTTTTATAGTTTTACTTTTTAATTTCTTGTATACCTGGGAATCAATGAGGGGCCGTTATCACCTCTCAAAAAAAGTCCTGTATAGGTAGGTCATTGCATCGGCATTGCAGAGGTTCATGAGCGACGGTGATCGCTTACCATCAGGTGGATCTTAAGCTCGTTTATTTATGTAACAATAAAAAAAACCAACCTACTTTTACAATTTACATGGACATACCCACTTTCTTGGACTTTAAGTTATGATATTACTTTCAGAATTTAACTGTCACAGATTTGACTAAGTTATATAATATTTACATTCCTTTACCATTATTCCACATGAATATTTGAATACGTATTATAATGACACGGTATTGTCTCGACCACACAAAGACAATGGAACATCTATATTACAACAAATTACTTGCAGAAGTCAAATTCATGTATGAGCAGAACGCTATGACTTGTCCTTCTTCAAACGAGGCTTGAGGAGGGTCCTTAAAGTTAGGTCGTAGGTAGCGACCCCTCAGTGTCCCCTGACATTGTAGAGGTTCATGAGCGACGGTAACCACGCTCGATCAGGTGGCCCGTTGGCTCGTCTGCCTACATGGCAATAAAAAAAAAAAGAACATGTACTTTTGCATATACTTTTACATAGACATTCTTTATTTGCGGTAAAAATGGTACAAAAAAAACGACCATCACCTTTTATCTGACTCAAGAATCATTCAAATCGACCAGTCAAACAAAAATAAAAGTTATGCGGGAAAAAATAAAAAATAGACATGAATTTGTATCTCCTACTTTTTGGAAGTCGTTGAAATCTATTCTACAAATTTACCCGCGGAAAAATTATTTCCGATAAATTTATTAGATACCCTGGGCTATATTATTGTACTCTTAGTTTGGACTCTTAAATAATTTAAAATAACCTTTAACTTTCCTAGATAAATGGACAACCCAACAATGAAAAACATTGGTCCGCCGGTCCTTGAGATTAGTGCGTTCTATCAAACTCTTCAATTTTATAAAAAACTTGAGACTTGAGGTGTCAAGGGACACCCGGATGGAACGAAGTTCCTTTCAATTAATTAGTGAGGGAATTGTAATAAAATTTTATTTTTTTATTTAATAACTTAAATAAAATATCTTGATCACAGCGATCTAGCGATAATCATCTAAAACAAAAAAGTGTCGTGCCAACTTATTCATAAGAATTTCCGTCCAGCCCCCTTTCGGTAACGCGCGATAAGGAACTTCGTTCCAATAACTGTGTTTTTAACTTCTATAACAGATATTCTGTGTCAGATACGTTAGTCATTTATTTGTGGCTAGTATCATCCTACACATAAGTCGAAAGCGTTTGTTTTTGAAATGATTGAAATCGATAATATAATTATTTATAGTAGACTCGGTGCGTGACTCGACTCAGATGTTAAAGGTCATTAGATTGTAGGTTTTCTCTTTGAGCGGCGCGACACGACAGCACGACGGGTCTATGTTGTTTAGCACAGGAGTTCCTATAACCACCTTCCGAATCCATCATCAGATCAGCGTCATTTTGTGATATTATTGCATTATCACGCGAAAACCCATACCAAACCGTAACTCTTTGTGGGTGCATTGGCTTCTCAACGGTGACGTGTGGATTTTCCGACCCCCAGATGCGACAATTTTGCTTATATGACATAGACCAATCATTTTTATGGATTTTTTTTTTCACATTTCTTACAGTTTGGACTGAAGACTCACCACTTTGGAAGTAACTTTTCAATATTTCCCAATTTTGTTCAAGCGTATAGCGTCCCATTTCGTAAATGTCAAACCTTTAACTAAATTATGAAGACAAATTGAATGACATTTGAGCTGTCATTCTCTGAATAAACAGTAGTTCAAAATGCAAACGTTAGATCGCCCACCCGTTAGTTTAATGTTGTTTAGAAAAACGATTACATTTATTTTCTTAAATATCTTTGCATAAAAAAACTGCTCCTAAACACAACGAATAAAAAAAAAGTTATCCAAAAGAAGGCAATTCCATAAGTAAATATTATTTTGAAAGACTTAATTCCAATATGGCAGTTATCTCGCGATATTTTCCTTTGCTTTATTTCGATCCTACAGATCTTCTAATAGTTTAACACCAATTGACCGACGACTATGATCTCATTTACAGAGGCGTAGCTACTTACGGTTATATTACACATAGAGATGGAGCCACCCACACTTTGCCATAGAAAAAGTGAGCCAAATAAGCGAAATAGAATAGAATAGAATATACTTTATTGTACCAAAAAAACACCAATTAATTTAAAAACTGATACAGCATATAGAAAATACGTTAGTATCAACTGTCTATAATAATATTATAAAGAGGAAAGGTTTGTTTGTCTCGAATAGGCTCCGAAACTACTGGTCCGATTTGGAAAATTCTGTCAGTTTCGGAAAGAAAATTTATCGAGGAATGCTATTTTTTAGTTGGAGGAAATCACTGGATCCGCCATATGTGGCAGTTGAACCGCACTAAAACCTCCAACCGCTCACACTCAGCGTCCGAACCCCGGCTGAGGCCAGAACCCAGCACGGGGTTATGAGGGACGGCGCGACGCGTTACGCCCTCGGCACTCTCCCGTTGCGTATTATTATATTATTATATTGTATCCTTTTGTGACGCAGACGAAGTTACGCGGGGCTGCTAGTAAGTAATTAATTTAATTTCAGTGTCCAACATACTATGACAATACCTAACTGCAGAACGAATATGCGCATATCCCCTACTAATATAATAATGGACCACCAAAATGTAACAATAAAACAATGAAACATTAGACAAAAGGTCGTACTATTTAAGGTGATAATTGTTCATTTAGCGTCAACCGTATTAAGATTTGTAAGCACTAGTCGAGCATTAAATATATTAAGGCCTGAATATAAAATATTTATTTCGTCTAAACATTCACTCTTCTCGCTGGGCGATAATTGCCTCGTCATGGAATATTATTGCCTCCGTGTAAACAGAATTTCAAAGCAATAATCGTATTTCGAGTTTTATGACAGTTGCTGTCATTTTTCATACTAGTAAACTCGAATGACAATTCACGCACTGAAAACGATTCAAACCGATTTGTGCGATACTCGTATGGACTTAAAAAAATGTTAGACGAGATCGTGTTTATACCAGTCGAGATTCTCGTAAGCAAGAATCTGCTTACAATATTATCGTCGTGTAAACATCGGCAATTATCGCCTACGATAATGTCTTGAGAGTTTAATTATTGTCTGTGTATAAACATTCTGATACGATTATGTTATGGCGATTATTGCTTGAGATAGCTGCGTATGGTTTCTCGGATCGAACGTTTAACAAAATGTCTCGGTCTGAATGGCTTCTAAGATTTTCTAAACAATAATGACAAAAAAAATCTTAGTCGTCGCCTCAGTGCTTGTTTGGCCTATCTGACATTTTTTTACGAAGACTTTTTAATGCAGTATTATAAAGAATAAAATTTCCATCCGACTGGTAAAATATTTTTTTTAAATATTCAATTCTAAAACAATAAAAATCTCATTTCAATTTTTTTCTCAACACGGCACTTAAAGAAAATTCCGTGCTTGTTAGCTGTCTCCTGTAAAATTTGCTCGAGTGCAGATAGGCCAAACAAGCACTGAGGCGACGTAGTCTTCTTTTAAATTTTGAAGTGGGTATCCCCAACCACAGACTAAATTATACCATCGATGACGCACAAGAGCGACATCTCTTACTGTTACTTTTATATCTTTTCACAAATAATATTTTTAATTAGCATAGTAATTTATAGCGTAGGAAAACCCAATTATGTTTATGCGTTCTTGCGTGAACTAGAAATTAAATCTGTAGGCTTCACATATCTATCAATGGGGGCGGCGCGACGGGAAAGAGTGCCTTGGGCGTAACGCGTCGCGCCATCCCTCATAACCCCGTGCTGGGTTCTGGCCTCAGCCGGGGTTCGGACGCTGAGTGTGAGCGGTTGGAGGTTTAAGTGCGGTTCAACTCCCACATACCCCGCCCGCGAGAAAAAAGAGATGAAAAAAAATCGGGTTATAAAGTTCACGCAGACGAGGTCGCGGGCAGCAGCTAATGTTACATATACACCCTGTATAACACTTACTTTGAAGAAAACTTCGACTCCGTAAATAAGGAAGAACACGACCACGATGAACAGCAGCACAGCGTAGCAGCCGTTGAAGATGTGCTGGTAGAAGGTCTGCAAATAAAACATTTTAGACTATTAACAATCAGTACAACAACTGGATGAGCAGAAGAACGGTTTCGTATTTTGGAAGAGACCTATGTCCAGCAGTGTGACTGATGATCGCTATACAAGTTGTCCCAAAACTATGCGACATGAACGGGAAGTAACTTAATTATTAGGAACTTCGTTCCAATTTGTAACTAGTTTTATTGACCTCCAGAAAAAAAAATCATTAACCACTCAACTGGGATCGGCAACCAAATTGGTTTGTTTACTTTTGCCAAGTCTGTGGCAGTAGACAAAAACTTGCACATACAAAAACTTGTTTTGTTTACATTTTGTAACTGTCTCATATTTTACGGAGAAACTATATTCTCGCTGAAAATGCAATACAGCATCAGATTTACAAAAATATAAGGTTTAATTAAAAATCTAAATTAAAATTTTTAGAAAAAATGTTTTTAAAAAGGCGCTCAAACACGGTATTGATTCCGAACGTAGTTCCCAGTTTCGCCATCTAGCGAATAGTGACGTTCCCAGTTGAGTGGTTAAATGCAATTCCCGGATGAGATATTAGTTTTTTTTTTTTTAAACTAAAGTACGAATTAGCGAAAGTCCTTTCATCATAATTCCGTAAAATCACTATTTCGTGTACTTTTCCTGAAAAAGTTATTCTAAAATTTCACAATAACCAATATTATTATTGCACCACGAGTTTTTCTTGATCTCCTAACGACTCCATTTAACCGACATAAAAGGTGTAATGACTCCTTCCTTTTCGTATTTAATGCAGTTAACAATATTTAACGAGTACATTATTTGTACAAAAACCTTTGTCTTTTGATGTATTAAAAGCAGTTAATTTTAATATAAGCAATCACTGCAATTAAACAATTTAACATAAGTCAAATAACAACATTGTAAATTGTGTAAAATTTTGTATTTTACAAGCTTTATATTAACTTGCACTGGATGTAACTATGTAAGTTCGGATGGAATCTTGCAAGCTAACTTTGACAAACTTCCCGGTTACCGATTGAGCTGACATTTTGCACGCAGATGTATATCGCGTGACAATGCAATAATATGACAAAATTGCGCTGATCTGATGATGGATTCGGAAGGTGGTTATAGGAACTCTTGTGCTAAACAAGATACATCCGTCGTGTTTGGGCTAGAATTTAACAAGCTTCTTTGAAAATAAATTATTTAAAACAATAGTTAACTCATTTCTAATCAACTTCTAAAATTTTCTATATTTTAGTCCCCGTGTAACTTTGAGTGATTCGGATGATTTTTTTTGCATAAGAAAGGTCAAACTTCGTTTTGACGTGACAACGTCTTATAAATTGGTTTGCCGGGTGACACTTCAAGAAACAGCGTTACGCTCCGCTCACGTTATGCGCTCATAATGAGAGCGAGTGAGAGGCACGCGTGCCTTTCACTTTTTATGTCTGTCTCTCTCGCTCTTAGGCGGGCTAACCATGCCCGAGTCGTTGTCACGTAAAACTTTCGCCCGTATACCGACTTTACAGGCAACCAATTTTTTTTTGAAGGTATTTTAAGACTCTGTATAGGTTACGAGCGATTAGGATTGTTTTAAAATATCACAAAATATAGTAGTGACGCACTGATGTGAGAGGTACTGGTCACCTAACTTTGTGACGTAGACGAAGTTGTATTATGAAACCGAACACAACAAATAACAAAGGTGGACAGAAATAGCACAAAAGAACAAAAAATACAAACAAAGGTGATGTACCTTTTGTTTTTATGCAAATCAGCGAAGCAATAGGAAGATTATTGTAGTTATAAATATAAATACATCATCGATACTATACAGGGCGTCTCAAAAAACATTTAATAATTAATTTTAATTTTCTCATACACCGTGTATCGTAAGTTTTTTTTATTGCTATTTAGGCAGACGAGCCAACGGGCCACCTGATCGTAAGTGGTTACCGTCGCTCATGAACCTTTGCAATGTCAGAGGACACTGGTCGCTACCTACGACCTAACTTTAAGGATCCTTCTCAAGCCTCGTATGAAGAAGAATCCTAAGTTAGTTTTCTTCTATTTCATTGTATCTTTTATCATTTTAAAAAGAGTAAATGAACGAAAAAGAGGACTAATGAAAAATATACTTTTTTATCGGGCTCCTCAGTAGAGACATAGTCCACCACGCTTGCACAATGTCAATATTTCTCAATATGCAGATATCCTCACTATCTTTTGAGATAAATTTCCCGTACGGAAGGCAAACGTTTCATTAAAATTTAATCAATAACAAAATGGGAATTGTAAAGTATCCACTCAACTAGGAACGTCACTATTCGCTAGATGGCGAAACTGGGGACTTCGTTCGGAATCAATACCGTGTTTGAGCCATTTTTTTTCCAATAATTTTTAATTTTGATTTTTAATTAAACCTTATATTTTTGTAAATTTTTATTACTAAACAACGCTGTATTGCATTTTCAGCGAAAATATATCATCTCCGTAAAATATGAGACGATTAAAAAATGTAAACATAACAAGTTTAACTGTGCTCAATTTTGGCTCCTGCCACAGACTTGGCAAAAGTAAACAAACCAATTTGGTCGCCGATCCCAGTTGAGTGGGTATATAGAATTACAACATTTTAGAAACTCGACATCTTAGAACAATCTCGTGATATAGATCTTCGATATCTTATGCAAACTGCGGAACTAAAGGCGACAATGAGCGAAATTCCTACCTAGTTAGATTGCAACAAGCGTTTTTCAATAATAAAGTAATTATGTGATATTGCAGTTTCATTATCTGTTGTTAATTTATTCTAAATCGTATCGAATGGCGTCGCGACGGTACATAATGTCATTCCGCCGCGATTTCCTGTAACTAAAAAAAAACATCCTATCTAATAACACAAAATATTTACTGTAGATACAAAAATGAAGAACAGAATATGCGAGAAAAGGGGGTAGAAAAGGGGAAATTATGAAATACTTTATTTTCAACATTGATGACGTACTAATTCTTGTTGACGTCAAAATTTAAAAGCTACCTCCTAAGAAGAACTGGCAAGAAACTCAGCGGGCATATCTTTTTTGTAATATGAGCATTTTTTTTTTTAGTATTTTAACAGTATTATACAATTTTGCCTTAAATATACAAAAGAAATCGATTATGATAATGAAATGACCTTGGCGAGCAACTCATTCCCACTTTGTGCAATCGCCCAGGTAATTGTTGACCTTATAGTAGGCTTTATTGTATTACGGAGAGAAGAAGACGCAAAACTTAAGTTAAAGTCAAAATTGACTCTAGTTAAAGTGTTTGACAGTTCTCGTTGAAAAATCACGTATTTAAAAAATCCTTAACCTAACAAAGAATTTCTAGTAAAAAAACAGCTGTTTCCGAGTGTCGGTCGCCATCTTGAAAATTACCATGAAACATTTATAGCATATTTTTTCAAAATCGCAAAAGGTTTGACATTGTAAGGTCCGTTTCGCGAAAAATTCAATTCCATTATGGAAATTCCTGTAATAGCCCGAGAGCTAGTGGCTCTGCTACTCAGCAGCCAGGTCTGCATTTCATAGTTGGGGTATAGCAATAGAACCATGTACCAAGTTTTCAGCTTGCCTCAAATACCTGCTCAAAATTTGCCACCAGCTCTTGGACTATGAGGTTTCATTCATTATTAGAATATTATACGATCTTTCTAGAAGACACAGATGTTTCATTTGACGTCCGACTCGTTTGAAGCCACTTCAAAATTTCGCGGCGATAGGTACATAGTCCATTTGTATGGTGATTTCTTTCTGTACCAATCTGATGGGTTGTTATATTACTAATTTATTCGCGTGTCCAGTAAACAGTGTTTACGTATCTTTAGCACGTAATACTATAATTAGAATTAATTTAGATGTATAATTGTGATGTACTGATATGACATTCCACACACCTGAGTCCCATACTAAGATTCTATTCATACTAAGTCTGCGTTACACAATTACTGCGATACCAGTAATAACGGCAAACGAACGAGAAAGAGGGTAGATAGATTTGTCTGCTCTTCAGTAATCTACCCGCAGTACTCAGTCTTCCCGTGATCATGGCGCTTAGAATATCGGGATCGATAATTTAATAAAAATCTTAATTAGAACCCGTTTAGTAATTTTGTTAGTGATAATAGTGTTTCAAGATAATGTCTTTACATTATTCAAAATAGTTTTTTTAAAGTAAAGTTATCAATGTATTGTACTGTAGCATTACAACCCACTGCTGGGCTCAGGTCTCCTTAGAAGAGGGATCAGGCATAATCCACCACGCGACCACAATGCGGATTCAGCACTTCACATTTCTTCGAAGATTTTTTAGATTTCCGATACTATGAATGGCGAAGGTGCTGTATAACTCCATTCCTATCGGCTTCCCTTCCCCCCACCCTTATGTAATGACAATAGAAACTAATTTCGGCTTCTACCTCTCTAATTAAAATTGAAAGGACATATAAAAGAATTAGTCAGAAATTATTTTTCGTCCTAAATCCACAAGCATGGTAATTACGTTATCAGAATGTACATAATAAATGTAACTCAAGATACAGTTTACTGCTAGTTAATTTGTTTACACCAGTAATAGTTTTATATGGGTCTGTATGACGTCACAATGATAAGAAAGTTACGCGACCTCAATATAGATTACATTAGCTTGTCGTTCAGAACAAACAAAATGAGTCTATCTTGTTTAGTATAGGAGTTTCTATGACTTCGGACTCCATCATTATATCATCTCCATGGTACCATATTAATGCATTGTCACGCAATATACATTTGCGTGCAAAATTTCAGCTCAATCAGAAATTGGGAAGTTGATTAAAAGCTCGCAAAATTCCACTCGAACTTACATAATTAGGGATACATTATTGGAACGACGTTCCTTATCGCGCGTTGTGAAAGGGGGCTAGACGGAAAAAAATCTTACGAAAAGTTGTCACGACACTTTTTGTTTTAGATGATAATCTCTAGATGGCGCTGTGATCAAAATCTTTTAAAACACGTTCCCTATTTTTGTTTAAGATGATTATCGCTAGATGGCGCTGTGATCAAAATCTTTTAAAACACGTTCCTTATCGCGCGTTACGTTAGGAAAAAAAAAATAAGATATCTTTTAATCGAAAGGAACTGCGTTCTATACGGGTGTCCCATGACATCTCTCAAGTTTTTACACCCAGTCCAAGTTAAATAAAACCTTTTAATCATAAACAAAGATTCTATTCAAATTTAAAGCTTGTAGACCAGTCTATAGAGTTATCAATTCAATCACAAAACAGATCAAGTGACCCATATTTGAGGACGGAGCGACGGGAGAGAGTGCCGAGCGCGTAACGCGTCGCGCCGTCCTTCCAAACTCCGTGCTGGGTTCTGGCCTCAGCCAGGGTTCCGACGCTGAGTGTGAGCGGTTGGAGGTTTTAGTGCGATTCAACTCCCACATATCGGCGGGGATCCGGTGATTTCCTCCAACTGAAAAAAAAAATTGACCCATATTCTTCAGTACCTACCTTCTTCTCAGCAGAAGTGTCAGCGATGTTGGTGGTCAGCACCTCGGCGGCCAGCAAGGAGTAGTTGATGAGGTTGAAGGTCACGAAGGCCAGGAACGACTTGGACAGGAACCTTGGACTCTCCCAGCGGATGTTGCGAAGGTGAAATACCTGGACAAAGACATAATCGGCTATTGTAATAATATGTTTACTGTACAAAGGGAAAATTTATCTATGGTATTTATCTAGGTAGTTTTTTTTTTTATTGCCATGTAGGCAGATGATTCACCTGATCATAAGTGGTTACCGTCGCTCATGAACCTCTGCAATGTCAGGATGTACTTTTCGCAGAGTTTGATATTTAATGTCATATGAAACATTTAAGGAATTATTTGTATCAAGATAGATATCGTGAGTAAGAAGTAAATTACTTTTTGTTTTATTCCAATCGGACTTTTCGTTGAAAAGTTATTACGAGTATAAAACGCAATGAATACACTCAACGCGGGCCGCGTAAATAATGTCGCGACAACATTGCGAGTAAGTACTGTTTGAACCCCTTTGTGACGCAGACGAAGTTGCTGGGGTCATCTAATATCACAATAAATACCCAATAGACTGATACCGTTCACGCTTGCGCTAGATTTATCAAATCTGGCTTTGTTATATTTTACACTAGTATTCGACTGAAAAAAAATAGATTTGTAGAAATTTCATACTCAACTTAAAATGATTTTTAAGAAGATACTCATACGAGATAGTGAAAGAGAACGAACTCCAGGCATCCGCCATTGTTATATCACAGACTTATCTAAGAAAAGTCGCAAGTATTATACATTTTTTTATGTTTATAAGGAAACGTTTAAGTTTATTTTTCGGCAAAGTTCCCAAACATCTGTTATCAAACAGGTGACGAACCGCCTTTATCTTATTCCGTACTAAACAAATATTTGTCACAGAAATATTGTTTTTTTAGGTAAAGTTGTTTGTTTTACTTTACTTTGGGATAATTGCTTTTTAGTGTTTAACTTTAATTATATTCAAACAGGACAATGACTTCTGCGTTTATTACAAGCTTTATATTAACTTGCACTGGATGTAACTATGTAAGTTCCGGTGGAATCTTGCAGGTTAAATTTGACAAACTTCCCGGTTTCCGATTGAGTTGATATTTTGCACGTAGATGTGTATCGCGTGACAATGCAATAATATGATAAAATGGTTCTGATCTGATGATGGATTCGAATTAGGAACTCACTAAGCAAGATAGACCCGTTGTGTTTAGGCTCGCTTTTTAGGGTCAGCAGGATCTTAAAAACTTGTTTTATTATTTTAGTATAACATAATAAACTATTGTATAGTGTGAATTAATATGCTAATAAGATAACGGTATCACGCTTGGTTTACTCGCCTGAGTGTTGGTAACCTCGGCACTGACCTCATAGTGAAATGTGCGTAATAACGTGTAAATCAATTTATACTAATGTAGTAGTATAGATATAATGCTGAGGAGTTAGATTTACTCTTGAAAATAACTAGAAAAAACTATTTTTGACTAGCTTTTGCCCGCGACTTCGTTCGCGTGGACTTCAGGTTCGTCCCGTCTAGTCGTATAGCCTATGTGTTATTCTGATGTATAAGCTATATTGTGGTAAAGTTTCATTCAAATCCATTCAGTAGTTTGTACGTGAAAGAGTAACAAACATCCATACATCCATACTTACAAACTTTCGCCTTTATAATATTACTAGATGACCCGCGCAACTTCGTCTGCGTTACAAAGGGGTTCAAAAATTGTAGCCTATATAGGCACGCGCCGCCCGGCGCAAACAACTACGACCCTGCATTTTAAATTTGTAATATCTTCGGTAATATTCACTTAAATTACATGCTGTAAAAAGCATATTGATCTATAATAAATGCACAATTTATTTAAGGTACTTAATTGGATAAGGATTAATGCTGTATTGTTTAAAATCACTTCGTAAATAACCATTTTTTAGTAAAGAATAAAAATGGTTATGCTGGGTTATCCCTAAGAGATAGACATATACCATCGCGGACTTTTTTGTTGAACTTTTTAAGGTGAACAATACTGTAGTACATTATTTTGGTCTATCTCGTAGGGTTCAGCCAGAGTTTGCAATATAAGAGCAAAAAACGTGCTTATTTACGACATCACATTAGAAACCTTTAAATTTATCAGTGTTTCTCTACTATATTATGCATTTATTATACATACAAACCTTCCTTAAGAATCACTCTATCTATTAAAAAAAACCGCATCAAAATCCGTTGCGTAGTTTTAAAGATCTAAGCATACATACAGACATACAGCGAAAGCGACTTTGTTTTATACTATGTATTGATTATGATTATGATAATCTATTTTACGAGAAAGTTTACAAACAATTAAGTAAAACAATACGAAAAAAATTAAAACAATTAAAAAACATACAATACAAGCTTTTAGTTCCTAGATATCATGTCCGTTACAACTTTTTATTTTTTTATTACCATGTAGGCAGAACGAGCCAGCGGGCCACCTGACCGTAAGTGATTACCGTCGCTCATGAACCTTTGCAATGTCAGGGGACGTTGAGGGGTCGCTACCTACGACTTAACTTTAAGCCTCCTCAAG
Source organism: Trilocha varians (assembly GCA_030269945.2). Classification (NCBI taxonomy): domain Eukaryota; kingdom Metazoa; phylum Arthropoda; class Insecta; order Lepidoptera; family Bombycidae; genus Trilocha; species Trilocha varians. Next base: position 408,869 of record AP028271.1, read on the forward strand.
CCTCGTTTGAAGAAGTGCTAGCTAAGACAAATAATGCGAACCCAAACATGCCTACAACGCAAAAAAAAAACACGACGGTTTTATCTTGGAGTTCTTATGGCCACTTTTAGAATCCATCATCAGATCAGTTCCACGGTACCTATTATTAGAATTATTGCATTGTCACGTGATTTACATATGGTTACAAAAAAACTTGAGAGGTGTCATGGGACACCCGAATATAACGAAGTTCCTTTCGATTAAAAGATATCTTTTATTTTCCCTAAGGTAACGCGCGATAAGGAACGTGTTTTAAAAGATTTTGATCAAAGCGCCATCTAGCGATAATCATCTAAAACAAATAAGGAACGTGTTTCAAAAGATTTTGATCACAGCGCCATCTAGCGATAATCATCTAAAACAAAAAAGTGCCATGATAACTTTTCGTACGAATTTTTTCCGTCTAGCCCCCTTTCACAACGCGCGATAAGGAACTTTGTTCCAATTTCAGTTCAATCGGAAATCGAGTAGTTGGTCAAATTTAATTAAGAAAACCTAAGACTACTTCTCTTAAGAATGACAATCTGGTTTGAAGAAGTTCCTCGTTTTATTGTTTCTTGTAGGTATATCCAAATTGAAACCGTCAGGAATAGGCTTATGTAGGTACTACCGGAAAACGAACGAGAAAGAGGGTACACAGATTAGTTTGGTTTTAAATATACCCACAATAACCAGTCTTCTCGTGATCATGACGTTTGCGAGACCACTCAATTAATTCAAAATCCTGGTAAGAACCCGTTAATTATACAAGAAAGTGATGCAAGGAATTCACCACTGCAAGTTACTGATGAATACTGGCGACCAAGGTACACGGAAGTTTGACATCCACACCAAAGTGTTAAGGTTCACATTCCCTTCACGGGATGACGCAAAGACAACACGTGGTGGGTTTCAAGGCGCTGGTTGTCTGCCGTAGTAATTAGCGCCAGGCGAGCCGTGACCTCGGCGTTATTCACTATCAATATTATAAACATTGACATTAGCACGGTTATCTGAAGGTTTTCGTTGAAAATGAAACGTCAAATTAGGGAAGGGTGAAAATAAACTGTGAGTTTCTTGTCAGTTCTTTATAAAACCAGCATTATATTTTTTTAATAACGTTGAGAATAAATTATTTCATTTCATCACTTACACAATTACTAAACGGGTTCTTACCACGATTTTTATTAAATGAGCGATTCTTATATTTCTAAAACAATGTTGCAAGCGCCATGATCACGGGAACTGCGTACTGTGGGTAGATTACTTAAGAGCAGACAAATCTGTCTACCCTCTTTCGTTCGTTTGAGTGTAGATAACCGTAAGTTATTTCATTTAATTACTGTCATTACAGCGGTATTTCTTTAGCTTTTGTTTAGGATGAAATCGCAGGTGTGGTATATGGGAGCAAACCTAAAACCTTCTGCCCCTCACACTCAGTGTGCTAACCCCAGCTGAGGGCAGGACCCAGCACAGGATTGCTGGGTATCGCGACGCTTACGTGTCACCCGTCACTCACATATAATATTAAGCGTAGGTTTTCTTTTAAAGACTGATACGAGTTGACTTTAAATATCTTCAAAGAGTATGAAGATTCTGTGATATGCAAGTTTCTTAAAGAAACTATACACTTAAAGTCACAATCCAAGTAAGCATTCAGGTGTACTATAATACCCCAGAACGGAGCAATTTCAAAATTAGGTTTCTACGAAACATGACTTCACCTTCCAGTAAAGTCATCTTTTGACTTATTTACAGAATGATCAAGAATCTAAAAAGAATAACCAATACTCGGTGTGGTCGCTACTTCTCAGAACTGAGGATGTTTTCCGAAACCAATACTTGAGACAGTGTAATTACTACAGGCTAGGGATATAGCGAATGTCTGTGTTTAAGAAAAGCTTACAGACTAATAACATAAATTTTACTTATTAAAGTCTTATAATTAAGTATAAACAAAACATTGCTGATTACAAGCTTCCACAAATTAATAAACTAATAAACGCACTTGATCCTTTTAATTAAGTTTGCTATGAACTGATAGAAAACACACTATAACAAAGGGTTAAAGTTATTCAAGTCACCGGATTAAAGTACTTTTTTCACTCATCAGTCTCTTGATATTGGTTGAGTCTGTACAGAAAATATCAATATCTAAATCAGTAGACATATCGTTAAATAGTGTCGCGCTACGACATAAGAATGTGTTCCGTCTCTAGTTATAAGACAAAGTCGCATCCCACTATATATATTTAAGTACGCAACAACTTTTGATAGAGTTTGGGAGTCGAAAAGTTGCCATAGGAACTCCTGTACTAAACAACATAGACCCAACGTGTTTGGACTCGTTTTACTTGTATTAGCTAGCACTATAATTCTACATCACATCCAGGATCTCATAATCATGTATGTAAAGAGTTTTCTTTAAAATAAATTATACAATTGTCATTGCTCTCTGTTTCATTAAATTTTTAATTTTGAAGGACTTCAAATACGAAAAATTTTCTCTCCAAGGTTAAAATGGGAATTATCTTAACCCATTGACCCAAATAAAACGCGATGAGACCTCGTATATATAAAATGAATAGTAAAATATACATTTCGTAAGCACGATTAGCATATTATTATACTCATATCTAAGTTCGGCTAGTCTTAAAAATTACGAGGTCATCCGGAATATATATGTGTATATTCAAGGCGTATCACTTTCCGTACAATTTTATATCCGAATCTAATATCTAATATATATTATAAAGGCGAAAGTTTGTAAGTATGGATGTATGGATGTTTGTTACTCTTTCACGTAAAAACTACTGAATGGATTTGAATGAAACTTTACCACAATATAGCTTATACATCAGAATAACACATAGGCTACAATTTTTGAGGTTTCTAATGTGACGTCGCGAACTAGACGGGCTAGACGGGACGAACATGAAGTCCACGCGAACGAAGTCGCGGGCAAAAGCTAGTTGAGAAATAATGGGAAGTATATTTTTGTAGATAAACAAGCTCACGACCTAGCTGATGGTAAATGGCTGACAGGGAATTGAAGGGCGCTATGTATCTCTTGATCGAGTCATGGTGAAGCGCTTGCCTGTACGAGAAGTCATAGTTTTGAATGTACCTCTGAACTTTAATTTGACAAGACTTAAGTACAACTTATCGAAATACCACTGGCTGAAAACGGTGAAGGAAAACATCGTGAGGAAACCTGGATATCGGAAAACGATTATAAAAATCCTTTGAAGATATGTGAAGTCCCCGATCCCCACTGGGCAAGCGTGGTGGACTATGCCTAATCCCTCTTCTGAGGAGACCTGAGCCCAACAGTGGGCAGTAATGGGTTGGTACAGATACAGTACAGTATAACAGATTGTTTTTCGGTTATATAATATACGTGTATAATAATACTATATTACATTAGCATAATACTATATTAAACGTTTTGTATTACGTTATGACATTTGAATAAATTAAATAACATTGTTAACTTTTATTTTCGTTTTATATCTGTATTTCAAGGTCCATATTTCATTTCATTTCATTTCATTTCATTTCAAAAAACACAAAATATTTTAAGTTGTAGATGTTTTAAGTTATCAAGGGTCTATTTAAGGGCTCTGATGGAAAGAGAACATATTATTATTTTTTGAAGTTATAGAGGTTTTTAAGTTATCGAGGTTCTACTGTAGTACCATAATGTCCAAAATACATTGTCAGAATCATTATTCAAATGTTCTAAATACACGATTAGAGCGTAAAATTGCACTAACTAAACCGGCTAACCACTACCAATATCAAAAATTGGTAGTCTATGTAAAGTTAACATGGATTGTCTTCAAACTGAAGACTCTTTAACCACTCAACTGGGAACGTCACTATTCACTAGATGGCGAAACTGGGGACTTCGTTCGGAATCAATACCGTGTTTGAACCCCTTTTTAAAAACATTTTTAAACGAGGTTTAAGAAAAGTCCTGTATGGGTAGGTGATAGATAACGGCCCTCTTTGCCCTGGCATTGCAGAGGTTCATGAGCGACGGTGACCGCTTACCATCAGGTGGGCCGTAGGCTCGTTTATCTATCTTGCAATAAAAAAAAAAAAAAAAAAAAAAAAAAAAAATAATTTTTAATTTTGATTTTTAATTAAACCTTATATTTTTGTAAATCTTTATTACTAAACGACACTGTATTGCATTTTCAGCGAAAATATATCATCTCCGTAAAATATGAGACGATTAAAAAATGTAAACAAAACAAGTTTTAGAACTGTGCTCAATTTGGGTTCCTGCCACAGACTTGGCAAAAGTAAACAAACCAATTTGGTTGCCGATCCCAGTTGAGTGGATAAGACCTAAGACTAGATTGGAAGTACCTCCTCTTAAATAATTGAAGTTCATGAGCAATTGATGATAAAATATTGACTTACAGACTAAGTACTTCATCAGGTCAACGTATTCATAAAATTATATATAGAACCTTATTTATTTTTAATGCTGTAGTTATTTTTAGCACTAACCCAATAAAAACATGTTAAGTGTTTGATTCAAACAAGGTAAATAATATCTTAATTTATGCAAAACAACTAACAGTGTTTTTATTCTGTTGGAACGAAGTTCCTTATCGCGCGTTATGGAAAGGGGTTATTGGTTAGGCTAGACGGAAAAAAATCTTACGAAAAGTTGTCACGACACTTTTTTGTTTTAGATGATTATCGCTAGATGGCGCTGTGATCAAAATCTTTTAAAACACGTTCCTTATCGCGCGTTACGTTAGGAAAAATTTACAGACGAAAAGATGTTTAAATGTTAATTCTTTAAATATCCAAAACTACAAGTATCACCCATCTTTCAGACTAAAATTAAAAAATCAAGATAAAAGACCGGCCAAAAATTGTTCTGTGTGAGTGATTGACCTATTCCACCACGTGTCTGACTAATTGTGTTTCCCCGCAACCGCAAAACCTCGTCCTATAAGCATATCAGACCTGTCAATGTTTTTTTTATCAAGACGTTGATTTTTAAATCGGAAATTCCTTTATACATTAGAAATACAGGGTGTTCTTATATCTTTTACACGATTTTTTTTTATTGCGAAATAGATAAACGAGCCTACGGCCCACCTGATGGTAAGTGGTCACCGTCGCTCTTGAACCTCTACCATGCCATGACGACCAGTCACCACCTACTTATACAAAACTTTTCATAGAAACCAACCAATAACTTATGCGAATGGCATAATTGAGATAATTAAAAGAAAAGATACCTACTATAATTATAAAAACAACTTGACAGGTGTCAAGGGACACCCGGATGGAACGAAGTTCCTTTCGATTAAAACTTATCTCATAAAAAATATTTCTTTTTCTATATAAATATTTCGTTTTCTCTGTCTCTATTTGTGTACTTAAATCTTTAAAACTACGCAACGGATTTTGATGCAGTCTTTTGTTATATATAGAGTGATTCAAGAGGAAGGTTTATGTGTATAATACGCGTATCAGATAGTCGATAATAATTTATTATGAATGGACCTTTTTTACGAATACCTCGTGTAAGAAGCGTCTTAAACAAAAATACTTGCGTCTCGTTTAATTATTATCTACGCACGTTAGTTGTTAACTCATAACAACAAAATGTTGACGTTGCATAAAAACAAGTTGTGATTTTGTTTTTACGCGGGTTTCTATGCGAAGGGACATACTATTGGACTATTAGGTGTAGGGTTGCCACCGTCAAGAAACTATTATTTTTCAAGTTCATTTGCCAAGTGTGAAAGGATTGCCTGTTCACTCGCGGCTGCTGTTATAATTCTAGTAGGTATCTTTTGGAACGAAGTTCCTTATTGCGCGTTATCGAAAGGGGCTAGACGGAAATTCTTATCAAAAATTTGTCACGGCACTGTTTTTGTTTTAGATGATTATCGCTAGATGGCGCTGTGATCAAAATATTTTATAAAACGATTCCTTATTTTGTTTTATATGATTATTGCTAGATGGCGCTGTGATCAAAATATATTTTTTACAATTCTCTCACTAATTAATCGAAAGGAACTTCGTTCCATCCGGGTGTCCCTTGACATCTCTCAAGTTTTTTAGTGTCTCAATTATGCCATTCGCATTAGTTACTGGTTTCTTTGAAAAGTTCTGTATAGTAGGTGATGAGTGGTCGTCATGGCATGGTAGAGGTTCATGAGCGACAGTCACCATCAGGCGAGCAGTAGGCTCGTTTTTCTGTTGCAATAAAAAATCTTTGTTTATTACAATGGTCAATAGTTTTTTTTTCATTACTACATAGATGACCGGCAATCCTGTTAGTATCATTTGAATGTTTAAACACATTAGATCCGAAAACTATATGATAGGATTACATTTGAATTTTAATCACAAAAGAAAATCGATATTATGCTTGACCGAAATCGCCATCTAGCGATAATCATCTAAAACAAAAATAAGGAACGTGTTTTAAAAGATTTTGATCACAGCGCCATCTAGCGATAATCATCTAAAACGAATAAAGTGTCGTGACAACTTTTCGTAAGAATTTTTTCCCTCTAGCCACCTTTCAATAACGCGCGATAAGGAACTTCTTTCCCATAAACTTATTAACAGTTTTTCTATGCTTCGATCTGTAATAACCCATCCAAAATATCATTTCAAAATTAAATTTCGCAACTGACAACCCTGAAATCAAATTAGGGTCACGGTTTTTTTATAACCGTTTTATTTTAAAAACAACTCGCCGAGTATTTTTAACTGTACAAAATATCGATTAACTAAACATACGTACGCAAAATAATGGCGGTTACGTCTAAAGTCGTTGAAATTTACAAAAACAATAATTATAAAAGGTAATAATAGTATTTGAATTGGTAGAATATCACGTCAAATTTTAACGGCAGATGTGTTTAAAAACAATTTAGCACAAGATATCATGTAGGACTTATATGAGTTTAGATGTATGTATTTATGATCAATGATGCTTATACTGGAACGCACCGATGTTTGATGAAAATTGGTCCAAGATGGCGGATGACACATTTGGCAGGTTTGTTTTTTTTTTATATTTTTTTAAATCCTTGTAGGCAGACAAGCTAACACCACCTGTCACCTGATCATAGGCAGTTACCGTCGCTTATGGACCTCTGCAATATCAGATACTACCGCTACCTTCAAGCCTCGTTTGAGGACCAATCATAGCACTCGAGAACACAGAAGGGGCATCTATATACCTTTTGTCCAGTATGGAAAATTTACTTTTCAATTACATCGTAGGCGAATAATATAGGAGAATGACATCACTTGTTGACTAGGAATGGATACCTCGCTTTTTGTTGTATATCCAATTCATATCGAACAAAAGGCGTAGCGTAACAGTCGTTTTGTACGATTGACATAATCGGAAAACTCTTGGGCATGACTTTACAGAAATACAATCATCAATAATAAAATTTTAAGATCCTGAATATCATGTAGTAATGGTGTGCTAGCCAAAAGAAGTAAAATACCCAAACAAGACGGGTCTATCTGGTACAGGCCTTCCTTTAATGATCTTCTGACTTCATCATCAGATGAGCTCCACAATACCATATTATTGCATTGTCATGCGATATAGGTACATCTGCGTGCATCATCATCATCATCAGTCTATAGACGTCCACTGCTGGACATAGGCCTCCCCCAAACTTCGCCACATCGACCGGTCCTGCGCCATCTGCCAGTAAACCATTAAACCAGTAACATTTCAGACAAACTTTCATAGTTGTGTAGTATTGTGTACATAGATATATGGTTACGTTCAGTTTAACTTATATAAAAGCTTTGAAAAATTCAGCTTTGATGTCCTTAGTGTAAGTAGGTATCAACTAGGGACCTGTCAAGTAAGTGATAAATATTATTAAATATATATAATGGTAATATAATCTTGAAGTAAATAATAACAAAATTGCGTTTCTGTAAATTAAAATAGCGAAAAAACATTTAAAGCTATTTATTTACACAATATTGAATCAAAAAATTAATCTAATTAAAACTTTCTTCCATTCATGTCATTTTACAAAACGTCAGATGAGAGTCTATTAACTCATGGAGAGCATATGTAATAAAGTTTTCATTACATATATAGACTTCTGTATATCAAATTATTCTGTGACTGTAATCTCAACGAACCAGACTCATTTTTTGTATTTAAATGGTTTCAAACGTTTCCTGTTTATCGTTCACGAATTGCTCGGAGTGCGATTTAAGTGCGATTCGAGTGCAAACTTACAACGTAGATGTACGAGTAACTTCATCATCATCAGCCTATAGACGTCCACTGCTGGACATAAAGGCCTTCCCCCAAACCCCGCCACATCGAACGGTCCTGCGTTGTCCGCATCCAGCCACCTCTCGCTATCCTGACCAGGTCATCGGTCCACCTTGTGGGAGGTATGCCTACGCTGCGCCTACCAATTCGTGGTCGCCACTCTAGAACTTTTCGGCCCCATCGGCCATCAGTTTTGCGCACAATGTGTCCTGAGTAACAGCACGAGTAACTTAAAAGTCCTTGAAGATATGTCGTAGGTAGCGAGACAGTGTCCCCTGACATTGCAGGAGTCCATGAGCAACGGTAAAAAGCAAATTCGACGTTGTAGACTCTAGAAATTTCTTGTCTCTTCGGAAAGCCGATGTCCTTACAATTTCAAAAATCTCATAGTTTTATGGACTTTACATTTCATTTACAATTATCATGCGTAGTAAACTCCCATTAACTTGGTGCTGAGGATTGTGCTATTAGTTTAAGACCCTTCTAAAAACCCGTTACGAAATCCTCAGGCCCATAAACGGTATATTTATTATACGAGTCCATTTAATTATTAAACTAGTTTACCATAATAATAATCATATTTTAGAAGCGAATATTGTCTTCCGTGTTCAAATATTTATACTTATATTATGAGCAGGTGTTTCTCGAGACTCCATGCGTGTATACTTTTTATAGAGAGCTCCATATTGGGAACGCAACGTTGAATTTGAAAAACTGTTTTAAAAATTTCAACTGGACATGCCTCGTAGGTGGGGTATATGAGAGTCGTACTGCATTAAAACCTCCTGCCGCTCATTCAGCGTCCGAACCCTAGCTGAGGACAGAACCCAGCACGGGATTGTGCGGGGTGACGCGACGCATTGTACGCTAAGACTTACGTACCGCTTCTGTACTGTACTGTAACAACCCATTACTACCCACTGCTGGCCTCAGGTCTCCTCCGAAGAGAGATTAGGCATAGTCCACCACGCTTGCCTAATAGGGATTGGGGACTTCACATATCTTCAAATGGTTTTTAGAATTCTATTCCGACATGCAGGTTTCCTCACGATGTTTTCCTACACCGTTTTTAGTCAGTGGTGTTGTGAAAAATAACACATAAATCTTTTTCACGTTAAGATTTAGAGGTGTCGCCCCATCACCTCCGGAATCGGAAAACTTAGTATGAATCCATTTTTTTTAATTTTTTTTATTGCAAGGTAGATAAACGAGCATACGGCCCACCTGATGGTAAGCGGTCACTGTCGCTCATGAAGCTCTGCAATGCCAGGGCAAAGAGGGGCATACTTATCGTCTTTATCAGTGCAATTCAAAACAAATGCTTAGTTCAATGCCGATAAGTATACTACCTCACAAGTTGCAATAAATCCTGTCCCAATAAATATCGCACTGATTCTAAACTCCCACAATATGTTTCTTGAATATCTAATGCTCATATAAAACGGGTTGAATAATTCACTCAATCTTTGAAGGTCTCTTTAAAATATTCTACAATATACAGGTGCTCAAATTAAGTTTTCATCAATCAAGTCCTGTAGTAGTTCATAAGTTTCATAAAACATTTGAAAGTCATCAAGAACACATTCTCTGATGTGATATAATTACATTAATTTATATTTACGTTTCTTCATCCTGTTCTTTTCTATCATCGCACCGGCATAAAGGTGGAGTTCATCCCTACTATATGAAACCGTCGTCCATCCACGATTCGTTTCTGGAATTCTTTTTTGCCACGCACCATCTGGCTATGGAATGAACTCTACGAAAGCTATGATTTGTCTTTCTTCAAACGAGCCTTAAATAAAGTCCTTAAGGGTCAAGGTTTCTTTTGCGGATCTTAAAGTTTCTTATACCTTTATTTTTAAAGAAGGTACATATTGCAGGAGGGTGATGAGTACTCTGTTCTAATACGGAATATTACAAACAATAGGTAAAATTACAATTTTTTTATTATTTTTTTTAAATCTAAATTCAACAAAACTACCTCACACATAAACAATTTCGGCTTAAAGACTAATGACCTCTAGTGATCTCGCGCACCCCACACCTCCGCCACACATTAGTGTGATTACAGCTGATTACAGCTGTCGAAAAACCATCATTTTGCAAGAATTTTAGATATTTTTAAGTTGCGATTACTAAGGCATTAAGCCATATTCTTTGGTTATAATATTTTTACTGGTCGTACATAACCATCAGCTACCATGACCTTCAATATGTACCCTCACTAGGAAATCACCTAGAAAGGAAAACCGGTTTTTTGGTGTCAGTTTTTTTTAATTTAGATACTGCGCAATGAACGCAATGTTTTGCTATCTTGGGCCAGTGACCTCATCTATAGATACTATTATACAGGGTGTTAAAATCCGATGAAACAATACTTTCACAGCAAATAGTATACTTGATGTAGAAGCCGTCCACCAAGTCTGGGTTTTCTAGGCATAATATATCATAAGTTATAACTAATCAAAACTACGTGTTAATTTTCTATTAGTAGGAGTTTATTATAGTACGGAACTCTAAAATTGCGATCGGATGCGCCTGTGTGCGTGAAAATAGCATATAGATATAGCACGCCACATGTAGGTCAGGGTAGGGTTGTCAAAAATAATACAAAATAATAATTTTTCAACTTTGTATGGGAAAATAAAGTCATTGTCTCGGTTTCAAAAGTATGTGTATATGATTTTAAATGTGATATAGATTAAGCCCTTAAAGTATTGTTTCACCGAGCAATAACACCCTGTATATCTGTATACAGCTTGTCGAATCGCATTCCTTGTAATATACACATTGGAGTTCTGTTAGCGATTTCGCGGTTTTAAATCTCCGACACGCAAAAGACTAACCTTGCCATTTACCGACTTTTTCAACAGTGGATTTACTATAAAGCTGCTAATACTGATGAGGAACGATTTCGATCGAATTTATGTCTTATTCAAAGGAATAGGTTCTTTCAAGTTTATTGATTACTAGCTGATATGTGCAACTTTGTCGACGTCATGAGTGGAGGATTCAGTTAGTGCAGAGCAATGTGCTCGACGGACGATTTGAAACATTACGTGTGTGCTCAGCATATTATTATATTTTTGGAACGAAGTTCCTTTTCGCGCGTTGTGAAAGGGGGCTAGACGGAAAAAAATCGTACGAAAAGTTGTCACGACACTTTTTTAGTTGTCACGAAACTTTTTTTGTTTTAGATGATTATCGCTAGATGGCGCTGTGATCAAAATCTTTTAAAACACGTTCCTTATTTTTGTTTTAGATGATTATCGCTAGATGACGCTGTGATCAAAATCTTTTAAAACACTTAAAACAAAAATTATAAGATATAATTTAATCGAAAGGAACTTCGTTCTATTCGGGTGTCCCATGACACCTCTCAAGTTTATGTTTTAATTATTTATTTGGGAAACAACAGCACAAGTTATTACATGAATACAGCGACCCGAAAATTTAAACTTAGACCAAATAAGTTGTACCGTTCATTAACCGGTGAAATAATTTCAAACCAGGAATTTGATACTTTCAAGCATTTTCAACGGGTTCTCACCACGATATTTAATTAATTGAGTTGTCTCGATATTTCGTTGTTGTTGCAAACGTCATGATCACGAGAAGACTGGATACTGCGGGTCGATTTAAGAGCAAACAAATCTGTCTACCCTCGCACTCGTTCACTTTTGGGTAGTACCACTGGAACTCGAACTCACATCACGACACACCACACTCACTGTATCTACAAGACTCTCTGAGCATGAACCCGCGAGTGACTGTTGTGTTTAGCACTGGATTCCACATACTCGATAATCTATATCGTGGTAAAAACCCGTTGAAAATGCATGAAAGTATTATAGAAAACCGCGAGTGTCTGATAGTATATCTGTATAGGAATTTGATCTTCAAAAGTACCTAACAATACACAACTGTGTGTAAACTCGAGAAGTTTCTGTACAAATTGCATAAATTACACGGTCAGTATTACGCGTATTGAGAGTATCGTTAAAATTTGAGAATAATAATTGTTATTCAATGTGTTACGTGTCACTTGAAGGAAGAAATATCTATAATATTAGTTTTCTTGTCTTACTTTATATTAACTTACACTGGACTTCTGCCACTCTTCATATTCGCGTAAATTATATATGTATTATTTAAAGTTGGTAGGTAAGTAATTCGTTTATCAGTAATTAGTCTAAATATCAGATAGGAAGACATTTTTTCTCTGTATTTCAAGGCCATTTTGTCAATCCTCTAAGTATTTTAAAAAACACCGATATATCGTTCATAAACATCGATATATCGTTCATTAACATCGAAATTTCGACATCGATGTTTTTCATGAACGATGTTGCATCCCTATTCGTAAAACAATATCGGCTCCTGCCTGACACAATACGACATATATTTTTAGCATTATTTCCGACCATGCCCTTCAAAGGTATAACAGGATTTTATACATGTTATACACAAGGAAGTTGTACTAAACAAATATTATATTTTTATTAGAATATACATATATATTATAAAAGCCAGTTTAAACCACAACTTGAGCTATTTAAAGAGTATATTTTTAGAGTAAATTATTGTTGTTTTCGTATTTTTTATATATTAATATTATTTAGTGTACAATTTGCTTGTGTTATTTATATACTTATTGTATAATTATGTTAATAGTCATAGTAAACACTAATTAGCTATAAACAGATGAATAAATTTCACTATTTTTTCTCATAGGTAATTAAATTTAAATATTACATACTCGTGGTAGAGTGTACAATGTTTTTTTGTCATAAACTTATTCAAACATTCGCGGTTTTGTATAATACTTTCATGCATTTTCAACGGGTTCTTACTACGAAATTTACACAACAGTCACTCGCGGGTTCATGCTCAGAGAGTCTTGTAGATACAGTGAGTGTGGTGTGTCGTGATGTGAGTTCGAGTTCCAGTGGTACTACCCAAAAGCGAACGAGTGCGAGGGTAGACAGATTTATTTGCTCTTAAATCGACCCGCAGTATCGCCCCTTCTCGTGATCATGACGTTTGCAACAACGTTGAAATATGGAGACAACTCAATTAATTAAATATCGTGGTAAGAACCCGTTGAACATGCATGAAAGTATTTCGATCTTATCATTTTATATTTCTAAACCAATTTGCATAAAAAACACTAAGTTTTAAGTGAAATGTACTACTATGCGATAAAAAACCGCATCGAAATCGGTTTAAGTTACCTTTGTGGTCTAGACAAAGTTGTGCGGTTCAGATATTTATTTGTTTAGATAAAAATATTTTTTTTTTGTGTTACGAAGATGGAGTAATGATACAAAGAAATTAATATATATTCTAGAATGATGTCATGTATTTGTAGAAAACTGTTTACTTCCGCATATATTACATGAAAAATATTACATAACTTCGACTTCAGAAACTAATTAATAATTAAGTAACTTTTTATTCATTAAACAAAGTATTATTGACAAAGTTGGTTTCATAATTAAAATGTTTCAAAAAACATGTTTTTCGGTTAAATTAAAACATACTTTTGGATATTTTTCACGAACGAGGTTTAAGAAAAGTCCTGTATCAGTAGTAGGCGATAGATAACAGCCCCTCATTGCCCTGGCATTGCAGAGGTTCATGAGCGACGGTGACCACTTACCATCAGGTAGGCCGTAGGCTCGTTTATCTATCATGCAATAAAATAAAAAAAAACTTCAAACAGGACTTACTAAATTCGTCTATATTTTTACAAGCTTTATATCAACTTGCACTGGATGTAACTGTGTAAGTTCTGGTGGAACCTGGCAAGCTAAATTTAACAAACTTCCCGGTTTCCGATTGAGCTGACATTTTGCACGCAGATGTATATCGCGTGACAATGCAATAATACGACAAGGTGGCGCTGATCTGATGATGGATTCGGAAGGTGGTCATAGGAACGCCTGTTCTTAACAAGATAGATCCGTCGTGTTTGGGCTCGTTTTACTTGTATTAGCTAGCACTCTACTGCTATATGGTATCGAGGATCTTAGAAGCTTGTATTACAAAGTTTTCTTTGAAATAAATTATTTCAATTGTGGCTAGCGCTATTTCCAATGTTCCAGTTTGTAACATTGCCTAAGCCCAGCAGTGGGCAATGAGTTGATACAGTAAGAGACTACTTAATAGATCTCATATTAAAATTGTATATTATAACTAATTCAACGATATAATTATTTAAAAAATGTAATTTAAATTCAAAACGAACTGATTCTAATTCAAATTTTATTTATGAGTATACAATAATTTCACTAAGTTCACCTTGACCTGGCTACTAGATTATAAATTTTATTATACTTTTTGCATAGACTTACTTCAGATATAATAATAGTAGTTTTATATCGATAAATTTGAAATAAACGTGAAAAAATTAAATTCACACATTTTAGTATTTAAAAAGTCAGATTAAAATAATAATTTCTGGTTTAATTAAAACAGAATAACATATAATTATAAATACTCCCGCACAAATCGCATTTCGTTCACACGCCTACTTCATTTCAAACGGTACTTACAAAATAACAATTCAAAAATACAACCTACCTTTCACCACAACACAACAAAAAACACACGAGCAAAAACAAAACACAACCGTTCGAAAATCGAAAACAAAAAGTATTCAATCGAAATTTCGAAAACAACAAAACACAAAAAGTATTTAATCTAAATTCTAAACAAAAAGTATTTAATCGTAATTCTAAATAAAAAGTATTTAATCGAAATTCTTTTAATAAATAAATTAATTCTAAATTTAAACGTCGCGCGCTTTTCCCGCGCGTCACACGCGAGTCCTCACTGACTGTTACTAAAATACTAAACCATTGGACTGAATGGCGAATACAATTTGTATCGATGCGATGTATTATTCAATCGTGACGAGTATTAAGTAATTTCAGTCAACACTCGGCCTTGACCACGAAAGTCCGAATGCGTGCACTCGTTCGATACGAACGATCTATTTCCGATACTAGACGTAAAAGTATCGAATATTCTGGGACAAATCGATTAAAATTTTCGATAAAAATCGATACGGTAGCTTTTTTTATAAGCTTTATATTAACTTGCACTGGATATAACTATGTAAGTTAAGGTGGAATCTTAAAAGCTAAATTTAACATAACGTTAATACAAGTAAAACAAAGCCAAACACGATTGGTTGTTTAGCACAAGAGTTCCTATGACCACCTTCCGGATCCATCATCAAATCAGCGCCATTTTGTCATATTATTGCATTGTCACGTGATATACATCTGCGTGCAAAATGTCAGCAAAGATTCCATCCGAACTTACATAGTTACATCCAGTGCAAGTTAATATACATCTTGTAAAATATATTTACTCAAATGGTAAATAATTGAAATTTGTCTTCTCATGGTAAATACATCAATGACATATATTCAACGACATTAGGTATTATTTACACACATTACACTTGATATTGGGCAAAGGGCTTTATTTATTTTTTTAATTGGTTGCATACGGCCCTTACATGTTGACAATGTAAACAGACCTCTAGAAAATTGATGGAAATGATGTCACTTATGGTCTATGGTTAAAAAGTCATTGACCACTTAAATAATTTTTATTTAAACCTTATAATATTCTTAAGAGTGTCAAGCGAAAAGGTTCAGTAACCCGGAGCCGACCCATATATTGTCTATGGAACTGATAGACTGCGCAGCTTATCTATGGGTTCTGGGATTGGCGCCAATTTTGAGAGGTCGTGAAAAAAAGATACGTTGGACTTGCTTTGGATTCAGATGCGTATTATTTTTATTATTGTTCCTTGCATACCATTAATGAATGCTTTTTAAAAAGTAAAACCACTTCTGGTTCATAAAAATATTGTAATTCTGCATTTTGTACAAAACTATTTTGTGTCCGCAAAAAATGACGATAATCCCTACTAATGTATAAATGCGAAAGTAACTCTGTCTGTTTGTTACGCTTTCCCGCTTAAAACTCTCAACCGATTTTGATGAAATTTGGCACAGACAATCTTTAGACCCTGAGAAAGAATATATATAACTTTTAATTGAAAGTGACGCAGACGAAATTGTGATAAAAAAAATATAAACAAATCAAGTTTTAGAAGTTACGCGAAGTAATGCTCAATTTTGGCTCCTGTCACAAACTTGGTATCGAGCCAATTTTGATGCAGTTGTCAGTTATGTTTTTTTTTTTTATTGTAATATAAATAAACGAGCCTACGACTCACCTGGTAAGCGGTCACCGTCGCTCTTGAACCTCTGCAATGCCAGGGCAACGAGGGGCCGTTATCTATCACCTACCCATACAGGACTTTTCTTAAACTTCGTTTAAATATATATTTATGTGGATAAAAAACTAGAGCCTCCCGAATTTCAAGAGATATTGTCCGTGAACTCTGCATAATTACATCAATAAAAACAAAATTTTCAAATGCAAATTTATATCATAACATTTAGCAAAATGACCTTACAAATTCTGATGGTCAAAAACGTGAGATTTCGAAACATTATCGAAAATATTAAGTCCGTTTGCAATCAATCTGAATCTTTTAAACTAAATTCATTTAAATTATCTTCTGGGGTCCTACGTATACTAGTATAAGTAATAATATGCAATTTTCCAGAAGAGCCATTTCAATTTTATATACATAATAACTTTTACCAATTTAGTAGGTTCTACAAAAAAAAATTAATTATAAAATAAAATATAAAGAGTAGGGATAAGGATTAATACATACATACTACGATACACATTTAAAGTCGTTTCATTTCTCAGACGGTTTAATATATTCCAACCCAAAAACGGTTATTATGACAAAACTATAATAGATATATTTTCACGGACATTTTTTATGAAATAAAATATATGTACTTTAATTTCAACATTGATGACGTACTCATTCTTGTTGACGTCAAAAGTTAAAAGCTACCACCAGTTCGGACACAAAAAAATAATAATTATAGCCACCGTCCTGAGAAGAACTGGCAAGAGACTTAGCGGGCATGTCTTTTTTTTGTATAATGAGCATTTTTTTTTAAGTATTTGTACAGTATTATACAATTTTACATTAAATTTACAAAAAAAAAATCGATTACGATAATGAAATGACCTTGGCGAGCAACTCATTCCCACTTTGTGCAATCGTCCAGATCTTACTAAGACCTACAAACCCGTAGAACATCATTTTGTTCTATAATAATGAGTAGTTTTCGCAGCGTACACGATATAGAATAGAATATAGTTTATTTTTCTCACCACAAACACATAACAGAGTCATCAGACAATAGTAAATTAAAATTAGCGTTACAATAAAATTTATAGTCCTGTACAACTCATTACTGCCCACTGTTGGGCTCAGGTCTCCTCAGAAGAGGTATTAGGCATAGTCCACCACGCTTGCCCAGTGCGGATGGGCGACTTCACATATCTTCAAAGGATTTTTAGAGCCCTTTTCCGACATGCAGGTTTCCTCACGATGTTTTCCTTCACCGTTTTTAGCCAGTGGTGTTGTGAAACATTGCACATAAATATTTTTCACATTTATATTTAGAGGTACAAGCCGGCCAGATTTGAACCCGCGACGTCCCGTTCGGAAGGACGCGCTTCGACCACTACCCCACCACGACTTTTAAAATATTTTAAACTAAATTTACAGTAATGAGTATTATTACCGATTCATGTTTGCGGGAGACTGGTGCCTAAACTAGACGAAGTCTTTCAAGACACCAGGACCCCACTCATACAAGAACCATCAACATACGTCACGTCAGTAAGTCATGCAAAGCCATGATGGGAATGATTACAGCGCCACAACCCAACCTCCACCTCCGTCCAGAGAGAAAGAGCCCGGGCAGCGAGGGTTGCTCCCGTCACGACACGACGACCCCATGACTGACTGACTGACTCATACAAGTATTAGTACGATGTAAGGTTTTTGGTATTATTTTAACACCTTGTCTTACCCTTATGTGATAACTTCTAAACGAAAAGTCCGATTGGAATAAAACAAAAAGTAATTTACTTCTACATTAATACTCTTGATAATATAATACTTCATTTGGATAAGGGTTAATATAACGATACTCATTTAACGTTAAATTCAATCTCGGAACGAAATATTAAATTTTAAAAACATAAAAGTGGTTATTGTGACTAAACTATGATAGTTAGATATATGCTGTCGCGGACTTTTTTTTTGTCTTACTAACACTTAAAAACCCGTAGTACATCATTTTGTTCTATTGTCAATAGTTTTTGCAGCGTACGCATAAATAGGTTTTCGATTTTTCACCTTTTGTTACATATTCGATATTTTCATGCGGATCCCTAATTTTTTTTAAAACAAAATATAGCCTATAACCTTTCTCGATAAATGCACTTTCTAACAGTGAAAGAATTTTTGAAATCCGACCAGTAGATTCTGAGATTAGCGCGTTCAAACAAACAAACAAACAAACAAACTCTTTAGCTATTAGTATAGATTTGTTATTCTCATATTACTATTTTTTTTTTTACTTATTTTTTTTTGTATTGTAATATAGTGGCAGTACTTAGACTGCTAATCTGTATGTAATTTTTATAGTTTATTTAGTACACTTCACTACCTCTCTGTACGATGTCATATCTGTTTTTTTCATAAGTTTGCTGTAAGAAAACTCATATTTGAGTTAAGCTCGCCTTTTGTGCTTATTTTTTAATTACTATAAGTCACAGTAATTTTCTTTACCTGGTGTACAATAAAGTATTAAAATAAAATAAGTAAATTTACATACAGATACTAATTACTTAGTTTCAATTGAAACGTACATTTAAAAGATCTCGCGAGAGGTGTGATGTTCATGCAATTGCATCTAATGAAAATAATGATTGTTGTTAAACGTGTTCTTTTTGACCGACTTCCAAAAAAGTGGAGTTACTCAATTCGGCAGGTATTTTTTTATGTTTGTTACTCAGTAACTTTAGTTTGGGTGGACCGATTTGAATGATTTTGAAGTCAGATGAAAGGTGATGGTCGTCTTGTGGACCGACTTTGGTGTTTAAAAATGTATATTTTTAACGAAATCGTGATATTTTAACAAAATTCTATAAAATCTTCTAATATATAAAATTGTCGTGTCACGGTGTTCGAACTTGAACTCCTCCGAAACGGCTTGACCGATTTTGATGAAATTTTTTGTGCTTATCCGGTACCTATGAGAATCGGCCAACATCTATTTTTCATCCCCTAAATGTTAGGGGTACTCCACCCCTAATTTTTTTTTTCGGCGCAGACGAAGTTGCGCGAGTCAGCTAGTAATATATATATTTCTTGTGTACGTGTGTATGTGACTGAACTCCTCCTAAACGACTGGACCGATTTTGATGAAATTTTTTATGTGTGTTCGTGGAGATTCGAGAATGGTTTAGATTTACAGTTGATCTTGGTTGGTCTGATGATGGAGCTGGAAGGTGGCTATGGGAACTCCGTCATTAAGCAATATAATCTCATCGTGTTCAGGCTCTAATGAAGCGTCCTGATGAGATCTTTGCGTAGAGGATGAATGTCAAGGTCTGATGATGGAGCGGGTAGGTGGCCACTGTCTGTTTGTTCTGGCTAATCTCTGGAATGGCTAGACCGATTCGGACGGGCTGACTATCAATGGCTGATAGTTTATGTTATAAGGAGTAACTTAGGCTATATTTATTTTAGAAATTGTTTTTTTTTTAAATTCTCGATGAAGTTCAAGGATGGTATTTACAGCGAGAAAAAATCGAATAGTTGACATTTAATTGAGATTGGCGCAGACGAAGTTGCGCGGGGCAGCTAGTATTATTATAAATTCTTATTTTACCATAGCAACATAAAGGTACTTTTTGAACAACTTCAAATTATTTTCCAAAAACCAGTTCCGGTGACATTTTCCTTGAATTTTAAGATGAAAATCTCGTAATTCAAGTTTAGGGCAAATGGACCCGTATATGATTAAAACAACCCATGACTATGAACACGTTTAGATCATATCAGTATAATTCGTAGGACATGTGATACTAGTGTTAATTTACACGTGAGAGTTAAATTGTTGTCATTCTGTTAAAGCGCGCACAATTATTGTGTTGAATTTTAAATCCAGTGACAAGTAAAATAACCACTCAACTGGGATCGGCAACCAAATTGGTTTGTTTACTTGCCAAGTCTGTGGGAGGAGCCAAAATTGAGCACAGTTCAAGAACTTGTTTTTACATTTTTTAATCGTCTCATATTTTACGGAGATGATATATTTTCGCTGAAAATGCAATACAGCGTCGTTTAATAATAAAGATTTACAAAAATATAATGTTTAATTAAAAATTGATACTAAAATTTATTGGAAAAAAATGTTTTCAAAATGAGGCTCAAACACGGTAGTGATTCCGAACGAAGTCCCCAGTTTCGCCATCTAGCGAAAAGTGACGTTCCCAGTTGAGTGAATAGTTGCTGTAAATAAGCACGCGATAGCTTTTTTATAGTAATGTAGATAAACAGTCCTTGAAAATTGGATTTGAAAATCATAGTGTAAAAACCCTAATGCTGCTAGCGAGAGAGAAATAAAGAACGAATCATAAAATAAAACTAAGAAAATAAAAGTTGTGAAAAAATGTACAAAACGTCTGTATTCGACAATGGAATGTTCGAAATTCAAATAAGCGCGCCAACATCTATTTTCTATTACAATTCAAAAAGTATTTACACAAAAGAGGTTTAAATTAAACTATTTATAAATGGCGCTATCGTCGACACAACTATGTTCTTTACTAGAATATAATAAAATGTGAATTATTGATTCTGTCGCCTACACATAGTAAAAGTAATCTTGTACTTTCATTCGATTCCACATTAAAAGTATTATGGAATTAAACTATTGTGCTCGTAATCCATTTTTTAGCTGCTATCATTTTGGTCCTCAGGTCAGGTTTGCATCCTATACCGGTTGTTCCACGGAGAGTGCTCTGAGGAATTATTTGAGATGATTCCAACATCTCCCTTTTATTACCGTACCACCCGACGTCGAGGTGGAGTTCATCCTTACTATATGGAACCACCGTCCATCCACGGTCCGTTTCAGGAACACTTTTTTGCCACGCACCATCCGGCTATGGAATGAGCTCCCCTCCTCGGTATTCCCAGAGACTTGTCCTTCTTCAAACGAGGCTTGAGGAGGGTCCTTAAAGTTAGGTCGTAGATCGCAACCCCTCGATATCCCCTGACATTGCACAGGTTCATGAGCGACGGTAACCACTTACGATCAGGTGGCCCGTTGGCTCGTCCGCCTACATGGCAATAAAAAAAAAAAGGTTGGAACTGGTACTAATCAGAAGAAAAATTAAGTAAATTGTTTTTTTTAATACACTTATTAAAATTTAATAAATGAAAACAAAACTCGAATACCTATAATCATCAACGTAGCGACATCTAGTAAACGTCAGGGGAAATTATCAATCACTATCCAAAACAACGCCATCTATTGCGCGGAACTAGAAACTTATCACTTCAAAATTCTCAATGTAATACCAGAAGTTACCGCTAGATGGCGCAGAATTAAAAATCTTTACTGCACTAGAATGTAGTACTCAAAATGATCACTAGATGGAGTTAAATTAAATAATGAACATTTTAAACAATACTGCAACACAAAATCTTTTTTTTTTTTTTTTATTGCGTGATAGATAAACGAGCCTACGGCCCACCTGATGGTAAGCGGTCAACGTCGCTCATGAACCTCTGCAAAGCCAGGGCAATGAGGGGCTGTTATCTATCGCCTACCGATACAGGACTTTTCTTAAACCTCGTTAAATCTTCTTAAATCTATGAAATATCGTTTGGCAAGCTAGTAATTAGACGCGTTTTTTTTCTGTAATATTTAGTTTATTCTATTATCTATTGTAGCTGGTTATAATCTGTAAAACAAGATGGCGCTTAATAAAACGACTCACCTCGGCCCAGAAGCATACTATCAATGATGACCCGGACATCAGTAATG
Organism: Trilocha varians; assembly: GCA_030269945.2. Taxonomy (NCBI): domain Eukaryota; kingdom Metazoa; phylum Arthropoda; class Insecta; order Lepidoptera; family Bombycidae; genus Trilocha; species Trilocha varians. Next base: position 431,228 of record AP028271.1, read on the forward strand.
GATAGTAAGCGGAGAGAAGGCTGGTCGCCCATCCCTCTTGAAATGCAGACTGTCAACAAAACAAACACGAAGGATATTAATATGTTAATATTAAAGGACAGTTAATATTAATTAAATTGTACGACAACATAGTTACACCTAGTGTAAGTTAAATAAAAGCTTTAAAAAAAAACATGGCTTACAAAAATAGCGAACTTTCATTTGGACGAAATCGGTTTAAAAAAAAAGACATACACGCAAACACGCACAGCAAATTGTGTAGTCTTGTCCGTTTAAAATATACATTTTTAAACGGATCCAAAAGTAGGTACTTTTACGATCATCATCTTTCATCTGAGGTAAGAATCATGAAAATCCAATCAAACTAAAGTTACGAGGTAACAAACAAACAAACACTACTAGTCAGATCTTTTATATAATATCTGATTTCTAACAGAAAAATAGTCATCGAAATCAATAATTTATTTTACAGACAACCATTTAAATAAACGCTTTAAAGATATTGCGTGCAATATATCAGCTCAATCAGAAACCGGGAAGTTTGTTAAATTCAACTTGCAAGATTCCACCCGAACTTACATAGTTACATCCAGTGCAAGTTAATATAAAGCTTGAAAAAAACTCACCGGCGAAACAAAGTATGCTCCTCGAATGAGAGACGCGAGGAAGGACACGAGATACAACATCTTCTGAGTGGTGACCTTGCATGCTCTGAGGAATGTTGGCGCCTTCAGCTTCCTGTACTCCGAGATGACGCACAGCATCAGCTGGACCGCGCACACGAAGGCGACCAGCAGGAATACACCGCCGATACCTGGAAAAAATGTTGGGAAATTCAGTTGGGAAGCTTATAGTTTCGCTATGTCAATTCGAGGAAAAACAGGAACAACACTAAGTACCTGAAAGTTTGTAATATTAGGAGGTACGTTTTTGTTTACGTGGAAAAAAGTTACGCACTTAACCATTCAACTGGGAACGTCACTTTTCGCTAGATGGCGAAACTGGGGACTTCGTTCGGAATCACTACCGCGTTTGAGCCTCTTTTTAAAAACATTAATATTATAGATTTTTAATTAAACCTTATATTTTTGTAAATCTTTATTACTAAACGATGCTGTATTGCATTTTCAGCGAAAATATATCAACTCCGTAAAATATGAGACGATTAAAAAATGTAAACAAAACAAGTTTTAGAACTGTGCTCAATGTTGGCTCCTGCCACAGACTTGGCAAAAGTAAACAAACCAATTTGGTTGCCGATCCCAGTTGAGTGGATATATTTAATGTAATAACAATCGAAAGTGATATTATTATAAAGCTGAAGATATGTTCTATTTATTTATTAACACCGAAAATAAAAGATTAAAGACTACAATTTGGAAGTTGTCATTAATTGGACTTTACTCTTAACTGGGCACCCTAGTAATTAACTTGCCACTGTTAATAGTTTCCATACGATTCTGACGTGGAATGCTGCATTGCAGTGAGAAGCATTGGCATGAAGCCATTTCACACAGCTGCAATGTACCCTCTAGATTTATTGAGTAACTTTGGCATGCCACCCAAATCATTGGACATCTCTTTATTATCACCATTATAACTGCACGGTTTTAATAATAATATGGAGGTAACGTGAGGTCCTAATAAGACCCAACGTAAGAATAGATGGCCGAAGAAGCCGAAAACTGGGACCGAAGACCTGGTCAAGATCGCGAAAAAACACTGGATGCGGATTGCTAGGTTTTTTGAAAACTCTGAGAGCGAAGAGGTGATGACATTCTAACATTTTTGGAGAAACGAAACGTCATGGCCGCTGCGCTAAAAGAGCTTATCTCGGTCGATGTCCAGTCGGCCATCCAAGGTACCAACAGCGCGACATCGTAGAGGCAAATCTGCGCGAACTACAAGTCCACGCCTGACACAAAAGTGGCGGGAGTTTTTTGGCTCAATTTGGTTCATTGAGCCATCACAGTAAGTAGTGTCGTGTACTCACAGACATGGTACGGCAGGTTGGGCCCGGCGCATCCCTCGCCCGAGTACCGGATCTCGCAGAGGCAGGTCCCGTTCATGCAGTCCCCGCGGCCGCTGCAGCTGAGCGCACAGCCCGCGCCCTGCGCCGCCACAGACATCACGGCGTCCGCGTAGTACGCCAGCAGCGAACGCATCTTACCACCAGCGACGGTGACCGCCGCTCTTCAACACTGAAACAGATCAAAGGTTTGTGTTATTACAAGTGTGGCGACCAATAATAGCGCGCGAGATCCTGAATCGCAGTTACAACATTTGCAAAAATCTTCGCATATATACGACATCTGAAATCTGTGGGCTTCGGCCTGACCACCATACACTACCTCGCACGCAACGAGATCACCCTTTGGCCTAATATCATCTATACCCACAAAAGCTTTACATTAACTTGCACTGGATGTAACTATGTAAGTTGGGGTGAAATCTTTAAAACTAAATTTTACAGACTTCCCCGTTCCGATTGAGTTGACCTTTTGCACGCAGATGTAGATATAGCGCGTATAAAATTAACGACCCCTCACTGCTCTGTTATTGCAGAGGTTTATGAGTTATGGTGACCGCTTCCCATCTGGTGGGCCGTAAGCTCGTTTATCTTTATCGTTTATGGAATAGGCTCCCCTGTTCGGTGTTCCCGAGCGCTATGACTTGTCCTTCTTCAAACAAGGCTTGAAGAGTCCTTAAGGGCAGGTCGTAGGTAGCGGCCCCAGTCCCCTGACAATGCGAAGTCCATGAGCGACGGTAACCGCTTACGATCAGGTGGTCCGTTATCTCGTCTGCCCACGAGGCAATAAAAAAACAGACACGGTAGCATGCAAAGACATATTACGCGTACAGCCTCGATATCTATTAAAATAACTGATCCACGGCTAAACGAAAACGCTCAGATGATTCAGTCCTCTGTCAACGTCACGTGTAGACCCGTGTTTTATATTTGGTGCGTGCAACGACCTCGCCAAGGAATCATTTACTATACAGAAGTCAAGATGTATTTACTCTTTTGAAAAGACAGACCATTTTTCTTATTTATAAACACAAAAGCGGTTATTGTGACTAAACTATGATTGTTAGGTTTATGCTCTCGCGGACTTTTTTGTATTCGTTCTATTGTCAATAGTTTTTGCAGCGTACGCATAAATAGGTTTTCGATATTTCACCTCGTCTTACAAATTCAATAATTTCATACGGATCCCTATTTTTTTTTCAAAATAAAATATAGCCTATAACCTTCCTCGATAAATGGACATTCCAACAGTGAAAGAATTTTTGAAATCGGACCGGTAGTTCCTGAGATTAGCGCGTTCAAACAAACAAACAAACAAACAAACAAACAAACAAACAAACAAACAAACTCTGCAGCTTTATAATATTAAGTATAGATATAGATTAAATTTTACTAGACATACAATTATAGAGTAAATTAGATGCCCCGCGCAACTTCGTAAAAAAAAAAATTAGGGGTGGACTACCTCTAACATTTAGGGGGATAAAAAATAGATGTTGGCCGATTCTTGTAGATACCGGATAAGCACAAAAAATTTCATCAAAATCGGTCAACCCGTTTCGGACGAGTATGGCAACGACTGTGACACCAGAATTTTATATATTAGATATGGCACTAATTAAACACCATCAATAGAATCAATGTTTTAATCTCATTCGCGGCCGTCATTTCATATTCGATGTCTCATTATTATTTAGTTACAAATAATAAGCTGGGGTCCCTCAGTAGAGGGTTTAGGCGTAGTTCATCACGCTTGTTCAATGCGGATTGGGAACTCCGCATATCTTCGTAAGATTTTTAGAATCCTTTTCACATATGTAAATTTCCTCACTATGTTTTCTTTCAACGTTTTCAGCCGGTGTACCTCTTGTAAGGAAGTCAAGAGCTTCAACAATTCGACCACCACAAATTTGATACTAAGCAACTGTGGCAAACGAACGAATGCTTTAAAATTAGTGTCTTGCTTGTTCAGTCTTGGTTTTGGTCTTGCTCTAATCTGTCTGGCCTCGGTCTTGGTCGTGCTTACCTAGTCTTGGTCTTACAAAACTCTTGCTTTTTTGCAAGACCAAGACTGCAAGACCAAGTTCAATTTTGCCAATCACTATTTAAAATGCATGTGTATACGTGCACTACCACCACCACCTTTGGTTGACTGGTGGAGAATGCCTTAGGCATTAAGTCCGCCATTGTACCATTTATGTGCATAAAGTTTAATAAATAAAATAAATACTAATAGCAATTTGTTTGAATCTTTTATTCTGTATTCATATTCTGTGACCTCGCTTCAAGCCACGTGGTATCTACGCAAACGTCCCATTAGCCGCCATTAGTTATGCCGTACATACGATATTACACGAGTTGTATTCGACACTTCCTGATAACATCCTTGGAATGATACTCAATGTTATGGAGGTCATGGTTTTAGATATCGCCTGAAGGCTTCCCGCAGTAATATTGACATTCTATCCCTCATCATCATCATCATTATCAGCCTGTAGACGTTCACTGCTGGACATAGGCCTCCCCCAAGAATTTCCAATGCTCGCGGTTGGTAGCGGCCTGCATGCAGCGTGTTACGTACTATGTGGCCCGCCCACTGCCACTTCAACTTGCTTATTCTTTGGGCTATGTTAGTTACTTGGGTTCTTCTGCGAAGATCCTCGTTTCTAACCCGATCACGCAGAGTGATACCGAGCATAGCCCTTTCCATTGCTCTATCCCTATGTATGCTTAAATCTTTAAAACTACGCAACGGATTTTAATGCGATTTCTTCTAATAGATAGAGTGATTCAAGAGGAAGGTCTATGTGTACAATACATGCATGATGTAGTAGTCAAACACTGATAATTTTAGCTGACGAAGTTGCGCGGGTCAGCTTGTCGGCAATATTTCCAATGTGTACTAATGTGTACAACGAATTAAATGTCAATTTTCGGGTTATGAAAAACTATTATTAATCAAATTTACTGGCTACTCTGTTTTAATATAGCAGATTTATTTTGACTCAGATTTTTTTGTTTTAATTTGGAATCATTCGAAAGTATCCTTGCCTCTTAGCTATATTACGAAAAAAATATTCCAAGATGGCGACGGATACCCTCTTCAGGTCAAAGCTATGTTCCAAAGTTTTAGCCGTCAATAGAGTAATTTATTTACTGTTTAGTCTAGGTCAAACTACTTAACGTGTCTATCAACTTTGTAACAATAATATCGTAAATAGTGAAGTAGTTTCAAGTATGTAATTGTTAATAATCACTTAGTTTAATTGTTACGAAGTTTCTGATAACTGAGTATTTCGATGTTCAATTTACAATGATTTCTATTCGGACTCAGTAAGTAGCGCAACAATCTAACAAACTCAACATACGGAGTAGTTTATACTATATTATGAGGAATTTGATTTAAATTTGGAATTGAATAGGCAGTGATAGGCCCCAAAATTACTGTCGAGTAGGTTAGGTTAGGTTTTTTTTTTTGTTTTAGTTGGAGGAAATCGCCGGATCCCCACCCGCGACACACTTTCCCGTCGCGAAGGTTAGGTTAGGTTAGGTTAGGTTATTCGCAGTCGCTTCCGATTCGATTTTTCTACACTAGGTATCTCCGTCGGGAGCGAGCGACGGTAAAGAGAGCTGAGGGCGTAAAGCGTCGCGCTATAACCCCGTGCTCGGTTGGAGGTTTTAGTGCGGTTCAATTCGCGGTGCGGGTGGGAATGCGGTGATCTCCTTCAACTAGTTCGTTGCTCTAACGCAAGCGCGTGCTGAGCGAGACACGACACCTTCTTGTGCCCCCGCTCGCACTCACATGCGTTGGCGACCCGAAACTCTTAGGGGATGCATGATGGTAGTGTAAAGCCTCAAAAACCAAAAAAAAAATTATAAAATAAAATTAGCCACTCAACTGGGAACGTCACTTTTCGCTAGATGGCGAAACTGGGGACTTCGTTCTGAATCACTACCGTGTTTGAGCCTCTTTTTAAAAACAATTTTTCCAATAAATTTTGATTTCGATTTTTAATTAAACCTTATATTTTAGTAAATCTTAAATACTGTATTCATTTATTTACACTTATTTTTTTGTAAATCTTTATTATTAAATGACGCTGTATTGTATTTTCAGCGAAAATATAGTTTCTCCGTAAAATATGAGACGATTAAAAAATGTAAACAAAACAAGTTTTAGAACTGTGCTCAATTTTGGGTCCTGCCACAGACTTGGCAAAAGTAAACAAACCAATTTGGTTGCCGATCCCAGTTCAGTGGTTAATATTTATCGCAACCCGATTTTAATCAGTCTTGAACATATGAACAACAGCATGGTTCTTCGGCCAGGCGGGCCAGGGTATAGCAAATAACTTATAGGCACATTTTTCTCCGCTGATATCTGTCTGATCTCTTTGGGGCGTAGGCGAAGTTGCACGGGTTAATTTACAATGAAAGACTAATAAAACAAATGACGCATTAAACGGACCAAATAAAACATGTTTTCATTAACAACGTCAAGATAATTATTATGTAAATTTCTCTTGCGTTTGAAAACAGCGTGCTGCTGTACATATTAGGGGGCGTCCATAAATTACGAGAGGTGTTTTTTTTTATTTTCTGCCCCTCCCTTCCTCTGGTGAGATGTCGTGAGATTTTATTCAACCCACTCCCCTAGCCCCAAACTCACGTGAGATTTTTCACAATGTGAGTTTCTTACGTAAACGCGTTGGTTTGTAATTTTAAAAAGAAAAAACAAATTTCTGGGGCATATTTTACCGTTTACCAAAGTAACTCTAAATTTTTACATCGAACCAAAAAGTCTACAAAATAAATTTTAATTTTCTTAAAATTACAATACTTCCATAACAACCGTTCAGCCCCCCATTTAACCACTTATTTATTTATTTATTAAACTTTATGCACATAAATGGTACAATGGCGGACTTAATGCTTAAGGCATTCTCTACCAGTCAACCAAAGACAACTTATTCACAAGAAAAAAATGTTTTATACAAGCAAAGTAGCTACTTCTATTTTATAGTAAGTAAACATTGAGGATAAAGTCAAATACCGTTCAAAGGTCAAAGACTACACTTATTAGACGTGTTGTGTTTAAACAGGGGCATAGACTATTGAAACAGAATCGGACCTTATCGCTGTAATACTTTATAAATTTCTGAGTTTCTTGTCAGTTCTTCTCAGGACGGTGGCCGTAATTATTATTTTGTTGTGTCCGAACTGGTGGTAGCTTTTAACTACGTCAACAAGAATGAGCATATCATCAATGTTGAAAATAAAGTATTTCATTTCATTATAGTAATGCTATGTACTAGTATGTAGAACTAGAACTAGTTTTTATCGACTCCAGCATTTATCCTTGAGAGTATTAAAAGATCTTGTAAAGTTCTGACGTCAAAGAGTCGTCCTTGACCTCTGAGATCGGTCTTTAGATGAATGACGTCACACAGCCTCGTTCGGGTCGATAAGAGGTACTTCGAGAACAAGATTCTGTTTAGCTCTAGACTACTGGGACACACTATTTTTGTGAGAGGTGCTAAAAACGCCTCAAAGTGTAGTGTTAAGGTTTTTATTTTAGTTTTCAGGTGGGCCGTAAACTCGTTTATCTAGCTTCCTACCCCGACTTCTTTTATCTGAAACTGTTATTGCCTCGTACTTATCTGGCTATGGAATGTATTCACTACTTCAGTTTTCTGAGGGCTATGACTTGTCCTTCTTCAGTACACGATGAGGAAGTCAGTCTGCCTACATGGATATAAAAACTTGAGAGGTGTCAAGGGATACCCGGATGGAACGAAGTTCCTTTCGATTAATTAGTAAGGAAATTGTAATAAAATTTTATTTTTTTAAGTTATAATGATTAGTTAGTTTAAAATATTTTGATCACAGCGCCATCTAGCGATAATCATCTAAAACAAAAAAAGTGTCGTGACAACTTTTTCATAAGAATTTCCGTCTAGCCCCCTTTCGATAACGCGCGATAAGGAACTTCGTTCCAAAAAACTATTACGCGATGTAAATTGCATTTTTGTGTATTATAAACTTTTTAATACCCTTAACAGACACCTAACTGAGAAAATACTCGTTTCCAAATCGGTTAAATTGCGACAGCTACCACACAATAGTGTCGTAATATCCAAAGCGATAACTGTAGCGAACTCATTTAAATAATCTATTGTTTAGTAACCTCATGACCTTACCAAACGTGAATAGTAAAATTAAAACAATATTCTTTATCATTATTATTACTCACCCCTACGCAAAAGGGTGTGATTATTTCACGTGTCCATAAAAGGGGTTAAATGTAAATTTCGGTTAGATTCAATGAATACCTTACACTATTACTAAATGGGTTCTGTCCACGATTATTTTCAATTGAGCGATCCCGATATTTCGGCACTGTTTCAAGCGCCATGATCACGGGAAGACTGAAGAACTGTGGGTAGGTCATTTAAGAGCAGACAAATCTGTCTACCCTCTTTCTCGTTCGTTTACCGGTACCACTGGAACTCGAACTCACATTTCGACATACCACACTGACACTGAGATCTTGGTCAAAAAAGCAAGATTTTTGCAAGACCAATGTTGCTCATCACTAAGGGGCGGTCGTTGTGGCGATTTCTGGCCTATGACCAGTCCAGTGGACGTCTACGGGCTGTTGATGATGGTGACGATGTTGACAAACCTTTGCGGGCCACGACGCCACGACGCAATTTTTAGTCTTTCAACATTTGAGACTGCTTATTCAAATTTTAAATTTAACCTACAAATATAATAGTGGCTAGAAGGATTATATTGAGGGGTTTTACAGACCTCGTTTAATAGATAAGTCAATTTAATTATGGATCTAAATTAGACCCACACCCACACGACGCATACCAATTAACCCAAATACAAAGGATCCAAGGCGAATTCATCTGTGTTTATAGTTTCAAACGATATAATAACATGTATGAGTTTTAAAACAAAAACATGTTTATCATTATTTATCGTTATTTTCTGTTATCACTAATGTAAAACAAAGTCGCTTCCCACTGCCTTTCCCTTTCAATCTTTGAAACTACGCAACGGATTTTGATAAGGTTTTTTTCATAGGAAGATTGATTAAAGTGGATAGTTTTTATGTAAATTATATCCATAAAATAGTCGAATAATGTACATATACGCCTGCATGCCGATGGGCGTCAGTCAGTAACTAATGTTACTATACACTCATGATATCAGAAACGGAAAAAACCGACGCCCTTTGTGACGCTGACGATGATGCACGGGTCAGCTGGTTTTATATAAAGCTTTCTTGCTCCTACGAATACTTTTGACTATTTTGATATTATTAAGTAACCATAATGTGGTTTCTTCTGTACAATGCCTACTTTTTTTAGTTTCATTAATAATGGGAAAGATATCACCAATAGATTACCCATTTTAACGCCAAAACTCATGTTGAATCAACTATTTACAAAAATATCCCTAAAACATTAAAATACTAATGTTTTTGTGTCCATAGCGGAAGAGTTATTTATATTGTTTTCAAGGCGATTCATGTGGCACGCACACACGAAATGTTTATTATTGAATCAAATATTGTAGTAAACATAATAAGGAATCAAGTAGTTAGGTATCCGTGCGTGAAGTGCATTGGTTGATGCGCAAGGAAAACGCGAAAAACCAACAGTAGGATCTGTACCAACCCATTACTGCACACTGCTGAGCTCAGGTCTTCTCCGAAGAGGGATTAGGCATAGTCTACCACGCTTGCCCAGTGCGGATTGGGGACTTCACATATCTTCAAAGGATTTTTAGAACCCTTTTCCGACATGCAGGTTTCCTCACGATGTTTTCCTTCACCGTTTTTAGACAGTGGTGTTGTGAAAAATTGCACATAAATCTTTTTCATATTCAGATTTAGAGGTACAAGCCGGCCGATTTTGAACCCGCGACCTCCCGTACGGAAGGCAAGCGCTTCAACCACTCGGCCACCACGACTTCACAAACAGTAGGATCATCTTATAAGTTATAAATATTTTATCAATTTGACACAAAATACAAAAAGCTGCAAGTTACCTTTCAATATGGCCAATGAAAGGGCTTTACAATTAGAATCATCACGAATCCCAGATGCAGAGGCAGCCATTACAAAATGGCGGTTTTTTTATAACACTCTCAATATACCCATATATTTCAATATAATATTGTAAATGAAAGGGCAATGAGAAAGTTCAGGAATTCTTCTTTATTTAATTTTACGTGTATTACTGATCAAGGTCACTCAAGTTGACCTTAAAAAACTCATTTATTATCCATGCATTTGAGTCTATTTTTTGACTACAAGAATTTCGGGATCATGCAGCTTCTCGAATCAAGACACGTTTGCGCGTCCCCAACTTCAGAAACTTGCCGTAATTTTATCGAGGTATAGAAAAAGATCTATCAAATCGTATTTTCAATGCATAAGTGCCATGAAATTCTGACTAGTTCACATTTAAAAAAACAACATGCAAAATGGAACACCCAAGGCGTAATCGATCATCATTACATTATCTGAAGCTATTAGATTACAAACACACATGCTCACATGTGCGGCGTATGCTGCTTAATCTGTAGAATTATTGTGATTAAAATCCAAAATCGTGACGTCACACACCACGTATTATTTAGCCATATTGATTGTCTATACTAGAATATAGTGAAGGAGTTAGTAGGAGGTAATATTAGGATTGAATATAGAAGTCTTGCGACGTGCCAACACAGAAAAACAACCGCTGAAAACCATCAGAAGAAGGAAATTGGAGTATCTGGGGCATATCATGAGAAGCCCGAAGTACGCTTTGCTGCACTTGATTGTACATGGCAAGATCCAGGGGAGGAGAGCTGTAGGTAGAAGGAGAACATCTTGGCTGAAGAATTTGCGTCAGTGGTTCAACAAAAGCACTCGTGCTCTGTTTCGCGCTGCTGTTTCAAAAGTACAGATCGCCTTAATGATCGCCGACCTTCGATAGAAGATGGCACCGGAAGAAGAAGAATATTTGGATCGATTGGACTGATCAGGAAAAGGTCGTGAGGAAACCTAAATCTTGGCAAAGGATTTAAAAACCCTTAAATAATATGTGAAGTCTCACCAAATGCAAGTACATACAATATAGTACATAACAATAAGGTCTGGTCTAAGCTACACTCAGGTCCTGATTAAAAGGCTTACAATAATCTTTCAATTAATTTCCGGTGTAAACTACCAAAACTTCGAAGTTTATCGAAAAATCAACAGGCTCTTTTCGTTTCCGTTCGAGAAGTTATCGAATCAGGCTCAATTTTGGGTGCTAAGTGCTTCCGATGATTGAAGGTCGCCGTTTCACGTATCTTAGAGATAGATCAGCAGGTGCTCAATTTACGTTGAACGCCATAAACAACTCGACAATGAGCCGTTTCTCAGTACAATGCCGTAAACAAAATAGTGTTTTGATCTAACGTAATCTGTTTTAGAACGATGACGATAAGCTTAAATAATTCAGGTGAAATATGACGATAAAATTAGAAGATATATCGCGCAAGATACCTACCACCAGAAATGAGTGTTTTACTTTCTTAAAAGCTTTTACTTAACTTGCTCTGTAACTCAAGTTCGGGCGAAATCTTGCTAGTTGAATTTGACCAAATTTCGGGGTTAAGAGCTGAAACATTGCACCCATATGAAGAATGCAGTAATATGATTTGATAACGGGTCGGAAGGTAGCCATAGGATCTCGTGCACTTAATAACATAAAGCGGTCGTGTTTGTATCTAAAAAGTGTTGCTTAAAATAAAAAGAAATGTTGTATATCTCACCGCTGAAATGGATACTAAGGGGTGGGCCATTTAAGTTTGCATTTTTTCATTTTTTGATTGTCATGTTGGCTGTGTGGCATGTTGCGCCATCCTGTTGAAAACAAATGTCGTCCATGTCATACTCTTCAACTTTGGATACAAAAATTCGTTGAGCATGGCACGGTAACGCTCTCCATTGACCGTAACGGAGACTGGCCCAATAATGCCGCCGGATAAAAACCCACTCCAAACCGTAACTCTTTGTGGGTGCATTGGCTTCTCAATGGTGACGTGTGAATTTTCCGACCCCCAGATGCGACAATTTTGCTAATTGACATAGGCCAATCATTTTTATGGGTTTTTTTTTCACATTTCTTACAGTTTGGACTGAAGACTCACCACTTTGGAAGTAACTTTTCAATAATTCCCAATTTTGTTCAAGCGTATAGCGTCCCATTTCGTAAATGTCAAACCTTTAACTAAATTATGAACACAAATTGAATGACATTTGAGCTGTCGTTCTCTAAATAAACAGTAGTTTAAAATGCAAACGTGGGATCGCCCACCCTGTATGATACTAGTAAATCTATTAATAAAATTCCGATAATAATAAGATCCCTAAACTTTAGGCCCAGACTGGTAACACTATCTCCAACACTTTACAGCACTCGAAAGGCAAATCTAATAATGATAAGATAATTAATAGTAAACATTGTAGTCGCGACAATTTATTTACGCGGCGAGATTTCATATTGCTAACGACTGTAGTCAAATAGTCCAGTCTGTCAAAACCTTTTAATAATAGGTTGTCAAATATCCCCCTTCCGCCTTTTTGTCTTTTGAATTTCGCGGCTATGTACAACGCGCTACAGAGCTCGTATCTGGCAATACTATACATAATTTGAAAGGTCTTGACATAACCTACAAAACGACGCTATTCATGATTAGTTTGGATATTGCGTTCAACAGTTAAATTCAAAAGACAAAAAGGCGGAAGTGAGATGTTTGACAACCTATTTTTATCTTGCACTGGATGTAACTATGTACCTATGTGCTCAAATATGTTAGTTCGGGTGAAATCTTAAGAGTTGAATTTGACAAACTTCTTGGATTTCGATTGAGCTGATGGAATAGCAATGTAGATGAAGGTGGCAATAGTAACTCCTGTACTAAACAAGATAGACCTGTCGTGTTTGGGCTCGTTTTACTTGTCTTGCAATGCTACATGATATCCGGGATCTTAAAAGCATGCAAGCCAGCATTTCATTATCATAATCGATTTTTTTTTTGTATATTTAAGGTAAAATTGTATAATACTGTTAAAATTTCTAGCCAGTTCTTCTCAGTATTATTTTCAATTATTATTTTTTGTGTCCGAACTGGTGGTAGCTTTTAAATTTTGACGTCAACAAGAATGAGCACGTCATCAATGTTGAAAATAAAGTATTTCATTTCATGTATTAAAAAAATAATAAAAATAGTATGTGGTGTTAAAATTTAGGTGCATTCAATATTTATTAAGATTTTAAAATCATTTAGTGCCTATTATAACTATAACCGGGAAAGGCCTTCAAATAAACAGAAATCTATACTAATATTATAAAGCTGAAGAGTTTGTTTGTTTGTTTGTTTGTTTGAACGCGCTAATCTCAGGATCTACTGGTCCGATTTCAAAAATTCTTTCACTGTTGGAAAGTCCATTTATCGAGGAAGGTTATAGGCTATATTTTATTTTTAAAAAAATTAGGGATCCGCATGAAAATATCGAATATGTAACAAAAGGTGAAAAATCAAAAACCTATTTATGCGTACGCTGCAAAAACTATTGATAATAGAACAAAATGATGTACTACGGGTTTTTAGGTCTTTTGGAGACAAACAAAAAAGTCCGCGACAGCATATATCTAACTATCATAGTTTAGTCACAATAACCACTTTTATGTTTTTAAAATTTAATATTTCGTTCCGAGATTGAATTTAACGTTAAATGAGTATCGTTTTATTAACCCTTATCCAAATTAAGTATTTTGTTATCAAGAGTATTAATGTAGAATTAAATTACTTTTTGTTTTATTCCAATCGGACTTTTCGTTTAGAAGTTATTACGAGTATAAAACGCAATGAATATGTGGGACTCAGCGAGCCGCGAAAATAATACCTCGACGGCATTGCGAGTACTGTTTGAACCCCTTTATGACGCAGACGAAGTTGCGAGGGTCATCTAGTTTAATATAAATGCATGATATATCATTGAACTACATAATATAGCCGGAAGAAATGATCACGTTTCTATAATGACATTTAAATAAATGCAAATAAGATTCAAATTCGTCTGCAATTATTCAGAGAATCTTCGAAAAGCAGACACTGCAACTTCCTTATAACTCAAGGAGTTTATGACGAGTATAATTTTATATTTATCATATCATATAAGTGACGCCAGACAAAAATACAAGTAGCAGCAAAATACGATTATTAGACAGACAGATTATTAGTAGACAGATTTGTCTGCTCTTAAATGACCTACCCGCAGTTCTTCAGTCTTCCCGTGATCATGGCGCTTGAAACAGTGCCGATAAATCGGGATCGCTCAATTGAAAATAATCGTGGAAAGAACCCGTTTAGTAATAGTGTAAGTGATGTAGATAACCGCGAGTGTTTAAATAAATTAATTTTTTACAAGCTTTATATTAACTTGCACTGGATGTAACTAATGAAATTCGGGTGGAATCTTACAATTACTAAATTTGTCAAACTTCCCGGTTTCCGATTGAGCTGACATTTTGGACGCAGATGTATATCGCGTGAGAATGCAATAATATGACAAAATGGCGGTGATCTGATGATGGGTTCGGAAGGTGGTCAGAACTCCTGTACTAAATAAGATAGACCTGTCGTATTTGGACTCATTTTACTTGTATTAACTAGCACTCTACTACTAGTCTACTGCATGATATTTAGGATCTTAAACCCTTGTATTTAAAGCTTTCTATAAAATGAATTATTTAAGACTGAATGGTTTGTTTTTTTTTTTTCAGTTGGAGGAAATCACCGGGCCGCGGGGCGGGTGGGGTATGTGGGAGTTGAACCTCACTAAAACCTCCAACCGCTCACACTCAGCGTCCGAACCCCGGCTGAGGCAAGAACCCAGCACCGGGTTTGGAGGGACGGCGCGACGCGTTACGCGCTCGTCACTCTTTCCCGTCGCGCCGTCCCCAAGACTGAATGGTTAGTGTAATGATTGTTTTCATGAGAAATAAAGATTCCTTTCCACGCAGACGAAGTAGCGCAGATCAACTCCTTATTATTAAAACGAGAATGGAAAAAACCTTGTACTCATTTTCAGAATTTCTAAAATGATCAAAACAAATAACAATTGTTATCAAAATTTTCTTGAAAAAAAAACAATGAATTGAAACCGAATACGATACTGTGGCGACCAATAATAGCGCGCGAGATCCTGAATCGCGGTTACGACATTTGCAGAAATCTTCGCATATATACGACATCTGAAATCTACTACAGCGGGCTTCGGCCTGACCACCATACACTACCTCGCCCGCAACGAGATCTCCCTTTGGCTTAATACCATCTATACCCACCCACAATACATTGAATATGACAAAAATATCGTATCGATTCTTCACACAAATTGATTTTTACGTTTCGTAAATCGAATGGAATTAAGGTCAGGTAACTTGGTATATAAAAAATCAGAAATAATTATCAAACACAGTATTGATTCCGAACGAAGTCCCCAGTTCCACCATCTAGCGAAAAGTGACGTTCCCAGTTGAGTGGATATATTATAAAGCTGAAGAGTTTGTTTGTTTGAACGCGCTAGTCTCAGGAACCACTGCTCTGATTTGAAAAATTATTTCAGAGTTGGATAGTCCCTTATCGAGGACGCTACAGGCTATATTGTATCCCTCTGTGACGTAGACGAAATTGCGCGGGTCAACTAGTATTATTATAAAGATCAGACAATTCTTCTGTCAAAAAATCATATCATGTGACCATCGTATTTAATTAAATAAAAATCAATTTAGTTTCAATAAATCGAGTTCCGGTTCTGAACGAATGCTAACCTTAACATATTAATAAATACTTCCTAAATCAATGTCTAGACACATTATATAAATACATTTTTGGAACGAAGTTCCTTATCGCGCGTTATCGAAAGGGGGCTAGACGAAAATTCTTATGAAAAAGTTGTCACGACACTTTTTTTTGTTTTAGATGATTATCGCTAGATGGCGCTGTGATCAAAATCTTTTAAAACACGTTCCTTTTAAATTATAAGATATCTTTTAATCGAAAGGAACTTCGTTCTTTTCAGGTGTCCCATGACACCTCTCAAGTTTTTTTTTATTCCAAAAGACTGGATGTAACTATGTAAGTTCGGGTTGAATCTTGCACGCAAAATTTTACAAACTTCCCGGTACCTATTCGATTGAGCTGACATTTTGCACGCAAATGTACATCGCGTGACAATGCAATATGATAAAATGCTACCTACTTACCTAAAAGACTACCTTTTAATTGAACGTGACGCAGACGAAGTTGCGCGGGTCCGCTAGTATGTAATATTTTCAACTTGGACCTCTGATATCTCAATTGAAGTTTGACTTGATTTTACAGGAACGTAATTTTGAACGGGTTCTTACCACGATATTTAATCAATTGAGTTTTCTCGATATTTCAACGTTGTTGCAAGTATGTGGGATCCAGTGCTAAACACAACAGTCACTAAAGGTTCAAGCTTAGAGAGTCTTGTAGATACAGTGAGTGTGGTGTGTCGTGATGCGAGTTCGAGTTCCAGTGGTACTACTCAAAAGCGAACGAGTGCGAGGGTAGATAGATTTGTTTGCTCTTAAATCGACCCGCAGTATCCAGTCTTCTCGTGATCATGACGTTTGCAACAACGTTGAAATATCGAGACAACTCAATTAATTAAATATCGTGGTAAGAACCCGTTGAAAATGCATGAAAGTATTATAGAAAACCGCGAGTGTCTGAATAACGTTAAGAACGTAATTCGTCGTGTTTTTATCAAAATCAAAAGTATTATAATATTACTCAAGTTGTTTTATCGTGTAATATATGTTAGGAATGAACGAACACATACCTACTTACTTTTTATTGAATGTTAATTAAGTTTCTATGACACTTGTTAGCACATTATCACGCAATGTGCGTGTGTGTCAAATAAATTAATTGACATTAAATACACTTACGCCTGACTTATTATTTGTTGAATACGGCAAAAAATTACAGATTAACACATATTGAAGAAGGTTGTCATAATTTTTAAATATAAAGTCGCTATGACCATTGACTAAGGAATCTCAGTATTAGGCTAGGAACTAAAACTTCAGGAAACAACATCCCAATTTTTCTAAGAACTGGAATGAATAAATAATTTATATCTATTATTTTATAATTTACTGGTATTTTACTCATTTGTAGGATATACACCTACCGTTTTTATTTTTTTCTGCACCATATAGTTGATTGTAAGAAAATGCGTAGGTATATTAGCGGGCCCGCGCAACTTCGTCTGCGTTACTTTCTATTAGAAGGTAGCCTGTTCTTTCTCAGGGTCTAAAGATTGTCTGTGCCAAATTTCATCGAAATCGTTTGAGCGGTTTATGCGGGAAAGCGTAACAGACAGACAAACAGACAGGCAGACAGACAGAGTTATTTTCGGATTTATAATATTAGTAGGCATAAGCAAATAATATGTTGGTATTGACAGTAATAGACATCCTCTAATGTCAATATGGCATATATTACGCCATCGGCATACTTTATTATGCTTCACTTTATCATTCCTGACAAGTTGATAATCATCTGATGCTATGTGATCATTTCGTATGCAAGTATCGTAGCTGATTAAATTAATACGTCAACTGTACATGTTTAGAACAAATAGAACATGATAATTAAGTTTTTGTTTCATTTAAATTTATAAATAGATACCGGTTCTTCTAGGTGGCCATGTCGGAAAAAACTGATAATCATAAAGATGAAGAGTTTGATTGTAATATTATTTTAGAGTTAAGGCAAATCATTCCTCTCTATGTGACGCAGACGAAAAAACAAGGATTAGTTCGTAATATAAAATAGTTTTAAAATATACACACTCACATAACATCATTACGATTCTCGCACAAGCGAAAATTACGTTGCCAAAGAAAAATCGAGCCAAATTCCAATACTATTTTCAGCCAGTAACTCGCACACAAAACGCGATAAATCACTTTTCACAAGATCACTCGCAAAATTAATCGATTATCGAATAAAACCTTAAATAAAAAATGCACTTTTATTTACAGCCAGTACACAATAATCGACTAAACTCTATATTTAAAATTATTAACACAATCACTATTTAATAATCGACTAAACGAATACTAATTTTGAAATTGAAAAAAAATAACACAGATGTAGTGATGCGGCACGGTAGCAGCGACACTCGCGCGCGCTAACGATATCGGTAATGTAAATAAAACAATATGTCAAGCGGCTCGCGACCGTGCGATATGTACAAAGACATTCAATTTACAGACCGGACATTTTTTATTGCACCGTAGAAGAACTTACGCCCCATATTATGGTAACGTTGAAAAAATGAAAATAAACTAAACACAGTATAAGTTGCGGTTAACTCACTAGGTAAGCCTGAATCGAGGCAAGCAATACTACCCAATTACAAACCTAACCTACCAACTAACTTAGAATGACAAGTTATAGCACTTCTTGAACTTACAAATTGATCTGTCAAGTCACAGAATATCCTTTAAACTCTTTAGTGTTAAGGAATAAAAAGAAATGTCAAAAATCTCGAACATGCATTTCTGTTTTATTTATAAATTTAAAACGGAAAACATTTTAGGTCATTGGCTCGTTTAATACCTTATTTAATACCATTGTTTTTTTTTAAACCTCCGAAAGTTCCTATCACGTAGTTTTTGAAATATTAATCACATAAACAAATAAACTAATCAACTTTTGACAATGAAATTCTTAATGCCCCTTCTATTATTTTGATACTCTCTGTGAATGAGCCAATGTACACGGTAACAACTACGCGCTATTATTACAAACTTATTGAAAATATAGTATTAAAATCATTATGTAACTTTTAGTTTATAACCAGTAAAACTAACATTGAATGCAAAGAAATTTTGAAATTTCAAATTTTGGCTGGATTGTATTTTTCGTCTATGGCTACAATGTGATTAGCCAAGGATAAGAAAAAAATATAACTAAGAAAATTTATCAAGAAAAAAACCTGGCGAATTATCAAAATTGGTTCAACCAAACACTTTTTACGTCGTAATAATCTCTAATTAAAATAATATTTCATCGTTTGTTCAACTCTTATAATCAAACGGGACCATCGTTTATCTGTTCAGTTGGCCCAACCAAGACTTATCGTAAACAAATAAGTCGCGAAAATATAAAACTGAGGTCATTGAATATGTCAGATAGATAATAAAGACAGAAAAAGTGCAGAAGTAAAATTAGGTGGTAGGTGGAGTGGTACAATTTTACACAACACCTCTGTGGGCGTAACGCGTCGCGCCGTCCCTCATAACCCCGTGCTGGGTTCTGGCCTCAGCCGGGGTTCGGACGCTGAGTGTGAGCGGTTGGAGGTTTTAGTGCGGTTCAACTCCCACATACGATACGGTGATTTCCTCCAACTAAAAAAAAAAAAATACACAACATCTCTGGCTAAAAACGATGAAAGAAAACGTCGTGAAGAAACCTATATATTGGAAAAGGATTCTAAAAATCCTTTGAGGTAAAGTAAAGTGCCCAATCCGCATTGGGTAAGCGTGGTGGACTAAACCTCTCTCTTCTGAGGAGACCTAAGCCCTACAGACAGGAAATGACAGCTTGGTTATGAAATGAAATAATGAAATTTGGTACAATACACTTTTAATATAACAAAAAAACTTGAGAGGTGTCAAGGGACACCCGGATGGAACGAAGGTCCTTTCGATTAATTAGTGAGGTAATTGTAATAATTTTTTTTTTTTTTTTTTTTTTTAATAGGTCCACAAAACTGGTTAAAATATAATACTAACTTAAATATCTACTTACTCTAGTTTACACGATAACAATTTTAACCTTCTAGATGTGAACGCAGCATACATACATGAATGGCAAAGTGAACTATAGTTAGTTAACATATAACAGCTTTACGTAAAAGACTATTGAATAATTACCATTAGTACTAACATCCAAAAATAAGTGTAAATAACAATATGCCATAACAACAGACTGTGAGATAATATATATTTATATAAGTAATAGATATCATTTCACTCCGAATCAGTAATCTTTCTCAGACCTTTACAAAACGAGGCTGAGGAACCAGAACACACAAAAATATCAATATCGTCTCGAATACTGTTTGCAAAATTTAACATTCGATGCAGTGGTGAGTGCTGTCCAATATTAGATTTAATTCTCGGCAAACAAAAAGTTTTTCTGTGACAGAGTCTACTACCCGAGCGCGGTACATTAAGATAAATGCGTTGTAATATATCTGGACAATCTATGAAATTATGAATTACCTTATAAAGAAACAGAATATCGGAATTTTTACGACGAGTACGAAGACTTTGCATTCCGTAGTAAGAAAGACGGTCGCTGTATGATTTGAGTTGCTGACACATGTTGTCACCAAAGGCGAGATGATACAAAAAGCGTTTTTGAATGCGTTCTATTCTGTTTATATGCACTTCATAGCCTGGACTCCATACTGTACTGCAGTATTCCACTATGCTTCGAACAAAGGTGTTATAAATTAGAATAGTCAGGCTTGGTTCCTTAAATATACTCATTACCTGTTGATAAAACCAGCAACATTGTTTATTTAAATAAAATATTTTGATCACAGCGCCATCTAGCATTAATCATATAAAACAAAATAAGAAAATAGTTTTAAAAGATTTTAATCACAGCGCCATTTAGCGATAATCATCTAAAACAAAAAAAGTGTCGTGACAACTTTTTCATAAGAATATCCGTCTAGCCCCCTTTCGATAACGGGCGATAAGGAACTTCGTTCCAAAAAAAAATTAAATACGAATGTTTATATGGTAGGTACACATACTGAAATATACATTTTAAAAATTGTTGGCTGTCTCTTTGTCTGTTCCGGGTTATCTCTGGAACGGCTAAACCCATTTGGACGGGAATTTCACTGGCAGATAGCTTAGGTAATAAGGAGTAACTTAGGCTACTTTTATTTTAGAAAATTCTTGGGAACAATTTCTATCTGACGCAGACAAAGTTGCGCGGGTCAACTAGTTTTCAAATAAATTCATCAGCTTAACGTCTACCCGTATTATTTCTGTGCAGCGGGTTATCAACAGAAACGTATCTTGGTGTTTAAATTAGATTGCCGAATGTAAAAACAATGATAAATAATTAAGTGTTCTATATTCATAACGAAATTCGTCTGCGTCACATGCGTAATTTTCCACGTTTATTTCCACTGATAATGCACATCATTATGCTTTCTCGTAAAGGGTAAAGGGCTCGTTAAGTATGTAGTCTCACTTCTATCGATATCAATATTAATAGATAGATAGAATAGATACTTGCAAAATTGATTTTTTTCAGTAAATTTTGATTTAAGTAAATTACAACACTTTTTTTCGTGAACCGATTGCTATGACTGTTTTGTTTTAATAACAATTACATCTCACGTAATTTTTAAATTTGATATAGATCCGACCAGCTTATGAGTTATAGATACTTATACATGGAAGTCAATCACCTATAATAGTTTTTACAAGCATTCTCGAAAGTCAATTACAAAACTAATATAATTTATCACAGTTCTATAACGTTCAAAATGAATCACAATCAACGTGTTTACATCGCAACGGTTCGTTACATAACATGTGACTATGATGACAAATGATTCAACGTGAAGTGCCTTGTTCAAGTGATCATAATTTGTATAAACCATTCATTAAATAGAAGTACTTTAAAGCAATTTTCAATGTAATTTTAGGATTAAAACAATGACTGTTTTAAAAGTGAAACTAACGATTTGAATTCTAAAACTTTATTATTGTAAAATGGTAATCGTAAAGCCAAATAATCTACAGACAATTTTACACTAATCGAACTCCTTATTTGGTTGCTCCACCCTATTCCATCGCGCAGGAAATTCTGGCGGGAAAGTTAAAATCACACGTCAATAGACAATCACATTTATTCGCAGCTGACACGGAGGCCAAGGGAACGCAGCACGTGCAGCCTTGACGACAATATCTCAACGAACAGCAACAAACAAGACACATTATAATGCAATTTTATAACATGCTATTTTTTTATGGTTACATAAATACTTTGAGGAAAATAAAATATAAATGTTAGTAAAATTATTTCCTTGGCCACACCTCACAAAAGTATGAATAACATTTTTAAAATAAGAAAACTATGATATTTTGAGATTACCTTGAAAATAACTGTTATTTCGTGATGGAAATTACTACAAATCGATTAAGGAAAATTTTTGGCGGGAACGTGAGAAAATGGCCGCCGTGAACTGTTGTGTTTCGTTATAGCGTTCCTTCAAGGGCAAACAAGTAATAAATCATTGCTGTAAATTGTTCGATACCTAGTAAAAGTACAATTAAATAGCGATAGGTGTTTTAGGTATTTTAAGACAATTATTTTCGTCTTTGTACTTGCAAAGTTTTTTTTTTGAGAAACCAACTTTATCAGCTTCTGAAAAACAAATAATACAAAGAAGAGCCTAATAGCTAAATCTTAATATTATTAGGATAGATAATGTGGATACTAGAAGCCATAAACAATTATCTATCTTTAACACGTATTATTAAATGACTTGAAAAACATTTTATCGCAGCATAGCAACACAATCAAAATATTTATACGAGAAAAAATTGTACACAAGTTGATCCGCAAAATTTCTGAACTTTCGTCTGACATATTTAAAGTTCATATTATAAAGAGGAAGTGAAAACCTATATTTTTATGTTAAATGTGTACATTGCATTAGTATAAATTTAAGTAATCGAATATCATTATGGTATACGTCATAAAATATGCAATTAAACATAATAGGCTGTAAGATTTTGTAACCAGTGACCGTAAATAAAAGTAAATAGACAAACAACTAAAATATTACAGATATCAAAATTGATTTTGTCTATTTTTGCATAAAATTACAAATGAAAAGAACAAAGTACAATGACACAACACAAAATCAAAAGTACCTCCAGTTGACTTGAATTGACCTCATGCGATCAGAAAAACGTAAATCACGTAAAAGCGAATCCTTCTAGAACACAATCTCATATGTATTATCATCATAATAACAAGCAAATGTCAAATAATGTTATCAAAAGACACACACGATGCAAATCTGATATCTTTATTTTGCATGAAACGGTGTTCCATATGACGTGCTTAATGCAAATATTAGCTGGATTTGTTTAAAATAATAAATTGTGCAGTTTTATGAATACATCTTAATAACTAGAACATCTGGTATCTATTTCCTACTGTTATCATCTTCTGATTATATTTCTTGTCGCTTAACCACTCAACTAGGAACGTCACTATTCGCTAGATGGCGAAACTGGGGACTTCGTTCGGAATCAATACCGTGTATGAGCCCCTTTTTAAAAACATTTTTTTTTTCCAATAATTTTTAATTTTGATTTTTAATTAAACCTTATATTTTTGTAAATCTTTCATTATTAAACGACGCTGTATTGCATTTTCAGCGAAAATATATAATATCCGTAAAATATGAGACGATTAAAAACAAAACAAGTTTTAGAACTGTGCTCAATTTTGGCTCCTGCCACAGACTTGGCAAAAGTAAATAAACAAATTTGGTTGCCGATCCCAGTTGAGTGGCTAAGATAACTTAGCTTTCCCTCGGGTTCCTGGGCTTCACTGCTCGACTCAGAGGCAAATAATTTTGATATTTGATTTTTTCACATCAGAAACCGGCTGTGTTTACACTAATTGAAATAAAACTAAATAAATTAAAACAATTTATGACTCGTAATCATTGTTATTTCCTGGCTACAATCTAAAACAACCTCGTTAAACACAGTTTATTTTATTATGCAGCATTAAGCTAAGGTCTAGTCTTTTGGAAAACCGGAGAGGTATAGACCGGTCACCATCTATTGGTGGTCCATCATAAACAAAGACTTTAAAAACCCAAATTTGAGAGACAAGAGGACCCTGGATAGATTGACTTGGCGCAGAAATATGAGATGATCCAAAATAACGGGAAAGGACAAGATAGAGAGTGGGTAGCCTTTTGGACACTCAATGTCACTTATATTTTGTGAACTGTTGATTTTTTATGTTTTTGTGTTCTTAATTCCTTTTATTTCTTTTTTTCAGTTGGAGGAAATCACCGGGGTATGTGGGAGTTGAACCGCACTAAAACCTCCAACCGCTCACACTCAGCGTCCGAACCCCGACTGAGGCCAGAACCCAGCACGGGGTTTGGAGGGACGGCGCGACGCGTTACGCGCTCGGCACTCTTTCCCGTCGCTCCATCCCCGGTTCTTAATTTCTAATTATATTTTATTTTAAAAGTTGCTCATTGTATCAACTCAGCATCATCTCGTCAGCAGTCAGTGTTATCTCAACTGGGAACTAACCAAATTTGGCGTGTCTAGTAGTGCACCTATAAATGACATCCACAGACGAGGCGTTAAAATTGTCTGTAAAATTGGACCACAAAACCACCTCGTGCATACTAACTAGAGACGAGGTGATACTAATAATTATAAATCGTGTTAAAACTATCGAATATAATTTCAATCGAACTTCGGTCGCACAGAATTCGGTGCGACAAGGTCGTGGACAACGAACCGTTGAAATTTTATTTCTTTCGTTTTACCTTATTCAATTTAAGTTGAGAGCGCAATAACAATAATATGTTTCTGGAACGAAGTTCCTTATCGAGCGTTGTGAAAGGGGGCTAGACGGAAAAAAATCTTACGAAAAGTTGTCACGACACTTTTTTGTTTTAGATGATTATCGCTAGATGGCGCTGTGATCAAAATCATTTAAAACACGTTCCTTATCGCGCGTTACGTTAGGAAAAAAAATTATAAGATATCTTTTAATCGAAAGGATCTTCGTTCTATTCGGGTGTCCCATGACACCTCTCAAGTTTTTTTTATTCTTGGTATCGTATCAACTCTGAAACTCGTCAAACCCCTAATCCGTTTTATAATATCAAACATCACACAACCATCCCTTTTAGCCAGCTTATTTTACATCATCTATTTTCAAACTCAGCATTTCTCTTAAAAGATTATCCCTTCTCTTCACATGACAAAGGTAAACTTGTATCAGGTACTTCCAAACTCCATAATACATAAAAATGTATGGTCCTTCGAGCCGAATCGTCAAGCGTGTTGTCGTGGAATGAGCTCCCCTCTTCGGTGTTTCCCGAGCGCTATGACTTGTCCTTCTTCAAACGAGGCTTAAAGAAAGTCCTTAAAAGGCAGGCCGTAGGTAGCGGCCCCGCAGTGTCCGCTGACATTGCAGAGGTCCATGAGCAACGGTAACCGCTTACGATCAGGTGGCCCGTTAGCTCGTCTGCCTACATGGCGATAAAAAATCTCGGATCTTTGACCAATCTCACTTGAAAATCTACTGTCAGATAGGTTATTCACGATGGCGAAGTAAATACGAAACAGAGACCAAAAGCCTTGCATCGAAAATTTACCGAATGAAAGGACTGAAGAGTGATTCCGAGGACCTGTTTAATAGCCCTACAGATATTCTTAAGATGAGTTCATCAACATTAACTGTACACGTGACAAAAACACAACCAAATATTGTCCGAATACAATTAAGGCCCGCGCAAAAACAAACGAACGAAAGCAAAAAAATGTACTGAGAACGTTCTAGTATAAGTCCCAGTTGTGCAGAGACATTGAAATGAATAGATAGGGCATTGAAAATATTTCATTCAACATTGAAAACACAATCTGTTGTCGGATATTGTCGAATTTTGATGTACTGTACTGTACTGTACCAACCTATTACTGCCCACTGTTGGGCTCAGGTCTCCTCAGAAGAGGGATTAGGCATAGTCCACCACGCTTGCTCAGTGCGGATTGGGGACTTCACATATCTTCAAAGGATTTTTAGACCCTTTTCCGACATGCAGGTTTCCTCACGATGTTTTCCTTCACCGTTTTTAGCCAGTGGTGTTGTGAAAAATTGCACATAAATCTTTTTCATATTAAGATTTAGAGGTACAAGCCGGCCGGATTTGAACCCGCGACCTCTCGTACGGAAGGCAAGATGATAAATTAAAAACAATTACAGAACATAATCATATTACATTTATATCACAAATCAGTCGAGTACGTATTGCTGAATATCGACATAGATTATAAAATCCATGCCAACATCCATTGCAATGTCAATGTCAGCCATTTGGTAGCGGTGGCCATCTTGGATTTCAATTTTTTATAGTATATTGTATTCTGCTTGTTGAGCCCTTTCATTTGATACCCATATTGATGGGATTAATAAAACATAAATTATCCGCCATTTTGTAGCGGCGGCCATCTTGAATTTATAATGATAATGAATAAACATAATTGTATTGTCACAAAAATTCAAAGTGTATACAAAATTTCAGATTAATCGATTGACAGGGAGAGGGTGAAATTTGAATTACTAAATTTGACGCAAGAATAAATAATAAAACAAACGGAGTGAGCTAAATAAAACCGTTTAAAAAAAGCTTTCTTCCAATGTCCGCTCTGTTAATTCCAGCATGTAGTCTTTGCGTTTCGGTCAGCTTCGGTGCGCGTGCACTGAAAGCACCGAAGCAATGAACACAAACCAGTCGACGTGTAATCGGTTTATCTTGCTGATTCACGATTTTCCTGCTCGTACTTTTTATTAATTATTAATTTGAAGCGTCACAATTTAATTTAATATAGAGGAAGTTTTTGGGACGCGATAATTTTGGCTTATATTTAATTTCGCTTTTCATTTGTACTTTATTGAATTGCGCGGGAAGTGACCATAGAGCTGCATTAGGCAATAATGTGACGCAATGACTAGTACAGAAACTCTCTCCAAACAGTGGAGTTTTATTTAATGGCCTTCTTCAAACGAGGTTTAAGAATAGTTTTCGATATGCGTTTGGCAATTTCGAGGGATTAATGTTTAAAAGCATCTGGACCCAACATCATGAACGACAGAGTACACAGCCGAAGAACTTACATGACCAATACTGTGTAATATTGTTAGATTCCTAAACGAAGTGATAGTAATCGACATCTTGTAATGTCAGCATGTTTATTTAAGCACAATTGCGGCACTTTCTTTTCGCTATACTCTCTTGTTGCCATAGTTTTAAGTTTCATGGAAAACAATTTTAAAATAATGATTGAGTGATCTCCATTCTCCACGAACTTAACTTGATATGTCGTTCTTCAAATGAGTTTTAACTTTACCATGCATTGTACAGTTCAATGGGCCTCGATAACCGTTTCAAGGTGATGCTTCCTTACCATTTTTTGTTATAATTGCTTTTTAGCATAGAATTATTACATCTGGAATCAACATCATGAACAACAGAATGAAGCCAATTTAAAGTGCACCGATCGCGCGTAACTACACGATATTTTGAATCAACATCAGAAATAACAAAGTGAAATTTTAAAGAACTATGTGTATGTAATATTTTATTAGTGTGTTAAACGAATTGAGTGTCATCGGTACACTAACGCCAGAATACCGTGTTGTTACGCGCGATCGGTGCACTTTAAATTGGCTTCATTCTGTTATTCATGGTGTTGATTCCAGATGTAATAATTCTATGCTTTTTAGGTAAATGACACCTGATCGTATGCGGTTACCGTTGCTCATGGATTCCTTCATTGCCAGACCTACGCAATAAAGATTTTCAAGTACCAATTAGTAGTTCACTCTTTTCAACGATTCGTATTTCAAAAAGTCCGTTTACTTATGCAATGCAAAGTTCCGCTAGTAATAAGTGTAGATGTAATTTGTGGTCGAAGCTCTGTAATTTGACAAGTGCCAATTAAGGCCTTAACGGTATATTCAAGTACGCTGCGAGTCGGAAAGGAAAGACAAGTAATAATAATGCTGAGTACGAGTATCTTGTAATTTTACGAACGACATCGGATTCTCCGTACTTGGAATTAGGAATGTAACGAAGATTTGCAGTAACTGCGCGCGTTCTCGACCTCTTAGGTCGGGTTTTTTTTCAGAATACCCCGTCCCATGGGCCACGGGAAAAAGGGTAATCTGCTACCCTGCTCGTTTTAGTGTTCGGAGATGATTCTACATCTCCGAGTTCTGCGTGTTGGTTGTAGGTGTGTGTTTGCTGTGTGTGGTAATTGAGAGATTGTTTGAGTGTGTGGTTGAGTAATGTCTGTGTCGTCCGAGCTTATTCTGCTTCTTTGTGTCCTTCGGGTTGATTGTATCATAAAGAAAACTAGTCTTCTTGACAATGCAATAATATGACAAAATGGCGGTGATCTGATGATGGATTCGGAAGATGATCATAAGAACTCTTGTGCTAAACAAGATAGACCTGTCGTGTTTGGACTCTTTTTACTTGTTTAGGCTACCACTCTACTGCTACATGATATTCAGGATCTTAAAAGTATTCTTTAAATTAAATTATTTAAAGATTAAGTTGTGAAGGCTGTAGCCAAAAAGGTTTTACCCATTAGTCATTCTCTTAACCACTCAACTGGGAACGTCACTATTGCCTAGATGGCGAAACTGGGGACTTCGTTTGGAAACATTTTTTTCGGATATTTGTTAATTTTGATTTTTAATTAAACCTTATATTTTTGTAAATCTTTATTGCTAAACGACGCTGTATTGCATTTTCAGCGAAAATATATCATCTCCGTAAAATATGAGACGATTAAAACATGTAAACAAAACAAGTTTTAGAACTGTGCTCAATTTTGGCTCCTGCCACAGACTTGGCAAAAGTAAACAAACCAATTTGGTTGCCGATCCCAGTTGAGTGGTTATTATATTTCAATTTTATTTGTAACCAAGCATGACTAATGCTCAGAATGAAAAACCGATAAATACGCTCAATTTCACATAACAACCTGAAACAATGCAGTGAAGCTACATTAAAATTTCACTTTATTTCTCAGCATTATTTATTCACTGATAAAGGCTGAATTAAATTCACATTCACTACACGAAAACAACGGAAAACATGCTCTATCTTCATAGTTACAAGGTACATTATTACATAACTGTTTCAGTTACTACACTTCAGTACAGATGTACTCAATTTGCACTGGCTCTTAATATGAAATGTAAATATAACAATAGATTCAATTTAAATAAATGTATGAGGTTGTTGTGGTAAATAAAACTATGCATCGTAAACTTAGATGATGGAACAATATAAGGGGTGGGCCATATAAAGTTTGCATTTTGAACCGAACGTTCGAAAGTTCGACTGTCATGTTGGCTGTGTGGCATGTTGCGCCATCCTGTTGAAACCAAATGTCGTCCATGTGACATGTCATACTCTTCAACTTTTGGAAACAAAAATTCGTTGAGCATGGCACGGTAACGCTCGCCATTGACCGTAACGGCGGCTCCTTGCTCATTGTCCAATGATGCAGCCGGACCAAAACCCACACCAAACCGTAACTCTTTGTGGGTGCATTGGCTTCTCAATGGTGACGTGTGGATTTTCCGACCCCCAGATGCGACAATTTTACTTATTGACATAGCCTCCGAGGTGAAAATGGGCTTCATCTGAAAAGACATTTCACATTTCTTACAGTTTGGACTGAAGACTCACCACTTTGGAAGTAACTTTTCAATATTTCCCAATTTTGTTCAAGCGTATAACGTCCCATTTCGTAAATGTCAAACCTTTAACTAAATTATGAACACAAATTGAAAGACATTTGAGCTGCCATTCTCTAAATAAACAATAGTTCAAAATGCAAACGTTAGATTGCCCACCCTATAGATGTTTATTGGAGTTTTGAATGGTTAATTTAATTTTAGTGTTGTTCGGCCATAGATAGTGACATAGTCATTGTAACAAGAAACATTAAATGTTTATAACCTTTTTGGCCTGTCAGTGGTATAAGAATGGCGAGGTAGTGTATGCCCGGTCAGGCCGATTTCAATAGTGTCATTCAGGATTGTTATTGGTCGCCACACCTTTATCTATCAAGTGGGTTTGTTTACCAATTTTTGTTGTGTAGGAGGAAATCACCAGAATTACAATTCTTTAATAAGGTACATTATCCACTCAACTGGGAATGTCACTATTCGCTAGAAAGTGAAACTGGGGACTTCGTTCAGAATCAATACCGTGTTTGAGCACCTTTTTAAAAACATTTTTTTCCAATAATTTTTAATTTTGATTTTTAATTAAACCTTATATTTTTGTAAATCTTTATTACTAAAGATGCTGTATTGCATTTTCAGCCAAAATATATCATCTCCATAAAATATGAGATGATTAAAAATGTAAACAAAACCAGTTTTAGAACTGTGCTCAATTTTGGCTCCTGCCACAGACTTGGCAAAAGTAAACAAACCAATTTGGTTGCCGATCCCAGTTGAGTGGTTAAGATACATTATGTGGGTGTTATACTGCAAGAAAACTTTCTATTGTTATCACTCAGCGTCTAAATCCTGGCCGAGATCAGAACTTAGCTTTAAATTAATACTAAATCCTAGCTAACATTGTTTTGGTACCTCTACTGGTAAAACATGATTTTCTACTTAAATTTAGTCTATGTTCTATGCTACACCTAGATCAAATTTTCAGGAAAGTAAAAAACAATGTGAAGCCAATCTTTGTTTTTGACTAGGACTATTCAAGAAATAAATGACAACAAATGTAATTTAGGTCGTAATATTAAGTTGTGGTGACAGAGTGGTCGAAGTGCTTCCTTCCGAACGGGAGGTCGCGGGTTCAAATCCGGCCGGCTTGTACCTCTAAATCTAAATGTGACAAAGATTTATGTGCAATTTTTCGCAACACCACTGGCTAAAATGGTTTCTTTTCTTTCTTTCTTTCTTTACAAATCTTTGTTCAAGCATAACTTTGTATTCTGTATAGACATTACTATTACAATGATGGAAAAATTTTGTTATAACAATTAAGCTTTTGGAATTCTCTTGAAATACAATGATGTACAAAATTGCATGCATGATACATTTTTCATCTTCACACATACGGTATATTTTACCCTGAAAACAATCTTAGTTTGTGAAATGTAATTTGTTCAAGATACTACTGAAAATTAACAAATTGATGCCACTAATAAGACCTTTGTGCATTTAAAACAGTAGAAAAAACAAAAACTTAACTCGCGAAATGATTTATGACCAACCAGTATCTTTCCAAATTTGAAAAACGTATTTGGATTTTTTAGTTTTTTTTTTTTCTATAAGTTTGACTGCCGAACATATACCAACTTTATAGACTACTATTGTATGCAGAAACACAAATGGGTGACGTATCTTTGTAGGCCTTTCACATTGTCTAGCAAACAATGTAAATATGCTAAGCGTTACATAAAATTATCATAAAAGATCAGTTTACAATTATAATCACATTTAATGTAGTTTTATATCAATTAAATACACAAACATAGGTAATGTTCCCATTTTATCTGTTTTACTTACCCGTTGCAGTAATTTTCGATATCAAACACACTGGCTGTTGGAAAATACACTTTTGCACAAAACACGAGTTCAAAAGCAAACAGAATTACACAGTACAATGGGGCCGGATGAAAACTGTTTTATCGATAATTTGTAGGAAAGTTATCGGAAATTACGCGAAAAGAGATTGCTTTCAGACACAGATCAAAATAGACTTCACGATTTCATCACATTGATTACATTCTCTTTGACATTTCAGCCAATTCGACTTCAGCTCACGTTGACAGAAACAAAGGGTTGCCGTAAGTTGAACTTTTTATTCCCCAAATTTCAAAAACGTTTGTGACTTTTTTCTCTTTTTCAAATATAAGATACCTTGATGGTCTAGACTCTAGGCGACAAAATAATGGTATCCATAAAATAGATTGTAGTGGTGGCAAGCAATCGACATTTCAAGACACAGCACTTTTAACAGGGTTAATGGATTCAGATTATTAAATATGTGGAATCTAGTGTTAAAAATAGCGTTTATTACAGAATAAAGTGGGTGAGATGTGTCGTGATATGCGCTCAGTAAAATTTTTGAGAAAATAATCCTTAGTCAGCTTCTAACTCATTTTCATCACCTGCTTCATAATAAACAATTTGGTTTCACTAGGGGTTGTTCCACTACTGATGCGGGTGTAAATTTAGTTAAAAATATATTTCAGGCATGGGAAAAATCGCAAGATGCACTTGGTGTATTTTGTGATCTATCCAAAGCTTTCGACTGTGTTGATCATGATACATTAGTAAGGAAGTTACACTTTTATGGTATAAGGGACGCTTCGTTAGATCTTATAACCTCTTATTTATCAGGACGAATACAAAAAGTCGATGTTAAAGGAAAGAGATCCGCCGGTGTTATGCTTAAAATGGGTGTCCCTCAAGGATCTATCTTGGGTCCCTTCTTGTTCTTAGTTTATATAAATGACTTACCTAGCTTTGTAGAAGCACGTCACGAGATTGTATTATTTGCAGATGATACATCTTTATTATTTAGACTTAAACGTCAAGAACTTGACTATGACGATGTGAATGATGCCATCTCGCGTGTAGTTCATTGGTTTAGTGTTAACAATTTGTTATTAAATAGTAAGAAAACTAAATGCATAAAATTTACGTTACCAAATGTTAAACAAGTTAAGAGTAATGTTATTATTAGTGGTGAAACATTGGAGCTTGTTGAGTCAACTGTCTTTCTTGGTATAACGGTGGATTCCAAGCTTCAGTGGGGCCCCCATATTACTAGGTTGGCGGGAAGGCTCAGTTCTGCAGCTTACGCGGTTAAAAAGATAAGAACATACACTGATGTGGACACAGCTCGCCTTGTGTATTTTAGTTATTTTCATAGTGTTATGTCTTATGGTATTCTGTTATGGGGCAATGCTGCCGACGTAGAAACAATATTTATTCTGCAGAAAAGAGCTGTTCGTGCAATCTATAATATGAACTCAAGGGAGTCTTTGCGGGACAAATTCAAGGAAATTAAGATTCTAACTTTAGCGTCCCAATACATTTATGAAAATTTAATGTATGTGCATAAAAATATTCATGAATTTCCGAAAGTCTCGGATATTCATAATTTTAACACTAGGAACAAACACAAGCTTGCGTTGCCAGCATCTAGATTACATAAAATAAGTAATTCTTTCCAGGGTTTGTCTGTAAAGCTTTATAACAAAATCCCAGTGGCCGTTCAAACATTGCCTATAAATAGGTTTAAGAGAGTTATCAAAGAACGGTTATGCAGTAAAGCGTATTATAAACTTAATGATTATATAAATGATTGCACAAAATGGGAATGAGGCGCTCGTCCCGGGCCATTTCAATTGATACATTTGTAAAAAACAAAAATATTGTAAAAAAATATTTAAAAAAAAAAAAAACAAGAATAAAAAACAATATATTTAAATTAAAAAAAAGACATGCCCGCTGAGTTTCTTGCGCCGGTTCTTCTCAGGACGGAGGCGTAATTTTAGCGAACTGGTGGTAGAACTTTTGATTTTATTTTTGACTTTCAAAATGTATGTGTGTCCACATCTACTTTGAAAATAAATGATTTGACTTTGACTTTGACTTTGACTTTGATATGAGTTCGAGTTTCAGTGGTACTACCCAAAACGAGAGAGAGGGTAGAGAGATTTGTTTGCTCATAAATCTACCCGGGAAATCCAGTCTTCTCGTGATCTATTCTCGTATTTGATTGATTGATCATGCAACAACGCTGAAATATCGAAACCAATCAATCAATTAAATATCGTCGCCTCAGTCCGTGAAAAAAGAAAATTCTTATTTTTGGGGAATATTTTCTACCTGATATCATTTCATGAAGACAGTGCTACCAGAATAAAAAAATAGTGTTGGAATCATTATTCAAAATTTTTTAAATAGTCGATTATTAACTAAACAAAAAAATGTATTTTGTTGGTAATTATATTATCCTGAGTTTAATAAAAGCTGTTTTACTTAAAAGACTACAAATTTAGGAACTGTGTAAATAATTTCATCAGATCTTTCATGGTATTATAATGGTGTGGTAAAAAAATATTGAAGTTAAATCTGCGCATGCGCGAACAATTATTGATTGAACTTTGTTTTCAGAATGCTGAAATAATAACAAAGCACCATGATGTTCCATATGAAAGTTTTTTATGCATGTCACATATTATTTGGCATTTACATGGTCCTAAGTAGCAAACCAAGTGAGCAAGTGCCGGTCACATTTACTTTTAAAGAATATTTATATAAAGATTCACCAAAAAATGTAAGTAATGTTTTGATAGTTTAATTAAGAGTAGTTATGTCGTAGCTATAATTATACAAAAATTATTAACTTTGAACAGTGATGAATGAAAAATAGAAACACTTATTTACAGGAAATTACTTACAAAGAATTTGAAACGGCATGTGAACAAAGTAGCGCCTGTAGTTATCAGAAAGGTTTACAGAAAATCAGATGTGTGAGAGAATGTATTTCTCCATCCTGCTATAAAGAGATCTACCAAACCGATCCGGTAATATAATTATCTATGCTATATACCATATATATACTTATGTTTTCAGAAAATTTCTCTTCACGAGCTACACGCTCGGTCTACACAATTATCCTCATGATTAATAAAATATTAGTTAAGTGGTTGACTTACCGTTTTGTGAGCGATGGACATCTTATTAAAAATATTTCATAATAATTAAATGTAGAATACTGGTTTAGTTAATTAAAAAATTCAGACTAGACTAGACAAATCTTGATTTCGTAGAACACACTCATAATTATTAAATTTCATATTTTCATTTTCTGCAGTTAACAGATTAGATACGTAAATCTCTAAGCGAGTACATATCATTTATTTAGTATATTATTTTAAATATTGCAGCTCGAGGAAGGTGAGATTGATGTGAGACTTAATTCATTCAAGGGATGCTTTGTTCAAAGAGTGGGTCGAACTAGGAACTGATTGTCATTTAGTGTAATTTCGTCGTTTTTATTATGCTGTAATAAAGTACAAGCTATTAAACGCAAAATAAATTTTATTTTGCAAATTTTAACGGTGAGTGTTTTGTACATTGATTAATTTAACACATTTTACAACATTATGAAATAAGCTTCCTAAGTCTAATCCAGATTCAACAATGGCGGACCATTCCCATAGCTAATCTTAAAGTATAAAGGCGTAATTTAATAAAGTAACATAATATGCTCATGGGCCACGAGACAACTAAGGTACTGTAATATTGTAATGTTTAATGCAGAGAGTTTTCAAATAATTCAAATAAAAAACAAACCTATACACCAACACGTGAAATATATTGAATTGACTTCATGATAATGGATTTTCTTTCAGTTTGTTACAGATACGAGAAGTCGGCGTACTTCTTTTCTCATTTTCCTGTGGAAGAAAATGTAATTACACAAAGATTTGCAACTCATTTTTAAAATTGCAAAAGAAAGCTCAGTATTATTAAATTTCGAAAAAAAAATGATGCATTTTATTTTTATCATTCCCTTCTCTAAAATAATAACTTAGTGACATTATTAATTAAATTAATAACTGCGATCTATTTTCTACTGAAACCATATAACATCCTTCTAAAACGAGTATAAGAAATAAATACGAAGAAATACAAGTTAGAAATTAGTAGCAATTAAGTTACGTTGTATATCGACTATTAACGACGGCGGAAAACGAAAAAAGTATGTTCAGACTGAAGCGCGGTCGGAAGTCTCCCTTTGGCCGTAGTCCACTAACACCAACAATTTTTTAGTACTGTTCACAGTTCGAATTGGTTTTTGTTAATTTTTTTTATTTAGTCGATTATAAAATTTTGGTGTAAGTCGATTTTCCTTGAAAGTTGATAAACGTCAAAACCAGTTGGTCAAGTAGACCTTTTCGCATCACTAATTTATTCCGAAAAGAAAAATTTTACGCCACTTGCTGTTACGAGAAACGGTCTAGTGTGAAAATATAAAACAATGGCTTCCTTATGTAGACAAATTCTTAGAGCAAATGCATTTAGAAGTGTTATTTTACCCACTGCCAGGCGAGGATATGCCGACAAAAGTAAGAATTAACTTATATTAAGAGCTCGCTCTTCCCCACCGCTTGTCAATTTTAGTTACGTAATGTCAAAAAAGTATTTAAAATTACGAAAAACAATCCCAAAAAGAGAATAATTTGCATTAAAATTATCTTAGCTTCCATACAAGTTATAATTATTAGTATATCAGGTTAAATTATGCGACAAATCTATGTTTAAATTTCATAACCTTTTCAGGAGAAACACATTATTGATTTTTATTTCAAGTTATGAAAAATTAAATTCATTAAAATTTAAAAGTACTACAAAGTTACAGTCAGATTTAACAGGCCAATGACTATCTATAGTACATAAATGAACCATTTTTAGAAAAAATAAGTTAAAAAAATATATACAGGTTATCAATCTGTTATCTCCTGATTATAATTTATCAAGCTCTGTATGACAATGGAACGTAATATAGTGTAGCAACCATAAAATCTAAGAATTCAGTAACAATCTTCATTCACAACTTTTTTAAATGTATTTCTGCTACTCCACAAATATCACCCAAAATCATTAAGATATCGGCCATAACACGTCCACGACCGAAAGTAAGCCTCAGCCAATCATTCCATCTTGGCATATCTTAATTTCATTATTTAACTTCATTGATCAGAGAGGAATTTAAAAGAAACGTCTTTAAAAGTAGGTCATAGCTAGTGACCCTTGACATTGCAGAGGTCTATGAACAACATTACCATTTACTATCAGATGGGCTATCAAATCTGTGCCTATGTGACAATAGAAAAAAAATTGTATACACACATTACTGCTTATTTACATAATTATGGTATATGGACATGATTTCCGAGTGACTTTGTAGTAGTGTTCTAAAAGTGGACCATGACAAATATAAATGACCATCTGACTTATGCCACTTCATCTGTGTCACAAAGGAAGGAATATTTTTTTGTTTTTTTATAAATAGTGTCCCATGGTGCAGCATACATTACACATGTAAATTTTCCTCTTGTATCACTATGTATAAAAACAAAAACACATCAAAAATGTACTTTTAAGAAACTTTAAAATAAGGAAAGAATTATTCTTCATCCAATTATTATGTAAATTGTAGTTTATCCCTATGAGTCATTCTTTTTCTCAGTTAAATACTAACAACAATTGTACTCTAATTTTATTAACATTGACATTCAAATATGGTCTAATAACACATTTTGATTATAAAACAAATATTATAAACAAGACTGACTAGTCAAGTTTTGAAACATGAGAAGTTTCCAGACTAATAGGAGTCTATGCTATAAACTTAGGACATTTTCACCACTCTTTACCCCATTTAGGTATAGAATAAAACAAATACTAAATGTAAATTTTATTTTTAACAAAAGTATGTAGCTGTAATACTACTCTTTTTTTTTTATTAGCCTACATGTTCAGTATTTAGATAAAAATGTATTGTAACTTTGGATGTTTGAGCGCTGATGTCAGAGATTTTATTTTTATTGCAAGGTAGATAAACAAGCATACGGCCCACCTGATGGTAAGCGGTCACCATCGCTCATGAGCCTCTGCAATGCCAGGGCAAAGAGAGGCCGTTATCTACCGGATACAAACTATTTTTAGTTTAGTTCGGATTCAGATGTAAAATTATGTTTTGTGATTTTTTTTTTAATAAAGAACTTTATTATTATTATACTATGTGAACAGATCCTAGTACATTACACATTGATAAAAATTGTTAGCGTAAAATGAAACACAACCACTCTAGTAGCTCTTGGGGTTGCCGTGTGTGGTGCTTTTTGTTCACTTCTCTTGTTAAAACGTCACTGAGAAAAGCGATAAATGTGTTCTAAGTTCATATCATTTATCATTTAACACAACAACCACCATATTTTCTTCAAAAATCAACAAATGCACATTTAGTTGGTATGTTTTGGTCGTTTTTCATCCTAAATTTGTCATCACTGAATTAATTAGAATAGAGCATAAATATATTTCTTTAACTTGCAATAAAAAAATATTTCAAAGAAAACTTTTTAAATACAAGCTTTTAAGATCCTGGATATCATGTAGCAGTAGCGTGCTAGCTAATACAGTCTATCTTGTATAGCACCAGAGTTCCTATGACCACCTTCCGAATCCATCATCAGATCAGCGCCCTTTTATCATATTGCATTATCATGCAACATACATCTGCATGCAAAATGCAGCTCAATCGTAAATATGGAAGTTTGTCAAATTTAGCTTTTAAAATACCACCCGAACTTACATAATTACATCCAGTGCAAGTTAATATCGAGCTGGTATAAAACTCATGTGAATAAGTGTGCACTATAGGATATTAATATTTTGACCCTATTACCTTCCAGTGATGCCCGATCCTCTGGAACACGCCACCGGTTTGGAAAGGAAGGAACTGCTCGCCCTCCAGGCTGGTAACGACGACCCTTTCAACATGAAGGTGGTCAAGAAGTCCGCGGGAACACGCGAGAACCCCACGCTGGTGCCGTCCTGCTTCGACGCACGTATTGTTGGATGCATTTGTGAGTATCCAGTGGCATACATTTATAATTTAGGGTATGCAAAAATGAAGAAACTTAACAAATTTACATCCTACAGTCAATTGTTTGAGATGATGTCAAGATCTCCCTTCTATTACCGTTGCACCCGGCGTCGAGGTGGGGTTCATCATTACTATATGGAACCACCGCGGTCATCCACGGTCCGTTTCAGGAACACTTTTTTGCCACGCACCATCCGGCTATGGAATGAGCTCCCCTCTTCGGTATTCTCAGAGCGCTATGACTTGTCCCTCTTCAAACGAGGCTTGAGGAGGGTCCTTAAAGTTAGGTCGTAGGGAGCGACCCCTCAGTGTCCCCTGACATTGCAGAGGTACATGAGCGACGGTAACCATTTATGATCAGGCCCGTTGGCTCGTCTGCCTACATAACAATTAAAAAAAATCTCTTGTATCGATTTCCCTCTGATGTGTAAACATACTCCACAACGCTTGTTTATCAATTAGCATCGTAAGTTTTATGAAACAACTAGCACTTTCCTTTTAGACGTACAATGCACGTCTAAAAGGTTTAAGTTTAATTTAAAATTTTCTACATTATATAAAGACCCGTATTCTCTCACTGTTAGGCCTTCTCCTGAAATGTAGCGGGTTTTAGTCCGCAAGGCACCAGGGAGACATGGACTACACTGACTTGACTAGTCCATGTCTACTAGGCCAGTGACGAGACTTGGGACGAGACTAGGTTGGTCGCCCACACCTACTCTTGAGTACCAGCCTTTTGGTACTGGAGGTGGGTATGTTGGGGCGACCAACCTCTTTTATGCGACATAGACTAGACTGAGATGACGACTGGACATGATGGGGATTTTGACCTGACGACGAATATTGTACGGCCGCCGACGACCGCGCCCGTACAGCACCAGTAAAAAGATTACTAATAGAATAGTACCAATTATGGATCTATTTATTTATTTTCTATGGAGTTTTAACTCACTTCACCAAAATTTTCCCCCAACATCATTGACGTAATTGGTATCTTTCTGTAATTGTTTTTTTTTTTTGTTTTTCAGGTGAAGAACACGCTACCGCCATCACCTGGCTCTGGTTACACAAGGTATGACAATTATTATCATTACATTGTAGTGGCGTACATTTATATTGGAACGAAGTTCCTTATCGAAAGGGGGCTAGACGGAAAAAATTCTTACGAAAAAGTTGTCACGACACTTTTTTGTTTTAGATGATTATTGCTAGATGGTGCTGTGATCAAAATCTTTTATAACACGTTCCTTATCTTTTAATCGAAAGGAACTTCGTTCTATTCGGGTGTCCCATGACACCTCTCAAGATTTTCTTTTTTTTCCCAGGGCCAACCCCGCCGTTGCGAATGCGGACACTGGTACAAACTGATCGAGAAACCAATGATTTAAACACCAATCTATAGTTCCAAGTAGTTTTACCGCCAAAACGCATCGTGGTCACGTGACCCGTGGCCAGTCCACGGCTCCGCGCCATTTTACAAATAAATCAAAGATGCGTTAGTTTTCAACTAAATACATTAAATGTTAAGAAAAATTATTCAGTGTTTTATTGATCGCCTGCGCGCTTCGTTGTATATTGTTATTATTATTTGTAGTTAATAAAGTTATGACTTAAGTTGTGCTTTTATTTCGTGTTACACAAGTAGTTTGATTGATGGTTTTGGATTGGAGCCCGATGGGGCTGAAAAGTTCTGGAGTGGCGGCCACGAACCGGTAGGCGCAATGTTGGTAGACCCCCTACTACATGGACCGACGATCTGGTCAGGATCGCGGGAGGTCACTGGATGCAGATGGCGCAGGACTGGTCGATGTGGCGAGGTTTGGGGGAGGCCTATGTCCAGCAGTGGACGTCTATAGGCTGATGATGATGAAGTAGTTTGATTGTGATGGAGAATGGTGATAGACAGGGGGGTGCCACTGGTTACTTAGTTAGCCAGCTGATTTTTAGGTGTCGCTACGGTTGTGCCACGATTTGACGATTTTTTATGATTTTACGTGAGATGGCGCTATTTTGAAATTCTTGTCCACGCTTTTTCCATTTCATTGTTTCCCCGCGAGATGGCGCTAAATTTAAAAAAACAATTTTTCCTAAATTTTTATGATCTGCTACTTATTGACGATAATGTACACTTTTCAGTCAGCTATAACCTAAATTTAAAATGTAAATTAATTTTATTGTTATGTGCTGTTATAAGATTTTTTTCGTTATTTTTTTTTCGGTAATCTGGTATCATTCATTCTTTGATCAAAGTTAGGGTAGAACCTATAATTTCGGTAATTGTTTTTTCTCGATTAGCTTTCTTTTTGGGAATCGATTTTCTATTCAGCATTCCAATTGATTAATATTACAAAAACTGTTGTCTACAACAAGTAAATAGGGACAATTTTCAATAACTTATAACTTTTTACAACGCGCTCGGCTTAAAACTATGTTTCATTTGATGTTGTACGCTTTTTAAAAACAACTTTAAAACAAATAATCTTACACACAAAGTACGGGGATGGTAAACCGCGATCCCCGACCCACGCTGGTTCTGACCCAGCGGAATATGCCGTGGAACACGCGGTTGGAAAGCCCGCCAAAATAATAAAATAGATACAGTCGTGGGAATTATAAAACCGTTGGGCACATAAATTTTCTACAATCGTTGTTGTCTTAATTATAATGTAACATTACAAAACAAACATTTTAATCAACGATTGTAGACAATTGACGTGCCCAACGGTATTATAATTCCCAGGACTGTATCTATTTTATTATTTTTTGGTTTTTAGTACATTTATCTTAAACATTGCAATGTATGTTTAACATAAAACCGTTTAACTTAAAAAGTTTTTTACCTATTTTTATTGTTTTATTCCAATCAGATATTTCGTTGAGCAATTATCACGAGTATAAAACGTTGTCCGCTACAAAAAATATCGCGACGACATCGCGAGTGCTGTTTAAACCCCTTTGTGACGCAGACAAAGTTGCGTGGTTCATCCAGTATTTAATTATTTAGTAACTAATAAGTTTGGTACTTTTACTAATTAATCAACAATTTGTTTGTATAAAACAACCATTTTTTATTGCTATCGATCGAGTTATTGACAAATAAAAATTATGTAACATCTCTAGTACGCTTTCCCTGGTGACTGGTGGACGCCGACGCCATTTTAATCACAATTTTAATAATATTCTACGTAGTAATTGTTTATTTAGAAGAGTATCTTCATAATTTTGGATAAATTTCAAAACTCGAAACTGTACTGAAACTCTACTTCTCAATTCCTTGAATGACTTCTCATGTGAAGTGTGGGATAACTGCGAAGATGAAGTGTAAAACCAAGCATGTTAACTGCGGACTGAAACTGAAAAAACTGAGTCAAAATGTTATTTATATGCCACTCGCATGTCTTTGTCAATGATGGTAAGTCTCCTGTATCTGTTCTAATATAAAGATGTAGAGTTTGTTTGTGAAAATACCTAACAGATCCTCGCAACTTCGTCTACATCAAAAAGGAGTTGCACTATTTGATCTTAAGTTACTCAACTGGAAACTGCATCAAAATTGGATTATTTATTTTTAAAAATACATATAAACATACATAATTTTTCGACATTTTAAAGGGGAGGATCAAAATGGATATTATGATATGAAAGTTTTACAATATATCTTTTGCTGTAAAATATTCTTTTTTATTTTAGGAACTAAAGAATAACTATTATTGTAGGTTACAAAATAGTGCAGTTGAGTAAAAGACAGAAGAATGACCTCAAGTTAGACAAAAGGCTAGCTCGTCCCAAACCTCTCCTAGACCATGTAGAAAAATTATCTGAGTAGTCATCTATACTGTGATGCAACTGAAGAGTGAGATAAACGGAGACAATGCAGATATACTAATGAGAAAGAGATGATGACATTAAGCCTATACATATTTGAGCAAAGTCACTGCTTGTTGTGTCTAAAGGTATTTTAACTTTTATAACCATAAACTGGAAAGAACATTTTGGGTGACCAGTAACCATTCAGTAACAAAAATACATGACATGACAATTTCTCCTGTTTGGATTTTTTGAATGATCGGTATTTAGATGAGCGTACCGCACACCTGATGTTTAATGACTACTGCTGCTTAGACTACCTAGATAGACTCCTGCAATGTCTTATGTCACGGAATATACAAAACCGCCAGCTATGGATCCAATTTGAAACTTCCCAATTTATGATTTCAGAAATAGTGAACAATTAAAACAATTGCAAACAATTAATCAGGCTCGTAACTGGAGCGCGGCGCTACGTCCGCTCGGAGCTGTACCGGTGCCGGGGCTACTGCGAGGAGCTGCTCACGTCGCACGCCGACGACCCAGAGCCACCCACCACGACCATGTTCGCGCTCTACTTCAAGATGGACCTGCTCGAGGTACTATGACCCATTACTGCCTATGCTTCTCTTTGTAAAGTGAACGCCCCAACAACTTAGCTTTCATAGGAGTTATATAAACATCGCAAGACTAACAATAGTATTTTGGTTATTAAGTTACGATGATATAGACCCGTATGTTTCGACGCGATTATAAAGACGTTTCACGTCAAAAATAACGCGACGACATTGTGAGTGCTGTTTAAACCCCTTTGTGACATAGACGAAGTTGCGCGGGTTTTCTAGTTTTTTATAACACTTTCAATAGTATCTGAATGATGTATTTGTTCTTCCACCAAACAAAGACGAGATATATTGTAAAACATTTTTATAGAATTGAGTAACTTGTAATAAAAATGTTATTTTATAGAATGTTACATTTATAGAATAAAATAAACACAAAATTATATTAAAATCCGAAATATTATTTAATATTTATTTATTTATTTAACTTCATGCACAAAAGGTACAATGGCGGACTTAATGCCGAAGGCATTCTCTACCAGTCAACCAAAATATGCAATACGTTTATTATTATTTTTATAACATTAATTGTTTTGATTGATCTAAACTTACAATCATGTCATATGTTAGATATTCTTATATTATAATTGCAAAAGTAACTCTGTCTGTCTGTTGCACTTTCCCGCTTAAACCTCTGATCCGGTTTTGATGATATTTGGCACAGACAATCTTTAGGTTCTAAGAAATAACATA
Source organism: Trilocha varians (assembly GCA_030269945.2). Lineage (NCBI taxonomy): Eukaryota > Metazoa > Arthropoda > Insecta > Lepidoptera > Bombycidae > Trilocha > Trilocha varians. Next base: position 475,032 of record AP028271.1, read on the forward strand.
GGCTACCTATTAATTGCTACTACTGCCATTTAATTTCTTAATAAATTAATGCTGTCACACTACTAATACTATTATTTTTCTTCGCAGGACTAGAAAGTCATCAGTGTCAACAAAAATGAAGGAGGAGTTTATCCTGAATGTCAAGACATCAATACTGCTATAAAATTGTTTCAAAGAACTAAACATTGGAATAAAGTTTAGAAGAATTATTATCAATTAATGCTATAAATAACCAATTTGTACCATAGCATTTATACTTTTATGACTGAACATTGTTAAGTCAAAACAGTTTTTAAAGCATTCTTATAAACCTGCTACAAACATTCAACCAATGTTGAATTCTTCGAAATAGTATATTTTAGAATATATAGTATAAATTTGACTAGGCTATTAGACAACTACACAAGTAGAACGAAAATACCATAACATTGAATATTTAGTTTTTGCAATTTGTTTTTATGTAAAGCTAAGTAACTTACTAATTTTCATGCATTTTTAACGGGTTCATACCACGATATTTAATTGAGTTGTCTCGATATTTCAACGTTGTTGCAGAGCCGTTCAAAATGCATGAAAGTATTATAGAAAACCACAAGTGTCTAAATAAGTTTATAACTTACTAATTGTAAATTATCCTCGATAATAACACAAGTTACTGATACTTTAATAACACAACCATTGTTTAATAATTATTTTATAAAAAGCTAGTTTTTGTAAACCTGTTGCGTTTTTACAAATTTGGAAGGAAACTACATGTGAAATTATTTTGTGTACAATTTTATAAATCAGTGATTTTTTATAAATAAGTGTAGTTATAGAATTACTATAGCATCAAAAGGATCTAAATCATCTAAGGGTTTTTAGGTTATTATTATATAAAATTTTACATTTAAAGAATAAAAAATATATGAAGATTATATTCAGCTCCGAAATATTCCTGAATACGCAATTTTTGTTATGCTTGTACATATTTGTATAAGATATTGTTTTGATTGATTTAAACTTTTTTTCAAAATGATGGTTGGGTATACTATATTTTCACAAAAAATGCTTGTAAAAATATTATATTGTTGAATCATTTTCTTTGAATGTTATTCCTTTGTTGTTGCTATTTTTGTACATTTTCTTCTTCTTGGTATTATAATGTTATTGATAAAAATAATATAAATTTGAAATGGAATGTGAAAACAGCAGCTTTTTATTTTGAAAACTGTTCTATTTGAAAGAAAAAATGTTTTGTTAGAAAGCTGAGCAAGTTAATAGATTTCAAATTATAATGAGTTTGTTGTTTTAAATTACGAGTGGATGCATCAGCTATTGTAATGAAACATTTTTTTTTTCAAATAGAAAAACTGAATTCCCCTAGTAAACAAAAAATAAATTTAAATCTAGCGCGCAGCGCATGCACTCAAGCATGTGGCTCCACCTGTGATTCGGCTGTGATAAACTTCAGCTCATATTCCTATCTCCAGTTGCATATCTATCTCATATATATATGTATGGTCTGTGGTGATAGAACCAAAAGAAGTGTTATCCTGAAAAAAAGATTTACTTTTATAGTGACAACGGATTGAAAACTTATGAGTTTAAGGTTCTCCAGTGTCAGATAAACACCAGAGAGAGATAAAATTTAACAAAAATAAATGTAAAATCCGTGTCACTAACAAAAATGTGTGATACCTCCCCACGTAAGGCAAGCGTGTTGGAATATGCCTGATCACTGCACTGAGCAGACCTAAATCCAGCAGTGGACAGTTTTGAGGTGCATAGGACATGTATTTCAAATGGTAATAACTAAAAATAAGAATACCAAAAGTTACGTTGAAAGAATTTTCTAATTTTTCATTCAGCCTTACAAACACTAAACATGTTTAAAGTTAAAAATTAATGCGTAGAACGAAACGTGCACATTTTACTTTGACACATGGTTGTCAAATAGTAGTGTTGCGCAGTTGATAGACAAATCGATTGTACATTTATTTTGATTAGTAAAGTTAAATCGAAAACACCGACACCTGCAAGTTTATTTTAAATATAATTGAAAGTTTTAAAATCACAAGAAAAGGAGACATAATGTTTTGTAAATCCATCCACTCACAATTTTTCCATGTTTTCTTCATTCTTTAAACTAGTTTTGCATTCGAAAATTGGATTACCAAGTACGTGCACATGTTAGGGCTTAAACGAACTTGGCCTGCAGTGAATTTCTTCTTCGTTGCTATAAAACGGTAAAAATTAACAATTAGTAGTCACGAATCAAAATCTTGTGTCTTTTCTATGGCAACGTCAAAGTTTTGGTTTCATTAAAAAAATATTAGAACGAAAGATAAAAACAAAAGAAGAAGAAGAAAATTATTACAAAATAATCAACAAAGAAAACTGCATTGAAACGGTACACGGCACGTCACGAATCATAATTTATTAATCAGAATGGTCTGTATTCATCCTTTCCAAACGACAATAGCAGTACATCGATTTTATTTGTTTTGTTTTCCTAGTATGCGTAATTTTATTACGCACACTATTATAATAATTACAATCTAGTCTAATTCAGACTAATAAGCAATTTTGTTTTAACCTAAATTACTAGTGCTGTACAATTTGGCCGTTTAAACCGGCCACAAAGTTTAACCAGGTTAATTAGTTCAGCAGCCAGCTAATTTTTTGAAATTAACCGGTTAAATTAAATTAACCGGTTAAATTAACTGACTGGCTAACCGGTTAATTTGCAAAAGATTCTATACATTGAATAAATCATTTATTTTTATTTTAATTTTTAAAACTTTAATTTTATTTTTATTTTTAAATTTATTTTTATTTTTCAATGTATTTATATTTTTAAATTTATTTTTATTTTTAAATTTATTCATATTTTAAATTTATTTTTATTTTTATTTTTAAATTTAGTTTTAAATTTATTTTTATTTTTAAATTTATTTTTATTTTTAATTTTTTTTTATTTTTAAATTTATTTTTATTCATATTTTCAATTTATTTTTATTTTTAAATTTATTTTTTTTTTTTTTTTTTTTATTTTTTTTTTTTTTTTTTTTAATTTATTTTATTTTAATTTTTTTTTTATTTTTAAAATTTTAATATTAAAATAAAAATTTTATTTTTATTTTTTATTTTTAAATTAAAATTTTAATAATAAAATAAAAATTTTATTTTTATTTTTAATTTTTATTTTTAAATTTTTTATTTTTATTCATAATTTCAATTTATTTTTATTTTTAAATTTTTTTATATTTTTAATTTTTTTTTTTTTAATTTATTTTATTTAAAAAAAAAAATTATTTTTAATAATAATAAAAAAAATAAAAATAAAAAAAAATTAAAAATAAATTTAAAAATAAAAATAAATTGAAAATATGAATAAAAATAAAAATAAATTTAAAAAAAAAAAAATTAAAAAAAAAAATTAAAAATAAAAATAAATTTAAAATATGAATAAAAATAAAAATAAATTTAAAAATAAAAATAAATTTAAAAATAAAAATAAATTTAAAAATAAAAATAAATTTAAAAATATAAATACATTGAAAAATAAATTTAAAAATAAAAATAAAATTAAAGTTTTAAAAATTAAAATAAAAATAAATGATTTATTCAATGTTAAGAATCTTTTGCAAATTAACCGGTTAGCCAGTCAGTTAATTTAACCGGTTAATTTAATTTAACCGGTTAATTTCAAAAAATTAGCTGGCTGCTGAACTAATTAACCTGGTTAAACTTTGTGGCCGGTTTAAACGGCCAAATTGTACAGCACTATAAATTACTATACGATTTTATGCTAAGAATGTGTCCATTGGCACTTTTCTTATTGTCTCTATTATTAAGGTGTAGACACAATGTTCATGTGGTCTTAAACATCGATTTTATTTTATCAATTTTACTATCGATAATTTATTATGTAGTACAGCCCTCGCTGTTTTTAATCTGTCACATGTCATCTAAATTCTAAATTTGAAGTACATTGAAAATAAATGTAACATTTGGTAACATTTTAAAAGTGGTTTGGTGAAAAGCACTAAATAAAATTGTTAAATAATTTAAATATGAGTCACAATTATCTTGTTAATATATCCTATAATCTTTCTCTTTGAAATAAATCTGTATTGAACCTGCAACATGCACAGTAAGTACAAAAACTTCTAGTAATAATAAAAAACTAACTTAAATGTTAATTAATTACTAAGATAATCTTCACCTACTCTCAGATTTTAAGTTGAGCCATAGAACTCTTCAATGTACTCGATAACTATAATAATATTGTGACTGAATAAAATCAAAGTAATTTATTTGAAAGAAAACTTTCTCAATACAAGCTTTTATCTTAAATATTATGTAAATGTAGAGTGCTAACCCAGACAAGTTAATCGAATCCAGGATGAGTCTATCTTGTTTAGTTAAAGGAAAGTTTTAATAATGAATGACTTCTTACATTTGGTTATATCCAAAATCTCTCTTCTTTTATTCCTAGATAGCAAGAAAATGGTATCTTTCATTAGCACCATATAAAATAGATTATTCGTCTTAAATTTTTGTGTAGTCTCTGAACATCTTAAATTCACATAAAATTTTTATCATATTATATTTGATAGAATTATTAACACAAAATAAGCATCAGTATAATTTTAAGGTCACTAATATTACAATTAGTAACCGGTTCTACCATATGAAAAATCAGAAAAATATTACACAGATTGAAACACTCTTCTACATTACTTTTACACATAGTTAAGGCTCTTACCACAATACGAGCGGTCTATATAACTCAACATTGTTGCAAATGTCATAATCAGTTCCTCTCGTAATCATCGTCACAAAAATTGTCTTAAGAACCTGTTAATTATACATAATAAGAAATGTTACACTATTCAGCCTGACTAGTAGAAGGTTTGGCTTCAAATCTTTTCTATTGTCACTAGAATTCCAAAGGCCAGCGTACATAGCAGATGGATTCGAAGATGATTGCGAAGAGCTGATACGAAGATGCTCTCAAGTCAAAACTCTTAGCTACGAAAAGTTCTGCCAAGTGTGGAAGGAAATGGATTTTATTACTATATACCAGTAAGTATAATCCTATGTAGAAGTCATAAGCTTTGATCAAATACTTCAGGGGTAAACTTCATTACCTTTACTTCTGCGAAATTCACCAAATATAAATTCTTCACTCTAAACTAATATACAGGGTGATTTTTATAAGAAGGTACATATTGCAGGAGAGTGATGAGTACTCTGTTCTAATACGGAATGTTACAAAAAATAGGTAAAATTACAAAAATATATATATTTTTTTAAAATCTAAATTCGACAAAACTACCTCAAACATAAACAATTTCGGCTAAAAGAGTGTTGACTAACAACCTCTAGTGATCTCGCGCACCCCACACCTCCGCCACACCCATCAGCTGTCGAAAAACCATCATTTTGCAAGAATTTTAGATGTTTTTAAGTTGCGATTACTATGGCATTAAGCCATATTCTTTGGTAATAATATTTTTACTGGTCGTATATAACCATCAGCTACCATTACCTTCAATATGTACCCTCACTAAGAAATCCCCTTTATAGATATTTCTCATAAAAAAAATATGAAAGTAACTCATGAAAATTCAGCTACTAAAAAAATCTTGAAGAAGTCTTATACTTATTTTTAAAGTTGTTTTAGTCGAAAATTTACAAAATTTCAAAAAGATTCATTATTCGAATCTACGCAATATCGCGAAACATACATGGGGTTGATTGGGGTACCTATAGGTGTGTTCTATCGCTAGTTCACCTCAAGATGGTAAAAAAAATAAAGAAGAAGTAATATCAGAATCACCAATGTCAATTTTAAAAAACTTGAGAGGTGTCATGGGACACCCGAATAGAACGAAGTTCCTTTCGATTAAAAGATATCTTACATTTTATTCCTAACGTAACGCGCGATAAGGAACGTGTTTTAAAAGATTTTGATCACAGCGCCATCTAGCGATAATCATCTAAAACAAAAAAGTGTCGTGACAACGTTTCGTAAGATTTTTTTCCGTCTAGCCCCCTTTCGATACGCGCGATAAGGAACTTCGTTCCAAAAGCAATTAATGATTGAAAGTTTTATTGCAGCGGTAGAAATGCTTCTTCAGAAATAGCCGAGCTTTCAGAAGAAGTTCTCCACATTGCCAAAAGATACATGGTATGTTCTACAAGCAACTATGAGGTAGGTTTATTTTCAAGATTGTACATCACTGCCCACTGCTGGGCTCAGGTCTCTTCAATAGAGGAATCAGGCATAGTCCAACACGCTTGCCCAATGCAGATTGGGGACTTCACATATCTTTGAAGGATTTTTGGAATCATTTTCCAACCTATGTTTCCTTAACCGTTTTTAGCCAGTTGTGATAAATTGCACATAAAACTTTTACTAATTAAGGTTTAGAAATACAAGCCGGTTCGAACCCACGACCTTCCGTACTTTACTACACTCGCGACTTTTATAAGACATAATTTTTACCTTATTTGAGATATTTCAGAAGGTAAAAATAGATTTGAGGAAATTTTGGACACTTTTTCAGATTCCAGTATTCCCCAAATATCTTGCCCAATGCGGATTGGGGACTTCACATATCTTCAAAGGATTGTAAGAACCCTGTTTCCGATATGCAGGTTTCCTCACGATGTTTTCCTTCACCGTTTTTAGTAGGGGTGTGCGAATATCGTTCGAATCGAATCGAATATTAATATTCGATTCGAAATTCGAATCGACGAATATTCGAAAAAATTCGAATAATTCGAGAAGTTTCGAATATTCGTCGAATTTCGAATAGTATCGAATTTGACTACGACGATGTATCGGAAATAGCACAAGTGTTGGAGCATGTTTTAATAGCAATTTACTGTTCCTGATAATTTATGTACAGTCTAGTCAATTTTACTATTTTTATAATTGGGCATAACGTGAGTGTGACCCGTTGCATGAAAATGAAAAAAAAGAAGAACGAAGATACTGTTCGAACTATTCGAAACCTTTCGAACTATTCGAAACCTTTCGAACTATTCGAAATCTTTCGAATATTCGTCGAATTTCGAATAATTCGAAGATTCGAATTGTTCGATTCGAGTTTCGAATCGAATATTGATATTCGATTCGGAACGAATAATTCGTAAGTTCGAATTATTCGCACACCCCTAGTTTTTAGTCATTGGTGTTGTGAAAAATTGCATATAAATCTTGTTTACGTTAAGATTTAGAGGTACTTGGTCTCAAACCCGCGACCTCCTGTGCGGAAGGCTTCAACCACTACCCCATCACGACATATAGATGCATTAATGAGTACATAAAACCCCAACAGGAAAACGTAGCTGGCTTATTCATAGTATACGCTTTAATAAACCTCCAACCGCTCCACGGTTTCGCGTCCCTAAGACTAATACCAGATGACGTGTCCGCAATACTGCGTATGGAAAGACTCGCCCGGCAGAGTAGGAGATACGATGTATTATACATACTGGGGAGTGTGCTCATCAAGGGGCCATGTCAATTCCATGTTGTACAACGGGAAAGAGGCATGGAGAGGGCGTTGAAGAAATATTTTGAAAGTAAGTTTGAGAACCGGTGTTTTGTCGAATAGAATTATTACATCTGGAATCAACATCATGAACAACGAAATGGAGTTTCAAATAACTTAGTTTGCGTGGAATATTATAGCTAGTGCCAAAGCTTGTAGGGAGCCGGCAGCCAGGTTTACTCCGAGTTGGGGAATATCAAGAGAACTATGGACCAAGTTTTCAGCTTGCCTCAAAAACCTACCCAAAAATATTAGTGCGCTAAACGAACCCAATGTCATCGGCAGATTAACGCCAGAGTATCATGTAACGATCGGTGTACTTTCAATCGGCTTCATTCTCTTGATTCCAGATGTAATAATTTTATGATCGAAAGACAAGGTGTATGTAAGCAGAATGGTTTTTAGCATAAATTTCTATAAACACTCGTTATCTACATTAGTTACGCAAATATTAAACGGGTTCTTACCATAATTTAATAATTAGCTAAATGAGCGATCCCGATATTTCGTTACTGTTGCCTATTGCGGGTAGATTACTTAAAAACAGACTAAACTGTCTACCCTCTTTCTCGTTCGTTTGCCACTGGAACTTGAACTTCTCGACACATCACACTCTGAATACCTTCTTCGTAAGAACCCGTTCAATACTTGTGTATGTGGTGATCTTTAGCAGTTGTAGACAGCAGAAACCCTGGTATTTCTGAAGCCCATGAGTGATGGTATCCACTATTGATTAGGTCTCATCAGTAGAGGGATCAGGCATTCCAACACGCGACTCCAATGAGGGTTGGGGACTTCACACATTTTTGAAGGGTTTTAAATATGCAGGTTCCCTCACAATTTCTCTCTCACTGTTTTAAGATAAACTGGACATAGTAAGCCTTCTACAAGCTTTATATTAACTTACACTGGATGTAACTTTGTAAGTTCGAGTGTAATTTTGCGTAGATCTGATGATGGATTCGGAAGGCGGTCATAGGAACTCTTGCTCTAAACAAGATAGACCCGTCGTGTTTGGGCTCGTTTTACTTGTATTAGCTAGCACTGTACTGCTACATGATATCCAGGATCTTAAAAGCTTGTAATTAAAAAGTTTCCTTTAAAATAAATTATATTTATGACGTGACAACGTGTTATAAATTGGTTTGGGGGGTGACACTTCACTTCACTGCGTTACGCTCCGCTCACGTTATGCGTTCACAATGAGAGCGAGTGAGAGGCACGCGTGCCGCGTCACTTTTTATGTCTGTCTCTCTCGCTCTTAGGCGGGCTAACCATGCCCGAGTCGTTGTCACGTAAAACTTTCGCCCGTATACCGACTTTACAGGCAACCAATTTTTTTAGGTTATTCCCCAGTTGATGAAAACGGGCTGAAACCTCGCGGAGTGTTTTACAGACGAACAGAGGAAAGTGATTTATTAAAGGAACTGGACAGACTCGGGAAATTATATAAAGATGCCAAGAAAGCGTTAGTTGGTGAGTTTTCTTTAAACACTCGCGGTTATCTACATCACTTACATTATTACTAAACGGGTTCTTACCACGATTATTTTTAATTGAGAGGTCCCGATATTTCAGCACTGTTTCAAGCGCCATGATCACGGGAAGACTGAAGACTGTTTTGTCATCTGAACGCCGTTACATACCAAGAATGATCATGGCCAAATATCGGGAATTAAAAATAATCGTGGTAAGAACCCGTTTAGTAATAATGTAAGTGGTGAGTTTTCGTTGGTGAACCAATTTTGATGACTTGTTGTTTTATTGCTGTGTTTTTATAATGGATTTTTATTGTGCTCGAATATTTTTGTGATTTTTATAATGAATCAACTTTTATCATCATGGTGCTGATCTGATGATGGAGTCAGTAGCCATAGGAACTCCTGTACTAAACAAGATAGACCCGTCGTGTTTGGGCTCGTTTTACTTGTCTTAACTAGCACTCTACTGCTACATGATATCCAAGATCTTAAAAAGCTTATTTACTTTTAATTAATCTATACTAATATTATAAAGCTGCAGAGTTTGTTTGTTTGAACGCGCTAATCTCAGAAACTACTGGTCCGATTTCAAAAATTATTTCACTGTTGGAATGTCCATTTATCGAAGAAGGTTACAGGATATATTTTATTTTCAAAAAAAGTTAGGGATCCGTATGAAAATATCGAATATGTAACACAAGGTGAATAATCAAAAACCTATTCATGCGTACGCTGCAAAAACTATTGACAATAGAACAAAATGATGTACTACGGGTTTTTAGGTCTTTGTAAGACGAACAAAAAAATCCGCGACAGCATATATCTAACTATCATAGTTTAGTCACAACAACTACTTTTATGTTCAAAAAAAAATTAATTCGTCCGAAGAATGAATTTAACGTTAAATTAGTATCGTTATATTAACCCTTATCCAAATTAAGTATTATATTATTAAGAGTATTAATGTAGAAGTAAATTACTTTTTGTTTTATTCCAATCGGACTTTTCGTTTAGAAGTTATTACGAGTATAAAACGCAATGAATATGTGGGACTCAGCGAGCCGCGAAAATAATAACTCGACGGCATTGCGAGTACTGTTTGAACCCCTTTATGACGCAGACGAAGTTGCGCGGGTCAGCTAGTTATCTTATAATTATTTCTTCCAGGTCCAAACAGCAATGAGAAGAGTTTAAATTATGTGAATGAAGATTTGATGAGGCAACTAGACGTTTCTCTTAAGAAAGTTGTACTGGGACTACAGGACGATTCCAGTGATTCTGACGGTAGTTGATTATTTTTATTGTTATTTAGGCAGACGATCATGCCACCTGGTGGTAAGTGGGACCCTCTGCATTGTCAGGGGACACTGATCTGTGTTTCAAATATTTAATCTTTAATGGACACGGTTTCACGATTTTACGTGTTTTTCTTTTTTATTTGAACCGATTTTGATGACCCTTTTTTTTGTTAGAAAGACATTTTATCATATCAATTTCACAAAGATCTGACTCGTAGATTTTGTGCTATTCTTGACAAATGGAAGTCGGTCGTTTTTGACGTGACAACGTGTTATAAATTGGTTTGGGGGGTGACACTTCACTTCACTGCGTTACGCTTCGCTCACGTTATGCGCTCACAATGAGAGCGAGTGAGAGGCACGCGTGTCTGTCTCTCTCGCTCTTAGGCGGGCTAACCATGCCCGAGTCGTTGTCACGTAAAACTTTCGCCCGTATACCGACTTTACAGGCAACCAATTTTTTTTTAATTTTTGTAATAAAATATCATTTTCAGCGTCTGTCATCGCGACGCACGAAGAAAATCCTCAATCTATCAAAGAACGCGCCATGAGGTCCACCGTCAAAGGTCTGAGACATCTCACCGGAATCGAAGACAGGTATTTAATTCACAAAAAAACGATATTTTCATACGGATCTCTAATTCTTTTGATATTAAAATATCTCACTTGAGGGTCTCACTATTGAAATTACTCTATTTCGATTATCGAAGTACTTTCATGTATTTTCAACGGGTTTTTACCACGATATTTAATTAATTGAGTTGTCTCGATATTTCGTTGTTGTTGCAAACGTCATGATCACGAGAAGACTGGATACTGCGGGTCGATTTAAGAGCAAACAAATCTGTCTACCCTCGCACTCGTTCACTTTTGTGTAGTACCACTGGAACTCGAACTCACATCACGACACACCACACTCACTGTATCTACAAGACTCTCGTTCGCATGAACCCGCGAGTGACTGTTCTGTTTGCAACAACGTTGAAATATCGAGACAACTCAATTAATTAAATATCGTGGTAAGAACCCGTTGAAAATACATGAAAGTATTATAGAAAACCGCGAGTGTCTGAATAACTTCACCGAAGTGTTTTGAAGTAGATATTTATTAGTAACCATTAAAAGCTATCCTCAGAATAACAGTATTACTTGTGTTAGTTAGACAAACACAGTAAAAGGTGGAAAATAAGGTACATAAAATCTTGAATCACGATTTTCACCTTGTTTTTTTTGTTTAAGACACCATGTTTGTTAGAAAGGATTGTGTTTAATTAACTGTTCTTTCAATTGGCATCATAAAAAGACAGGGTGTTGATTTTTGCCGATTTTGTTAACTCGATTTTCAGATAAACCAAGCAATTTACGAAAACTCTATGAATGCAGTATTATTAAACATCAAAAATAATTCGTTTCAGCAAAACATCCTATCTAATATTTAAGGTTTAGCACACCCTGTATATTACATATAGATATTATGAGCATTAAAAAAAATACATTAACTATAATTTAATAATCTATAGCTAAAATTATATTAACATTTAACAGGAGATCACCTCGCGGGAGTATGACAAGAGTACCAAACCCAGAAACAATGAAGATAGCCATGTCAAAACAAATAGCCACAATGTTCGCTGTCAGAGGAAATTCTGACGACGAAGATGAATTAAATCAATCTCTCTCCCTCCCAGAGTTAGACGCAGTAGCCGGACCGAGCGGATCACAAAATCAACCAGAGAAACAAAAAATTAACAACACTATAAGAGCCCAAACGAAACTAGCCAAAAACGCTATGAAAAGAAAGAGACAGAATGAATTAAAGAGACCAGGAAGGAAGAGGAAAGCCAGTGTAAATATAAGTGATAGTGATGAAGATCTTGAAACTAATGATGATCAAGATGATAAACAAAATGATGATCAAGATACCAATGATAAACAAAATGATGATCAAGCAACCAATGATAATCAAAATTCATATATAGAATTGGATATTGACTCAGTACCAATAGTCATAGACAATGAAGCACCGTCTATGGAAGTCGAGTTTATAGATTTGAGAAAAGACAACAAAACGAAAGTCGTAAAAAAATTGAGGAAGAATTTGAAAGTTAAAAGTAAAAGGGAACTGAAAAAGACGAGGATCAAAGGAATGTTCCATAGACTGGGGATGCCGACTATCGCTAATTTTGAGAATAAAAATGATATTGAAAATTGTGAAGGTCAATGTGAGTGAAAATGTGTAAATTGAAATTTTTGACGCGTTACCTCAATTTTGAGTAATAATTGCATGAAAACAATTATTGAACTATATCTGTGTTTGATAAAAGTGAAAAAAATAATATTTTTGGTACTTTCATGCATTTTGAACAGGTTCTTACCGCGATATTTAATTAATTGAGTTGTCTCGATATTTCGTTGTTGTTGCAAACGTCATGATCACGAGAAGACTGGATACTGCGGGTCGATTTAAGAGCATACAAATCTGTCTACCCTCGCACTCGTTCGCTTTTGGGTAGTACCACTGGAACTCGAACTCACATCACATAAATATTTTTGGTTTTTTGGTATAGAAAAGTTTTTTGTTGAAAATATCAGTTTTGCAATTATTGAAAGTTTGGTTTAAAAATCATTGTATATATACTTCTCAAAAGCGATAAGTTAGCCTAAGGACATAATCTGTGATAAAAGTTAAGTATAGTTCTTCCTAATTTGTGAATAAAATATACATATTGATGTATGCTTGTTTTTTTCAAAATACCCCCAATTCATCCCTACAATTTGTTTACAAAAATTTTCAACTAAAAATAACTTTTTTACACAGATGAATATTGTCGTGATTACTTGCAGGTGGGGTAGTTGAAACGCACTAAAACCTGCCGCTCACACCACTGGCCAAAAACGGTGAAGGAAAACATCGTCAGGAAACCTGCATGTCGGAAAAAGATTGTAAAAATCATTTGAAGATATGTGAAGTCCCCAATCCGCATTGGAGAAGCGTGGTGGACTATGCCTTACCCCTTTTCGGAGGAGACCAGAGCCTAGCAGTGGGCAGTAATTGGTTGTTGTGGTGACAGAACCCAGCACGGAATTGAGCAGAGTGACGCTACAATCCCTACTAATATTACGAGTATAAATTCGAAAGTAACTCTGTCTGTCTGTTACGCTTTCCCGCTTAAACCTCTCATCCGAGTTTGATGAAATTTGACACAGACAATCTTTAGACCCTGGGAAAGAACATACCTTTTAATTGAAAGTGACGTAGACGAAGTTGCGCGGCCCCGCTACTTTATACAGGGTGTATGAAGACCACTCCCGAAAACTTAGTACTAGTGATACCTGGGATGTTGAGATTTTGCAAAAAAAATCGTCTGAATGGTTCGATTCCCTGGCTTATCATCACAAGTGTTACTAGTACTACCACCAGTCTTCGTTTTCAGTAGTGGTCTGTTTACACCCTGTATATTAACTGATTTTGAAGTATTTAAATAAAACCACAATTATTCGTCAATATTATATAATTTATTATTTTTTGTACAATTGATCGCAATAATACATTTTCATTAGGCCACAGTAACTTTAACAGCTTATATTTTGTAGTTTGATTATTTGAAAGTATAAAATTAGAAAATAAATAAGTATATTACAAACGTTAATATACAAAAATTACAACTGGTATTTAAATAAATAAATGATAATCGATTAATTAATCGTAAAGTATTATAATCCGATTCATTTTCCTCTAAGATTTTTTCTACAAATTCGAAGTATTTTTTCTTACTACTTTACTACTGTATCCACTCAACTGGGAACGTCACTATTGGCTAGATGGCGAAACTGGGGACTTCGTTCGGAATCAATACCGTGTTTGAGCCCCTTTTTAAAAACATTATTTTTTCTAATAATTTTGATTTTTAATTAAACCTTATATTTTTGTAAATCTTTATTACTAAACGACGCTGTATTGCATTTTCAACGAAAATATATCATCTCCGTAAAATATGAGACGATTAAAAAATGTAAACAAGTTTTAGAACTGTGCTCAATTTTGGCTCCTGCCACTTGGCCAAAATAAACAAACCAATTTGGTTGCCGATCCCAGTTGAGTGGTTATTGTTGAAATAAAGGGAGGTTGAATTATAGACTTTTTCATTTATCATTTTGTTTTTCTCTTTAGTAATTATTGGCAAGAAAAATAGAGATTTTTATTTAGTTGTTTTTATATTGTTTTTTGTTATCACACTTTGAAACTACGTCTCGCTACTAATATTTTAATCTACTAAAGGTCACCACACACTGTAGCCGCCTTATCAAAATCGTTTCTGATTTACAAATGCGTCTGAGTGTTGCTATGCTCTTAGAATTACATATATTTTTTGAGATATTTGGCAACAATATTGTTAGTTAATTTTAATGAAATTTGGAATGAATATAAATGCATATATTTTTAAACTACGTATACGAAATGCGTTATATTTGTACTACATATGTTACGATTTACCGTGATTACTCCTTAAAGTGACATTTAATCTATTGAGAGTACGCACACTTTTGTCACAAAGAGGCGCATAACCCGTCAGGATCTCAGATAGTCGATAAAGTGGAACAGAAGTGGGCAATACCCTTAATAGTTTGATTTAATGCAATGGATGTCTTCCGTCACGACTTTTGTAAAAGCCAGCCACATCACACATGGAACTAACATAAGGGGTGGGCCATATAAAGTTTGCATTTTCCAAAAGTTCGACTGTCATGTTGGCTGTGTGGCATGTTGCGCCATCCTGCTGAAACCAAATGTCGTCCATGTCATACTCTTCAATTCGTGTTCGCATGGCGCCGGGTACGGTAATGTGACGGTAACGCTCGCCATTGACCGTAACGGCGGCTCCTTGCTAATTTTCGAATGATGCCGCCGGACCAGAACCCACACCAAACCGTAACTCTTTGTGGGTGCATTGGCTTCTCAACGGTGACGTGTAGATTTTCCGACCCCCAGATGCGACAATTTTACTTATTGACATAGCCTCCAAGGTGAAAATGGGCTTCACCTGAAAAGACGATTTTTCGGTAAAAATGCTCATCTTCGGCCAAACGATCTTCTGCCCATTGGGCGAACCGAAAACGTCCCATTTCGTAAATGTCAAACTTTTAACTAAATTATGAACACAAATTGAATGACATTTGAGCTGTCATTCTCTAAATAAACAGTAGTTCAAAATGCAAGTTCGTTAGATTGGCCCACCCATGAAAATTCTATGCTACATGAAAATTCTGCACATTCACAATCTAAGTCGAATTCGATAAATATGCATTTGATGCCTTCTGTTTAGTTCGTTCCCGATGAAAACCGTCACAACGAACAAAGTGAAGTCAATTTTAAGAACGTCGATCGCGCGTAAATGCACAATAAAAGATGATATTAGAGATTAGATGATTAGTTCCATGGCAATTAACATTTTTCTAATCCGTGAACGCTTCTATTTTTACACGAGCATTTTCTTCATTTCCAAACATAGTCCGACCAATAATCTCAATTTCTGTTAATTAATTATCCAGAGTTACAAAAATAGGCTCATCAAATTCTTATGACAAACTTCTTTCAACATTTAGCTGTTTAGTGACAGAACTTTGACAGTCCGTTTCATGAAAAACAGTTCTGAACAGTCTGAATTACGTATTTTGTGAGTTCCAGCCATTTTTCAGCTAATTTTAACCAGGTATGCTAGCAATTATCATTTCTTTCGACTATAGCTAAATCATCCTCGTCACCCGATGTCGTTTTAGCGTCATAGGGTATATTAACTTCAGAAGAACCACTGGATTCATGAGATCGTGGACTGGCACTAGTTTTTCTGACATAAAGGATGTTAGAATCAAGACGATCGCTGAACCCGTAGGCACTACCATCAGATATCCTATTCAGCTTGTGTATTTGCTCGCGAAGTTCACAAACTTGACTGTACAGCTTTTTGTTTTCTCTGAGTATAGCTATATTTTCTGTTTTGCAATTATTGAAAGTTTGGTTTAAAAATCATTGTATATATACTTCTCAAAAGCGATAAGTTAGCCTAAGGACATAATCTGTGATAAAAGTTAAGTATAGTTCTTCCTAATTTGTGAATAAAATATACATATTGATGTATGCTTGTTTTTTTCAAAATACCCCCAATTCATCCCTACAATTTGTTTACAAAAATTTTCAACTAAAAATAACTTTTTTACACAGATGAATATTGTCGTGATTACTTGCAGGTGGGGTAGTTGAAACGCACTAAAACCTGCCGCTCACACCACTGGCCAAAAACGGTGAAGGAAAACATCGTCAGGAAACCTGCATGTCGGAAAAAGATTGTAAAAATCATTTGAAGATATGTGAAGTCCCCAATCCGCATTGGAGAAGCGTGGTGGACTATGCCTTACCCCTTTTCGGAGGAGACCAGAGCCTAGCAGTGGGCAGTAATTGGTTGTTGTGGTGACAGAACCCAGCACGGAATTGAGCAGAGTGACGCTACAATCCCTACTAATATTACGAGTATAAATTCGAAAGTAACTCTGTCTGTCTGTTACGCTTTCCCGCTTAAACCTCTCATCCGAGTTTGATGAAATTTGACACAGACAATCTTTAGACCCTGGGAAAGAACATACCTTTTAATTGAAAGTGACGTAGACGAAGTTGCGCGGCCCCGCTACTTTATACAGGGTGTATGAAGACCACTCCCGAAAACTTAGTACTAGTGATACCTGGGATGTTGAGATTTTGCAAAAAAAATCGTCTGAATGGTTCGATTCCCTGGCTTATCATCACAAGTGTTACTAGTACTACCACCAGTCTTCGTTTTCAGTAGTGGTCTGTTTACACCCTGTATATTAACTGATTTTGAAGTATTTAAATAAAACCACAATTATTCGTCAATATTATATAATTTATTATTTTTTGTACAATTGATCGCAATAATACATTTTCATTAGGCCACAGTAACTTTAACAGCTTATATTTTGTAGTTTGATTATTTGAAAGTATAAAATTAGAAAATAAATAAGTATATTACAAACGTTAATATACAAAAATTACAACTGGTATTTAAATAAATAAATGATAATCGATTAATTAATCGTAAAGTATTATAATCCGATTCATTTTCCTCTAAGATTTTTTCTACAAATTCGAAGTATTTTTTCTTACTACTTTACTACTGTATCCACTCAACTGGGAACGTCACTATTGGCTAGATGGCGAAACTGGGGACTTCGTTCGGAATCAATACCGTGTTTGAGCCCCTTTTTAAAAACATTATTTTTTCTAATAATTTTGATTTTTAATTAAACCTTATATTTTTGTAAATCTTTATTACTAAACGACGCTGTATTGCATTTTCAACGAAAATATATCATCTCCGTAAAATATGAGACGATTAAAAAATGTAAACAAGTTTTAGAACTGTGCTCAATTTTGGCTCCTGCCACTTGGCCAAAATAAACAAACCAATTTGGTTGCCGATCCCAGTTGAGTGGTTATTGTTGAAATAAAGGGAGGTTGAATTATAGACTTTTTCATTTATCATTTTGTTTTTCTCTTTAGTAATTATTGGCAAGAAAAATAGAGATTTTTATTTAGTTGTTTTTATATTGTTTTTTGTTATCACACTTTGAAACTACGTCTCGCTACTAATATTTTAATCTACTAAAGGTCACCACACACTGTAGCCGCCTTATCAAAATCGTTTCTGATTTACAAATGCGTCTGAGTGTTGCTATGCTCTTAGAATTACATATATTTTTTGAGATATTTGGCAACAATATTGTTAGTTAATTTTAATGAAATTTGGAATGAATATAAATGCATATATTTTTAAACTACGTATACGAAATGCGTTATATTTGTACTACATATGTTACGATTTACCGTGATTACTCCTTAAAGTGACATTTAATCTATTGAGAGTACGCACACTTTTGTCACAAAGAGGCGCATAACCCGTCAGGATCTCAGATAGTCGATAAAGTGGAACAGAAGTGGGCAATACCCTTAATAGTTTGATTTAATGCAATGGATGTCTTCCGTCACGACTTTTGTAAAAGCCAGCCACATCACACATGGAACTAACATAAGGGGTGGGCCATATAAAGTTTGCATTTTCCAAAAGTTCGACTGTCATGTTGGCTGTGTGGCATGTTGCGCCATCCTGCTGAAACCAAATGTCGTCCATGTCATACTCTTCAATTCGTGTTCGCATGGCGCCGGGCACGGTAATGTGACGGTAACGCTCGCCATTGACCGTAACGGCGGCTCCTTGCTAATTTTCGAATGATGCCGCCGGACCAGAACCCACACCAAACCGTAACTCTTTGTGGGTGCATTGGCTTCTTAACGGTGACGTGTAGATTTTCCGACCCCCAGATGCGACAATTTTACTTATTGACATAGCCTCCAAGGTGAAAATGGGCTTCACCTGAAAAGACGATTTTTCGGTAAAAATGCTCATCTTCGGCCAAACGATCTTCTGCCCATTGGGCGAACCGAAAACGTCCCATTTCGTAAATGTCAAACTTTTAACTAAATTATGAACACAAATTGAATGACATTTGAGCTGTCATTCTCTAAATAAACAGTAGTTCAAAATGCAAGTTCGTTAGATTGGCCCACCCATGAAAATTCTATGCTACATGAAAATTCTGCACATTCACAATCTAAGTCGAATTCGATAAATATGCATTTGATGCCTTCTGTTTAGTTCGTTCCCGATGAAAACCGTCACAACGAACAAAGTGAAGTCAATTTTAAGAACGTCGATCGCGCGTAAATGCACAATAAAAGATGATATTAGAGATTAGATGATTAGTTCCATGGCAATTAACATTTTTCTAATCCGTGAACGCTTCTATTTTTACACGAGCATTTTCTTCATTTCCAAACATAGTCCGACCAATAATCTCAATTTCTGTTAATTAATTATCCAGAGTTACAAAAATAGGCTCATCAAATTCTTATGACAAACTTCTTTCAACATTTAGCTGTTTAGTGACAGAACTTTGACAGTCCGTTTCATGAAAAACAGTTCTGAACAGTCTGAATTACGTATTTTGTGAGTTCCAGCCATTTTTCAGCTAATTTTAACCAGGTATGCTAGCAATTATCATTTCTTTCGACTATAGCTAAATCATCCTCGTCACCCGATGTCGTTTTAGCGTCATAGGGTATATTAACTTCAGAAGAACCACTGGATTCATGAGATCGTGGACTGGCACTAGTTTTTCTGACATAAAGGATGTTAGAATCAAGACGATCGCTGAACCCGTAGGCACTACCATCAGATATCCTATTCAGCTTGTGTATTTGCTCGCGAAGTTCACAAACTTGACTGTACAGCTTTTTGTTTTCTCTGAGTATAGCTATATTTTCTGTTTTGCAATTATTGAAAGTTTGGTTTAAAAATCATTGTATATATACTTCTCAAAAGCGATAAGTTAGCCTAAGGACATAATCTGTGATAAAAGTTAAGTATAGTTCTTCCTAATTTGTGAATAAAATATACATATTGATGTATGCTTGTTTTTTTCAAAATACCCCCAATTCATCCCTACAATTTGTTTACAAAAATTTTCAACTAAAAATAACTTTTTTACACAGATGAATATTGTCGTGATTACTTGCAGGTGGGGTAGTTGAAACGCACTAAAACCTGCCGCTCACACCACTGGCCAAAAACGGTGAAGGAAAACATCGTCAGGAAACCTGCATGTCGGAAAAAGATTGTAAAAATCATTTGAAGATATGTGAAGTCCCCAATCCGCATTGGAGAAGCGTGGTGGACTATGCCTTACCCCTTTTCGGAGGAGACCAGAGCCTAGCAGTGGGCAGTAATTGGTTGTTGTGGTGACAGAACCCAGCACGGAATTGAGCAGAGTGACGCTACAATCCCTACTAATATTACGAGTATAAATTCGAAAGTAACTCTGTCTGTCTGTTACGCTTTCCCGCTTAAACCTCTCATCCGAGTTTGATGAAATTTGACACAGACAATCTTTAGACCCTGGGAAAGAACATACCTTTTAATTGAAAGTGACGTAGACGAAGTTGCGCGGCCCCGCTACTTTATACAGGGTGTATGAAGACCACTCCCGAAAACTTAGTACTAGTGATACCTGGGATGTTGAGATTTTGCAAAAAAAATCGTCTGAATGGTTCGATTCCCTGGCTTATCATCACAAGTGTTACTAGTACTACCACCAGTCTTCGTTTTCAGTAGTGGTCTGTTTACACCCTGTATATTAACTGATTTTGAAGTATTTAAATAAAACCACAATTATTCGTCAATATTATATAATTTATTATTTTTTGTACAATTGATCGCAATAATACATTTTCATTAGGCCACAGTAACTTTAACAGCTTATATTTTGTAGTTTGATTATTTGAAAGTATAAAATTAGAAAATAAATAAGTATATTACAAACGTTAATATACAAAAATTACAACTGGTATTTAAATAAATAAATGATAATCGATTAATTAATCGTAAAGTATTATAATCCGATTCATTTTCCTCTAAGATTTTTTCTACAAATTCGAAGTATTTTTTCTTACTACTTTACTACTGTATCCACTCAACTGGGAACGTCACTATTGGCTAGATGGCGAAACTGGGGACTTCGTTCGGAATCAATACCGTGTTTGAGCCCCTTTTTAAAAACATTATTTTTTCCAATAATTTTGATTTTTAATTAAACCTTATATTTTTGTAAATCTTTATTACTAAACGACGCTGTATTGCATTTTCAACGAAAATATATCATCTCCGTAAAATATGAGACGATTAAAAAATGTAAACAAGTTTTAGAACTGTGCTCAATTTTGGCTCCTGCCACTTGGCCAAAATAAACAAACCAATTTGGTTGCCGATCCCAGTTGAGTGGTTATTGTTGAAATAAAGGGAGGTTGAATTATAGACTTTTTCATTTATCATTTTGTTTTTCTCTTTAGTAATTATTGGCAAGAAAAATAGAGATTTTTATTTAGTTGTTTTTATATTGTTTTTTGTTATCACACTTTGAAACTACGTCTCGCTACTAATATTTTAATCTACTAAAGGTCACCACACACTGTAGCCGCCTTATCAAAATCGTTTCTGATTTACAAATGCGTCTGAGTGTTGCTATGCTCTTAGAATTACATATATTTTTTGAGATATTTGGCAACAATATTGTTAGTTAATTTTAATGAAATTTGGAATGAATATAAATGCATATATTTTTAAACTACGTATACGAAATGCGTTATATTTGTACTACATATGTTACGATTTACCGTGATTACTCCTTAAAGTGACATTTAATCTATTGAGAGTACGCACACTTTTGTCACAAAGAGGCGCATAACCCGTCAGGATCTCAGATAGTCGATAAAGTGGAACAGAAGTGGGCAATACCCTTAATAGTTTGATTTAATGCAATGGATGTCTTCCGTCACGACTTTTGTAAAAGCCAGCCACATCACACATGGAACTAACATAAGGGGTGGGCCATATAAAGTTTGCATTTTCCAAAAGTTCGACTGTCATGTTGGCTGTGTGGCATGTTGCGCCATCCTGCTGAAACCAAATGTCGTCCATGTCATACTCTTCAATTCGTGTTCGCATGGCGCCGGGCACGGTAATGTGACGGTAACGCTCGCCATTGACCGTAACGGCGGCTCCTTGCTAATTTTCGAATGATGCCGCCGGACCAGAACCCACACCAAACCGTAACTCTTTGTGGGTGCATTGGCTTCTTAACGGTGACGTGTAGATTTTCCGACCCCCAGATGCGACAATTTTACTTATTGACATAGCCTCCGAGGTGAAAATGGGCTTCACCTGAAAAGACGATTTTTCGGTAAAAATGCTCATCTTCGGCCAAACGATCTTCTGCCCATTGGGCGAACCGAAAACGTCCCATTTCGTAAATGTCAAACTTTTAACTAAATTATGAACACAAATTGAATGACATTTGAGCTGTCATTCTCTAAATAAACAGTAGTTCAAAATGCAAGTTCGTTAGATTGGCCCACCCATGAAAATTCTATGCTACATGAAAATTCTGCACATTCACAATCTAAGTCGAATTCGATAAATATGCATTTGATGCCTTCTGTTTAGTTCGTTCCCGATGAAAACCGTCACAACGAACAAAGTGAAGTCAATTTTAAGAACGTCGATCGCGCGTAAATGCACAATAAAAGATGATATTAGAGATTAGATGATTAGTTCCATGGCAATTAACATTTTTCTAATCCGTGAACGCTTCTATTTTTACACGAGCATTTTCTTCATTTCCAAACATAGTCCGACCAATAATCTCAATTTCTGTTAATTAATTATCCAGAGTTACAAAAATAGGCTCATCAAATTCTTATGACAAACTTCTTTCAACATTTAGCTGTTTAGTGACAGAACTTTGACAGTCCGTTTCATGAAAAACAGTTCTGAACAGTCTGAATTACGTATTTTGTGAGTTCCAGCCATTTTTCAGCTAATTTTAACCAGGTATGCTAGCAATTATCATTTCTTTCGACTATAGCTAAATCATCCTCGTCACCCGATGTCGTTTTAGCGTCATAGGGTATATTAACTTCAGAAGAACCACTGGATTCATGAGATCGTGGACTGGCACTAGTTTTTCTGACATAAAGGATGTTAGAATCAAGACGATCGCTGAACCCGTAGGCACTACCATCAGATATCCTATTCAGCTTGTGTATTTGCTCGCGAAGTTCACAAACTTGACTGTACAGCTTTTTGTTTTCTCTGAGTATAGCTATATTTTCTGTTTTGCAATTATTGAAAGTTTGGTTTAAAAATCATTGTATATATACTTCTCAAAAGCGATAAGTTAGCCTAAGGACATAATCTGTGATAAAAGTTAAGTATAGTTCTTCCTAATTTGTGAATAAAATATACATATTGATGTATGCTTGTTTTTTTCAAAATACCCCCAATTCATCCCTACAATTTGTTTACAAAAATTTTCAACTAAAAATAACTTTTTTACACAGATGAATATTGTCGTGATTACTTGCAGGTGGGGTAGTTGAAACGCACTAAAACCTGCCGCTCACACCACTGGCCAAAAACGGTGAAGGAAAACATCGTCAGGAAACCTGCATGTCGGAAAAAGATTGTAAAAATCATTTGAAGATATGTGAAGTCCCCAATCCGCATTGGAGAAGCGTGGTGGACTATGCCTTACCCCTTTTCGGAGGAGACCAGAGCCTAGCAGTGGGCAGTAATTGGTTGTTGTGGTGACAGAACCCAGCACGGAATTGAGCAGAGTGACGCTACAATCCCTACTAATATTACGAGTATAAATTCGAAAGTAACTCTGTCTGTCTGTTACGCTTTCCCGCTTAAACCTCTCATCCGAGTTTGATGAAATTTGACACAGACAATCTTTAGACCCTGGGAAAGAACATACCTTTTAATTGAAAGTGACGTAGACGAAGTTGCGCGGCCCCGCTACTTTATACAGGGTGTATGAAGACCACTCCCGAAAACTTAGTACTAGTGATACCTGGGATGTTGAGATTTTGCAAAAAAAATCGTCTGAATGGTTCGATTCCCTGGCTTATCATCACAAGTGTTACTAGTACTACCACCAGTCTTCGTTTTCAGTAGTGGTCTGTTTACACCCTGTATATTAACTGATTTTGAAGTATTTAAATAAAACCACAATTATTCGTCAATATTATATAATTTATTATTTTTTGTACAATTGATCGCAATAATACATTTTCATTAGGCCACAGTAACTTTAACAGCTTATATTTTGTAGTTTGATTATTTGAAAGTATAAAATTAGAAAATAAATAAGTATATTACAAACGTTAATATACAAAAATTACAACTGGTATTTAAATAAATAAATGATAATCGATTAATTAATCGTAAAGTATTATAATCCGATTCATTTTCCTCTAAGATTTTTTCTACAAATTCGAAGTATTTTTTCTTACTACTTTACTACTGTATCCACTCAACTGGGAACGTCACTATTGGCTAGATGGCGAAACTGGGGACTTCGTTCGGAATCAATACCGTGTTTGAGCCCCTTTTTAAAAACATTATTTTTTCTAATAATTTTGATTTTTAATTAAACCTTATATTTTTGTAAATCTTTATTACTAAACGACGCTGTATTGCATTTTCAACGAAAATATATCATCTCCGTAAAATATGAGACGATTAAAAAATGTAAACAAGTTTTAGAACTGTGCTCAATTTTGGCTCCTGCCACTTGGCCAAAATAAACAAACCAATTTGGTTGCCGATCCCAGTTGAGTGGTTATTGTTGAAATAAAGGGAGGTTGAATTATAGACTTTTTCATTTATCATTTTGTTTTTCTCTTTAGTAATTATTGGCAAGAAAAATAGAGATTTTTATTTAGTTGTTTTTATATTGTTTTTTGTTATCACACTTTGAAACTACGTCTCGCTACTAATATTTTAATCTACTAAAGGTCACCACACACTGTAGCCGCCTTATCAAAATCGTTTCTGATTTACAAATGCGTCTGAGTGTTGCTATGCTCTTAGAATTACATATATTTTTTGAGATATTTGGCAACAATATTGTTAGTTAATTTTAATGAAATTTGGAATGAATATAAATGCATATATTTTTAAACTACGTATACGAAATGCGTTATATTTGTACTACATATGTTACGATTTACCGTGATTACTCCTTAAAGTGACATTTAATCTATTGAGAGTACGCACACTTTTGTCACAAAGAGGCGCATAACCCGTCAGGATCTCAGATAGTCGATAAAGTGGAACAGAAGTGGGCAATACCCTTAATAGTTTGATTTAATGCAATGGATGTCTTCCGTCACGACTTTTGTAAAAGCCAGCCACATCACACATGGAACTAACATAAGGGGTGGGCCATATAAAGTTTGCATTTTCCAAAAGTTCGACTGTCATGTTGGCTGTGTGGCATGTTGCGCCATCCTGCTGAAACCAAATGTCGTCCATGTCATACTCTTCAATTCGTGTTCGCATGGCGCCGGGCACGGTAATGTGACGGTAACGCTCGCCATTGACCGTAACGGCGGCTCCTTGCTAATTTTCGAATGATGCCGCCGGACCAGAACCCACACCAAACCGTAACTCTTTGTGGGTGCATTGGCTTCTTAACGGTGACGTGTAGATTTTCCGACCCCCAGATGCGACAATTTTACTTATTGACATAGCCTCCAAGGTGAAAATGGGCTTCACCTGAAAAGACGATTTTTCGGTAAAAATGCTCATCTTCGGCCAAACGATCTTCTGCCCATTGGGCGAACCGAAAACGTCCCATTTCGTAAATGTCAAACTTTTAACTAAATTATGAACACAAATTGAATGACATTTGAGCTGTCATTCTCTAAATAAACAGTAGTTCAAAATGCAAGTTCGTTAGATTGGCCCACCCATGAAAATTCTATGCTACATGAAAATTCTGCACATTCACAATCTAAGTCGAATTCGATAAATATGCATTTGATGCCTTCTGTTTAGTTCGTTCCCGATGAAAACCGTCACAACGAACAAAGTGAAGTCAATTTTAAGAACGTCGATCGCGCGTAAATGCACAATAAAAGATGATATTAGAGATTAGATGATTAGTTCCATGGCAATTAACATTTTTCTAATCCGTGAACGCTTCTATTTTTACACGAGCATTTTCTTCATTTCCAAACATAGTCCGACCAATAATCTCAATTTCTGTTAATTAATTATCCAGAGTTACAAAAATAGGCTCATCAAATTCTTATGACAAACTTCTTTCAACATTTAGCTGTTTAGTGACAGAACTTTGACAGTCCGTTTCATGAAAAACAGTTCTGAACAGTCTGAATTACGTATTTTGTGAGTTCCAGCCATTTTTCAGCTAATTTTAACCAGGTATGCTAGCAATTATCATTTCTTTCGACTATAGCTAAATCATCCTCGTCACCCGATGTCGTTTTAGCGTCATAGGGTATATTAACTTCAGAAGAACCACTGGATTCATGAGATCGTGGACTGGCACTAGTTTTTCTGACATAAAGGATGTTAGAATCAAGACGATCGCTGAACCCGTAGGCACTACCATCAGATATCCTATTCAGCTTGTGTATTTGCTCGCGAAGTTCACAAACTTGACTGTACAGCTTTTTGTTTTCTCTGAGTATAGCTATATTTTCTGTTTTGCAATTATTGAAAGTTTGGTTTAAAAATCATTGTATATATACTTCTCAAAAGCGATAAGTTAGCCTAAGGACATAATCTGTGATAAAAGTTAAGTATAGTTCTTCCTAATTTGTGAATAAAATATACATATTGATGTATGCTTGTTTTTTTCAAAATACCCCCAATTCATCCCTACAATTTGTTTACAAAAATTTTCAACTAAAAATAACTTTTTTACACAGATGAATATTGTCGTGATTACTTGCAGGTGGGGTAGTTGAAACGCACTAAAACCTGCCGCTCACACCACTGGCCAAAAACGGTGAAGGAAAACATCGTCAGGAAACCTGCATGTCGGAAAAAGATTGTAAAAATCATTTGAAGATATGTGAAGTCCCCAATCCGCATTGGAGAAGCGTGGTGGACTATGCCTTACCCCTT
Organism: Trilocha varians; assembly: GCA_030269945.2. Lineage (NCBI taxonomy): Eukaryota > Metazoa > Arthropoda > Insecta > Lepidoptera > Bombycidae > Trilocha > Trilocha varians. The sequence continues at coordinate 501,989 of AP028271.1, forward strand.
TTCGGAGGAGACCAGAGCCTAGCAGTGGGCAGTAATTGGTTGTTGTGGTGACAGAACCCAGCACGGAATTGAGCAGAGTGACGCTACAATCCCTACTAATATTACGAGTATAAATTCGAAAGTAACTCTGTCTGTCTGTTACGCTTTCCCGCTTAAACCTCTCATCCGAGTTTGATGAAATTTGACACAGACAATCTTTAGACCCTGGGAAAGAACATACCTTTTAATTGAAAGTGACGTAGACGAAGTTGCGCGGCCCCGCTACTTTATACAGGGTGTATGAAGACCACTCCCGAAAACTTAGTACTAGTGATACCTGGGATGTTGAGATTTTGCAAAAAAAATCGTCTGAATGGTTCGATTCCCTGGCTTATCATCACAAGTGTTACTAGTACTACCACCAGTCTTCGTTTTCAGTAGTGGTCTGTTTACACCCTGTATATTAACTGATTTTGAAGTATTTAAATAAAACCACAATTATTCGTCAATATTATATAATTTATTATTTTTTGTACAATTGATCGCAATAATACATTTTCATTAGGCCACAGTAACTTTAACAGCTTATATTTTGTAGTTTGATTATTTGAAAGTATAAAATTAGAAAATAAATAAGTATATTACAAACGTTAATATACAAAAATTACAACTGGTATTTAAATAAATAAATGATAATCGATTAATTAATCGTAAAGTATTATAATCCGATTCATTTTCCTCTAAGATTTTTTCTACAAATTCGAAGTATTTTTTCTTACTACTTTACTACTGTATCCACTCAACTGGGAACGTCACTATTGGCTAGATGGCGAAACTGGGGACTTCGTTCGGAATCAATACCGTGTTTGAGCCCCTTTTTAAAAACATTATTTTTTCTAATAATTTTGATTTTTAATTAAACCTTATATTTTTGTAAATCTTTATTACTAAACGACGCTGTATTGCATTTTCAACGAAAATATATCATCTCCGTAAAATATGAGACGATTAAAAAATGTAAACAAGTTTTAGAACTGTGCTCAATTTTGGCTCCTGCCACTTGGCCAAAATAAACAAACCAATTTGGTTGCCGATCCCAGTTGAGTGGTTATTGTTGAAATAAAGGGAGGTTGAATTATAGACTTTTTCATTTATCATTTTGTTTTTCTCTTTAGTAATTATTGGCAAGAAAAATAGAGATTTTTATTTAGTTGTTTTTATATTGTTTTTTGTTATCACACTTTGAAACTACGTCTCGCTACTAATATTTTAATCTACTAAAGGTCACCACACACTGTAGCCGCCTTATCAAAATCGTTTCTGATTTACAAATGCGTCTGAGTGTTGCTATGCTCTTAGAATTACATATATTTTTTGAGATATTTGGCAACAATATTGTTAGTTAATTTTAATGAAATTTGGAATGAATATAAATGCATATATTTTTAAACTACGTATACGAAATGCGTTATATTTGTACTACATATGTTACGATTTACCGTGATTACTCCTTAAAGTGACATTTAATCTATTGAGAGTACGCACACTTTTGTCACAAAGAGGCGCATAACCCGTCAGGATCTCAGATAGTCGATAAAGTGGAACAGAAGTGGGCAATACCCTTAATAGTTTGATTTAATGCAATGGATGTCTTCCGTCACGACTTTTGTAAAAGCCAGCCACATCACACATGGAACTAACATAAGGGGTGGGCCATATAAAGTTTGCATTTTCCAAAAGTTCGACTGTCATGTTGGCTGTGTGGCATGTTGCGCCATCCTGCTGAAACCAAATGTCGTCCATGTCATACTCTTCAATTCGTGTTCGCATGGCGCCGGGCACGGTAATGTGACGGTAACGCTCGCCATTGACCGTAACGGCGGCTCCTTGCTAATTTTCGAATGATGCCGCCGGACCAGAACCCACACCAAACCGTAACTCTTTGTGGGTGCATTGGCTTCTTAACGGTGACGTGTAGATTTTCCGACCCCCAGATGCGACAATTTTACTTATTGACATAGCCTCCAAGGTGAAAATGGGCTTCACCTGAAAAGACGATTTTTCGGTAAAAATGCTCATCTTCGGCCAAACGATCTTCTGCCCATTGGGCGAACCGAAAACGTCCCATTTCGTAAATGTCAAACTTTTAACTAAATTATGAACACAAATTGAATGACATTTGAGCTGTCATTCTCTAAATAAACAGTAGTTCAAAATGCAAGTTCGTTAGATTGGCCCACCCATGAAAATTCTATGCTACATGAAAATTCTGCACATTCACAATCTAAGTCGAATTCGATAAATATGCATTTGATGCCTTCTGTTTAGTTCGTTCCCGATGAAAACCGTCACAACGAACAAAGTGAAGTCAATTTTAAGAACGTCGATCGCGCGTAAATGCACAATAAAAGATGATATTAGAGATTAGATGATTAGTTCCATGGCAATTAACATTTTTCTAATCCGTGAACGCTTCTATTTTTACACGAGCATTTTCTTCATTTCCAAACATAGTCCGACCAATAATCTCAATTTCTGTTAATTAATTATCCAGAGTTACAAAAATAGGCTCATCAAATTCTTATGACAAACTTCTTTCAACATTTAGCTGTTTAGTGACAGAACTTTGACAGTCCGTTTCATGAAAAACAGTTCTGAACAGTCTGAATTACGTATTTTGTGAGTTCCAGCCATTTTTCAGCTAATTTTAACCAGGTATGCTAGCAATTATCATTTCTTTCGACTATAGCTAAATCATCCTCGTCACCCGATGTCGTTTTAGCGTCATAGGGTATATTAACTTCAGAAGAACCACTGGATTCATGAGATCGTGGACTGGCACTAGTTTTTCTGACATAAAGGATGTTAGAATCAAGACGATCGCTGAACCCGTAGGCACTACCATCAGATATCCTATTCAGCTTGTGTATTTGCTCGCGAAGTTCACAAACTTGACTGTACAGCTTTTTGTTTTCTCTGAGTATAGCTATATTTTCTGTTTTGCAATTATTGAAAGTTTGGTTTAAAAATCATTGTATATATACTTCTCAAAAGCGATAAGTTAGCCTAAGGACATAATCTGTGATAAAAGTTAAGTATAGTTCTTCCTAATTTGTGAATAAAATATACATATTGATGTATGCTTGTTTTTTTCAAAATACCCCCAATTCATCCCTACAATTTGTTTACAAAAATTTTCAACTAAAAATAACTTTTTTACACAGATGAATATTGTCGTGATTACTTGCAGGTGGGGTAGTTGAAACGCACTAAAACCTGCCGCTCACACCACTGGCCAAAAACGGTGAAGGAAAACATCGTCAGGAAACCTGCATGTCGGAAAAAGATTGTAAAAATCATTTGAAGATATGTGAAGTCCCCAATCCGCATTGGAGAAGCGTGGTGGACTATGCCTTACCCCTTTTCGGAGGAGACCAGAGCCTAGCAGTGGGCAGTAATTGGTTGTTGTGGTGACAGAACCCAGCACGGAATTGAGCAGAGTGACGCTACAATCCCTACTAATATTACGAGTATAAATTCGAAAGTAACTCTGTCTGTCTGTTACGCTTTCCCGCTTAAACCTCTCATCCGAGTTTGATGAAATTTGACACAGACAATCTTTAGACCCTGGGAAAGAACATACCTTTTAATTGAAAGTGACGTAGACGAAGTTGCGCGGCCCCGCTACTTTATACAGGGTGTATGAAGACCACTCCCGAAAACTTAGTACTAGTGATACCTGGGATGTTGAGATTTTGCAAAAAAAATCGTCTGAATGGTTCGATTCCCTGGCTTATCATCACAAGTGTTACTAGTACTACCACCAGTCTTCGTTTTCAGTAGTGGTCTGTTTACACCCTGTATATTAACTGATTTTGAAGTATTTAAATAAAACCACAATTATTCGTCAATATTATATAATTTATTATTTTTTGTACAATTGATCGCAATAATACATTTTCATTAGGCCACAGTAACTTTAACAGCTTATATTTTGTAGTTTGATTATTTGAAAGTATAAAATTAGAAAATAAATAAGTATATTACAAACGTTAATATACAAAAATTACAACTGGTATTTAAATAAATAAATGATAATCGATTAATTAATCGTAAAGTATTATAATCCGATTCATTTTCCTCTAAGATTTTTTCTACAAATTCGAAGTATTTTTTCTTACTACTTTACTACTGTATCCACTCAACTGGGAACGTCACTATTGGCTAGATGGCGAAACTGGGGACTTCGTTCGGAATCAATACCGTGTTTGAGCCCCTTTTTAAAAACATTATTTTTTCTAATAATTTTGATTTTTAATTAAACCTTATATTTTTGTAAATCTTTATTACTAAACGACGCTGTATTGCATTTTCAACGAAAATATATCATCTCCGTAAAATATGAGACGATTAAAAAATGTAAACAAGTTTTAGAACTGTGCTCAATTTTGGCTCCTGCCACTTGGCCAAAATAAACAAACCAATTTGGTTGCCGATCCCAGTTGAGTGGTTATTGTTGAAATAAAGGGAGGTTGAATTATAGACTTTTTCATTTATCATTTTGTTTTTCTCTTTAGTAATTATTGGCAAGAAAAATAGAGATTTTTATTTAGTTGTTTTTATATTGTTTTTTGTTATCACACTTTGAAACTACGTCTCGCTACTAATATTTTAATCTACTAAAGGTCACCACACACTGTAGCCGCCTTATCAAAATCGTTTCTGATTTACAAATGCGTCTGAGTGTTGCTATGCTCTTAGAATTACATATATTTTTTGAGATATTTGGCAACAATATTGTTAGTTAATTTTAATGAAATTTGGAATGAATATAAATGCATATATTTTTAAACTACGTATACGAAATGCGTTATATTTGTACTACATATGTTACGATTTACCGTGATTACTCCTTAAAGTGACATTTAATCTATTGAGAGTACGCACACTTTTGTCACAAAGAGGCGCATAACCCGTCAGGATCTCAGATAGTCGATAAAGTGGAACAGAAGTGGGCAATACCCTTAATAGTTTGATTTAATGCAATGGATGTCTTCCGTCACGACTTTTGTAAAAGCCAGCCACATCACACATGGAACTAACATAAGGGGTGGGCCATATAAAGTTTGCATTTTCCAAAAGTTCGACTGTCATGTTGGCTGTGTGGCATGTTGCGCCATCCTGCTGAAACCAAATGTCGTCCATGTCATACTCTTCAATTCGTGTTCGCATGGCGCCGGGCACGGTAATGTGACGGTAACGCTCGCCATTGACCGTAACGGCGGCTCCTTGCTAATTTTCGAATGATGCCGCCGGACCAGAACCCACACCAAACCGTAACTCTTTGTGGGTGCATTGGCTTCTTAACGGTGACGTGTAGATTTTCCGACCCCCAGATGCGACAATTTTACTTATTGACATAGCCTCCAAGGTGAAAATGGGCTTCACCTGAAAAGACGATTTTTCGGTAAAAATGCTCATCTTCGGCCAAACGATCTTCTGCCCATTGGGCGAACCGAAAACGTCCCATTTCGTAAATGTCAAACTTTTAACTAAATTATGAACACAAATTGAATGACATTTGAGCTGTCATTCTCTAAATAAACAGTAGTTCAAAATGCAAGTTCGTTAGATTGGCCCACCCATGAAAATTCTATGCTACATGAAAATTCTGCACATTCACAATCTAAGTCGAATTCGATAAATATGCATTTGATGCCTTCTGTTTAGTTCGTTCCCGATGAAAACCGTCACAACGAACAAAGTGAAGTCAATTTTAAGAACGTCGATCGCGCGTAAATGCACAATAAAAGATGATATTAGAGATTAGATGATTAGTTCCATGGCAATTAACATTTTTCTAATCCGTGAACGCTTCTATTTTTACACGAGCATTTTCTTCATTTCCAAACATAGTCCGACCAATAATCTCAATTTCTGTTAATTAATTATCCAGAGTTACAAAAATAGGCTCATCAAATTCTTATGACAAACTTCTTTCAACATTTAGCTGTTTAGTGACAGAACTTTGACAGTCCGTTTCATGAAAAACAGTTCTGAACAGTCTGAATTACGTATTTTGTGAGTTCCAGCCATTTTTCAGCTAATTTTAACCAGGTATGCTAGCAATTATCATTTCTTTCGACTATAGCTAAATCATCCTCGTCACCCGATGTCGTTTTAGCGTCATAGGGTATATTAACTTCAGAAGAACCACTGGATTCATGAGATCGTGGACTGGCACTAGTTTTTCTGACATAAAGGATGTTAGAATCAAGACGATCGCTGAACCCGTAGGCACTACCATCAGATATCCTATTCAGCTTGTGTATTTGCTCGCGAAGTTCACAAACTTGACTGTACAGCTTTTTGTTTTCTCTGAGTATAGCTATATTTTCTGTTTTGCAATTATTGAAAGTTTGGTTTAAAAATCATTGTATATATACTTCTCAAAAGCGATAAGTTAGCCTAAGGACATAATCTGTGATAAAAGTTAAGTATAGTTCTTCCTAATTTGTGAATAAAATATACATATTGATGTATGCTTGTTTTTTTCAAAATACCCCCAATTCATCCCTACAATTTGTTTACAAAAATTTTCAACTAAAAATAACTTTTTTACACAGATGAATATTGTCGTGATTACTTGCAGGTGGGGTAGTTGAAACGCACTAAAACCTGCCGCTCACACCACTGGCCAAAAACGGTGAAGGAAAACATCGTCAGGAAACCTGCATGTCGGAAAAAGATTGTAAAAATCATTTGAAGATATGTGAAGTCCCCAATCCGCATTGGAGAAGCGTGGTGGACTATGCCTTACCCCTTTTCGGAGGAGACCAGAGCCTAGCAGTGGGCAGTAATTGGTTGTTGTGGTGACAGAACCCAGCACGGAATTGAGCAGAGTGACGCTACAATCCCTACTAATATTACGAGTATAAATTCGAAAGTAACTCTGTCTGTCTGTTACGCTTTCCCGCTTAAACCTCTCATCCGAGTTTGATGAAATTTGACACAGACAATCTTTAGACCCTGGGAAAGAACATACCTTTTAATTGAAAGTGACGTAGACGAAGTTGCGCGGCCCCGCTACTTTATACAGGGTGTATGAAGACCACTCCCGAAAACTTAGTACTAGTGATACCTGGGATGTTGAGATTTTGCAAAAAAAATCGTCTGAATGGTTCGATTCCCTGGCTTATCATCACAAGTGTTACTAGTACTACCACCAGTCTTCGTTTTCAGTAGTGGTCTGTTTACACCCTGTATATTAACTGATTTTGAAGTATTTAAATAAAACCACAATTATTCGTCAATATTATATAATTTATTATTTTTTGTACAATTGATCGCAATAATACATTTTCATTAGGCCACAGTAACTTTAACAGCTTATATTTTGTAGTTTGATTATTTGAAAGTATAAAATTAGAAAATAAATAAGTATATTACAAACGTTAATATACAAAAATTACAACTGGTATTTAAATAAATAAATGATAATCGATTAATTAATCGTAAAGTATTATAATCCGATTCATTTTCCTCTAAGATTTTTTCTACAAATTCGAAGTATTTTTTCTTACTACTTTACTACTGTATCCACTCAACTGGGAACGTCACTATTGGCTAGATGGCGAAACTGGGGACTTCGTTCGGAATCAATACCGTGTTTGAGCCCCTTTTTAAAAACATTATTTTTTCTAATAATTTTGATTTTTAATTAAACCTTATATTTTTGTAAATCTTTATTACTAAACGACGCTGTATTGCATTTTCAACGAAAATATATCATCTCCGTAAAATATGAGACGATTAAAAAATGTAAACAAGTTTTAGAACTGTGCTCAATTTTGGCTCCTGCCACTTGGCCAAAATAAACAAACCAATTTGGTTGCCGATCCCAGTTGAGTGGTTATTGTTGAAATAAAGGGAGGTTGAATTATAGACTTTTTCATTTATCATTTTGTTTTTCTCTTTAGTAATTATTGGCAAGAAAAATAGAGATTTTTATTTAGTTGTTTTTATATTGTTTTTTGTTATCACACTTTGAAACTACGTCTCGCTACTAATATTTTAATCTACTAAAGGTCACCACACACTGTAGCCGCCTTATCAAAATCGTTTCTGATTTACAAATGCGTCTGAGTGTTGCTATGCTCTTAGAATTACATATATTTTTTGAGATATTTGGCAACAATATTGTTAGTTAATTTTAATGAAATTTGGAATGAATATAAATGCATATATTTTTAAACTACGTATACGAAATGCGTTATATTTGTACTACATATGTTACGATTTACCGTGATTACTCCTTAAAGTGACATTTAATCTATTGAGAGTACGCACACTTTTGTCACAAAGAGGCGCATAACCCGTCAGGATCTCAGATAGTCGATAAAGTGGAACAGAAGTGGGCAATACCCTTAATAGTTTGATTTAATGCAATGGATGTCTTCCGTCACGACTTTTGTAAAAGCCAGCCACATCACACATGGAACTAACATAAGGGGTGGGCCATATAAAGTTTGCATTTTCCAAAAGTTCGACTGTCATGTTGGCTGTGTGGCATGTTGCGCCATCCTGCTGAAACCAAATGTCGTCCATGTCATACTCTTCAATTCGTGTTCGCATGGCGCCGGGCACGGTAATGTGACGGTAACGCTCGCCATTGACCGTAACGGCGGCTCCTTGCTAATTTTCGAATGATGCCGCCGGACCAGAACCCACACCAAACCGTAACTCTTTGTGGGTGCATTGGCTTCTTAACGGTGACGTGTAGATTTTCCGACCCCCAGATGCGACAATTTTACTTATTGACATAGCCTCCAAGGTGAAAATGGGCTTCACCTGAAAAGACGATTTTTCGGTAAAAATGCTCATCTTCGGCCAAACGATCTTCTGCCCATTGGGCGAACCGAAAACGTCCCATTTCGTAAATGTCAAACTTTTAACTAAATTATGAACACAAATTGAATGACATTTGAGCTGTCATTCTCTAAATAAACAGTAGTTCAAAATGCAAGTTCGTTAGATTGGCCCACCCATGAAAATTCTATGCTACATGAAAATTCTGCACATTCACAATCTAAGTCGAATTCGATAAATATGCATTTGATGCCTTCTGTTTAGTTCGTTCCCGATGAAAACCGTCACAACGAACAAAGTGAAGTCAATTTTAAGAACGTCGATCGCGCGTAAATGCACAATAAAAGATGATATTAGAGATTAGATGATTAGTTCCATGGCAATTAACATTTTTCTAATCCGTGAACGCTTCTATTTTTACACGAGCATTTTCTTCATTTCCAAACATAGTCCGACCAATAATCTCAATTTCTGTTAATTAATTATCCAGAGTTACAAAAATAGGCTCATCAAATTCTTATGACAAACTTCTTTCAACATTTAGCTGTTTAGTGACAGAACTTTGACAGTCCGTTTCATGAAAAACAGTTCTGAACAGTCTGAATTACGTATTTTGTGAGTTCCAGCCATTTTTCAGCTAATTTTAACCAGGTATGCTAGCAATTATCATTTCTTTCGACTATAGCTAAATCATCCTCGTCACCCGATGTCGTTTTAGCGTCATAGGGTATATTAACTTCAGAAGAACCACTGGATTCATGAGATCGTGGACTGGCACTAGTTTTTCTGACATAAAGGATGTTAGAATCAAGACGATCGCTGAACCCGTAGGCACTACCATCAGATATCCTATTCAGCTTGTGTATTTGCTCGCGAAGTTCACAAACTTGACTGTACAGCTTTTTGTTTTCTCTGAGTATAGCTATATTTTCTGTTTTGCAATTATTGAAAGTTTGGTTTAAAAATCATTGTATATATACTTCTCAAAAGCGATAAGTTAGCCTAAGGACATAATCTGTGATAAAAGTTAAGTATAGTTCTTCCTAATTTGTGAATAAAATATACATATTGATGTATGCTTGTTTTTTTCAAAATACCCCCAATTCATCCCTACAATTTGTTTACAAAAATTTTCAACTAAAAATAACTTTTTTACACAGATGAATATTGTCGTGATTACTTGCAGGTGGGGTAGTTGAAACGCACTAAAACCTGCCGCTCACACCACTGGCCAAAAACGGTGAAGGAAAACATCGTCAGGAAACCTGCATGTCGGAAAAAGATTGTAAAAATCATTTGAAGATATGTGAAGTCCCCAATCCGCATTGGAGAAGCGTGGTGGACTATGCCTTACCCCTTTTCGGAGGAGACCAGAGCCTAGCAGTGGGCAGTAATTGGTTGTTGTGGTGACAGAACCCAGCACGGAATTGAGCAGAGTGACGCTACAATCCCTACTAATATTACGAGTATAAATTCGAAAGTAACTCTGTCTGTCTGTTACGCTTTCCCGCTTAAACCTCTCATCCGAGTTTGATGAAATTTGACACAGACAATCTTTAGACCCTGGGAAAGAACATACCTTTTAATTGAAAGTGACGTAGACGAAGTTGCGCGGCCCCGCTACTTTATACAGGGTGTATGAAGACCACTCCCGAAAACTTAGTACTAGTGATACCTGGGATGTTGAGATTTTGCAAAAAAAATCGTCTGAATGGTTCGATTCCCTGGCTTATCATCACAAGTGTTACTAGTACTACCACCAGTCTTCGTTTTCAGTAGTGGTCTGTTTACACCCTGTATATTAACTGATTTTGAAGTATTTAAATAAAACCACAATTATTCGTCAATATTATATAATTTATTATTTTTTGTACAATTGATCGCAATAATACATTTTCATTAGGCCACAGTAACTTTAACAGCTTATATTTTGTAGTTTGATTATTTGAAAGTATAAAATTAGAAAATAAATAAGTATATTACAAACGTTAATATACAAAAATTACAACTGGTATTTAAATAAATAAATGATAATCGATTAATTAATCGTAAAGTATTATAATCCGATTCATTTTCCTCTAAGATTTTTTCTACAAATTCGAAGTATTTTTTCTTACTACTTTACTACTGTATCCACTCAACTGGGAACGTCACTATTGGCTAGATGGCGAAACTGGGGACTTCGTTCGGAATCAATACCGTGTTTGAGCCCCTTTTTAAAAACATTATTTTTTCTAATAATTTTGATTTTTAATTAAACCTTATATTTTTGTAAATCTTTATTACTAAACGACGCTGTATTGCATTTTCAACGAAAATATATCATCTCCGTAAAATATGAGACGATTAAAAAATGTAAACAAGTTTTAGAACTGTGCTCAATTTTGGCTCCTGCCACTTGGCCAAAATAAACAAACCAATTTGGTTGCCGATCCCAGTTGAGTGGTTATTGTTGAAATAAAGGGAGGTTGAATTATAGACTTTTTCATTTATCATTTTGTTTTTCTCTTTAGTAATTATTGGCAAGAAAAATAGAGATTTTTATTTAGTTGTTTTTATATTGTTTTTTGTTATCACACTTTGAAACTACGTCTCGCTACTAATATTTTAATCTACTAAAGGTCACCACACACTGTAGCCGCCTTATCAAAATCGTTTCTGATTTACAAATGCGTCTGAGTGTTGCTATGCTCTTAGAATTACATATATTTTTTGAGATATTTGGCAACAATATTGTTAGTTAATTTTAATGAAATTTGGAATGAATATAAATGCATATATTTTTAAACTACGTATACGAAATGCGTTATATTTGTACTACATATGTTACGATTTACCGTGATTACTCCTTAAAGTGACATTTAATCTATTGAGAGTACGCACACTTTTGTCACAAAGAGGCGCATAACCCGTCAGGATCTCAGATAGTCGATAAAGTGGAACAGAAGTGGGCAATACCCTTAATAGTTTGATTTAATGCAATGGATGTCTTCCGTCACGACTTTTGTAAAAGCCAGCCACATCACACATGGAACTAACATAAGGGGTGGGCCATATAAAGTTTGCATTTTCCAAAAGTTCGACTGTCATGTTGGCTGTGTGGCATGTTGCGCCATCCTGCTGAAACCAAATGTCGTCCATGTCATACTCTTCAATTCGTGTTCGCATGGCGCCGGGCACGGTAATGTGACGGTAACGCTCGCCATTGACCGTAACGGCGGCTCCTTGCTAATTTTCGAATGATGCCGCCGGACCAGAACCCACACCAAACCGTAACTCTTTGTGGGTGCATTGGCTTCTTAACGGTGACGTGTAGATTTTCCGACCCCCAGATGCGACAATTTTACTTATTGACATAGCCTCCAAGGTGAAAATGGGCTTCACCTGAAAAGACGATTTTTCGGTAAAAATGCTCATCTTCGGCCAAACGATCTTCTGCCCATTGGGCGAACCGAAAACGTCCCATTTCGTAAATGTCAAACTTTTAACTAAATTATGAACACAAATTGAATGACATTTGAGCTGTCATTCTCTAAATAAACAGTAGTTCAAAATGCAAGTTCGTTAGATTGGCCCACCCATGAAAATTCTATGCTACATGAAAATTCTGCACATTCACAATCTAAGTCGAATTCGATAAATATGCATTTGATGCCTTCTGTTTAGTTCGTTCCCGATGAAAACCGTCACAACGAACAAAGTGAAGTCAATTTTAAGAACGTCGATCGCGCGTAAATGCACAATAAAAGATGATATTAGAGATTAGATGATTAGTTCCATGGCAATTAACATTTTTCTAATCCGTGAACGCTTCTATTTTTACACGAGCATTTTCTTCATTTCCAAACATAGTCCGACCAATAATCTCAATTTCTGTTAATTAATTATCCAGAGTTACAAAAATAGGCTCATCAAATTCTTATGACAAACTTCTTTCAACATTTAGCTGTTTAGTGACAGAACTTTGACAGTCCGTTTCATGAAAAACAGTTCTGAACAGTCTGAATTACGTATTTTGTGAGTTCCAGCCATTTTTCAGCTAATTTTAACCAGGTATGCTAGCAATTATCATTTCTTTCGACTATAGCTAAATCATCCTCGTCACCCGATGTCGTTTTAGCGTCATAGGGTATATTAACTTCAGAAGAACCACTGGATTCATGAGATCGTGGACTGGCACTAGTTTTTCTGACATAAAGGATGTTAGAATCAAGACGATCGCTGAACCCGTAGGCACTACCATCAGATATCCTATTCAGCTTGTGTATTTGCTCGCGAAGTTCACAAACTTGACTGTACAGCTTTTTGTTTTCTCTGAGTATAGCTATATTTTCTGTTTTGCAATTATTGAAAGTTTGGTTTAAAAATCATTGTATATATACTTCTCAAAAGCGATAAGTTAGCCTAAGGACATAATCTGTGATAAAAGTTAAGTATAGTTCTTCCTAATTTGTGAATAAAATATACATATTGATGTATGCTTGTTTTTTTTCAAAATACCCCCAATTCATCCCTACAATTTGTTTACAAAAATTTTCAACTAAAAATAACTTTTTTACACAGATGAATATTGTCGTGATTACTTGCAGGTGGGGTAGTTGAAACGCACTAAAACCTGCCGCTCACACCACTGGCCAAAAACGGTGAAGGAAAACATCGTCAGGAAACCTGCATGTCGGAAAAAGATTGTAAAAATCATTTGAAGATATGTGAAGTCCCCAATCCGCATTGGAGAAGCGTGGTGGACTATGCCTTACCCCTTTTCGGAGGAGACCAGAGCCTAGCAGTGGGCAGTAATTGGTTGTTGTGGTGACAGAACCCAGCACGGAATTGAGCAGAGTGACGCTACAATCCCTACTAATATTACGAGTATAAATTCGAAAGTAACTCTGTCTGTCTGTTACGCTTTCCCGCTTAAACCTCTCATCCGAGTTTGATGAAATTTGACACAGACAATCTTTAGACCCTGGGAAAGAACATACCTTTTAATTGAAAGTGACGTAGACGAAGTTGCGCGGCCCCGCTACTTTATACAGGGTGTATGAAGACCACTCCCGAAAACTTAGTACTAGTGATACCTGGGATGTTGAGATTTTGCAAAAAAAATCGTCTGAATGGTTCGATTCCCTGGCTTATCATCACAAGTGTTACTAGTACTACCACCAGTCTTCGTTTTCAGTAGTGGTCTGTTTACACCCTGTATATTAACTGATTTTGAAGTATTTAAATAAAACCACAATTATTCGTCAATATTATATAATTTATTATTTTTTGTACAATTGATCGCAATAATACATTTTCATTAGGCCACAGTAACTTTAACAGCTTATATTTTGTAGTTTGATTATTTGAAAGTATAAAATTAGAAAATAAATAAGTATATTACAAACGTTAATATACAAAAATTACAACTGGTATTTAAATAAATAAATGATAATCGATTAATTAATCGTAAAGTATTATAATCCGATTCATTTTCCTCTAAGATTTTTTCTACAAATTCGAAGTATTTTTTCTTACTACTTTACTACTGTATCCACTCAACTGGGAACGTCACTATTGGCTAGATGGCGAAACTGGGGACTTCGTTCGGAATCAATACCGTGTTTGAGCCCCTTTTTAAAAACATTATTTTTTCTAATAATTTTGATTTTTAATTAAACCTTATATTTTTGTAAATCTTTATTACTAAACGACGCTGTATTGCATTTTCAACGAAAATATATCATCTCCGTAAAATATGAGACGATTAAAAAATGTAAACAAGTTTTAGAACTGTGCTCAATTTTGGCTCCTGCCACTTGGCCAAAATAAACAAACCAATTTGGTTGCCGATCCCAGTTGAGTGGTTATTGTTGAAATAAAGGGAGGTTGAATTATAGACTTTTTCATTTATCATTTTGTTTTTCTCTTTAGTAATTATTGGCAAGAAAAATAGAGATTTTTATTTAGTTGTTTTTATATTGTTTTTTGTTATCACACTTTGAAACTACGTCTCGCTACTAATATTTTAATCTACTAAAGGTCACCACACACTGTAGCCGCCTTATCAAAATCGTTTCTGATTTACAAATGCGTCTGAGTGTTGCTATGCTCTTAGAATTACATATATTTTTTGAGATATTTGGCAACAATATTGTTAGTTAATTTTAATGAAATTTGGAATGAATATAAATGCATATATTTTTAAACTACGTATACGAAATGCGTTATATTTGTACTACATATGTTACGATTTACCGTGATTACTCCTTAAAGTGACATTTAATCTATTGAGAGTACGCACACTTTTGTCACAAAGAGGCGCATAACCCGTCAGGATCTCAGATAGTCGATAAAGTGGAACAGAAGTGGGCAATACCCTTAATAGTTTGATTTAATGCAATGGATGTCTTCCGTCACGACTTTTGTAAAAGCCAGCCACATCACACATGGAACTAACATAAGGGGTGGGCCATATAAAGTTTGCATTTTCCAAAAGTTCGACTGTCATGTTGGCTGTGTGGCATGTTGCGCCATCCTGCTGAAACCAAATGTCGTCCATGTCATACTCTTCAATTCGTGTTCGCATGGCGCCGGGTACGGTAATGTGACGGTAACGCTCGCCATTGACCGTAACGGCGGCTCCTTGCTAATTTTCGAATGATGCCGCCGGACCAGAACCCACACCAAACCGTAACTCTTTGTGGGTGCATTGGCTTCTCAACGGTGACGTGTAGATTTTCCGACCCCCAGATGCGACAATTTTACTTATTGACATAGCCTCCAAGGTGAAAATGGGCTTCACCTGAAAAGACGATTTTTCGGTAAAAATGCTCATCTTCGGCCAAACGATCTTCTGCCCATTGGGCGAACCGAAAACGTCCCATTTCGTAAATGTCAAACTTTTAACTAAATTATGAACACAAATTGAATGACATTTGAGCTGTCATTCTCTAAATAAACAGTAGTTCAAAATGCAAGTTCGTTAGATTGGCCCACCCATGAAAATTCTATGCTACATGAAAATTCTGCACATTCACAATCTAAGTCGAATTCGATAAATATGCATTTGATGCCTTCTGTTTAGTTCGTTCCCGATGAAAACCGTCACAACGAACAAAGTGAAGTCAATTTTAAGAACGTCGATCGCGCGTAAATGCACAATAAAAGATGATATTAGAGATTAGATGATTAGTTCCATGGCAATTAACATTTTTCTAATCCGTGAACGCTTCTATTTTTACACGAGCATTTTCTTCATTTCCAAACATAGTCCGACCAATAATCTCAATTTCTGTTAATTAATTATCCAGAGTTACAAAAATAGGCTCATCAAATTCTTATGACAAACTTCTTTCAACATTTAGCTGTTTAGTGACAGAACTTTGACAGTCCGTTTCATGAAAAACAGTTCTGAACAGTCTGAATTACGTATTTTGTGAGTTCCAGCCATTTTTCAGCTAATTTTAACCAGGTATGCTAGCAATTATCATTTCTTTCGACTATAGCTAAATCATCCTCGTCACCCGATGTCGTTTTAGCGTCATAGGGTATATTAACTTCAGAAGAACCACTGGATTCATGAGATCGTGGACTGGCACTAGTTTTTCTGACATAAAGGATGTTAGAATCAAGACGATCGCTGAACCCGTAGGCACTACCATCAGATATCCTATTCAGCTTGTGTATTTGCTCGCGAAGTTCACAAACTTGACTGTACAGCTTTTTGTTTTCTCTGAGTATAGCTATATTTTCTGTTTTGCAATTATTGAAAGTTTGGTTTAAAAATCATTGTATATATACTTCTCAAAAGCGATAAGTTAGCCTAAGGACATAATCTGTGATAAAAGTTAAGTATAGTTCTTCCTAATTTGTGAATAAAATATACATATTGATGTATGCTTGTTTTTTTCAAAATACCCCCAATTCATCCCTACAATTTGTTTACAAAAATTTTCAACTAAAAATAACTTTTTTACACAGATGAATATTGTCGTGATTACTTGCAGGTGGGGTAGTTGAAACGCACTAAAACCTGCCGCTCACACCACTGGCCAAAAACGGTGAAGGAAAACATCGTCAGGAAACCTGCATGTCGGAAAAAGATTGTAAAAATCATTTGAAGATATGTGAAGTCCCCAATCCGCATTGGAGAAGCGTGGTGGACTATGCCTTACCCCTTTTCGGAGGAGACCAGAGCCTAGCAGTGGGCAGTAATTGGTTGTTGTGGTGACAGAACCCAGCACGGAATTGAGCAGAGTGACGCTACAATCCCTACTAATATTACGAGTATAAATTCGAAAGTAACTCTGTCTGTCTGTTACGCTTTCCCGCTTAAACCTCTCATCCGAGTTTGATGAAATTTGACACAGACAATCTTTAGACCCTGGGAAAGAACATACCTTTTAATTGAAAGTGACGTAGACGAAGTTGCGCGGCCCCGCTACTTTATACAGGGTGTATGAAGACCACTCCCGAAAACTTAGTACTAGTGATACCTGGGATGTTGAGATTTTGCAAAAAAAATCGTCTGAATGGTTCGATTCCCTGGCTTATCATCACAAGTGTTACTAGTACTACCACCAGTCTTCGTTTTCAGTAGTGGTCTGTTTACACCCTGTATATTAACTGATTTTGAAGTATTTAAATAAAACCACAATTATTCGTCAATATTATATAATTTATTATTTTTTGTACAATTGATCGCAATAATACATTTTCATTAGGCCACAGTAACTTTAACAGCTTATATTTTGTAGTTTGATTATTTGAAAGTATAAAATTAGAAAATAAATAAGTATATTACAAACGTTAATATACAAAAATTACAACTGGTATTTAAATAAATAAATGATAATCGATTAATTAATCGTAAAGTATTATAATCCGATTCATTTTCCTCTAAGATTTTTTCTACAAATTCGAAGTATTTTTTCTTACTACTTTACTACTGTATCCACTCAACTGGGAACGTCACTATTGGCTAGATGGCGAAACTGGGGACTTCGTTCGGAATCAATACCGTGTTTGAGCCCCTTTTTAAAAACATTATTTTTTCTAATAATTTTGATTTTTAATTAAACCTTATATTTTTGTAAATCTTTATTACTAAACGACGCTGTATTGCATTTTCAACGAAAATATATCATCTCCGTAAAATATGAGACGATTAAAAAATGTAAACAAGTTTTAGAACTGTGCTCAATTTTGGCTCCTGCCACTTGGCCAAAATAAACAAACCAATTTGGTTGCCGATCCCAGTTGAGTGGTTATTGTTGAAATAAAGGGAGGTTGAATTATAGACTTTTTCATTTATCATTTTGTTTTTCTCTTTAGTAATTATTGGCAAGAAAAATAGAGATTTTTATTTAGTTGTTTTTATATTGTTTTTTGTTATCACACTTTGAAACTACGTCTCGCTACTAATATTTTAATCTACTAAAGGTCACCACACACTGTAGCCGCCTTATCAAAATCGTTTCTGATTTACAAATGCGTCTGAGTGTTGCTATGCTCTTAGAATTACATATATTTTTTGAGATATTTGGCAACAATATTGTTAGTTAATTTTAATGAAATTTGGAATGAATATAAATGCATATATTTTTAAACTACGTATACGAAATGCGTTATATTTGTACTACATATGTTACGATTTACCGTGATTACTCCTTAAAGTGACATTTAATCTATTGAGAGTACGCACACTTTTGTCACAAAGAGGCGCATAACCCGTCAGGATCTCAGATAGTCGATAAAGTGGAACAGAAGTGGGCAATACCCTTAATAGTTTGATTTAATGCAATGGATGTCTTCCGTCACGACTTTTGTAAAAGCCAGCCACATCACACATGGAACTAACATAAGGGGTGGGCCATATAAAGTTTGCATTTTCCAAAAGTTCGACTGTCATGTTGGCTGTGTGGCATGTTGCGCCATCCTGCTGAAACCAAATGTCGTCCATGTCATACTCTTCAATTCGTGTTCGCATGGCGCCGGGTACGGTAATGTGACGGTAACGCTCGCCATTGACCGTAACGGCGGCTCCTTGCTAATTTTCGAATGATGCCGCCGGACCAGAACCCACACCAAACCGTAACTCTTTGTGGGTGCATTGGCTTCTCAACGGTGACGTGTAGATTTTCCGACCCCCAGATGCGACAATTTTACTTATTGACATAGCCTCCAAGGTGAAAATGGGCTTCACCTGAAAAGACGATTTTTCGGTAAAAATGCTCATCTTCGGCCAAACGATCTTCTGCCCATTGGGCGAACCGAAAACGTCCCATTTCGTAAATGTCAAACTTTTAACTAAATTATGAACACAAATTGAATGACATTTGAGCTGTCATTCTCTAAATAAACAGTAGTTCAAAATGCAAGTTCGTTAGATTGGCCCACCCATGAAAATTCTATGCTACATGAAAATTCTGCACATTCACAATCTAAGTCGAATTCGATAAAAATGCATTTGATGCCTTCTGTTTAGTTCGTTCCCGATGAAAACCGTCACAACGAACAAAGTGAAGTCAATTTTAAGAACGTCGATCGCGCGTAAATGCACAATAAAAGATGATATTAGAGATTAGATGATTAGTTCCATGGCAATTAACATTTTTCTAATCCGTGAACGCTTCTATTTTTACACGAGCATTTTCTTCATTTCCAAACATAGTCCGACCAATAATCTCAATTTCTGTTAATTAATTATCCAGAGTTACAAAAATAGGCTCATCAAATTCTTATGACAAACTTCTTTCAACATTTAGCTGTTTAGTGACAGAACTTTGACAGTCCGTTTCATGAAAAACAGTTCTGAACAGTCTGAATTACGTATTTTGTGAGTTCCAGCCATTTTTCAGCTAATTTTAACCAGGTATGCTAGCAATTATCATTTCTTTCGACTATAGCTAAATCATCCTCGTCACCCGATGTCGTTTTAGCGTCATAGGGTATATTAACTTCAGAAGAACCACTGGATTCATGAGATCGTGGACTGGCACTAGTTTTTCTGACATAAAGGATGTTAGAATCAAGACGATCGCTGAACCCGTAGGCACTACCATCAGATATCCTATTCAGCTTGTGTATTTGCTCGCGAAGTTCACAAACTTGACTGTACAGCTTTTTGTTTTCTCTGAGTATAGCTATATTTTCTGTTTTGCAATTATTGAAAGTTTGGTTTAAAAATCATTGTATATATACTTCTCAAAAGCGATAAGTTAGCCTAAGGACATAATCTGTGATAAAAGTTAAGTATAGTTCTTCCTAATTTGTGAATAAAATATACATATTGATGTATGCTTGTTTTTTTCAAAATACCCCCAATTCATCCCTACAATTTGTTTACAAAAATTTTCAACTAAAAATAACTTTTTTACACAGATGAATATTGTCGTGATTACTTGCAGGTGGGGTAGTTGAAACGCACTAAAACCTGCCGCTCACACCACTGGCCAAAAACGGTGAAGGAAAACATCGTCAGGAAACCTGCATGTCGGAAAAAGATTGTAAAAATCATTTGAAGATATGTGAAGTCCCCAATCCGCATTGGAGAAGCGTGGTGGACTATGCCTTACCCCTTTTCGGAGGAGACCAGAGCCTAGCAGTGGGCAGTAATTGGTTGTTGTGGTGACAGAACCCAGCACGGAATTGAGCAGAGTGACGCTACAATCCCTACTAATATTACGAGTATAAATTCGAAAGTAACTCTGTCTGTCTGTTACGCTTTCCCGCTTAAACCTCTCATCCGAGTTTGATGAAATTTGACACAGACAATCTTTAGACCCTGGGAAAGAACATACCTTTTAATTGAAAGTGACGTAGACGAAGTTGCGCGGCCCCGCTACTTTATACAGGGTGTATGAAGACCACTCCCGAAAACTTAGTACTAGTGATACCTGGGATGTTGAGATTTTGCAAAAAAAATCGTCTGAATGGTTCGATTCCCTGGCTTATCATCACAAGTGTTACTAGTACTACCACCAGTCTTCGTTTTCAGTAGTGGTCTGTTTACACCCTGTATATTAACTGATTTTGAAGTATTTAAATAAAACCACAATTATTCGTCAATATTATATAATTTATTATTTTTTGTACAATTGATCGCAATAATACATTTTCATTAGGCCACAGTAACTTTAACAGCTTATATTTTGTAGTTTGATTATTTGAAAGTATAAAATTAGAAAATAAATAAGTATATTACAAACGTTAATATACAAAAATTACAACTGGTATTTAAATAAATAAATGATAATCGATTAATTAATCGTAAAGTATTATAATCCGATTCATTTTCCTCTAAGATTTTTTCTACAAATTCGAAGTATTTTTTCTTACTACTTTACTACTGTATCCACTCAACTGGGAACGTCACTATTGGCTAGATGGCGAAACTGGGGACTTCGTTCGGAATCAATACCGTGTTTGAGCCCCTTTTTAAAAACATTATTTTTTCTAATAATTTTGATTTTTAATTAAACCTTATATTTTTGTAAATCTTTATTACTAAACGACGCTGTATTGCATTTTCAACGAAAATATATCATCTCCGTAAAATATGAGACGATTAAAAAATGTAAACAAGTTTTAGAACTGTGCTCAATTTTGGCTCCTGCCACTTGGCCAAAATAAACAAACCAATTTGGTTGCCGATCCCAGTTGAGTGGTTATTGTTGAAATAAAGGGAGGTTGAATTATAGACTTTTTCATTTATCATTTTGTTTTTCTCTTTAGTAATTATTGGCAAGAAAAATAGAGATTTTTATTTAGTTGTTTTTATATTGTTTTTTGTTATCACACTTTGAAACTACGTCTCGCTACTAATATTTTAATCTACTAAAGGTCACCACACACTGTAGCCGCCTTATCAAAATCGTTTCTGATTTACAAATGCGTCTGAGTGTTGCTATGCTCTTAGAATTACATATATTTTTTGAGATATTTGGCAACAATATTGTTAGTTAATTTTAATGAAATTTGGAATGAATATAAATGCATATATTTTTAAACTACGTATACGAAATGCGTTATATTTGTACTACATATGTTACGATTTACCGTGATTACTCCTTAAAGTGACATTTAATCTATTGAGAGTACGCACACTTTTGTCACAAAGAGGCGCATAACCCGTCAGGATCTCAGATAGTCGATAAAGTGGAACAGAAGTGGGCAATACCCTTAATAGTTTGATTTAATGCAATGGATGTCTTCCGTCACGACTTTTGTAAAAGCCAGCCACATCACACATGGAACTAACATAAGGGGTGGGCCATATAAAGTTTGCATTTTCCAAAAGTTCGACTGTCATGTTGGCTGTGTGGCATGTTGCGCCATCCTGCTGAAACCAAATGTCGTCCATGTCATACTCTTCAATTCGTGTTCGCATGGCGCCGGGTACGGTAATGTGACGGTAACGCTCGCCATTGACCGTAACGGCGGCTCCTTGCTAATTTTCGAATGATGCCGCCGGACCAGAACCCACACCAAACCGTAACTCTTTGTGGGTGCATTGGCTTCTCAACGGTGACGTGTAGATTTTCCGACCCCCAGATGCGACAATTTTACTTATTGACATAGCCTCCAAGGTGAAAATGGGCTTCACCTGAAAAGACGATTTTTCGGTAAAAATGCTCATCTTCGGCCAAACGATCTTCTGCCCATTGGGCGAACCGAAAACGTCCCATTTCGTAAATGTCAAACTTTTAACTAAATTATGAACACAAATTGAATGACATTTGAGCTGTCATTCTCTAAATAAACAGTAGTTCAAAATGCAAGTTCGTTAGATTGGCCCACCCATGAAAATTCTATGCTACATGAAAATTCTGCACATTCACAATCTAAGTCGAATTCGATAAATATGCATTTGATGCCTTCTGTTTAGTTCGTTCCCGATGAAAACCGTCACAACGAACAAAGTGAAGTCAATTTTAAGAACGTCGATCGCGCGTAAATGCACAATAAAAGATGATATTAGAGATTAGATGATTAGTTCCATGGCAATTAACATTTTTCTAATCCGTGAACGCTTCTATTTTTACACGAGCATTTTCTTCATTTCCAAACATAGTCCGACCAATAATCTCAATTTCTGTTAATTAATTATCCAGAGTTACAAAAATAGGCTCATCAAATTCTTATGACAAACTTCTTTCAACATTTAGCTGTTTAGTGACAGAACTTTGACAGTCCGTTTCATGAAAAACAGTTCTGAACAGTCTGAATTACGTATTTTGTGAGTTCCAGCCATTTTTCAGCTAATTTTAACCAGGTATGCTAGCAATTATCATTTCTTTCGACTATAGCTAAATCATCCTCGTCACCCGATGTCGTTTTAGCGTCATAGGGTATATTAACTTCAGAAGAACCACTGGATTCATGAGATCGTGGACTGGCACTAGTTTTTCTGACATAAAGGATGTTAGAATCAAGACGATCGCTGAACCCGTAGGCACTACCATCAGATATCCTATTCAGCTTGTGTATTTGCTCGCGAAGTTCACAAACTTGACTGTACAGCTTTTTGTTTTCTCTGAGTATAGCTATATTTTCTGTTTTGCAATTATTGAAAGTTTGGTTTAAAAATCATTGTATATATACTTCTCAAAAGCGATAAGTTAGCCTAAGGACATAATCTGTGATAAAAGTTAAGTATAGTTCTTCCTAATTTGTGAATAAAATATACATATTGATGTATGCTTGTTTTTTTCAAAATACCCCCAATTCATCCCTACAATTTGTTTACAAAAATTTTCAACTAAAAATAACTTTTTTACACAGATGAATATTGTCGTGATTACTTGCAGGTGGGGTAGTTGAAACGCACTAAAACCTGCCGCTCACACCACTGGCCAAAAACGGTGAAGGAAAACATCGTCAGGAAACCTGCATGTCGGAAAAAGATTGTAAAAATCATTTGAAGATATGTGAAGTCCCCAATCCGCATTGGAGAAGCGTGGTGGACTATGCCTTACCCCTTTTCGGAGGAGACCAGAGCCTAGCAGTGGGCAGTAATTGGTTGTTGTGGTGACAGAACCCAGCACGGAATTGAGCAGAGTGACGCTACAATCCCTACTAATATTACGAGTATAAATTCGAAAGTAACTCTGTCTGTCTGTTACGCTTTCCCGCTTAAACCTCTCATCCGAGTTTGATGAAATTTGACACAGACAATCTTTAGACCCTGGGAAAGAACATACCTTTTAATTGAAAGTGACGTAGACGAAGTTGCGCGGCCCCGCTACTTTATACAGGGTGTATGAAGACCACTCCCGAAAACTTAGTACTAGTGATACCTGGGATGTTGAGATTTTGCAAAAAAAATCGTCTGAATGGTTCGATTCCCTGGCTTATCATCACAAGTGTTACTAGTACTACCACCAGTCTTCGTTTTCAGTAGTGGTCTGTTTACACCCTGTATATTAACTGATTTTGAAGTATTTAAATAAAACCACAATTATTCGTCAATATTATATAATTTATTATTTTTTGTACAATTGATCGCAATAATACATTTTCATTAGGCCACAGTAACTTTAACAGCTTATATTTTGTAGTTTGATTATTTGAAAGTATAAAATTAGAAAATAAATAAGTATATTACAAACGTTAATATACAAAAATTACAACTGGTATTTAAATAAATAAATGATAATCGATTAATTAATCGTAAAGTATTATAATCCGATTCATTTTCCTCTAAGATTTTTTCTACAAATTCGAAGTATTTTTTCTTACTACTTTACTACTGTATCCACTCAACTGGGAACGTCACTATTGGCTAGATGGCGAAACTGGGGACTTCGTTCGGAATCAATACCGTGTTTGAGCCCCTTTTTAAAAACATTATTTTTTCCAATAATTTTGATTTTTAATTAAACCTTATATTTTTGTAAATCTTTATTACTAAACGACGCTGTATTGCATTTTCAACGAAAATATATCATCTCCGTAAAATATGAGACGATTAAAAAATGTAAACAAGTTTTAGAACTGTGCTCAATTTTGGCTCCTGCCACTTGGCCAAAATAAACAAACCAATTTGGTTGCCGATCCCAGTTGAGTGGTTATTGTTGAAATAAAGGGAGGTTGAATTATAGACTTTTTCATTTATCATTTTGTTTTTCTCTTTAGTAATTATTGGCAAGAAAAATAGAGATTTTTATTTAGTTGTTTTTATATTGTTTTTTGTTATCACACTTTGAAACTACGTCTCGCTACTAATATTTTAATCTACTAAAGGTCACCACACACTGTAGCCGCCTTATCAAAATCGTTTCTGATTTACAAATGCGTCTGAGTGTTGCTATGCTCTTAGAATTACATATATTTTTTGAGATATTTGGCAACAATATTGTTAGTTAATTTTAATGAAATTTGGAATGAATATAAATGCATATATTTTTAAACTACGTATACGAAATGCGTTATATTTGTACTACATATGTTACGATTTACCGTGATTACTCCTTAAAGTGACATTTAATCTATTGAGAGTACGCACACTTTTGTCACAAAGAGGCGCATAACCCGTCAGGATCTCAGATAGTCGATAAAGTGGAACAGAAGTGGGCAATACCCTTAATAGTTTGATTTAATGCAATGGATGTCTTCCGTCACGACTTTTGTAAAAGCCAGCCACATCACACATGGAACTAACATAAGGGGTGGGCCATATAAAGTTTGCATTTTCCAAAAGTTCGACTGTCATGTTGGCTGTGTGGCATGTTGCGCCATCCTGCTGAAACCAAATGTCGTCCATGTCATACTCTTCAATTCGTGTTCGCATGGCGCCGGGTACGGTAATGTGACGGTAACGCTCGCCATTGACCGTAACGGCGGCTCCTTGCTAATTTTCGAATGATGCCGCCGGACCAGAACCCACACCAAACCGTAACTCTTTGTGGGTGCATTGGCTTCTCAACGGTGACGTGTAGATTTTCCGACCCCCAGATGCGACAATTTTACTTATTGACATAGCCTCCAAGGTGAAAATGGGCTTCACCTGAAAAGACGATTTTTCGGTAAAAATGCTCATCTTCGGCCAAACGATCTTCTGCCCATTGGGCGAACCGAAAACGTCCCATTTCGTAAATGTCAAACTTTTAACTAAATTATGAACACAAATTGAATGACATTTGAGCTGTCATTCTCTAAATAAACAGTAGTTCAAAATGCAAGTTCGTTAGATTGGCCCACCCATGAAAATTCTATGCTACATGAAAATTCTGCACATTCACAATCTAAGTCGAATTCGATAAATATGCATTTGATGCCTTCTGTTTAGTTCGTTCCCGATGAAAACCGTCACAACGAACAAAGTGAAGTCAATTTTAAGAACGTCGATCGCGCGTAAATGCACAATAAAAGATGATATTAGAGATTAGATGATTAGTTCCATGGCAATTAACATTTTTCTAATCCGTGAACGCTTCTATTTTTACACGAGCATTTTCTTCATTTCCAAACATAGTCCGACCAATAATCTCAATTTCTGTTAATTAATTATCCAGAGTTACAAAAATAGGCTCATCAAATTCTTATGACAAACTTCTTTCAACATTTAGCTGTTTAGTGACAGAACTTTGACAGTCCGTTTCATGAAAAACAGTTCTGAACAGTCTGAATTACGTATTTTGTGAGTTCCAGCCATTTTTCAGCTAATTTTAACCAGGTATGCTAGCAATTATCATTTCTTTCGACTATAGCTAAATCATCCTCGTCACCCGATGTCGTTTTAGCGTCATAGGGTATATTAACTTCAGAAGAACCACTGGATTCATGAGATCGTGGACTGGCACTAGTTTTTCTGACATAAAGGATGTTAGAATCAAGACGATCGCTGAACCCGTAGGCACTACCATCAGATATCCTATTCAGCTTGTGTATTTGCTCGCGAAGTTCACAAACTTGACTGTACAGCTTTTTGTTTTCTCTGAGTATAGCTATATTTTCTGTTTTGCAATTATTGAAAGTTTGGTTTAAAAATCATTGTATATATACTTCTCAAAAGCGATAAGTTAGCCTAAGGACATAATCTGTGATAAAAGTTAAGTATAGTTCTTCCTAATTTGTGAATAAAATATACATATTGATGTATGCTTGTTTTTTTCAAAATACCCCCAATTCATCCCTACAATTTGTTTACAAAAATTTTCAACTAAAAATAACTTTTTTACACAGATGAATATTGTCGTGATTACTTGCAGGTGGGGTAGTTGAAACGCACTAAAACCTGCCGCTCACACCACTGGCCAAAAACGGTGAAGGAAAACATCGTCAGGAAACCTGCATGTCGGAAAAAGATTGTAAAAATCATTTGAAGATATGTGAAGTCCCCAATCCGCATTGGAGAAGCGTGGTGGACTATGCCTTACCCCTTTTCGGAGGAGACCAGAGCCTAGCAGTGGGCAGTAATTGGTTGTTGTGGTGACAGAACCCAGCACGGAATTGAGCAGAGTGACGCTACAATCCCTACTAATATTACGAGTATAAATTCGAAAGTAACTCTGTCTGTCTGTTACGCTTTCCCGCTTAAACCTCTCATCCGAGTTTGATGAAATTTGACACAGACAATCTTTAGACCCTGGGAAAGAACATACCTTTTAATTGAAAGTGACGTAGACGAAGTTGCGCGGCCCCGCTACTTTATACAGGGTGTATGAAGACCACTCCCGAAAACTTAGTACTAGTGATACCTGGGATGTTGAGATTTTGCAAAAAAAATCGTCTGAATGGTTCGATTCCCTGGCTTATCATCACAAGTGTTACTAGTACTACCACCAGTCTTCGTTTTCAGTAGTGGTCTGTTTACACCCTGTATATTAACTGATTTTGAAGTATTTAAATAAAACCACAATTATTCGTCAATATTATATAATTTATTATTTTTTGTACAATTGATCGCAATAATACATTTTCATTAGGCCACAGTAACTTTAACAGCTTATATTTTGTAGTTTGATTATTTGAAAGTATAAAATTAGAAAATAAATAAGTATATTACAAACGTTAATATACAAAAATTACAACTGGTATTTAAATAAATAAATGATAATCGATTAATTAATCGTAAAGTATTATAATCCGATTCATTTTCCTCTAAGATTTTTTCTACAAATTCGAAGTATTTTTTCTTACTACTTTACTACTGTATCCACTCAACTGGGAACGTCACTATTGGCTAGATGGCGAAACTGGGGACTTCGTTCGGAATCAATACCGTGTTTGAGCCCCTTTTTAAAAACATTATTTTTTCCAATAATTTTGATTTTTAATTAAACCTTATATTTTTGTAAATCTTTATTACTAAACGACGCTGTATTGCATTTTCAACGAAAATATATCATCTCCGTAAAATATGAGACGATTAAAAAATGTAAACAAGTTTTAGAACTGTGCTCAATTTTGGCTCCTGCCACTTGGCCAAAATAAACAAACCAATTTGGTTGCCGATCCCAGTTGAGTGGTTATTGTTGAAATAAAGGGAGGTTGAATTATAGACTTTTTCATTTATCATTTTGTTTTTCTCTTTAGTAATTATTGGCAAGAAAAATAGAGATTTTTATTTAGTTGTTTTTATATTGTTTTTTGTTATCACACTTTGAAACTACGTCTCGCTACTAATATTTTAATCTACTAAAGGTCACCACACACTGTAGCCGCCTTATCAAAATCGTTTCTGATTTACAAATGCGTCTGAGTGTTGCTATGCTCTTAGAATTACATATATTTTTTGAGATATTTGGCAACAATATTGTTAGTTAATTTTAATGAAATTTGGAATGAATATAAATGCATATATTTTTAAACTACGTATACGAAATGCGTTATATTTGTACTACATATGTTACGATTTACCGTGATTACTCCTTAAAGTGACATTTAATCTATTGAGAGTACGCACACTTTTGTCACAAAGAGGCGCATAACCCGTCAGGATCTCAGATAGTCGATAAAGTGGAACAGAAGTGGGCAATACCCTTAATAGTTTGATTTAATGCAATGGATGTCTTCCGTCACGACTTTTGTAAAAGCCAGCCACATCACACATGGAACTAACATAAGGGGTGGGCCATATAAAGTTTGCATTTTCCAAAAGTTCGACTGTCATGTTGGCTGTGTGGCATGTTGCGCCATCCTGCTGAAACCAAATGTCGTCCATGTCATACTCTTCAATTCGTGTTCGCATGGCGCCGGGCACGGTAATGTGACGGTAACGCTCGCCATTGACCGTAACGGCGGCTCCTTGCTAATTTTCGAATGATGCCGCCGGACCAGAACCCACACCAAACCGTAACTCTTTGTGGGTGCATTGGCTTCTCAACGGTGACGTGTAGATTTTCCGACCCCCAGATGCGACAATTTTACTTATTGACATAGCCTCCGAGGTGAAAATGGGCTTCACCTGAAAAGACGATTTTTCGGTAAAAATGCTCATCTTCGGCCAAACGATCTTCTGCCCATTGGGCGAACCGAAAACGTCCCATTTCGTAAATGTCAAACTTTTAACTAAATTATGAACACAAATTGAATGACATTTGAGCTGTCATTCTCTAAATAAACAGTAGTTCAAAATGCAAGTTCGTTAGATTGGCCCACCCATGAAAATTCTATGCTACATGAAAATTCTGCACATTCACAATCTAAGTCGAATTCGATAAATATGCATTTGATGCCTTCTGTTTAGTTCGTTCCCGATGAAAACCGTCACAACGAACAAAGTGAAGTCAATTTTAAGAACGTCGATCGCGCGTAAATGCACAATAAAAGATGATATTAGAGATTAGATGATTAGTTCCATGGCAATTAACATTTTTCTAATCCGTGAACGCTTCTATTTTTACACGAGCATTTTCTTCATTTCCAAACATAGTCCGACCAATAATCTCAATTTCTGTTAATTAATTATCCAGAGTTACAAAAATAGGCTCATCAAATTCTTATGACAAACTTCTTTCAACATTTAGCTGTTTAGTGACAGAACTTTGACAGTCCGTTTCATGAAAAACAGTTCTGAACAGTCTGAATTACGTATTTTGTGAGTTCCAGCCATTTTTCAGCTAATTTTAACCAGGTATGCTAGCAATTATCATTTCTTTCGACTATAGCTAAATCATCCTCGTCACCCGATGTCGTTTTAGCGTCATAGGGTATATTAACTTCAGAAGAACCACTGGATTCATGAGATCGTGGACTGGC
The DNA here is from genome assembly GCA_030269945.2 of Trilocha varians. Classification (NCBI taxonomy): domain Eukaryota; kingdom Metazoa; phylum Arthropoda; class Insecta; order Lepidoptera; family Bombycidae; genus Trilocha; species Trilocha varians. Next base: position 532,025 of record AP028271.1, read on the forward strand.
ACTAGTTTTTCTGACATAAAGGATGTTAGAATCAAGACGATCGCTGAACCCGTAGGCACTACCATCAGATATCCTATTCAGCTTGTGTATTTGCTCGCGAAGTTCACAAACTTGACTGTACAGCTTTTTGTTTTCTCTGAGTATAGCTATATTTTCTGTTTTGCAATTATTGAAAGTTTGGTTTAAAAATCATTGTATATATACTTCTCAAAAGCGATAAGTTAGCCTAAGGACATAATCTGTGATAAAAGTTAAGTATAGTTCTTCCTAATTTGTGAATAAAATATACATATTGATGTATGCTTGTTTTTTTCAAAATACCCCCAATTCATCCCTACAATTTGTTTACAAAAATTTTCAACTAAAAATAACTTTTTTACACAGATGAATATTGTCGTGATTACTTGCAGGTGGGGTAGTTGAAACGCACTAAAACCTGCCGCTCACACCACTGGCCAAAAACGGTGAAGGAAAACATCGTCAGGAAACCTGCATGTCGGAAAAAGATTGTAAAAATCATTTGAAGATATGTGAAGTCCCCAATCCGCATTGGAGAAGCGTGGTGGACTATGCCTTACCCCTTTTCGGAGGAGACCAGAGCCTAGCAGTGGGCAGTAATTGGTTGTTGTGGTGACAGAACCCAGCACGGAATTGAGCAGAGTGACGCTACAATCCCTACTAATATTACGAGTATAAATTCGAAAGTAACTCTGTCTGTCTGTTACGCTTTCCCGCTTAAACCTCTCATCCGAGTTTGATGAAATTTGACACAGACAATCTTTAGACCCTGGGAAAGAACATACCTTTTAATTGAAAGTGACGTAGACGAAGTTGCGCGGCCCCGCTACTTTATACAGGGTGTATGAAGACCACTCCCGAAAACTTAGTACTAGTGATACCTGGGATGTTGAGATTTTGCAAAAAAAATCGTCTGAATGGTTCGATTCCCTGGCTTATCATCACAAGTGTTACTAGTACTACCACCAGTCTTCGTTTTCAGTAGTGGTCTGTTTACACCCTGTATATTAACTGATTTTGAAGTATTTAAATAAAACCACAATTATTCGTCAATATTATATAATTTATTATTTTTTGTACAATTGATCGCAATAATACATTTTCATTAGGCCACAGTAACTTTAACAGCTTATATTTTGTAGTTTGATTATTTGAAAGTATAAAATTAGAAAATAAATAAGTATATTACAAACGTTAATATACAAAAATTACAACTGGTATTTAAATAAATAAATGATAATCGATTAATTAATCGTAAAGTATTATAATCCGATTCATTTTCCTCTAAGATTTTTTCTACAAATTCGAAGTATTTTTTCTTACTACTTTACTACTGTATCCACTCAACTGGGAACGTCACTATTGGCTAGATGGCGAAACTGGGGACTTCGTTCGGAATCAATACCGTGTTTGAGCCCCTTTTTAAAAACATTATTTTTTCCAATAATTTTGATTTTTAATTAAACCTTATATTTTTGTAAATCTTTATTACTAAACGACGCTGTATTGCATTTTCAACGAAAATATATCATCTCCGTAAAATATGAGACGATTAAAAAATGTAAACAAGTTTTAGAACTGTGCTCAATTTTGGCTCCTGCCACTTGGCCAAAATAAACAAACCAATTTGGTTGCCGATCCCAGTTGAGTGGTTATTGTTGAAATAAAGGGAGGTTGAATTATAGACTTTTTCATTTATCATTTTGTTTTTCTCTTTAGTAATTATTGGCAAGAAAAATAGAGATTTTTATTTAGTTGTTTTTATATTGTTTTTTGTTATCACACTTTGAAACTACGTCTCGCTACTAATATTTTAATCTACTAAAGGTCACCACACACTGTAGCCGCCTTATCAAAATCGTTTCTGATTTACAAATGCGTCTGAGTGTTGCTATGCTCTTAGAATTACATATATTTTTTGAGATATTTGGCAACAATATTGTTAGTTAATTTTAATGAAATTTGGAATGAATATAAATGCATATATTTTTAAACTACGTATACGAAATGCGTTATATTTGTACTACATATGTTACGATTTACCGTGATTACTCCTTAAAGTGACATTTAATCTATTGAGAGTACGCACACTTTTGTCACAAAGAGGCGCATAACCCGTCAGGATCTCAGATAGTCGATAAAGTGGAACAGAAGTGGGCAATACCCTTAATAGTTTGATTTAATGCAATGGATGTCTTCCGTCACGACTTTTGTAAAAGCCAGCCACATCACACATGGAACTAACATAAGGGGTGGGCCATATAAAGTTTGCATTTTCCAAAAGTTCGACTGTCATGTTGGCTGTGTGGCATGTTGCGCCATCCTGCTGAAACCAAATGTCGTCCATGTCATACTCTTCAATTCGTGTTCGCATGGCGCCGGGTACGGTAATGTGACGGTAACGCTCGCCATTGACCGTAACGGCGGCTCCTTGCTAATTTTCGAATGATGCCGCCGGACCAGAACCCACACCAAACCGTAACTCTTTGTGGGTGCATTGGCTTCTCAACGGTGACGTGTAGATTTTCCGACCCCCAGATGCGACAATTTTACTTATTGACATAGCCTCCAAGGTGAAAATGGGCTTCACCTGAAAAGACGATTTTTCGGTAAAAATGCTCATCTTCGGCCAAACGATCTTCTGCCCATTGGGCGAACCGAAAACGTCCCATTTCGTAAATGTCAAACTTTTAACTAAATTATGAACACAAATTGAATGACATTTGAGCTGTCATTCTCTAAATAAACAGTAGTTCAAAATGCAAGTTCGTTAGATTGGCCCACCCATGAAAATTCTATGCTACATGAAAATTCTGCACATTCACAATCTAAGTCGAATTCGATAAATATGCATTTGATGCCTTCTGTTTAGTTCGTTCCCGATGAAAACCGTCACAACGAACAAAGTGAAGTCAATTTTAAGAACGTCGATCGCGCGTAAATGCACAATAAAAGATGATATTAGAGATTAGATGATTAGTTCCATGGCAATTAACATTTTTCTAATCCGTGAACGCTTCTATTTTTACACGAGCATTTTCTTCATTTCCAAACATAGTCCGACCAATAATCTCAATTTCTGTTAATTAATTATCCAGAGTTACAAAAATAGGCTCATCAAATTCTTATGACAAACTTCTTTCAACATTTAGCTGTTTAGTGACAGAACTTTGACAGTCCGTTTCATGAAAAACAGTTCTGAACAGTCTGAATTACGTATTTTGTGAGTTCCAGCCATTTTTCAGCTAATTTTAACCAGGTATGCTAGCAATTATCATTTCTTTCGACTATAGCTAAATCATCCTCGTCACCCGATGTCGTTTTAGCGTCATAGGGTATATTAACTTCAGAAGAACCACTGGATTCATGAGATCGTGGACTGGCACTAGTTTTTCTGACATAAAGGATGTTAGAATCAAGACGATCGCTGAACCCGTAGGCACTACCATCAGATATCCTATTCAGCTTGTGTATTTGCTCGCGAAGTTCACAAACTTGACTGTACAGCTTTTTGTTTTCTCTGAGTATAGCTATATTTTCTGTTTTGCAATTATTGAAAGTTTGGTTTAAAAATCATTGTATATATACTTCTCAAAAGCGATAAGTTAGCCTAAGGACATAATCTGTGATAAAAGTTAAGTATAGTTCTTCCTAATTTGTGAATAAAATATACATATTGATGTATGCTTGTTTTTTTCAAAATACCCCCAATTCATCCCTACAATTTGTTTACAAAAATTTTCAACTAAAAATAACTTTTTTACACAGATGAATATTGTCGTGATTACTTGCAGGTGGGGTAGTTGAAACGCACTAAAACCTGCCGCTCACACCACTGGCCAAAAACGGTGAAGGAAAACATCGTCAGGAAACCTGCATGTCGGAAAAAGATTGTAAAAATCATTTGAAGATATGTGAAGTCCCCAATCCGCATTGGAGAAGCGTGGTGGACTATGCCTTACCCCTTTTCGGAGGAGACCAGAGCCTAGCAGTGGGCAGTAATTGGTTGTTGTGGTGACAGAACCCAGCACGGAATTGAGCAGAGTGACGCTACAATCCCTACTAATATTACGAGTATAAATTCGAAAGTAACTCTGTCTGTCTGTTACGCTTTCCCGCTTAAACCTCTCATCCGAGTTTGATGAAATTTGACACAGACAATCTTTAGACCCTGGGAAAGAACATACCTTTTAATTGAAAGTGACGTAGACGAAGTTGCGCGGCCCCGCTACTTTATACAGGGTGTATGAAGACCACTCCCGAAAACTTAGTACTAGTGATACCTGGGATGTTGAGATTTTGCAAAAAAAATCGTCTGAATGGTTCGATTCCCTGGCTTATCATCACAAGTGTTACTAGTACTACCACCAGTCTTCGTTTTCAGTAGTGGTCTGTTTACACCCTGTATATTAACTGATTTTGAAGTATTTAAATAAAACCACAATTATTCGTCAATATTATATAATTTATTATTTTTTGTACAATTGATCGCAATAATACATTTTCATTAGGCCACAGTAACTTTAACAGCTTATATTTTGTAGTTTGATTATTTGAAAGTATAAAATTAGAAAATAAATAAGTATATTACAAACGTTAATATACAAAAATTACAACTGGTATTTAAATAAATAAATGATAATCGATTAATTAATCGTAAAGTATTATAATCCGATTCATTTTCCTCTAAGATTTTTTCTACAAATTCGAAGTATTTTTTCTTACTACTTTACTACTGTATCCACTCAACTGGGAACGTCACTATTGGCTAGATGGCGAAACTGGGGACTTCGTTCGGAATCAATACCGTGTTTGAGCCCCTTTTTAAAAACATTATTTTTTCCAATAATTTTGATTTTTAATTAAACCTTATATTTTTGTAAATCTTTATTACTAAACGACGCTGTATTGCATTTTCAACGAAAATATATCATCTCCGTAAAATATGAGACGATTAAAAAATGTAAACAAGTTTTAGAACTGTGCTCAATTTTGGCTCCTGCCACTTGGCCAAAATAAACAAACCAATTTGGTTGCCGATCCCAGTTGAGTGGTTATTGTTGAAATAAAGGGAGGTTGAATTATAGACTTTTTCATTTATCATTTTGTTTTTCTCTTTAGTAATTATTGGCAAGAAAAATAGAGATTTTTATTTAGTTGTTTTTATATTGTTTTTTGTTATCACACTTTGAAACTACGTCTCGCTACTAATATTTTAATCTACTAAAGGTCACCACACACTGTAGCCGCCTTATCAAAATCGTTTCTGATTTACAAATGCGTCTGAGTGTTGCTATGCTCTTAGAATTACATATATTTTTTGAGATATTTGGCAACAATATTGTTAGTTAATTTTAATGAAATTTGGAATGAATATAAATGCATATATTTTTAAACTACGTATACGAAATGCGTTATATTTGTACTACATATGTTACGATTTACCGTGATTACTCCTTAAAGTGACATTTAATCTATTGAGAGTACGCACACTTTTGTCACAAAGAGGCGCATAACCCGTCAGGATCTCAGATAGTCGATAAAGTGGAACAGAAGTGGGCAATACCCTTAATAGTTTGATTTAATGCAATGGATGTCTTCCGTCACGACTTTTGTAAAAGCCAGCCACATCACACATGGAACTAACATAAGGGGTGGGCCATATAAAGTTTGCATTTTCCAAAAGTTCGACTGTCATGTTGGCTGTGTGGCATGTTGCGCCATCCTGCTGAAACCAAATGTCGTCCATGTCATACTCTTCAATTCGTGTTCGCATGGCGCCGGGCACGGTAATGTGACGGTAACGCTCGCCATTGACCGTAACGGCGGCTCCTTGCTAATTTTCGAATGATGCCGCCGGACCAGAACCCACACCAAACCGTAACTCTTTGTGGGTGCATTGGCTTCTCAACGGTGACGTGTAGATTTTCCGACCCCCAGATGCGACAATTTTACTTATTGACATAGCCTCCGAGGTGAAAATGGGCTTCACCTGAAAAGACGATTTTTCGGTAAAAATGCTCATCTTCGGCCAAACGATCTTCTGCCCATTGGGCGAACCGAAAACGTCCCATTTCGTAAATGTCAAACTTTTAACTAAATTATGAACACAAATTGAATGACATTTGAGCTGTCATTCTCTAAATAAACAGTAGTTCAAAATGCAAGTTCGTTAGATTGGCCCACCCATGAAAATTCTATGCTACATGAAAATTCTGCACATTCACAATCTAAGTCGAATTCGATAAATATGCATTTGATGCCTTCTGTTTAGTTCGTTCCCGATGAAAACCGTCACAACGAACAAAGTGAAGTCAATTTTAAGAACGTCGATCGCGCGTAAATGCACAATAAAAGATGATATTAGAGATTAGATGATTAGTTCCATGGCAATTAACATTTTTCTAATCCGTGAACGCTTCTATTTTTACACGAGCATTTTCTTCATTTCCAAACATAGTCCGACCAATAATCTCAATTTCTGTTAATTAATTATCCAGAGTTACAAAAATAGGCTCATCAAATTCTTATGACAAACTTCTTTCAACATTTAGCTGTTTAGTGACAGAACTTTGACAGTCCGTTTCATGAAAAACAGTTCTGAACAGTCTGAATTACGTATTTTGTGAGTTCCAGCCATTTTTCAGCTAATTTTAACCAGGTATGCTAGCAATTATCATTTCTTTCGACTATAGCTAAATCATCCTCGTCACCCGATGTCGTTTTAGCGTCATAGGGTATATTAACTTCAGAAGAACCACTGGATTCATGAGATCGTGGACTGGCACTAGTTTTTCTGACATAAAGGATGTTAGAATCAAGACGATCGCTGAACCCGTAGGCACTACCATCAGATATCCTATTCAGCTTGTGTATTTGCTCGCGAAGTTCACAAACTTGACTGTACAGCTTTTTGTTTTCTCTGAGTATAGCTATATTTTCTGTTTTGCAATTATTGAAAGTTTGGTTTAAAAATCATTGTATATATACTTCTCAAAAGCGATAAGTTAGCCTAAGGACATAATCTGTGATAAAAGTTAAGTATAGTTCTTCCTAATTTGTGAATAAAATATACATATTGATGTATGCTTGTTTTTTTCAAAATACCCCCAATTCATCCCTACAATTTGTTTACAAAAATTTTCAACTAAAAATAACTTTTTTACACAGATGAATATTGTCGTGATTACTTGCAGGTGGGGTAGTTGAAACGCACTAAAACCTGCCGCTCACACCACTGGCCAAAAACGGTGAAGGAAAACATCGTCAGGAAACCTGCATGTCGGAAAAAGATTGTAAAAATCATTTGAAGATATGTGAAGTCCCCAATCCGCATTGGAGAAGCGTGGTGGACTATGCCTTACCCCTTTTCGGAGGAGACCAGAGCCTAGCAGTGGGCAGTAATTGGTTGTTGTGGTGACAGAACCCAGCACGGAATTGAGCAGAGTGACGCTACAATCCCTACTAATATTACGAGTATAAATTCGAAAGTAACTCTGTCTGTCTGTTACGCTTTCCCGCTTAAACCTCTCATCCGAGTTTGATGAAATTTGACACAGACAATCTTTAGACCCTGGGAAAGAACATACCTTTTAATTGAAAGTGACGTAGACGAAGTTGCGCGGCCCCGCTACTTTATACAGGGTGTATGAAGACCACTCCCGAAAACTTAGTACTAGTGATACCTGGGATGTTGAGATTTTGCAAAAAAAATCGTCTGAATGGTTCGATTCCCTGGCTTATCATCACAAGTGTTACTAGTACTACCACCAGTCTTCGTTTTCAGTAGTGGTCTGTTTACACCCTGTATATTAACTGATTTTGAAGTATTTAAATAAAACCACAATTATTCGTCAATATTATATAATTTATTATTTTTTGTACAATTGATCGCAATAATACATTTTCATTAGGCCACAGTAACTTTAACAGCTTATATTTTGTAGTTTGATTATTTGAAAGTATAAAATTAGAAAATAAATAAGTATATTACAAACGTTAATATACAAAAATTACAACTGGTATTTAAATAAATAAATGATAATCGATTAATTAATCGTAAAGTATTATAATCCGATTCATTTTCCTCTAAGATTTTTTCTACAAATTCGAAGTATTTTTTCTTACTACTTTACTACTGTATCCACTCAACTGGGAACGTCACTATTGGCTAGATGGCGAAACTGGGGACTTCGTTCGGAATCAATACCGTGTTTGAGCCCCTTTTTAAAAACATTATTTTTTCCAATAATTTTGATTTTTAATTAAACCTTATATTTTTGTAAATCTTTATTACTAAACGACGCTGTATTGCATTTTCAACGAAAATATATCATCTCCGTAAAATATGAGACGATTAAAAAATGTAAACAAGTTTTAGAACTGTGCTCAATTTTGGCTCCTGCCACTTGGCCAAAATAAACAAACCAATTTGGTTGCCGATCCCAGTTGAGTGGTTATTGTTGAAATAAAGGGAGGTTGAATTATAGACTTTTTCATTTATCATTTTGTTTTTCTCTTTAGTAATTATTGGCAAGAAAAATAGAGATTTTTATTTAGTTGTTTTTATATTGTTTTTTGTTATCACACTTTGAAACTACGTCTCGCTACTAATATTTTAATCTACTAAAGGTCACCACACACTGTAGCCGCCTTATCAAAATCGTTTCTGATTTACAAATGCGTCTGAGTGTTGCTATGCTCTTAGAATTACATATATTTTTTGAGATATTTGGCAACAATATTGTTAGTTAATTTTAATGAAATTTGGAATGAATATAAATGCATATATTTTTAAACTACGTATACGAAATGCGTTATATTTGTACTACATATGTTACGATTTACCGTGATTACTCCTTAAAGTGACATTTAATCTATTGAGAGTACGCACACTTTTGTCACAAAGAGGCGCATAACCCGTCAGGATCTCAGATAGTCGATAAAGTGGAACAGAAGTGGGCAATACCCTTAATAGTTTGATTTAATGCAATGGATGTCTTCCGTCACGACTTTTGTAAAAGCCAGCCACATCACACATGGAACTAACATAAGGGGTGGGCCATATAAAGTTTGCATTTTCCAAAAGTTCGACTGTCATGTTGGCTGTGTGGCATGTTGCGCCATCCTGCTGAAACCAAATGTCGTCCATGTCATACTCTTCAATTCGTGTTCGCATGGCGCCGGGTACGGTAATGTGACGGTAACGCTCGCCATTGACCGTAACGGCGGCTCCTTGCTAATTTTCGAATGATGCCGCCGGACCAGAACCCACACCAAACCGTAACTCTTTGTGGGTGCATTGGCTTCTCAACGGTGACGTGTAGATTTTCCGACCCCCAGATGCGACAATTTTACTTATTGACATAGCCTCCAAGGTGAAAATGGGCTTCACCTGAAAAGACGATTTTTCGGTAAAAATGCTCATCTTCGGCCAAACGATCTTCTGCCCATTGGGCGAACCGAAAACGTCCCATTTCGTAAATGTCAAACTTTTAACTAAATTATGAACACAAATTGAATGACATTTGAGCTGTCATTCTCTAAATAAACAGTAGTTCAAAATGCAAGTTCGTTAGATTGGCCCACCCATGAAAATTCTATGCTACATGAAAATTCTGCACATTCACAATCTAAGTCGAATTCGATAAATATGCATTTGATGCCTTCTGTTTAGTTCGTTCCCGATGAAAACCGTCACAACGAACAAAGTGAAGTCAATTTTAAGAACGTCGATCGCGCGTAAATGCACAATAAAAGATGATATTAGAGATTAGATGATTAGTTCCATGGCAATTAACATTTTTCTAATCCGTGAACGCTTCTATTTTTACACGAGCATTTTCTTCATTTCCAAACATAGTCCGACCAATAATCTCAATTTCTGTTAATTAATTATCCAGAGTTACAAAAATAGGCTCATCAAATTCTTATGACAAACTTCTTTCAACATTTAGCTGTTTAGTGACAGAACTTTGACAGTCCGTTTCATGAAAAACAGTTCTGAACAGTCTGAATTACGTATTTTGTGAGTTCCAGCCATTTTTCAGCTAATTTTAACCAGGTATGCTAGCAATTATCATTTCTTTCGACTATAGCTAAATCATCCTCGTCACCCGATGTCGTTTTAGCGTCATAGGGTATATTAACTTCAGAAGAACCACTGGATTCATGAGATCGTGGACTGGCACTAGTTTTTCTGACATAAAGGATGTTAGAATCAAGACGATCGCTGAACCCGTAGGCACTACCATCAGATATCCTATTCAGCTTGTGTATTTGCTCGCGAAGTTCACAAACTTGACTGTACAGCTTTTTGTTTTCTCTGAGTATAGCTATATTTTCTGTTTTGCAATTATTGAAAGTTTGGTTTAAAAATCATTGTATATATACTTCTCAAAAGCGATAAGTTAGCCTAAGGACATAATCTGTGATAAAAGTTAAGTATAGTTCTTCCTAATTTGTGAATAAAATATACATATTGATGTATGCTTGTTTTTTTCAAAATACCCCCAATTCATCCCTACAATTTGTTTACAAAAATTTTCAACTAAAAATAACTTTTTTACACAGATGAATATTGTCGTGATTACTTGCAGGTGGGGTAGTTGAAACGCACTAAAACCTGCCGCTCACACCACTGGCCAAAAACGGTGAAGGAAAACATCGTCAGGAAACCTGCATGTCGGAAAAAGATTGTAAAAATCATTTGAAGATATGTGAAGTCCCCAATCCGCATTGGAGAAGCGTGGTGGACTATGCCTTACCCCTTTTCGGAGGAGACCAGAGCCTAGCAGTGGGCAGTAATTGGTTGTTGTGGTGACAGAACCCAGCACGGAATTGAGCAGAGTGACGCTACAATCCCTACTAATATTACGAGTATAAATTCGAAAGTAACTCTGTCTGTCTGTTACGCTTTCCCGCTTAAACCTCTCATCCGAGTTTGATGAAATTTGACACAGACAATCTTTAGACCCTGGGAAAGAACATACCTTTTAATTGAAAGTGACGTAGACGAAGTTGCGCGGCCCCGCTACTTTATACAGGGTGTATGAAGACCACTCCCGAAAACTTAGTACTAGTGATACCTGGGATGTTGAGATTTTGCAAAAAAAATCGTCTGAATGGTTCGATTCCCTGGCTTATCATCACAAGTGTTACTAGTACTACCACCAGTCTTCGTTTTCAGTAGTGGTCTGTTTACACCCTGTATATTAACTGATTTTGAAGTATTTAAATAAAACCACAATTATTCGTCAATATTATATAATTTATTATTTTTTGTACAATTGATCGCAATAATACATTTTCATTAGGCCACAGTAACTTTAACAGCTTATATTTTGTAGTTTGATTATTTGAAAGTATAAAATTAGAAAATAAATAAGTATATTACAAACGTTAATATACAAAAATTACAACTGGTATTTAAATAAATAAATGATAATCGATTAATTAATCGTAAAGTATTATAATCCGATTCATTTTCCTCTAAGATTTTTTCTACAAATTCGAAGTATTTTTTCTTACTACTTTACTACTGTATCCACTCAACTGGGAACGTCACTATTGGCTAGATGGCGAAACTGGGGACTTCGTTCGGAATCAATACCGTGTTTGAGCCCCTTTTTAAAAACATTATTTTTTCTAATAATTTTGATTTTTAATTAAACCTTATATTTTTGTAAATCTTTATTACTAAACGACGCTGTATTGCATTTTCAACGAAAATATATCATCTCCGTAAAATATGAGACGATTAAAAAATGTAAACAAGTTTTAGAACTGTGCTCAATTTTGGCTCCTGCCACTTGGCCAAAATAAACAAACCAATTTGGTTGCCGATCCCAGTTGAGTGGTTATTGTTGAAATAAAGGGAGGTTGAATTATAGACTTTTTCATTTATCATTTTGTTTTTCTCTTTAGTAATTATTGGCAAGAAAAATAGAGATTTTTATTTAGTTGTTTTTATATTGTTTTTTGTTATCACACTTTGAAACTACGTCTCGCTACTAATATTTTAATCTACTAAAGGTCACCACACACTGTAGCCGCCTTATCAAAATCGTTTCTGATTTACAAATGCGTCTGAGTGTTGCTATGCTCTTAGAATTACATATATTTTTTGAGATATTTGGCAACAATATTGTTAGTTAATTTTAATGAAATTTGGAATGAATATAAATGCATATATTTTTAAACTACGTATACGAAATGCGTTATATTTGTACTACATATGTTACGATTTACCGTGATTACTCCTTAAAGTGACATTTAATCTATTGAGAGTACGCACACTTTTGTCACAAAGAGGCGCATAACCCGTCAGGATCTCAGATAGTCGATAAAGTGGAACAGAAGTGGGCAATACCCTTAATAGTTTGATTTAATGCAATGGATGTCTTCCGTCACGACTTTTGTAAAAGCCAGCCACATCACACATGGAACTAACATAAGGGGTGGGCCATATAAAGTTTGCATTTTCCAAAAGTTCGACTGTCATGTTGGCTGTGTGGCATGTTGCGCCATCCTGCTGAAACCAAATGTCGTCCATGTCATACTCTTCAATTCGTGTTCGCATGGCGCCGGGCACGGTAATGTGACGGTAACGCTCGCCATTGACCGTAACGGCGGCTCCTTGCTAATTTTCGAATGATGCCGCCGGACCAGAACCCACACCAAACCGTAACTCTTTGTGGGTGCATTGGCTTCTTAACGGTGACGTGTAGATTTTCCGACCCCCAGATGCGACAATTTTACTTATTGACATAGCCTCCAAGGTGAAAATGGGCTTCACCTGAAAAGACGATTTTTCGGTAAAAATGCTCATCTTCGGCCAAACGATCTTCTGCCCATTGGGCGAACCGAAAACGTCCCATTTCGTAAATGTCAAACTTTTAACTAAATTATGAACACAAATTGAATGACATTTGAGCTGTCATTCTCTAAATAAACAGTAGTTCAAAATGCAAGTTCGTTAGATTGGCCCACCCATGAAAATTCTATGCTACATGAAAATTCTGCACATTCACAATCTAAGTCGAATTCGATAAATATGCATTTGATGCCTTCTGTTTAGTTCGTTCCCGATGAAAACCGTCACAACGAACAAAGTGAAGTCAATTTTAAGAACGTCGATCGCGCGTAAATGCACAATAAAAGATGATATTAGAGATTAGATGATTAGTTCCATGGCAATTAACATTTTTCTAATCCGTGAACGCTTCTATTTTTACACGAGCATTTTCTTCATTTCCAAACATAGTCCGACCAATAATCTCAATTTCTGTTAATTAATTATCCAGAGTTACAAAAATAGGCTCATCAAATTCTTATGACAAACTTCTTTCAACATTTAGCTGTTTAGTGACAGAACTTTGACAGTCCGTTTCATGAAAAACAGTTCTGAACAGTCTGAATTACGTATTTTGTGAGTTCCAGCCATTTTTCAGCTAATTTTAACCAGGTATGCTAGCAATTATCATTTCTTTCGACTATAGCTAAATCATCCTCGTCACCCGATGTCGTTTTAGCGTCATAGGGTATATTAACTTCAGAAGAACCACTGGATTCATGAGATCGTGGACTGGCACTAGTTTTTCTGACATAAAGGATGTTAGAATCAAGACGATCGCTGAACCCGTAGGCACTACCATCAGATATCCTATTCAGCTTGTGTATTTGCTCGCGAAGTTCACAAACTTGACTGTACAGCTTTTTGTTTTCTCTGAGTATAGCTATATTTTCTGTTTTGCAATTATTGAAAGTTTGGTTTAAAAATCATTGTATATATACTTCTCAAAAGCGATAAGTTAGCCTAAGGACATAATCTGTGATAAAAGTTAAGTATAGTTCTTCCTAATTTGTGAATAAAATATACATATTGATGTATGCTTGTTTTTTTCAAAATACCCCCAATTCATCCCTACAATTTGTTTACAAAAATTTTCAACTAAAAATAACTTTTTTACACAGATGAATATTGTCGTGATTACTTGCAGGTGGGGTAGTTGAAACGCACTAAAACCTGCCGCTCACACCACTGGCCAAAAACGGTGAAGGAAAACATCGTCAGGAAACCTGCATGTCGGAAAAAGATTGTAAAAATCATTTGAAGATATGTGAAGTCCCCAATCCGCATTGGAGAAGCGTGGTGGACTATGCCTTACCCCTTTTCGGAGGAGACCAGAGCCTAGCAGTGGGCAGTAATTGGTTGTTGTGGTGACAGAACCCAGCACGGAATTGAGCAGAGTGACGCTACAATCCCTACTAATATTACGAGTATAAATTCGAAAGTAACTCTGTCTGTCTGTTACGCTTTCCCGCTTAAACCTCTCATCCGAGTTTGATGAAATTTGACACAGACAATCTTTAGACCCTGGGAAAGAACATACCTTTTAATTGAAAGTGACGTAGACGAAGTTGCGCGGCCCCGCTACTTTATACAGGGTGTATGAAGACCACTCCCGAAAACTTAGTACTAGTGATACCTGGGATGTTGAGATTTTGCAAAAAAAATCGTCTGAATGGTTCGATTCCCTGGCTTATCATCACAAGTGTTACTAGTACTACCACCAGTCTTCGTTTTCAGTAGTGGTCTGTTTACACCCTGTATATTAACTGATTTTGAAGTATTTAAATAAAACCACAATTATTCGTCAATATTATATAATTTATTATTTTTTGTACAATTGATCGCAATAATACATTTTCATTAGGCCACAGTAACTTTAACAGCTTATATTTTGTAGTTTGATTATTTGAAAGTATAAAATTAGAAAATAAATAAGTATATTACAAACGTTAATATACAAAAATTACAACTGGTATTTAAATAAATAAATGATAATCGATTAATTAATCGTAAAGTATTATAATCCGATTCATTTTCCTCTAAGATTTTTTCTACAAATTCGAAGTATTTTTTCTTACTACTTTACTACTGTATCCACTCAACTGGGAACGTCACTATTGGCTAGATGGCGAAACTGGGGACTTCGTTCGGAATCAATACCGTGTTTGAGCCCCTTTTTAAAAACATTATTTTTTCCAATAATTTTGATTTTTAATTAAACCTTATATTTTTGTAAATCTTTATTACTAAACGACGCTGTATTGCATTTTCAACGAAAATATATCATCTCCGTAAAATATGAGACGATTAAAAAATGTAAACAAGTTTTAGAACTGTGCTCAATTTTGGCTCCTGCCACTTGGCCAAAATAAACAAACCAATTTGGTTGCCGATCCCAGTTGAGTGGTTATTGTTGAAATAAAGGGAGGTTGAATTATAGACTTTTTCATTTATCATTTTGTTTTTCTCTTTAGTAATTATTGGCAAGAAAAATAGAGATTTTTATTTAGTTGTTTTTATATTGTTTTTTGTTATCACACTTTGAAACTACGTCTCGCTACTAATATTTTAATCTACTAAAGGTCACCACACACTGTAGCCGCCTTATCAAAATCGTTTCTGATTTACAAATGCGTCTGAGTGTTGCTATGCTCTTAGAATTACATATATTTTTTGAGATATTTGGCAACAATATTGTTAGTTAATTTTAATGAAATTTGGAATGAATATAAATGCATATATTTTTAAACTACGTATACGAAATGCGTTATATTTGTACTACATATGTTACGATTTACCGTGATTACTCCTTAAAGTGACATTTAATCTATTGAGAGTACGCACACTTTTGTCACAAAGAGGCGCATAACCCGTCAGGATCTCAGATAGTCGATAAAGTGGAACAGAAGTGGGCAATACCCTTAATAGTTTGATTTAATGCAATGGATGTCTTCCGTCACGACTTTTGTAAAAGCCAGCCACATCACACATGGAACTAACATAAGGGGTGGGCCATATAAAGTTTGAATTTTCCAAAAGTTCGACTGTCATGTTGGCTGTGTGGCATGTTGCGCCATCCTGCTGAAACCAAATGTCGTCCATGTCATACTCTTCAATTCGTGTTCGCATGGCGCCGGGCACGGTAATGTGACGGTAACGCTCGCCATTGACCGTAACGGCGGCTCCTTGCTAATTTTCGAATGATGCCGCCGGACCAGAACCCACACCAAACCGTAACTCTTTGTGGGTGCATTGGCTTCTCAACGGTGACGTGTAGATTTTCCGACCCCCAGATGCGACAATTTTACTTATTGACATAGCCTCCGAGGTGAAAATGGGCTTCACCTGAAAAGACGATTTTTCGGTAAAAATGCTCATCTTCGGCCAAACGATCTTCTGCCCATTGGGCGAACCGAAAACGTCCCATTTCGTAAATGTCAAACTTTTAACTAAATTATGAACACAAATTGAATGACATTTGAGCTGTCATTCTCTAAATAAACAGTAGTTCAAAATGCAAGTTCGTTAGATTGGCCCACCCATGAAAATTCTATGCTACATGAAAATTCTGCACATTCACAATCTAAGTCGAATTCGATAAATATGCATTTGATGCCTTCTGTTTAGTTCGTTCCCGATGAAAACCGTCACAACGAACAAAGTGAAGTCAATTTTAAGAACGTCGATCGCGCGTAAATGCACAATAAAAGATGATATTAGAGATTAGATGATTAGTTCCATGGCAATTAACATTTTTCTAATCCGTGAACGCTTCTATTTTTACACGAGCATTTTCTTCATTTCCAAACATAGTCCGACCAATAATCTCAATTTCTGTTAATTAATTATCCAGAGTTACAAAAATAGGCTCATCAAATTCTTATGACAAACTTCTTTCAACATTTAGCTGTTTAGTGACAGAACTTTGACAGTCCGTTTCATGAAAAACAGTTCTGAACAGTCTGAATTACGTATTTTGTGAGTTCCAGCCATTTTTCAGCTAATTTTAACCAGGTATGCTAGCAATTATCATTTCTTTCGACTATAGCTAAATCATCCTCGTCACCCGATGTCGTTTTAGCGTCATAGGGTATATTAACTTCAGAAGAACCACTGGATTCATGAGATCGTGGACTGGCACTAGTTTTTCTGACATAAAGGATGTTAGAATCAAGACGATCGCTGAACCCGTAGGCACTACCATCAGATATCCTATTCAGCTTGTGTATTTGCTCGCGAAGTTCACAAACTTGACTGTACAGCTTTTTGTTTTCTCTGAGTATAGCTATATTTTCTGTTTCTAATAGCTCTCTTTTGCTCCATTGGATTGTATTTTCCGATTTGAGCTTCTCGACCTCCATTTTGTATTCGGCAATCTTCTCTTCGAGGACTTGTTTCGCGGCTATTTCGTCTTGTAACTCGTTTTGTAGTCTTTCGACTTCGCTGTGATTTGAATCAGTTGAGCCTAAAGTTCTATCGCTGTGGGTTAGCTCCATTTTGGTGTTATGTAACTCTGATGTAAGGGTTTCGACTTTGGCCATAAGGAACGCTTTGTGGTCCTTTTCGTTTTGCAGGACCTTGCATGTTTCGTCTAGCCTTAGTCTCAGTTCGCTTAGTTTATTCGTTAAAACATTGTCTACGTTTGAGAACTTGTGGGAATCTAGCGACGCTCGCTGCCTGGACAGTTCATTTGGCGACACCACGTGTTTCCTTCGTAACTCAATACCGTCATCGGTGAGATCAGCGGTAACTATCCTCGACTCTCCAATGCTGAGCAGTTTCTCGTTGTCTCGTTTA
The DNA here is from genome assembly GCA_030269945.2 of Trilocha varians. Taxonomy (NCBI): domain Eukaryota; kingdom Metazoa; phylum Arthropoda; class Insecta; order Lepidoptera; family Bombycidae; genus Trilocha; species Trilocha varians. The sequence continues at coordinate 549,693 of AP028271.1, forward strand.
AGATCGTTGAGCTGTTGTTCGAGGTCGGTTTTTTCAGTCTTGATTGTGTTCAATTCTTTAGTTAGAGCGTCCAGTTTGTTCTTGAAGGTTTTGGCTTCTTCCCTCGCCTTGTTTCGTTCTGTGCGGACTTTGCTCCACTTTTCTCTCCAGTTGGCAGTGCAGTCTGACCACCATCGCATAGTTTTCTCCATTTGTGTGGCTCGGGCGCGTGCTTCGTCGAGTTCCCGTTGGTAATGCGCTTCTTTCGCCTCCCAGTCTGTGTTGGTATAACGCATGGCGCCGCCGTCGTGATCTCTGCTTCGTCTATGGCTACCACCGTGTGAGCTTTGTGCCATCTTCGCATTTGCGCAGCCTTATCTGTGGACATGTCGTATATTTGGAAAATAAAGTTGTTGGGTCATAATAAAGTATGTGAATGAACCAGTATGTGATAAATAAAAAATACATGTGAGAGAATGACGATTTCTATATATTTTCTTAGTCTTTCTCTGTCGTCAAGTCACCCTAGTAGATACAGACTGCAGTATACTACATCGTTAACGTGTTTTAAATTTTATTTAACTTTCATTAGATAAATGTTAACTATTTAAGATTGAGTTGAATTTGCCCAACTTCCCAATTTTCGATTGAACTGACATTTAGCACATCACGTGACAATACAATAATATAGTACTACGAAGCTCATCTGATGACGGAGTCGAGAAGTAATGGGAACTCTGCACTAAACAAGATAGACTCGAGTTTAAGCTTTACCTGCTTCTACATAATATCCTGGATCTTTTTAACTACAACTATATCTACACAGAATGGTGAACCCTTGCGAACTCCCTCCCTGTCCTCCGTGTCCTCCGCCCCCGCCGGCGCCCTGCGCGCAAGTCTGCCACCCACCGCCGCCACCTCCACCGTGTCGAGTAAAGCCGATCATGCGGGGACTACTGCTGTCACAGATCAAGACCAGAATAGCGACGGCTCTCGTGTTGGCTGCTTTAGGAGGCGCCGCGTTTGATTTCCTCGTTTGTATACCGAGGAAGAATGCTTATAGAGAGTATTATGCGTAAGTTAATTGTTTAAGATTTTTATATCCTGGTATCACGTAGCAGTAGCAAGATAGTAATAATTTATTTTAAAGAAAACTTTAAATACAAGCTTTTAAGCTACTGAATATCATGTATCAGTAGAGTACCAGCCAAAACAAGTAAAATGAGCCCAAACATGACGGATCTATCTTGTTTAGCACCAGAGTTCCTATCCTTCCGAATCCATCATCAGATCATCTCCATTTTTCCATGTTATTGTATTGTCACGCTATATACATCTGAGCACAAAATATCAGCTCAATAACCGGGAAGCTTTGTGAAACATTGTGCTTTGTAAAATCTAAAGCTTTTAAAAAGAGTCGAAACACAATATTTAGTACAAGAGTTCTTATGCCTTCTAAATCCATCATAAGATCAGTTCAACCATGTTATTGGATTGTTAAGCGATATATGTGTAAGTGCAAAATTTTAACTGGATCGGTAACCGGAAAATTTGTCAAATTCAACTTACAACATTCCACCTGAACTTACATAAACTTATTCAGACATTCGCGGTTTTCTCTAATACTTTCATGCATTTTCAACGGGTTCTTACCACAATAGTTAATTAATTGAGTTGTCTCGATATTTCATCGTTGTTCCAAACGTCATGATCATGAGAAGACTGGATACTGCAGGTCGATTTAAGAGCAAAAAATCTGTCTACCCTCTTTCTCGTTCGCTTTTGGGTAGTACGTTGAAATATCAAGACAACTCAATTAATTAAATATCATGATAAGAACCCGTTGAAAATGCATAAACTTACATAGTTACCTCCAGCGCAAGTTAATTGAAACTTTAAAAATTGATTTTACTTCTTTATTGAGTCTAAATCTTGAAGTAATGAATCTTTCAATATTCATAATGTGGGAATTTAGTGACGTTGGTTTCTTCTTAGCTAATTTTACACTTTTTTTTATTAAATTCAATAATAAATTCAAATTATCAAGCTGAAAAATTTTTATAGATTGAGTTAGAAATTTTTATTATTTTATCAAAATTTTATCAAGTTTGGACATATCCTGAAACATGCAAATAGGTTTTCAAGTTAAAATTCAAATTTTAATACGTATTTTGTACTTTTTGTATCGATAAAATATATAATTAGAAAAGTGTGTGCTACAATTTTGCAGTTTGTCAGTTTTGAATACTATAAAATTTAGCTTGGTTTCTTTGATGTTTTTTTAAAAAAAATTATACCCTGAGTTTTTAAAATTGAGAAACTTAAACAGGAAATGAGTTTGGTTAATACTTAAATATTGTTCAAAAGTAATTCGAAATTTGAATTCAATTGTACAGTACAGTGAAAATAAGTAAAATTTACTTACACCAAAACTAATAAATACTTTTTACGAAGCTTTTAAGTTTATTGTTAACTCATCACATAGTACAAGTGTTAATTATAATTTGTTTTCACATATTGTTCACACGACTGCGACTTGGTTTTATTGTGAAACTTGCGACCTTTCCTTTTAGCTATATTTTTATTGAAAAAATTGAGATTTGAAGATTTACAAAATGACTGATACAGGGTTACCAAGTAATATTTTCTATTCTCCCTGATGTGGACTCTGCTCATATTCCGTAAAAATTACATCAAGCTTTCAGAAAAAAATAAGAAATTTGAATGCTAATTTTGATTGTACCCCGATATATCATACTATTGCAAGAAACAACTTTTGATTAACAATAAATTAAATCTCAAAACCTTTTTATTTTAGTCAAAATTTTCGAGTTGATTTTATTTTAATGTCTAATGTTAACATAGTTTACTTCACTTCACTTTATTTATGGCGCCCTGCCGTGTTAACATAGTTATTTGTCAAACTATTGATAAATTATATTAATTAACTAGACCAGATAACCTTTTCGATAGCCGATCTTGAGATTTAGGTTTCGAGATCGTGAAGCACGACGCTAGTTGTTGGAAATTTTGCCTAGTTTCGTTTTGTGAAACTAAGTTTCTTCGTTAAATTGGCCTGTTAAGGCAAAAAAATGCAAAGGGTCCTGAATGTCAAAAGTTCGCGAAAACTTTATTTTTCCTAGAATCTGAAACAAGAAAAACAAACTGGCAACACTGAAATTAAATTTTTCATAGATAACACCCGAACTGATACCACAATTTTTCTGATTTAAAAGCATTGACAGCAGAGCGATTAGCCAAAAACATTTTGAATTTGCTAATGAACGGTTCTGTAATCAGTTATTGAAATTAATATACATGATTTGAATTCGAAAACCTTTTTTCAATAAACTTCAGAAAACAATATGTTAAAGAAGGTTTGTTTCTGACATGAATAAATACATTAATTCCAGAAACCAATTAATGGTTCAATCGTAAAATACTCAATTGTAACCCGATTACGTTAATAAAGGTTTATTAAAACAAACGCTTTCATGTTCCAATCAACATATCGTTAACAAAAGCCAAAAATACAATTAACTGACAATTTTATGTACTTTTTTTCAGGCATTCTTGAATGTACCACTCGCTTCAATACTAATAGGACGTAGATTTATTTATTACAGGAGAACCCATTGATAGGAATCAACAATAACACATTGAAAAATTTTAAACAAAATTCTACTTCTACTTTCATAAAGACTGAGTGTAAAGTTTTTATTCGAATGTTATTAAAATGTATTTAAGTGCTAAAATATTTTATTATTTTCTAGGAAAGGTGAGTTTGAAGATTGGGCTGACGAAATGGCAAGAAAAGGTTTATTTCAATCTGTTCCGGCAGCGTCTTTGAAAGATAACGCCCCGAAAAAATAATTGATTGTTTATGTAAGATGTTTAATGGAAATAAAACTCATAAAAAATGTAGTTTCTTGCTTATTTTAAATAGTTTGGATTGACTTATTATAGTTAACTAGCTGCCCTGCGCAACTTCGTCAGCGTTGCAAAGGGGTTCGAACAGTACTCGCAATCACAGCTCGCAATGACGTCGCGTTACTATTATTTGCGCGGCGCGAAGTGCACATATTCATTGCGTTTTATACTCGTCATAACTTCTAAACGAAAAGTCCGATTGGAATAAAACAAAAAGTAATTTACTTCTATATTAATACTCTTGATAACAAAATACTTAATTTGGATAAGGGTTAATATAACGATACTCATTTAACGTTAAATTCAATCTCGGGACGAAATACTATTTTAATAAACATAAAAGCGGTTATTGTGACTAAAATATGATAGTTAGATATATGCTGTCGCGGACTTTTTTGTTTGTCTTCAAAAGACCTAAAAACCCGTAGTACATCATTTTGTTCTATTGTCAATAGTTTTTGCAGCGTACGCATAAATAGGTTTTTGATTTTTCACCTTTTGTTACATATTCGATATTTTCATGCGGAACCCTAATTTTTTTGAAAATAAAATATAGTCTATAACCTTCCTCGATAAATGGACTTTCCAACAGTGAAAGAATTTTTGAAATCGGACCAGTAGATCCTAAGATTAGCGCGTTCAAACAAACAAACAAACAAACAAACTCTTCAGCTTTATAATATTAGTATAGATAAGTCTCCGCTCTTCAATTCAACTGACAATCAACTATCAAGCAACAATACAATAATCGCTACTCTAAAAATTTCGCGACGGCAAAGAGTGCCGAGGGCGTAACGCGTCGCGCCGTACCTCAAAATCCCGTGCTGGGTTCTGGCCTCAGCAGGGGTTCGGACGCTAAGTGTGAGCGATTGGAGGTTTTAGTTCGGATCAACTTCCACATACCGCGGGGCGGGTGGGGATCCGGTGATATCCTACAACCCAAAAAAATAATCATAATAAATAATTTGGGATTATAGGTACGAGATAAGTACTATAATTACCTACCATACAGTAAACACAAATATGACTTAGTGTTTTAAACATAAACTGCAATTTAAATTAAATACTATTGAGACTGATACTACTATAACAATTGTTGGTATACTAAATTCATTAGTATGTATGATGAATTTAATGAATAGGTTAAAATGAGATGCGTCACTCAAGAATTAACAGCAATAGTAATTATTCCTTTATTTTCGTAATTCTTTTCTTTTGCGTATAATTCGCAAACAAGTGTTGGAAGTGAATTTGTACTGACTGAAAATGGTTTTCATATTGTATTAGATTAAAATAATTTTGAAACTGGTACTGAAAATAGTGTGATGCTGTACAGTTCCAATGTAATAGGAAATTTACTAGCAGTTGAAGCATATTAATTATCACTAAGTTTCGGTGGAAAATTATTTTTAATTTCCACAGAACAGGAAGTGAGTCGTGTCGTCAAATTTCGTGGCGGCAGCCAATAAAAGTGACGTACGGTTTTACAAAAACATGGAGAATGTTCATTCTGCCAATCACAACAAACCTTCAGTCAAGCATGAAAGTTGATCTACACAACTTAACAACGACGTAAAGTTGGACCTGCCAACAATAATTTTAAATAAAAGAAAACCAAATTTCTGAATGTTTTATAGGAACAATTATGTTTTAATTTTATTAATAAAGAGTAAAACTTTAAAATGAAAGCCAATTTTCGATGAAATCATTAAATTGAACGACATTTTTTTGACGTTTGTTCAAGAATACATCACACGAGTGTTTGTCTACTGCTAGGTTGTGCGCATGTCAAGTTGAAAATTGCAAATGGCGCCTGTTGTTATTGTTCGTACCGAATTAACTATTTGTAAATTATATACTAATCTTATAAGGGATTTTTCTAATGAACTGGTGTACTGATATGATGCTTTAACTTATTTTAATTCGGTACGATAAGTTTTATGTACGTTTTTAAGTGTTTTGTGTGTTTTTTTCGCATTTTATGTGTGTCATGCAAATGGGGTAAGCTGGAATTATCGGATGTCGCTTAGGTTGTTTTGGATAGTTACAGCAAGAAAATGGAGTGACCTTATGTGTTGAAACGGATAGTGTATAAAGATTATCAGCCATCGTTCTACGTTTTAAGCCTTCAGGCACACGAGGGCGGCCGTAATTTACGAATGATCCATGCTGTGACTGCACTCCCCGTACATTTCAAAATGGCTGCTCTTGACGATATTTGAGCTTTGCGTCACTGGAACATAAATCAGTGGATTCATTTCATGAAGAAATCGCCGTGTTTTAGTCGCAAGTCGCCGGCGAAAAAGTGGATTTGAACGTAGAACACGATCCCGGGTGAGGTCGGACTCTCACAATAGTGTGTGTCATATGTTTTCGGAGTGGACAGTGGTCATAGGACCGATATTGGCTTGCGACCGTGCCGGATTGTGATGTTGCCTTTGATAACCAACGATGGTCCTGTACAAGAGGACGTAGCGATACTAGTCTGTAATTGATCGGAATGTGACATCGTATGAGAGGTGAGTGTTGTTGCTATTATTTACATTCTGTAGGGCATTAGGTTTCGAATTAGTTACAAAATGGACACAGAGTTGGTTGACGAGACGTTGCCGGCCGATGTGTACGTGCCAGCGTCGCGTTCGTCTGAAAAACACATTTTCACGTGAACTGTGTCACTGTGTGCCCTAAAAACACAATATAACCTTCCGCGCAGAAACCTTAGAATCTTTTCCCGGTCTGTTTTCACCCCAACTTTTACTCACTCGAATTTGTCAACACCACATGTACGTGATTCTAATTCGTGAAAAACACGATAGTTCTCGTAAATTTTTCACAGATCGGAAAATTGTGTAGTTAAATTCGTTATGTATATGACCCAATGAACTTTCGTCAGTTTTTATTTTCCACGAAAAATGACGTGTTTTGCTTAAATAACAAACAATAATATTGTGAAATACATCAAAATAAAGTTTGGAAAAGTATTAATTCCCAAACAAATCCAGTATTTCACTTCATAAATAAGTGCTCAGTTGATAAATAAATAAATACTTAACCTCTCTTTAATTTAAAAAACTTATAACATCACAAAACTAAAATTTATCATGAATCACAAAATGTTTTATTAATTTTATGTCAACAACATAACCTCTACCTTATTTGAACGTAAAAATTTGAATACAAAAGGAATTTCTAATAATTCCTGTTCTCATTTAAATTTTGTATATTTATATGCTATGTAAATAAGAGGAAGAAAGATATAATCAAACTGAAAGTTTATTAATATTCATGTAAATTAAAAAGTCCCATTAATTAATTAGATAAATTTTGGTGACGTTCAGTTGTGTTTGGTTATGAAACTTTTACTTTAAATTAGATAATGACGATTCTTTGAACTAGACATTTAAACAATTTTTGGTGGGAAACGATTAAATTTTCTGTTATCTGTGAACTTTTTTCTAGTATATTAAACCGTATTATTAGAGAAAATATCAATTAGTTATTTAGTGTGTTTGGTTTTCTTTAACATTCAGTTTTATTCTAACACTATTTGTTTATTAAAATGAATATATTTTTAAATATTTCTTTGAATCATTTAAGTGTCATTATAAAGTAAATAATGACTGGGAGCCTCATTAAATTTGTACCAATAAATTATAATAGCAGATAGAGCAGAAGATCGGGCTCAGTGGTGTACTTTGGGAGAGGCCTATGTCCAGCAGTGGACGAGTCTGGGCTGATGATGATGATGTTGATGAAATTATAATATTACTAACTTAAACACATTTATTTATATTTTACTTGATCATTTTTAATATTAAAAAAACCATTTGTTTCTAAAACTTTATTATCAGTTAAAAAGTTTTCTAGGATTTCATGTGTAACTTGCCTTACCTATGCCAAAAGGCACTAATTGAAATTTATAAATTTTACTGTGTTGTTTGCTTTTATGATTCTTTTTTGTTTTCACATTTATAACTTTTTTTTTTGTATTGTAGGCAGACAAACTTACGGGCCACCTGATCATAACTGGTTACCGTTGCTCATGGACCTCTGCAATAGAATATTATAGAATTTAAAACTCTTATTTTGTAGTGTAAAAAACTTTTTTAATAATGAAAGCAGTTTTCATGAATTTAATAAACAACATTGAAAGTGCTCATTGATAGAAGTAAATTTTCTTATTCACTGCCTTGATTTCAAACAGCATAACGGCAGGTTCTATGTTTACTAGTATAGGTGACAAAACTCAATTTTACAGGAGACTTATCTCAATAGTCTACACAGAGTAACTTTGGTAGGACCTTTACCAATATAGTAGGTTCTATCTCAGAGAATAATTGGAATTTTAAAATGTAAATCCTGTTCCTGTGCCAACCCATTACTGCCCACTGTTGGGCTCAGGTCTGCTTAGAAGAGGGCTTAGGCATAGTCCACCACGCTTGCCTAGTGTGAAAAGTCGTGGTGGCCGAGTGGTCGAAGCGCGTCCTTCCGAACGGGAGGCCGGCTTTTACCTCTAAATCTAAATGTCAAAATGATTTATGTGCAATTTTTCACAACACCACTGGCTAAAAATGGTGAAGGAAAACATCATGAAGAAACCTGCATATCGGAAAAGGGTTCTAAAAATCCTTTGAAGATATGTGAAGTCTCCAATGATAATAAATAAGACTAAGTAATTTTAAGACTTTTTGCAAAAAAATATGGTTTTCTTCATTTCGTTTGTTGTACCGGTATACCCGTAGGACTCGTCAAAAGTTTTTTATTTTTTGTACATGAAACTTTTTCCCTAACCAGCATTTTTTTCATTCTACTTCCGGTAAAAATTAATCATGACACATGATGGATTATCTCGCTATCAAAATCAGTTTCCTTTCAGCCAAAAAAAATAATTACTTTGGTAATGTTATCACATGTAATAAATACTTGTTTTATATCTGACAGTGTTTATAAAATTTAACTTTCTTCCTTTGATTTACAAATAGTTTGAAATTACTAAAGTACACGATGTATGATCACTCCCAAAAACGAAGGCTGGATTAGTACTAGTGATACCTAGGATGTTAAGCTTATTGCAAAAAAACTCGTCTGAACGGACCGGTTATCTGGCTTATCATCACAGGTATCACTAGTACTACCACCAGTCTTCGTTTTCGGGAGTGTTCTTTATCCACCCCATATAGGGATATTTTAGTTACCTACATTGAAAGTTAGTAATAGGATAAATGTAATCATAGTTCAACCATAGTTATTAAATTATATTTCAAATCCTTAAATATATTTTCTTTTATTGTTTTTCTGTGATCTGTCAAAGATTTATTAGCCAGCATATTTGTACCAAGCTTTTTAATTATGTTTTAATTATTGAAATAGTTATTGATGGTACAATATGCCAAATAAACGTATAATAATCATAAGAAACTCAATTTTAATATTCACAAGAATGTCTTCTGATGAATGATCTAAAAACTTGTTCTGTATTTGAAATTGTAATCTAACAAAAGTAAAATTATTAAACACAAATAATTGACAAAATTTTATTTAAAAGTCTGATTCAAATTTAGCGGGGAAAATATTACGCGCGCGATAAACACGCCCGCGCGGATTAGGACTCATAGTTTAGATGACAATAACTACGGACGGGTTGAACTTGGTTGACGTTTTCTCTGTTGTAGCAAACAGAGAAGGAGGTAGTTTAACTCTTACTAGGAAGTGTATAAGTTTTTACTCAAAATTTACTTAAGCAACACTCAAAATGGTTCCGCTGAAAACTTGTTTTAAGTGGTCGTTCGCACGCGACTTTTTAAAAGCTCTAACTTTTCTCTATTCAATTTAATTGCCCATTAAAGGCTTCAAAATACTTAAAATGCAACGTTTTTATATAAACCCGATTAATATCAAGTTGTATTTTGAACCTGTTGATGACATTGTAGTCCCAGGACGCTGAGTTTGAGCAGCAGGAGGGTTTAGTGCGGTTCGACTCACGTCCGTCCGACGATTTCCACTTGTTCAAAAATAATTAAAAATAAAACACTTTCATTTTTGGATCCGTGTTTAAAAAATTTACTGTGCGTTTTTGCATGCATTTCTTTTCTTTATGAATTGATTTCGATGATTCCTTTTTTTGGTGTCGGATTGAAGTAGGGTTGCCAGGTGTTAGGATAAAGCAGGGCATACATAGGATTTTTGATTGCTTGTCCGGCCAAAATAAGCGGCATCCGGCCTGTTAGGATTTAGGTAGGATTTTTCAATTTCGAAATTCCATTTATCAAAACTACATCCAGAAAGAAATAGTAGCTTGATTTTGCTTTTGTTTTATTAAAATGCAATCAGAAAATCCCGGATTTCCATTTTTTTTAAGTAACACCAAAATTTTTTTAAAAATGTGAGGCGCCCGGATTTTTCGGTCGAATGTTAGGACAAAATAAAAATAGTTTTACACTTTTTATAAAAAAATGGACAAAAAAAACAAGATGTCCGGATTTTTTACCCAAATGTCAGGACAAACTCACAAGTCTGTCCGGCTTTTGCGTCTGAGGACCTGGCAACCCTAGATGGAAGTCGGTCGTTTTCATTACTCTATTGTTTTTTCATGAAATGTTCGAGGTGCTTACAATGTTTGTCGATCGTTTTTCCAGTATGGCAGCGGATAGCGACGGGCCAGGATCGGCGGGCGGCGGCTGGTGCGGCGTGGTGGTCACGTGCGAGGGAGACCTGCGCGATCCTCGTTTCCCGGCGCGCCTGCGACGCTTGCTGCGCGATCTGCGCGCGCTGCTCGCCGACCCGCACCCGCAGCATCTTAAAGTTAACAAGGTATATACGAAAATTAGTTTTAAGTCACACGACGTAGGGTTCAAAATGCAATCTTCGGTAAACTGCTACACGATTTGTTGGCCTTTGTTGGCCGAACCGCAGCAGTACAGTTAACATACACTTTGCCAAATACGCACCAATGTCAACAGATTTCAAAAGATGTAAGGAAAATAATAAGAGGACCGGTAATCGTAATTAAATGACTGATGTGATGTGACTTTCCGGAGAGGCTCTCCAGTGCAGTACAGTGAATTTCATCTAGACAAAAAATAACACTTGTTTTTAAACTTATTCAGACACTCGCGGTTTTCTATAATACTTTCATGCATTTTCAACGGGTTCTTACCACGATATTTAATTAATTGAGTTGTCTCGATATTTCAACGTTGTTGCAAACGTCATGATCACGAGAAGACTGGATACTGCGGGTCGATTTAAGAGCAAACAAATCTGTCTACCCTCTTTCTCGTTCGCTTTAGGGTAGTACCACTGGAACTCGAACTCACATCACGACACACCACACTCACTGTATCTACAAGACTCTCTGAGCATGAACCCTTAGTGACTGTTGTGTTTAGCACTGGATTCCACATACTAAGAAGAACTCGTTGAAAATGCATGAAAGTAAAACTTATTTTTGTCCAATTTTATGTCATATCGCGATATTTAGACGATTTGTGTTTTCGACGCCGCTGTAGGAAACAAAATTTGCTAAATAAAGTAAACTAATTTCCAAAACATCGTGACGTGAAAAAAATACACGTGACAAAACCCCCAGCACGATGATTAAAAATCGTTCGAAAATATACCAAGTCTCCATTTCGCTTTAGTCAGGCTATGATCAGACACCAACATTGGTCAGTAAATTCAGGAATGGGTTGGTTGGCTGAAGAGTTTGTTTGTTTGAACGCGCTAATCTCAGGAACTACTAGTCCGATTTCAAACTTCTTCTTCTACTAGTCTTTCAGTGTTGGAAAGTCCATTTATCGAAGAAGGTTATATTTTATTTTCAAAAAAATTAGGGATCCGTATGAAAATATCGAATATGTAACACAAGGTGAATAATTGAAAACCTATTTATGAGTACGCTGCAAAAACTATTGACAATAGAACAAAATTATGTACTACGGGTTTTTAGGTCTTAGTAAGACAAACAAAAAAGTCCGCGACAGCATATATCTAACTATCATAGTTTAGTCACAATAACCGCTTTTATGTTCACGAAAAAAAAAAATCGTCCGTAGATTGAAATTAAGTTAAAATAGTATCGTTATATTAATCCTTATCCAAATTAAGTGTTATGTTATCAAGAGTATCAATGTAGATGTAAATTACTTTTTGTTTTATTCCAGTCGAATTTTTCGTTGAGAAGTTATGACGAGTATAAAACGCAAAAAAATATACTAAACGCGGGCCGCCCAAATAACAACATTGCGAGTACTGTTTGAACCCCTCTGTGACGCAGACGAAGTTGTGGGGGTCATCTAGTAAAATTTATAACTAGACATACGTCGTCTTACGCAAAGTCACACCAACTAAACATTACCAAACTTTAAAAAAAAAATCAGGTCATTTCATATTCGGTGTCAAAATTATTGGAACGAAGTTCCTTATCGCGCGTTATCGAAAGGGGGCTAGACGGAAATTCTTATGAAAAAGTTGTCACGACACTTTGTTTGGTTTAGATGATTATCGCTAGATGGCGCTGTGATTAAAATATTTTATTTAAGTTATAATAATTAATTAGTTTAAAATGTCTGTCTCTCTCTCTCTCTCTCTTATACTATAAGAGACGTTTTAAACTAACTAATTATTATAACTTAAAAAAAAATGCGTTAGACTTATTTTTCCATTACACTTGTAAAAATATTTATTTTAATTTAAAGAGACTAATCGAATTTAAAATTACATTACAAAGAAAAGTCCACAATGTCAGTTCTTCTCAGACCAATAGTAGACTTGTGAATTCATAATGTCAACAAGTGTGATGCTTTAAGCAAGTGTATTGTGTACAAAAATTAAAACAGCTGACTTCCTTTCAAGAAAAGTACAGTTGTATAAGTTCTCTCAAATTCTGATTTCCTTAAAATGGTTTTGGGTACAGTGGATTTATGGCCAAAGGGAGATCTCCGACCGGACGAGGTAGTGTATGCCCGGTCAGGCCCACTATAGTAGATTTCAGATGTCGTATATATGCGAAGATTTCTGCAAATGTCGTAACCGCGATTCAGGATCTCGCGCGTTATTATTGGTCGCCACAATGGTTGAAAAATGACTTGTCGAAAAACAACTTAGCACCACTTGTAGTTTTGGAATTGGTTAAACTTTTTTTAAGTCATATGGAAGTTAGCCCTCAACGATAGTCGTACATACACCATACAATATGAGAAAAAAAAATTGTTTCCATAAATAAAAGTGGTTCCAACTTTTATTTTGACAGCTAGTCCAAAGTTATAGATCCACAGATTTTTGATTTGATTATAACATATTATTGGAACGAAGTTCCTTATCGCGGAAGTTCCTTTACCTTAATAGACGGAAAAAATTCTTACGAAAAGTTGTCACGACACTTTTTTGTTTTAGATGATTATCGCTAGATGGCGCTGTGATCTAAATCTTTTAAAACACGTTCCTTATCGCGCGTTACGTTAGGAAAAAAAAATATAAGATATCAATCGAAAGGAACTTCGTTCTATTCGGGTGTCACATGACACCTCTCAAGTTTTTTTTTTGTAATTTTTATTTTTCCACTAATGAATTAACCATAAAAACTGTTTAGTTGTAATATTATCTTATTATACTGTTTCCCAAAAAAAAATGTCTTTAAAGTTATTTCAAATCACTTTCGGTCCAGGTGGAGCCATGGAACTCGGTCCGTGTGACGCTGTCGGTGCCTCGCGCGGCGGCGGCTCGGTTGCGCGCGCTGGCCGTGGGCGGGGCTCCTCAGCTGAGGGCGCTGGGCATACTGTCGGTGCAGCTGGATGGAGACGCCTCGGTGTCGCTGAGGCTGCAGCACGGGGCGGAGGTCACCATCAGCGCGGACGGTGATGGTCTGTGTTACTATTTGGTTTTGTAGATGTCGTGGTGTAACTATGATTGTTGAGTAGCTGTATTTTGTCATAAAGTGATTTTGATTGTAAATTTGTTATTAAATTAAAACTTAGACGATTTTACTACAAAAAAATTCGCCGTTTTACTCTTATCTAGTTACAGCTTACGTCTGAATCTGACATCGATATTCTATTTGAAAATCAATTAACTTCAATTTTAGCAACAATAATAACATTTCAACAGACGCAAGCACCTCAAGGGCCCAACCGAACGCGGAGTTACTAGCCGGACTCGAAGGGATAGGGCGGCTCATAGAGACAGCGGAAGGGGCGTCCACCTCAGCCGAAAGCCCTTCGTCCTCCAATCAGAGTAATAACTTCAAATCCCCGAACACTGTCTGTCCAATGGACGGGAAGATACCTCAGAATATTCCGACTCCTACCACGGATAGGTGCGAGTTTCCTTTCGGCAGTATGACCCAGGCCAGGGTTATACATAGGAAGGAGAATACTTTAGGTATGTATTTTATTTTATTTACTAGATGACCCTCGCAACTTCGTCTGCGTCATAAAGGGGTTCAAACAGTACTCGCAATGCCGTCGAGTTATTATTTTCGCGGCTCGCTGAGTCCCACATATTCATTGCGTTTTATACTCGTAATAACTTCTAAACGAAAAGTCCGATTGGAATAAAACAAAAAGTAAATTTATTCTACATTAATACTCTTGATAACAAAATAATTAATTTGGATAAGGGTTAATATAACGATACTCATTTAACGTTAAATTCAATCTCGGAACGAAATATTAAATTTTAAAAACATAAAAGTCGTTATTGTGACTAAACTATGATAGTTAGATATATGCTGTCGCGGACTTTTTTGTTTGTCTCCAAAAGACCTAAAAACCCGTAGTACATCATTTTGTTCTATTGTCAATAGTTTTTGCAGCGTACGCATAAATAGGTTTTCGATTTTTCACCTTTTGTTACATATTCGATATTTTCATGCGGATCCCTAATTTTTTTGAAAATAAAATATAGCCTATAACCTTCCTCGATAAATGGACTTTCCAACAGTGAAAGAATTTTTGAAATCGGACCAGTAGATCCTGAGATTAGCGCGTTCAAACAAACAAACAAACTCTTCAGCTTTATAATATTAGTATAGATATGCTATTCCACCCCATTTTTTTTCTAATTTAATCTTTAGTTTATAAAAACCCATAAAAAATATTATTAATTTTTAAGCCAAATTAAGCTAAAATTTTGCCATTTTAAATTTGGCGAAAAAATGTCACCAAATGCACAGCCATCTTTGGAACGTCATTTGTGCGTCCCTCACAGATTAAACAGCGGTGTAAACACTACTGTACAAGTGACGTCACATTACAAGCCATCATGGCGTTTTTGAAATTCGAAGCACAGATAAAAAAACACGAATTTTAAAATTGTAAAATAAAATATATTTTGCCTTTTTATGAGTAGAAATTAACTTTAATCACTTGTTTTTTCATAAATCTATGAAAGTAACTTAATTTTGTATTTTTATTAGCATGGTGTCTATTTTATTTGTGCTTAGTTTGCACGTAAAATATACTTACAACGCACTTAATTAAATGATTTAAGTTTAAAGCAGTGTGGATTATTAGGAAAATTTGTAACATATTTCCAAAGCAAAACTTTACTACACTTTGATCTGAAATCGTTTTCGAGTATCACCTATTTGGCCCCAATATTGTCCTCGTAAATCAATCAATTTCTACAGACTCAGTCAAACTTGCAAACTCCACAGCTCGTCACAAATGTGATTACTCGTTTTTTTGACCCTACACTCATCACACTCAAATATTTCCATGTACCATATAGGCCCACGTAAGACCCCCTACAATCGAATTCGTCCACCTCTCAACATCATCAATTCCGCTTGACCAAGCATACATTATCACACTATCACATAATTCCAGGTATCACCCCGCCGGCCCCCGTGCGACCCCCAGGGGACGTATTCGCGCGACCCTCGACGTCGTTCACGGGACCCCCGCCCCCGTACCCGGCCCCCTCGCCGTCGACGCCACCCACCGTGGCGATGTCGTCGCCTTTGCTCGTGAATTTGCTTCAGAATGATGCACCGTCGCCTCAGCCCAGGCCGAAGCCGCCACCGCACCCAGCCAAGCTGGACAGGCTTGAGGATGGACAGGTTAGTAGGGGATTTAGGGTCAAGTTGAGTAGGTGTTAAGTTAGTGAGATGTCTATCAAATATTATCGCGATAATGCAATAGACTTCATTTTTTTAAGACACTTGTGAAAATATTGTATATAAATTTCTAAGTAATAGTTTTAAGTTGTTAAGAGTTTCACTCCAGAAATTGATTTTTTTCTAAAGTACTTTAACAGTATTTTGTATTATCGACGATTGAAACACTTGCTAAATCAGACAGTTCCTTTAATTTGGATCTAAGTACAAACGAATACTCAACACTGACATCACGTCTTCCAGGTGGAGTTAGCGGTGGGTCGTCCGTTCGAGTACCGCGGTCCGCGCACCCCCGCCCCCCTGCGTATGCCGCCGTCCCCCGCGCCGCCCTCCCCGCGCCCCGCACCCCGCCCCACCCCCTACATCCGGCGGGCGTTCCCCGCGCGACCCCCCGTCACGTACAGAACAGTGTCACCGAACGCGACGGTCAGAACGAGGTTTTACTCGACGGAGTTTGGTCCCCCGCCGCCGTATCGAGGGGCGGTGCCGAGGCAAGCCCCGCCCCGTGCGGCCCCGCCCCCGGCGCCCACCCCGCCTCCCTCGAGGGTCACGGCGGAGGATTTGCAAGCGTTACTGCCGCCGCCTACGACGTCTATGGACCAGAAAACGCAGTCTAGTTTTCAGGTAAGTTGTTTATTGATGGTAAAATTTTTCAAGTCAAAAGCACTGTAATTAGTCAATTAATTACTTCATAAATATGTCAAAAGTACTAAATATATCGTTAAAATACGATGTTCTTCGCACTAGTTCCAATGTCATCATAACACCATGCTAATTGTTTTGGTCGAGTACAAACTCTTTTATACTGTATATGTAAGTATAGTCGTCAAATTCAAAATAACCTTAAAACAGTCTAAGAATTTGCTTAAATTTTACAGGAATTCCAAAGGTATCAACAGCAGTACATTGCTTTACAAAGAGCGAATTCGAGAAGCGCCGCTGGCTCGTCGAGCGGGTCAGAGTGGGGCGAACCTTACCGAGACTCACTGTCAGGGTTACAATTACCGGAACTACCCGACACAGACCTCGACCAGCTGTTACCAACGCTCGGTGCGGACCTCAACCTCGATGACCCCGCACTGTCGGCCATTTCTGACCTCGACGGAGCCGGGAAACTAGATCTACTCTACGACGGTGGTACAGCACCCACGCCAGACTCCATCCTACACGAGATAACGGGCCAGTTCCCGCAGGTCAACGGACCTTACGAGCAACCTGAAGTGCCTTCTAAAGAGATTGAGAGTGAGACGAATTTTATGCCGCCCCCGCCGGTCCCGCAGACTAAGTACCAAAACGTGAACGCCCCTTTTAAGTCGCCGCCGACGTCCTTCGCGACTACCAGTACTTCTGAGCGAGGTCAGACTGTGTCAGGTCACGTGCAAGCCCAGGCCGGTCAGTCCTCCATGCCTCCGCCCATGCGCCTGCCGGTCCGCTGCGGCTCCGTCAGCACGGCCACTGTGGGCTCGCAGGCCACGGCGCAAGAGATCGAGGAGCAGAACAAACAGTACCTCATCAAGACCCTCATGAGGGACGACGACTCCCCGCCGCCCGCGTTACCGCCCCCTCCGCCCCCGGAACAAGAGAAGAAGGAAGAGATAACAGTAGCGCAGTGCAAACTCAAAGAAAACGCTACAGAAGTACCGGAGATGTTTGGGATAGCGAAATCGATACCAGAAAACGACAAAAAAGATGACGAATCAAGAAAGAAGTTAGTAAAAAAGGACGATAAGTTGGTCGCGCAGAAAGGCGGGAAGCCGCGCGTGGCTGGAGCTAAAGAGAAACCTGCTATACTCAAAGACAAGATAGTAAGAGACGGGAAATCCACCAAAGTTGCCTTGCCGAGGCCCGCGGTCACCAAGCCAGCGCCGCCGACCGACCCTCCTAAATCACCTCCCGGAGAAAAGGAATCAATTAAACTCAGACTAACAAAAACCAAACTCGATAAAAACGAGCCCGTTGTCCCGCCTGTGTACAAAGCAGACGTCAGTTTCGTGAACCAACAGAAGGGCGAGAAGTCAGAGTCTGAACTCAGGGTGCCGCCCCTCCATATCAGTTTAAAAGGACGAAATTCGGCCGTCATTAAAAACTCGAAGAAAGAGAAAAAGAAGTTTAGCCCCGGCGACTTACACACGAAGAAGGTGAAAATCAAGAAGGGCGATGATGAAAAACCTCACAGGCGGGAGTCGGAAGAGTCTGTAGCCTCAAAATCTGACGTCACAGAAAACAAAACGGACGAATATTTAAACGCTAAAAGCAAAATTAACAATCACTACGATGGCGAAATCAAAAACGAAATACAAGGAGACAACAACGTCGTGTATCGCATGAAAACTATATCGAAAAACGCTCACATTGTCACCAAATCGCACGACTACAAACTAAACAACAAGGTGCAAATGGATTTAAAAGTGAAAAAGAAATTCAAAATGTTCAACGACGACAAAACTGAAAAAGACAAAGAATGGCGGAACGATTTGTTAGAGAAGGAGGGTAAATACGCCCAAAACGAAGGTTACAGAGAGCCCAATAATCATGAAGCTAAAAAGAAGGTACCAAGCGGGAACGATGTGAAATGTGATAACTCCAGTGACGGAAAAATAGTGCAATCGGACACAGAGTGTGACAAAAGTGCAAGTGAAAAGTGTAAAGTGGAATGGACGCTCATTGAAGGCGAAAACAGAACTTCAGAAAGTGATAATAAGTTGAAACGGACACTAACAGACAGTGCAATTACTTCACCCAACGGTCTTCTAACTTCTGAAAAGAAACGGAAGACCAGTAATAGTTCCTTAACAGGTACGTAGATTTTGCATTAAATGCTTCGAATTTTCAGGTTATGTTGTCGCACGAATGTTCGTATTATCGCGATAAAATACTTTAATTACTGTCAATCTACTTATCCACTCAACTGGGAACGTCACTATTCGCTAGATGGCGAAACTGGGGACTTCGTTTGGAATCAATACCGTGTTTGAGCCCCTTTTTAAAAACATTTTTTTCCAATAATTATTAATTTTGATTTTTAATTAAACCTTATATTTTTGTAAATCTTTATTACTAAACGACGCTGTATTGCATTTTCAGCGAAAATATATCATCTCCGTAAAATATGAGACAATTAAAAATGTAAACAAAACAAGTTTTAGAACTGTGCTCAATTTTGGCTCCTGCCACAGACTTGACAAAAGTAAACAAACCAATTTGGTTGCCGATCCCAGTTGAGTGGATATACTGTACAGTGACATAAAATAACAGAGTTTTTGACAACTGGCCACACTTAGCGCTAATACGAATATTCGACTAGTCGAGATAATTTAACCTTTGTAAAATAGAATAATGTTTGTTTACTGTTTTTTATAAGTAAAATGTTGATTGCTAGTATCAAATGTACAACATTACCTTTTAGAGATGTTTTTCTATTTCCTTTTATTGCTTATTTAGTTTGTCATTGATGGCAATTTCGGGGGCGTCGATAAATTACAAGAGGTTTTTAAGGGGGGGTTGTCGAGTCAAATCTCATCTAATCTTACGTTTGTCTTGGCAAATACCACGCATTTTTTTTTCTGATTGAAACAATAAAAAAAATCTACCATTTTGGTTCATTTAATCCAAATTGTACATGCTTAAAATTTGTTTTTTGACGTGACAACGTGTTATAAATTGGTTTGCCGGGTGACACTTCACTTCACTGCGTTACGCTCCGCTCACGTTATGCGCTCACAATGAGAGCGAGTGAGAGGCACGCGTGCCGCGTCACTTTTTATGTCTGTCTCTCTCGCTCTTAGGCGGGTTAACCATGCCCGAGTCGTTGTCACGTAAAACTTTCGCCCGTATACCGACTTTACAGGCAACCAATTTTTTTTATTTTTAAAATAACAATCCAACGCGTTTACGTAAGAAACTCACATTTTGAAAAATCTCACGTGAGATTGGGGGATGGGGGAGGGTTGGATAAAATCTCACGATATCTCACCAGGGAGGGAGGGGGGATCAGAAAATTATAAAAAACAACTCATGTAATTTATGGACGCCCCCTATGATTAGGGTATAAAATATTTAAAATGCTGACTAGATGTGATATTAAAAAACAGTGTTAACACAAATAAAATATGTATAGGCCTAATTATTATGATTGTGTGAAATCTTACAAAGTATTAAAAAAAATAACTTTTTTGTTCTATTTTATTTTGATAAAGAGATAGCTCATTGATAATATTACGACATCGAAGGATTATAATTTGATGAATGATCTTCGCAAATCAATGTGTATTCATTTGCTGAAAATACTATACTCCACTATGAGGCAAAATATTTATTAACATTCATTTTAATAATAATTAACCTAAACTAACAAAAGAAAACTTTTTAAATACAAGCCTTTAAGATCCTGGATATCATGTAGCAGTAGAGAGTTAGCTAATAAAGTAAAATGAGCAAAACACGACGGCTCTATCTTGTTTAGTACAAGAGTTCCTAGAAGTGTTAGTTCCTAGAAGTTGTCAAATTTGGCTTGCAAGATTCCACCCGAACTTACATAGTTACGTCCAGTGCAAGTTAATATAAAGCTTGTAAAAATAATAGCAATCATCATTTATCTTTCGTGTAACGAACAGCACTGTGCAAGTGGACATACTGAGATTGCTGAATACCTTTTTAAGAACTGGCAATATCAAATTTATTTGCTTGTGTGTGCCAACTTGGTAAACAATAAAATAAGTAAAATTTCTTGCGCAGTATTGTTTGGTGAGCACAACTTAGATAATAATATTATACAGGGTGATTTCTTAGTGAGGGTACATATTGAAGGTCATGGTAGCTGATGGTTATATACGACCAGTAAAAATATTATTACCAAAGAATATGGCTAAATGCCTTAGTAATCGCAACTTAAAAATATCTAAAATTCTTGCAAAATGGTGGTTTTTCGGCAGCTAATGCGTGTGGCCGAGGTGTGGGGTGCGCGGGATCACTGTAGGTTGTTAGTCAACACTCTTATTCGAAATTCTTTATGTTTGAGGTAGTTTTGTCTAATTTAGAAAAAATGTAATTTTAACTATTTTTTGTAATATTCCGTATTAGAATAGAGTACTCATCACCCTCCTGCAATATGTACCTTCTTTAAAAAATCACCCTGTACTAGGACTATCTAATAGAAAACTTTTCTAAACAAACTTTCCCGCTACTAAAATACACTGATACACTTAATATGATACAAAACTCTGGGGAGATAATGTAAAAAAATCCATAGCAATATTATGTAGATCTCAGTTGAAATACGAAAACTTCAACTGCAAAAATAGATAATTGTTTAAATAAAACACGTTAAGCAACCACATGTCTCAATATGAGACACACATGAGAAGTAAGAAGATAGTATATTGTAAAATCAGAAAGTACCTCCAAAATTCGCTTTTTCCAAATTTTTTCTGCATGATTTGCGATTTGCATGTTGTAATTTGAATTGAAATGTTTGAAATTCTTCAGCACAATGAAAGGCGTTTATAATGTAGTGTCAACGGGCGAGTGGTCTCCATTACATAGTAGTGCGCTGTAGGTCGGCCGAGGGAAGCTAAGCCTCGCTCCGAAGCCCTAACACCGTACTTTCTCCGCGGATCGCATGGCTCTTATGTGCGTAGGAAACCGTATCGCCATTTACCTATTAAAATAACACCAACACAAATAACCTTTGCATTTGTTTACACACTAAAGATTGTTTTCCAGCGAGACAGTCGGGCAATGTACGATGAACTTGTTGCAGAGGTCCCGGGCTCCACCAACGCGGGCACCGTCAGCGCCGGCTCCTCCCCGGGCGGGGTCTCGCCGCGCCGCAAGGAGCGCCCCAAGGACAAGTCCTACTGCAAGCTGGTCGCCGAGCGCGCCGCCGACAAGCTCTCCGCGCGCTCGCCCTCCTCGCAGGCGCAGGGCGAGGACTCCGGCATCGAGTCCATGGACGCGCTCTCAGAGAAGTCGCCCAACCAGGCCAGCCAGTCCCCGCCCGGCCCGCAGCGCAAGGAGCACCTCGACATGCCGCGCTCCACCAGCCCCGCCTCCGTGCAGAGGATCATCGGCGTCCTCGAGCCGCCCGCCGCCCTCTACGACCCCGGCGACATCGAGGCCGAGCTCGCCAAGATGCACGGCGCGCACCTCAACGGAGACCGCGAGCCCACGCCCATCCTGCGCGACGAGCCCGCCGTCTCCGAGCCGCCCTCCTCCGTGCCCGACGACCCCGGCGGCCACGACCCCCCGCCCAGCAGGGTGTCCCCGCCGCTCTACACCTACTCCAACCAGGAGAAAACCGAGCCCGAACCCGAGGTCAAAGAGGAAAAACCCAGCCCCGAAAACGGCGAAGTGAGCGAGAAACTGGAACCGACCATAGAAAGGATACCGCTCAAGGCCGACTTCCCCGACAAAAGCCTGCTGGAACAGTTGCTGATAGAGATCCCGACGCCCGACTACGTCAGCAAGAGACCGGAGTCCCCCTCGCCGTCGGCGCTGGAGCGAGTGGCCAGGAGCAGCGTGCGGACGCGCGCCAGCAGCAAACTGAACAGCCCCGCCGAGCCGCGCCTCTCGCCCGGCAGAGGGAAGACTGAGCGAGCGGACTCCCCTTTACAGAGGAACTGTCTCCGCCCGCCGGACGACAAGGTGAGTCCGCGCGCGATCCCCGTCCCGCGACCCCCCATACCGGTCCCCGCGCTCATTAAAAGAAAACGCCGCGAGTCTGAAAGCTCGGGCGCCTCCACCCTCAGTTGCGAAGAGGGGCTCTCACCCGCTCGACCCAAGAAAAAGCCGCGCAGAACCGACGTTAAACCTCTAGGAGCTCCGACGAAGAATAAGAAAGATTCGGACAGTGACAGTGACGAGCCGTTGATCTGTAAAGTGCGCGGGAAGCCGACCAAGGCGGTGAGAGTGGGTCGCGGGACTAAGGTAGTGGAGGGGATCAGTACGCGGCGCTCGGTGCGGCACGGCGTCACTCCCGCGGCGCCGCCGGTCGTCACCGCCGCCCTCGCGCCGCCGACGCCGGTCACACCCGCGCCGCCGGCCCCCGCCCCGCCCACACCCGCGCCCGTCAGGAGAAAAACGAGAAGTGCCGGTGAGTTAACTATTGCTTTTATTTAATGTATATCATCAGTTAAATTTGATCTGGCTTGCTCGATCAACTAAATTCAATTCAGAGTTACTAAGTTCAATTAATTAGATTTTACAAATAAATAAAAATATTGATCCTAAATTCTACAAATTTAACTACTCAACTAGGAAGCAATAACTGTGTGGCATTTAGGAATATATGTATAAAGTTTACATAAAGATTTCAAATGTTATAGAAACAAACATTTTCAAAAAGATATTCAATAAAGTATAACTAACGTACAGATCTCCACAATTTGTCATTTACAAACAAATATTTTATCAACATTTCAGCCGGCGAAGGCATACCGGGCGTAGTGAGACGTCGTCGCGTGTCACGTGACGGGAAGTGACGTAGGTCGGGCGCGGAGACGGGCCACTCCCCGCCGCGCCTGCTGCTGTGTCCGCTGCTCGACTGACGCTCGACTGACGCTCGACTGACGCTCGACTGACGCTCGACTGATGCTCGACTGATGCTCGACTGACGCTCGACTGAAGCTGGACTGCCGCTCGTGCCTCCACCCTTGCGTGCGCGGCTTAACGCTCATCACAAACAAACAAAGGTATACAGAGTGAAAAATTAATTATAAATCACACAGTTTCGGACTTTATTTCCACAATCACTGGAATCTCACGTTTATATTTGCCTTTGATATTCATGAAAATTAAATAAGAGCTATAATAATGATAAAGTTGAATACTAGTCCGGCGCAAGGGCAAAGCAAATATTTTTTTATTCTATTCTTCAAAGTAGCGTAAGATTTTGGTTTAAAATTAATCGTCGGTTGTGCGTAACAACGTTTTAAAATGGACTCTTCAAAATTAACTCGAATAAAAGAATAAATTCGGTCAAAAGTCCTGTTTAACTGACGAGGAATGTGAATAATTTTATAAATTTTATTTAGTGAACAAATTATGTTACCATTCACTATAATGAGCAATTGACTTGTTAAATGTAATTTAATTTTAAATGGATGCGTCATTTACCTCTGAGCCGCAGTTGATTTGTCGACACGACTTTTACGGTCATATCATAAATGTAACATTTTCCAAATATCCAAAAAAAGTAAGTCCTGAAAGCTTTAATTTTTTTAAATCCCTACTAATATGCAAAAGTAACTCTGTCTGTCTGTTACGCTTTCCTGCTTAAACCAATTTTGATGAAATTTGGCACAGATAATCTTTAGACCCTGAGAAACATAGACTACAATTTATTGCAAAATTATTGTGAAAAAAATTAGTTATAGAGTTTTCGCAGACGACGTCGCGAGCAGTATCTAGTAATGAATAATTTTACAAATAAAACATTTCGATCAATGTCAACATTTTTTTTTTTTTTTTTTTTAGTTGGAGGAAATCCGCGGGGCGGGCGGGGTATGTGGGAGTTGAACCGCACTAAAACCTCCAACCGCTCACACTCAGCGTCGTTACGCCATCGGCACTCTTTCCCGTCGCTCCGTCCCCGGACGCCGAACCGGTAGCCGCCGGCGAATACGGCCACCGGCTCTTTCGGTCGGCGGGCTTTCCGAAGCCCGCCAAGATGGGACCGCGTGTCACCCTCCCGCGGAATACCCCGCTGGGTCAGAACCAGCGTGAGTCGGGGAGTACGCGGTCTACCATCCCCCGGTTGCTCTGACGTAAGGGCGTGTTGAGCGAGACACGGCATCTTCTTGGGTCCCCGCTCGCACTCACATGCGTTGGGGACCCGAAACTCTTAGGATCAATGTCAACTTAAAGAAAAAAAAAACACAGTTGATTTGAGAATGCTTGTGGCTGTAGTTGAATCATTCAATATTAAGCATTAAGCCGCATAATGCGCTCTAGTGCTGTGATTGGAAAACTCCTTTCATGGTCCGGAAATTCGTGTTGACAAATCAGTTTTGCTTGACGCTCAATGGGAAGCCTTAGATCACTAGTGATTAGATATACGTCGATGTAAAAAGGCACTCTTTGTAGGCACGTTGTTATAGTTTTTAAAATACCGGAGATATATTAAAAATGCATAAAAAATAATATTTTCATACGTTTTTGCACGTGAACACGTGACGTATTGCATAAGCGCAGTGTAGGTAAATTAAATTTTTCAAAGTTTCGACGGGAAGATGGCATTACTTTTTTTAATTGCCGCGAAAAAGTTTTCAATCAATATTTACAAACTCCTTCGAACTTTAAAAAAAACAAGATGGCGTCTTCCCGCCAAAATTTGACAGCTGTTATGATTAGCGTTATAGGAATAATTCACGACCAATAAATGTAATTTAAATGAGTGAAACTTCGATAATTTCTTAGTGAAATGATAATAATCTCGACTGAACGTTTCAACAGTTATCCGTTTGGGCTTCCAGTAACTAAATATTTTTTTTCTTCAATTATTGACCCCCATTTTGTTCCCTCCTTTTTTAACTAAACCAAAATCCTTGATCCAGTGATTTTACAAATGAATTTGAGCTTCTTCTTGCATTGTAAATAGGTTATTTCTGAAGCATTTTTAGTAGGAAGCTAGTATTTATTATCAAAATCACAATTTATTTTAACATTTTGAGCGTATTGCAATCCTTTTTTGACATGTTAATTTTGACATAAATTATGGTTAATCTGTATTTTGGACATGGCGTTTTGTTTTTTTTTTAATTTTGATAAAATGAGTTTGCGTGTTCGTTTTACTGTTCCTAGTCGCGCGACAAGAAATCAAAGCAATAATAAGGGATGTGAAGTACTTTTTAGATCACTTTTTGAACAGCTTTTACATTTTTTAGCTTAAATCACGATCGTTCTAATGATTTACACCCTTTTTAGTACTGTATTTTCAGTCCCTTTTCATAGTCCGGGAGCCGACGGCGTCCGTAACCAAATTTCATTAGATGATTTTAATGTGTTCAATGGCCTCTTTGATTAGGATCAATTTGGTTTTTAGAGCTATTGATCGTGGCTGTGCAATGGCGGCGTCGGTTCTCGGACTACATTTAGTTGTGTATTAGGTGATACAGTGATAGCAGTACATGTGTACGTTTAGTGATAGTGTGTAATGAGTAATGTTAGCAAGTCGCCTGATATATCGTGCCCTGTGACGTGCGCTTGAGGCGATCGCTTGAACACGCCCCGGTATCATTTTCATTAAATTATTTTTCGATTCATCCTATGTACAATTTGTAAATTTTTTATGTACAGTCGGGGATATTGATATATGTTACGCGGATCGTATTTTTTTTTTAAATCTTTTTTGTAGGTAGTTGTATATAGGGGCTAGCGAATCGCACGGTTGGTAAATGCAAACGAGCCTTAATATTGCATTATAGTAAATTAATTGTATCATATAATGTAATGAAAAAACTCAGATTGCTGTGTATATGGGTGTAAAGTTATCCTTAGTTTTAATCGTTTTGTTTTTTTTCTTTTCGACTTAAATATAGTTATTTATGCCCGATGAAAATATATATAAATATGTCTATGATATAAAAAAATGGAGAGAAATACAAAATAGTTTTTAAATGATTATAAATATAGTGAATAGGGGGAGAGATAAATAATAAATAAATAAACGACACGATGTCATGGCGTTTCTAGTTTTGGTATGTAAACATAATATTATGTAAATAGCAAGAATAGTGAATATGAAAAAAGAATTGATACAATAAAAGATAACTTTGTTATTCGTTTTTTTTTTCTAGAATGTGTAAAGAGTGGCGCACACAGCCTAGGAATGTTGCCCGTAACTTTTTCATGTTGCTGGCAATCTAAAAATTCTTTTTTTTTATTGTGCATTATTTTTTCTGTAAGTTGCTTTCACTGTCATTTCTAGATTATTTTTTAAATCATTATAATTATATTCGTAATGTACGATGAGTCATGGTGAATTATTATCATATTATTATGAATGAAAAAGAAAAAAATAAGGAATATTATTGTTCTGCTATTATTAAATTTGTAAAGTTAGTTTATTAATAAATGAATAAAAAAATTGCTTGTTTTTTAATTTTATTGTATCCTTCCTTGGCGTTGAGTTGGAGAAGATTCAGGACTTTTCTCCTTATATTGTATCCAGTAGCGTGCAGTTCACACAAGTTAATATGCACTGCATACCATCTTTCAAATTTGGTTGAAAATGTACATTAAAAAATCGATTAAACGCTGTAAATTTAATCAAAATACATGGGATGTTAATATGTGGAAAATTACTCACATTTACATTTCTGCATACCCTGATTTAAATATGGATGCACGCCACTGTGTACTGTACTAACCCATTACTGCCCACTGTCGGGCTCAGGTCTCCTCAGAAGAGGGATTAGGCATAGTCCACCACGCTTGCCCAGTGCGGATTGGCGACTTCACATATCTTCAAAGGATTTTTAGAATCCTTTTCCGACATGCAGGTTTCCTCACGATGCTTTCCTTCACCGTTTTTAGCCAGTGGTGTTGTGAAAAATTGCATATAAATCTTTTTCACATTTAGATTTACAGGTACAAGCCGGCCGGTTTTGAACCCGCGACCTCCCGCGTTCGGAAGGAAGCGCTTCGACCATTCGGCCACCACGACTTCGCCACTGTGCATCAGAAGAAATTATTTAAAGGTTAACCTTTTAAGTGACATAGACATGGAAGCCAGCGACAGTCGTGCAGAGTAGTCTATAGTCATTTTAAAAGTGGCTATTTTTGAAAGGATTGGGCAAGAAAGGTATCCAATGACCCGTCTTGGAACCCTGCAAATCTTTTCCTCCATATAGACAACCAGCTTACAAGATTGCTAGATGTTACTGTTAATCAAAGAAAAGGTGTGCAAAGTCTTGTATGGGTAGGCGGTAGATAACGGCCCCTCTTTGCCCTGGCATTGCAGAGGTTCATGAGCGACGGTGACCGCTTACCATTAGGTGGGCCGTATGCTCGTTTATCTACCTTGTAATATATAAAAAACAAAAAAAACATGGTAAACACTTGCTCGCTTTCTATTTGATTTTCGAGCTTTCTGGTTGAATGGTTTGATATAACGTTCGAGCAACTATATTTCTAATCTGTGGTTTAACCGTTTTAAACAGACATCAAGGTGGATTACGGTTGCTGAAATGATTGCAAGAGCCTGGCAATTTTAATAGAAAGTATCAATTTAAAAAAGAACTAGGGTTCAAAATATGTAGCAAAGCAGTAGTGCTTGTAGTCGGGATTGGTGCGGTTTTTTTAGTAATTTCGAATTAGTATTCTCCACAGAATAGTTTAACGTAATTTTATGTTTCTATTTAAATTGCTACTTACGGTTATGTAGCCGTTTGCTCGTAAAATAAAACAAATATGAAACTTGAATAGTTTTTTCTACGAATAATGACAAGGATCCCTATTTTATACAGCCTAAGCTGTTATAATTATGAAGTTTTTCCTTTGACAGTTCACTTCAACTGTCAAAACTGAAAAAAAATCGTCCATCTTCGTTGATCGATTTTTGGCAATTTTGATTGCAGTAATTCGTGATTTTAGCCTCAAAAATACAATAAAAGTAAGTAAACACCAATTTATATTTATTTTCTTAAATTACAAGTTATTTTGGTATAAAATTACGATTGGACATTTGTAAATAAAAGCCCAATAATGTTATGTAAGACTGCTGCGAGAATACTAGATTTATTGTATTTTTGTTGATTTTGAATTAATAATATATAAGCAAAATTTTCTAATTTTATTTATTTAACTTTCGAAGTCACATGTAGCCTTAACTTAATGCAGTTTAGTTTAAACTTAATTTTAAAATATTTTTAAGGTTATGGTGCTTAAAGATAAGCTGATATCGAGTTCTTTACAAGGATCATCCATTTTAACTTCTTTTTAGTTTATTATATTTCGTGAATTATTTATTATACGTGAATTATCGTGAATTATACGATTTACTTATTATAAGGACAATGACAGAAATTTTCAAGTTTAGGAATTACAAGAAAAGTTGTTATATTTTAGTACTAACTAACTAACAAATAATTTGACTTTTCTTAGAACACATACAAAATGTATTCTCCACAGATTATTTTAATAAGCTAGAAAACATTGTAGTACACTAACAGTAATGCCTATACAATGGCAATGTTTTTGGTAGTATTGATATTTCCTTTGACTCATATACCTACACGGCAATAAATAAATGGTCTCTGTACAGATGGCCGGAGACAGTGCTGTATCCACCGTAGCCAAGCCCCAGATGCGAGGCCTCCTCAATTCCGTCATCAAGCGTAACATCATCGTTGCTCTGGTCCTCTCCGGCATTTCTGGGTTTGCCTTCAAACAGATTGTCGGCAACGAACGTAAGAGGAAGTACGCTGAATTCTACAGGTACGTGATAATTTGGCTTTAGAATAAACTTTTAGATGTGTTTGAGGCATAAGTCTTCTGAAAGGTTTTGTTTAATTTTAACAATAGTTTATAACTCTCGAACAACCTATGACTTATATTTAGCTAACTTCACAGACAGTCATGACGTAAAAAATACAAATACCAACAAAAATTGAAGCACTTTATACCTTAGAACTTGCTCTGAAATTACATGGATTATAGTCAATGCATAAGTCCTGTAAAAATGTAGACATTGTTTTACAAGGCACAACAATGTATTGTAATATCCCACAAGTTCCACCTTACGAGTTGATTTTACGAAATTCCTGGTCTTCAAGTGAGTATGTCAATGTATTTTTGAATAACTAGTGGGCCCACGCAACTTCATCTACGTCATTTTCAATTAAATGTCAATTATTAAAATTGTTCTCACCGTAAAATCCAACCTTGAACTTCAACAAATATTTTATTTAAAAAATTGGCCAAATTAGACAAATCCAGGCGTTGTTGAGTTATGTGCATATTATGTTGTTTCATTTTTATATTATAAACTAGCTTTTGCCCGCGACTTCGTTCGCGTGGACTTCAGGTTCGTCCCGTATTATCAAAAATTGTAGCCTATGTGTTATTCTAATGTATAAGCTATATGGTGGTAAAGTTTCATTCAAATCCATTCAGTAGTTTTTACGTGAAAGAGTAACAAACATACATCCATACATCCATACATACAAACTTTCGCCTTAATGATTTATTTTGCCCTTGGTTACAGAAACTATGATGCCGAGAAGGAGTTTGAAGAGATGCGCAAGAAGGGTCTATTCCAATCCTGCTAAACACGAACAACCATAGTGTAGTATTATTATTATTTTGCTGTGAATAATGTTATAATTTTAATAAAAACATTTGAGGGAGTATGCGACTTTTATTGATCGACCCAAAATCATAAACAAAAACTTGAGAGGTGTCAAGGGACACCCGGATGGAACGAAGTTCCTTTCGATTAATTTTTGAGGGAATTGTAATAAAATTTTATTTTTTTAAGTTATAATAAGTATAAAAAAATATTTTTTTATCACAGCGCCATCTAGCGATAATCATCTAAAACAAAAAAAGTATCGTGACAACTTTTCGTAAGATTTTTTTCCGTCTAGCCCTCTTTTGATAACGCGCGATAAGGAACTTCGTTCCAATACCACAAGGCTACTATTATTGATCTATTTATTTTAGAAATTGTTGTGAATGAAACACGAGTTAGATCAAGACTGATTTTTTATTGTGTATTGTTGTCCACCGTAACTTATATATGTATGTCTATCTTGTTCACACACAACATCTTCCCTTATATTTAATTTTACAAATTTATTATTTTTTAAGTTGAATTAGAAAATCAGGTTTTATTTTATTTTTTTATGTTTTACTTAATACTAAAAACTACATATTGAGTTTATTACAATTGTGGATAATACACAGTTTTGACATTTTAGTACGTACATCGTTAAAACAGTGTATGCAAAACTATTATAAAATTTTAAATTACCACTACGCTTTTAACATACTTATCTTTATATATATATTATTATTATTTATTTTTTTTATTTGTTTTTGAACAATTCTTCTAGCTTTTTACATGCTCTGATAGCCGCCGGTCTGCGATTTGTTTGAGTTTCAGATGAGCTGGAGGATAGCGGTTCGGGACAACTTGAGACTACATTGTTCGCGTCTCTTTTCGGAGTTTGCCACTCTTCATCATCGCTTATCGAGTGACTAGCCATGTTATTACCGTCAGCGCTCGCGATACTTATCAAATGTCGTCGATTCCGTCTATATCGCCTACCGGAACTATCTGATACAAAATAAGATCGTGGCTGCGTTGCGCGATCAATGACTCGCGCGTATTTACGTCTTCCGTCGTCCGCTATTATTACTGGTTGCCCTAACTGTAACTCTGGAAGGGGTTTTGATTTTCTATCATAGTATATTTTACTTGAGTGATGGTTGCTTATTATTTTAGCGTAGTCTGCTTCATTATTTCGACTAGGTTTTAGTGCACTCAAGTGAACCGGCAATCTAGTATTGAGCCTCCGACTCATAAGGAGTTCAGCAGGTGAACTAATTCCTTCACGTGGTGTCGCTCTATAGTTAAGCAGACCTAAGTAGAAATCATTCCCTGACTTATTCGATTTAATTAAAATATTTTTTATCGTTTGCACACTTCTCTCACTTAACCCATTTGACTGTGGATAGTTGGGAGAAGTGGTGGGGTGTTTGAATCCCCACTCTTTACTAAATTCTGAAAATTCTTTGGACGCATAAGCTGGTCCGTTATCTGATATTAACTCTTGCGGTATACCATGTCTAGCAAACTGGTCCTTGCAGGCTGTTATCACAGCTCTGCTACCAATATTGGTTAAGGGACTGACTTCTATAAAATTAGAAAAGTAGTCTACTAATATCAGAAAGTATTTACCGGCGCTTTGAAAAATATCGGAACCTACTTTAAGCCAGGGTATATCGGGGACGTGGTGCGACATGAGTGGCTCCCTAGTGGGACGATGGGCACGCTCAGCACACGTAGTGCAGCGGCGCACCATAGCTTCGATGTCTCGCGCCATGCCGGGCCAGAACATCACTTCGCGTGCGTGTCGCTTGCATCGGTCAATGCCTAAATGACCGTCGTGCAATTTTTTTAACATTTCTGATCGAAGCGACCGTGGGATATAAACTAAGTTATCCTTAAATATAATTCCGTTCACTAATTCAAAACAGTCTTTATACGACCATACGATTTTCGCTTTTTCATCAACTTCATATTTGTTAAGTGGCCATCCCTCTCTGATGTAACGCATGATCGACTGGCATTCATCATCAACAGCTATCGCCTTTTCAATCATTTTAATTTTGGTGTCACTGAATCGCACATTTTCTATGAGAAAACAAGACTGTTCGTTAACTTCTTCTGATACTTTTTCGCAAAGTTTATCTACTAACGGGGCACGCGACAGTGTGTCAGCAATAAACATGTACTTTCCTGGTTTATATATAACGTTAATATCATACCTTTGGATTCGTAACATCATTCGCTGAAGTCGCGCTGGTATGGAATCGAGAGGCTTTTTGAAAAGTGCTTCTAGCGGTTTGTGGTCAGATTCAACTGTGACGTCATGGCGTCCATATACGTACCGATGAAGACGTTCTAAAGCAAAAACAATAGCTAGAAGCTCTTTTTCTATTTGAGCGTACCTCGACTGAGCATCGGTAAGCGTAGCTGAAGCAAATTCAACCGGTCGTCCACCCTGAAGTATAACTGCGCCTACCGTGTGTGAACTGGCATCCACGGACAGCAGCACTGGTTCGCGGACCGAATACAAAGCGAGCACAGGAGCGCTGCACACACATGTTTTCAGCCTCCACGCAGCATTCTCGTGAACTTCATTCCATGTCCATTCAACATCTTTTTTTAGTAAGCTTCGTAGGGGTGTCGCAATTTCCGAATAATTTGGAATAAATTTTGATAGGTAATTCACCATACCTAAGAAGCGCTCCAGTGATGATCGGTTGTTTGGCATTGACATTTCTTTTATAGCTCTTATCTTATTCTCATCAATTGACATCCCTTCAGCACTAAAAACATGGCCCAAATAATTAACTTGACTAATTTGGAATTCACATTTTTCTTTGTTAAATTTAATACCTACATTGCGTGCTCTATCAAGTAGCTTTTTCAAACGTTCATCATGTTCAGTCCTGGTTGATCCCCAAACTATGACGTCATCTACGAACGAGTCCACTCCCTCAAGATCCTCTAATAATTGACGAACTTTAGCGTGAAACACTTCTGAGGAGCAGTTGACTCCATAGGGTAGTCTTAAAAATTGATACCTACCAAATGGTGTTCCAAATGTGCAAAGATCAGCACTGGCGTCGTCCAGTTCAATCATCCAAAAACCTGAACGAGCATCTAATTTACTAAAAAATTTTGCGCCTTCCAACTTTGTCGCAATTTCGGTGACCGTCGGAAGTGGATAATAAGCGCGGTGCACAACACGATTTAACGGACGCGGATCGAGACATATACGCAGAGTGCCATCCTTCTTTGGTACTACCACTATAGCATTAACCCACGGCGTGGGATGCGACACTTTTCTAACAACTCCCATAGACTCCATGCGATTCAATTCTTGCAAAAGTTTGTCCCGAACACCCAACGGAATTTTTCTAACTGGACAGACCGACGGCTGAACATTTTTATCTGTAATAATACTGTACTTACCTGGTAATTTGCCTAAACCACAAAACAAGTCGTTATACATATCTATATTAAGAGAAAATATACGTTGGATCATACCCATACTTTCACAAGCAACTTTTCCTAAAACACTTTGACATTCAAAATCAGTTATTACGAATTTTAATTTATATGTTACATTTTTATAAACCCATTCTATAAAAGTAGAACCAATAATGGAGATATAGCTACCACAAAAAGACTGCGCTCTAATTATATCTGACTTTATTTGATTTACAGGTAATCCTATCCGCTTGTATGTTTTTAATGACAATACATTTAAATCTGATCCAGAGTCTAATTTAAAATTTTCCTTAGCACCGTTAACAGATAAAATTAAGGTTTCGTGCCACTTACAGTCTTTAATGTGATACTGATCCGACAAGGTAGATATGTAATACAGGTTTCTATTGTCGTCACTATTGTTTGCGTCTATTTCATATATTCGATGACGTAATTTTGGACACATTTTTTTTAAAATGACCGCGTTCATTACACCAGTAACACTGAACATATTTTGCCCGACACTGATAACTATTATTGCATTTAACACTACCACACGCAACACATGAACCTTTGACTAACACTTGCGAGGCGGGCCGCTGCGTCATCAACTGACCCCTGCCGCGACCGTGCGCCGCGGGCGCCCCGGCCCGGCCGACAGCGGCGCGCGCTCCTCCGCGCCACCCAAGCTGGCTGCTCACTGCATCCACCAACGCCGTAGATGTTCCCTCGCCCTTGTTTTGTCCCGTCTCGATCTCTCGTTGTTCTTCGGTTGACATCTCATTTGCCTGACAAATTTCTACAGCTCGTGTCAATGTCAAGTCATCAGCCCTGAGTAACCGATCTCGCAATTTACTGTTTTTCACTCCACATACTATTTTGTCACGCAACAGGCCTTCCTCAAGATGCTCAAACTCACAGTGCTGTGCGAGTAATTTGAGTGCAGTAACATAATCTTCGATGGGTTCGCCATTGTCTTGATTGCGAGTGAAAAACTTAAAACGCGACATAGTTATGTTTTGTTTGATTTTAAAGTGCTCGTTATATTTTTTCACCAACGTGTCATAACAGTCTTTATTTTCATCTTTAGTATATTTGAACGTAGTGTACACGTCATAACCTTCTGGACCGATGAGGTTGATCAATAAACTTGCTTTCACATCGGATGTCTCTTTATAGACACCCGACGCCTTTAGAAATACACAAAATTGTTTCTGCCATTTCCGCCATGATTCTGCACGGTTAGCGGGACCGCCCTCTAAGCACAACTCCGCCGGTGGACGAGCGTGTTCCATTGTTACGATACTTTACGTATTTGTTATAATAATCGTAAATGATAACCGTATTGCACTTTACTATTTTAGAATTTATTTAACTGTTTTTTAATTAACCGCTGTCACCATGTTGTGAATGAAACACGAGTTAGATCAAGACTGATTTTTTATTGTGTACCCTCCACCGTAACTTATATATGTATGTCTATCTTGTTCACACACAACAGAAATGGGGTGGTAGGTAGCGCAGTGCGTAATGCGATGTGCCATTCCGCATCCATTAATTCCACTCTGTGCTAATTTCTGGTCTCCGCCGAGGTTCGGAAGAGATTTAATGCTTTTGAGTCCTACATCCAGCCTTCATTCCAACTAGCCTTCGGGGCGTGTGGAACTCCGACAATTTCCTCCTAAAAAAAACTAATTCTAGACGAAAAGGGAAACAAAATGGCAATAGCCAATTATGCCAAAATACAGGGTGGATCTGTAACTTTGGACAATCTGACGTGGGGTGAATGACCTGTCGAAATTAAACTTAGAATCACTTATATTTTAGGAATTGGATGAAAAAAATTTTTCATCATAGTATGGAAGACCGCAACGATAATCGTACGTTTTCCATACAATGTCAGAAAAAAAAGTTTAACTGATCCAAAAAAAAAAATGGTGCTAAGTTTTATTTCAACAGGTCATTCACCCCACGTCAGATTGTCCAAAGTTACAGATCCACCCTGTATGTTTCTGAGATGAAATCGAAATAAAACAATAAAATATTTTTTCCAATAAATTTATTCGGGACATCAAGTTATATGAACTATCCAGAATATGTAATTAAATAATTTGAACGATTCAGATACACGTTTTTCAAATTATTGGTTCCGAAATATTTTTGTCCAAATTGATGACAATGATTATTTGAATTTTAAACTGTACTTGGTCAGTTACAAAAAAATATCTTTCCAAATCCAGGACTCCCTTTTTACTGTTTTTCGTCGCCTTTAAATACAAAATGTTGCACAACTCTGCGACTTCTATAAATAAAATGCGAGTTCATATCCATTTTAAATTTGCCGCCATTTTGAGTTTTATCACTGCTTGTAATTGTACGATTTCTTTGCGGCGAGCCAAAATTAAAATCGATTTTTTATCGTATGACAAAAGAAATCGATATAATTTATTTTATTTGGCTTCTTACTTTATTTTATTCAACAAGAAAAACTCGATCTCAACTTTTTAAACGACAGTTTGGTCTGTATTTTTTGTATGTTTTCCTGTAACTGACCAAGTTGAAAAACCTGACAATAATAACTTACATCTATAAACATACATAATATCAGAAAACGCAGGTACCAGCCTGCTTCTGCTAAAACATTAACTACGCTAAAAATCCTGAAATTAAACTTAAATTGAGTACTCGTGCTTTTCAAATTATTCCAAATTTTATTTCTTTAAATGATTGTCAACTACAGTCATTTTCTGAACTTGATATCTAAGGTCTATCTACCTTGTTTCTAGGTTTGTTAATAATCATGAAAATAATCTATTTAACCACTCAACTGGGATCGGCAACCAAATTGGTTTGTTTACTTTTGTCAAGTCTGTGGCAGGAGCCAAAATTGAGCACAGTTCTAAAACTTGTTTTGTTTACATTTTTTAATCGTCTCATATTTTACGGAGATGATATATTTTCGCTGAAAATGCAATACAACGTCGTTTAATAATAAAGATTTACAAAAATATAAGGTTTAATTAAAAATCAAAATTAACAAATATCGGAAAAAATGTTTTTAAAAAGGGGCTCAAACACGGTATTGATTCCGAACGAAGTCCCCAGTTTCGCCATCTAGCGAATAGTGACGTTCTCAGTTGAGTGGTTAAGCTTTATTTTATGAAAATTTAAGCTTAGAAAAGTTGTTTCATTTCCAAAATTGCTTATCTATAAATATAAAGTGTTTGCCTTGTGATATAGGACCTAGATTTAAATACATTTTAAGCTTACATGAAGTTACATCAAGATGCATAAAGTTTATTATTTAAAAGTAGTGTGTACATGTTTTTACTATCTTTATTGAATAGACCAGCTATTACGAATGGGAATCATTTGAAAAGCACGTTACATTATGTACTTCGACAAAGGGACAAAAATGTTCTTTAAATTACTAAAATTACACCAAATTGAATGTAAAACAATTTTTATTTTGCATTTGTTTTTTGTTTAAACGATGTGCATTTTGTTTCTTGAATGTTTGTGAATATTTAAGTTTTTATTATAACTACAGAATGTCCCTTTGCGTAACTTAATAACTACTTTCAAAATTCTGAAATTTATTCCGTAGAATACTTTTTTATAAATTGGTGAAATATGATTATTTGATAAAATGGCTTATCAAGAAAGATAAGAAAATGGTTAAGTTTTGAAAAAAAACTTGAGAGGTTTTTTTTTTTTTTTTTTTTTTTTTTTTTTTTTTTTTTTTTTTTATTGCTTGATAGATAAACGACGTCATTCTATTTCTTCGTTCTATTCGGGTGTCATGGGACACCCGAATAGAACGAAGTTCCTTTCGATTAAAAGATATCGTATATTTTTTTTTGCGATAAGGAACGTGTTTTAAAAGATTTTGATCACAGCGCCATCTAGCGATAATCATCTAAAACAAAAAAAGTGTCGTGACAACTTTCTCATAAGAATTTCCGTCTAGCCCCCTTTCGATAACGCGCGATAAGGAACTTCGTTCCAATAACGGATTAAAATGTTTTTGAACTTTAATTTGTAGTCCAATATTGTGAGAGGTTTGCTAGCAGACGATTTGATATTTCACCAATTTTTTAAATGTTCGCAGACTCGACAGTAAATCGCAGTTCATTTTTCAGTCAAAGTTTAACTTGATTTACACTTCGACATCAAATCGTAATCTGCGTTTTTGCAAGTATTCTACGGAATCATAGCTTGGCATAAAAGAGTTTTATCGGAACTAACTTTACATTGGCAACACTTTCGTGATCATCATTTTGTTCTTTAAATTTTTCGTCAAAAAACTTATTTGATTTGTTCAAGAGTTTTAGAAGTGGTTTTTTTACTTTATTATAGTGTTTAATCATAGTTTGCCAAATTGTAGCTCCATAATTTTACTCTTTTCTGCCAATC
This sequence comes from Trilocha varians, assembly GCA_030269945.2. NCBI lineage: Eukaryota > Metazoa > Arthropoda > Insecta > Lepidoptera > Bombycidae > Trilocha > Trilocha varians. Next base: position 587,855 of record AP028271.1, read on the forward strand.
GCATACTTGCACCAGGCAATTCAACAAGTGACAACACCTTAACTAATTGAAAACGACGGAAGCGAAGTTAATAAATTAAATTGAAGACGTAAATATCAGTTCACTCGTTAAAGTTAAATTTAAGATTAAGTGTTTGATGTGAAAAGTTATTTTGACTCGACACTCTGGGAGAACATCCCTATTTTCCCGCCATTTTATAAAAGTTTGGCATTCAAAATGGCCGATCAAAATTCATTTTAAATTTCGATCTTTTTTTAGCAAGAGTAAATTATTTCGATATCTTTTTACTATTTAGTATAGTATATAGTAAAATTGAGGTTTATCACCAAAATATTCACTTTTTTGTTATTTATTTGGTATTTTTTAATAACTTTTCACATCAAATTAATGAGAATACGTACAGCTAGGTTACATTAGATTGCTTTGGTCGAAAGCTTGATAGCTTTGAGAATAAGCTAAAAAAATATAATACAGGGTGAATTTTTCAACGAGCCTCAAGATTAATTTGATATGCCTTTTAAACAGTTGAAATATTAACGAAATTATCTGATGTTTTAAAAATATACTGCCTTGCATTTTGTAAAAAAAAAATCAGATATTTTTAAGGCATTGATTAATATGGATTGGTATTTTTAAATTGTTGAATATAATTGATTAATGTCTAAAAACAAACTTCTTGCATTTAAATGTGAAAAAATCCACCCTGTATATAAAAATTGTGCATAACTCGCTATTGTGCTCAATTAGTTTAGAAACTTAGAACAATAAGGTTAAGATCAAAATTTTGTGCAAAATTGTCTCTGCCGTATATCAAAAGAACCTACTTTTTGAGATAAGTATTTTAAGATTATTTTGGTATAGGTAGGTAATTTTTCAAGCATTTTTATCTGGATAAACCTCTATTTTATATCTATACCACACTTCGGTGGGCCACAGTATAGCAAAGTAATCCAGCTGGGATAATTGCACGCGTTGCTTTAAAGGATTTCTAATTTCATAATAAAAAAAATATTAAAAAAAAAAAATAAATAAATATGACTGGCTCGAAGACCGCCTAAAAAATATCGCGGCAGAGACAACACGAAAGAAAAAAAACCATAGACAAAAGCAAAGGAAAGAAGTTAATCGTTTAATCCTAAAATTCACAAGAATATTCTAACACCAACATTACGGATACGGAAACTCACTAAATACAATAATTATTTAATTTAATATTTTTAAAAATGTAATAAGCGTATTAGATTCAAACATTCATGTTTATTTTGATAGCGTCTCGCGACGGTAAGTCACTGTGATTGCTTGTGTTTTGATTTGCATGGAACTAACACATCGGGAAACAACATCGTGAAGAAATGAAGCCAATTGATAGTACACCGATTGGTAGCAAAGGAAACGCATTTCACATTGTGCCTTTACTTTAAGACTGATCATCTTTAATAACAGCCTATTTAATTCAGTTAGGCATAATGGGAGTGTAACCCGTTGCCTAGAAAAAGGGAGAAGGAAAATGGCAGCGAAAAGTGGAAAATGTAACAGTTTGGCAAATAAAATTAAAGACACTATGTTTGTTAGCAAAGATTATTCGTAATTAACTGTTCTTTCGATTGGCTTCATACAAATACAGGGTGTTGTTTTTTGCCAATTTTGTTAGTTCAATTTTCAGACAAACCAATCAATTTACGATAAAACTTTGAATGCAGTATTATTGAATGTCACAAATAAAATGATGTTTCCTTTCAGCAAAACATCCTATCCCTGATCTTTAAAGTCTCTTCCCGTTCATGTCCGGGACACCCTGTATATGCTGTTAGTAGAGGTAAGTTTCTCTCGGTTTCAAAAAACTTATGTGTGTAACACTATTCAACTGGGAACTGAACCAAAATTGATTTGTTTGCTTATAAGAATATGGCAGTAGCCAAAATGTTGTTTCCAGATATTTTAGTTCTATGTTTTTTGCGTTGATGTCTGTTTGTTTTGTGACTCTTTTTAATATAAACATGGTTCTTGATAAAAACAAAAATAAGTATGTAGAATTTTTCATTTTCATGAATTCCATATAAACTCAGCTTAATGCCAAATATTCAAGTTAAGTTTAGATTGAAATTAAAACTTCAGGAATGAGTTAGGGTATGACATGGTTAATTACTTTTAAGAACTGCACGTCATTATTATTTTCATCAGCATAATTATTGCAAGATGTAGAATCTATCACCAATTGAACCATTTTAAAAGTAACGTTAAAATAAATATATTGCTATTTTCACATCATTGATCCTTCGAGCCGGATGAATAGCAATAATTCATTTAAAATTGAGTTATGTTGGATGTATGTATTTGTTATTATTTAAAGAATTCTTTTCAACAACGGACATTTAACATTATCCAAGTTTCAAGGCGGGAAGCATGCTCACGATCATTAGATCACCATCAAATCCCAAACTAGTACAAACAGACACCACCGCAAGCGCTTTAAGTTTTCCCCCACAGACTAAACCGTCTCTGCTATGACGTTTCGGCCGGCTTAACGTCAAAAGTCTTGCCCTCCAATGCCGGGTCCCCATAAGGTTTATCATCATATTCTATTTCCCTTCCATTGGCCACTGACTCTACTAATGGGCCTTCTAGTTTGACACAGAGAATGTCTTTAAAGTTTTCTAAGGCGATCGCGAGTACTGATCCACCCAGGAGTACTTCGCATGACGTAATTCTTTCCGGAGGGGTGTAGACTGCTATGAGTTTACCTGTGGATACATAGATTAGAGTAAAGGATGTAGATGGAAATGGACCGCAGTGTATTTAATTGTAATTTTTAATGGAGATTCATTTTTGTAGTGATAAAAAAAGTGTGTGTTTGTGTCTGCCTGGTTGTACTTTTTTATTATTTTTGGAACGAAGTTCTTTATCGCGCGTTATCGAAAGGGGGCTAGACGGAAAAAAATCTTACGAAAAGTTGTCACGACACTTTTAAAGTTATCGCGACACTTTTTTTGTTTTAGATGATTATGGCTAGATGGCGCTGTGATCAAAATATTTTAAAACACGTTCATTATCGCGCGTAAAAAAAATAGGGAAAAAAATATATAAGATATCTTTTAATCGAAAGAAACTTCGTTCCATCCCGGTTTCCCATGACACCTTTCAAGTTTTTTTCATTATTTCGTAGGTAGACGTAGACTTCTGCAATATCATAGTCATAGACATAGACATAGACATACTTTATTCGAGGTAAAAATGGTACAAAAGATAAATAATATCAGGGGACAACCTATCTCATAAAACTGTAAAGTCCCATAGCATCACAGACCGGTCGCGGCATGACCTTGCTGTCTGTGTGTCTATCGTTCTGTATGTTATTGTTTGTCTATTAGTATCTTTGTCTCTGCGTGTATTTATCTATCAGCTTGTTTGTCATTGTATGTGTATCATTATTTTGTGTGTGCGTCTTTTTGCTTGTCTGTATGAGTTCATACTCACCGGTATGCAAGTCCCACAGCCTCACGGAGAGGTCGCGGCACGTGTCGTCCGATGAGAGCAACACGCCGCCCGCGCGCGCCAAACGCAGTCGAGACGGCGCAGACACGTGACCCGTTAGAGTAACGCGACAGTTACCTATATACAACATTATTTAACAAATTGAAATTGTTACTATTCAAATCGTGTTGCGACGGAAAACAATGCCGTAGTGCGTAACGCGTCATGCCTTCTCGCATAACCCCGAGCTGGGTTCTAGCCTCAGCCGGGGTTCGGATGCTGAGTGAAGTTTTAGTGCGGTTCAGCTTCCACTTATCCCACCCGCGAGGCGTAAGGGATCTAGTGATTAAATTTAAAACAGAAAAAAACCTTCTCCCAACGGAACAGTGGGACGATGTTTCCTGAATAATAAGATGTAACTTCTTGACTGACTTCTTATATCCTAGATATCAAAAACCCAGCACGGAGTTACTCGAGGCGGTAAGACGCGTTACGTAACCATTAACCGTCGCGACGCTACCATAAATGCTACCTATCCACTTTGGGGCGGCGCGACGGGAAAGAGTGCCAAGAGCGTAATGCGTCGCGCCGTCCCTCATAACCCCGTGCTGGGTTCTGGTCTCATCCGGGGTTCGGACGCAGAGTGAGAGCTGTTGGAGGTTTTAGTGCGGTTTAACTCCTACATACCGGGGATCTTTATAGCTTACCTGTGACCAAATCCCACACCAATATCCTCGCATCAGCCAGTCCTGAGACCACGCAGCCGTCCGCGGAACTGATGGTCAGCGCCACAGTATCACAGCCTGGCTTCCACTTCTTGAAGAGTGTACCGGATTGAAGGTCGTACACCACTATGAAGTTGGGAGTAGGTTCGTCTAGCTCTCGTGATACTACGCACACGTAGGAACCTGTTTTTTTACAAGCTTTATATTAACTTGCACTGGATGTAAGTAAGTTCGGGTGGAATCTTGCGAGTTAAATTTGACAAAATTTCCCGGTTTCCGCAGATGTATATCGCGTGACAATGCAATAATGTGATTAAATGGCGCTGATCTGATGATGGATTCAGAAGGTGGCTGCGTATTTATGACAACAATTTTGCTTTGATTTTTCCAGATTATCCGACTCCAATATGTATTAACATCCTACTTATACAGGGTGTTAAAATCCGATGAAACAATACTTTCACAGCAAATAGTATACTTGATGTAGAAGCCATCCACCAAGTCTGGGTTTTCTAGGCATAATATATCATAAGTTATAACTAATCAAAACTACGTGTTAATTAGTCCGTGATCAACCCTACCGTACTGACGTACACCAACAGCTAAAGACTTAAGCCGACTAGTCACCTCCTGTATCATAGAACATTGTAATAATACACGGGACAAAAATCACATTCTAAACAGGATACATTCGCCTGTGTTCGTGAAAATAGATATAGCACGCTAAATGTAGGTCAGGGTAGGGTTGTCAAAAATAATACAAAATAATATTTTTTCAACTTTGTATGGGAAAATAAAGTAACTATCTCCGTTTCAAAAGTATGTGTATATGATTTGAAATGTGATATAGATTAAGCCCTCAAAGTATTGTTTCACCGGGCACCAACACCCTGTATTATAAAAGCAAAACGTCGTAAGTAATTTGTTATTGGAAAAGGTAATAAGTGCAACTTGTACAACGGTTTTCAAAATGAGCAATCACAACGGCAAAGGCACGATATAACTCCATTCCTGTCGGCTTCCCCTTCGATATTCATAGACTAACCAAATATCAGATTCTGTCAGTGTCAGCGCAGACTATGAAAATTCTATGTAAACTAAATGGACCTATCTTTATAATCTCTTATTTTGACTTTCCTCTCTTAAAGAAACTTTGCCACAAATGAGACACATACCTTCATAAGTAATTGCAGCTTTTGAGGTCACGAAGTCGTGATGAGGTATCCGAAGGTCGTAGAGAAGTTTCCTCGAGGTAAGAGACCAGACCAGCAGCGGGAACGGCTTCTGGGTCTCGTCTCCGCAGACCAGGATCCTGGAGTAAGAGGATATGAGGTGAGTTATTAGTTGGATTGAAAACTGCCAAAAAATTGTAGACTTTTTATTGTTACCTTTGTATTTGGACTGACTTCCAAAAAACGCATATCTAATTAATGTTTGTCGTGATAATTTTATTTTAGGTGAACCGATTTTGTTGATTCTCCTTTTTGATTGTTTTTATAACCTCTATGTTCTATAAAGATCGGACTGGAACTTTTGTTGACATAGACATACTTTATTTGTGGTAAAATGTTTTAGTCATTTTCAATAAAATATTCAGTGTTGAAATAATTACCTTCCATCTCCAGAAACTAGCAAAGAGTTGAGGAACCTGTCTTCACCAGCTTTGAATGTAGTCACACAATCACCTGGAATAAGAAACATTATTAGAGTAGGTACTTACAGAAGTAGTAGTTTTTAAATTTTCTGACCCCCCCTCTCCCCCTGGTGAGATGTCGTGAGATTTTATTCAACCACCTCCCCATGCCCGAATCTCACGTGAGATTTTATTCAACCACCTCCCCCATCCCCGAATCTCACGTGAGATTTTTCAAAATGTGAGTTTCTTACGTAAACTCGTTGGATTGTTATTGTAAAAAGAAAAACACAACAACAAAAAAAATGCCTTCGTGCTTTTATTTACGACTAAAAATTTAACATAGTACGTACCGGTCTCTATATTCATCAGGTTGACGTACATCCGGTTCCGTGAGAGCGCTACAAGATGTGTCGCATCATGGAGTCCGTAGTACGGCATTTTTTGGTTCATTACACCTTTTAAAGCGACCATAAATGTGCCCTGGAAATAATTAAATAAGTTGAAAGAACTTAAAAAACTTATAAACTTATTCAGACACTCGCGGTTTTCTATAATACTTTCATGCATTTTCAACGGGTTCTTACCACGATATTTAATTAGTGCTAAACACAACAGTCACTCGCGGGTTCATGCTCAGAGAGTCTTGTAGATACAGTGAGTGTGGTGTGTCGTGATGTGAGTTCGAGTTCCAGTGGTACTACCCACAAACGAACGAGTGCGAGGGTAGACAGATTTGTTTGCTCTTAAATCGACCCGCAGTATCCAGTCTTCTCGTGATCATGACGTTTGCAACAACAACGAAATATTGAGACAACTCAATTAATTAAATATCGTGGTAAGAACCCGTTGAAAATGCATGAAAGTATTAACGAACTTAACTTATGGTCATATACGACCAGAAACTATATTAAAAATATGGTATAAACCTTAGTAAACGCAACTTAAAAATATCTTAAATTCTTGTAAAACGATGGTTGCTCGACAGCAGGAAGGTGTGGAGGATATTTTTTTTTTGTCATTTTACCCTTTTTAATTATTTTGTTTATTTTTATTGCTTGATAGATAAACGAGGCTACGGCCCACCTGATGGTAAGCGGTAACCGTCGCTCATGAACCTTTGCAATGTCAGGGCAATGAGGGGCCGTTATCTATCACCTACCCATACAGGACTTTTCTTAAACCTCGTTTGAAGAGGGACATGTCATAGCGCTCCGGGAACACCGCGAATGGGACTCCATTCCAAATCGGAATGGTAAAAATGATCTTCTGAAGCGAACCGTGGAAGATTGCAGCGGTTCCAAGTAAAGGTGGTGAACCTTGCTTGAATATTCCGTATTAGAACGAGTACCCATTTGTACCATCCACCTTCAATATGTGCCATCATTAACAAATCACCCTGTATACTCATCAAAATCGGTACTAAAAGGCACTATCTATTAACCATAGAACTATTTATTCTAACTTAAATTATTATTACCGTTTTCTATTGTTTATAATGGACTCTTTGTATGTTTAGTGTATGTAGTATCTTCTGTGTTTAGTGATCCTCAAGTTTTTTTAAATTTTTTGTGTGTTTTTATTTGCATGCTGTGTTTACATCCAGTAGGTCATTCATATAATCATGTTCGTTATGCTCACTTATTTATTGTAACACTATTGTAATGACCAGTTTTGTAAACCAATAAAAAAAAAAAAAAAATTACATCTAGTATCAACATCATAACAACAGAATGAAGCCAATTTAAAGCGCACCGATCGCGCGTAACAACACGATATTTTGAATCAACATCATAAATAACAAAGTGAAATTTTAAAGAACTTATGTGTATGTAATATTTTATTAGTGTGTTAAACGAATTGAGTGTCATCGGTGCACTAACGCCAAAATATCGTGTAGTTACGCGCGATCGGTGGACTTTAAATTGGCTTCGTTCGGTTGTTCATGATGTTGATTCCAGATGTAATAATTCTATGCTATTAAGAAGCTTACCTGATCTAGATTGTAAACTCTTAGTTCTCTTCTACATAAGACAACACATTTATATTCATCAATCGGCACTAAATTTATTGGATGAGTCACCCCCACTATCTTCCTTACTTGTTGACATCTGAAAATAAAACGTAGATAATAAATATTAAAAAAAAAACTTGAGTGGTGTCATGAGACACCCAAATAGAACGAAGTTCTTTTCGATTAAAATATATCTTTTTTTTCCTAACGTAACGCGCGATAAGGAACATGTTTTAAAAGATTTTGATCACAGCGCCATCTAGCGATAATAATCTAAAACAAAAAAAGTGTCGTGACAACTTTTCATAAGTTTTTTCCGTCAGGCCCCCTTTCGATAATGCGCGATAAGGAACTTCGTTCCAAAAAACTGGACTAATACAAGTAAAACTAGCCCAAACATTAGTCTATCTACTTTAATACAAGAGTTCCAATAACTTCCGAATCCATCATCAGATCAGCGCCATTTTGTCATATTATTGCATTGTCACGCGATATACATCTGCAATTTAGTTCGTAAGATTCCACCCGAACTTACACAGTTACATCCAGTGCAAGTTAATATCCACTCAACTGGGATCGGCAACAAAATTGGTTTGTTTACTTTTGCCAAGTCTGTGGCAGGAGCCAAAATTGAGCACAGTTCTAAAACTTGTTTTGTTTACATTTTTTAATGGTCTCATATTTTACGGAGATGATATATTTTCGCTGAACATGCAATACAGCGTCATTTAATAATAAAGATTTACAAAAATATAAGGTTTAATTAAAAATCGAAATTAAAATTTATTGGAAAAAAATGTTTTTAAAAAGAGGCTCAAACACGGTGTTGATTCCGAACGAAGTCCCCAGTTTCGCCATCTAGCGAATAGTGACGTTCCCAGTTGAGTGGTTATAAAGCTTGTAGAAATAATACTTGCCTTGACACATCCCAAACGCAAATCTCCTCCCTCTCAGTAGAAACTGTAGCTATAAACTTCCCTCTGCTGTCAAGTCGGACAATCAAATCAAAAGTCTTACTGTCAAACCCGTCAACCATAGATAATTCCCTCTTTTTCCCTTCCACATTCCAATAATCCTCATTTATAGGATAAAAACTAGGAATAGAAGGATTATAGATTTCCGACATCCAAACTTCTACGATTTTCGACTGAGTGTCCAAACCTTCCCTCTGTCTTTTCTCTATGGTCACTCGTAATAGACTATAAAATTGTCTATGGTCATAATCTAGGGCATAAGAATGGGTCTCGAATAGGTCTTTTAGTATCTCTATGTGTTCAGGTAACGGTTCAATGTGAACTAATGCTAGGTCTTCGAGAAAGTGACAGCAATCTGTGGCGGCCATTTTGTCGAAAATCCAATCAAGTTGTGTGAAGTAAGGCTGGTTGGCGAACTGCTCGGGAGTTTCTTTATATAAATGGTAGTGTTGGTAAGGTAACTCGTCCAGTTTTCTTGTGTTGTAGCTGAAATATGTTTAAAGATATCATAATAATATTATAAAGGCGAAAGTTTGTATGGATGTTTGTTACTCTTTCACGTAAAAACTACTGAATGGATTTGAATGAAACTTTACCACAATATAGCTTATACATCAGAATAACACATAGGCTACAATTTTTGATAATACGGGACGAACCTGAAGTCCACGCGAACGAAATCGCGGGTAAAAGCTAGTTAGAGTATAAGTGTTTTACATGTGTATGACTGATAATAAATGCAATCGATCGTGGTCTATAAAGTTAATTTTGTTAAAATTTTATTTAATGTTAGTTAATAAGAGGTAAACTGATATTAAAGAAAAATAGTGGGTGGTTACCGCCTGCAATGTCAGAGAACAGTCTACCTACGATCTACCTGTAAGGACTTCAAGCCTCGTTTGAAGAAGGATAATCTTCTTACCACATGTAATTAATAGAAAAATGATGGTAGAGTATAAAAACTAGTAAAAAAAACTTGAGAGGTGTCAAGGGACACCCGGATGGAACGAAGTTTCTTTCGATTAAAACGTATCTCATAAAACAACACAACGCGCGATAAGGAACTTCGTTCCAAAAATTACATTTATTTCTTGGTCTATATTATTATCTAGTAGTGGATAATTGGACTTTAATAATACAATGCGACTTACCATTCGTCTGAAAATTTGTTTTCCTGCGATATAAGACGGCCCGCCATCTTTGGATCATTTTCTGAATACCACACACCCTGTAATATAATCCGACAGTAAATTAATTTACTTAAAATTTACTACTTTTAATTACAAAAAAAATGCAGGGTCTGTTTAGCCCCGCTACTCAGCAGCCAGGTCTGCAGTTCCAAGTTAAGATATATGAGGAGAACTATGGACCAAATTTTCAGCTTGACTCAAACAAAAGCCACTAGCTCTCGGTCTATAATATTTAAACTGATTGAAAACTGAACTGTTTTAAACAACTAAACACCGCGGTCATCCACGGTCCGTTTCGGGAACACTTTTTTGCCACGCACCATCCGGCTATGGAATGAGCTCCCCTCTTCGGTATTCCCTGAGCGCTATGACTTGTCCTTCTTCAAACGAGGTTTGAGGAGGGTCCTTAAAGTTAGGTCGTAGGTAGCGACCCCTCAGTGTCCCCTGACATTGCAGAGGTTCATGAGCGACGGTAACCACGCTCGATCAGGTGGCACCTTAGCTCGTCTACCTACATGAGAAAAAAAAAATAACATCCATCTTTACCTCATAATAATCCACTAATGTCTTCCTAACTTGATGTTCGTTGTCAGCGAGGTATCTGTCACGTGCCGCGCTGAATAGAGCGGCGTCACGCCATCGTGCCGCACCGCGTGCATCATACCTCACCCACGGAGAGAGTAACGCTGCTAATTGTGGCCAGAATAGAGACGCTGGGGCCCATGGTACTGCAGAACGGATGTTTTTTTTTTTTAACTTGGTTTTATTAAAACAAAAAAAGTTCTGAAAACGTATTTTTAAAAATCGGGTTTGTTTTTAAAAAATATTTTAAATTAAAAACTTAAAACGATCGACTTTCATTATTCGAGAGTTCTTCAAAAACTGATTGTTGGATCTTTGGAAAATTTTAATTGACCTCAGTAAAAAAAAATATTAAATTCGGTTCATATAACGCTTAAGAAATCAGCACTCTTAAAAATATTTTTCTTCTAAAGAGTTATCTACTAAAAATATAACTGTTTGAGTAGAAAACCGTTAGCTATTCCATTGAACAATATATTTCTTTTAGCCGACTTAAAAATTAAAATAAATTATGTAAGAAAAACAAAAAAAACGTCAAAAAAATATTGCGCAGATAAAAAGCCAAAAATGAAACGAACCAAAAACGGATCATCTTTCAAAACTCACAATAAGTCTCCTGGCTTCTAAACAAGTCATCATGAGCCAACATGTCAAGTATCTCCGTGTCATCCAACCCTCTCCGCGCGGCCGTCAACAACGCTAGACAAGTCTTAACCCGTTCGACGCCGAGCGCTGCCTCAGTGGAGGCCAGGATCTGCACGATCTGGCCTTCCAGGTCCTCGCAGATGACCAGGTCTGGAGTGGAGTCAGGGTCTTGTTCCGTGAACGTTTCCGCTGATAGGGATATCTGCCAGGCTAGAATCTGGAGGTGGGAATGTGTTGGTCATTTCAAAATCTTAATCATTTCTTCTATGTATTGTAAAACACTTTAAAATAGTGATAAATAGTACAAAAAATGACATTGGCATGATAAATAGTAAAATAAAAAACTTGAGAGGTGTCAAGGGACACCCGGATGGAACGAAGTTCCTTTCGATTAATTAGTGAGGGAATTGTAATAAAATTTTATTTTTTTAAGTTATAATAATTTGTTAGTTTAAAACGTCTGTCTCTCTCTTCTCTTTCTATAAAATGTTTTGATCACAGCGCCATCTAGCATTAATCATATAAAACAAGATAGGGATGTGTTAAAATTTTTATCACAGCGCCATCTAGCGATAATCATCTAAAACAAAAAAAGTGTCGTGACAACTTTTCGTAAGAATTTTTTTCATCTAGCCCCCTTTCACAACGCACGATAAGGAACTTCGTTCCAAATACAACATTTATTCAGATTCTAGAATCTAACATACAAAATCCTACCTTAGCGTATAGAGGTAAGGTGCATTTCTGCACGGCCTTCACAGCGGCTTCGGGCGGGGAAGCTGCCCCAGTTTTGCTGTAGGTGGCAGCACACGCCGTTAGGACCGCTTTGGCCTCTTCTGGGCCCACCGGTGGGGCTCGCACCACTTTGGGACCGTCCTCTGATGAGAGCACCGCCATTATTGCAGAGCTTGAGGGCTCGTCTTTTTCTGTAATAGAGATGGTGATCGCAGATTTGTGAGAAGATAAAACAGAACTTATTAGAGTTGGGTCGTACTTGTTATTTTATGTACTTAGTATTATGAGTACGATTACATGGAAATACGCGTTGCAAATACTAGGTACAGAAGAATGAGTGTTTTTTTTTCTGTTTAAATTTTGTTGTGAAGAAGAAAGACAGGAATTAATTGAAATTGATAATATTAGTTCAAACCTAGGAGATCTCCACAATTTAATTTATTCCAATCATAAGAATTGAAATGGTAGAAAATTAAAGCAAATAACAAAAGACGTCCTTTGGATTCCAAAATGGCCGTGTTAGGGAAACCGTTCCAAAGGCCTATTTAGGTGGTAGTTACATCGCCTGCTACTACAGGTGGATCGCTTAGTAGGACCAGAAGGCCTGTGGGTAAGTCGGGTAGGCTAGGTCACAGGTGTTCAAGCATTATAACATTGTCTAATTCAATATCATCACTGTTATATTTCAAAAATATACTTGTTCATATTGACAAAACAAGTATTTGGGCCATTATTTTAAAATAATACAGTCATAAAACGGTGGTCGCTGCTGTCATAGGGGCCATTCATAAAATACGTCATGCGAATTTCATGATTTTTTACCTCCCTATCCCCTTGTCACACAATGTCAGACTTCGTCGACCCTCCCTTAAATTTCGACGTTTAAGAAAAGTCCTAATTAAGTATGGGTATAAGAGTTTCGGGCTCCCAACGCATGTGAGTGCGAGCGGGGGCCCAAGAAGGTGTCGTGTCTCGCTCAGCACGCCCTTAGCGTAAGAGCATCCGGGGGATGGTAGACCGCGCTCCCCGACCCAGCGGGGTATCCCGTGGGAGGGTTACACGCGGTCCCATGTTGGCGGGCTTCGGAAAGCCCGCCGACCGAAAGAGCCGGTGGCCGTATTCGCCGGCGGCTACCGGTTCGGCGTCCGGGGACGGAGCGACGGGAAAGAGTGCCGAGCGCGTAACGCGTCGCGCCGTCCCTCCAAACCCCGTGTTGGGTTCTGGCCTCAGCCGGGGTTCGGACGCTGAGTGTGAGCGGTTGGAGGTTTTAGTGCGGGATCCTAGTGATTTCCTCCAACTGACAAAAAAAAACAAAAGTAAGTATGGGTAGGTGATAGATTACGGCCCCTCATTGCCATGGCATTGCAGAGGTTCATGAGCGATGGTGACTGCTCTTCAGCAGTTTCGTTGTCGTAGGCTCGTTTATCTATCTTGCAGTAAAATATAATAAAAAACAAAATTTATGAATGGCCCCATACATACACAGAAAGTACAGGTAGATAGGTAATCTCACCTTCAGTGACAGTGACAATCATCTTCACGTTGTCTGGTAATCGTTCCGGCAGCCATCTTGCGGCTCTCAGCGCGTCGGCCCCTACTATAGCGAGGAGGACGGGGCGACGGCGACCCAGTGACGTCAGCAATGATGGTAGGGCAGCCGATAGAGATGATACGTCCTGATTGTAATGATAATCATTTATTTTAAACATAAACCAATTTAAAAAAAAAATATTTTTGATTGTCTTCCCCAAAGTGAAACTTTTATTACTGTACCAACCCATTACTGCTCACTGTTGGGCTCAGGTCTCCTCAGAAGAGGGATTAGGCATAGTCCACCACGCTTGCCCAGTGCGGATTGGGTTCAAATCCGGCCGGCTTCTACCTCTAAATGTAAATGTGAAAAAGATTTATGTGCAATTTTTCACAACACCACTGACTAAAACGGTGAAGGAAAACATCGTGAGGAAACCTGCATGTCGGAAAAGGGTTCTAAAAAATCCTTTGAAGATATGTGAAGTCCCCAATCCGCACTGGTCAAGCGTGGTGGACTATGCCTAATCCCTCTTCTAAGGAGAAACTTTTATTACAGCACCTCAATTTTTTCGTCTATCTATTGCATGACGCGTAACGGTTGGCCGCGGTATCGTTAATGAAAAATTATCATGTTTGTTGATGGCAAAAAGCCACAAAAAAAAAGTTATTATAGCCACCGTCCTGAAGAGAACTGGCAAGAAACTTTTTTGTTTTGTTTAGTTAGTACCATTTTTTTTAATCTAATCATGTAGAATTTAATGAAGATAACTTACATTTCGTCCTCTATAAACGACCCCTGTGTTTAGCACGTGACATTGATCCACTATCGACTTCAGGATCTGATGAGAACTGCTGGATTGTGACGTTAGACCTACAAATCTGGAAATGAAATTATTTATTCTCAACGTTAATGAAATTCTGATGCTTGTTGATGTCGAAAGGCTACCACCAGTTCGGAAAAAGAAATAGCCACTGTCCCGAGAAGAACTGGCAAGAAACTCAGCGGGCATGTCTTTTTTGTGTTATTTTTCGATTTTTTTAATATCTTTTTAACTCAATATTACAATTTTTTGTTACATTTTTCTTTTGGGGAAGATAAATAATGCTTTGATATTAATGCACTTTGTTATGGGACAATGATTTAATAATTTATTTTAAATACTTTAATTACAAGCTTTTAAGATCCTAGATATCTGTAGCAGTAGAGTGCTAGCTAAGACAAGTAAAACGAGTCTAAAAACGACGTGTTTATCTTGTTTAGCACAAACGTTCATCTAGTTTGTCATTACATTGTCACGCGATATTGTCAGGTGGGCCGTAGGCTCGTTTATCTATCACGCAATAAAAAAAATATATACAGGGTGTTAAAATCCGATGAAACAATACTTTCACAGCAAATAGTATACTTGATGTAGAAGCCATCCACCAAATCTGGGTTTTCTAGGCATAATATATCATAAGTTATAACTAATCAAAACTACGTCTTAATTTGTGCAGGATCAACCCTACCATACTGACCTACACCAACAGCTAAAGACTTAAGCCGGCTAGTCACCTCCTGTATCATAGAACATTGTAATAATACACGGGACAAAAATCACATTCTAAACAGGATACATGCGCCTGTGTGCTTGAAAATAGATTTAGCACGTTAGATGTAGGTCAGGGTAGGGTTGTCAAAAATAATACAAAATAATAATTTTTCATATTTAACGGGCACCAACACCCTGTGTTGCCCGGTGAAACCATACGTTAAGGGCTTAATCTATATCCCATTTAAAATCATATACACATACCTACTTTTGAAACGGAGATAGTTACTTTATTTTCCCATACAAAGGTGAAAAAATAATATTTTGTATTATTTTTGACAACCCTACTCTGACCTACATTTAGCGTGCTGTATCTATTTTCACGCACACAGGCGCATGTATCCTGTTTAGAATGTGATTTTTGTCCCGTGTATTATTACAATGTTCTATGATACAGGAGGTGACTAGCCGGCTTAAGTCTTTAGCTTGGTGTAGGTCAGTACGGTAGGGTTGATCATGCACAAATTAACACGTAGTTTTGATTAGTTATAACTTATGGTATATTATGCCTAGAAAACCCAGACTTGGTGGATGGCTTCTACATCAAGTATACTATTTGCTGTGAAAGTATTGTTTCATCGGATTTTAACACCCTGCATATACATCTCCATGCAAAATGTCAGCTCAATCGGAAACCGGGAAGTTTGTCTTCAACTCGCAAGATCCCACTCGAACTTACATAGTTACATCCAGTGCAAGTTAATATAAAGTTTGTAAATAAGTTTAAAGTACAGTACCTGATAATGACAGCCAAGTCTTGTTGACAAGTGGGTGCCATGGAAACGGCGCGCGCGACCAACGTCGCCTTACCGCAGCCCGCGCCGCCTATCAGCGCGAGCGGGACGTTACTGTCGCCTGATATGTACCTAAAACAATGATTATTAAACAAGTAGTATTTTGAGGTTATCAATTCGTCAGTACTTGTGGCAACCACGGAGGTTGCATTTTTTTATTAGGTTTCAAACCT
Organism: Trilocha varians; assembly: GCA_030269945.2. Taxonomy (NCBI): domain Eukaryota; kingdom Metazoa; phylum Arthropoda; class Insecta; order Lepidoptera; family Bombycidae; genus Trilocha; species Trilocha varians. The sequence continues at coordinate 603,916 of AP028271.1, forward strand.
TCGTTATGATGGAAAAGGAGAATATTCTTATTACAAAAATAAAAATGACCGACTTTTATTTTTCAAGCATAGAACAAAAAGTACTAATCAGATCTTTATCAAATTTATGTGAGATAATGTAAAAAGTGCCTGCTTTCTAACAAAAAAAAGAATCATCGAAATCGGTTCATATAGAAGAGAAATGTATGGTCCAATTTTGTTTTAAACGATCAAACTAGTTGTTTTTTGATGTGTGTTTAGGTATGTTAATGTTCAATGATCTGACTGGAAGTTTTCGTGCTCTTTTCGAAAAATGGAAGAAGGCGTTTTCAAATTATTTCAAATTCAATAACAAGTAATTTTGGGGATTTCAGGGACTCACTAGCGACGATAACCACTTATCGTCAGGTGGACCGTAAGCTAGTTTACGTATCATGGCAAAAATAACAATTTATTTACAAAAAACAATTTAAGATCCCTGGATATATTAATTAGTAGAAGTAGAATTTATTTTTTACTAGCTGCTGCCCGCGACAACGTCTGCGTGAACTCTATAACCCGTTTTTTTTCCATCCCTTTTTCACTTTATAAAAGGTAGCCTATGTTCCTCCTCAAGGTCTAAAGATTGTCTGTGCCAAATTTCATCAAAATCGGTTGAGAGGTTTAAGCGGGAAAGCGTAACAGTTACTTTCGCATTTATAATATTAGTAGGGATTATAGTGAGTAGAATTATGTATTCTTACGTTTTTAGTTCATTCAATGTAATCTCTCTGTTCGATGTGCACTGCGCTGACTTCTGACAAAATGTAAGGTGCTCGTTGATTTCATCCAGCAAACTGAAAAATAAATCAATAAGTTTAAAATATATTGTTATACAATTTTTGATCAAATGACCACAAATTTCATTGTCACACGATATACTTCTGCGTGCAAAATGTCAGCTCAATTGGAAACCGGGAATTTCCGATCGAGCTGACATTTTGAGAAATTTAGCTAGCAATATTCCATCCGAATTAACATACAGGGTGGATGTGTAACTTTGGACAATCTGACGTGGGGTGAATGACTTGTTGAAGTAAAACTTAGAACCACTTTTATTTTAAGAATTGAATAAAAAAAATCATCATAATATGGAAGTCCGCAACGATAGTCGTACGTTTTCCATACAATGTCAGCAGAAAAGTTTAACCGATCCAAAAAATAAATATGGTGCTAAGTTGTATTTCGACAGGTCACCCCACGTCAGATTGTCCAAAGTTACAGATCCACCCTGTATACATCCAGTGCAAGTTAATATAAAGCCGGTAATATTACCAAGTAGGAATCCCGTTGTATCCTGCTGGTGTATCGTGTTCGCTGACGAGCGCGTCGAGCAGAGCCTCTAAACGTTCGCCGAGCGCCGCGCGAACACCCTCCGCGTATTCGTCGTCGCCGCTCGTCGCCGAACGACCGCGAATGCTCGCGCGAATTATGTTGCGTTCGCTTAGGTGTAACTGTTGATAAAGATTTATTTATAAGTCTTTAAATGCCAAAGTATCTCATGAATTACTATCATCTGATAGTCAGCTGATGAGTAGTCAACGACCTTCGTTGCCAACGTGGTGTTTATTTTGCGCATGGGCGTTTTTGACATTAAGAAAAAATCTCTTTCACGGGTTCGGTGTTAAAATCAATGACAACTTCTGGGCATGGTCCCCCCCGCGACTGTGACAACGCCCCCCCTCCCTAGCCCCGCGTGTGACAGTGTGTGACACGTACCTTCAGGTCCTTCTGCAGGTTGGCGAGTCGTCGCTGCAGTTCGTGTAGTTGCGCTGCGTCGTCGGCAGGGTCCCCCCCCCCCCGCGACTGTGACCGCGCCTCCCCCCGCGCGACACACCCACACACACCGCCGCGCCGCCTCCACGCTCATTAGAACCGTGTGTTGGACTTCCTGGGAATATCGATAAAGAAAAGGTACTGAGGTGTATTTAAGCACCATCACTAGATGCAGAGATAGTGATGGGTTTAGTAATGTTATAACACAAGATTATAAATTTGATTTTCGATAGATTTCAAAAAACTTAAACCAATACTTATACTAAGATCTATAATTAAGAGTAATGAATCATTATTGGAACGAAATTCCTTATCGCGCGTTGTGAAAGGAGGCTAGACGGAAAAAATTCTTACGAAAAGTTGTCACGACACTTTTTTTGCTTTAGATGGTTATCGCTGTGATCAAAATCTTTTAAAACACGTTCCTTATCGCGCGTTACGTTAGGAAAAAAAATATAAGATATGTTTTAATCGAAAGGAACTTCGTTCTATTCGGGTGTCCCATGACACCTCTCAAGTTTTTTTATTTATTAACACCGGAAATAAAAAAATAGTTTCGTTTGACTACAATTTGGAAGTTGTCACGAATTGGACTTCTTTCTTAATTGGGTTGGGCACCCTAGTCATTAGTCTGAGAGGGTTCCAAATTTTACCATAATCGGTCCAAGTCTGTCTAAAGTGCAGCTTGCCCGGACCAGGTATTCAATCCATATTGACTACTCCTCTGTGGCTGTGGGTGTTACCTATAGATAACATCACTAAACAAAGGCCAATTTTGGTTACTTAAGCATTAAGATAAGCGGAGCAGTTAAGAATGATTCTTCTTCTTCTGTCTTCTGTACCAACCCATTACTGCCACCAGCCATGGGGGTCTTCGTGTCCCCCACCCATTACTGCGCACTGTTGGGTTCAGGTCTCCTCAGAAGAGGGATTAGGTATAGTCCACCACGCTTGCCCAGTGCGGATTGGGGACTTCACATATCTTCAAAGGATTTTTAGAATCCTCTTCCGACGTGCAGGTTTCCTCACGATGTTTTCCTTCACCGTTTTTAGAAAGAATGATTATTGATTTGAAATTACCTGTTCAACAACGGTCGTAAGGTAAGCATCGCAGGCCTCTTGTGGGAGCGTCCTGACGAGGACGTTGAGAGTCTTGGCCATTTCTCTTCTCCAGCGAGCAGGGGCACCTCTCACTAGCCGGTAGCAAGGAGGCGTCGTACTACAGTCCAATGTGTACCTGAAGACAGAACCATAATACTCGTGTTTTTATTACAAAAAACGACCGACTTCCATTTCTCAAGTATAACACAGTGAGATCTTTATCAAATTTATATGACATGACATAATGCTCAAAATGTATGCTTTCTAAACAAAAAGAATCATCGAAATTGGTTCATACAAAAAATAAGTACAAGCAAAAACGCATTTTTTGTTTTTTTTTTGACGGGAGGAAATCGTCGGACTTCCACTCGCCCCGAGAGTGGAAGTCCGTGGGGGGTTGAACCGCACTAAAACCTTCCGCCGCTCACGCTCGACGTCCGATCCCTGGCCCGGACAGAACCCGGCACGAGGCTGGTAGGGGTGACAGGACGCGTTCGCGATTGTCGCTCACGTATCGCCAAATTGAACCAATGTTTTAAATTTATTTAATAGGTAATTTTCTATTGCCTATTTATTGATTTTAGTTAGATTTTTAATTGACTCACCATTTGTTGAGCAAAGCCTTGTCATTTTCGTCATCAGCTGCTTCCAAAGCCGCCTTGAAGTCAGCACACTCTAGCGTGTGCGGTAACAGTGGAGTACCTAGCCCAGAATTGAGGAACAGGACTGGTACCACTGCACCCAATTCCGATTGACCTGTCGAATGGATTGTATACGGTTAATCTACGATCAACTTAAATAATTAATTTTAAAGAAAACTTTTTAAATACAAGCTTTTAAGATGCTGGATATCATGTAGCAGTAGAGAACTAGCTAGAACAAGTAAAACGATTCCTAACATGATGAGTCTATCTTGTTTAGCACAGTTGCTATTACCTTTTTCCGAATCCATCATCAGATCAGCGCCATTTTGTCATATTATTGTCACACGATATACATCTGCGTGCAAAATGTCAACTCAATCGCAAACCAGGAAGTTTGTCAAACTTACAAGATTACACCCGAACATATTTATGTTATAGTTATACCTATCCAGTGCAAGTAAATTTAAAACTTGTAACAAAATATCTAAAATTCCTACAAAAGGAACCTGGTGAAGACGGCGGTGTGGGGTAAGCAATGTTTCTATTTTTTAGCGAGACGACATCGATTCAGCTTCCATTCCAAATAGTTCTCACAACATACGTGTTAGTTCAGCGATACACAGTACAGGGAACCGATGGTCCCTCTGCTGTTCCAAGGGGGACCGCCAGTGAAGATCAGCGACGTGCACCCTCCAGCCTCTCTTGCGGGCTCTCACGCGAAGCCTGGCTGCTGCCCCACATTGTAGTGCACCTTTTTCTGCGCAGCAATCTGGAAGGAGGTGGAAGAAATTTGGTTAAGGTTGCCTTGCCTAGACATATAGATAGATAGATACAAAATTCTTTATTGTAACACAACATACCAATAACAATATAATAATATGTGTTTTCAAGTATTGATGTATGAGCCATATTTGACACGTTCATGTCAAAAGTTTTTATAAGATAGAAAGGAGTGGAGTTAGAAGACATATTTATTAATTGCATATAGGTGTAGCGAAAGAAAGATTGGAGACATTCATGTAATAGTTTTTAAAGTTATGAACAGTCAAAAGTTTCAAATCATATTTCAAATGGTTCTCTTGTCAGTTCTGTAACTGAAAATTGGTTATATTCTTTACTTTCAGAATTAAAAAAACACTATGCAATTATTTGTTAATTTTCCTCTCTCTAAAAAAATAACAAATAGAAAAAGAGACATTCAAATCAGCTGTTCTTGAAATGCCTTCTTTAAATGGCATTACGCCAATATTAGTCAGTATTCAGAATATTTATTTATTGGAACGAAGTTCCTTATCGCGCGTTATCGAAAGGGGGCTAGACGGAAATTCTTATGAAAAAGTTGTCACGACACTTTTTTTGTTTTACATGATTATCGCTAGATGGCGCTGTGATTAAAATCTTTAAAACAATTCCTTATTTTGTTTTATATGATTAATGCTAGATGGCGCTGTGATAAAAGTTATAATAATTAGTTAGTTAAAAACGTCTGTCTCTCTCTCTTATATAAAGAACTTCGTTCCATCCGGGTGTCCCTTGACACCTTTTAAGTTTTTTAATACTTTATCGTGCACTACAGAGGACACAAGTTAGTAAATTGTAAGTAGGGATTGCAATCCGGAAAACCGGATCCGGTAATCCGCCGGATCCGGTACCTTTTAGGTTCGACCGGATCCGGTACTAATATACCGGATCCGGTATTGCCAATCTTAGACAACTTAGTATTAAGTTTGCCTTAGTATTTTTTATGAATAAGTTGTAATGATGTTTTGGTTTGCAGAATTGCATTTGCATTAATGAAAACTCGAATTTAATGTTTCGTACGATATCGGCAGTTTCAAAAAGTATTTTAAAAAGAAACCTTTGACCTCTATTTATTTGTATATCTATCACAGAAGTCGGATTTCAACCGCAACACACTATCTAACTACTGAAAATTTGCAAATACCATAAAATTTTGATGTGATAATTAATTTTGAATGTCTATGGAAATCAGAAAAAACCTCTTAAGTTTTGACCAATAGACCTAAAACAAAATTGTTTGTATTTATTCAGAAACCTAAATTAATGTCCTCTTTAGTTCTAGATTATATGCAGTAAGTATATTTGTATGTACTATGACACTTATAAACTTACTGACAGTTAATTTTGAACCGAAAAACAAAATTTGAAAAAAAAATTGAAGATCTGCCTGCATTCATTAATACAGACCGGATCCGCCGGATCCGGCCGGATTGACGCTAGTACCGACCGGATCCGGCCGGATTGAAAATGATACCGGATTGCAATCCCTAATTGTAAGTTACTTACCTTGAGAATCAGCAGCACAAACATAAATCAGCATCGCCCGTCGCCTCCTCGGCCTTTGCCCCACCACTCTGCCCATGAGGCAAGACCTGTGTTCTTCCGGCAGAGTGGCCACGTTGGTCGGCATGGGTGGACCCTCCACATCTTCCTTGGGGGATGCGCATGCCACCGGAGATGAGAGGGATATCGAGTCTAGATGAAAATTATTATTATTGAGATTGTTTGTTTGTCTCGAATAGGCTCGGAAACTACTGCATCGATTTGAAAGAAAGAAAGAAAAAGCATTTATTCAACACGTACATAGAGGACATTCATATTATTATAACATTTAACAGTATAAAACCTATATATACAAGGTACAAAAAAAAACCGAACAAGATAGAGGCTTGTCCTCAGTGGCGTGCGAATAGGTTTCAGCTCAGCAAAAGCTTATGGTCTCAAAGAAGACCAAAAGCACTGATTTTCAGCTGAAACCTAAAAAACCCGATGCCATCTGCCTACAGTTTATTTGAAACATTATTTTACCGTTGGAAAGCTAGACTATCGCTGAGTGACACAGGTTATATTTAGTGATAAAAAATAGGGTTCCTTATCAAAACTCCGCTAATGTAACCCAAGGTGTAAAAAATACCAAAATCTTTTTTTAATCACGAATGCTGCGGAAACTATCGATTATAGAACAAAATGATGTGCTACGAGTTTGTTGGTCTAACCCTTTTTTGATGCAGACGAAGTTGCGAGTTTTAGGCTATATTTACAATTACATAATCCTCAGGCACTATCTTCTGAACGTCGTTACGTACCAAGGATGGTTAAAGAAGCTATCGAGCTTTCAAGACATAGCACTTTTAACAGGGGTGACAGCTTCAGATTATCGAGTATATGGAATCCAGTGCTAAACACAACAGTCACTCGCGGGTTCATGCTTAGAGAGTCTTGTAGATACAGTGAGTGTGGTGTGTCGTGATGTGAGTTCGAGTTCCAGTGGTACTACACAAAAGCGAACGAGTGCGAGGGTAGACAGATTTGTTTGCTCTTAAATCGATCCGCAGTATCCAGTCTTCTCGTGATCATGACGTTTGCAACAACAACGAAATATCGAGACAACTCAATTAATTAAATATCCTGGTAAGAACCCGTTGAAAATGCATAAATTGAAATATTCTGTTACGATTATTTTTTCTTGAAGTCTACGACGTAGCACCTCTACGAGATCGTCTATGCCAGTTTTCGTGTCTCTAAAAGACTTGATGAAAATGAAAAGCAATTTTGACTGACTTCCCAAAAGGAGGAGTTGTCAAGTAGACTGATTATATTTTATGTTTTGCGTAAGTTTAGGGTCGAGCTGAGAGGATGGGGGGTGGACTCAATCGGATATTTTTGGATAGTCTCCTTTTTTTCTATTTTCCTTTTTTCATATTAAATCTAATGATTGTCGTGGGGTAGTGATGAGCAAAGCAAGACCAAGACACGAGAGGTCTTGCTTGTTCAGTCTTGGTCTTGGTCTTGCTCAAATCTGTCTGGTCTTGGTCAAAAAAGCAAGATTTTTGCAAGACCAAGACCAATTTTTCTCATCACTAGTAAAAAAACAATTAGACATGCCCACTAATATTCTTCCAAAAAAAGGATATGTTGACACTATTAAAAATATTTTATCTCATTTAATTACTGTGAAAAACTTTTTTGCAAGACTAAGACCAATGTTGCTCATCATTGTCGTGGGGTTCCATTCATTTTTTTAAGATCGTAGAAATGTGTGTTGATCGAACAAAAAATTAAATAATTGATATTTTTAATGGACAAAATTTCACGATTCGTTTTTATATTTATTTTGTGGGTGAACCGGTTTCGATGATGTTTTTTAAAACAGGTTTTTTTGGCACAATCTCGTGTGTCTGAGTCATGAGTCTCGTCATGATTCGGTTCATCTTTAGACATACAAAGACATTTAAAAAGTCTAAAAAAAATATAAAACTCTGTTTAAGAAGTCGATCAAAATCTCACCTGATACACTGCATCCTGTAGGGCGTGGTCCCTTAAACTGAGGTCTGGTCTCCTTAACAGACGGCGTGGGTTCCAATAGATGCTGCTCGGCCGGGAGAGACGGCTCGGCCGAGGCGTCCACTGAAGGCTTGGTCACTCGGTAAGATGGCGACCTCCTCGAGCAACAGTTCGACCTGAGATAACAGGAACTGGTATTCAATAAGTAAGTTATAGAAATTACTGTAGTTATGAATGATTTCTAAAAAAGAGGTACTCAATTTGTTTGTATTCTTATGTTTTAAAAATTGGTTTGGCTGGACCAGTGTAAGTTAATATAAAGTTTCTAACAAGAATTATCCTAATCGGTTAAGACGTTTTCAACTTATAGCTCAACTAATAAAGAGGGTGATTTCTTAGTGAGGGTACATATTGAAGGTCATAGTAGCTGATGGTTATATACAACCAGTAAAAATATTATTACCAAAGAATATGGCTTAATGCCTTAGTAATCGCAACTTAAAAATATCTAAAATTCTTGCAAAACGATGGTTTTTCGACAGCTGATTGGTGTGGCGGAGGTGTGGGGTGCGCGAGATCACTAGAGGTCGTTAGTCAACACTCTTTTAGCCGCAATAGTTTATGTTTGAGGTAGTTTTGTCGAAATTAGATATAAATTTTTTTTTTTATATTTTTCCTATTTTTTATAATATTCCGTTTTAGAACAGAGTACTCATCACACTCCTGCAATATGTAACTTCTTTAAAAAATCACCCTGTATATGACCAGTAGAATTCACGTAGTTTCCAATTTATTCAATGATGTTAATGCAATTAAATTCCATTATTATCAAACTTCCAGCCAATTATCTACACAAACATCTTGAATCATAAGTTGGAAGTTCGACGGAGGCCCTCAGGAAATGGAAATCAACTCTGTAATACTCTGTATACATATAAAATTATGGACGTTGTTCTGTTTTCCCTAACAAGATTACGTGGGTTGCCGGATTGTACGAATATTGTTAAGGACGACGCATATTTAGGTAGGCCGCATTTGTGTTTGTATCCGTCTCTGTATTTTTGGAACGAAGTTCCTTATGGCGCGTTATCGAAAGGGGGCTAGACGGAAATGCTTATGAAAAAGTTGTCACGACACTTTTTTGTTTTAGATGATTATCGCTAGATGGCGCTGTGATTAAAATCTTTTAAAACAATTCCTTATTTTGTTTTATATGATTAATGCTAGATGGCGCTGTGATCAAAATATTTTATTTAAGTTATGATAATTAGTTAGTTATTACTTATTATTATAACTTAAAAAAATAAAGTTTTATTACAATTCCCTCACTAATTAATCGAAAGGATGATGATACATATGTGTATGTGTAAAAATGCATGACAGTATTATAGAAAACCGCGAGTGTCTGAATAAATTTTTAAACAAAATAAAACATAAATAAACAATTTTGGCTCTACATCACAAAAGCTAAACCATCCTCCTTTTTTATGAATTAAAAATTGCAAAGATAAATTAATTAATCTTCCAATCAGTATTTATACAACAAAACAAGCATAGACAATAAGTCCGGTTCTGCCGCTCGTTGATGACGCACTTGTAAACTAGGTCGGGTGTACGTCACGGTGACGTCACGCGAAAGACGTCACAGTTCCACCCCCAGCCACGCCTTACCCGTAGTAAACGAGCTTTGTACGTAAATAACTGAAATACAGTATTGTTATCTTTTTACAAGCTTTATATTAACTTGCACTGGATGTAACTATATGATTTCCTAGTGAAGGTACATATTGAAGGTTATGGTAGCTGATGGTTATATACGACCAGTAAAAATATTATTACCAAAGAATCGCAACTTAAAAATATCTAAAATTCTTGAAAAATGATGGTTTTTCGACAGCTGATGGGTGTGGCGGAGGTGTGGGGCGCGCGAGATCGCTAGAGGTCGTTAGTCAACACTCTTTTAGCCGAAATTGTTTATGTTTGAGGTAGTTTTGTCGAATTTAGATTTAAAAAAAAAAAGTCTCTAAAAGTCTATAAATCTATTTTTTGTAATATTCCGTATTAGAACAGAGTACTCATCACCCTCCTGCAATATGTAATCTCTCCAAAAAATCACCCTGTATAAGATCGGGTGGAATCTTTCGAGGTAAATTTCACATATATTTCTGGGTCTCCGATTGAGCTGACATTTTGCACGCAGATGTATATCGCGTGACAATGCTATAATATGAAAATGGCGCTGATCTGATGATCGGAAGGTGGTCGTAGGAACTCTTGTGCTAAATAAGATAGACATGTCGTGTTAGGGCTCATGTTACTTGTCTTGTCTAGCACTCTACTAATACATGATCTTTAAAGCTTGTTTTTAAAATCTTTAATTATTTTAATCTATACCTAACTTTTGTTTATATATTCAACTGGGAATTAGATTACATCATTTATTTATTCCATTCCCAAAAAGGGCTAAGTATAAAAAATGTCGTCACGGGACGCTTGTCAGATGTGAAACATCGACATTATTTTGTAAAAGTGTTTAATTTATGTAATTGCGATTGTTTTTTGTTTTTTTTGTAGTTTTTGGATTTCTTTTTGTTGTAAAGATAATATTATCTTGATTTTATTTTTGTTCCTTTTTATTAGTTTTTTTATTTTTTCTATTTTTATACTTTTATTTTATTTCACTGTTACAATGTAAGAGCAAACTAGTATATTGCTTGATGTGCATGTCTGCAATTAAGTCGTGTGTGTGACGTCATTTGCCGGGCTCCACCAGAATACCAGCGCTGCAACTTTGTATGCAACTTTGTATAAAGCTGAGGTGGCTGCCCTTTGGACACATATATTCTATTTTTATATTGTTTCTTTTTTTTTAAATAAGTTTATTAATAATAATATGTATTGGATATGTGTGGCTAATAAATCATTTTCTTTCTTTCTTTCTTAAAAGTAATAGGAAGAAATAAACATTTATTTTCATTAAATACAAAAATTTACGAATTTATTTCAAATTGTGAGAATGTGCTCGTAAAATAATATAAATTAACTGCCGTTTGACTTCTTACGTCGCCACGATAGAAATCGGATTTACGTGCGGCTATAGATAATCAAAGAGCTAGTGACAAATATTGAGCAGGTATTTGAGGCAATCTGAAATTGATATATAGTACATAGTCATAGTTGCACTCGCCTAGCAATGCAACCCCCGACGAAATGTTCTGGCTTTATCTTCTTCTTATATATAAAATGGATTGCTGTTCGTTAGTCTCGCTAAAACTCGAGAACGACTGAACCGATTTGGCTTATTTTAATCTTGAAATATTCGTAGAAGTCCAGGGAAGGATTAAACGATGAGAAAATTTCCTTATGTGACGCAGACGAAGTTGTGTGGGCCAGCTAGTTTTTTTTATATTTTCTAAACATAAATGGGTAGTTGCCTCAAACACATTACATACTTGAGTAAAAAAGAAAAGAAAGAAAGAAACAAAACAAGTTTATTCCACACACACAAAGAGGACACAAATATATAAACTAACTAGCTGGACCACGCAACTTCGTCTGCGTCGAAAAAATAAAAAAAAAATTAGGGGTGGACCACCCCTAACATTTAGGGGGATGAAAAATAGATGTTGGCCGATTCTCATAGATACCGGATAAGCACAAAAAATTTCAACAAAATCGGTCAAGCCGTTTCGGAGGAGTTGAAGTTCGAACACCGTGACACGAGAATTTTATATATTAGAGATAACATAAAAAAAACGTAAAACAAAAATTCAAACATTTTAAAAATGTAGGGATTCGTTTAGCCTTCTACTCAGCTGCCAGGTCAGCATTCCCGAGTTGGGGTATAGCAATAGAACTATGTACCAAGTTTTCAGATCGCCTCAAATACCTGCTCAAAATTTGCTACTAGCTCTCGGGCTAAGATGTTTCACATCAAAATCATACGAGTATTAACACTACTTTGGGGGCGTTCATAAATTATGAGAGGTGTTTTTTTTAATTTTCTGCCCCTCCCTCATTTTTTTTCAGTTGGAGGAAATCACCGGATCGGATCGGTATGTGTGAGTTGCACGGGGTTTGGAGGGACGGCGCTCGGCACTCTTTCCCGCACCTCACTCCCCCCTGGTGAGATGTCGTGAGATTTTATTCAACCCCCTCGCCATACCCCAATCTCACGTGAGATTTTTCACAATGCACGTTTCTTACGTAAATGCGTTGTATTGTTATTTTAAAAAGAAAAAAAAAATTGGGTATGTACAATCTAGATTAAATGGACCAAAATAGTATTATTTTTAATAAAAAAATTGCGTGTTATTTTTCGAGACAAACGTAAGATTAAATGAGATTTGAGTCGACCCGCGACCCCCTTAAACACCTCACATAATTTATGGACGCCCCCTTTCAAACCAACATAAATTAAAACTGTCTATTTGTCTATTTAGTCATAAACATGTTAAAAGGCGACAGACGCTTGAGAAAGTACGCGGAGGTTAACACTCGAGTGTCTGTCATTGCTTTTATGTTAGTAATACAGTGTGAAAATTAGTTACAATAAAACAGGTTTATTAGTTTTTAAGACGAATAAGAAAACCTTTCATTATTTGAGGCCAGTGTGTACCTGTATCAATAGAAAAGAGATAACAATTAATACATGGTATAAACGGTGAAGGAAAACATCGTGAGGAAACCTGCATGTCGGAGAAGGGTTCTAAAAATCCTTTGAAGATATGTGAAGTCCCCAATCCGCACTGGACAAGCGTGGTGGACTATGCCTAACCCCTCTTCGGAGGAGACCTGAGCTCAGCAGTGGGCAGTAATGGGTTGTTACAGTACAGTACAGTACAGTACATGGTATAAAACAAAGTCACTTCTTGCTGTCCGTCTTGGTGTATATAAATATCTTAAACAAAAGTAACAAACAAGGTGAAACGCGTGATTCAAGATATTAAGTACCTTATTTTCCACCATTTGCTGTGTTAAATCTGACATCTAGCCCATTCAAGATATTATCTACAAAATACAAATTCTTGTCCTATTTCCGATGCATCGTCGTAGTCAAATTAGATACTATTCGAAATTTCGGATTTATCGAAAGTTTTCGAATTATTCGCACACCCCTAGTATTTAGACATTTTTTATAGATAATTATCTGATCTACAATTTTTATCTGAGCTAATTTTATGATAAAACTTACCATTTTGCTGAAAATCGCGAAAAACCCGTTTTTGGGACCTTTGACCCCGAGTAAATTTTTTTGCACGTGTCGGATCGATGAGGACTTTTCACATTTCCTTTATAACAGTGTATTGAACAATTCTACCAATATTCAGCCAAGTGGGAATTTTTGTAACCTTGGATGTCTAAATTGACCAGACTAGTTTGTCTAACTAAAACTAGTGAAACCATCATTCTAGCTATCCAAGCTTTGATAGGTTAGTTAGAAATGCCTACTTAAAAAAATTGTTCTTGAGAGAGTTGTAATTTTACTGCTGGACTTTAAAATATGGATAATGTGAAGAATAGGAGTTAATTTTGGGTGAAATTTATTATTCGGGTAGACCTTCTTTAAACTGTAACTATTTTTATATTTTTTAACCTTATATTTCTTTTCGCGTATTTGCCCACCTCTCACTCCCACTACTCGTCGCCTCAGTGCTTGTTTGGCCTATCTGCACTCGAGCAAATTTTACAGGAGACGTTTTTTTTGTTTTATTTATTAAATAACGTTTAATTTTCTAATTTGAAACTTAATATAAATACACGAGCTACCCACAAATTGATATATAAATAAATAATATACAATAGTTTATGATTCTAGCGTATTTTACATGTTTTGTGTGACGATAGGCCAAACGTGCACTAAAAATTTTTCGGATGTTTACTTACAACAAACGTGCACTGAAGATTGACCAAAGGATCGCGATAATTTTCTGTGCTTGTTTGTGCTAAGTGTTAATATTGTTGATACAGGATGTAACTTTTTAATTAGTATAAGTTTTACTGCCGATTTCGCTTGTTCCGTTGTCTATATTATTTTTAAATATGACCAACTTCTCGATTTTCGATTGATGGGTTTTTGCAGTTGAAGGGTCCTGGTGAGTATTTTGTTTGTAGATGAAGTTCAAGGTCTGATGATGGAGTTGGAAGGTGGCCACCGGAACTCCGTCAAAAAGCAAGATAATCTCATCGTGTTTAGGCTCTAATGAAGCGTCCTGGTGAGTACTTTGTCCCTAGAGGAATGTCAAAGTCTGATGATGCAACTGGAAGGTGGCCATGGGAACTCCGTCATTAAGCAAGATAACCTCATCGTGTTTAGGCTCTAATGAAGCGTCCTGGTGAGTTCTTTGAGTATACTATATTTATGTAAAAAGAACACCCTGTTTGAAATTCAACTGAGTCAACGGTGAATTTAAAAATATACGTATTTCTCTAGTTTTAGCGATGTCTACTCATATTTGCTTTTATGATTTGTTGAAGATATACTTTTAAAATGATATTCAATCTAATTTATGAAAAAAAGAACATAATTTAATAAACTATTACTAATTTTTTATTGTGAATTCAAGCGAATCTCACTGTGTTTCCCACTACTGTGACGTCATACAAAATGGCGGATACGGCGCAACGCCGGCTGTGATTGGTCAATTGAGTTGCGATACAGCAAACAAGCACTGAAATTTTAAAAAACTACCGATTGAACAAACAAGCACGGAATTTTCGTTAAGTGCCGTGTTGATAAAAAAATTGAAATGAGATTTTTATTGTTTTAGAATTGAATATTTTAAAAAAATATTTTACCAGTCGGACGGAAATTTAATTCTTTATAATACTGCATTAAAAAGTCATTTTCGTAAAAAATGTCAGATAGGCCAAAAAAGCACTGAGGCGACGTACTGTAACTCCTGTGTAGTCAGGATCCACAGCGACGACCATCGTAATGACTCTTAGCAGTGAAGCCCAGGAGGTGTCTTGGTGTATAATTAAGTGTTTAAAACTACGAATATTGAATATTGGAACGAAGTTCCTTATCGCGCGTTGTGAAAGGAGGCTAGAACATTCTTACGAAAAGTTGTCACGACACTTTTTTTGTTTAAGATGATTATCGCTAGATGGCGCTGTGATCAAAATCTTTTAAAACACGTTCCTTTTCGCGCGTTACGTTAGGAAAAAAATATATAAGATATCTTTTAATCGAAAGGAACTTCGTTCTTTTCGGGTGTCCCATGACACCTCTCTAGTTTTTTTTTAATACGTAAAGTGATTAAAGAGGATGTTTAGATATTAACAACAGGTATAACGGCAGTTTATAGTAGAGAAATAATGGTAATTTTAAAGTTTTTTTAAGAGATCTTTATTTTTATCTAAATTTTATGAAAAAACCTGCTTTTAAAGATAAAAGAATCATCATCATTTATAATATATGCATACGTCCACAGAAAATCTGTAAATAAATAAATAATAATAAATAAATAAAATAGAGCTGATCTGATGATGGAGTCGGAAGGTGGTCATAGAAACTCCTGTACTAAATAAGATAGACCCGTCGTGTTTGGACTCATTTTACTTGTCTTGGCTAGCACTGTACTAAAACATGACATTTAAGATCTTAAAAGCAAGCGTATTTAAAGTTTTCATTAAAATTAATTATATTTATAAACTTATTCAGACACTCGCGGTTTTCTGTGGTGTGTCGTGATGTGAGTTCGAGTTCCAGTGGTACTACCCAAAAGCGAACGAGTGCGAGGGTAGACAGATTTGTTTGCTCTTAAATCGACCCGCAGTATCTAGTCTTCTCGTGATCATGACGTTTGCAACAACAACGAAATATGGAGACAACTCAATTAATTAAATATCGTGGTAAGAACCCGTTGAAAATGCATGAAAGTATTAATTATATTTATTAATGTTAGAAGTCTCCTGAACTGTTCTAAATATAAAACTAATTATCTCATAACACTGATATAAATATCTAATGTATAAATTAGTGTTGGCTCACACCCAAACCGCATTGTTTACAAGTCTGCAGTTATCGATTCTCGGTGTCAGTGACCGAGACTTTGTTCGATTAAATAATCGATTTTGTAATACGATGATTGCGACGAGTGTTTGTTAGACAATTGACGAGCTATGAAAGAAATGCTTTTAAGCTCCTGAATATCAAGAAGCAGTAGAGTGTTAGCTAATACTGTTGGAATTATACTTTTTGCAAAAACCAATCTATTGATCGATATTCAAAAGAGTTCTATTTACGTCAATATTAAAATACATAAAAAAAACTTCCAGTTGGAAATATACTTTGATAGATGAAGGACTAAATATACAATAATTTATGAGTCCTGAATAATCTTTTATTTACCCAAAACCTCTAATTCAATAAATACGACAAGTAAAGCGAGCCCAAACACGACAAGTCAATCTTGTTTAGCACAAGAGTTTCCGTGACCACCTTCCGAATCCATCATCAGATCAGCGTCATTTTGTTATATTAATGCATTGTCATACGATATACATCTGCGTGCAAAATGTCAGCTCAATCGGAAACCGAGAAGTTTGTCAAAGCCAAATCGCAAGATTTCACACGAACTTACATAGTTACATTATTACTACAATACAAGTATGAACAGACAACCCATCACATCCTCTGGGAGTGCAATCTATGGCATATTATTATGGAACGCGTCACTATGTTAAACTCCTTTTTTTTTTTTTTTTTTTAGTTGGAGGAAATCACCGGATCCCCTTTGAACCTCACTAAAACCTCCAACCGCTCACACTCAGCGTCCGAACCCCGGCTGAGGCCAGAACCCAGCACGGGGTTTGGAGGGACGGCGCGACGCGTTACGCCCAAGGCACTCTTTCCCGTCGCGCCGCCCCCATGTTAAACTCCTTACACGTTGAGTCTAAAGTCGTTTATTACACAGATCTTGTAGCATCTAGCGCAAATTTCCGTGCATTCAGACGTTTTTGCCATAACTACTATTGGCATCCAAAATAGTAAAACAGCTCACCGCATAGGTCCAATCAATTTAATAAAATCAATGTCCGTGGTGCTTTTCTCAATTCTGACGTAATGCTTTATCAATCTTATTTTATTGTCTTCCGCTTTGCGAGAAGGGAGTCGAAACTCATGTTTTCCTACTCCTTCTATTATCTTCTGATTAAATTCGTTGCGGGGTCCAAGACAAGTTAGCTTTCCCTCGGGTTCCTGGGCTTCACTGCTCAGAGTCATTACGATGGTCGCCGCTGTGGATCCTGGCTACACAGTTGCAGTGGTGGGAGTGAGAGGTGGGCAAATAAAAGTTACATTATTACGTAGTTACCTACATTCAGCACAAGTTAGTGTAAAGTTTGTAAAAAGACTTGATGTGGAAAATAAACACCATTTTGTACGCTTACTTCCCCAACACTGGTCCTTTGTGACGAAGTTGCCAGCACCTAATAATGTTATAGAACAGTCCTGTTTCTTAAGATTAACAAATTTATAAAGCAAACTTTGCTACTATATTTCAATATTGAAACTTCAAAGCGCTAAAAATTGCTCATATACTTTAATCAGTTTTTATTTACGCTAAAATCAGGTCGAAACAAAGGCTTCATAAGTTTTAATAACTTTACACGCGGCTTTCAGCGATGTTACTTCATTATCCTTCGGGCGCAGAATCTAATAACGAAGTTTGGGACGGACTCGACGACGTTTTGACTTTGACAGAAGTCAGTTTTGACAGCTGTCATCCGAGAGTAATGGAGGATTCGGATTGAAAAGTTTTAATGGGTTACAAGATGAAAAAACAGTCTAGAAGCTCGTTAATGTCTTGTTAGAATTGTTTGAGTATTTTGAGAGATGATTGTAGATACTGTGTCAATTCATTGCTGGCCAGTGCTGGGCGCAAGAGAGAGTGATCACTGCTCAGGCATAGTCCACCACGTTTGCCCAACGCGTATTAGAGACATATTTTTCAAGGCTTCCTCACGATTTATTTCATCACCTTTGAGAGATTCTTTAGGAACAGACAAAAGTTGTAAAAACTAATTGTTTTATATGTGTGTGTAACTGGTATTTAAATGCAAATCACAAATACGTTTACACTGCAATTTGATTTTTTTTTGGAGCGAAGTTCCTTATCGCGCTTTGTGAAAGGGGGCTAGACGGAAAAAAAATCTTACGAAATGTTGTCACGACACTTTTTTGTTTTAGATGATTATCGCTAGATGGCGCTGTGATCAAAATCTTTTAAAACACGTTCCTTATCGCGCGTTACGTTAGGAAAAAAATATATAAGATAAGATATCGATTAATCGAAAGGAACTTCGTTCTATTCGGGTGTCATGACACCTCTCAAGTTTTATTTATTTTTTAACTTTTGCTGATACTTTTGTTTAACGCTTTCGGGACTGCGTAGTTTTATTATATTCGATCAAAGGAGATTTGGTATGATGATATTTGATTTGGTATACATTTTTAATAAGTAAGATATCATAAAGATAGTGTCGTAAGTTCGGGTGGAATCTTGCAAGCTAAATTTGACAAACTTCCCGGTTTCTGATTGAGCTGACATTTTGCACGCAGATGTATATCGCGTGACAATGCTATAATATGACAAAATGGCGCTGATCTGATGATGGATTCGGAAGGTCATAGGAACTCTTGTGCTTAACAAGATAGACCCGTCGTGTTTGGGCTCGTTTTACTTGTATTAGCTAGCACTCTGCTACATGATATCCAGTTTGTATTTCAAAGTTTTCTTTAAAATAAATTATGTGTTTAAGAGTGTGTTTGGTCTAACAATCCGTCGACTCTGTGCGTAACGTTTTGTTACAATTGGAAGACTTAACGTAATTATATATTATTGTTACTCGAGTTGACGGCTCTAGGGTTGGCACTACGACACTTCTTTGTCGTTACACTCTTGACAGAGGTCTAATGGTCACAGGTTCCTTAACCACTCAACTGGGATCGGTAACAAAATTGGTTAGTTTACTTTTGCCAAGTCTATGGCAGGAGTCAAAACTGAGCACAGTTCTAAAAATTGTTTTGTTTACATTTTTTAATCGTCTCATATTTTACGGATTTTAGTTTTGCTGAAAATGCAATACAGTGTCGTTTAGCAATAAAGATACAAAAAATACAAAAATATAAGGTTTAATTAAAAATTATTGGAAAAAAAAAATTTTAAAAAAGGTTTAAACACGGTAGTGATTCCGAACGAAGTCCCCAGTTTCGCCATCTAGCGAAAAGTGACGTTCCCAGTTGAGTGGTTATTAGAGAGATCAGGTACAGGCCATGACGCTTGTCCAATGTGGATTTGGGACTTTTTTTTTATTGCCATGTAGGTAGACGAGCCAACGGCATATACATCCTCGAAGGATTTCGAATATCCTTTTGCAATATGCAGCTCATGATGTTTACATGATGCCATTGATGTTGTGATGAATTGCACATAAACTTTGCCCTTGTTAGAGCAGTCGTAGTATATTAGATTATTAAGCGAATGGTTTCACGCCACTTTCTTCTGGGAGCTCTGGTTTTCTGATGTTATAAAGCTCCCAATGTAGACTTGATGTTTTCAGTCCACATAAACAGGGAGTCCCAGAAAGTAGTATATTCCCAGAGCACTATGACTTGTCCTTCTTCAAACGAGGCTTGAGAAGGGTCCTTAAAGTTAGGTCGTAGGTAGCGACTCCTCAGTGTCCCCTGACATTGCAGAGGTTCATAACCACTTACGATCAGGTGGCCTGTTGGCTCGTCTGCCTACATGGCAATAAAAAAAAAGTAGTGAAGCAGAGATCTTTAGATACGATAACACACCTTTAGATACTCGAATCACTGACATGTATGACATCGCGATTTTTAGTTTTAAAACAAACAGACACGTCAATATTATTTGTTTTATAGATAGCGACAACCCTAAGTTACGTACACATTGACCTAGATACGAACGTGTGACGTCATTCTTTGTCTTTGTGAGCGACTAACAAGCGTTAAATTTGTATTGTAGCAGTCAAGCATCCTACTAGACTAGGTAGTATGAAGCAGGGGAAAAGAACCACAGAAAAACTAATCAATTTATTTTGACATGTTCAAAGCGGCAACAGG
Source organism: Trilocha varians (assembly GCA_030269945.2). Lineage (NCBI taxonomy): Eukaryota > Metazoa > Arthropoda > Insecta > Lepidoptera > Bombycidae > Trilocha > Trilocha varians. The sequence continues at coordinate 623,854 of AP028271.1, forward strand.
TTTAACACCTTGTAGGCGACTGAATCAGTTTTATTTATGTTATATTTTTAAAACTAGATGACCCGCGCAACTTCGTCTGCGTTACAAAGGGGTTCAAAAATTGTAGCCTATATAGGCACGCGCCGCCCGGCGCAAACAACTACGACCCTGCATTTTAAATTTGTAATATCTTCGGTAATATTCACTTAAATTACATGCTGTAAAAAGCATATTGATCTATAATAAATGCACAATTTATTTAAGGTACTTAATTGGATAAGGATTAATGCTGTATTGTTTAAAATCACTTCGTAAATAACCATTTTTTAGTAACGAATAAAAATGGTTATGCTGGGTTATCCCTAAGAGTTAGACATATACCATCGCGGACTTTTTTGTTGAACTTTTTAAGGTGAACAATACTGTAGTACATTATTTTGGTCTATCTCGTAGGGTTCAGCCAGCGTTTGCAATATAAGCGCAAAAAACGTGCTTATTTACGACATCACATTAGAAACCTTTAAATTTATCAGTGTTTCTCTACTATATTATGCATTTATTATACATACAAACCTTCCTTAAGAATCACTCTATCTATTAAAAAAAACCGCATCAAAATCCGTTGCGTAGTTTTAAAGATCTAAGCATACATACAGACATACAGCGAAAGCGACTTTGTTTTATACTATGTTTTGATGTAAAGAACAGACGACGATGGCGCCCTCTGTAAATAGTTTTAATATTTTTTGACGTGACAACGTGTTATAAATTGGTTTGGGGGGTGACACTTCAAGAAACTGCGTCACGCTCCGCTCACGTTATGCGCTCACAATGAGAGCGAGTGAGAGGCACGCGTGCCTTTCACTTTTTATGTCTGTCTCTCTCGCTCTTAGGCGGGCTAACCATGCCCGAGTCGTTATCACGTAAAACTTTCGCCCATATACCGACTTTACAGGCAACCAATTTTTTTATTAAAACCTCTTTGTTATCATACTCTTTTTAAAATTAATAAGGAATGTTGGTGCGCTTTTTCAAAAATCGAATTGTGTGTAGAAAAAAATAGTTGTGATTGCGTCATACTTTTCTTCCTCTTAAGTTTTATTTCCATTAAATGATTGTTTTTATGTTCTTCAATGCACTGGCAGCCTTTGATTTCCTACCCACCTGGTGATAAAACTATCATTATGGTGGTACCGGGCGTGCTGTGTCGCTTTAGAAACTGGAATCCGACACATTTTAGATATACTTTCGTTCACCGACCCTAATTAAAGTTATGTCTGAAAGATAGAGAGGTCTAACTTTTCTTAATCGCACTGTAAGCGAGATGCGTACAGGTCTTTTGGAACGAAGTTCCTTCTCGTGCGTTATCGAAAGGGGGCTAGACGGAAATTCTTATGAAAAAGTTGTCACGACACTTTTTTTGTTTTATATGATTAATGCTAGATGGCGCTGTGATCAAAATATTTTAGTTAAAAAATAAAATTTTATTACTAATCCCTCACTAATTAATCTAAAGGAACTTCGTTCCATTCGGGTGTCCCTTGACACCTCTCAAGTTTTTTTATTTTGACATGGTTTCGCACTGAACGTGTTAAAGAAAACTAAAGAATGTAGGTGCACTAGATAGAGGATTTCGTTTCCCTCTTCTGAATGATAGAAATCCCTATCAAATTATATTAATAAGGGAAGATTATATCGCCTAGTCGCCTAAAAAGTCGTGGTGGCCGAGTGGTCTAAGCGCGTCTTTCCGAACGGGAGATCGCGGGTTCAAATACGTCCGGCTTGTACCTCTAAATCTAAATGTGAAAAAGATTTATGTGCAATTTTTCACAACACCACTGGCTAAAAACGGTGAAGGAAATATCGTGAGAAAACCTGCATGTCGGAAAAAATCTTAAAGGTATGTGAAGTCCCCGCACTAGGCAAGCGTGGTGGACTATGCCTAATCCCTCTTCTGAGGAGACCTGAGCCCAGCAGTGGGCAGTAATGGGTTGGTACAGGATACAGGTATCGCCTTAGGAATAAGTCCGCCATTGTACTTTCCATTGTGCTTAAAGTATAATAAATAAAATAAATTAACAAAATGGTAGACCTATTAAATTTAGGCTCATTTGAAGGGCAGGACAAAGACCTCTTTGTATAAACCAAACTAAAATTTCTTTAACACCATCAATCATAATCTAATATATATTATAAAGGCGAAAATTTGTATGGATGTTTGTTACGCTTTCACGTAAAAACTACTGAATGGATTTGAATGAAACTTTACTACAATATAGCTTATACATCAGAATAACACATAGGCTACAATTTTTGATAATACGGGACGAACCTGAAGTCCACGCGAACGAAGTCGCGGGCAAAAGCTAGTTTGCAATATTTATATGCAAACTAGCTGACTCGCGCAACTTCGTCTGCGCCGAAAAAAAAAATTAGGGGTGGACTACCCCTAACATTTAGGGGATGAAAAATAGATGTTGGCCGATTCTCATAGGTACCGGATAAGCACAAAAAAGTTCATCAAAATCGGTCGAGCCGTTTCGGAGGAGTTCAAGTTCGAACACCGTGACACGACAATCTATATATATAAAAGAAAGTCGTGTTAGTTACACCACTTATAACTCAAGAACGGCAGAACAGATTTGGCTGAAAATTGGTATGGAGGTAGCTTAGAGCCAGGAGACGGACATAGGATACTTTTTATCCCGCATTTCGCATTTTCGACAGCATTCCCGTGGGACTTGACATGAAACGTCAGTCACTATCAAACTTGGAATAATAAAACGCAAATGACAGCTATGTCATTGACATATGGATGTCAATTTGATATTTGTAAGAAATCAATATTAAAATTAGAGTTCTTTGCGTAGAGGACGAATGTCAAGATCTGATGATGGAGCTGGAAGGTGGCTATGGGAACTCCGTCATTAAGCAAGATAACCTCATCGTGTTTAGGCTCTAATTAAGCGTCCTGGTGAGATCTTTGCGTAGAGGCTGAATGTCAAAGTCCGATGATGGAGCAGGAAGGTGGCCACTGTCTGTTTGTTCTGGCTTCGGACTGGCTGACTTTCAATGGCTGATAGTTTATGTTATAAGGAGTAACTTAGGCTATATTTTTTTTTAATTCTCGATGAAGTACAAGGATGGTATTTACAGCGAGAAAAAATCGAATCGTTGACATTTAATTGAGATTGGCGCAGACGAAGTTGCGCGGGCCCACTAGTTTTATATATTAGATATTCGTAACATCCTTAGGACAAATAATTTCCACACAATCGAAATCACATAGCCATAATATTATCAATGCATTTACAAAACAGCTCCCATTTCAAAACACTGAACCGCTCACAGTATTTATTTGTATTAGTAAGAGTCAAGAAAACCCCTGGAACTTTGCCAAGTGCCTCCATAGTGTCTACGGAACGACTTCCCACTCAACATTCCAGTAAAGTGGGTACTAATTGTCATTTACAATTAAAATGTTACGATAATTTGACACGGAGGCGATTATCAAATGGGATGTCGTGTACTACGATAGCTTTTTTTAATGATTTAGGGGTTTTTTAATCTATTTTTAAGATGACAACACATTTAACCATTAAAGGTTTTTTTAACTTGCACTGGATGTAACTATATAAACTTATTCCGACACTCGCGGTTTGCTATAATACTTTCATGCATTTTTAACGGGTTCTTTTACCATTTAGTATCCAGTCTTCTTGTCATCATGACGTTTGCAACTACGTTGAAATATCGAGATAACTCAATTAATTAAATATCGCGGTAAGAACCTGTTAAAAATGCATGAAAGTAACTATACAGGGTGTTGTTGCCCGGTGAAACAATACTTTAAGGGCTTAATCTATATCACATTTCAAATCATATACACATACTTTTGAAACGGAGATAATGACTTTATTTTCCCATACAAAGTTGAAAAAATATTATTTTGTATTAATTTTGACAACCCTACCCTGACCTACATGTAGCGTGCTATATCTATATGCCATTTTCAAGCACACAGGCGCATCCGATCGCAAGTTTAGAGTTCCGTACTATAATAAACTCCTACTAATAGAAAATTAACACGTAGTTTTGATTAGTTATAACTTATGATATATTATGCCTAGAAAACCCAGACTTGGTGGATGGCTTCTACATCAAGTATACTATTTGCTGTGAAAGTATTGTTTCATCGGATTTTAACACCCTGTATAAGTTCGGGTGGAATCTTGCGAGTTGAATTTGTACAATTTCCCAGTTTTCAATTGAGCTCAAATATTGCGTATGTATATTGTGTGATAATGCAATAATATTGTACCACGGAGCTGATCTGATGATGTAGTCGGAAGGTAGGAACTATCTAAACAAGGTAAATTGGTGTGTGGGTTCGTTTTGCTAGCACTTTACTGCTATATTTTATCAGGATCGAAACAAATTCTTCAAAACATTTTTTTATTTTTTATTATTGCCTTGTAGGTAGACGAGCCAACGGGCCACCTGATGAACCTCTGCAATGTCAGGGGACACTGAGGGGTCGCTACCTACGACCTAACTTTAAGGACTCTCCTCAAGCCTCGTTTGAAGAAGGACAAGTCATAGCGCTCTGGGAATACCGAAGAGGGGAGCTCATTCCATAGCCGGATAGCTATTTAAAAAAAGCGATTCGTTAAACCTCATTATTTGAGATGAATACGCAACAATATTTAAAAATAGTGTTTGTTATAATTCGATGTTTCGATCCCAATAGCTGAGGCAGTCATTTGTTTCGTATTTGACGCCGTAAGTTGTGACTATAAATACAAAGTATGGGGCTCTGACATCTTGACACGTGTAAAGTGATTCGTATATCAGATTTTTGCGGGGCTCAAGACAAGTTAGCTTTCCCTCGGGTTTCTGGGCTTCACTGCTCAGAGTCATTACGGTGGTCACCGCTGTGGATTCTGGCTACACAGGAGTGACAGTGTGGGAGAGTAAGGTGGACAAATAACCGGTACTGGAATGATTTATGACGATGCCCAAGACAAGGTAACTTTCCCTTGGGTTCCTGGGCTTCACTGCTCAGTAATTGCGATGGTCGCCGCTGTGGATCTTGGATACCTATGTATCCAGTAACCCTGTGTAACTAATTGTAATGTGTCTCTTCATTTCCTATGTCCCCAAGGTGGGGCAGAGGGCCTCTACAGTGCTTCTCCGTTTTGACCTGTGTTGAGCCACGTTCTTTAGCTCCACCCATGACAACCCGGTCGTTTTAAGATCGGCCGCGACAGAACGCCGCCACGTTTGCCTTGGGCGGCCACGCTTTCTGGTGCCCTGAGGTGTCCAGTCCAGGGCCTGCTTTGGTATGTGACTAGCGTGTAATGTGTAATCCTATGTAACTCCTATGAGTTACAATGGTGGGAGTGAGAGATGGGTAAATACCAGAAAGTTTTTCAGTAGAGTGATTCAAACGCGAGGATTATTTACGTATCTATATATTTTTTGGACCAACCGATTTTGATAATACTTTTTTTTATAAAAGCAGATAAATTAGACGTAATAAAGTCTACAAGTTTAGTACAACTAGTTAGTTTTTGTGCTGTTCTTCCAAAAATGGATCGGTCGTTTTAAAAACTATTGATTATAGAACGAAATGTTATACTTACTACGGGTTTGTAGGTCTTATTAAAATCTAACAGTGTTTACCCTTTTTGACGTAGACGATGTTACGAAGATCAGCTAGTACAAGACATGTTATATATGCTAAAAAATACATATTTTACAGACCTTGCTTTAAATAGGATACTGCATATCGAAAGAGTGTCCAGAATACAAAAAAATATAAGTTTTATTAATCAGAATGACCCAATACCTTCTCGGGTCCTCGCAATATAATCAATTCTTTCATCTGTATCTGGATATAAAAAGGTCGGTTTTCATTTTCCGTCAAATTATATGTTATTTATTTGGTTGATAGCCATGTTCATTTGGTTCATGTAATAATATTTTTACTATAAAAATGAAAACGACCGACTTCCATTGAAATCTTGTCTGTTGAAAATTCACATTTTTAAACACACGTCCAAAAGTATTTGTTTGATCTTAAAAAGGGACTTAATGACGACCATTACCTTTCATTTGACATCAAAATCATTCAAATAGGTCCAAAAAAAAACAAGTTCTGGAGCACCAAACATTTGAGTTCTTCTAAAACAATTGAGTACCTTTTCCTTTTTGGAACTCTGTCAAGAAATATTTGTAAATAGCAACGAAATTGTAGATTAAATATTTGCAAGTACTGGACTTTATAAAATACAGTACTACTGCAAAACATAACTCCCCGTTACTGGACTTAGGTCTCCTCAGTAGAGGGATCAGGTATAGTCAACCAAGCTCGGATTGAGAACTTCACATATTTTCGAAGAGTTTACCCTTGTTCAATATGCAGGTTTCCTTACAATATTGGAACGAAGTTCCTTATCGCGCGTTGTGAAAGGGGGCTAGACGGAAAAAATTCTTACGAAAAGTTGTCACGACATTTTTTTTGTTTTAGATGATTATCGCTATATGGCGCTGTGATCAAAATCTTTTACAACACGTTCTTTATCGCGCGTTATTTGTTTTAGATGATTATCGCTAGATAGCGCTGTGATCTCTCCCTCTCTCTTGCCAAATCCCTCTTCTGAGGAGACCTGAGCCCAACAGTGGGCAGTAATGGGTTGGTACAGGCACTGTGATCAAAATCTTTTAAAACACGTTCTTTATCGCGCGTTACGTTAGGAAAAAAATATATAAGATATGCTTTAATCGAAAGGAACTTCGTTCTATTCGGGTGTCCCATGACACCTCTCAAGTTTTTTTTCATTCACCTGTTTTAACCTGTTTCGGTTTTTTCATGTTTTCATGTTCCTTCAACATTTTTGGCCAGTGGTGTTGTGATAAATTGTTATGTAAATCTTTTCAAATTTAGATAGTATTGTAGATTATGTATTGTAGGATTCATAAAACAGGATGTAAGAATTATTACAGAAATGGTTCGATCTAAGTAGTTCAAAATAATGTGACCTTCGAGACACGCTTTAGTATCGTGGTCGATTCAGCGGTTTATTCTCATGAAATTTATTTATTTTTTTTTGTTTGACGCCATCTTGGATATGTTGAGATTTTTCGCGCGCTTTTTCTTGTCTTCCATTTTTGAGAAGCAAAACATCTGATTTCTTTTGGCCATTAAAAAAATGTGAGCCGTCACGGGACGCATGGCAGATGTGAAATATTATTTTGTAAAAGTAATAAGAGGCAATAAACATTTATTTTCACTAAATACATGAATTTACGAATTTATTTCAAATCCAGAAAACTTACAAACACAAATTATGCAAATGAACTGCCGTTTGACTTCTTACGTCGCGATGCCGTGGCGCCATAGCTTCCATGCCAGAAATCAGTTTTACGTGCGGCTGATATATGTTTCACATGAAAATCTCTTCTTTCTATGAAAGTGTGCACGTACCATAACTTTTTTCTTAGTTTTAAAGGGGAGCGCATACTTAGGTAGGCAATAAAACGTATTCTGCTTGTCTACAACAATTTCTGAACGAAACCCCGAGTAATTGCGACGCGGCTCGCCTTAATAGCGCGTTTTTCTAAAAAAGAATTTTCGTGAAACCAAAATCCAAAATGGCGTCTATGCCACTTCATCGACCATCATACTTACGTGTCCCTCTGTTCACTGGAATTTCAAATATCTCACAACTTCGTACCTTTTTATTTTCGACCTTTGTGCAAATAGCGCCGTACATATTTGGGATACTTTGAAACATGGCTGATCTTTTGACGACGTTCAGAAATTAATTTTGCTAAAATATTCCTCGGGTTTTGTACTTTGATCTTTCAAAATGTATAAAGGGTACTTTTTATTTTCGTTTGATGAGATGTGAGCATATAAAATCTTGATGAATATAATATTATGTATTAATAATATATTTATTACAAAAATGAAAACGACCGACTTCCATTTCACAAGCATAGCACAAAAACTACCAATCAGATCTTTTTCAAATTTATACGAGATAATGTTCAAAATATCTGTTTTTTAACAAAATAATAATCATCGAAATCGGTTCATAAAAAAAAGAAATACACCCAAAAACGCATAGCAAGTCGTGAAATTTCGTCCGTTCAAAATACACATTTTTAAACACAGATCCAAAAGTAGTAGTTCGATCTTTAAAAAAAATCAACGAGACTTAAGTTCAGCCATTACCTTTCATCTGACACCAGAATCATTCAAATCGGTCCACCCAAACTAAAGTTATCGAGGAACAAACATAAAAAAAACAGACGAATTGACTACCTCCATTTTGGAAGTCGGTCAAAAAGTTGAAAGAAATCAAAAGATGAAACGTCTAATTTATAATAGGTGTAGGTGTAATTTATAATCATCCGCTAGGTGGCGCTTGTTGAGTTAACACAGTTGTAGAATCGCTCCGTAATTTAAATCAATTTTATTAAGTTTTACCATTGCCTAGTGTTATTAAATTATATTAATAAATAAATAAGAAGTTTTTAAGTGCAAGTAATTATTATCTTGGATGTTGGAGCGTAATTTTATGAAGAAAAGTGAATGTGAAATACATCAACGGTGTACGCCTGGAGATCACCGGTTTTTAATTGAAGACTTCATAAACCGGGGGAGTATTTTGTTTATTTTATTAAGTAGTGGATATAATATTATTTATTAGTGGCTTTTTCGTGTATTTATGTAAATATTAAGTGTTTCAAATAACTTTTAAACGAAAATACAGTTTAGAAAAAAAAAAATATCTACCTTCATTTTTGTAGAAAAAAAAAAAAATCGTTATGAATTGTTAAAACGTAATTGCATTATTATGTTAAAAGAACACTAAATAGCCATATTGTGTTATATTCTTGTAAAACACACTGAGTATTACACTTTCAATCTAGCCCCAATCCTACTTTCTACTCAGACTTCTCTCAAATTTAATTTCATTTTTCCTATCTGTATGCTACTTTTAATCTAGTCCTTATTTTATTTACTTCTAACTTATTGCTTCATTTTATTAAATCTTAGTGTGTATTAAAATAAATAATCTAGATACATGTAAGAAACACTATAATTTACACGTTACTATTATATCCACACAATTACATAATATTTTTGTAAAACTAAACCATTACGTTGACCGCTGTTGTTCGTATAAACAAAAAAAAAAAGTTTTTTTTTGTTGTGTGGTTGTTGAGACGGAGACATTGGTTTGCTCACTGGACGGTCTTTGCTTGTGGTAGCGTTGGGAGCCGGGTCGCCTACTTCCCTCTATAGTGGTTGAGGAAGGTGATGGCTGACTCTCACGTTAACTCGTGAACGGGTGCTACTTGTGGGGACCCAGTATTCTAGTGTTTCTGAATTGGCAGCTACATGTTATTATTATAAGTTGAAATTTACTATACTTATTTGTTTATACTCTCAACACTGAATCTTATATAAAATATAAATAGTAATAGCAAGACCATAATTTAAAGATTCATTAATTTTGACAAATTAAATTTTATCTTTTAATTCGTTTAGTTTTTTGTGTTAGAATTGACTAATTTAATTAAATAATTTGTGTTATTTTTGTTATTTCTTTAAATATATTAATAATTTATATTAATCTCTTTTGCTCTCTATTATACTAAGTACATTATAAACGAAACATTATTATTGTGCATTAAACCAAAATTAATTTTCCTCTCTGAACTTGTTTTCTGTACTGTGGATATTCATTCCTTGTGTTTCAGCTCTCAAACAAGCAACATGCCTGTGACAACTCGTCAGACGCACGTTCAGGAGCTGGAGCTAAAATTGAAAACTACAATGGAGGACCTCAGAGCCAGCAGAGAGCTGAATGAAAGGCTCCTCGAAGAACGTGACGAAAGTGAGCTCGAAATTGAAAATATCAACAACCGCTATTTGACGTTGAAAAGTACCCTGACTGAACTTGATGAGCAACTTGAAGGTGTCCGAGAGGAGAGAGACAAGTTGCAACATATATTGGAACACTACGACGAGTTCAGCAGTCAGTACGATCAAGCTCTGCAAAAAATAAGTCACCTTGAACATCAACTTGCTGATGCCTACAACGACATGCAAAGACTGCAAGCAGAACAAGCACAGCAACTTACTGAGTCACCTGTTATGAGGACGAGTTTATACGAGGAATTAGATAACATGGACCTGGGTCTATTGAGGACGGATGCAGACAAAATATACGCTAAAACAAAAGAGCAAGGCCATATTAGCAAAAAATCAATAGCAAAAATAAATACAATTATAAAGAAAACCAGACTCTCAATAAAAAAAAACAAACATCATGCTATAAACACTAAGCTGAAACAAAATAAAATCTATTTAGAAAAACAGATAAAAGTTTTGGAGCAGCAAATTAAAGAGAACAAAAGAGACTGGGACAAAGACAAGGCTGACATTGATAAGTTGACTGCCGAATTACATGAGTTCAATTTATCAATGATGCAAATACATGATCTGGGCTTGGAAATGGATCAACTCATTGACAATAACACTACGAGACTGGAGTCGATGAGGACCAGTGTCGCCGAAACCACAAATGTTGACTGCACTGATATCACTTACACAGTGCAAATCAACGATGATTCTAACGAGACGAAGGATCACACCATCCCGACCGCCTCTAATCACTTGGAATGCGTGGCAACGTCACACTCGGCTGACGAAGCACGTCCCGCAGCGAGTCGCTCCCGTCGCACTCGCCGTCGCCGTCGCCACGCCTCCCCTACACCTGCGTCGGCGCCTCGCGACACCAAGGACGCGCGGTCCCCCGCGCAAGCACCGGCTGCGTGTCCTCGCCCTACATCGCCTGCGCGCCACATCACAGCAGAGGAGGCACCATGCTCCCCTCTGACGCAACAGGAAGTGGTCCCGGTTGTCACCGGTACTCCGACGTCGACATCGTGTAGAAAGACTGTAGTGCTATCAGATAAGATAGGTGTCAATTTTGGTCCAATGCTATCAATGAGCCTTAAGCAAAAGGTTGTTAATGTGTGTTACCCAGGTATGCCCTTCTGTAATATAGTTGATAAATTGAAGTCAATTCATTGTGACGCTCTAACTACTATTGTAATAATGGTCGGTAGTCATGCCAACGTTAGCAAAAAATCACTGGACCACAGTATCCGATTTCTTGTTGATTTGCAATCGGAAAAAAAATGTAAAATTATTTTATGTACATTCCCATATTGTACTAATTTAGACAAAGTACACAATCAGTGTATTTTCAGTGTATTTTGTAGCGGAATCTTATTAATGGACATTAATAAATTTGTTAATAAATTCAGTCTGACAAAAGATACTATGTATGTATCCAAATTTACAAAACGACATTTAGCTACTTTAGTAGCGTATAATATTAATGACAATGTTAGTATTAGTACTAACAATATTTATTTAAAACTCGGTAATGCTTCTATTGAGCAGAAAAAAATTGTGACATATGATAATTTGGACTGTGTTCCAAGTAATTTAAATTAATTAACGAGACAAAGGAGTTACACTCTTGCATTTATAAACCGATTAACAATAAAAAATCTAGACTGTACCCATTAAAGGATGTTAATGTTTCAATTAATAACATACTAAACCTGGTGCATCAAAATTTACAAGGAATGATGGGTAAAGAACTAGAGGTTGAAATGTTTTTAAATCTGAACAATGTTAATGTATTCTGTGTAACTGAGCACTGGTTTAAAAACTATGAATTATTATTTCATTTTAATGATCACCAGGTCTCAAGTTCTTTCTGCAGAGAGAACGCGATTCGCGGTGGCTCTTTAATTCTAGTTAGAAAATGTTTGAAATGTAAGGAACGAAAGGATATAGTGGCCCTCTCTGTAGAGAGAACTATTGAAATGTCCTGTGTTGAGCTTGAGCACCTCATTGTTGTATGTGTGTACAGACCACCTGATGCGTTATATGATTCCTTTGAAAATATTTTGGAAAATGTTTTGATGAAAATTACTGTTTGTAACAAACATATTTTAATTTGTGGTGATTTCAATATTAATCTACTAGAAAACACAAATATCACTATTAGATTTAAAACATTGTTGAAATCATATAATCTTATAAACTTATTTTTAGAGCCCACTAGGATAACCAGTTCATCGGCAACTTGTTTAGATAACATTTTTACAAATTTTAATCCATTACAAAAAAATGTTATAAATCAGTTAACATCTGACCACTTGGGACAATTAGTGTCTTTTGAATATTATGTGGCTCCTGAAGTCAAACCTACTGTTAAGTTTGTTCCTGTAAATGGTAAAAGAATAGAAAATTTTAGAAATAAAATTATACAAACTATTTCAGAAGTTAGTTATAACCGAGAACCAAATATGTTATACCAGAATATGTTTGAAAAAATTAATTTAGCGTTCAAAGATGTATTTATTCCTAAAACGATTACTATTAACAATAAAAAACGTTTTAGTGAGTGGGCCACAGTTGGAATTTATAAAAGTAGGCAGACTTTGTATGACCTTTATTATGAAAAATCTTATAACAATGATGAATCATTTCATCAATACGTCAGAAATTATTCAAAATTATTCAGGAAAGTTTGCATAATGGCAAAATCCTTACATTTAAGTAATTTAATAAGAAATGCCTCTGACAAAATAAAGATGACTTGGAACATCATTGGTAAAGAAACTGGTAAAGTCAGAAATAACCACCAAGAATTCTCATTGAGAATGAATGATAACTTGATAACTAGTCACGAAGGTGTGGCTAATGCTTTCGAAAAGTTTTTTTCTGACATTCCAGTTTCAACTACTTCCTCTTTAAATTCATCCCCAATAGAAGCTGAAAAATTACTAAGGAAACATGTTAATATATGTAATGTAGTATTTAAATTTAAGAATATTAACTCAAAAGATATTATGAAGAGTTTCCATAGTATTAATGTTAAGAATACAGCTGATCTATGGGGAATATCAGTAAAGGTCGTGAAATGTATTATAGATGTTATATCTCCTCATCTTACTAGTATATTTAACGATTGTATTAGATGTGGTGTGTTTCCTGACTTAATGAAACACAGTAAAGTGATTCCCCTTTTTAAATCTGGTAGTACTGATGACCCCTCTAACTACAGACCTATATCAGTACTACCAACATTGAGTAAAATCTTTGAAAAAATAATATTAGAACAACTTTTAGAACATTTTAAGTCAAATAACCTGCTACACAACAAACAATTCGGGTTCACGAGGGGTCGCTCTACTACTGATGCAGGTGTTTATTTAGTCAAAAATATTTTTCAAGCTTGGGAGGAGTCTCAGGATGCTCTTGGAGTATTCTGTGATTTATCCAAAGCATTTGACTGTGTTGACCACGAAACATTGGTGAGGAAACTACATCACTATGGTATTAGGGATGGTACGTTAGCGCTTATTAAATCCTATTTATCGGGCAGAACACAAATAGTCGATGTTAAAGGAAACCGATCTTCCGGCGCCGAATTGAGTATGGGTGTACCTCAGGGTTCCATCTTGAGTCCTTTTCTATTTCTAATATATATAAATGATTTACCTAGTTTTATTGAGACCCGACATGATGTCGTATTATTCGCTGATGATACATCTTTATTATTTAAAATTAAACGACGAATGATCGTTTATGACGAAGTGAATGATGCGATTTCTTGTGTGGTCCATTGGTTTCGTGTTAATAATCTCTTACTAAACGCAAAAAAAACCAAATGTATTAAGTTTAGTTTACCAAATGTAAAACAGGTACATAGTAATATAATTGTTGGTGGGGAGTCAATGGAGCTTGTTGAGTCAACTGTTTTTCTTGGTATAACAATGGATTCCAAGCTGCAGTGGGGACCCCACATAAATAAATTAGCGAGTAAGCTCAGCTCTGCAGCATACGCGGTAAAAAAATTAGGCTGATTACTGATGTAGACACGGCTCGTTTAGTTTATTTTAGTTATTTTCATAGTGTCATGTCCTATGGCATTTTGCTATGGGGCAATGCAGCCGATGTAGAAACGATCTTTATCTTGCAGAAAAGAGCTATACGCGCTATTTATAATATGCACTCAAGGGAATCCCTGAGGGAAAAATTTAAAGAAATTAAAGTTCTCACTCTACCATCCCAATACATTTTTGAAAATTTAATGTATATTAGAAAGTATATTGAGGAATTTCCTAAAAAGTCTGACCTACATAGTAGAAACACCAGGAACAAACATAAACTTGATTTACCGATGAGTCGATTGCATAAAATAAGAAATTCCTTCAGGTGTTTGTCTGTATGCTTGTACAACAAAATCCCACAAGATGTTCAAAACCTACCTATACATAGGTTTAAGAAAATTATTAAAGAACGTCTGTGCAAGAAAGCCTACTATAAGGTCAATGATTACTTGGACGATTGCACAAAGTGGGAATGAGTTGCTCGCCAAGGTCATTTCATTATCGTTATTGTTTTTTTTTTTTTGTATATTTTATGTAAATTTGTGTAATACTGTACAAATATTTAAAAAAAAAAAAGCTCATTATACAAAAAAGACATGCCCGATGAGTTTCTTGCCAGTTCTTCTCAGGACGGTGGCTACAATTATTATTTTTTGTGTCCGAACTGGTGGTAGCTTGTAACTTTTGACGTCAACAAGAATGAGTACGTCATCAATGTTGAAAATAAAGTATTTCATTTCATTTCATTTCAATCATGCAACAAATGAAGTACTAAAACGAAATTTCCCTGCAAATTGACATTCAGCCCACGCACTCACATTCAAACTATCAGAGTCTAGGCTATGCGGGCGCCATTTGCAATTTAAATGGCGGCCAGGAATTTGCAGATGATTAGCGTGTGACTAAAACAGGTACAGTTATTAGCACTTAATTAATATTTAGGTTTAGGTGACAGTGACCTAGAGTACCTAGTCATAGACATCATTCTTCTACTAGTTTTGGATCTGTGTTTAAAAATGTGTATTTTTAACGGACAAAATTTCACGATTTGCTATGTGTTTTGCGTGTATTTCTTTTTTATATTAACCGATTTCGATGATTCTTTTTTTGTTAGAAAGAAAACACTTTGGATATTATCTCATACTTTTAAATTTGATAAAGATCTGACTGGTAGTTTTTGTGCTATGCTTGAGAAACGGAAATTTCGTATTCATTTCTGTAATAAAAATATTACAATGCATCGAATTAAAGTGGTACTCTGTTTCTATATTATACAGGGTGATTTGTTAATGGTGGTACATATTTAAGGTCATGATATTTGATGGTCAAATAAGACCAATTACAATATATTGGGGTTCAGTTCAGTAACACCATTATAACTCTGGTTCTCAATAACAGTTTAATCATCCTCCAAAACTCAACCTATGCAGTACCACGAAAACCTGAGGTCCTTACCTTTTTCCTTGCTCATTGTAGAGTTGTATAGTACGTGAAATAATAGTTTTAATCCAAAAAGTTTCTATGAGAGTTTTGAACCTTTTCGAAATGAAAATGTGAATTTATCAAATTCGAGTCAATTTGGCGATTGAAAATAACCTTGGATCGATTTCAACAGGATTTAAGTAGTGCGATCACTGTTTCCGCGGCATTCCTATAAATTAAGTAGTGATTCTAGCAAGCTAACCCATAAATTTTTTGTTTTATAGCATGAAATAACTTCGTGGAACTATCTTTTCTACTATAGTACCTAACTTACTACTATTGCTGGTCTCGGGTCTTCTCAACGTATATAATAATATACAGGGTGTTAAAATCCGATGAAACAATACTTTCACAGCAAATAGTATACTTGATGTAGAAGCCATCCACCAAGTCTGGGTTTTCTAGGCATAATATATCATAAGTTATAACTAATCAAAACTAGTATAAATTTTCTATTAGTAGGTGATTATTATAGTACAGAACTCTAAAATTGCGATCGGATGCGCCTGTGTGCGTGAAAATAGCATATAGATATAGTACGCTAAATTTAGGTCAGAGTAGGGTTGTCAAAAATAATACAAAAAAATATTTTTTCAACTTTGTATGGGAAAATAAAGTAACTATCTCAGTTTCAAAAGTATGTGTATATGATTTGAAATGTGATATAGATTAAGCCCTTAAAGTATTGTTTCACCGGGCAACAACACCCTGTATATTTTCATCTTCAGAGGATTTCTAATCCTTTCCTCAGTAAAAATTTGATAATGTTGTTGTGATAGTCTGTGCTAAATTATTATACATCTGTATAAAATAAAATTCTTTCAATATTGGATAGTAAACAGAAATACATATTTCATCGAGGAAGTCTAGGCTTTATTTTATTCCATTGTGACGAAGACGAAGTGAAATGAAATGAAATTATTTATTCTCAACGTTAATGAAATTCTCATGCTTGTTGATGTCAAAAGGCTACCACAGTTCGGAAAAAGAAATAGCCACTGTCCCGAGAAGAATGGCAAGAAACTCAGCGGGCATGTCTTTTTTTTGTATTGTTTTTCTTCTTTTTTTTTTCAACTCAATATTACAATTTTTTGTTACAATTTTGTTTGTAAAGTTTCGTGGAATAGCTAGTTGAATATAATAATCGTGATAAATAAAGATTTATAATAGATTGCTAATTCGTAAATATTCGTGTTGATACTTGTTAGTGAGAATGTTGCTGAGTGCGCGATACGATGACATAGTTATCGAAAACATATTGCTGATTAATGGCTTCCAAATCTTAGAATACTTACTTCATATTCAGAGACATTATTTAAGTAATAAATTTTATAGGCTTAGCCCATGTTTCTGAAGTAACTTTCTTTCACCCCATCCGAAGTTAGATGTAGTCGTGACTCGTGACCATCTCGATTTGACGCCATTGTTTTCTCCCTAAATTTTTCGTTCTTTTTAAATGTCTGATTAAAAGGTTTCATATAGTATGTAGCGACCAATAATAGCGCGCGAGATCCTGAATCGTGATTACAACATTTGCAAAAATCTTCGCATATATACGACATCTGAAATCTACTACAGTGGGCTTCGACCTGATCTGGAATACACTACCTCGCCCGGTCGGAGATCTCCCTTTGGCCTAATATCACTAACACCCACATAGTATTTTTCTGTTCTTCGTAGAGAAACAGTTCTTTGATTTTTGGCACCAGATTACTTAGGTTTTTTTATGTTTAGTAAACACAAAATAAATGTTTGAAAAAATCGTTTGAATGCAAGTCATCGTCGTAATTTCTTCTGTTATGTTTTAGTGCAATATACAGGTGTTTAAAGTAGAAGAATCAATAGTATTTTTTATTTATTGATTTATTATTTTAAGCTAAATACAATTTTCAACATAAATTTAACCGCTGTGCCTGAACTAGCGCTCCTCGTCCGTAGTTTACAGTTATAATTGTTCTAAGCCAACAAACAGAAGTAAAACAAAAACATCAAAAACAAACTAAGTTTATGAAAAAGAAGTGTATTATGTACCCCTTGTGTGTATAATGTATGAGTGTATGTAGAGGTGTGTGTGCTTATACTAAGAAAGTGAATATAATAATTCTTCAACCTCACTATAATAGTAGGTAGTCCAAAGTATTTAAATATCTACTAAATTATTACTGCACTGTCGCAGAATCAGCCCAAAATCTGGTATGGGGCCATAAATATTTCCCGCATTGAAGGTAATTTTGCCGAATGTAGAATTATTTGCCTCATACTCTGTTTATAGCATATTCAGTACTAGAGACAGAAAGATATCAGCACTGTATCCATCCATCACTGCAGGTTTCGGATCTTCCGATTAGGTATACTGACTGATAGATATCTGCTTATAAGACAAATGTGGAGTTTTTCGAATACTACTTTCCAGAAAGAGAAGGATTTAGTTAGAATCATCCGATAGATTACATTTTTATGTACTTTAACACCTCCCAGTACATGATAAATAACAAAAAACACCAAATTCAAAGGTTATTGGAACAAAGTTCCTTATCGCGCGTTGTGAAAGGGGGCTAGACGGAAAAAAATCTTACGATAAAGTTGTCACGACACTTTTTTGTTTTAGATGATTATCGCTAGATGGCGCTGTGATCAAAATCTTTTAAAACATGTTTCTTATCTTTTAATCGAAAGGAACTTCGTTCTATTCGGGTGTCCCATGACACCTCTCAAGTTTTTATTCTTTCGATCATTCGCTTTCCTTCTGGTTCTGGTCAATTGTTGCTTGTTGCCACAAGATTGAATAAATTAACTCACCCGCTAAGTAAATATTGTTTCGAAGGCTTTAATTTTTGAGAGATTTTAGTTTCTTCTACATTGGACCGTACTTTTATAGAAATTCATATTTTACAAACTTTAATATATTAATTTGCACTGCTTCTTGCTAACTTCTGCTAACTCTGGTTTCCGATTGAGCTGACGTTTTACTCTTAGATGTACATCCCGTGATAATGCAGTGATATGACAAAATGGCTCTGGGTGGGTTCGGTTGTTATAGGAACTCTTGAGCTAAACAAGATATACCCCTGGCGTTTGGACTCGTTGGACTTGTTAAAATCCCCTTGTTATTGTGCTAACACTCTACTGCTATCCAGAATCCTAAAAGCTTGTAATTAAAAAGTTTTCTTTAAAGTAAGTTATTACATTAATTTCTGTACGACGTCACGTCTGCGAAAACTACAAGCCTGGCGCTGACCTGCCATAGGACCGAGAGAACTGGTGAAACCTTTTAACGAAGGCCAAGACTCACTTTGGGTCGTTGAGCCAGCAAAGTAAGTATTCATTCCTTTAAATCTATAGATATACTAGCGGGCCCGTGCACCTTCGTCTGCGTCATATTTTCCAGACCAAACTGTAAATCTAAACCATTCTCGAATCTCCACGAACACACACAAAAAATCATCAAAATCGGTCCAGTCGTTTAGGAGGAGTTCAGTCACATACAGACGCACACAAGAAATATATATATTAAGATATATTTCTATGCGAGGTATGATAACAAAGACAGACAATGTTGACTATCGGTAAACTCCGAAAGGGTATACTTCTCAAGATGGAGAGATGATTTGGTTTTACCCAATCAGAAATTTCTGATTACAAACAGTGAGGACCAGTCTATTTGACAATCCAAGAGGTTTATGGTAAGTAGTGGACTACTATTTGTCATCTCCTACTAGCATTTCCACTCCTATGTAGCCACAACATAAATATTCGGAGCAGTGAGCCCTTGTCGTCAGAATTGGGACAAGGACCATAGCTATTTATTAATTTAATTGCGCTAATTGAGCTATACTTAGGATGCCAATAATTATAATAAAACAAAAAACATTTAAATGCACGAAATTAGCGCTGGATGTTACAAAATCTGTGTAAAAATACCCGAGAGAAACACTGGATATCTATTATCGGGACCCATCTGAAAATCAGCGCTACAGCTGTGTTTCTGCTTGCTATGGCATTTAGCTGAGATGGGTACCTTTTTGTGGCCAATTACTGCCTCATGTTAAAATTGTATAATTATTTTGTGTCACAATAAAATGTTTTCTTAATTTCTATCAGCTAATTTTCATCACGACGATAACGAGATAGTTGCACTTAGTACAATCCGATCTATCTTATACCCAGGTAACTAACTGTACTGTACTGTACCAACCCATTACTGCCCACTGTTGGGCTCAGGTCTCCTCAGAAGAGGGATTAGGCATAGTTCACCACGCTTGCCCAGTGCGGATTGGGGACTTCACATATCTTCAAAGGATTTTTTAGAACCCTTTTCCGACATGCAGGTTTCCTCACGATGTTTTCCTTCACCGTTTTTAGCCAGTGGTGTTCTGAAAAATTGCACATAAATCTTTTTAAACGGTTTTATTTAGCTCACCCCGTTTGTTTTTTCACATTTAGATTTAGAGGTACAAGCCGGTAACTAACAACTACCCACAATTCCACTTTGCGGTACAATATCATCATTAAACCAGCCTGATATCAAAGTTCTTGACAACACAGGCAAGTTCTCTGTAATAAATAATCTCCCTCCGCAAATTTGGGATATCAATTATACAAATGTTTACCTCGGCCGTTGCGTTGGGGTGTTTCACCTTTCTGCAAAGGGCGAGGGTCGAATGGACCCGTACTTATTACGTTCAAAATGTCCTTTCATCCTATAAATGTAAAACGAGACACTGTTTTGTTTCGTTCAAAAACTTGTATAGTTTTCGTAATTTATGAATGGTTTCTTTCGAATTTGTGTAGCGTTCGCGAAGTTTGTAAATTAAATAGTATTTATAGTAGCGATTGACGAGGAATTTAGAGCGTATTATTTATCGGGCCCTAAAACGAACGACTGGCTCATAAAACGGACAACCTGTAGGCCAGCGGTCTTGTATTGATTTATATTGGCGATTTCACAGCGTGCTTATCTAGAGCGACTGTTCTAAAATGTATTAGTATATGAATAAGCGGCACATACGTCTCTGTTGTTTTCACTCAGCTCATTTAGCTAACGAGAGTATTGTGAATGCGCGTGTTGACCTTCACGGCGCGTCAACACCACTATTCTATCGTTCTATGAGGTACTCACTCCTCGGAATGCTGCGAGAGATTATCCTTGTCCTTGTGAGCTTGGCCGGAGCTGCACGAGTTTCCCATCTCGCCGCTGGCCTGCCCGAGCCCTTAACTGGTCATCAGGAACGCGCTTGCACTAAACACAACAAATTATATAAAGACACACACGCACACGTCCCGACCGACTATTATAGAATGATGTCTCGCAATAATTTAACATTTCCCGGCGTCGTTGTTTCGGGCGGCAAATCTAAATATAAATGGCGCGTCTTGCCGCGACAGACACTGCGAGTCGAATAATCGATGCGCGCCCTCTTGTCCCCGGTCCCCTCCACCCCCGGGCCGTGTCGCGCGCGCGCTATTATCAACGCTTTCCGCGACTCGCCGCTGACACCGAAAGCTTTTCCGAACGACGACCGTAACGAACTTCGTAAACATTGAACAGCGTGCATTTAGCTTTAGGTTAAAAGCTGATAAAGACTGAAGGGTGGACATTCTGAAGACAATTAAGAGAAATCACAAAGAGTTTTTCTTTAGGAAAATGTTTTTTGATGGATAACCACTCAACTGGGAACGTCACTTTCCGTTAGATGGCGAAACTGGGGACTTCGTTCGGAATCACTACCGTGTTTGAGCCTCATTTTGAAAACATTTTTTTCCAATAATTTTTAATTTTGATTTTTAATTAAACCTTATAATTTGGAAATCTTTATTACTAAACGACGCTGTATTGCATTTTCAGCGAAAATATATCATCTCCGTAAAATATGAGACGATTAAAAAATGTAAACAAAAAAAATTTTAGAACTGTGCTCAATTTTGGCTCCTGCCACAGACTTGGCAAAAGTAAACAAACCAATTTGGTTGCCGATCCCAGCTGAGTGGTTAATTTATACTATTCCAATATAAAAACTCCTTTCAGCTAACTTCACGAATTGACAAAACTATATACTTTTTCGTAACACTGGCAGTTGACACATTCGAATTAGAAATATGAAAAATTTCGCTGATTTCTGTCAAACAGCAGGTGCCCAATGCAAGTGCAATACTGTACTGTTTCAAATTACAGAATTATTACAAATTATTTTGAAATTAAAACTAAAAAGTGGTTTTAGAAGAATGCCTAGATGTTTTATGTACTCGGTACGACCTCTAAGGGATATTTTTATGGAAAACTACGATGAAATATCACTGGAAAGTAAGTTTTTGTTCAATATTTGTAAGAAAAACTTTGGAAAGTTGAGTCAGATAATCAAGATGTTAGGAAATTATTTAAAGATTTGTAGGCATATTTTAAATTAAGATTGCCAGAATACAAGATTATTAAAATAATTTATTAATTTTATTTAAGGCAAATCAAGACCACAGGAAAATAATTAAGATTTCAGATTTAAAAAGCTAGAAAGTTGGCTATTATAAAAAATGCATATTCAAGAAAAAAGAAGATGATATGAGTCATGTAGAGTCATAGAATTTTTCACACCTTTGCTTACATTATTGAAGCTTATGAACCTCTATTTTTTATTAAACTAAAATCTATCCTATGTTACTCGTGGATGATGTAGCTTTCGAAACATGAAAGAATTTTAAAAAACGGTCAAGTAGATTTTGAGCCTATTCAATACAACCAAAGTTTTCCTCTGTACAGATTAAGTGAAATTCAATGTCATCTAACCTTACTTTAAAAACACCTTAAAGTAAGCCTCACACTACGGCGGGCCGCACCGCAACTTTTGTATGAACATCAGATAGACTGGAACCGCCTAAGTGTCTATAATTCATAAAATGTGTAGAAGCAAACCTTGCAGTCATCTTTTATAGTATTTATAAAACTAAGTCACTTCGTGCTTATGTCTCTGTTATGTCTAATTAAATCTTTAACTTCGCAATGGATTTTGACGCGGTTTTTTGAAAAGATACAGTGATTCAAGCAGAATATATCTTTCAGCAATTACATTGTAGACGGTGTCCCGTTTGTGACGAAGACTAAGTTGCGCGGATCAGCTCCTTTTCTAATTTTTATTGCAAGGTGGATAAACGAACTCACGACTCACCTGATGGTAAGCGGTCACCGTCGCTCATGAACCTCTGCAATGCCAGGGCAATGAGGGGCCGTTATCTATCACCTACCCATACAGGACTTAATAATAACTAGTGCTGTACAATTTGGCCGTTTAAACCGGCCACAAAGTTTAACCAGGTTAATTAGTTCAGCAGCCAGCTAATTTTTTGAAATTAACCGGTTAAATTAAATTAACCGGTTAAATTAACTGACTGGCTAACCGGTTAATTTGCAAAAGATTCTTAACATTGAATAAATCATTTATTTTTATTTTAAAATTTATTTTTATTTTTAATTTTTTTTTTTATTTTTAATTTTTTTTTTATTTTTAGATTTATTTTTTTATTTTTAATTTTTTTTTATTTTCAATTTATTTTTGCAAATTAACCGGTTAGCTAGTCAGTTAATTTAACCGGTTAATTTAATTTAACCGGTTAATTTCAAAAAATTAGCTGGCTGCTGATCTAATTAACCTGGTTAAACTTTGTGGCCGGTTTAAACGGCCAAATTGTACAGCACTAATAATAACCTATACAGGGTGTATAAAGAGCACTCCCGAAAACGAAGGCCAGTGTTAGTACTAGTGATATCTGGGATGTTAAGCTTTTTACAAAAAAAATCGTCTGAATGGACCGATGTCCTGGCTTATCATCAAAGGTATCACTAGTACTACCACCAGTCTTCGTTTTCGGGAGTGTTGTTCACACACCCTGTATAGTACTGTACCCACCCATTACTGCCCACTGTTGAGCTCAGGTCTCCTCAGAAGAGGGATTAGGAATAGTCCATCACGCTTGCCCAGTGCGGATTGGGGACTTCACATATCTTCAAAGGATTTTTAGAATCCTTTTCCGTCATGCAGGCAACATCTAGGCATGCGATGTTTTCCTTCACCGTTATTAGCCAGTGGTGTTGTGAAAAATTGCACATAAATCTTTTTCACATTTAGATTTAGAGGTACAAGACGGCCGGATTTGAACCCCTCCCGTTCGGAAGGAAGCGCTTCGACCACTTGACCTTTTAAAGAATTAGTAATTAATCTTCAATTCCATTCACAGGCAAACCATCAAAAGCAAAGCCTAAAACCATTTTGAAACCAAATGAAACAGTCTACCACGACAAAATACCTATACCTACCCGTTACCATTTACAACTCCTCAAGAAAAGCCAGTTTATCCATACCTACGTGGATGAGAACTACCAATACGCCCCTGAAGGTGAGAAGACCAAGTCTCCCAAGCCTCCGGGTAGGAGCAACTATAATCTAAGGCCATCGAAGAAGAGTTATGGAGTGCGTAGAAGAAAAAAGAGAGGAAAGAAGCTGAAAAATGATGTAAAGGTAATATTTAAGAGTTTTTGACCGATTTCCAAATACGAGGAGGTACATACTTAATTCTTCAAAAAAAGTCGTGGTGGCCGAGTGGTTGAAGCGCTTGATTTATGTGCAATTTTTCACAACACTACTAGCTAAAAACGGTGAAAGAAAACATCGTGAGGAAACCTGCATATTGGAGAGGATTCTAAAAATCCTTTGAAGATATGTGAAGTCCCCAATCCGCATTAGGCAAGCGTGGTGGACTATGCCTAATCCCCTCTTCTGAGGAGACCTGAGCCCAACAGTGCGTCGCCTCAGTGCTTGTTTGGCCTATCTGCACTCGAGCAAATTTTACAGGAGACAGCAAACAAGCACGGAATTTTCTTTAAGTGCCGTGTTGAGAAAAAAATTGAAATGAGATTTTTATTGTTTTAGAATTGAATATTTAAAAAAAAAAATTACCAGTCGGATGGAAATTTTATTTTTTATAATACTGCATTAAAAAGTCATTTTCGTAAAAAAATGTCAGATAGGCCAAACAAGCACTGAGGCGACGAGTGGGCAGTAATGGGTTGGTATAACTTTGGTTTGGTTGGACCAATTTGGATGATTCTTTTGTGAAATGAAAGGTGACGTCGTAAGTCTTATTTTATTTGATTGACTTGATTTGTATAACTCGATAATATTCATTTCTAACCCCTCACAAAAAGCTAAAGGTGTATTTGAGTTGTTTGTATGTGTTTATTGCGATGTTTTAAGAAACATTTAAAAAACGTTTAAGAATAGTTTGAGAAGAGTTCTTAAAGGTAGGTCGTAAGTCTCAGTGTCGTGACGTTGCAGTGGTCCATGTGCGACGGTAACCACTTACGATGAGGTGGCTTGTCTGCCAATACGGCAATAAAGAATATTTTTATTAAATAACTGAAAACGACCGACTTCTATTTAAATCTTGTCCATTAAAGATTCACATTTTTAATTTAGATCCAAAATTAATTGCTCTATCCTAAAATTTAAATGTCATGACGACCATCACCTTTCATCTGACACCAGAATCATTCAAATCGGTCCACCCAAACTAAGGTCATAAAGGAATAAACAAAAAAATACAGACGAATTGATTACCTCCTTCTTTTTGGAAGTCGGTCAAAAAAAGAATAATACTGCATGCGACATCCAATTCAACTTCTTTCAAAAGGATAAAATTGAAACACCAGCAACTGAGCCCATTTTACCGGATGTTCTGAAACCAGCTACCACCACTAATTCAGGCAAACCGAGACCTGGTTCTGAAATAGACAAGATCGCAGAAAAACTGAAGAATCTCCTCAAGAAATCTGTTGACGAAAAAATGGAACAGGAAAACGGTAAAATAGACCCATTTTTTTCTATTATATTTATTACTAGCTGACTCGCGCAACTTCGTCTGCGCCGAAAAAAAAAATTAGGGGTGGACTACCCCTAACATTTAGGGGATGAAAAATAGATGTTGGCCTATTCTCATAGGTACCGGATAAGCACAAAAAAATTCATCAAAATCGGTCGAGCCGTTTCGTAGGAGTTCAAGTTCGAACACCGTGACACGAGAATTTTATATATTAGATTTAACCACTCAACTGGGAACGTCACTATTCGCTAGATGGCGAAACTGGGTACTTCGTTCGGAATCAATACCGTGTTTGAGCCTCTTTTTAAAAACAATTTTTCCAATAAATTTTAATTTCGATTTTTAATTAAACCTTATATTTTAGTAAATCTTTATTATTAAATGGCGGTGTATTTTCAGCGAAAATATAGTTTCTCCGTGAAATATGAGACGATTAAAAAATGTAAACAAAACAAGTTTTTGAACTGTGCTCAATTTTGGCTCCTGCCACTTGACTTGGCAAAAGTAAACAAACCAATTTGGTTGCCGATCCCAGTTGAGTGGTTAAAAGAATTACTTCTTTTATGTCTGTGACGTTGTAGGTAATATTTGGATCTACTGAACTTTAGTTTGACTGTATTGATTTGGATGATTTTTGTGGCAGGAAAGGTCGTACAGTCTCATTTAAAATTATTATTTTTTTCAATTCGAACAAGTACTTTTAAAAATGTAAATATTTAACGGACAAAATTTCAAGATATGCTGTGCGTTTTTGCGTGTAAAGTATTTATTTTATATATGAACCGATTTCGATGATTCTCTTTTGTTGTTTGTTTAGAAAGTAGACAATCATATCCTCATATTGATAAAGATCTGACAGGAAGCTTTTTGCTACCTATTAGGGCTGTACAATTTGGCCAACAATGGTACAATAGGTATTATTATATATCTCATTAATAAATTCTCAAACGCCACGAATATCAATTTCACAAAAAAAAAAACAACTTTGATATGATTTTTTAACTTGTTAATGGGTAAGAAACCAATGAATAGCTGAAAAAAAATTAGCTAATTGGCCGTTGACTAATTCAGTTAACCGGTTAAATTATACAGACCAAATTGTACAGCCCTACCTACTACCTATTCTTAAAAATAGCAGTCGGACGTAGCCATTTTTGTAAAAATACCGCCGTAAAATTTTATACATGAAATGAAAACTTGTTTTAAAATGTTTTTTAGCATTTAATCTTTACAATGAAGAGTATTTTAATTATACAGTACCAGTCAAAGAGTCCCGTCGTGCGATACATTCTTGTCGCTACTGCGGGAAAGGGTTCGACCGTCCCTGGGTTCTAAAGGGACACCTGCGCCTCCATACCGGGGAGAGACCCTTTCCGTGTCCCCATCCTTTATGCGGGAAGAGCTTTGCTGATCGGTTAGGAGAATTTGATTATTTAAGACACACAGACACAAGTAAAAACACAAACTCAAATATCCTCAGAAGAGGTCCACCACGCTTGCCAAATGTGGATCGGAGACTTCATATATCTTCGAAAGATTTATAGAATCTTTTTCCGAAATGCAGGTTTCTTCACGATGTTTACCTTCGCCGTTTTTAGTCAGTGGTGTTGTGAAAAATTACACAAAATGTGCACAAACATACACACACAAACACACACGATATTTTCGACAATTTTTCAATGTCTGTTTTTTTTTAAATAGAGGATGTTGATAGTAGATTTGGGCGACAGATGTTTGGTTGTAGTTCTATTATAGTATAGCAATACCCAAATTTTGCCAATAGTGCAAGATGGATTTTCAAAGACAAGTCGTCGCCTCAGTGCTTGTTTGGCCAATCTGACATTTTTTACGAAAATGACTTTTTAATGCAGTATTATAAAGAATAAAATTTCCATCCGACTGGTAAAATATTTTTTTCAAATGTTCAATTCTAAAACAATCTCATTTAATTTTTTTTCTCAACACGTCACTTAACGAAAATTCCGTGCTTGTTTGCTGTCTCCTGTAAAATTTGCTCGAGTGCAGATAGGCCAAACAAGCACTGAGGCGACGAATTGTTGTTATTTGCGTCTCAATCTACCTAAATGTGCGCTCACTTTACAGGGTCTTTTTTATTATTTCCATGAAGATAGAGTCTGACCGTAAGTGGTTATTGTCGCTCATGGATTTCTGTTGTGGCCTACCCGCTACCTAGTACATACCTACTCCCTACTCTCTACAAGTCTCGTTTGAAGAAGGACAAGTTGAAGCACTAGACGAATGCTGGTAAGGCATTTTTTTACGATCAAGAACGATCTTAAAATCGCGATATAGGTACGTAACTATTATGTCAACTTTTTACAGTGACACAGATTTTTACTTTTCGAAAGATTTTTTCTCTACACCTTACCTTTTTACTCAAATTCCTCTCCTTTCAAAGTTCAAACCTGCGTGCTCACCAGCGCACACGTGGTCACCACTCTTGGCAGTGGCGTTGCTCTGAATGTGGAAAGGCCTTCAGCCAGAACAGATACCTTGAACGACACCGAGCAGACGCTTGTCGGAAGTATAAGTAAGTTACATTATCTGTATCAACTCATTACTGCCCACTGCTGGGCTCAGGTCTCCTCAGGAGAGGGATCAGGCATAGTCCACCACGCTTGCCCAGTGCGGATTGGGGACTTCACATATCTTCAAAGGATTTTTAATACTCTTTTCCGATATGCAGGTTTCCTCACGATGTTTTCCTTCACCGTTTTTAGTTTGTGTTGTGAAAAATTGCACATTAATCTTTTTTTTTAACATTAACATTTAGATTTCTTAACGTTACATTATACTTTCCATCTAATATAGATATAGCTTACCGGTTCGTGGCCGCCACTCTAGAACTTTTCGGCCCCAACGACCATCTGTTCTTCGCACAATGTGTCCTGCCCATTGCCACTTCAAAGATGCAATTCTTTGGGCTATGTCGGTAACTTTGGTAGACCCCCCACGAGATGGACCGACGATCTGGTCAAGATCGCGGGAGGTCACTGGATGCAGATGGCGCAGGACCGGTCGTTATGGCGAGGTTTGGGGGAGGCCTATGTCCAGCAGTGGACGTCTATAGGCTGATGATGATGATGATGATGATAGATATAGCTTAAGAGTTAGTGCCAATTTTTGAGTAATTATTTGAGACAAGCTGAAAACTTGGTCCATAGTTCTCCTGGAATACCTCAACTCGGAACTGTAGACCTGGGTACAGTTTGTTCCTGTTAAACCTTTACGTTGAATGGACCGATTTGAATGATTCTGGTGCCAGATGAACGGTGATGATCGTGATGAGATCCCATTTACTTTATTTTAAGATCGAACAAGTACTTTTGGATCTGTGTTTGAAAATGTGTAGGTATTGTTAACGGAAAAAAAATCACAATCACTTTTCGTTTTTGCCTGTATTTCGTTTCTATTTGAACTGATTTCGATGATTCTTGAAATTATCTTATATAATTTGTTAAAGATCTGACAAGTAGTTTTTGTGCTATGCTTAAGAAATGGAAGAAAATTATTATTTCTTACTTTTTTTTTCACAGGCAACATTCGAGAAACGGGTCAAAAACGACTACAGCACAGAGTACCTTTCGTATCCCCGTTCCGTTGTTCGGTATTATTCGTCCTAATCTGTCTAAAATGTTGATCCAAAAAGATCTGACTTTAGACACTGATGGGCCTATTGATCTATCTTGCAAGAAAACCTCTTGAAAACATAATTGTAATATAGTTTTATTTAACACGTTCAGTGCGTTTGGATCAAAATGTACCCAAAATGGACTTCAATTCAAGACATAAGTGGAGTCCAGAAAGTGACTTGAGATACCATTGCATTACTTTTATGTTCAGCTGATATTATATAAATTGGTAAAAAATTAATACATGTTGAAGTGCTATTTAATTTTTTCATTGTATAAAAGATTCAAGACGAAACATTATTAAATAACTTCATTTTATCGTAAAAATTAACTTAGGGTGCCCAACCCAATTAAGAGCAAAGTCCAGTTAATGACAACTTCCAAATTGTAGTCAAACGCGATTTTTTTTTTATTTCCGGTGTTAATAAATAAATAGAACATATCTTCAGCTTTATAATAATATCAGTTTCGATTGTTATTACATTCATTATAATGATGAAAAATTGATTAAAAAAACATTTACCTAAAACTGTTTGAAATTTGAATTTCTACATACAAAATTAATGAAAGTTGCTAATAACTGGGCCCGGGGTCACTTTTTAAAGAACCATGAATTTCTCTTAACACTGATATTTTTTTGATCCTACATAATATATTATCGTCATAAGCTAAATACTTGTAATTTATTAAAGAAAAACTAAGCTGAAAATGGAAATTGCACTATAGAACGAGCATCTAGGTAGGGGTAGGGCACCCTAGTATTTTTTTGAATTTGGTCATCCAATTAGAGGTGTCAGTCAACGGATTATTTTTATAGTTAACTTTGTCATTTTGATTTGAGGTCGATAATAAACGCAGTTAAATTGGGTCAATTTGACACCAGTCGCACTATTTGAGACCGCTCACGCCGTGGACAGGTTAAATGAAGTTTTATTTTAATTCTTTGTTTTGTATAAGTGAAATTTTATGCATTTGTACTAGATTTTAAGTGGCTGTAGTTAGTTCCTTGAATAAATACAATGAGTATAGGTACTAACGATTTTTGTTTTAGTAATTGTAAGCTAAAACGGTTCAATTATTCAGTTTAGATTGAAGAAACTTAGTTAGGAATTAATATTTGCGTAAATTATCTTCTAACTAAAAATTCCTCTTATAGTCTAGCCCTTGAATATAATAAACTTATTGAAGAAGACGAAAAAATATTATCCGCCATTTTGTATCGGCCGCCATTTTGGATCGATTTTCCAACTTTTTTACCTATACTGTGGCAGACAGACAAATACACACAACAAAACATTAAAATTCTTAGGATTTAAAATAATACAAACTCAATAATAATAATATTTATTACAATAAATTACAATTTGTACATCTTATTACATCTAAGCAAACACATGTTGTGCGTAACGTGATCACATGGACAAGGCATTTCAATTCTAAAATAATAATTATACACATAAGCCTGAAAAGTATTAACAAAGCTTTGCTCCATTAGCGGGCGAATATTCGTGTCGCGTTAGCACGCTAAAAACATCGTTGACAGCCAAAGATAGTGTTTAAAAGTTTATTAAATGACTGGCTGGCGTAAATTCGTCTGCGTTACTAAGGAATTAATGAAGTCGTGGTGGGGTAGTGGTCGAAGCGCTTCCTTCCGAACGGGAGGTCGCGGGTTCAAATCCGGCTTGTACCTCTAAATCTAAATGTGAAAAAGATGTATGTGCAATTTTTCACAACACCACTGGCTAAAAACGGTGAAGGAAAACATCGTGAGGAAACCTGCATGTCGGAAAAGGATTCTAAAAATCCTTTGAAGATTTGTGAAATCCCCAATCCGCACTGGGCAAGCGTGGTGGACTATGCCTAATCCCTCTTATGAGGAGACCTGAGCCCAACAGTGGGCAGTAATGGGTTGGTACAGTACTAAGGAATTGTACTCGGCAATTTTCAAAAATAACCACCCAAGTTACTCCTTATGACATAAGCTGTCTGCCAGTGAAAGTCTCGTCCAAATCGATCCAGCCGTTCCAGAGATTAGCCGCAACAAACAGACAAAAATTTAAAAAGTATACAGGGTGGATCTGTAACTTTGGACAATCTAACGTGGGGTGAATTATGTTGAAATAAAACTTAAAACCACTTTTATTTTAGGAATTGGATAAAAAAAATCATCATAGTATGTAAATCCGCAACGATAGTCGCACGTTTTCCATACAATGTCAGAAAAAAAAAAGTTTAACTGATCCAAAAACTAACAATAGTGCTAAGTTGTATTTCGACAGATCATTCACCCCACGTCAGATTGTCCAAAGTTACAGATCCACCCTGTATACATGTGGTAGAAAGCGGTTATTTTAATATTTTTTTTATTTAGTTTTACTTATCCCCTGACTACTCTGTACTCAGAGACTTTTTTTTTAGCCATAATTTTAGATTCTTGTTCTATTGATATTATTTTTAATTTAATCTAGGCCTTTTTGGCCACTTTGTCAATGTTAAATTATTTCTAAATTGATCTTAGTGTCTATGATAAGTGTTATTTTAATATTACAAACAGACACTCCAATTGTATTTATTTGAACGATTGAATATTTTTTTGGTACGCGTAACTGTCTACCTCCCCATACTTATCGCGTCAACACGAATATTCGTTGTAGCACGCTAACGTAGCAGAACTATATTCTATACAGGGCAATAAATTATTAATGAAAAGACCTTTGGTCATTTTCAGTGCAAATAAAGCGTAATTTTTAATACTTTCATGCATTTTCAACGGGTTCTTACCACGATATTTAATTGAGTTGTCTCGATATTTCGTTGTTGTTGCAAACGTCATGATCACGAGAAGACTGGATACTGCGGGTCGATTTAAGAGCAAACAAATCTGTCTACCCTCGCACTCGTTCGGTTTTGGGTAGTACCACTGGAACTCGAACTCACATCACGACACACCAAACTCACTGTATCTACAAGACTCTGATCTCGTCGTGATCATGACGTTTGCAACAACGTTGAAATATCGAGACAACTCAATTAATAGACTACAGGCCCGTGAAGAAAACAAAATCAAATGACTAAATATACCCCGGTAATTTTCGGAAAATTAAAAAAATTCCGACTTTGTGGCCCAACATTTTTGTACGGCATCTGTATCGTACTATTTAAATACTGCTTCTAATCCATTATTCCTCAACGCCGTACAAAAATCATGCCACAAGGGGAAAAAACGATGGTTGCAATCCCCTGAATGCTCACCTGCACTCAGTTGGACAGCTTACAAGTGACGGCATAGTACTGAATCTTATTATTTTATGCTAGAATTTCGTTTTAGATAGGTCACCTGGTGGTTCAAATGACCCATAATTTTTCTTCACGGGCCTGTAGTCTATAAATATTGTGGTAAGAACCCGTTGAAAATGCATGAAAGTATTATAGAAAAGTAGTGTCTGAATAAGTTTGTAATTTTTAATATTATAACAAGCACATCACATATAAATATGAAATACAACAACATAATTAAATGTTATTCAATTATTATTTAAACGAGGTTTAAGAAAAGTCCCGTATGGGTAGGTGATAGATAACGGCCCTCATTGTCCTGACATTGCAGAGGTTCATGAGCGACGGTAACCACTTACCATCAGGGCCGTAAGATCGTTTATCTATCTTGCAATAAAAAACTAAGTGCCAAAATCTGATTTCTCGTTTTAACCAAAATCTCGATATACAGGGTGATTTTTCAATAGTGAAAGTTTTAACAGTTGATGTTCAATTTCTACATGTAACAAAATTGTAACAAAAAATATGATATTACTTCCGCCACTTAAAAATATCTAAAATTCTTGTAAAACGATTGTCGATCGCAAATGGCTGTGTGCGCGAAGTCACGCGAGGTTGTTCGTTAAAACTGTTATCGGTACTTAAAAATTTTACGGATATTTTTGTAAAACTATTTTTATTATAACAGTGTATGTGGCGACCAATAATGACGCGCGAGATCCTGAATCGCGGTGACAACATTTGCAGAAATCTTCGCATATATACGACATCTGAAATCTACTACAGTGGGCTTCGGCCTGACCACCATACACTACCTCGCCCGCAAGGAGATCTCCCTTTGGCCTAATACCACTGATAACCCACAAGCAAATGTCGTAACCGCGATTCAGGATCTCGCGCGTTATTATTGGTCGCCACAGTGTATTACAATAGAGTACTTATCACCCTTTTTAAATATGTATCATCATGAAATAATCACCCTGTAGTGTTTACGAAATATTGAGAATTTCATTTTTGACCCTTTAAATGCGCGGTTTTTTTTTCGCTTAAAAAAAATTTCATTTTCTACAAAGTTTATTATTAAACTACCGTCTCAATAAGTTAAATAAATTTATCGAAAATTTTATATTTTATGTACATATTTTTATCAAACTCATTGGCACACCGTACAGCCATTATAAGACTAGTATGAATTGACACTTGTTTTACCAAAAACAGGATGTAAGGATATGTAATAAGGATAAGTATAAGAAAAGTAAGATTTTCAAAATTTTAGTTTTAAACCATAGTAGGTATTATGTAGTAACACATATCCTAACATCCTGTATAAGCTTTAAAAATGTTAATCGATATTTTCTTGTAAATATTCGATTAGTAAAATCGACATCAATCGATTTTTTAAATCTCACATAAACTGGACTAGACTTTAATTGGACGATTTTTATCTATAATTAAATATACAGGGTGATTTTTTTGTGAGGGTACACATTGAAGGTCATGGTGGTTGATGGTTATATACGACCAGTAAAAATATTATTACCAAAGAATATGGCTTAATGCCTTAGTAATCGCAACTTAAAAATATCTAAAATTCTTGCAAAATGATGGTTTTTCGACAGCTGATGGGTGTGGCGGAGGTGTGGGGTGCGCGAGATCACTAGAGAGAGGTCGTTAGTCAACACTCTTTTAGCCGAAATTGTTTATGTCTGAAGTAGTTTTGTCGAATTTAGATAAAAAAAAAAAAATACCAATTTTTTTGTAATATTCCGTATTAGAACAGTACTCATCACCCTCCTGCTATATGTACCTTCTTTAAAAAATCACCCTGTATATTTTAAAGAAAATCTTTTTTTAAGGTTTTGGAAAAATACACACTAATATTTTTTATCTTTACAATAATAATAATTTGAACAGTGAGATAATTAGGAAAGTAAATCTTTAAATGGAAGAAATGGGGTAAAAACACTATTAATACAAAAACGACAATTAAAGGCACAAAAAGTACGTTTAAATGCACTAATTTAATACATAATTATTTTTACAGTATTTTCTATTTTTTGGGCAAAATATATTTAAAAATTTTGAGAGGAAAAATATTCGACAATATATGCATCATGGTTCATTGTCATAAATTTGTTTAAAACAAATTTTCAAAGTTTGGTTATCTTAACTAGAACTCTTATGTTTTCTAGATTTTTATAGAAAACTATAAACATTGCTAAATTTTTTTACGAATTTGTATTTGTTTTAAGAGGAGAAAACAGGACAACAAATTTATATAAAAATGTCAGAATAACGTCATCGGCTTACTTCAAATTGGCTTCACTTTGACATGTTTATTTACAAAGGTGGTGGCTCTCTTATTCCCTCGCTGTGTCGAGTTCTTCCAGCTAATTCTAATATAGCTTTAGCCTCTGGATTTGTATCTAAAACGCTGACATCACGTTCATCCTAGAAAACAAAAAAAATAGTAAATAAATCGATATTAAGAGTGAATATACAGGGTGGATCTGTAACTTTGGACAATCTGACGTGGTGTGAATGACCTGTTGAAATACAACTTAGAACCGCTTTTATTTTAGGAATTGGGTAAATAAACTGGAGAGGTGTCAAGGGACACCCGGATGGAACGAAGTTACTTTCGATTAATTAGTAAGGGAATTGTAATAAAATTAAATATTTTGATCACAGCGCCATCTAGCATTAACCATATAAAACAAAATAAGAAATTGTTTTAAAAGATTTTAATCACAGCGCCATCTAGCGATAATCATCTAAAACAAAAAAGTGTCGTGACAACTTTTTCGTAAGAATTTCCGTCTAGCCCCCTTTCAATAACGCGCGATAAGGAACTTCGTTCCAAAAAAAATTTATCATAGTATGGAAGTCCGCAACGATAGTCGTACTTTTTCCATACAATGTCAGAAAAAAAAGTTTAACCGATCCAAAAAATATAAATGGTGCTAAGTTGTATTTCGACAGATCATTCACTCCACGTCAGATTGTCCAAAGTTGCAGATCCACCCTGTATTTTATTTTTAACTACTCTAAATGAAGCTAAATTGTTTGTACATTTTTTATTGTTAATTTACTACAGATTAATTTTAATGTACGAGGTTTTCCATATTTTTCAAGAATTTAACTAAAATTACGTTTGACTATATTACCATTCTGCCAGGCGCCCATATTTCTAAAGAGATACATACACCTACTTTTGATCAATAATTTACTCCAAAGATTATTTAAAGTACCAGGCGCCCATATTTCTGAAGAGATACATCTAAACATCTTCAATACTGCAAAGATTATTTAAAGTACCAGGCCACCATAATTTTAAAGAAATACAACTTTATCTCACTAACTACGAATCAATGTCAATGTACCAGGCGCCCATATTTCTAAAGAGATACAATAATATACTTCAAATATTATTCAAAGTACCTTAACCCTTTCACTCCCAAGGGAAATATTTTTCCCTTCTATAAAAATCGTTACTATTATTGAATAATATATTTTTTTAATGAATGTCAAACGTTACGTTTATGTACGTTGTGTTAAAATGTTTCATATGAAATTTATAGGGAATTTGTACACCCTACTATGTTTTTCTAGTGATATCTCTTACTTTACAGAATAACTTAAATATTGTGTAGTATTCGCATATTTAGTCTCAGCCATCTTATGGTCCTGAAAGGGTTAAACGGGATCTCTATAACCGTTACTAATCTGAGGTTTCCCTATTATTATAAAGACACTAAAGTAAACTACTTTTTTACTATTTATTTATTTATTTATTTTATTTACTATGATTTAAGGTACCAGGAGACCATACTTTTATAGAAAGTCTAATTAAATCCACTAACTAACAATATAACACAACTACAAATCAAATTCAATGTACCAGGCGCCCATATCTCTGAAGAGATACACCTAGGAGCTCATAACCTTAAACAGGATCTCTATAACCGTCACTGATCTGAGGTTTCCCGATTATTTTGAAGTAGTATAGTAAGAACTATGCTTTACTACTTTTTTAGCTACAAACTGTTTAATTTTAATGTACCAGGAGTCCATATTTTTCTAGCGAGTCTTGGTAATCTAACTATACATTAACTATGTGCCTACGAATAAATTTCAATGTACCAGGCGCTCATACTTGTAAAGAGATACATCTACATTTGATTAATAAATTTACTTCAAATTAGTTAAAATATTATTCAAAGTACCAGGCGCCCATATTTCTAAAGAGATACAAAATTCAAAGTTAAAGTCAAGTCAAAATCAAAATCAAGGTTTCCCTATTATTATAAAGACACTAAAGTAAACTATTTTTTTACGATGATTTAAAGTACCAGGCGACCATACTCTTACAGAAAGTCTAATTAATCCACTAACTAACAACCTTCAAATAAAATTCAATGTACCAGGCGCCCATATCTCTGAAGAGATACACCTACGAGCTCATAACCTTAAACAGGATCTCTGTAACCGTCACTGATCTGAGGTTTCCCGATTATCTTGAGGAAGTTCCTTTCAGAAGGATACGCGTCTAAAACACTTCCGTGAGATAGTAATGTCGTTCGCTAATGGAAAAATAATTTATTTAAACAAAACTATCTAAATACAAGCTTTTAAGATCCTGGATATAGCCTACAGATCTTATTTACAGGAGTTCCTATGACCACCTTCCGAATCCATCATCAGATCAGCGTCATTTTGTCATATCATTGCATTGTCACGCGATATACATCTGCGTGCAAAATGTCAACTCAATCGGTAACCGGGAAGTTTGTCAAATTAAGCTCGCAAACATCCATTCGAACTTACATAGTTGTATACGCATTTATAATTCCTTAAAAATTGGTTGCCTGTAAAGTCGGTATACGGGCGAAAGTTTTACGTGACAACGACTCGGGCATGGTTAGCCCGCCTAAGAGCGAGAGAGACAGACATAACAAGTGACGCGGCACGCGTGCCTCTCACTCGCTCTCATTGTGAGCGCATAACGTGAGCGGAGCGTAACGCAGTGAAGTGAAGTGTCACCCCCCTAACCAATTTATAACACGTTGTCACGTCAAAAATGGGTTGCAAGTGGCAGTTGTGTTATTTGACATAGCAGAGGTCCATGGACTTACACTTAAAGAGTATGTTTATTTGATAGTGCTAATCTCAGGAACAGTTGGCCCGATTTCAAAACTTATTTTTGTGGTCAATTCTTTTATCGAGCCAAGTCTCTTTTCTTTATCCCATTCAAATGTGGTCGGCGCAATATGTTTTATCTCTCCATTCATTCCTAATTAGGGATGCCAGGTCCTCAGACGCAAAAGCCGGACAGACTTGTGAGTTTGTCCTGACATTTGGGTAAAAAATCCGGACATCTTGTTTTTTTTGTCCATTTTTTTATAAAAAGTGTAAAACTATTTTTTTTTGTCCTAACATTCGGTCGAAAAATCCGGACGCCTCACATTTTTGAAAAGTTTTGGTGTTACTTAAAAAAAATGGAAATCCGGGATTTTCTGATTGCATTTTAACAAAACAAAAGCAAAATCAAGCTAATATTTCTTTATTATAAATCAGTCTCTAACTCTCTTAATCATCAGTCGTTATATTATAACAAACTCGTTTGGCGTGATTCAATCCTGATCCGCGCGCTAATTTCGATATTGATAAATCCTACCTAAATCCTAACAGGCCGGATGCCGCTTATTTTGGTCGGACAAGCAATCAAAAATCCTACGTGTGTCCTGCTTTATCCTAACACCTGGCAACCCTACTATAACCTATTGTAACCTACATTTTAACTAATTTTGGTTTAGATCCCTGCTAATATTATAATGCCGAAAGTAACTCTGTCTGTTACGCTTTCCCGCTTGGGGTGGCGCGACGGGAAAGAGTGCCGATGGCGTAACGCGTCGCGTCGTCCCTTATAACCCCGTGCTGGGTTCTGGCCTCAGCCGGGGTTCGGACGCTGAGTGTGAGCGGTTGGAGGTTTTAGTACGGTACAACTCCCACATACCGGTGATTTCTACAACTAAAAAAAAAATGCTTTCCCGCTTAAACCTCTCAACCGATTTTGATGAAATTTGGCACAGACAATCTTTAGACCCTGAGAAAGAACATTTTAATTGAATGTAATGCAGGTCTTCCTCTTACATCCATCAACTTTTAAATTCATCCTTCATCCAACACTTTACTCACCGAGTCCTTATCCAGCACCGGCTTGTCCCCCACCCCCCAGACCTCGAGGCTCCGGATCCGGAAGGTGGGCTCCTTGCTGAGGCGCCGGTACCCGCGGTAGGTGCTGCACGACTCCGCGGAGGAACCCTCGCCGAAGGGGTCCGCGTTCACCCAGATACCGCCGAAGTTGAACTGACCTCCCATTAGCTGGGTGGTATTGGGTAGATTAAAATTTATATTGGGTAGATTAAAATTTATAATTAAATTAAATTTACAAAAAATAATAATTATAGACACCGTCCTGAGAAGAACTGGCAAGAAATTCAGCGGGCATGTCTTTTTTGTAATAGATCTTTTATTGATTAGAGGAAATTATGTCCACAGTGTCAGCTTTCTAACAAAAGAAGAATCATCTAAATCGGTTCAACGCACAACAAATCGCGAAATTTTGTTCAAATGTACTTGTGAGATCTACATCCAAAATAAAATTTTGCAAGGACAAATATATAACACACAGTCAAATTTGCTTTAGGAAGTCTATCATAAATAGCCATTTCTTTCTTTCATTATTGAATAAATAATGTGATTTGCCATTTTTTTATGGCGACCATGTGGCGACCAACAATAGCGCGCGAGATCCTGAATCACGGTTACGACATTTGCAAGAATCTTCGCATATATACGACATCTGAAATCTACTACAGTGGGCTTCGGCCTGACCACCATACACTACCT
Source organism: Trilocha varians (assembly GCA_030269945.2). NCBI lineage: Eukaryota > Metazoa > Arthropoda > Insecta > Lepidoptera > Bombycidae > Trilocha > Trilocha varians. Next base: position 663,018 of record AP028271.1, read on the forward strand.
CGCCTGCAACGAGATCTCCCAACGGCCTAATACCACTGATAGCCCACAGGCCATGTTGAATTTGTAATTTATCATGTCATCATTCTGATTTGAAGAAATTTGACACCAAGCATCACACTTTGACTTCCTTCCTTCCCCTGAACGCTATAACTGACCCATCCATCCATATCCCATCCCATCCCAATCCCCGCCCAACCCCACCACTTACCAATCCGTTGGGCAGCGTCTTGGTATGATGGTTCATGTACTGGTAATGATTGTTGTAGTTTGTGGCTGGGTAGACCCTCATTTTTGGGGCCACCGTGAATAGGAAGGAATCGTCCGTGCCCCCGAAATTGGGGCCCAAAGACCAAGCTTCAGGGGCGAAACCCCCGAAAATGTAGCCAGAATTGTCTTCGATTATTAATATCGATGGGCCTTGGTCTATGATTCGACCTATAAAAGAAATAAATTAGATTTTATTTGGCTTCGATGTAGCTATGTAAGTTCGGGTGGAATCATGCGAGTTTAATTGGGAATTGGAGAAAAAAAAGATTTTTTTTATGTATTTTAAAACTTTATGATTAATAATATTCGTATTTAATACAAAATAGGTCAATTTTTTTTTCAATTAATTATTATAAACAATTTAAATTTGATTAAAAATCACGTGACTTTAAACGCCCCGTGAACCCGTGATTGACTGTGACGTCAAAATGTTAACTTCTGAGGGTCGAACTTTGAATTTAGTATAAATACTAATGACAAGTGAAGAGTGAAAACTAACATTATGACGTCACACACGCTCGGGATCTGTCGGTGTATTTACGGTACTGAATTCAAAACTTTGAATTTTACTGTAATTTACCTATCTTTTGAAATAAAAAAAAATGTAGTATAACTAATTTTTATATGATCTTTCCATTTATTAGTAAAAATAAATAAATTCAAATACCCAATTAGACCAACTTCCCGATTATCGATCTGAAATTTTGCACACATGATCATAAGGGACTTAAAATCTTAAATCGAAAATTACACATTGTTCCTTTAGTTTAAGACACTATGTTTGTTAGCAAAGATTATTCGTAATTAACTGTTCCTTCGATTGGTATCATAAAAATACAGGGTGTTGATTTTTGCCGATTTTGTTAGTTAAATTTTCAAACAAACCAAACAATTTACGAAACATCCGTGAATACAGTATTATCGAACATCAAAAATAAAATGATGTTTCGTTTCAGCAAAACATCCTATCTCTAATATTTAAGATACTTCCCGTTCATGTCGCATAGTTTTGGGACACTCTGTATACACACTGTACCAACCCATTACTGCCCACTGTTGGGCTCAGGTCTCCTCAGAAGAGGGATTAGGCATAGTCCACCACGCTTGCCCAGTGCGGATTGGGGACTTCACATATCTTCAAAGGATTTTTACAATCCTTTTCCGACATGCAGGTTTCCTCACGATGTTTTCCTTCATCGTTTTTAGCCAGTGGTGTTGTGAAAATTTGCACATAAATCTTTTTCACATTTAGATTTAGAGGTACAAGCCGGTTTTGAACCCGCGACCTCCCGTTCGGAAGGAAGCGCTTCGACCACTACCCCACCACGACTTCTACATAACTTTTCCTAATACTTTGCTGTCTCTAACACGCCCCCCCCCCCCCCCCCGTCTCCTGTAAAACTGACCTGCCATAGTAGAGAACGACTCTCCGTGTATATGCGATGAGAACAGAAACCTCCACTTGTGCTGATACTTCTGCGGTATGTGACTGTTCAGCCAAACGATGTGAGATAAATCTATGAACGCTGGATAATCCGGCATCGCTTCTAAACCTGAAATATTATACAAGCTTTATATTAACTTGCACTGGATGTAACTATGTCAGTTCGGGTGGAATCTTGCGAGTTGAAGACAAACTTCCCGGTTACACTCAACTGGGAACGTCACTATTCGCTAGATGGCGAAACTGGGGACTTCGTTCGGAATCAATACCGTGTTTGAGCCTCTTTTTAAAAACATTTTTTCAAATAAACCTAATATTTTTGTATATCTTTATTATTAAACGACGCTGTATTGCATTTTCAGCGAAAATATATCATCTCCGTAAAATATGAGACGATTAAAAAATGTAAACAAAACAACTTTTAGAACTGTGCTCAATTTTGACTCCTGCCACAGACTTGGCAAAAGTAAACAAACCAATTTGTTTGCCGATCCCAGTTGAGTGGTTAATGGAACTGATAAAAAGAGCTCCTTGCCCTTTCACTCTAAAACCGGCCGCTTACACTTGACGTACGAACCCCGACTGAAGACAAAACCCAGCACGGAATTATGCGCTATGGCTTACATATCGCCCCGTCACTGGTTAAGCTAGGGTCTTACCTTCGGGCTTGGGCAGTAGTGATGGGACAGCCGGCATAGGGGTGGGACTCTCATCGCCCTGTTTCTTGTTGATTCCGTATAAATTTATAAATACAAGCTCGGCCAGCTGTTTTAATAAAGTATTCTGTTGTAACCTGGAATATACATAAAGCAATGTGTTTGTTTGTCATGATTAATGTTTTTGGGATGAATATATAATTGTGCGCAGAACTGATGGCCGATGGGGCCGAAAAGTTCTAGAGTGGCGACCACGAACTGGTAGACGCAGGCAGACCTCCCACAAGGTGGACCGATGACCTGGTCAGGACCGCGGGAGGTGGCTGGATGCGGACAGCGTAGGACCGATCGATGTGGCGAGGTTTGGGGGAGGCCGGCGTCCAGCAGTGGACGTCTACAGGCTGATGATGATGATGGATGAATATACTCTTAAATAAGAGTGAATGTTGATAAACATAAACTGCCATACTTCTGATTCAATTAACGACCTATAAAATTAGTTTCAAGCTTCATGCATTTTCAACGGGTTCTTACCGTGATATTTAAACGAACGAGTGCGAGGGTAGACAGATTTGTATGCTCTTAAATCGACCCGCAGTATCCAGTCTTCTCGTGATCATGACGTTTGCAACAACGTTGAAATATCGAAACAACTCAATTAATTAAATATCGTGGTAAGAACCCGTTCAAAATGCATGAAAGTCTTATAGAAAACCGCGAGTGTCTGAATATGTTCAAGCTTTTAGATTTGTTTTACAATTAAAATAGATATTAGTGAAGATGCTACATCATACTATCATCATTCCATCATCACACCACCAGACGTCGAGGTGAAGTTCCTCCATCCTGGTTCGTTTCAGGAATTGGTTTGTGCCACGCACCATTCGGCTGATGGGCTCTCCTCTTCGGTGTTCCTCAAACGCTATGACTTGTCCTTCTTTGAGGGAGGTTTACGAAGAGTTCTCTATATTATTCCCAGACATTTCAGATCTAGTGATGAGCAAAGCAAGACCAAGACCAAGGTCTTGCATGTTCAGTCTTGGTCTTGGTCTTGCACAAATCTGTCTGGTCTCGGTCTTGGTCTTGCTTACCTAGTCTTGGTCTTGGTCTTGCAAAATTTCAAGACCAAGACTGCAAGACTAATTTTACTCATCACTATTTAGATCATTTACAATCAGGGGGCGTAATGTTTTTTTTATTGCCAAATTGCATCTCATTGCCAGAAGACACTGCAAGCCCGCTACCTACGGCCTACCCTTAAAAACTTTCTTCAAGCATCCATTCTTCTTAATTTTCCATTTTACTAGTATTGGAAACCCTGAAATTTAAATTCCTATCTAAACTCACCAGCCCGACAGCTGATTGGCCGTACAGTGATGCTGAGCAGAGTCCATATCCCCGCCCACGCTGGCGGCCACAGCCTCGCCCAGCGCCTGCACGTGACACGCGCGACCCCTGAACCCCTTACCGAGCCACGTCTGAGCTCGCTTCGAGGACGAGGACTTCACTATCTTGATGTACGTTGAGGCTATGCTCTCGCAGTACTGTGGGGTGAGTTGGCTTTAGTAATGACATAAGTCGCTCAAGCATCAAGGCTTCTTAAGTCAGATCAGCGCAGTTTGTCAACCAAAAATCTAGCTTATTCAAAGGTTGATTTTGACCACGCTTTCTTAGGACAATGTAACCAGCTAATGCCACTTTAAGAAGGTAATGCCACAAGCTAAGGATGGGTTCCCTTACGCACCTCATATCTGATTCAATATTTATAGTATTTTAACTTAAGTTTTAATGACATATTATTTTTATTTTTTTTTACTTATTTTTTTTTTTTTTTTAACTGATTTAAGATTTGTAATTCTGATTCTAATTTACTATATGAATTGTGTTATTTTTAAGATATTTTATCATTTTAATCATATCATAATTTTTAATTTTATAATATTTACTGTTTTTAATTTGTGATGTTATTATTGTGTCTAATTTATATTATGCATGCTGTAATCACTTGTAATTAAGGGTACACATAGTCATAACCTTTGATTTATACTATAAGTGTGTATTATTAGTGTACTCTTGTTAGTGATTCTTAAATAAATAAATAAATATCGCAAGAAACCATTAAGCATGCTAAATAAAACTGTCCTGAACATTGCCAATTGCCATTTTAAGGACGCAATTGTTTTGGCTATGTGGTTTCCTTAAGCCATTTTTACAGTCCCCCAGATGTCTGGCTATTACCCCAGAAATCACCAAGCTAACTCCCCCATAACTGCATCTAACTACACGTAATCAGTCAAGTGTTGATTGGCCGTAGTGATCTACGCTATTTGTCAACAAAAAAATTACAGGTTAGTTTTGGCTACACTTTCTTAGGACAATGTTCCCCATTTCGCATTTTTATGGGTATATGGCTAACTTAGAATCTTACAGATCACCCCTGGTTTATGGCTCAATTAAACCCAGAAAACTCCAACCTAACAGTCCAATGACTGCGCCTTTCCTGAATAAGGCAAGTGCTGATTGGCTGTACAGTGATGGCGTGTATTTTAAAATTTACCTCTCGTAATAGCTGATACGGAAGCTCTACCTCTTCGTTATAATCTTTACCTAGGCTATTGTAGGTAACCATCATGCGCTCGTCGACAGTACCTGAAACAACAAGTAATAATTTCCGACCGACTTTCATTACTAGCTTAAAATTAACTTGCACTGGATGCGGCGCGACGGGAAAGAGTGCCGATGGCGTAACGCGTCGCGTCGTCCCTCATAACCCCGTGCTGGGTTCTGGCCTCAGCCGGGGTTTGGACGCTGAGTGTGAGCGGTTGGAGGTTTTAGTGCGGTTCAACTCCCACATACCCCGGATCCGGTGATTTCCTCCAACTAAAAAAAAAAAATGTAAGTTCGAGTGTAATCTTGCGAGTTGAATTTGAAAAATTTTCCGATTTCCGATTGACCTGACGTTGTGCACGCAGATGTATATCGCGTGACAATGCAATAATATGACAAAATGGCGCTAATCTAATGATGGTGTTGGAAGGTATCCATAGGAACTCTTGCACAAGATAGGCCCGTCGTGTTTAGTCTCGTTTTACTAGCTAGCACTGTACACTGCTACGTGATATCCAGGATCTTAAAAGCTTGAATTTAATAGGCTTTCTTTAAAATAAATTATTCGAGAATAGCACAAAAAACTACGAGTCAGATCTTTATGAAATTCATCTGAAAATATGTTAAAATATCTGCTTCCTGTAGGAGTCTGTACTTAAAAACCCAATAATGTAACCTTAGGGTATAAAATGATCGAAAAAAAAAATGAGAGGTGTCAAGGGACACCCGGATGGAATGAAGTTCATAAATAAAATATTTTGATCTCAGCGCCATCTAGCATTAATCATATAAAACAAAATAAGGAATTGTTTTAAAAGATTTTAATAACAGCGCCATCTAGCGATAGTCGTCTAAAAAAAAAAAGTGTCATGACAACTTTTTCATAAGAATTTTCGCCCCCTTTCGATAACGCGCGATAAGGAACTTCGTTCCAAAACTGCTTTGTGTTGCGTGGGTCAGCTAGTAAAACATATTACACGTTTCCATCTTTCGCCAACTCGATACATTTTATCGCTATCTTTCGAACCATCGTTTTTCTTCTCATCTCCTCAGTAAGTGCAAATAAATGTTTACCTATCTGTCTGTCTGTCAGTTTCAATACATTATTATATTTTCTTCGTTGCAATATGTAAATGTGAATTTATTTTCGGTGCTCAGACGTTGCGAGTCCGGTCGTTTTCTTGTTTTACAGTAAATAGCATTTTTTACTGTCTTCCGAGAAGATTACCAAGTTGAGATTTTACAAGCTTTATATTAACTTGCACTGGATGTAACTATGTAGGTTCGGGTGGAATCTTGAAAGCTTAAGACAAACTTCCCGGTTTCCGATTGAGCTGACATTTTGCATGCAGATGTATATCGCGTGACAATGGAAAATGATGCTGATCTGATGATGGATTCGGAAGGTGGTTATAAGAACTCTTGTGCTAAACAAGATAGATCCGTCGTGTTTAGGCTCGTTTTACTCGTCTTAGCTAGCACTTTATTTCTATACATACAGGATCTTAAAAGCTTGTATTTAAAACGTTTTTTTTTTATAAATTTATTTGATTGAATGTTTATTTTTCCATATATAGACATAGACATAGACATTTCTTTATTTGTGATGGAAACAGTGGCACAAACAATACAAAAAAAAAATAACAATAATAATACAAATAAAACTCTATGGCAACTGTCACGAAAATAACATGCCAAAATTCTAAAAATTAAAATATTAAATACAATTGCGAAAAATGTCGAAATTAAACATGAATTCAGCAAAACAATATAAAATATGGACTGCAAATATATATGGTAAAACAGTTTGGCCAAATATTACTGAAAATTAATTAAAACAGTTATGAGACGAAATCTGAAACGTCAGTGCCAGTGCCGAGAGAAAAGCGCACGATTACCACCTACTCAAGACTCGTCGCGATCGTCGAGTGAACACACGACGAGACCAAGAACACCCGACGACGAGACTCCCGCTGCGCCAACAACAACTGCGCGGCGGGGACGCCCACCGGCTCGCTTGGGACCAGCGGATCGAAATGGTCCGTCTACGGCCCCCGCTACCAGTGGTGCAGTGCGCCCACGCATGAGATGGACACAAGAAATCAATAAAAATGTCATGCGGGCGTACTACAGGGCTACGGAGGGAGGAACTAACCTCACTGCGTGTCGCTCAAGAATGGTGCCTCTGTTTCAGGTTTTGTGCCCAGCTGTCGACGTCACGGTGCAACGATTAGCGGATCAGGTGCGGGCCATTCAGCGACTAAAGTTGTTGGATGAGTCTCTACTTGACCGATTGCGCAACGAAGCACTGCCTGCTCCTCCTGAACCACTACCAACACATGTGGTAAATGTCACCGTCACCCAACCTACACCACCAGTGGAGGAACTTCAGGTGCAGGCATGTGCAAATATCCAGGATGATGAGCGTTTGAGGAGCGCTCTGGAGGACTCTATGCAAGAGTTTAGGTTTGTCTCGCCATGCTCGCGGCCACGTTTACCGCGGTTGCCCATGTGTAAACGCAATGTTTCGCTAGTATTGGCCCTGGACTGCATATTAAAACCTTACTTTGAGTCAACTGTAGACCTTGTTGACACCCACTCGGTTCTGTACTGCGGTGCGGTTGCTGTCTGTCGTGTGGCAGGAGTAAAATTTCCAAACCCGAACCAGACATACCGCCGACATGATGGTAAGCCGCAGTGGCAGTGCAGAATCGAGAAGCGCATAGATGCAGCCAGGACCCTTATAGCGAAGCTTATTTGCTTCCAGGCAGGCAACACGCGCCCGCGCGTAATGCGATTCGTCGACCGAGCCTTCGCTGACACCGGTGTCAGCAGGAACGACTACCTGGCTCGTGTCGTCGAGCGTGTTGACTACTGGAAGCAAAAAGTTTGCGCGTGGGCGAACCGTATTCGTCGGTACCGAATAAGATCGGAGCGGTACCGCTTGAATAGAGTCTTCCAGAGTAATCAGAGGAGTGTCTACAGAAATTTGAGGGGGAGTGGACTGAGACGGTCGGGCGCTCGTGCGAGTCTATTACAGACATGAACACCGTAGCGATCACGCCGATTGACGTAGCTTGTGCGGTGCGTTCGGCCCCGAACTGGAAAAGTCCGGGACCGGATGGGCTGCACAGCTACTGGCTGAAATGGATACGCAACTCGCACGGGCGCATGGCTGCTCAGTTTCAACAAGCCCTTGAGTCGGGAACCCTCCCAGATTTCATGACATCAGGAGTCACTCATCTGATATACAAATCTGGCAATACCTCGGACCCAAAAAACTATAGACCAATAACATGCTTACCCACCATCTATAAGCTACTTACATCCATTCTGAGAAACAAAATTCAAATACATATCTCGGCAAACGACATAATGTCACCTTCTCAGAATGGGTGTAAGATAGGGTCTCGGGGTACAAAGGATTTGCTCCTCATTGACATGGCTATTACGCAACAAGTTCGTCGAGGCAAAAAGGGTGTCCATATGGCTTGGATAGACTATAAGAAAGCGTATGATTCGGTGCCCCATTCATGGCTAATGAGAGTTTTAGAGCTTTATAAAGTACATCCCACTCTACGCTCCTTTCTTAGCTCATGCATGGGTCAGTGGTCTACGTTTCTTCGTCAACCAGGACATATTGGATCTCCGGCCTCCCCGAGCTTGATAAGGATAAGGCGGGGTATCTTCCAGGGTGACAGTCTGAGTCCTTTGTGGTTCTGTCTGGCGCTTAATCCTCTAAGCACGTTGCTTGGAGATTCAACGCTAGGCTACCGACTCAAGAGAGGGGGTGAGCCCATTTCACATCTCTTGTACATAGATGATCTAAAATTATTTGCTTCTAAAAAATCTGACCTAATAACTTTACTCAAAATAACCGACAATTTTAGTAAAGCTATTGGAATGGAATTCGGAGTAGATAAGTGTGCGGTCATAGATATACAGAGAGGAAAAATTGTAAACTCTGAGAGTTTGCAACTTAGCCAAAGTGAGGTGCTCAGATCTCTTTCTGAGTCGGAAACTTACAAATACCTTGGAATGTTCGAAGCTTTGAGTATAGTCGATGCAGATATGAAACAATCGGTGAGGGATCGTTTCTTCGGCCGCTTGGTAAAGGTTTTGAAAAGCCTCTTATCTGGCGGAAACAAGATCCGAGCCTTCAATGGTTGGGTCATGCCTGTACTGACGTACTCCTTTGGCATTCTAAAGTGGACGCAATCGGAACTAGATGCCCTGGATAGAAAAGTTCGGCGACTGCTGACGGCATACAGGATGCACCACCCACGTTCATCTGTTATGAGGTTGTATATTCCTCGGAAGTGTGGGGGTCGTGGCATGTTAAATGTCAAGGACCTACACAACCGAGAGGTAAACAACCTTCGGGAATATTTCCTTAAGGTAAGCGTGGGTATGTACCGTAATGTAGCAGCAGTTGATAAGGGACTCACTCCGCTGTCCTTAGCGAACGAGAATTGGCGGACGCTAAAGGTAATGAGTGTGACGGATCGCACGGACGTATGGAAGAGCAAGGAACTACACGGACGGTTCTACCGGGCCCTTATGAGCCCCGATGTAGATCAGTTAGCCTCTGTATCTTGGCTACGGTACAGTAACCTCTTCGGAGAGACTGAAGGTTTTGTCTTTGCAATTATGGACGAAGTTATCATGACGAACAACTACCGAAAATATATTCTAAAGGATGGGACGGTCGACATTTGTCGGGCATGTCACCGTCCGGGAGAGTCTATTAGACATATCGTTTCCGGTTGTTCTCGTCTTGCTAACGGCGAGTACTTGCACAGGCATAACCAGGTAGCTAAGATTATCCACCAACAACTTGCTCTGAAATACGACCTTGTTGAAGCCGCTGTACCTTATTACCAGTATTGGCCTCAGCCGGTTCTCGATAATGGTCATGTAACGCTCTACTGGGACCGATCTATTATCACTGACAGGACTATTGTTGCCAATAAACCTGACATAGTGATAATAGATCGGGACGCGCATCGGGCAGTGCTGATCGATGTCACCATTCCGCATGACGAGAACCTTGTGAAGGCAGAAAAAGAAAAACAGCTAAAATATTTGGACTTGGCCCACGAGGTGACCGACATGTGGCGTGTTGAATCGACCATCATTGTTCCGATCGTTGTATCTGTGCACGGTCTAATAGCGAAAAGCTTCGACCGTCATCTTGAGAAGCTTTCGCTCCCCAGCTGGGTAAAGGGCTTGATTCAGAAGGCGGTCGTTCTTGACACGACACGTATTGTGAGGAGGTTCCTCTCTTTTGAGCCCTGACCACTGATGGCTTGGGTCGTAGACCTCGTCTTCAGTGGGCCTCTGTTTTTTATATTGTATTTTTAAATTTTATTCCTTTGTTAATTTTTTTAAAAATATAATGTAAAAAATAAGTGTAAATAAATGAATACAGGTATACAAATAAATATATACATATATATATATACAGGGTGTTAAAATCCGATGAAACAATACTTTCACAGCAAATAGTATACTTGATGTAGAAGCCATCCACCAAGTCTGGGTTTTCTAGGCATAATATATCATAAGTTATAACTAATCAAAACTACGTGTTAATTTTCTATTAGTAGGAGTTTATTATAGTACGGAACTCTACAAAATAATATTTTTTCAACTTTGTATGGGAAAATAAAGTCATTATCTCCGTTTCAAAAGTATGTGTATATGATTTGAAATGTGATATAGATTAAGCCCTTAAAGTATTGTTTCACCGGGCAACAACACCCTGTATATATACATAAGTAGTTTTTGAGCTATCATTCAAAATATAGATTTTTTATGGCCAAAATGTTACAATCAGCAACGTGTAATTTACGTTTATATAATTACTTAAATTTATTTTCTTGACGAATCGTTTTCGATTATTCTTTTTGGAACGAAGTTCCTTATCGCGCGTTATCGAAAGGGGGCTAGACGGAAAAAATTCTTACGAAAAGTTGTCACGACACTTTTTTTGTTTTAGATGATAATAATCGCTAGATGGCGCTGTGATCAAAATCTTTTAAAACACGTTCCTTCTCTTTTTTTTTATTACCATGTAGGCAGACGAGCCAACGGCCCACCTGATAGTAAGTGATTACCGTCGCTCATGAACCTCTGCAATGTCTTTTAATCGTATCTTTTAATCGAAAGGAACTTCGTTCTATTCGGGTGTCCCATGACACCTCTCAAGTTTTTTTTTTGTTAGAAAGAAACTTTGAACATAATATCATAGAATTTAATAAACATCGGACCGGTACTTTTCTGCTATTCGAAAAATGCTCCGTATTCATTTTTGTAACAAAAATATCATTTTATTGTAACCTTCTTCTATCAGTCGTGGTGGCCGAGTGGTCGAAGTACGGGAGGTCGCGGGTTCAAATCCAGCCGGCTTGTACCTCTAAATCTAAATGTGAAAAGATTTATGTGCAATTTTTCACAACACCACTGGCTAAAAACGGTGAAGGAAAACATCGTGAGGAAACCTGCATGTCGGAAAAGGGTTCTAAAAATCCTTTGAAGATATGTGAAGTCCCCAATCCACACTGGGCAAGCGTGGTGGACTATGCCTAATCCCTCTTCTGAGGAGACCTGAGCCCAACAGTGGGCAGTAATGGTTTGGTACATTGTAATCTTCACATACCTCTCACATTGTAAACGTACAACTCGGCAAATCTGTTAAAATCGACAGATGGTGTCTTCTGTTCTCCGGAGCCGAAGAGGAAGTTAGTCAGGTATTGCGCGAGCCGGGGATCTATTTGTGGACCCCAGAATTTCTGAAAACCATTACAGATTTATATATTAATTTTCTTCACGTGGTTTGTGCAGTCAAAGAACCATCGTGAGACCTGCATATTGGAAAATGATTGTTAAAATTCTTGGAAGATGTGTGTTCCAAATCCGCATTGGATCGCTTCGTGGACTCTACCTGTTTTTTACTTGTAGGCAGATCTTTTCTTTCAAAATTTTCTTACATTGTATCTGTCAACTGTCGTTGCTCACTTTTATATGACATTGAAAAAAGTCGAACGGAATCCAAAAATAATAGTTGTTTTAAGTTGGATTTCGACTTTCATTTTCACCACTTCAGCTGTCATGAAGTTACAGATCCACCCTGTATAAACATGATATTTTATACAACGACAAAGAAAATAAAATATTCGAAAACTAAATTGACATAGACACGAATCACACGAAGTACCTGCAATGAACATAATTATTTACCTAATCATGGCTCCGAAAGTAGAGAGAAGAAAAAATAATAAACGAAATAAATCGATTTAAACTGTTTATTTACCTTTTGATCGTTTAGATAACAGTGCAACGTTTACATTTAGAAACAGAAACAGGAATAAATACATAATCGAAATATAATAAGTCAATTTAAGAACATAAATGAGGTAAATATTAGGGGTGTGCGAATAATTCGAACTCACGAATTATTCGTTCCGAATCGAATACGAATATTCGATTCGAAACTCGAATCGAATAATTCGAATCTTCGAATCATTCGAAATTCGACGAAAATTCGAAACTTTTCGAATTATTCGAAATTTTTCGAATTATTCGAATTTTAATATTCGATTCGATTCGATTCGAACGATATTCGCACACCCCTAGTAAATATAATAATAATAGAGTAAATTGTGGTGGGGTGGAAAAAGGATCCCAAAATCCTACCGAAAAACTTGCTCTTTTAATTGCAAAAATAAAAAACAAATTTTCGGCAAGTGTCAGTGGTCCCTAAGTGTACCGGGTGCTCCCAGGACCCAAGAGAGTATCGCGCCAGAGTTCAGCACCCTGCGCACCCTTCGAAAGAGCAACCGGGGTATGGTAAGCCGCGCTCCCTGACCAAGGTTGGTTCTGACCCAGTCGTGTATTCCGAGGGAGGGTTTCGCGCGACCCCATCATGGCGGGCTTCTGGTCGCCGACTGCCGGTTCGGCGTCCGGGGGTGACGGGGCGAGACGTGAGCATTGACGTGCAACGTGTCCCGTCATCTCGCCCTATCTTGTCTGTCCTCAGACAAGATTCGGACGCTGAGCGTGAGCGGTAGGAGGTTCGGTGGATTGCCGTCCTCGGTGTAACCACAAATCTATGACTTGTCCTTCTTTACTCGAGGTTTAAGTAGTCCAGTTAGGTGATGGGCAACGGTCCCCAATTCCTTGCTATTACATAGACTCATGAGCAATGGTTACCACTTACTGTAAGTTTTATTATAAAAAATGGTTGCCTGTAAAGTCAGTATACGGGCGAAAGTTTTACGTGACAACGACTCGGGCATGGTTAGCCCGCCTAAGAGCGAGAGAGACAGACACGCGTGCCTCTCACTCGCTCTCATTGTGAGCGCATAACGTGAGCGGAGCGTAACGCAGTTTCTTGAAGTGTCACCCGGCAAACCAATTTATAAGACGTTGTCACATCAAAACCTCTGAAATGGGTGATCAAGGCCCATCAGTTAACACATAAGAGTAGATATATTTCACACACAAAACTAGCGATATTCCTTCATTCTGCATCAGCGTAAACTGGCTAAATATAATGCAGGATACGGTAAGTGTTGCTCGCACATAAACATGAACGGTAAATGTGTAGTGCAATGGTACATTATTGAAAACTATTTTAGAATAGTCGCACCGTGCTACCGTGAAATTGTTTCGAGTTTCATTGATTTTATTACCTAAAGCATAAAGGAGTTTAAAAAAAAAACTACTCAAACGGGAAACCTCGTGACACAATAAATATTATAAACTTATTCAGACACTCTCGGTTTTCTATAATACTTTCATGCATTTTCAACGGGTTCTTACCACGATATTTAATTAACTGAGTTGTCTCGATATTTCAACGTTGTTGCAAACGTCATGATCACGAAAAGACTGGATACTGCGGTTCGATTTAAGAGCAAACAAATCTGTCTACCCTCTTTCTCGTTCGCTTTTGGGTCGTACCACTGGAACTCGAACAACGTTGAAATATCGAGACAACTCAGTTAATTAAATATCGTGGTAAGAACCCGTTGAAAATGTACAATAAATATATTTTTTTTTAAGAAAGCTTTTTAAAAACGTCTAAGATCCTGTAGCGTCTGTAGCAGTAGAGTGCTTACCAAGACACGTAAAACGGACCCAACAGGACGGGTTTATCTTGTTTAGTACAGTTCATTTCAATCCATTTGTTTCATTATTTACAAGCTTGATATTACTTTGCACTGGCTCTAACTATGTACGTTTCCGGTTTCCAATTGAGCTTAAACTTTACACGTTTATCCACTTAACATTGTATTATGGTAACATGAAAGTGATGATGTATTCGGAAGGTGGTCATAGGAACTCTTGTGCTAAACTAGATAGGCTTAACGTTTGTGTCGTTTTACTTAGGTAGCACATTCTACACCCAAGATCTCAAAAGCTTATATAATAATACTTTCATGCATTTTCAACGGGTTCTTACCACGATATTTAATTAATTGAGTAGTCTCGATATTTCGTTATTGTTGCAAACGTCATGATCACGAGAAGACTGGATACTGCGGGTCGATTTAAGAGCAAACAAATCTGTCTACCCTCGCACTCGTTCGCTTTTGGGTAGTACAATGCGTGAAAGTATTATAGAAAACCGCGAGTGTCTGAATAAGTTTTATAATAATATTATTTTTGGTTTTATTAGTTCATCAACTCCTAAAATGGCGTGTCAGTCAATCTTCATCTAGCGTACAGATCAGCTCTGCACCATAAACCCATCGATCTTATCACCATAACTTCGCGTTAACGTTTTCATACAATATTTACGTGACGTGCATGGTTTTCTTCAATGGCGTGTCTGGTTGGAGATGAACGGGCATTGTTAAGATTTGGGGCCAGGAGAACAGCGTGTGTTGTGAACTGAAGCGATTTGAAGATGGTGACTTTGGCCTAGAACTCAGAACATTTAAGAAGTGGCTCGGAAACCCTTCTGCTGGTTACTCAAAGTCAATAATAGATTTCAAAGTAGAAGTGGACACACTTACGTTTTGAAAGTCAAAACAAAACCATTACTAAGTTTAAAAAGATCAGACACTCAGCGGACAGGTCTTTTTTTACAAGCTTTATATTAACTTGCACTTACATTTCTTACGATTTAATAATAATAATATAAGCCTTTATTCAGACAAAGTAGTTACAAGAATTTTATTGAGTGACTATGATGAGTCGTTGACACCGACAACTTCGTCTGTTTGCCCAGCTTTGGCAAAGGCCTCCTCCATCTCTTTCCACTCTGCTCGGCTTAGCGCTCTCCTAGTCCATGTCTTTCCTGCTATTGCCTTTATATCGTCTTCCCATCTTCGAAACTGTCTGCCTGGTTTTCTCTTTCTAAATCTAGGATACCAAAACACTAGGTTTGTGTTCCATTTTTCGAAGCCTCTTATTGTATGACCTGTCCATTGCCACTTAAATTTTCGAATTCTGGTTGTTACGTTTTCTATTTTTTTTAGTGCTATTTCTAATGGTTTGATTACGTATTTTATCGGATCTTTGTATATTCAACATGCTTCGTTCCATTGCTGACTGGCAAGTTTCTAATTTTTTGTTTTGCGCTTTGGTGAGAGCCTTACGATATACCAATACTTAAATGTGAATTTTTTTAATTGTATTTTAACTTACATTATTACTAAACGGGTTCTTACCACGATTATTTTTAATTGAGAGGTCCCGATATTTCAGCACTGTTTCAAGCGCCATGATCACGGGAAGACTGAGGAACTGTAGATAACCGCGAGTGTTTAAAGAAATGTATTTTAACTGTGTGCAGCTGGTGTATTACAAAAAAGTCAATAGCTATTGTTTATCGTGTTTTTTGACTAGCATTATAAGCTTTATAAATAAAGGGCACTGAGCAATAAATGGAACAGAGTAACGCCGCACAAGGAGCTAATATTACTCCAATTTTCCTCAAAAGCTGAAGCGATTTTCACTCCTCTAAAAATCGCTCTGCTCATAGCCCAACGTATTTACCGACACACAACGTTCTCTAGACATTGTTATGGTAAAAAATAAACAAACCAGTCAGTTAACTGTTGAAACGACTCTTTATTTTTGGCGAACGTAAAATTTATAATCCGATTAATAATGTAACACGTTCTTGAACAATGGGCTATTAGTGAAAAAAATTCAAGATGCTTTGAAAATTTTTAAATGGCGATTTTTTCTCTTTATTTTTTTTGTATGAAAGATAAACGACGGTCAATCTGATGGTAAGAGGTTACCGTCGCTCATGACTCATGAGCCTCTGCAAAGAACGTTTCACATAGAATGTTTTTTTTTTGACGTGACAACGTCTTATAAATTGGTTTGCCGGGTGACACTTCAAGAAACTGCGTTACGCTCCGCTCACGTTATGCGCTCAGAATGAGAGCGAGTGAGAGGCACGCGTGCCGCGTCACTTTTTATGTCTGTCTCTCTCGCTCTTAGGCGGGCTAATCATGCCCGAGTCATTGTCACGTAAAACTTTCGCCCGTATACCGACTTTACAGGCAACCAATTTTTTTTTTTTGCCTGAAAGATAAACGACGGTCAATCTGATGGTAAGAGGTTACCGTCGCTCTTGAGCGTCTGCAAAGAACTTTTCACATAGATAGTTTTTTTCTTTAATATAATGAACATTGATCCTTTTGTTTAAGATGCTATGTTTGTTAGCAAAAATTATTCATAATTAAATAGTCTTCTGATTGACATAAAATACAGGGCGTTTTTTTCGATTCTGTTACTTCGATTTCCAGACAAACCAAACAATTTACGAAAAATATTTGAGTGCAATATTATTAAACATCAAAAATAAAATAATGTTTCCATTCAGCAAAACATCCTATCTGTAAAATTTAAGGTACTTCCAGTTCATGTCGCAGTTTTGGAACACCCTGTATACAAATAAACAAGCCTACGGTATGGTAAGTGTTACCCATCGGCCACCTAATAGTCGTGGTGGCCGAGTGGTTGAAGCGCTTGCCTTCCGTACGGGAGGTCGCGGGTTCATAACCGGCCGGCTTGTACCTCTAAATCTTAGGTAATATAAAAAAGATTTATGTGCAATTTTTCACAACACCACTGGCTAAAAACGGTGAAGGAAAACATCGTGAGGAAACCTGCATATCGGAAAAGGGTTATAAAAATCCTTTGAAGACATGTTAAGTCCCCAATCCGCATTAGGCAAGCGTAGTGGACTATGCCAAACCCCTCTTCGGAGAAGACCTGAGCTCAGCAGTGGGCAGTAATTGGTTGGTACAGTACAGTACAGTAAGAGTTTACCGTCGCTCATGAGCCTCTGCAAAGAACTTTTTACGTAGAATGTTTTTTTTTAAATATAATGAACATTGTTTCCTTTGTTTAAGACGCTATGTTTGTTAGCAAAGATTATTCGTTATTAAATAGTCTTCCGATTGACATAAAATACAGGGCGTTTTTTTCGATTCTGTTAATTCGATTTTCAGACAAACCAAACAATTTACGAAAAATCTTTGAGTGCAATATTATTAAACATCAAAAATAAAATAATGTTTCCATTCAGCAAAACATCCTATCTCCAATATTTAAGATACTTCCCGTTCATGTCACATAGTTTTGGAACACCCTGTATACAAGTAAACAAGCCTACGGTATGGTGTTACCCATCGGCCATCACCTACATAGTCACCTAATAGTCGTGGTGCCCGATTGGTTGAAGCGCTTGCCTTCCGTACGGGAGGTCGCGGGTTCAAAACCGGCCGGCTTGTACCTCTAAATCTTAATATGAAAAAAGATATATGTGCTTTTTTTCACAACACCACTGGCTAAAAACAGTGAAGGAAAACATCGTGAGGAAACCTGCGATTTTTATTTCCGATGAAAAGGGTTATAAAAATCCTTTGAAGATATGTTAAGTCCCCAATCCGCATTAGGCAAGCGTGGTGGACTATGCCTAACCCCTCTTCGGAGAAGACCTGAGCTCAGCAGTGGGCAGTAATGGGTTGTTACAGTACATCACCTACATAAGACTTAAATGTAATCTCTGAGTTATCTCAGGAACTCTACTGGTCCGATTTGAAAAATTCTTTCACTGTTGGAAAGTCCATTTATCGAGGAAGGGTATGTTGTATCTCTCTGTGACGCAGACGAAGTTGCGCGGGTCACCTAGCTTTTCATAAATAAATGTGATACTCGTCATTGACTGTTTTCTTTGTTTGTGTAATGGCGTACTTTTTTTCAGAAATAACCGATTTCGATATTTTTTTCCTTGCACTTTGTATAAATTTGATAAACACTAGAAAAATACGACTCTATCTCGACAAGTGACAATAACTAGACTTGTGTACATAGTTATACAGGGTGATTTGTTAGAGAGGGTACATATTGCAGGAGGGTGATGAGTACTCTGTTCTAATACGGAATATTATACCAGTCACACATATCCAGTCACACACTCACACTCAAACACTCACACTCATACACATATGCACGGACATAACCGCAACACGTGGATGTAAAACCAACTCATCAGGCTTGCACTTTATTTAAATTTTTACTGTATATTTTATTTTTACTTTTTATTTTGTTTTCCTTAAATAGTAAGTAGTATTAAGTTTTATCACTCTGCTAGTGATTAACTGTGCCCAGCTTCCACTATGTAACACTTCATTTAGCGTGTTCCTCACGATACAGGCTTTGCCTAGTGTGAGGATCATTGGTAACTTGTTCAGGCACATCTGTAAGTTGAATCCTATGTGTATTTAGTGTAAGTTTTCTGTCAAATGTATTATGGATTTAACTCACAATAAACATCTTTATTCTTTTATATTACAAAAAATAGGTAAAATTCCAAATTTTTTTTTTTTTTTTTTTTATTCTAAATTCGACAAAACTACCTCAAATATAAACAATTTCGGCTTAAAGAGTGTTGACTAACGACCTCTCTCTAGTGATCTCGCGTACCCCACACCTCCGCCACACCCATCAGCTGTCGAAAAACCATCATTTTGCAAGAATTTTAGATATTTTTAAGTTGCGATTACTAAGGCATTAAGCTATATTCTTTGGTAATAATATTTTTACTGGTCGTATATAACCATCAGCTACCATGACCTTCAATATGTACCCTCACTAGGAAATCACCCTGTATACTTTCCAAATAACATACTCGACGGAGTGGAAACAGGACCACGCCCTGGAGCCCTAAATAGGTCGATGACGTCACAACACAGTCGAGGGCAGACACTTATTTGGATCTGTAATGGAGACTAGAACTGTTTGTTTACCATTATTGGTGTGCCATAATTGGATCGTATTCGTCGTGATTTGTAAGGAAATAGTATTCAATCAAGAAATAATAAGTATATCATTTTACAAGCTTTATATTACTGGATGTAACTATGTAAGTTCGGGTGGAATCTTGCAAGCTAAATTTGACTTCTCGGTTTCCGATTGAGCTGTCATTTTGCACGCAGATGTATATCGCGTGACAATGCAATAATATGACAAAATGGCGCTGATCTGATGATGGATTCTAAAGGTCGCCATAGGAATACATGTAAATAAGATAGACCCGTCGTGTTTGGGCTCGTTTTACTTGTATTAGCTAGCACTCTACTGCTACATAATATCCTTAGTAACTTAAAAGCTTGTATTAAAATAGTTTTCTTACAAAAAACATCCAAATTAAAATCACATAAATCAATTATCTTGCATCATCAAAACGTATATAGTTTTTAAGATAATCTCATAGATAAGCGTTCGCGGTTTATTTACCTAACGATGACGTCATCCATTCATGAATCTCGTGCTACAATTACGTAAAGAAACAAGACGGAATATTTTTAACTTGAAGATAAAATTCACAAGACTGTAAGGTAATGACATGTTTCAAGGTTCCATAGTAACAATGGAATTTAAACATATACATTTTTTTGTTGCAAAAATGGTACTGCAAAAAATTTAATTCAGCCAGTAAAAGGTAAAGAAAGAATCATAAAATAAAACTAAGAAAATAAAAGTTGTGAGTACATGTACAAAACGTCTGTGTTCGGCAATGGAATGTTCGAAATTCAAAAAAGCGCGCGAACGTCTATTCTTTATTACAATTCAAAAAGTATTTACATAAATCGCCCACAAGTACAAAAGAGAAAAATGAAAAAAAATATACATATATTACATATCCACCATAAACCAGCAGATTTACTATTTAAATCTATTAAAGAAAGTCCTCAACCGTCCGTGTTCGTCAATTTTCGCTAGATGCAAGATGAAACTGGGACGCTCGTTCGGAATCACTATCTTGTTTGACTATCTTTTAGAAATGAATTTATTTTCCATAAAATTTTGAATTCGATTCGAAATTTCAAAAGATAATATTAGTTTTAAAGCTACATCTCAGTCATTGAAAATTTTATTGACATTTCAAGCAGCTGTTTACTTTTTCTTCATATTTATTTACAAGATCCCTCCATCGTAAAAAAATATTTTGATCGATACTTTTTTTCTCTATCAAAGCATCAAAGCACTGACGTCCAAACATACAGCCAGAAATAAACAATCAAAGATACAGAAGCTTTACGATCATATCCCGTAAACAATATTTTTTTTTATATTTTTTTTAAACCTATTGCACACAATTTTGTTGTATTCTTTAAAAACTTTTATCGTGTATATAATGTTTTATGATAAAACTTTGGGTGATGTCGGTTTAGTTTTATTACGTTTTTGACCGACTTCTAAAATGAAGAGGTTATCCAATCGCCTATAAAATTTTTCGTGATCTATACTAATATTATAAAGCTGAAGAGTTTGTTTGTTTGTTTGAACGCGCTAATCTCAGGATCTATTAATGTAGAAATAAATTACTTTTTGTTTTATTCCAATTGGACTTTTCGTTTAGAAGTTATCACGAGTATAAAACGCACATGCACTGCGGGCCGCGCAAATAATAACGCGACGGCATTGCGAGTACTGTTTGAACCCCTTTGTATCGCAGACGAAGTTGCGCAGGTCAGCTAGTAAGTACTGAAGTACTGAAAAATCTTCTTTCAAAAAAAACATTGGTTTAACCAATCCAATTGGAGTTAGGACAGATAACCATAGAGTTTACCAACCAATATTACGCTCATAATTATTAGAGTTCCAACTGAGTCCACTCACACTTAACAGAAGTGCTATTTAAAATCGTAATCGACTCGAATTCGTAAACTTCTCGAACAGAAATCGATCGATATTATTTTTTTAGATATTCTGATAACTTATGTGTTAACATTATTTTATTATGTACTCTGCATATAATACATTCATGTGCAGAGGATAATAGTACAATGAGTAGGTAATTGGTTGATACCTAATTTTGGCAAAATTTTTTTGCTCATGATTTTCAATTATACAGGGTGATTTCTTAGTGAGGGTATATATTGAAGGTCATAGTAGCTGATGGTTATATACGACCAGTAAAAATATTATTACCAAAGAATATGGCTTAATGCCTTAGTAATCGCAACTTAAAAATATCTAAAAGTCTTGCAAAATGATGGTTTTTCGACAGCTGATGGGTGTGACGGAGGTGTGGGGTGCGCGAGATCACTAGAGGTCAACACTCTTTTAGCCGAAATTGTTTATGTTTGAGGTAGTTTTGTCGAATTTAAAAAAATGTAATTTTACCTATTTCTTGTAACATTCCGTATTAGAACAGAGTACTCATCACCCTCCTGCAGTATGTACCCTCTCTAACAAATCACCCTGTATACAATCTCTGATTTTAAATTAAATTCAAACTAAAAAAACACTCACTCAACATTTCCACCTGAAATAAAATATTAAACGAAACAAAACTACTCTACACGAAAAACTAGCAAACAAAAAAACACAAAATTAACTTCACAAAAACTAGAAAAAACTTTATACTATACATAAACTAGCACCAGAATGATATTACTAAAGAAACATCGTAAAAACAAAACACAATCAAATGGAACTGAAAATATTAAACACAAAGTTAAAAAAATAATAATGAGTTGATTTGTTACTATGAAAATTAATTAATATTATAAACTTATTCAGACACTCGCGGTTTTCTATAATACTTTCATGCATTTTCAAGGGGTTGTTATCACGATATTTAATTAATTGAGTTGTCTCGATATTTAATCCAGTGCTAAACACAACAGTCACTAAGGGTTCATGCTCAGAGAGTCTTGTAGATACAGTGAGTGTGGTGTGTCGTGATGTGAGTTCGAGTTCCAGTGGTACTACCCAAAAGCAAACGAGTGCGAGGGTAGACAGATTTGTTTGCTCTTAAATCGACCCGCAGTATCCAGTCTTCTCGTGATCATGACGTTTGCAACAACGTTGAAATATATCAATTAATTAAATATTGTGGTAAGAACCCGTTGAAAATGCATGAAAGAATTAATATTATAATTCTTTTGACAATCCAAAAATGTATTTATTGCTGTTGTAGGTAAATGTATTTTAAATGCATACGAAAAATATACCAATATGGTAACTAATTTAAATTGAGGCTAATTAGTAACAAAATATGCTTTATGTAAAATTTCTATGAGAGTAGCATAAGGTTCCCTTGACGATGGATGCTTACTGTCAATCTTGAACCTATATAGGGTGGGCAATCTACCGTTTGCAATTTGAACTACTGTTTATTTAGAGAATGACAGCTCAAATATCATTCAAATTGTCTTCATAATTTAGTTAAAGGTTTGACATTTACGAAATGGGACGTTTTCGGTTCGCCCAATGGGCAGAAGATCGTTTGGCCGAAGATGAGCATTTTTACTGAAAAAACGTCTTTTCAGATGAAGCCCATTTTCACCTCGGAGGCTATGTCAATAAGCAAAATTGCTGCATCTGGGGGTTGGAAAATCCACATGTCACCATTGAGAAGCCAATGCACCCACAAAGAGTTACGGTTTGGTGTGGGTTTTGGTCCGGTGGCATCATTCGAAAATGAGCATGGAGCCGCCGTTACGGTCAATGGCGAGCGTTACCGTGCCATGCTCAACGAATTTCTGTTTCCAAAAGTTGAAGAGTATGACATGGACGACATTTGGTTTCAACAGGATGGCGCAACATGCCACACAGCCAACATGACAGTCAAACTTTTGGAAAATGCAAACTTTTTATGGCCCACCCTTTATTACGTGTATAACTGTTTAACTATTGAAATAAATTAATAATCAAAACAAATCAACTCATTTGGAACACAGATTTTGATGCAAATAAGGATATCAAGCAAAGATCACTATTTAACTTTTATTTGTTGAATAATTTTATAGTTTTAATCAACAAAATCTGTGCATTTTAATGGTCATGAGATATGAGACTAAAAAAATATAGTTAATAAAAAACAAAAAAGGCCATATCTCATCACCAAAAAAAAAAAACTAAACTAAAAATGAAAACAAAAATGAACACACTTCTAATGACACTGCATCTACTTTTCCACTCACGATGAGATCGTCCTCCCGTATCCTCTCCGAGTTCTTGCTGGCCGCCCTGAACGTAGCCGCTACGTGCTTCTGCTCATCCTTTGTCAGTAATGTACATTTTGCTGCTAACTTTTTACTTGTGTTGCCCATTCTGAAAATTAGGCTTTATGATTATGTATATCTGTGTCAGATTTAAAAAAAAAATGGGAGGGAATGAAAAAAATAAATACTTGTTACAATAATCATTAAAGTGAAATTAAACACAGAATTATGAAGAAAATGTAGTGGTATTTTTTTACATATACAGTTCAATTATTTATTTAAATGTTCCGCGATCACATAATAGTTCTACTTCCTTTAGATTCAATGTCAACATGAATACAACCTTCGAAGGACCTTAGCTCAAAAGAAATCTAAAGGGAAAGTGGAAAAACACTACATAATATATTTTATTCAACGTATTTGTAAATTAAGTATATTTAGAATTAAAATAAGTTAATAACTAGCAATTATAAAATAAAAAACCTTGGCAACTTCAAAATGTTTACCTTATCACTTTAAATATAAATAATAAATAAACTCCAGCTATAAGGAACACTACACTACTATAATATTAATTATAAACTATGATTAAACATAATTTAGTCATTAACATAACATTATGATATGCATTTTTCACTTTATTTAATAAAAATCAATCCACGATCTCAAGAATATTTCGCCAATTTTGCAACTGCAAAAATGATGGATGGGTTTACCTGTCAAACTGTCAACGTCAATTTTTTTTATTTATTTTACTTTTTTTTTATAAGTGTTTCACGTTTACGCAATAGCAAACACACGACCCGCGACAAGCATCGCTTCGTAGCGACTGACCTTAACTTTACCCAAGCGCAGTAAATTTCACATCTTGAAATAAACCATTTTATGTAAAATCGGGAACGCAAGTATTTATATTTCATTTCATTAGTTTATCATTTATTCTTCGAATACGCTCAATATAATAAATGTGTAGAATATTTATTTGGATAAAGATATAGCCACTATTACTGCAAACATTTGGTAAATTTCATCCATTCTTGACTGTTCATTATCATGAGCCGCTATGTAAACATTAAACAGATCACGAGACTACTTTGATCAAATGAAATTTAATTTACATGTTGACTTTAATTGTTATTGAAAACACTACAATATTAAATTTTAGAAGTATTTTTTCTGGATGAATTGATTTTGATGAATAGATTGGTAAGGAAATGAATTGGCTTTCATAGAGAAATATGTGTTTACTTAATAAAATAAGACGTACTATTTAACAAGATTAAGACCACAGACCATACATATATATATGAGAATTAAGACTTCATAGATGTGTAAGCTA
This sequence comes from Trilocha varians, assembly GCA_030269945.2. NCBI lineage: Eukaryota > Metazoa > Arthropoda > Insecta > Lepidoptera > Bombycidae > Trilocha > Trilocha varians. The sequence goes on from AP028271.1 coordinate 687,822, forward strand.
CTTTATAATTTTGTGTCCCTTATTTTGTGTGTCGAATAAAGTTTACTTTCTTTCTTTCTTTCATAAAATAATAACTCGATTTGCACACGACGTTTATTGGTCAAGTCGTGTTAATTGAGTCATTCTAGAACCCAGTTTTTTCATCATCGATGGTCGGTGACGAAACGTACGTATTAAAAACATTGCGTATTTTAATAAATTTGAATTTTTAGTTACTCAGTCGCCACCATAAGACTTTACGCAGCACAGGGCTATTATATACCTATAGTACCTAAGTGGAACCCTATTCTAAGGCTGAATATAATAAGAAAGATAAAATATAAGTATGAATATTTAATATCGCGTTTTAAGCATGATTCACGCTACACTGGTCTGTGACAGCGACCGGAACGGAACTAAAACATTCTCTGTCTGACACAGCTGTATATGGTGTTAAAACTGCTTAACCCTTCTTAAATTTTATATTTCATAACTATGTAACATTGTTACAGCTGTATACCTAAATTATCTCAACACGAACTAAAAATGTAGTGATTGATCAGCTTTTAATATCTCATCAAAGAAACGACAGTCCAAATGGTCGAAGCTAAAGTTAAGCCGCCGTACGCTTGTATCACCTTCGTGACCGTTTCATTCTCAATTCGAGACGCTATATTTCTGTGTAAGAGCACCAGCATGTGGATTTGTGGCGGCACGCTCAAAACCGTAGCGAATAATTTAATTCTCGGAAACATATTCGTGGGAAGAACGCCACCGATTATTATAAATGCGAACAAACTTGCACTAATAGTTATACATCCGTTAGTATTTTTAGGACACAGAGCGCAGCCGACGATGTAGCTCCAATGTATTAGTGTTCCCATTCGGATGAACCACAATAATTTGTATATTATAGGGCCACATATTGCAGCAGCTATTGTTGACAGTTTACACATTTTGTGGTGGCCTGTTTTATTACATTTTTATTTGTTCATGATTAGTGCATAGTTTTTTTTTTTTTTTTTTTTTATGGCTTTATTGCCACCGCTTTTGTGGGCGGCCCAGCCAATGTCAGGTTTAGCGAAGGCAACGTTTTGTACTTGTCGCGGATTGACCAAAACGTTGCAAATAACACTACTTATAATTCTAATTAACAAAGAAAATATTTACATATATGTTACAAACAAATATAAATATAAAATACAAATTAATTAAATATTAAAATTTTTATATTATAAGCGGATATTATTCATACTAATAAATTTTGCTAGTTTATAAATAACTTCTTTACTGGGAAGTGTGAGTAAGTAGGCCATGTTTAATGGAAAAGGTGTTTCGGAGTTATTTAGTAGGGTGTAGAGGGGCGGACTTTTCGAGTTAGCGGGGCAGTTAAAAAATATGTGGTCAATAGTTCCCTCCTCTAAACCGCACTCACAGATCGGGGACTGTCTGATTTTAAATTTATAGAGTTTCACTGGGGAACATACGTGGCCCAACCTTAATCGTATAATAGTACTCGTGGTCTGTTTATCAAAATTTCTAAAGTTATAAAACCAAGGACGTCTAGGGACCGATGGCTGTATGTAAGAATATTTGTATTTGTATGACTCCCAACTCTTGTTCCAGTCATTGAACATAATTTTTTTACTTAATGCAAGTAGGTCGTTGATGACATTAAAGTAAAAGTGCTTATCTCCCGTATTAATGGCGTTTTTTGCGTAACTGTCTGCCTTTTCGTTGCCTGAAATTCCTGCATGAGCAGGGATCCAAACTAACTCAACTTTAATGTATTTTTCTTCGAAAGTATATAGTAAGTCTTTGATCATGCTTATAATAGGATGGCGTGAACAATGTTTAATGGAATTTTCTGAGATCGAATTTAAAGCGCTCCGTGAATCACTAAATATTACAGATTTATTAATTGAAAATTGAGCAATATATATTAGGGCACTTAGTATAGCGATGCATTCACCTGTAAACACCGAAGTTTCTGGAGGAAGTTGATGCAGGATAGGATGATTTGCATCTGCATGCCAGACCGCAACCCCAGTGAGCCCGTCGGGATCAATTTTTGAGGCGTCAGTATATAAATAGTTCCAATTTGGCCATTTCTCCTGGGACTTTTGTGAAAACACGGGGTTAATGTTTTTAGTGTTTTTAGAAATACCTAGGTTAAGTACTATGGTGGGGTTATGGACTACAGCTTTGAACGGTATTTGGTAAATAGGCAGAGTATTAAAAGATAAAATAGGTGTATGTAAATTTTGTAAAATGGTAAAACTTTTTATAAAATTTGGGCAAGCTTTTCTCTGCCAATACCGGGAAGAGATTATAGAGTTATGTAAAGCTGAAACTTTCTGCAAACAAAAACTGAGAGAAATTTGCGCAGATCTAAATATGAATCTGTTTGAGAGATATTGTCTTCTTAGATTTAGGGGAGCATCTACGCATTCGACTTGTAGGCCATGCTTGGGTGAAGACTTCATTGCCCCTAGAACCACTCTAAGGGCCTTATTTTGAACATCATCCATGCGCGCCAGGTCCTTTTTATTACAAGGTTCGAGTATGAGTGAAGCAAAATCTAAAATACTGCGGACTAGGGCGTTATATAAAAGTTTTTGCGTGTAGGGGTGGGCGCCCCACCAAGTTCCTGACAGGGCACGCAGCAAGTTGATACCCTTCTCGCATTTAGAGACCACATAATCTATATGATATTTACCTGATAGTCGTGAGTCTATGATAGCTCCAAGGAATCTTACTTTATTATCTACGGGTAGTCGTTCACCTTGAAGATAAATATCCGCTGCCGATATTATGCGTTTTCTACTGAAGGTGACCACGCAGCTTTTGGTTATTGATAATGAAAGCCCTCGATCTGACAGCCATTGACCTACAGAGCCCAGGGAAGAGGTGAGATGGTCTGCAGCAAGTATATCGGATTTGTTGCTAGCGTATAAACAGATGTCATCAGCATATTGAATTATATTCACGTTTTTGGTTGATGAGCCTATGTCAGATAGATATATATTGAATAAAATTGGACTCAGTACCGATCCTTGTGGCAGACCTTTCCAAACTGATCTGACCCCTTGGATTTTACCATCAACACGAAGATGGACCTTACGGTCAGCTACTAAATTGCAGGTGAATTGCACAAATTTACATGGCAGTCCAATACTGAGTAGTTTTTCCCTGAGTTCAGGAATAAGAACATTGTCATAAGCAGAAACGATGTCTAGAAAAGCTGCGGTAACATAATTATTGACTGAGAAGGCTTTTTGGATGTCAGAGGTCAGAATGCAATGGCAGTCAGTTACGCTTCTGTTTTTCCTAAAGCCATATTGGAATTCGGGCAAAATTTTCTCACTTTCGATGAACCAATCTAACCTGTTTTTCACCAAATGTTCAGTAATTTTGTTCAGGACCGATGCAAGTGCTATAGGCCTATACGAAAGAGGACACGTGGCGTCTTTACCAGGCTTTAGTATTGGAATAACAATTTGTTCGCGCCATGCATCCGGTGTTACCCCTTGGGAGAACATCATATTCACAATATCAAGGAAATATTGTTGGGCTTCAACTGGAGATTTTGATATAAACGAGTATATAATACCATCAATTCCAGGAGAAGAATCTTTTACAACTTGAAGTATTGTTTTCAGTTCCGCGAATGAGAAGGGTTCTGTGAGGAAGTTGTTAATTTGTGGGAGGGTATAGGCCATTTGAAGCTCAGTATAAAAAGGAACATACGGAGGAGCGATTTTCTGGAAGAAGCTTTCAGTCCAAATGTCGGTTTGGTTGGACGACGGGGATCCCGTGTGATTTCTGGAGGATCTAAATCTTTTGACAGATTTCCACACTGCTGAGACAGTCGTCGTCGGAGCTAAGGATTGGCAGAATTTTCTCCATCCTAGTCGCTTCTCTTTCTTTAAGGTTCTTCTACACTGGGCTTCTATCTTTCGGGAGGCTAAGAAGTTCTCCAACGTCATCGATGCCGCAAAATACCGATCTGCGTTCCGTCTTTGTTTAACAGCATCAGAGCATTGTTTATTCCACCATGGCGGGGGTGGAATTTTCCTCGCAGGCTGTTTCACGGGTATTGAATTTTCAGCCGCTTCATGTATTAGAGATACAAACCTGTTGTAACACTCTATTATATTTTGTGCTGTTACAGGGGGCAGCTGGTCTACTCGGTCATGTAAGATTGCTGAAAATTTCTCCCAGTTAGCACGTTCAATACGGTATTTTAGCAAAGGGTTGAAACAAGCTTCAGGGGTGGTGAATGGAAAAGAGACTGTAATGGGAGCGTGATCGCTACCATAGGTAATTGTATCCACATCCCAGTTTAGAAGTGAAGCAAGCGGACTAGAGCAAATTGTCAGATCGACAGCAGACTTATTTTGGGTAGGCGAAGTACGACGTGTGGGCCGACCGTCATTGAGCACGGTTAGGTTGCAATCATCTATGACATCTGCTAATTTACACCCAAGGGTGTCACAGTGACTTGAACCCCAGAGACTATGATGGCAATTGAGATCACCTAGTATTAAAACGGAGTCTGGAAGTGATTGGAATAAAGTTTTTAACCTGTCTATTATATAAGCTGTGGGGTGGGGGATGTACATACTTAACATTGTATAATTTCTCTGGTGGCAAAAAATTTTTGCAGCAACAAGGTAAACATTATCAATTGTAGGGACATTTATTCGACAGTATTTTAAATTGTTTTTTATGAGAAGTGCAGCACCGTCCCAGCCATCAGGTCTGTCATGCCTTAAACAAGCATAGCCTGGGACTGAGAAGGTTGAAGAGGGTTTGAGCCAGGTTTCGGAGATAGCAGCCACTAAAGGTTTGTGTTTATTCAGTAAATAAATGAGGTCACTCTTTTTATGAATAATGCTCCTCACATTCCATTGTAGAAACTTGTCCATCTTGTTGGTTTAAAATAATATTATTGAGAGTATCTATTTTTGCAGCTACGTTGGACGGTAAGGTTGTTGATGATGATAAGAGGGAAATGATATTTGACAATAATGAGTCTAACAGTTCAGTCAAGTTAACTGGAGGATTTTTAGGATGAGTGGCGGTGTATGCGCAACCATTGTTTGAGAGAGATGGGGGACGTTTAATCAGTTCTCGGTGGGCTAAATGGTCATAACCGGGTTGATACGTAGGTCTGACTTTTGGTTTAGGCAAAACAGTCTTCTTATAAGAGGTAGTATTATTACCAATATTAAGTGGTTTCGAGGGTTGGGTTTTGGGCGTGTGGTCAAGACGGGGTTCAGTATTAAGGGATTTCAAAATTTCAGCGAAAGGCTTGCGCACTGGCGAGAGCCGTTTATTCGCCTCTAGGAAGGAAATATTTTCATTAGCCATGAGTAGTTTTATTTCTTTTTGTCGCGATTGTTCTGGGCAGGCTCTATCTAAAGCTGAATGGCAGCCAGAACAGAAAATACATTTTAAAGAGGATTCATCGATATCACAAGTAGCGGCAAGGTGCGGTTCAGAACATTTATGACATCGGGGTTTCGATCGACATTGAATCTGAACATGGCCAAATCTACAGCAGTTGAAACACTGTATAACAGGAAATTTGTATTGTTCAACTGTAAGGCAGTTGTGGAATAGGTAGATATGATTAGGGAGTTTCTGTCCGTCGAAGGTAACTACAATGGTTTCACTGGGTTTCCATATTTGTTCTTCTTTTGATTCTTGTTTTGATTTAAAGTTTAGTCTGCGAGCCTTTATGACTTTGCCACATCCATAGGGAACTTCTATTTCTTTAATCAATTCATCAACGGAGAGATCGATTGGGATTCCTCTGATAATTCCTATTCTAGTTATATTGAAACTGGGTATAAATGTATTATAGCCACTTTCTTTAAGAGTTGCGTTTGATAAAAAATCATTGGCGTCGTGGAAGTTTCTAAATTCAAAGGAAAATCGGTTACGACCTAGCCTTTTTATGCCTTCCTTTTTGAGACCAGTGACATTTAAGCTGAATATAAACTTTCCAAATTTTACAGGATGGAGATAAGCAGATGATGCGGGATCTTCGGTGATTTTTGAAACGTGGATTATGTAAGGGCCTAAATCAGTAGCTATATAATTACGCGGATCCTCAGGACCCGGTTTTTGAAAGGCTGGATTTTGTAGTTGGGAGTCACACAAATTATGGTTGGTTTTTTTTGAGGATTGTTCATCCGACCAAGAATCTTGACGTCGTTTTTTAGAGGAGTGAGTTAATAGCTGTCCTAGCATTAATTCGTTTTCGCTATTACTACGTGGTGAACTAAATAAATCATGAATGGATTTTGCGCTAAGAGTTGAGTAAGATAATGAGTTAGTGCTAGACGATAAGGTTGGGCTAGGGCTAACCCTTGTTCCGGGATCAGGAGGTTTTTTCGCTTTAGCATCCATGACTACTATGCCGTTATATATCCACTAGAAATAATTATTTTTAAGCTATAGTATATATGAAAACTAGCGTTATTCGCAAAATTACAAAATATTTTTTAAATTTTGAAGAAAATTCGCGTGTTGCCTTCACTGACGTTCCTGTCCTAGTGCATAGTTTAATTTGTTTTGGTATCGTTTTGGCAGAATTCTTTCAGATTGACATACAAAGTTTTATGCATCATTTACACGAATAGCCAAGGCGTCGAAAGCATTCGCAGTGTTCAAGTAGTCCCAAACATAGGTCACAAACGCATTGATTTTATTAATTTGGAAGGTAAACAAGCAAGGGGCACACTGAATGTATGTAACCCTCGTTCATTCGGAATAACGCTCTGCGTTTTAGGCTCTAAGTTATATAACAAAATATAATGATAATTGTTGATGGGGCATTGCATAAAATAGAGAAAAATTTCGCTTTTCAAATATCGCCATGAGTGAAGTACCAATTTAACTTCAACCTTGATTTTTTACTTTCTCAATAGGCTTGAAGAACATTAAATCAGTGACCGCCAATTAATTAAAATTAAATAATGTCAAATTTTTGCCACTGTCAGTTGTCAAAAAAATAGTGTTGCCAAGTTTTTGGATTTTCCTTGAAAATTAGGAACTTGACACTGGCGAATCATCATTGGACGGGAGCCATAAATAAAAGAAGAAGAAGAAGAAAATGAGGAACACACTGTTGCTTTTCAAATTTTAACTCCAACGATTTTGCCTTAAGCCACCACTCCATACTGTTAACCCAAAGGTCCATTAATATTGGTGTAATAAAAGAAATGAATTAGCGTAATCATGAGTGGAAAAATCTTTTGACTAGTAAAAATATTTGTCTGTAAAAAAAAAATATTTTTTCCATCAAAAATAGGAAATTCAGAGAGAAACATCTGGCAACCAGCATGTAAACGTCAAATGTCGTGACTCGGGAAAATAATTTTGTAAAATCGATGTGTTGTGCTTTGACTGCTGAATTTTGTCTACAAAATATCTTTCATTAACAATTTCAATTTAATGTGAGAGTCAAACAATACAAAATGACTCTCACAACCAAAATGGAGGTGGACACCGTCAAAGGCGAGGGTTTCCGGCCTTACTACATCACGAAAATCGAAGAATTACAACTCATTGTTGCCGAAAAATCTCAAAATCTTCGTCGTCTGCAAGCCCAGCGTAATGAACTCAACGCTAAGGTACGAATGTTGCGTGAAGAGCTCCAATTATTGCAAGAACAAGGATCTTACGTCGGCGAAGTCGTCAAACCGATGGACAAAAAGAAAGTGCTGGTAAAAGTCCACCCTGAAGGTAAATTCGTCGTCGATTTGGACAAAAACGTCGACATTAACGATGTCACTGCCAATTGCCGCGTCGCTCTTCGCAATGAGAGCTATACTTTACACAAAATCTTACCAAACAAAGTGGACCCTTTGGTGTCTCTCATGATGGTCGAAAAGGTGCCCGATTCCACTTATGAAATGGTTGGTGGTCTCGATAAACAGATTAAGGAGATCAAAGAGGTAATTGAACTGCCTGTGAAGCATCCTGAGCTGTTTGATGCCCTCGGTATCGCCCAGCCAAAAGGAGTGTTATTGTACGGACCACCAGGTACAGGAAAAACTTTGTTAGCCCGTGCCGTTGCCCATCACACAGAATGCACATTCATCCGTGTATCAGGTTCAGAACTTGTCCAAAAATTCATTGGAGAAGGAAGCAGAATGGTCCGTGAATTGTTTGTCATGGCCCGAGAGCATGCCCCATCAATCATTTTCATGGACGAAATTGACTCCATTGGTTCCTCCCGTATTGAATCTGGAAGTGGTGGAGACTCTGAAGTACAAAGAACCATGTTGGAGCTTCTAAACCAGTTGGACGGTTTCGAAGCTACTAAAAACATCAAAGTCATCATGGCTACCAACCGTATCGACATCCTGGACCCAGCTTTACTCCGACCAGGCCGTATTGACAGGAAGATTGAGTTTCCCCCACCAAATGAAGAAGCTCGTTTGGATATCCTCAAAATTCACTCTCGGAAGATGAATTTGACCAGAGGTATCAATCTTCGTAAGATTGCCGAGCTTATGCCTGGGGCCTCTGGTGCGGAGGTGAAGGGAGTCTGTACTGAAGCTGGCATGTACGCTTTAAGGGAGAGAAGGGTCCACGTTACCCAGGAAGACTTTGAGATGGCTGTCGCAAAGGTCATGCAGAAAGACTCCGAGAAGAACATGTCCATCAAGAAATTGTGGAAGTGATTTATTTTTCTTTTTATGTACTAGAATATATCTTTTCAATAGATTAGTGTTTTATTTTTGATACCTTTGTTTTCTTAATTATTTTATAATTACTTTGTCGGTATATACAGGGTGAATTGTTAGAGAGGGTACATATTGCAGGAGGGTGATGAGTACTCTGTTCAAAATACTACAAAATAATATTACAAAAAATAGGTAAAATAACATTTTTTTTTTTTTAAATCAAATTGAAAATGAAAAAATATTTATTAACTAAAAAAAAAAGGGTAAATATAGAAACAACTTAACTAGTGGTTACCTCACTAGGCAAGCCTGTATCGAGGCAACCCAAGAACCAAGTTAAACATATTTAAGAGAATTGTTTTGCCTCTAAATAGTAACAATATTATTTTTTACCAAAATACATGAATTTACTAATTTGTGGATAAAAAGGAAAAAAAAACAACAAAACATAACTATTAAAAGTGAACAAACAAATGATAAGTGCTAATTTAAATAACGATAATAACGATGTGAAAACTAAACAAAAATACAATAATAAAAAGGAGAGGTGATGTATGCGAGTCCAGGTTCAAATAGAATCATCCATTAAGGTCTCGGTTTGGGTATATGTCAATGATTTCAGCCATTTCTGAACGATATAATTTACTTCGATTAGCGATTTATTTTTTAAATCGCAGTTCTTAATAATTTTGTTATAGATGGATGCTTTAATGTAATTTCCACGGCGGTTGGAAATCATACTGTATTCATTTGAAGATTGGATTGACTTGTGAGCGATAAGAACGGTTCTAAGGATGAAAAGTTGACGCACACTTAGAACCCCGGCTTCTGTATACAAAGCTGTTGTAGAGAATCGGTATGGTTTGTGAAGCATGACTTTTAACAAAACTACCTCAACAAAACTACCTCAAACATAAAACAATTTCGGCTTAAAGAGTGTTGACTAACGACCTCTAGTGATCTCGCGCACCCCACACCTACGCCACACCCATCAGCTGTCGAAAAACCATCGTTTTGCTAGAATTTTAGGTATTTTTAAGTTTCGATTTCTGAGGCATTAAGCCATATTTTGGTAATAATATTTTTACTGGTCGTATATAACCATCAGCTACCATGACTTTCAATATGTACCCTCACTAAGAACTCCTATACATGGTACATACTGATAGAGGTAAATGGACAGACGATACCTTATTCAAAAAAAATATAAAAACAGGTGGTTACAATATGACCAAATTATCCACAAAAACATTTAAGTGCGGACACCGATATTCACTTATTACGCAATCTTAATTCCGGTCGTTGCCTTTAAAATAACCTACCCCGTCTCGGGAAATCCCCCGGAAGTAGCGGCTGTGTTGCATGTCGGCTCACCGCTCAGTCAAAGTGCATGAGCCGAGGCCAAAGTGCGTCCGCGCAGCAATTTTTGATCGCGTTGTTTTTGTGTTTTAATGGTGTTGTGTCAAAATGTCTTTCAACAATAGTGAAATGTGGGACATGGTTCGCGCTTACTGCAGAGCCAATGATAGCGTACGAGGTGCTATAGCATTGAACAGAGTAAAAAACAATTTAAGAAGGCGTGCCGAACTCTGCATTGCTCAAAATGGAGATCATTTTGAGCACTTGCTTAGTGTAGTGTGAATGTGTGTAGTAAAAATGAAATAAAAATTAATGAAATTTAATGATACCTATTCAAAATGAAAAAAAAAAACGTGAAAAGAAACAAACGATGGACGCGGTCTTATCACTAAAGATGATCTCTTCCAGACAACCTGAATGTTCATCGATATTAAAGAGGTGAGCATTTTTGAATTAACCCCAGCGGCGGGCCCACTGAGCCGCTGAGATACTCACTTGACAACGCAGATGCAGTGACCATGTTTTTTTGAAAAATTAAGACAACTTTGGTCGTGGTTTACTGAGCTGAGAATTAATATTTTTTATATTATAATAATTACATTGTTAACCTTTGATCTTCAACTTTTTTATCCTTGAATATGTACCACCATCATCAAATCACCCTGTATACATTGGAACGAAGTTCCTTATCGCGCGTTATCGAAAGGGGGCTAGACGGAAATTCTTATGAAAAAGTCACGATACTTTTTTTGTTTAGATGATTATCGCTAGATGGCGCTGTGATTAAAATATTTTAAAACAATTCCTGGTCTTTACAAAGGCCAGCGGTGCGTTCGGCCTCAAGATTATTTGAGGCCGAAATATATAGATGCGTAAAATATATGCGATGAGGTGCAGCCTCAAACTTGAGGTCGCAATGTGTGGATGCGAGATGATATAATAAGTGGACTGTATTTAGGCGTGGTGCGAAGAAATAATGCGAAGAAAAATATAGCCCGAACAATGTCTTTGTGCGTTGCAACTGGCGAAGCTATACGTGCCGTCAGGTCCCTGATGCGTGGCGTCTTGGCAAGTAAATTGAGGTGACTTACCTTATATCGCAGCTCAACACGGGCACACACACACTGAATTACGACACTGTCCAAGTTATATTGTTCGTAAAGGTTATTGAGTTCACATAAACAGCCGGCCGCGGCCAGGGATCTTGAGAAAAATGCGATACGCGCGCGCGCTTCAATAGCGAAAAGTGAACTGAGCGGTGGTTGAATGCGGGATGCGGTCGCGATAAAATGCGCGTGAGTCGTCTCAGGCTATCCGAGACCAACTGCCGGCGGCTGCGATATGCGATGCCAGCGCCGTGCGACGCGAGATACTGCGATGACAGTTCGTCGCCTCCCTCTATCTTACCAAGACTAAGCAAGCGAGAACGAGACGGCAAGCTACGCTAAAAACCGCGTAACCATGCTCCCCGCCAAAGCCCAGGACTGGGCTTTACAAAGCACAAAGTCATGTGTTATAAGCAAGAATGCAGTATGTGTCAATAAATGATACATACATAAAAATATGCGTGTGATGTTGTGTGAGTAAGTGTAAACATTATATAGTATACAAAGAACCACGGAGCGATTATTTTAAATGCGTACGATAATATAAATGCGAGCGCAGCTAACTTATGACTAAATAGCTATAAAGTAAAAACTAACCTAAATGCGAAAAATTAATTAAACTATTACATATTATGATTGATGCGATGCGAGACCTCAAGCGTTGAGGTCGCAATATAAATATGCGAAAAAATTTGTTAAATTAAAGTTAAGTATGTAAAGAAAGCGAAAGTGATATAAGTTACATTTAACAAAGCGCGTTATTGTAATGGTGACGGACTAAGTTGAGATCCGAGAACAAAAGAGAATATATTAATTTAGAAATAAAATTTAAAATATAAATAGTTATGCGAGATAATTTCTTCCAGGAAGATACCTGGAACGATAGTATAAGTAGCAGTGACCCATCCACATTGGATGGAGTGGCAACAGCGATTACATTGGTCGCCTCAGGTATAGGACCTTCGACGAGCGATGAGCTGAATGGTTCCATAGGCCATGCAGCAATTGGAGGACGAATCCATTCTGGACCGTACCACCAAAGCGGGTGCGTTATGATTTGAGAAGGCAGTAATCCTCTCGACAAACAGTCAGCGGGGTTTTCCTTTCCGTTTATGTGAAAGAAACGGTCCGGAGACAAGTTTTCTTGTATTTTAGTTACGCGATTAGCAACAAAAATTTGCCATCGATGTGGTGAAGAATTGATCCATGACAAAGCGATCATGGAATCACTGAAGGCAAATGTCTCAGTGACGTGATAGCGGTTGTTGAAAACCGCGCATACTTGTTTAACTAAATTTGATAATATTAAAGCGGCACAAAGTTCTAACCTAGCAAGTGATACCGTTTTTAGTGGAGCTACCTTTGACTTAGCTCCAACTAATTCAACCGATATGTCATCGTTAGGATGCGTAACGTGTAGGTATATGACGCAGCCGTAAGCCTTGAGACTAGCGTCAGCAAAGGCCAACAGTCTCACTACACAACCTGCCCCAACTCCCAAATGGCGAGGAACGCGCAAGTCCGAGAGCAGAGGCAACTCGGTTTTAAATTTAACGAAGCGATTGATGATAACCTCTGGTGGTTCATCATCCCAACCTACCTTGGTAAGCCAAAGATCCTGTATTAGGAGCTTGGCGTAGAGAATAACTGGTGCGACGAAGCCCAAAACGTCAAAAAGGCGAGCGATAGTAGATAATATAGATCGTTTAGTATTAACAGAGGGTGGAGGAGACGTGGCAAAGGTGAACACATCCGTCTGAGGTAACCACTTCAGGCCTAACACCTTCAGCGTATCGCTATGGTCGGTGAATTCAATCGGCACCCGGCATGCCTCAGGCAAATGATTGAGTAACTCAAGTGAGTTACTGGCCCACTTGACCAAGTCAAAACCTCCTTCAGCGAATAAAGCGCGTAATTTATCCGATAAGCGGATGCCATCCTCTATGGAACTGACAGAGGTGGTCAAGTCATCCATGTAAAATTCCCTACTGGCTACTTCTGCAGCAAGAGGAAAGCGTGCGCGATTATCTTCGGCCAGCTGGTGAACCGTACGCATGGCCAAAAATGGACTACAGCGAAGTCCGAAAGCTAAAGAATTAAATTGAAAAATGCGATGATCCTCAGTATTATTAAAGCGATAAATTATTTTCTGAAATTTGCGATCCTCTTCTCTTACTACAATTCTAAGATACATCTGTCTTATATCCGCGGTAATAGCGATTTTAAAATATCTAAAATTTAACAATAATGAAAATAAATCTGTTTGTAAATTTGGTCCCGGATGAAGAATATCATTCAAAGAAATACCATTAGATGTTTTTGAACTAGCGTCAAGAACAACGCGCGTTTTAGTTGATAATTTTTCAGGACGTTGTACAGGATGATGCGGAACGAAATAACCCTCATTCAAAACCGACGGAGTGCGGGGTATTTCGGATAAATAGCCTTGTTTAATGTAATCCTTGATGACGTCATCATAAGCTTGTCGTAATTCCGGAATAGCGTTAAATTTACGCTCTAACGTCGAAAAGCGACGCTGAGCTGTAGCATAAGAATCACCCAAGATCGTAGAGTCACCCTTGAATGGCAATGACACTATATACCTACCATGTGATTTTTTAGTTATAGTGGAATTGTAAAATTCCTCACAGTGGTTATCATCTGAGGTTAAAGTACCTGCAGAAGATATCTCTTCCAGTTCCCAAAATTTTGCCATTGTTTTATTTAAGTTTTCTATGAGAGGCCCAAATGACCAGGTTGAATCACATAAATTTTCATAAGAGATCTCCCCCATAATGATATATCCAAGCGTTGTATTAAATGCGTGTGGATGAGAGCGAGTCATTAAAGAAGTAGGCTGTAAAATATTAGCCATCATAGAAGTGCCTAAAATGATTTCAATGTTTCCAGGCACATACCAGCTATCATCCGCTAGAGACAAATGATTAAAATTATTTAAATGTGAAATCTCAACTCGTTGAGTTGGCAAGTATGATATATGATCAATGACTAATAAATTTAAAGTATATTGAACATTAGAAAATTGAGAATGTATCTTGAGTGTGACCTGACCTTTAATAGGTACAGAAATATTTCCCACTGAATTTAATGATGATTTAAGTGGTTTAATAACTAATTTTAATTTTTGACAACATTCATAGGTTATGATATTATTTTGTGAACCGCTATCAATTAAACACCTAACTAAGAAACGTTTATTATTTTCATAGACAATGACCTTTGCAGTAGGTAATATAGATGTACATTTAGGTTGAGTATTTAAACTAGAATGCATACAAACATTTTCAACAGATGAAGAATGTTCAGGTTTATTCTCAGAATTTTTATTCTGATCAAAATGCAACAATGTATGATGTTTCTTGTGACAATGTTTACATTTGTTTAAAGAAGCACATTTTAAAGTATTGTGTTTAGAGCTAAAACAATTTATGCATAAATTTTTAGATTTTACAAAATTAAAGCGATCATTAGTTGATAAGTTTTTAAAGTCTGGACACTCATAAAGATGTATGTGAATTGTTTTGTTACAATAGTTGCAAGATAATTTATTGACTTTATTAAGATTTTCAGTGACTAAAAATGTGCGGCTAGATTTATTAAATTTATGAGATGTATCTTGACGGAATATACCAGATCTTTCAAATACCTTCACACGATGTTTCAAATGACTTATTAAACTGTCACTAGTTGGAAGCGAGTCATGTTTTAGTGATGTTTCAAAACTTTCAATTATTTTTGTGTCTAATTTTTTAAGTATTATATGTGTAAAAATGAAATCATCTAAATTTTTAATATTGAGCAATTTAAGCGCTGACCATGAAGATGTAATTTTTTCAATAAAGGTATTTAACTGCAAAGAGGTGTCAGAAACCGGTTTTATGTCTAAGATTTTGTTCAGATACAAACTTCCTAACATTCGCTTGTCTTGGTATTTATCTATTAATGATTTCCAGATGATGGAATAATTTTCCTCTGTTGGTATTAATCCAGCAAAAATGTTTCGAGCACTACCTGTCAATTTTGACATCAGGTATTGTACGCGTTGACCATCTGTCAAAGATTCATTTTGGTGAACGTTAGTTTTAAAACTTTCATAAAATTGTGGCCACTCTGTTAGCGAACCATTAAAACTCACTAATTCTAATGGAGGTAAATTACAGTAGTTTCGTGGAGAAGATTTTAGAGCAGTAGACTCAACAGGTCGTAACAATGATGTACGAGTATGGCTTATTTTTGCGTACAGAGTTTCAAAGGCATCCCATTCACTGAAGTTCAGTTGACAATCTGGATTTTCGTCTAAAAGTATTTCATTATGTTTATCACATAATTCATTAAATTGAGAATATAATTTTTCAATGTTAGCTGATGATGACAAAAAATCTTCCTTTGTTCTCGTATCAAAAGTACCTACTTTCTTAGATTTCTGATATATAGTATCAATATGAGCGAAGATACTTTGTTTCTTAGCGATAATGATTTTAATCTTTCGATCTGACGCCATGTTGAAAAGTTTTAACAATGAAGAACTAAGAAAATGTAATAATGATGCAAATATTGTTATTTCATAAAAATATTACGTTATATCTATGCTAATATATGTTTATTATAAGCTGCGCTTGTAAAAATACCACCATACGCACTGATTACAAAGAATTACGCGGATTTGTAAAATCAGCAATGTTTTTGCGGTGTGTGATAAATAAATGTAAAAATGTGTAAATAAGCGGTAATAAGTTAATTAGTACTTAAAATAAATGCGATGCGTTGTCCCGTTCAATACGGAACAAAAATATGCGTTATCCGGCGATACGGATCAAACTATCCGGCTCGAAGGACCATACATGTGGTCTTTACAAAGGCCAGCGGTGCGTTCGGCCTCAAGATTATTTGAGGCCGAAATATATAGATGCGTAAAATATATGCGATGAGGTGCAGCCTCAAACTTGAGGTCGCAATGTGTGGATGCGAGATGATATAATAAGTGGACTGTATTTAGGCGTGGTGCGAAGAAATAATGCGAAGAAAAATATAGCCCGAACAATGTCTTTGTGCGTTGCAACTGGCGAAGCTATACGTGCCGTCAGGTCCCTGATGCGTGGCGTCTTGGCAAGTAAATTGAGGTGACTTACCTTATATCGCAGCTCAACACGGGCACACACACACTGAATTACGACACTGTCCAAGTTATATTGTTCGTAAAGGTTATTGAGTTCACATAAACAGCCGGCCGCGGCCAGGGATCTTGAGAAAAATGCGATACGCGCGCGCGCTTCAATAGCGAAAAGTGAACTGAGCGGTGGTTGAATGCGGGATGCGGTCGCGATAAAATGCGCGTGAGTCGACTCAGGCTATCCGAGACCAACTGCCGGCGGCTGCGATATGCGATGCCAGCGCCGTGCGACGCGAGATACTGCGATGACAGTTCGTCGCCTCCCTCTATCTTACCAAGACTAAGCAAGCGAGAACGAGACGGCAAGCTACGCTAAAAACCGCGTAACCAATTCCTTATTTTCTTTTATATGATTAATCTAGATTGCGTTGTGATCAAAATATTTTAAGGTCTCAAGAGAGAGAGACACGTTTTAAACTAACTAATTATTATAACTGAAAAAAATAAAATAACCTTAAAATTCCCTCACTAATTAATCGAAAGGAACTTCGTTCCATCCGGGTGTCCTTTGACACCTCTCAAGTTTTTGTTATGTTTTTTTTGACGAAGTCCAGATGTACATTGGATAAATAACATCACACGAATTTTATGATTTTTCCATTTGTGAAAATCTCACACCCACTCCCTAGTGTGACATCACGTATTTTGTAAATATACGTTTAGAATCGTAGGAAACGCCATAAAATTAAGAACCTCTTCCCCCACGGTCACCTAATGTCACTTCGTCAACCCCCCTTAAACTGACGTAATTTATTGATACCTAGTACCTACCTAAATTAAATACTTAGTAAGTTTCGAGAAGCCGAGGTCGTAAAGCGAGAAGACGGGAGGATGATTTGAGGCTGACTCTAGGCCCCCTTTGGCTGAGAGTTGCAACGGATAGGAAGCAGTGGAGGATGTTGGAGGAGGCCTATGTCGTCAGACACACCGAGACAAGAGACTTATTATAATGTACATGTAAATTCAAAAACTAATATTTTCGGAATAAAGGGCTTATTATTAAGTTTATGAAAACAATAAAATACAAATAAAACAATGTTATGCATTCTCTTTTTATTAATCAAAAAGATGTACATTTTAATAACATTAAAACAATAAAAAATAACAATAACTTAGATGTTAGTTATGCTAAATCATAACTTAATCTAGATAAATAACTAAAATTATAAAATAACATTTAATAATAAAATAGACATGACAAAACACTACCTAAAAATAGATTCATGTTTTAGAAGTAAACATTGAGACTATTTGAGACAGCTATAAAATGGTTTCTCAAAATCTTTAACAGTAAACTATAATATATTTTTAAATTATAAACAGTAGCTGCACGAACAAAAAGCTAATTCTTAATTTATTTAAATACTTATATGTTAAAAAGTTGAAAAATATCTTCTACTTCAGACTTTTCAACATTGATGTGCTTTGAAAGTCTAAATGCTGATATAATTATGACAGAAAGTAAATTAAATTTCAAAACTTCGATAGTGGATAAGAATTACCTAAAAATGCTGAGATTTGTGCTCTTAAAGCAAGCAGCTTCTAATTTTTTTTTTAATTTATTTGGTTCCCCAACTGATGAAGATCTAAAAAATATTTTGCCATTTTGAAACGAAGTTCCTTTTTTTTATTGCCATGTAGGCAGACGAGCCAACGGGCCACCTGATCGAGCGAGGTTACCGTCTCTCATGAACCTCTCCAATGTCAGGGGACACTGAGGGGTCGCTACCTACGACCTAACTTTGACATTTGCCATTTGACAGTTTTACAATTTACCCAAAAATTACCTAAACTTAAAACAATTTAGTTAACAAGCTCTTAAACGGAAAATAACAGCTACAAAACTTTAAACATAGTGTTTTGTCAAGCCTCTCTAATAAAATTAATCATTATTCATTTGAGGTAGTTTTTACTGAGGAATCTCTTCGTTTCTCGATCATCTAAATCGGATTCTGTATCTGAGAGATCTTGTTGTGGCGGCGAATTTGGCACTGCTATGGACAGACCGGCTGTGCACTTAAGAGAAAGAAATGTATTTTAGTGAGAATGATTTGTTATACAGGGTGTAAACAGAGCACTCCCGAAAACGAAGACTGGTGGTAGTACTAGTGATATCTGTGATGATAAGCCAGGACATCGGTACATTCAGACATTTTTTTTGTTAAATCTCAACATCCCAGGTATCACTAGTACAAAGTTTTCGGGAGTGGTCTTCATACATCCTGTATTTAGTAAGTTAGTAAGTTCTCGATTAAATTGTGAAAAGCAATAAGATTTTAAATGTAGATAGATAGATAGATATTCTTAATTTTATTGTAATTATTAAAATTGCAATTTTTAAATAAAGTATAACGATTATTTAGCAAATTTTATCGATATTAAGTTTATTATGATTATGACAACAAATACAACTCTATTAGATTTGCAACACAATTTGGGAAGCTGTACTTAACGAAACGCTATTACGGGGACTACGCCAGTAAAGAATGCCGTAGTCCGTAACGCGTCGTGCCGCTCTGTATAACCTCCTCAGCCCGAGTTCGGATGCTGAGTGTAAGCAATTGGAGGTTAAAGTGCGGTTCAACTCCCACATATCCAACCCTCAATTCCACCACTATAGACTGGTCAGCTTCATCCTGTTGTTTTCGATGTTTTAGTTCAATGGTAGCGCTGAAATTTTAATAACATATGCAGACTTACCACCGGCCGTGCCTTCTTCCTGAACGACTGTTGCCACACATTTCTGACGTATTGTAGCGGATTTACGAATTCATGACCGTTACCCCTAGAAAATAAAACTGTTGTACTATTTTAAATCAATAATATATTTTGTACATAAAAACTTGAGAGGTGTCAAGGGACACCTGGATGGAACGAAGTTCCTTTCGATTAATTAGTGAGGGAATTGTAATAAAATTTTATTTTTTTAAGTTATAATAATTAGTTAGTTTAAAACGTCTCTCTCTCTCTCTTCATGAAGAGAAAAAAATATGTAAATAAAATATTTTGATCACAGCGCCATCTAGCATTAATCATATAAAACAAAATAAGGAATTGTTTTAAGATTTTAGAGTAAACTTCTTTTTAAAACGATTTTTTTAATAGTGCTCCCTAAACTCTCCTTTTTGTGAGGCAGACAAAATAACACGGGTCATCTAGTAATATAGTAGAGAAATGATAATTTTAAAGGTTTATAATAACACTTACTGTTCGACATTAATATGTACCGCTGGGTTACAATTCAACTGCGCCGCTTCCTCAGAACTGTTTTGGAACCGAACCCTGTTACAACAACAGCTATTTTAGATAATTATAGGTCCATTCTGGTGTTATAATTATAAAAATCAATAATTTATTTTAAAGAAAACTTTAAATACAAGCGAAGATTCTAAATATCATGTAGCAGTAGAGTGCTAGCTAATACAAGTAAAACGAGCACAAACACGACGGGTCTATCTTGTTTAGTACAGGAGTTCCTATGACCACCTTCCGAACACATCATTAGATCAGCGCCATTTTGTTATATTATCTACGTGCAAAATGTTAGCTCAATCGGAAACTGAGGAGTTTGTCAAATTTAACTCGAAAGATTCCACCCGAACATACATAGTTACATCCAGTGCAAGTTAATACAAAGCTTGTAGAATCAGCTAAAGTTCAAAAAAAATCTTACAACAAAAGTTTAGTTTACTTCGTGACTTTGAATTTACAATTACTTACAATTACTGTATAAAAACCAAATCTAGTTATTTCTGAACTAAATTTATAATTATTTGAGATTATATTTTTGTTGCGAATGATGAAGACAATAAAGCAGTAAACCAATTTAGTTCTCACGCCTGTTTTCTAATAGTGTTGTGCATAGTCGTAAAGCAATAAAAAGCCGGTAAACAATGAGACATAGACAATGCAACATTGGTTCTCACGCTTCGCTGTTTATTTGTAGAGGAACAATAGACAAAATTAGTTCTCACGTAATAAAATCATTTCGCTATTTATTTGGAGAAAAACAACTTTTTTTTCGTAGCGACTCGAATATTCTAAATTCCCAGGCTCGGAGTATAAAATGTCGGAGCGGTCCATCAAGAAGGCAGTCTGTCATCGGGTACAGTAAGATCAACAACGAACATTAGTGCTAAGTACACTGTGTGTGTAATTACAAATAAACGAGTTAAGATTGAGAGTGCATTGTTTGTCTTTATCCCGACCCCTAGCCTGTAACATTTGGTGTCAGAAGTGGGATAAAGACGCAAAAATGCCATTAACTCCGCACGACGAGGACTTGGCCCGCACCCGGAGTCAACGACGTCTGGAAGAAACGCGACGCCAGGAAGAGCTGGACCGGAGGCGATTCGGGAATCGTTCGCTGGACGAAGTAAGTGAGCCATCGCCCAACGACTCGGAAAACGTCTCTGGAGTACCTGCTGCACCTGCACCTGCTTCGCCTGCTACATTCGACATGATGTCAATGTTCCAAAAACTTTACGAGAAAATGGACAAACAAGAAGAAGCGGCTCGAAAACAAGACGAAGCGGCTAGAAGACAAGAAGAGCTACTAGTAAACTTGCCACTTCTATTGCCTGAAGCGAACCGTTCTGCCACCGAGATCAGAAACCATTGTGGCTGTGAAGCTACCAGAAAACCCTGGAAGTCCGCGACGATGTGTGTTGATTGAGCAAGTGGATAGCAACCAACCATGGAAGATGGCGCGGACTTTAGTGAAAACTACTGGAGCTACAGCAGTGCGTGTACTGAACGCAAGTGATGAAGAACACCTCATTAAGGGAGGCACGTTGATGGGCACTTGTGAGGAAGTCAACTGGATGCGCAACTGTCAAGAAGCACGTAGCGGCGACCAACTTCAGAGTGATCGGGATGTGTCAGCAATCTTAAAGGACTGTCGCAAAGATCTGTCTGGCAAAGAACTCTTGATGGCGAAAAAACTGCTGTTACGCTACACGGATATCTTCGCTTCAAGTGACGACAACATTGGGAAAACTGGATTAGTGAAGCACACCATAAATACTGGAGACATGGCACCGATACGTCAGCGGCCTAGAAGAATACCAGTGGCCCGAGAAAAGGAAGTTGACGCCATGCTGGAAGAAATGGTGAAAAGCGGTGTGATTGAACCTTCATCTAGCCCATGGTGTTCTCCAGTGGTGCTTGTGAAGAAAAAGGATGGAACCATGAGATTTTGCGTGGATTATCGAAAACTCAACGACGTAACAAAGAAAGACAGTTACCCACTACCGAGAATCGACGATACCTTGGATACACTAACAGGGATAAGATGGTTTACAACCCTGGACCTAAAAAGTGGGTACTGGCAAGTCGAAATCGACCCTAAGGATAAAGAGAAGACTGCATTTTCAACTGGAAAGGGCCTCTGGCAATTCAAAGTGATGCCCTTCGGTTTATGTAACGCTCCGGCCACATTTGAAAGACTTATGGAGCTCGTACTAGCTGGACTGATTGGAGATGCCTGCCTCGTGTATCTGGATGACATTATAATCGTGGGAAAGACCTTCGAAGACCACCTTAAAAACCTGGATCGCGTGTTGTCAAAGATTCGAGCTGCTAATCTCAAGCTAAGCTCAAAGAAGTGTTCGTTCTTCAAGCGACAAGTGAGTTTTCTGGGACACGTAGTCTCGGAAGCGGGTGTGCAGACCGATCCTGATAAAATCGTCGCTGTTAAGGAGTGGCCAACACCGAAAGACAAGACTGAAGTTAGAGCATTTTTGGGACTATGCTCTTACTATCGACGATTCGTGAGGAGTTTCGCCGACATTGCTAAACCATTGCATAAGCTCACGGAGGAGAAACGACTTTTCTGCTGGGACGAAAACTGCGATGGTGCATTCAAGGAATTAAAAAGACGACTATGTGAAACACCGATCCTCGGCTTCCCAGACACAGAGAATGAGTTCATCGTGGATACCGACGCAAGCAACATTGGTATCGGGGGTGTATTGTCACAACGGAAAGGAGAACAAGAAGTTGTGATAGCTTACTTCAGCAAGTCGCTATCCAAGCCGGAACGAAACTACTGTGTGACAAGGAAAGAACTGCTCGCAGTAGTAAAGACACTACAACACTTCAGTAAATACCTACTTGGAAGAAGATTTCATCTAAGGACTGACCACGCTGCACTGAAGTGGCTACTTCAATTTAAGAATCCTGAAGGACAAGTGGCAAGATGGATCGAACAACTACAGGAGTTTGACTTTTCGACGGAACATCGTAGTGGACGACTGCACGGCAACGCGGATGCATTATCGAGGAGACCATGCCCTGATGACTGCAAGCACTGTCTGCGGCAAGAGAATAAAGAGGCAGTACCAATCAGAATGCTCAGGACGGATCTTAGCGACGAATGGAAAGATACACTTCAGAAGGCGCAGCACGAAGACGTCGACATAAAACCGATTTTTGAATGGATCGAGTCTGGTGCCGCCAAGCCCAGTTGGAGTGAAGTTTCGACCATGAGTGTTACAACGAAGAGTTACTGGGCTCAATGGGAGAGTCTCCTGATCCACGAGGGGGTTCTGTGCCGTAAATGGGAGAACGCCCGAGGCAACAGCTCTCATCTGCAAATGATAGTCCCCAAAACCAAGATACCTGATGTTCTACACCTGTACCATGAAGGATTCTCAGGAGGACATCTAGGAGTGAAAAGAACACTGCTAAAGATACGAGAGAGATTCTACTGGATCAACTGCAGAGACGACGTTGAAAATTGGGTCAGAAAGTGTACCAACTGTGCTGCAGTGAAAGGCCCTCATACTCGTAGCAGAGGTGCACTGAAAGTATATAACGTCGGAGCACCGTGGGAGCGCATAGCCTTGGATATCGCAGGGCCATTTCCCGTTAGTGAAAGTGGCAACAAATACTTCATGGTTGTCATGGATTACTTCACAAAGTGGCCCGAAGTTTTTGCGATTCCTAACCAAGAAGCTTCTACAGTTGCCGATAAACTAGTCCATGAAGTCTTCTGCCGATTTGGAGTGCCTTTGGAGATACACAGCGACCAAGGGAGAAATTTTGAGTCCCAGTTGTTCCAAGAGACGTGTCGAGTTATGGGTGCTCACAAAACACGAACTACGTCGTATCATCCGCAGTCGGACGGCATGGTAGAGCGATTTAACCAAACCCCGGAGAGATACTTGGCTAAAGTAGTGGGAAGCAAGCAGCGAGATTGGGATAAACACATCCAGCCATTTTTATTGTCGTATCGTAGTGCTGTCCATGAGAGCACTAATGTGACTCCAGCATTCGCAAACTTTGGCCGAGAACTGCGACTACCAGCTGACCTGATAACTGGCATACCACCTGATTCACCACAAACAATCACGGAATACGCCGGCGATCTTCGAGTCAAGATGAACGAGATCTACGAGCACATCAGAGAATCCGGGCAGAACGCATCACAGAAGATGAAAACTCGATACGACCGTAAACTCAACAACCCCGGGTTTCACGAGAACTCTCTGGTATGGCTTCACAATCCAGTACGCAGCAAAGGGAAGTCTCCGAAGCTACAAGCCAAATGGGATGGTCCATATCGTGTGGTGACCAGGATCAACGACCTGACATACCGGATACAGAAAGGACAACGGGGCACACCTAAGATCGTTCACGTGGATCGGCTGGCGCGTTACTACGGGTCTAATGATGCTCGGGACGAGCATGTCTTAGAGAGAGGGTAGTGTTGCGAATGATGAAGACAATAAAGCAGTAAACCAATTTAGTTCTCACGCCTGTTTTCTAATAGTGTTGTGCATAGTCGTAAAGCAATAAAAAGCCGGTAAACAATGAGACATAGACAATGCAACATTGGTTCTCACGCTTCGCTGTTTATTTGTAGAGGAACAATAGACAAAATTAGTTCTCACGTAATAAAATCATTTCGCTATTTATTTGGAGAAAAACAACTTTTTTTCGTAGCGACTCGAATATTCTAAATTCCCAGGCTCGGAGTATAAAATGTCGGAGCGGTCCATCAAGAAGGCAGTCTGTCATCGGGTACAGTAAGATCAACAACGAACATTAGTGCTAAGTACACTGTGTGTGTAATTACAAATAAACGAGTTAAGATTGAGAGTGCATTGTTTGTCTTTATCCCGACCCCTAGCCTGTAACATTTTATTTATCTCACTATTGATTATACCAGTATAAATCACTTCATCTATAAACTTATTCAGACACTCGCAGTTTTCTTTAATACTTTCATGCATTTTCAACGGGTTCTTACCACGATATTTATTTAATTGAGTTGTCTCGATATTTCGTTGTTGTTGCAAACGTCATGATCACGAGAAGACTGGATACTGCGGGTCGATTTAAGAGCAAACAAATCTGTCTACCCTCGCACTCGTTCGCTTTTGGGTAGTACACTGGAACTGGTACTACCCAAAACTTATTTAAACAAATATCGTGGTAAGAACCCGTTGAAAATGCATGAAAGTATCACTTCATCTATCTTTACAATATTATATACAGGGTGTATGAAGACCACTCCCGAAAACGAAGGCTGGTGATATCTGGGATGTTAAGCTTTTTGCAAAAAACTCGTCTGAATGGACCGAAGTCCTGGCTTATCATCACAAGTATCACTAGTACTACCACCAGTCTTCGGGAGTGCTCTTTATACACCCTGTATAGTTATACTTACTCAGTATAAGCACTGGCATTCCTCTTCGGTTTGTAAACGAAATGATAATACACGAACAACATGATGTACATAATGAACAGTATGACGACCGCCATGATTACGGTGAAACTAGCACTGTGGGATCGCTGGTAATCCTGGTATGTCCAACCGTTGAACAACGGGAGCTGTGGGATAAATACAACCTTCAATTTATGACTGTTTCCCAAAAAAAAAAACTTGAGAGGTGTCTAGGGACACCCGGATGGAACGAAGTTCCTTTCGATTAATTATTATTAGTGAGGGAATTGTAATAAAACTTTATTTTCCTAAGTTATAATAATTAGTTAGTTTAAGTTTCTAAGAAAGAGAGAGATACAAACGTTTTAAACTAAATAATTATTATAATTTAAATAAAATATTTTGATCACAGCGCCATCTAGAATTAATCATATAAAACAAAAAAAGTGTCGTGACAACTTTTTCATAAGAATTTCCGTCTAGCCCCCTTTCGATAACGCGCGATAAGGAACTTCGTTCCAATAAATATATACTTTAAAAAAACAAAAACGATTTCCATAGCACAAAAACTACCAGTCGGATCTTTATCAAATTTATACGAGATAATGTCTAGTCTACTTCCTAAGAGAAATCAATCATCAGAATGGTCGAAATCGGTTCATATTGAAAAGAAATACACGCATATCAAATCGTGAAATATTGTCCGTTTAAATACACATTTTTAAACACAGATCCAAAATAACTTTGTTCTATATTGGAAGAAATTAATGGGAACTCAGTTTGAACATCACCTTTCATTTGGCGTGACTCAAATCGGTCCATCCAAACTTCAGTTATCGAGGAACACAAACATAAAAAAAAAACTTGAGAGGTGTCAAGGGACTCTCGGATGGAACGAAGTTCCTTTCGATTAAAACGTATCTCATAAAAATTATTTCCTTTCGTAACGCGTGATAAGGAACGTGTTTTAAAATATTTTGATCACAGCGCCATCTAGCGATAGTCATCTAAAACAAAAAAGTATCGTGACAACTTTTTCGTATTTTTTTCCGTCTAGCCCCCTTACACAACGCGCGATAAGGAACATCGTTCAAAAAAACCTACAGACGAATTGAGTACCTCCGCCTTTAAGGAAGTTGGTCAAAAAGCATCATCAAAATCGGTTAATAATTAACATTTTTTAAACACAGACCCAAAAATACTATTTCGATCTTAAAATAATTTAAAAGTGTAGATTTTTTAATTTACCTCAAATTTCTTAACAGGCTCGCAATTTCCATCATCAGCAACCCGACCGTCATCACACATACACACAGCGGTTTTGCCCAACACGCAAACATTTGAGCAAACTACACCAACACACTCGTTGGCCAAATCATCCCTCTGTTTGCTCTCGTGTCGTATGACAAATGTGTTGGCGTCAAACACCCTGTATATGTACGTTTCGCAGTGTTTGTTACCATAGAGTATACATCTACTTAGTCTGTATGAGTTTCCTACTAAATAGTATATGTGGTCTTCGAATAATGATAGTGCGTGTGGAGCTTGTAATTGTGGGTGTTCCGATATTATTTTTTTGCTGAAAATTGTGTTATTTATTAGCCTTTTTTACTGTTTAAACTTACAAATTTAATATTAATATTATTACTTATACAGGGTGATTTGTTAGAGAGGGTACATATTGCAGGAGGGTGATGAGTACTCTGTTCTAATACGGAATATTACAAAAAATAGGTAAAATTACATTTTTTTTTTTTAAATCTAAATTCGGCGACACTACCTCAAACATAAACAATTTCGGCTTAAAGAGTGTTGACGAATGCCCTCTAGTGATCTCGCGCACCCCACACCTCCGCCACACCCATCAGCTTTCGAAAAACCATCATTTTGCAAGAATTTTAGATATTTTTAAGTTGCGATTACTAAGGCATTAAGCCATATTCTTTGGTAATAATATTTTTACTGGTCGTATATAACCATCAGCTACCATGACCTTCAATATGTACCATCACTAGGAAATCACCTTGTACTATCCACCTATATTTTACGAATGTTATTTAACTTATTTAAATTCTTGTATCGGCGTCCGGTTCAAAAACAGCTTGTCTTTCGACATAGGCCTCCTCTAAAGACTTCCCTTTCTCCCTGTCTTTTGCTACTCGGATCCATACTGGACCAGCAGAAAAAAAAAATGAAATGAACCAATGACCAGTTCGGACACAAAAAATAATTATTATAGCCACCGTCCTGAGAAGAACTGGCAAGAAACTCAGCGGGCATGTCTTTTTTTTGTATTATTATTATGAGCATATCTTTTTTTTAATTATTTTAACAATATTATATAAAAGATGAAATAGACAAAATAAAAAAAAAAACGATTACGATAGTGAAATGACCTTGGCGAGCAACTCATTCCCACTTTGTGCAATCGTCCAAGTAACATTGACCTTATAGTAGCCTAAAAGATAGTCAAGCTACCTTGCTACAACTACCTTGGTAGTGATAGTGAACGAACTCCGGGTGAGCGATCCCAGTTTCGCCATCTAGCAAAAATCGACATTCCCAGTTGAGTGGATACAGTCAAGACCTAAAATCACGATATATACTCACTGGTTCATCCCATCGAAGTCCACGACCATGATATGTGGCGGTGTTGTTTCGGCCACATACAACCTACCCATGTAAGAATCGGCAGCCAAACCGGAACAAGCCGTTATGTGAAGTAAATCGAATACGCTCCTTCCATCTAACGATGCCGACCACACTGTGGACTCCTGACCCTTGTCTAGACAGTAGAACATGCGACGAGAAGCGGGCTCCACTATTAGAGACTTTACCTGATGATGTAAAGGTGCACCCTGTATTCTAGTAACTATAGGTACACCCTGTATTTTTGTAACTAAAGAATACACCAGTTACACTATTACTAAACGGGTTCTTACCACGATTATTCTTAATTGAGCGGTCCCGATATTTCAGCACTGTTTTTAACACTTCGAACTCACATTTCGACTTACCACCAGTGGTACCGGTAAACGAACGAGTGCGAGGGTAGACAGATTTGTCTGCTCTTAAATGACCTACCCGCAGTTCCTCAGTCTTCCCGTGATCATGGCGCTTGAAACAGTGCCGAAATATCGGGATCGCTCAATTAAAAATAATCGTGGTAAGAACCCGTTTAGTAATAGTGTAAGTGATATAGATAACCGCGAGTGTTTAAAGAAATTTAAAGGATACACTCTGTATTTTCGTAACTAAAGTTACACCCTGTATATTAGAAATTATAAGGACACCCTATATTTCTGCAACTACATTTACACTAAAAAAAACTTGAGAGGTGTCAAGGGACATCCGGTTGGTACGAAGTTCCTTTCGATTAATTAGTGAGGGAATTTCTATAAGAGAGAGAGACAGACGTTTTAAACTAACTAATTATTATAACTTAATAAAATATTTCGATCACAGCGTCATCTAGCATTAATCATATAAAACAAAATAAGGAATTGTTTTAAAAGATTTTAATCACAGCGCCATCTAGCGATAATCATCTAAAACAAAAAAAGTGTCGTGTCAACTTTTTCATAAGAATTTCCATCTAGCCCCCTTTCACAACGCGCGATAAGGAACTTCGTTCCAATAATAAAATGTAAAGTATGACTCGTACCTTTACATCGGGCGGTAACTTCTGTAATTTGGCGCATCTTCTCCTCGTGACGTCACATACTCTGATACACTCCGCGCCCGGCGTCGTGTCCGCGAAGTATACATTACCTGTCACCCAGTCCACGGCTACCTGTTACAATATAATACAGGGTGTATGAAGACTGTGGGTACCTACAGTGGACTTATGGCCAAAGGGAGATCTCGTTGCGGGCGAGGTAGTGTATGGTGGTCAGACCGAAGCCCACTGTAGTAGATTTCAGATGTCGTATATATGCAAAGATTTTTGCAAATGTAACCGCGATTTAGGACCTCGCGCGCTATTATTGGTCGCCACAAAGACCACTCCCGAAAATGAAGGCAGGTGGTAGTACTAGTGATACCTAGGATTTGATACACGTCTGAATGGACCGGTTACCTGGCTTATCATCACAGGTATCACTAGTACTACCACCAGTCTTCGTTTTCGGGAGTGCTCTTCACACACGCTGTATAGACATACTTTATATTGCGATAAAAATAATAGGGGTGTACGAATATCATTCGAATCGAATATTAATATTTATTGAGTTCCGAATCGAATAATAATAAAGTTCCCGAATAATTCGAAAAATTCCGAAAAAATAACATTTTATTTTAAAGAAAACACTTCAAATACTCGTTTTTAAAATTATATCATGAAGTAAAGAGCTAAAAAAGACAAGTAAATGGGTCCAAACTCGATGAGTCTATCTTGTTTAGACATCATCAGATCAGCATTATACCACATCATTGCAGTATTACGTAATATATGCATGCAAAGGAAAGCGGCAGTTGGTCAAATTTAACTTGCAAGATTCCCTTAAAATTTACATAGGTAAGGCATAGTTACATACATCCAGTGCAAGTTAATATAAAGCTTGTAATAAAACGAGCCCAAACACGACGGGTCTATCTTGTTTAGTACAAGAGTTCCTATGACCACCTTCCGACTCCATCATTACAGCTTTTATTACATTGTCACACGATATACATCTGCGTGCAAAATGTCAACTCAATCGGAAACCGGGAAGTTTGTCAAATTTAACTCGCAAGCTTCCACCCGAACTTACATAGTTACATCCAGTGCAAGTTAATATAAAGCTTGTAATACCTACCCTGGTAGGTTGTCCTATATTGGTAACAGTGATCACATCATGGGTCACATTCACCTCCATTAGTTTACCAGCTTTTTCAGAAGTTATGTACAACTTTTTGGCGCTGAAAAAATAATTAAATGTATGCTTTTTCAGTGGTTGATATACAGGGTGGGTGTGCAACTTTGGGCCAGTTAAAATGACTTTTCTCGATGTCATAAGTAACAGTGGTCCAAAGTTCACCACCCTGTACCTGTACCTGTACAGGTATATTACTTTAATCTTACCGTATTTTCATCACCGCACCACCCGTCGTCGAGGTGGAGTTCATCCTTACTATATGGAACCACCGTCCATCCACGGTCCGTTTCAGGAACACGCCACGCATCATCCGGCTATGGAATGAGCTCCCCTCCTCGGTATTCCCAGAGCGCTATGACTTGTCCTTCTTCAAACGAGGCTTGAGGAGGATCCTTAAAGTAAGGTCGTAGGTAGCGACCCCTCAGTGTCCCCTGACATTGCAGAGGTTCATGAACGACGGTAACCACGCTCGATCAGGTGGCCCGTTGGCTCGTTTGCCTACATGCCAAAAAAGAAAAAAAAAACTATCTTAAATGAACGTACCGAACATTATAATCCAAGTCGGTAATAGGTCCCATATCAGGGTCATTATATTCCATAGCGCCGTAGCCCTCTATAGATACAGACCGGACAGAGTTACCGGACACGTATAGAATGGACATATTCCCTTTTATAGCTTTGCACGATCGTCTGTCCGATCTAAAAGTTGTTAAGGCTATTTAGTAAGTAAATAATTATAATTTATTTTAAAGAAAACTTTAAAATACAAGATCCTGGATATCATGTTGCAGAGTGCTAGTTAATACAAGTAAAATAAGCCCAAACACGACGGGTCTATCTTGTTTAGCACAAGAGTTCATATGACCACCTTCTGAATCCATCATCAGATCAGCGCCATTTTGTCATATTATTGCATTGTAACGCGATATACATACATCA
Organism: Trilocha varians; assembly: GCA_030269945.2. Lineage (NCBI taxonomy): Eukaryota > Metazoa > Arthropoda > Insecta > Lepidoptera > Bombycidae > Trilocha > Trilocha varians. The sequence goes on from AP028271.1 coordinate 718,628, forward strand.
GAATCTGCATGAAAAATGTTAGCTCAATCGGAAACCAGATAGTTTGTCAAATTTATCTTACAAGATTCCACCTGAATTTACATAGTTACATCCAGTGTAAGTTAATGTAAAGTTTTTAAAAAAGGTCTTTGGCCGACCCGTTGGCTCGTCTATCTACATTGCTTTTTCCGTTGGGAATCGGAAACACCAGATTTCTGATTACTGAATAGTCCCATTACATGAAATAGGCTATTTGCTACTCGTGTCACATAACATACTTAAAACACAAGATAAATAGCAAAATATAATTAACATAGTTTGTGTGTCCAAAAGGAATCTGCCTCAGCATAATGCTGCGATTAATACAGCGCTGGTTTTCAGGCAGAGCCTCAGAACGAAGGTACACACATAATTACTAAACAATAAAAACAAAGAAACAACAATGAAATAAAATAATAAAAAAATATATATATTGTTTTATTTCTATTATAAATCTAAGGTTTAGATGTCCGAAATCATTCACACAATCAGACCAACTCAATAACAACTTACCGCAAAGCATACCCCCGATGACAAGAGCAAAAGAACGAGCCCAATGTATTAACACAACCCTGAGAGCACAGGTAGTTCTCGCACTCATTTATATCGATACAAGTACGGCGATCCGCAGCGGTTCCGTATCCGGTGGGGCATAGACAACGAGGACCTAGGGGCGTGGCCTGGCATGCGTGCTCGCACGTGTTGTTATAGCACGCAGATACTGCAAGGAATTATATATGGGCTGGTGTTAGTACTAGTTAGGGTTGCCAGGTCCTCAGACGCAAAAGCCGGACAGACTTGTGACTTTGTTCAGACATCTTGTTTTTTTTGTCCATTTTTTTATAAAAGTGTAAAACTATTTTTTTTTTGAACATATGCGAAGTTCCCAATCAGCATTGGGGTCGTGTGATGCACTATGCATAATCCTTCTTCGGAGGAGACCTGAGCCCAGCAGTGGGCAGTACATCACAGGTATCACTAGTACTAACACCAGTCTTCGGTTTCGGGAGTGCTCTTTATACAGAGTGGTAAATGCCTTGCATAAACTTTGAGTTCTGGCCTCAGCTAGGGTTTGGATGCTAAGTGTGAGCGATTGTAGGTTTTAGTGTCAAAATAACATTGATAGTAAATCCATAAACTTTTATAAGATTAATGCAAAATAAATACCTAAATTTAAAAAGGTTTTTAGAAGCAAGAGCTAGGCAGTCAAGACAAGTAAAATGACTTAAAATGAGTGAGTTCTTGACACGATAGGTCATCTTGTTTATCACAAAATCAGCTTTATTGTACCATGTTATGTGCAAAATGTCAACTCAATCCGAAACGGGGAAGTTTGTCAAATTTAGATTGCAAGATTCCAACCGAACTTACATAAATACAGGACCTATATAGTTACATGCAGTGCAAGTTAATATAAAGCTTGTAATACTCACAGCATTGCACGCTCTCGTCAGATCCGTCGAAGCAATGCGGTGTCTTGTCGCAGACCTCTCTCCACTCAATACACTGGCCATTCCCACAAAGGAATCCATCATGGCACTCCGCAGCCGGATATAGAATCACTGGGTATAGATGAGAGGTCCTGTTCACTGGACCAAGAGAAAAAGTCATTGGAAAGTTCTGGAAACTTAGTTCTAATCAGGAGATGGGATAACACGAAGTGGTTTTATGCTTGACTAATAATAGCAGAAGATTTAGGCCTGTTCTAAGTAGGAAGACAGTTAAAGACTCGCGCAACTTCGTCTGCGTCACTATCAATTAAAAGGTTCATGGTCTAAAGATTGTCTATGCCAAATTTCATCAAAATCGGTTCAGAGGTTTAAGCGGGAAAGTTCAAAAGGCTAAACAAGTTTTACAATATCATAGCCTTGAGGTTAAAGAAGAGTTTCGAATTACAGACAGTAGATATTATGACCTAACTTTCAGAGTTCCGCAAATGTCAAAATTTACTCTCAATAGGTCCTTAGGCTCATATTTTCAATGCGGCATTAATATAGACCGCACACAGCTAATGGGGACCACTGCTGACTATAGAACTTCCATTTAGCCATACTGCACTGTAACTTCCCACTGATCTGACCATCTCTGACCACCCGGACTTACATAGACTATATTTTGTCTGTCTAGAATAGTCACTGTCACCACTGGTTGTATTGTTATTTATTATTGTTTTATTTTGTATTATAACTTATCATATTAGGTATCTGTATTGTTTAAATAATGTTAATCTTCAATGACTGTGATGTAACATAATGTCATAGAATTATTACATCTGGCATCAACATCATGAACAACAGAATGAAGCCAATTTAAAGTGCACCTATCGCGCGTAACAACACGATGTTTTGCATCAACATCATGGATAACAAAGTGAAGTTTTAAAGAACTTATGTGTATGTAATATTTTATTAGTGTGTTAAACGAATCGAGTGTCATCGGTACACTAACGACAGAACATCGTGTAGTTACGCGTGATCGGTGCAATTTAAATTAGCTTCATTCTGTTGTTCATGATGTTGATTCCAGATGTAATAATTCTATGCATAATGTTCGAGATAAAATTTAATCTCAGAATGTTATGTCTCTTAGATTGAGTTCATTATTTTAACAAATCGTATAGGTTTCCCGCGATACAGGTTCGACCTAGTGCGGGGACCAATGAAATGGTGTAAGATACTGTAATGTTGTTTGAGATAAATAAATTAATTATTATTCTAAATTTAAAAATACAATATAAAAAAAAAAACAGAGGGCCACTGGGAACGGGGTCTACGACCCAAGCCATCAGTGGTCAGGGCTCAAAAGAGAGGAACCTCCTCACAATACACGCCGTGTCAAGAACGACCGCCTTCTGAATCAAGCCCTTTACCCAGCCGGGGAGCGAAAGGTTCTCAAGATGACGGTCGAAGCTTTTCGCTATTAGACCGTGTACAGATACAACGATCGGAACAATGATGGTCGATTCAACACGCCACATGTCGGTCACCTCGTGGGCCAAATTATTCTTATTCTTAATTATTCTTATAGTTACATCCAGTGTAAATACTTACCTTTAGCACAAGCATCAGGAGTCTCGTCAGATCCATCATCGCATTCTTTATTTCCATCACAGACTCTGTTCATAGGCAGACATCTGATCTGCTGTTTACAACCAAACATCCCGTGGGGCGTGCATCGGTAATCGCAACCTGTTTCATCCGTACCACCAGGGCAATCGGTTTTCATGTTGCATCTGTGGTTAGGTGGTTTAAAATTGGGGTTAGGTTTTGAACAGTGGTATATGTTTCTCAGGATGTAGAAATGTAGATTTGACTTGTACTTTCGTAAGTTTTTCTTATTCAAAGGCCCATCCATAAATTACGTCACACTTTAAGGGGGGGAAATGTGTGACAAGGGGTTGAGGTTTTTGTGACGTTACATTGCAAAACCTATTTAATAGAGAATTTTACACTCATCTGACATTATGAAAAATGACGGAAGAATAAAAGATATATTTTTGTTTTCATTAGATTAATTTTAGTTCAATATTGTGTAAATAAATAGCTTTAAATGTTTTTTTGTTATTGTAATTTACAGAAACGCAATTTACTTATTATTTATTTCAAGATTATATTACCATTACCTCTACTATGTATTTAATTGTATTAGTTAAGGTATGCAATATATATTTCCATGAATGACTTGCCGCTTTTTAAACCATTAACCATCACCACATGTAGGTAAAACATTTATAATACATTCAGAGATTTTTAGTGAGTATACATAAATATTATTTTAGCTTGAAGAGTTCGATGTTAAAAATGAATGAGACCCCATCACCAGTCAGTCATGGGGTAGACGTATCTGGACACGGACACTGCCCGGGCTCATTCTCTCCGTCATTCTAGGCGGAGGTAAGTGTAGCGTTGTGGCGCTGTTTTTTTTTCCATCATGGGTTTGCATGACTGGCTGACTTTGGATTAATTCTTAGCGCAGTCCTTCCTTTTGTGCCACGACCCCATCACCATGGAACAAGAGTCATTTAAATCCGATCCAAAGTTCCCGATACGAGGACAAACATAAAAATGTAAGCCATCAAGGGACGCCTAGCAGATGTGAAACATCGACATTACTTTGTAACAGTAATACGCAAAAATAAGTTTAATAAGCATTTATTTTCATTAAATACAAATTATACGAATTTATTTCAAATCGTGAAAATGTGCTCGTAAAGCAATACAAATAGGGTTGCCAGCTGGTAGGATAAAGCAGGACATACGATTTTTGATTGCTTGTCCGGCCAAAATAAGCGGCATCCAGCCTGTTAAGATTTAGGTAGGATTTTTCAATTTCGAAATTCGCGCGCGGATTGAGATTGAATATAACGACTGACGATTAAGAGAGTTAGAGACTGATTTATAATAAAGAAATATTAGCTTGATTTTGCTTTTGTTTTATTAAAATGCAATCAGAAAATCCCGGATTTCCATTTTTTTTAAGTAACACCAAAATTTTTCAAAAATGTGAGGCGTCCGGATTTTTCGACCGGATGTTAGGACAAAAAAATAGTTTTACACTTTTTATAAAAAAATGGACAAAAAAAACCAAGATGTCCGGATTTTTTACCCAAATGTCAGGACAAACTCACAAGTCTGTCCAGCTTTTGCGTCTGAGGACCTGGCAACCCTAAATACAAATTAACTGCCGTTTGTCTTCTTACGCTAGAAATCGATTTTACGAGCGACTATAGATGTTTCACATCAAAAACCTAGATTACCTTTTGGGAACGCTAAAAATATATATCCCTTAAAAAAGACACACAATATCTAATCTACAACAACTCCACACAATTTATATTTTATTTGTTGTCGTCAAACCTCGCAGTACTCGGTAAGCAGATACTTGTGTTCCGTTCACAACTGTACTCCCATTCCTCGCAACGTTGGATTTTCTATGAGAAAAAGCTTTTAAAAAACACCGAAAATGGCTCTAAAATATTCGTAAAAGAACTTCGGAAAAATAGTGTCACCAAAAATATAACCACTCAGCTGAGATCGGCAACCAAATTGGTTTGTTTACTTTTGCCAACTCTGTGGCAGGAGCCAAAATTGAGCACAGTTCTAGCGAATAGTGACGTTCCCAGTTGAGTGGATAAGAATAACTAGACACACAATTTGGTGTAAAGCTAGATGGCGAAACTGGGGACTTCATTCGGAATCAATACCGTGTTTGAGCCCCTTTTTAAAAACATTTTTTTCCATTAATTTTTAATTTTGATATTTAATTAACCTTATATTTTTGTAAATCTTTATTACTAAACGACGCTGTATTACATTTTCAGCGAAAATATATCATCTCCGTAAAATACGATGACGATTAAAAAATGTAAACAAAACAAGTTTTAGAACTGTGCTCAATTTTGGCTCCTGCCACAGACTTGGCAAAAGTAAACAAACCAATTTGGTTGCCGATCCCAGTTGAGTGGTTAATAAAAGAAATAGAATCCAGTGTTACGGCGTTAAAATGTTCAAATAAAGCCAAACATCCTTACCAGTTCCTCCATGGCCACCGGTTCTTCGCAATCTTCTTCATCAGAGTAATCGAAGCAGTCTTGGTGACCGTCACATCTCTTCTTCAATTCTATACATTCTCTGTCACGACATTGGTAATATCCTGATTTGCAGGATACGCTTTCTGTGAAAAGATGGAGTTTCTAGAATTTCATCACTCACACTATTAATAAACGGGTTCTTACCACGATTATTTTTAACTGAGAGGTCCCGATATTTCAGCACTGTTTCAAGCGCCATGATCACGGGAAAAATCTAGTTTTGAGACGGCAGCCGATACTGTCAGTGTGGTATGTCGAAATGTGAGTTCGAGTTCCAGTGGTACCGACAAGCGAACGAGGTCGAGGGTAGACAGATTTGTCTGCTTTTAAATGACCTACCCGCAGTTCCTCAGTCTTCCCGTGATCATGGCGCTTGAAACAGTGCTGAAGTATCGGGACCTCTCGGTCAAAAATAATCGTGGTAAGAACCCGTTTGGTAATAGTGTAAGTGATGTAGATAACCGCGAGTGTTTAAAGAAATTCTAGAATTTCGTCTGCGTTACAAAGTTAGGTATGAAGTTATCCCTTTTTTTGAGTTGGAGGAAATCGCCGGATCATCCTAAAACCTCTGCTCACACTCAGCGTCCGAACCCCGGCTGAAGCTAGAACAGCACGGGATGACGAGGGACGGCGCGACGCGTTACGCACTCGGCGCTCTTTCCCGTTGCCCCGCCACTTCTTTTTCGCCATTAGATCTACTAGATTTAGTATTGAAGAAAATTGTGTCTCCAAACAAATAACCCTAACTGAAGGCTTAAGCTTCAGTGCCCTGATATTGCAGAGGTCCATGGTAACCACTTACGATCAGGTGGCCCGTTGGCTCATCAGCCTATATAGCCATTAACAAAAAACAAAAACAACAAGTATTTTACAACAATTTCTTAAAATTTAATCTTAAGCGACAGAGAATCCATGTTTTGCACCTTGATGTGTAATTACTAAAAAACACACCCTGTATTTACTCAGTAAAATGTTCTAAGACTTACCGCAATCTATTTCGTCGGAGCCATCATTGCAGTCCTGGTCTCCATCGCATTTCCAAGTCTTCAGAATACAGGATCCTGATGTACACCTGTCAATCAATAAAATAGTAAGTTTTGATGTGTTATACTGTAAGTTTTAGTAAGTGCGATTCTCGGGTGTACCAAAAAATAAAAAAAAACTTGAGAGATGTCAAGGGACACCCGGATGGAACGAAGTTCCTTTCGATTAATTAATGAGGGAATTGTAATAAAATTTTATTTTTTTTAGTTATAATAATTAGTTTAACTAGTTTAAGTTTAATTAGTTTAATAACGTTTTAAACTAGAAAGAGAGAGAGAGAGCCAGACATTTTAAACTAACTAATTATTATAACTTAAATAAAATATTTAAATCACAGCGCCGTCTAGCATTAATCATATAAAACAAAATAAGGAATTGTTTTAAAAGATTTTAATCACAGCGCCATCTAGCGATAATCATCTAAAACAAAAAAGTGTCGTGACAACTTTTTCATAAGAATTTCTGTCTAGCCCCCTAACGATAACGCGCGATAAGGAACTTCGTTCCAAAAATCTATGAATGCAATTGTGCTTCTTATCAGAAATTAAAATCACATTTAAAAATACCACTCTGTATAGTCTCTGTGTGTGTGTGTGTGTGTGTGTGTGCGTACGTACATGAACTCAGTGTCGAAGCAGGCGAGCGTGTCACAGTGATCGCTGCCCTCGTCGCTGCCATCCGGACAGTCGTGGTTACCGTCGCACAGCAGCGACCTAGAGATGCACAGAGATCCTTCCGTGCACGTGAACTGATTGTCGTCGCAAATGGGTTTGGGCGAAGTTGTTGGCACTGAAAACCGTGATTATTATAAATACTCTCGGTATTCCCTGAGCGCTATGACTTGTCCTTCTTCAAACGAGGCTTGAGGAGGGTCCTTAAAGTTAGGTCGTAGGTAGCGACCCCTCAGTGTCCCCTGACATTGCAGAGGTTCATGAGCGACGGTAACCACTTACGATCAGGTGGCCCGTTGGCTCGTCTGCCTACATAGAAATAAAAAAAAATGGTTTAGGGACTTCACATATCATCTAAGGGTTTTTAGAATCCTTTTCCGATATGGAATCCTCACGATGTTTTCCTTCACCATTTTGTAGCAAGAGGTGTGAAAAATTGCACATTTAATAAATCTTTCTCACATTAAGAGGTACAAGCCGGTTTGAACCCGCGACCTCCCGTATTAAGGCACTACTTCATACGACTGATGCCTACCTGTTTGTATTTGTTTCCTAGGAGAGCAGGGAGATGGTTTGTCTTTTTCAACACACAACCCGTAGCAAAGGACCTCATGACTGTAGCATAACGTTGCGGGGTCCGGCGTGATATCTATTAAGAAATACTTTTAAAACTAGTTGAACTAAGTAATTTTTCATCGAAATCGGTTCATCTAAAAAAGTACGTAAACACGTACAGCAAATCGTGAAATATTAATTAACTACATTTTTAAACAGAGATCTAAATACGATCTAGAAATTTAAACGAGACTCTATGACGATCATCTGAATCGGTCCACCCAAACTTAAGTGGGAAAAATTAGGGTAGAGGCTACCAAATTTGGTCAGGTGGTCAAACCTTATCTAGCAATAATAACTTAATTTCGATCTGACTTAGCATTCAATTAAATCAAAATTTAATCCTTTCACGCTCAAATGAAATATTTTTCTCTGTTACAAAAATTTTTATCGATCATTATCGAACCAAATTTTTTTTAATGAATGTCAATACAAAACGTATGTCGTGTCACAATTATTCCATGAAATTGTAGGATACATCGTGCTATAATTTCCTAGTTATCACTTTACACTCAAAATAGTTAAAATATTGTGTTGTATTTGCATATATTTCTGTATGTCTGCTTCCTAACAAAAAGACAATCATCGAAATCGATTCACATTGAACAAAAACACACGCAAAAACGCTTAGCAAACCGTGAAATTTTGTCCGTTAAAAAAAATTGGTTGTCTGTAAAGTCGGTATACGGGCGAAAGTTTTACGTGACAACGACTCGGGCATGGTTAGCCCGCCTAAGAGCGAGAGAGACAGACATAAAAAGTGTCGCGGCACGCGTGCCTCTCACTCGCTCTCATTGTGAGCGCATAACGTGAGCGGAGCGTAACGCAGTGAAGTGAAGTGTCACCCCCCAAACCAATTTACCAACCACCACCTTTCACCTGACACCAGAATCATTCAAATCGGTCCACTCGAATTAAAGTTATCGAGGATCGAACATAAAAAAATACAAACGAATTCTTTTTTTTTTTATTGCCATGTAGGCAGACAAATTGAGTACAACTGCCTTTTTGGAAGTCGATCAAAAAATAATAAATAATACATACGTGAACACCCTTCTTCGTCCTCCCCTTTATTACAATCAACAAATCCGTCACACTTCTTAGATCTATGCACACACATATTACTCTTATGGCAGTACAATTCATTGTCTCTGCAGCTCACAACTACAGAGCATTTCCCATTGATGAAAACTAAACCAGGAGAGCAGAGACATTTGTAGCCTAGCTGGGTCTGGGTGGGGATACAGATTTGAGGGCATGGGTTGTCGCGGTGGCATGGGTGGGTGGTTAGGGGGTCGCTGGGTGAGGGAGGGGGCAGGGTGGGCTGGAGGAGTAAGTGGGTGTGGTTCGTGAATGCCGCTGAAAGAAAATAATAGTGTAGATGTAATGGGGATTTTTTTAGTAAATAACAAAAGATAAAGGCCACTGTCGCTTTGTAATAAAAAAAATCATCTAAATCGGTTCTTAGAGAAAAGAAAATACACACAAAACGCAAAGCAATCTGTAAACATTTTTTTTTTAAACACAGATCTAAAAGCATTTGTACAAATCTTAAAAAAAAATAAATGACAACCATCACCTTTCATCTGACAACAGAGTCATCTAAATCGGTCATCAATTCAATTGGACTACCATTTTGAAAATGTCACTAGGTAATTAGCCAACGGTAATTGGGTTAAGTACCCTACATTAGTGTGAAAAATGAATAAGAATTTTATTTTAAAGAAAAATAAATACAATCTTCTAAGATATATGTAGTGCTAGCTAATACAAGTAAAACGAGCCCAAACACGACGGGTCTATCTTGTTTAGTACAAGAGTTCCTATGACTTTCCGAATCCATCATCAGATCAGCGCCATTTTGTCATATTATTGCATTGTCAAGCGATATACATCTGCATGCAAAATGTCAGCTTAATCGGAAGTTTGTCAAATTTATCTCGTAACATTCCACCCGAACTTACATAGTTACATCCAGTGCAAGTTAATATAAAGCTTGTAATAACTCACTTAATTCAACTCTTCTTATAAAATGGGATGATTCGTGTATATTAGCCCAGTACACTCTTGGAGTTCTTTTATCGGTCCAGAAAATGTAGTTTTCTGTTATCGCCAAACCGGACACGGAAGTTGATAGCTCACGGAAGTTCTCCCTTCCGGTTCCTGTAATATAACCTCACTTTTTGACATTTGAACAATTGTAATTAAAAAACTTGAGAGGGGTATGGGACACCCGAATAGAACGAAGTTCCTTTCGATTAAAAGATATCTTATAAACAATATTTCCTTTCGTAACGCGCGATAAGGTACGTGTTTCAAAAGATTTTGTTCACAGCGGCATCTAGCGATAATCACCTAAAACAAAAAAAGTGTCGTGACAACTTTTCGTAAGAATTTTTTCCGTGCCCCCTTTCACAACGCGCGATAAGGAACTTCGATCCAATAATAACATTTATAACACTTACCTTCCGGATGGAAATAATCTATGACGCCATTTCCTTCATCCGCCATGTACACCATGTCCAAGTCGTGTGAATATTTCAGTATAATATGAGGACCTACAATATTTGTATTTATTTAATACTTAATAGTACACAGAGTGGTTGTTAGTTATAGTCGTGGTGGCCGAGTGGTTGAAGTGGCCTTCCAAACGGGAGGTCGCGGGTTCAAAACCGGCCGGCTTGTACCTCTAAATCTTAATATGAAAAAGATTTATGTGCAATTTTTCACAACACCACTGGCTAAAAACGGTGAAGGAAAACATCGTGAGGAAACCTAATCTGGTTCTAAAAATCCTTTGAAGATATGTGAAGTCGCCAAACCGCACTGGGCAAGCGTGGTGGACTATGCCTAATCCCTCTTCTGAGGAGACCTGAGCCCGACAGTGGGCAGTAATGTGTTGTTAGAGTATAACATTTGACTTACCTTTAATATTGACAGTGACAATTGGCTGTTTCCCCTCGCCGTCGACTCCAATACTCACTATATTAACTCTACCGTTGTCATCCTCAATCGCTACAAGCATTTTTCTATAAAAATGATTATACATTATCTATATTGTAGTAATTTATTTGAAAGAAGATCCTAGATATTATACAGGGTGGATCTGTAACGTTTTCCATACAATGTCAGAAAAAACTGTTTATCCGATCCAAAAAATTAAAAATGGTGCCAAGTTGTAAGTATTTCGACTGGGGCGGCGCGACGGGAAAGAGTGCCGATGGCGTAACGCGTCGCGTCGTCCCTCGTAACCCCGTGCTGAGTGTTGGCCTCGGACGCAGAGTGTGAGCGGTTGGAGGTTTTAGTGCGCTTCAACTCCCATATACCACACCCGCGGGGCGGGTGGGGATTCGGTGATTTCCTCCAACTAAAAAAAAAAAGTTGTATTTCGACAGGTCATTCACCCCACGTCAGATTGTCCAAAGTTACAGATCCACCCTGTATAGCTGTAAAGTGCCAAGACAAGTAAAACAAGTCTAAACACGACAGGTCCATCATCAGATTAATTCCATTGTGCCAATTATTGCATTGTCACGCGATATACATCTGCGTGCAAAATGTCAGCTCAATCGGAAACCGGGAAGGTTCATGAGCGACGGTGACCGCTTACCATCAGGTGGGCCGTAGGCTCGTTTGTCTATCACGCAATAAAAAAAAAACTTGAGAGGTGTCATGGGACACTGGAATAGAACGAAGTTCCTTTCGATTAAAAGATATCTTATAATTATTTTTGCTAACGTAACGCGTGATAAGGAACGTGTTTTAAAAGATTTTGATCACAGCGCCATCTAGCGATAATCATCTAAAACAAAAAAAGTGTCGTGACAACTTTTCGTAAGATTTTTTTCCGTCTAGCCCCCTTTCACAACGCGGGAAAAGGAACTTCGTTCCAAAAAAAAAAATACAACTCGTAAGATTCTACCCGAACTTACATACTTACATACAGTGCAAGTTAATATAATTTTATAAAGCTAAATTCTCATACGTACCCATATTTGGCGATCACACAGAAAGATACAGGGGTTTCTCTCTCAGTAAATCGATACAACACAGTTCTGTGCAGAGTTCTCAAAGATAATACTTCGACAAGACCGCTGTGTGCGTCCAACATGAACAGACAGTCTGATATGTAATCTGAAAACAAAGTAACATAAACTTATTCAGACACTCGCGGTTTTCTATAACACTTTCATGCATTTTCAACGGGTTCTTACCACGATATTTAATTAATTAAGTTGTCTCGATATTTCAACGTTGTTGTACACGTCATGATCACGAGAAGACTGGATACTGCGGCAAGATTTAAGAGCAAACAAATCTACATTAAACATACAAAAAAATATATATTCATTGACTCACCATAATCTATGTCCACTATATTCTCTAATCCAAAATGCATCAACGTTGTGATCTTCCCGTGTGTGAACTCAGTCATATTCACATAATCCAATGTGTTCACTATGCTATCGTACATGTAAAGCCTATCTGTGGATTTAAAAACAAGCTTTAAAGATCCTGGATATCATGTATCCTAGAGCGCTATGACTTGTCCTTCTTCAAACGAGGCTTGAGGAGGGTCCTTAAAGTTAGGTCGTAGGTAGCGACCCCTCAGTGTCCCCTGACATTGCAGAGGTTCATGAGCGACGGTAACCACGCTCGATCAGGTGGCCCGTTGGCTCGTCTGCTTACAAGTAAAACGAGACCAAACACGACGGGTCTATCTTATTTAGTACAGGAGTTCCTATGACTTTCCGAATCCATCATCAAATCAGCGATATATACATCTGCGTGCAAAATGTCAGCTTAATCAGAAATTTGTCAAATTTAGTTCGCAAGATTCCACCCGAACTTACATAGTTACATCCAGTGCAAGTTAACATAAAGCTTGTAAATATTTTTTTACAAATACCTCTAGTATTATCATAAGTAATCGCCTGAATTCTTCCGACATTGAACTTCGTAACATAACTATGAGGACTGCCCATTCCCTCCAGATGAAACTTGGTGAATAGATTGCTGCTGCCCACGATCAGGTGATGTGGATGATAGCCTGGTTTAGCTGGAATAATACAGGGTGTTAAAATCCGATGAAACAATACTTTCAAGCAAATAGTATACTTGATGTAGAAGCCATCCACCAAGTCTGAGTTTTCTAGGCATAATATATCATAAGTTATAACTAATCAAAACTACGTGTTAATTTGTGCAGGGTTAACCCTACCTTACTGACCTACACCAACAGCTAAAGTTTTAAGCCGGCTAGTCACCTCCTGTATCATAGAACATTGTAATAATACACGGGACAAAAATCACATTCTAAACAGGATACATGCGCCTGTGTTCGTGAAAATAGATATAGCACGCTGAATGTAGGTCAGGGTAGGGTTGTCAAAAATAATACAAAATAATAATTTTTCAACTTTGTATGGGAAAATAAAGTAACTATCTCCGTTTAAAAATTATGTGTATATGATTTAAAATGTGATATAGATTAAACCCTGAAAGTATTGTTTCACCGGGCACCAACACCCTGTATAGCTTGGTTTATGTGGAATAACATAGCCTGAAGTTGAATAATATAGCCTGAAGTTGAATAATATAGCCTGAAGTTGAATAATATAGCCTGAAGTTGAATAATATAGCCTGAAGTTGAATAATATAGCCTGAAGTTGAATAATATAGCCTGAAGTTGAATAATATAGCCTGAAGTTGAATAATATAGCCTGCAGTTGAATAATATAGCCCGAAGTTGAATAATATAGCCCGAAGTTGAATAATATAGCCTAAAGTTGAATAATATAGCCTGCAGTTGAATAATATAGTCTGAAGTTGAATAATATAGCCTGAAGTTGAATAATATAGCCTGAAGTTGAATAATATAGGCTGAAGTGGAATAATATAGCCTGAAGTTGAATAATATAGCCTGAAGTTGAATAAAATAGCCTGAAGTTGAATAATATAGCCTGAAGTTGAATAATATAGCCTGAAGTTGAATAATATAGCCTGAAGTTGAATAATATAGCCTGAAGTTGAATAATATAGCCTGAAGTTGAATAATATAGCCTGAAGTTGAATAATATAGTCTGAAGTTGAATAATATAGCCTGAAGTTGAATAATATAGCCTGAAGTTGAATAATATAGCCTGAAGTTGAATAATATAGCCTGAAGTTGAATAATATAGCCTGAAGTTGAATAATATAGCCTGAAGTTGAATAATATAGCCTGAAGTTGAATAATATAACCTGAAGTTGAATAATATAGTCTGAAGTTGAATAATATAGCCTGAAGTTGAATAATATAGCCTGAAGTTGAATAATATAGCCTGAAGTTGAATAATATAGCCTGAAGTTGAATAATATAGCCTGAAGTTGAATAATATAACCTGAAGTTGAATAATATAGCCTGAAGTTGAATAATATAACCTGAAGTTGAATAATATAGTCTGAAGTTGAATAATATAGCCTGAAGTTGAATAAAATAGGCTGGTTTAATTAGAGTAATGTCCTGATTTACATGAAATACTAAAACTGGGTTTAGCTAGAATAATATTTAATAGTTAATAATTAAGAAATTATCACTTACTTATGCAAGTATCATTCAAATTGTCCATATCATCAGGACAGGCGCAGGCGTACGTGTATTTTGATGTGACCAAACAGAAGTAAGGACAGGGGTGCTCGTCACAAGGATGAGTGGTTTTCTTCATCAAAGCCGGGTGGTACATGTGGAGACCTGGACACAGGGATGTTGACGTGAGGTATGCGTCATGGTATTTTTATTTAAAACATCATGACGCATAGTTAACGTCATCAAGACAAATGTCGCAGAATGTGATTTAAGGTTGGTGGTTCAAAATGTCATGACGCATACCTCACGTCATGAAGGCAATCTTGTCGTACAATATCATTAATTTTCAGGTATTCTTTATACGTGTTGAGAGACAAAAAATCCATAGGTATTTTACCTGCTAACAATATTTTTATTACAAAAATGAAACAGAATTTCATCTCTCAAGCATAGCACAAAAACTACAAGTCAGATCTTTCTCAAATTTATATGAGATAATTTCCAAAGTATCTGTTTCTCAACAAAAAAGAATCATAGAAATCGGTTAATATAAAAAACAAACCACAAAACGCACAGCAAATCGTGTAATTTTGTTTGTTAAAAATAAACATTTTTAAACAAAGATCCAAAAGTACTTGATGGAACATTAATTGGGACCTTCAGCTTCAGCGGCAATAATATTTCATGGCGAGCAAGAAGAGACGAAATAAATATTTTATATTCTTTCCATAATCGTATCTTCGAGACGAGAAAATATCTCCGCCTAAATGGCTCTTTAATCTCATGACGCACACGTCACGTCACTCATCGGACACCGCCGTGTAGAAATTGACGAGCACGTAACGTTGCGAAGCCAGTACAGCTTATCTGTCGTCTTCTTTAGAATCCTTTAGATGCACCCAACTGATTTTAAAATTATTTACTAGAAGCTAAATATTTTTTTTACGTTTTGTAAATTTCATAATGAAGTAAAATTACGTCAAAATTTCTCCCTTCACCCCATCTAGTCAAATACAGGGTGGACCTTTGGACCAGCTGAAGAGTGGTAAATGACCTGTTCAAATAAAACTAACTTTAATTTTTTTGGATCGATTAAACTTCTTTTCTGACATTGTATGGAAAATGTAGGACTATCGTTGCGGACTTCCATACTATGACGAAAAAAAAAAGACGTGTGGCACTCGGGGCCTTGCATAGCATTTTGTATCAACATATGCAATTATAATTATTTATTTATTAGAAGACGCGATGTACATTTATATAGAGTACCTGCGACCGAGCTTCGCTCAGTAGTAATGAAAAACAAAATCACAATAAAGATTGGTTCTATACAGGGTGTTGGTGCCCGGTGAAACAATACTTTCAGGGCTTAATCTATATCACATTTCAAATCATATACACATACTTTTGAAACGGAGATAGTTACTTTATTTTCCCATACAAAGTTGAAAAATTATTATTTTGTATTATTTTTGACAACCCTACCCTGACCTACATCTAGCGTGCTAAATCTATTTTCAAGCACACAGGCGCATGTATCCTGTTTAGAATGTGATTTTTGTCCCGTGTATTATTACAATGTTCTAAGATACAGGAGGTGACTAGCCGGCTTAAGTCTTTAGCTGTTGGTGTAGGTCAGTACGGTAGGGTTGATCCTGCACAAATTAAGACGTAGTTTTGATTAGTTATAACTTATGATATATTATGCCTAGAAAACCCAGATATGGTGGATGGCTTCTACATCAAGTATACTATTTGCTGTGAAAGTATTGTTTCATCGGATTTTAACACCCTGTATAGGAATAAAACTTAAAATTACAAAACTTGAGAGGTGTCAAGGGACTAAAATATTTTGATCACAGCGCCATCTAGCGATAATCATCTAAAACAAGAAAAGTGTCGTGCCAACTTTTTCATAAGAATTTCCGTCTAGCCCCCTATCAATAACGCGCGATAAGGAACTTCATTCCAAAAACAAAACACTAAAATTCCTAAAATAAAAAGCTTCTAAGTTATATTCCAACAGGTCATTCACTTCAGACAAAGTTACAGATCCACCCTGTATAATCTCATGACGCACACGTCACGTCACTCACCGAACACCGCCGTGTCCAAGTTGACGAGCACGTGTCGTTGCGCGCCCGTGTGCAGCTTGTCTGTGGTTTGTATCGTGTTCGAGATCCAGTCGCTCCAATACACCGTGTTCTCGAATACTGATATCGCGTACGGATGGTGGTACGGCTCTTTGAATAGAGACTGGGGGAGAAATGTGGGTATTAAGTTAGAACTATTAAGATTAATAAAATTTTATTACTAAAATAAAAACGACCGACTTCAATTTCTCAAGCACAAAACTACCGGTCAGATCTTTATCAAATTTACTAGCTGACTCGCGCAACTTCGTCTGCGCCGAAAAAAAAAATTAGGGGTGGACTACCCCTAACATTTAGGGGATGAAAAATAGATGTTGGACGATTCTCATAGGTACCGGATAAGCACAAAAAATTTCATCAAAATCGGTCGAGCCGTTTCGGAGGAGTTCAAGTTCGAACACCGTGACACGACAATTTTATATATTAGATATAAGACTAGCTGCTGCCCGCGACGTCGTCTGCGTGAACCCTATGACCCGTTTTTTTCAATTCTTCCCGGCAACTATTCGATTTTTTCTCGCCGTAAAAACCATCCTTGAACTTCAACGTACATTTAAAAAAAAGATTTGGCCAAATTGGTCCAGGCGTTGTTGAGTTATGCGCTTACCAACACATTTTGCGATTCATTTTTATATATAAGATAATGCTCAAAATGTCAGCTTTCTAACTTTAGCTTTCGGCTGACATTGCAGAGGTCCATGAGCAACGGTAACCGCTTACGATCAGGTGGCCCGTTAGCTCGTCTGCCTGCATGGCAAAAAAAATAAAAAAAAAAAACATGTCAATTTTTAAAATAAAAATGGGACCCCAGTTCAACCATCACCTTATAACCTCTTTTTTAGGAATCCGGTCAAAAAAACACCAAACTCACATAAACAGCATTAGTTTTCAACATGACAACTTTGATAGTTTTATCGACGTAATATAATCTGTCATTAGGCACATCAATGGCGAGACCACTGGCGTATGACGTCATACGGTCAACCAAGATGGCGGAGCTGCTGCCGTCCATTTTGGCTTTCATGATTACCGGCTTGTCGTGCCAATCCGCCCAGTACATTGTCCTATAATAAATAATATTATTAGTGACTAGCTTTTGCCCGCGACTACGTTCGCGTGGACTTCAGGTTCGTCCCCTCTAGTTGAAGTTCATTTATTGCTAAAATTATTATCAAAAATTGTAGCCTATGTGTTATTCTGATGTATAAGCTATATTGTGGTAAAGTTTCATTCAAATCCATTCAGTAGTTTTTACGTGAAAGAGTAACAAACATCCATACATCCATACTTACAAACTTTCGCCTTTACAATAGTATTATGATAAAAAGAAAACAAGAAACATCCTTTTAGGAATATCACAGAATTGTAATGTATCTTTCTAACAAAAAAAGAATTATCGAAAACTGTTTATTTTCGAACGAATTGTCATTCATCGTCGTTTCATCGAAATCCTGTCCATGAAAAAGATGATTTTTAAAAATGACTCCTAAAGTAGGTTGTTCGATCCTGAATAAAAATAAATGAGAGCCAACGATCGCCTTTCCTGGAAAATAAACATCTAAATCGGTTTATTCAAAATACAGATATTTTAAATAATACAGTCAACTTGATAAGATTACCACCCTGTTAAAAAAAAATTGAGATGTGTCAAGGGACACCCGGATGGAACGAAGTTCCTTTCGATTAATTAGTGAGGGAATTGTAATAAAATTTTATTTAAAAGATTTTGATCACAGCGCCATCTATCGATAACCATCTAAGACAAATAAGGAACGTGATTTAAAAGATTTTGATCACAGCGCCATCTAGCGATAATCATCAAAAACAAAAAGTTTCGTGACAACTTTTCGTAAGATTTATTTCCGTCTAGCCTCCTTTCAAACGCGCGATAAGAAACTTCGTTCCAAAAAAAAATCCTACCTAAAAGTAATAAAGTCAAAAACAAAAGTATTGAAAACACTCACCCATGTCCAGCATCTAAGGTGACAAATTTCGGATTCCTGGTGTCGGCTTTCAGTGTCATACACTTGCCACCATCAGAATAACAGACAAATATCCGTCCTCTCTCGGCGTCACCGAAATATATGTGATTCCCCATGTAATCTACAGCTATATCACCCGGATCCTCAAGACCTAGACCCACTATTACCTAACAGAGAATATACAGGGTGATTTTTTTTAAATATACAGGGTATTTTTTAAAGAAGGTACATATTGCAGGAGGGTGATGAGTACTCTGTTCTAATACGGAATATTACAAAAAATAGGTAAAATTCCAAAAAAAAATTTCAGCTAAAAGAGTGTTGACCAACGACCTGTATTGATCTCGCGCACCCCACACCTCCGCCACACCCATCAGCTGTCGAAAAACTATCATTTTGCAAGAATTTTAGATATTTTTAAGTTGCGATTACTGAGGCATTAAGCCATATTCTTTGGTAATAATATTTTTACTGGTCGTATATAACCATCAGCTACCATGACCTTCAATATGTACCCTCACTAAGAAATCACCCTGTATAGATGACCTTAAAGGGGAATAAGAATTTTATGACAAAAAAAAATTTAAAGAAAGCTTTAAATGCAAGCTTTTATGATCCTGAATATCATGTATTAGTAGAGTGCTAGCCAAGACAAGTAAAACGAGCCCAAACACGACAGCTCTATCTTGTTTAGTACAGGAGTTCCTATGACCACCTTCCGAATCCATCATCAGATCAGCGCTATTGTCATATTATTGTATTGACAGCTCGATCGGAAACCGGGATTTTTGTCAAATTTAGCTAACATGATTCCACCCGAACTGACCTAGTTACATCCAGTGCAAGTTCTAATGCTAACACGTTCACTGCAATAGGGGTCAAATTTAACCTCCACGGCACTTTCAATAAAAAAATGTAATTTTTTCAAATATCATAAACTATACATAAAAAACAAACCTGTTTACTATTCTTGAGGTCTTTCAAATGTGCTCTAACTATAGCCTGATGCCCTTCAGCGGTTTCGACCCAATACACATACATCCCATCTGACGTCACTCCGTGGGCCTAAAAGATACACTTCAGATCACAATCAAATAAAAAACAATAAAAAATGTTATCTTTCAAAACTATAAATGTATTTACTTTTAAACAAAAAAAACTTGAGAGGTGACATGGAACACCCGAATAGAACGAAGTTCCTTTCGATTAAAAGATATCTTTTTTTTTTTTCTAACGTAACGCGCGATAAGGAACGTGTTTTAAAAAAAATTGATCACAGCACCATCTAGCGATAATCATCTAAAACAAAAAAAGTGTCGTGACAACTTTTCGTAAGATTTTTTTCCGTCTAGCCCCCTTTCACAACGCGCGATAAGGAACTTCGTTCCAATATCGTGGTAAGAAGCCGTTTATAATGCATGAAAGTAATATAGAAAACCGCGAGTGTTTGAATAAGTTTTGAAAAATAAAAATAAATAAAGTTACGCGTGATCGGTGCACTTTAAATTGGCTTCATACTGTTGTTCATGATGTTGATTCCAGATGCAATAATTCTATGAATAATTCATGGTGACTTACCTTTTTGATCCCAGTAGCGAGAGTAACAACATTTTTACTTTTGATGTTTAGATATTTAATTTCGTTACGTGTGCTAAAGAATAATTTTCCTTCAGGACCTATATTACAAGAAGTTTAGATTCAATTCATTTAATAACAATTGATTTAACAAAATCTAAATGTGAAAAAGATTTATGTGCAATTTTTCACAACACCACTGGCTAAAAACGGTGAAGGAAAACATCGTGAGGAAACCTGCATGTCGGTAAAGGGTTCTAAAAATCTTTTGAAGATATGTGAAGTCCCCAATCCGCACTGGGCAAGCGTGGTGGACTATGCCTAATCCCTCTTCTGAGGAGACCTGAGCCCAGCAGTGGGCAGTAATGGGTTGGTACAGGTACAGGATTTAACTAAAAGTGGGAAGGAGAGCTTTTTGCCGAAAGATCGCAAACTCGAAAACCGATTTGATTTCTAAATCTTTATTTTGTTAAGTTGATTTGATGAGATGCTAGAAACGGTGGAAGAAAAATGTCGAGAAGAAATTTCCATACTTTTAAAAACTTTTGAAAGACATATTATACAGGGAGGATAATAATATGTAACCGACTACTATGATATCGTAAAAAAATAAAAGTAACCGATTTCCAAAACAAAAGTGGTTTTAATTGTATCTAAACAGATTTACCCCATTTCAGATTTGAGAGGATTACCCACCCTGTTGTCGTGGTGGTCGAGTGGTTGGAGCGCTTGCTTTCCTTTGGGAGGTCGCGGGTTCAAAACCAACCGGCTTGTACCTCTAAATCTTAATGCAAAAGATTTATGTGCAATTTTTCACAACACCGCTAAAAACAGTGAAGGAAAACATCGTGAGGAAACCTATATATCGGAGAAGCAAAATCCTTTGAAGATATGTGAAGTCCCCAATCCGCATTGGGCAACAGTGGTGGACATACCTCGTCTGAAGAGACTGAGCTTGAGCAGTGGGCAGTAATGGGTTGTTACAGTAAAGTTCACAATAAAATCATACTAAAATTAACCTTGAAAAAATCTTACCATTAGCATAACAAAGATACTCAAATCTATCCTTAGAGTACCCATCAGCACACGTACATCTAAAATGGCCGTCACCATTCATACACATATGAGAACAGTATGGCCTGTCTTGTAGACATTCGTCAATGTCTTGGCAAGACTTGGTGGTAGTATTGTATGTTTTACCACCGCTAGTGCAGAGGCAAGATGGGCCACTGCGATCTGGGTAGCATTTCGTGTCGTTGCCTTGACATAATTGGTTTTTACACATGTTTTTCCCTAGGAAGAAGAAGATAAAGAGATGTGAGCCGCCACGGGCCTGCGGATGTGAAACATCGACATTATTTTGTAAAAGTATTATGTAAAAATATCTCCCCCAAGCCGACTGGTCATCGTGGGGAAGAAGACCAAAACCCTCCAATTACCAAAAACGAACGTCATAAATATGTGTATGTCAAAGTTTATATACATATAGTAAAAAAAACAGAACACCTTATACTTATTTTGCCATTCAATTGGAGGAGGCCTTTGCCAAATGGCAAACAGATCTAGGAGAAAATGATAAACTTAATTGCATTTTTAGATTAGTTTTATGTTTTACATAAGTTTTAAGTTTAGTTTTTAAGTTGATCTGAATAAAGGCTATATTCATTCATTCATTATGTAAAAATAAATATTTATTTTCATTCAATACAAAACTTTACGAATTTATTTCAAATCGTAAAAATTTGTTCGTAAAATAATACAAATTGACTGCCGTTTGTCTTCTTATGTCGCCAGAAATCTGTTTTACGTGCGTCTATACAGGGTGATTTCCTAGTGAGGGTACATATTGAAGGTCATTGTAGCTGATGGTTATATACGACCAGTAAAAATATTATTACCAAAGAATATGGCTTAATGTCTTAGTAATCGCAACTTAAAAATATCTAAAATTCTTGCAAAATGATGGCTTTTCGACAGCTGATGGGTGTGGCGGAGGTGTGGGGTGCGCGAGATCACTAGAGGTCATTAGTCAACACTCTTTAAGTCGAAATTGTTTATGTTTGAGGTAGTTTTGTCGAATTTAGAATTTAAAAAAAAAATTAAAAAAAGGTAATTTTACCTATTTTTTGTAATATTCCGTATTAGAACAGAGTACTCATCACCCTCCTGCAATATGTACCCTCTCTAACAAATCACCCTGTAGATGTTTCACATCAAAAATCTATCAAATCTGTTGGCTGAAGCATAGGGCGATAAGTTTTGCCCAAAATTTTTTGGTTTACTTATTGTTAAGCATCTCTTTTGCCCTGTACCATTCCCATTTGGAATGGACTTACATCCACGGTGTTCCCGGACTGTCCCGGAGCACTATGACATGTCTCTCTTCAAACGAGGTTTAAGAAAACTCCTGTATGGGGTTTAGATAACAGGTTCTCATTGCAGAGGTTCATAAGCGACAGTGACCACTTACCATTAGGGGGCCGTGATTTCATCTATATCTTGCAAAAAAACTACTCGGATCTTCATGGTTTATTTTATGTTAGATGGTAAAATTTGCAGAATAGGTTGAATCACAATAAATAAAATAAAATAAAAATTAGATCAGATCAATGTTGTCGGTACCAAAAACCGCTAATTTTATATGTAAGGTATTACCGTACCACCCGGCGTCGATGTGGAGTTCATCCTTACTATATGGAACCACCGTCCATCCACGGTCCGTTTCAGAAACACGCCACGCACCATCCGGCTATGGAATGAGCTCCCCTCCTCGGTATTCCCAGAGCGCTATGACTTGTCCTTCTTCAAACGAGGCTTGAGGAGGGTCCTTAAAGTTAGGTCGTAGGTAGCGACCCCTCAATGTCCCCTGACATTGCAGAGGTTCATGAGCGACGGTAACCACTTACGATCAGGTGACCCGTTGGCTCGTCTGCCTACATGCCAATAAAAAAAAATGTGAGGACCTAATATTATTAGACGATTGTTACACTGTATACTTTGTCTGTCTATCTATTATCTACTTACATTGCGCGCAGAATGGACCCTCATCGCTACCATCTCTGCAATCTTGCATCCCATCACACATCATTTCTTCATACAAACACAGAGAAGAATCCAGACATTTGTACTGTCTTCTCTGTTGCCATTCCGGACAATCTGCTCCGTTTCGCAGAGAATGAGAGAGGACACTGTGACCTAGAAATAATTATTAATATAAAAAAGCAAGTTTTTAAAATCCTGGATATCATGTAGCAGTAAAGTGTTCAGTACAGGAGTTCCTATAGGTACCTTTCAACCATATTATTGGAACGAAGTTCCTTATCGCGTGTTATTGATAGGGGGCGAGGCGGAAAAAAATCTTACGAAAAGATGTCACGACACTTTTTTGTTTTAGACGATTATCGCTAGATGGCGCTGTGATCAAAATCTTTTAAAACACGTTCCTTATCGCGCGTTACGATAGGCAAAAAAAATAAGATATCTTTTAATCGAAAGGAACTTCATTCTATTCGGGTGTCCCATGACACCTCTCAAGTTTTTTAGATTAGCTCCATTTTACTATCGCGTTGTCACGCGGTATACATCTGCATGCAAATGTCAGCTCAATCAAAAAATCGGAAGTTGGTCAAATTCAACTTTACATAGTTCCACACAAATTTACATAGTTGAGTCCTATCGACCTCATCAGTATATGCACATTTTCAAAACCGTATCGTATGAAAGCAAATTGCAGTTTGTATTACCTTTTTTATAACAGGTATTTCACAAAGTAAATAAATAAAAAAACTTGAGAGGTGTCAAGGGACACCCGGATGGAACGAAGCTCTTTTCGATTAATTAGTGAGGGAATTGTAATATTTTTTTTTTTTTAAGTTATAATAATTAGTTTGTTTAAAATATCTGTCTCTCTCTCTCTCTGAAAGTAAATAAAATATTTTGATCACAGCGCCATCTAGCGATAAGCACCTAAAACAAAAAAGTGTCGTGACATCTTTTTCATAAGAATTTCCGTCTAGCCCCCTTTCGATAACGCGCGACAAGGAACTTCGTTCCAATAAACACCTACAGCATATTATATCGTACTGTTTCACTATTACCTAGATAAAAGAGCGGCAAAATAATTATTTACATTTCATAAACTGTCATAAAGCAAAATAAAAACCAAATAAAATAAGTGTAATTGTCTAAAAACAGTACAACATTCATTTAGAAAGTTGTTATTTGATGACTTCGCAATAACCACTCAACTGGGAACGTCACTATTCGCTAGATAGCAAAACTGGGGACTTCGTTCGGAATCAATACCGTGTTTGAACCAATCATTTTTAATTTTGTTTTTTAATCAAACCTTATATTTTTGTATATATTTATTACTAAACGACGCTGTATTGCATTTTCAGCAAAAATATATCATCTCCGTAAAATATGAGACGATCAAAAAATGTAAACAAAACAAGTTTTAGAACTGTGCTCAATTTTGGCTCCTGCCACAGACTTGGCAAAAGTAAACAAACCAATTTGGTTGCCGATCCCAGTTGAGTGGATAATATAGATTAATGTGTTGTTATCTAGTGCAAGTTACTCGTAACATAAATCTTGTAAGAATGAAGCGAATTAATCGAACCCTGCTAGTCCATTTTGACCCCAAACCGCAGTGAACGTGTTATACTTACGGCAAGTTTCCTGTGAATATTCGTCGCTTTTATCATCACAATCATAGATACCGTCGCACAACCACAACGGGGAAATACATTTACCATCCCCACATTTGAAACCTTTGCATTTCTCTTGCTGTAAATAATAAATTTATTACAAACCTTCTCTACCTTACATTAAAGTCTACTTACTGTATGTTTTATTTTGGGTTTGCTGTAAGAAAACTCAGTATTCAGTTAAACTCGCCTTTTGTGAACATTTTTTTTTTATATAACTTATTTTTCTGTCGTGTATAATAAAGTATTAAATAAAAAAAAAAAAAAAAAATGTAATGCTTCCCTTTTTTTGAGATAGCACAAAAACTACCATTCTGATCAAATTTATATGTCCAAATTGTCAGTTTTTTAATAATATAAGAATCATCGAAATTGGTTTATCTAGAAAAATATACGCAACACCTACTTAACTGTTCGATTTAAAAAATTCGACCATCCGACGTCGATCATCACCTTTCATCTGACATAACAATCACCCAAATCGGTCCACCCAAATTAATCGGTCCAGCGACAAACATAAAAAAACATACAATCGAATTGAGTAACGCAGAAACTGCTCGAGTATTATAAGTCTTTTAGGTTTAAGTTTTATTTTGTAAAGTATATGTGATTGTGAATTATTCAATATTGGAATTATTAGTATTCTCCATATTCATTTATTTGCTAATTTTTTACATTATATTTAAAAAAAACAATCACAAGAAAATAAATTTAAAAATACAATATAAAAAAACAGAGGGCCACTGGAGACGGGGTCTACGACCCAAGCCACCAGTGGTCAGGGCTCAAGAGAGAGGAACCTCCTCACAATACGTGTCGTGTCAAGAACGACCGCCGCGCTAAATCAGGCCCTTTACCCAGCCGGGGAGCGAAAGCTTATTAGTATTTATTATTTTTTAATTTAATTTATTTTATACACCTATCATTTGTGAAATTTAATGTTTTAATGGAAATTTAAGATTTTATGGTAATTTAATATTTCATTTATTAATGTTATGATAGTTTTTGTACTAAATATAAAAAAAAACTCCTCTTTTTCGGAAGTCGGTCAAAAAATATTGTTGTATATCACCCTGTATATCAGTATAGATTACTTACAGCATTCAAATTGACGGTACAGTTCAGTTCATCGCTCCCATCATCACAGTCAGGATTATTATCACAAATCCAGGAGTTGGGGATACATTTCTTCTTATCACCACACATGTACTGATGTGTCTCATTGCAATGCTCCACGTCTGGCCGGTGATCAACTGTGACAGAACATCAGACAGATTTTAGCAAATTTATGTTACTAACAAAAAAGAGCCATCGAAATCGGTTCATCTTTTAATGAAATCGATACCTCCCACGTAAGTTGTATCTCCAAAACTGCAGTAGACCGTTTCAAAGATTCAAAGTGAACCAAAATCTGCATTTATTGTTACATCCGACCTATATGTTAACATAGGTAGCGACCCCTCAATGTCTCCTGACATTGCAGAGGTTCATGAGCGACGGTAACCACTTACGATCAGGTGGCCCGTTGGCTCGTCTGCCTACATGGCATTGTGATGCAAAAAAAACTTTGAGTTATATTACATTTAAATACGAGATTTTGGTTCACTTTGAATCTTTAAAACGCTCTACTGTAAATTTACCGCTTACCATCAGGTGGGCCCTAGGCTCGTTTATCTATCATGCAATAAAAAAAAAAAAAAAAAAAAATGCAGTTTTGGAGATACAACAACTTACGTGGGAGGTATCGAAATATTTGCAAACAAGCAAAATCGTGAAATATTGCATTACTAGTTCGATCATGAAAAAAAATCGATTCCATGATTACCATCACCCTTCAATAATAATAAGTCGTGGTGGCCGAGTGGTTGAAGCGCTTGCCTTCCGTACGGGAAGTCGCGGGTTCAAAACCGGCCGGCTTGTACCTCTAAAATCTAAATGTGAAAAAGATTTATGTGCAATTTTTCACAACACCACTGGCTAAAAACGGTGAAGGAAAACATCGTGAGGAAACCTGCATATTGGAAAAGGGTTTTAAAAATCCTTTGAAGATATGTGAAGTCCCCAATCCGCATTAGGCAAGCGTGGTGGACTATACCTAACCCCTCTTCGGAGGAGACCTGAGCCCAGCAGTGGGCAGTAATGGGTTGTTACAGTACAGTACATCACCCTTCATACGGCACAAGAATCATCAAAACCGGTCCTTTCCTATTAAAATAACGAGAGGACAATCATAAAAACTTCGTAACATTTTGAAAAGTCGACCTAAAAAAAAAAATTGGCTGCCTGTAAAGTCGTTATACGGGCGAAAGTTTTACGTGACAACGACTCGGGCATGGTTAGCCCGCCTAAGAGCGAGAGAGACAGACATAAAAAGTGGAAGGGACGCGTGCCTCTCACTCGCTCTCATTGTGAGCGCATAACGTGAGCGGAGCGTAACGCAGTTTCTTGAAGTGTCACCCGGCAAACCAATATATAAGACGTTGTCACGTCAAAATGGCGGTTCCAATACTCACAGCAATAGTTCTCATCAGTTCCATCATCACAGTCTATGGTTCCATCGCAGTACTGAGACTGTTTGATACATCCTCCACTCATGCAAGGGAACGCATCTTCTCCTAGGCAATCCTTCTCGTATTCTTGCATGGAGTCCATGAATTGACCAGCGGAGTAGGACAAGTATAGGATGAATACTAAGAATTGCTTCATTTTCTAGAAAATAAGTTAAAAAAACAAAACATTATGTCTAAATACTTTTTAAATACAAGCTTTTAAGATCCTGGATATCATGTACAAGTTAAACGAGCCCAAGCACTATCCATCTTGTTTAGCACAAGAGTTCCTAGATCTTCCGAATCCATCATCAGATCAGCGCCATTTTGTCATATTATTGCATTGTCACGCGATATACATCTGCATGCAAAATCAGCTCATTCGGAAACCGGGAATTTTGTCAAATTTAGCTTGCAAGATTCCACCCGAACTTACATAATTACATAGATACCTACATAGTTACATCCAGTGCAAGTTAATTTAAAAGGTTGTAAAATTTGTAACAGTTGATTTGCTTTAAAAAATAATAGTATTAATGGGTAAAGAAACGGTCGCGGCAAAAAACAAGTCTCTCATTGCGACGTAGATGAAGTTCACGTGTTAGCTAGTACTTTTTTTTTATTGCCATGTAGGCAAACGAGCCAACGGGCCACCTGATCGTAAGTGATTACCCTCGCTCATGAACCTCTGCAATGTCAGGGGACACTGAGGGGTCGCTACCTACGACCTAATTTTAAGGACCCTCCTCAAGCCTCGTTTGAAGAAGGACAAGTCATAGCGCTCTCGGAATATCGAAGAGGGGAGCTCATTCCATAGCCGGATGGTGCGTGGCAAAAAAGTATTCCTGAAACGCACCGTGGATGGACGGTGGTTCCATATAGTAAGGATGAACTCCACCTCGACGCCGGGTGGTACGGTAATAGAAGTACTTATATTTAACTTAATAATAACAAGGTTTATTTTAGTTAGTATCGACCTGAAACTTCTTTACTTTTAGCATATTATATCCTCATGGAATCTATAGTAGTAGATACCTAGATATTATGTTTCGTAATAAAAAACAAAAAATATTTTAATGAAATGAAATACTTTATTTTCAACATTGATGACGTACTCATTCTTGTTGACGTCAAATGTTAAAAGCATCAGTTCGGACACAAAAAAATAATAATTGTAGCCACCGTCCTGAGAAGAACTGGCAAGAAACTCAGCGGGCATGTCTTTTTTCTTTTATGAGCATATATTTCAGGAATTTACAAATTACACACTTTCTCTGCACTCTAAGACTTATCAAAAAGAAATGCCCATCATTTACCATCTCGATTTAAACACGTGGCTTTATAATTTTTATGAACTTCAATATTTAGCCTTGAGAATCATACTTTCTACGATATTGTGGTCCCAAATATGTACGAAGGGTAAGCTACCATTAAATGGCCTAGGTCTTGCAGTGAAAATAAATTATGACAATGTAAACTCGTAGCCAATTTGATGAAACCTCATTTCGTTTTGCAGGGTAGACAGACATTTTAAGATTTAATAATAATTATGATTTAATTGACTGGGCCTTGACCGCGTTGTAAAATAAGTGATAAATATTAATGGTTTTGATGTCGATTCGTTAAAAAAATATCTATAAATTAAAATAAGAAACGTGGTTCAATTACTTTTCTAGAGAGGGTAGTTTGAAAAACAGGGTATTTAAATTTTAAAATTAATAATATAAATGTCTCAAATATTTACTTTTAGTCGAAATCAATTAAATAAGTAATTCAAAATTAGAAATCATCTTTCTCAACGGAAATATGTAATTTGAATTTTAGAATCTAGACATGTGTGAAATAATAAAATTGACTTACTTTTATTCGTATTGTTTCACTTCATCGAAAATATTGTATTAAAAATAATAGTATTTCACTGAAAAAGTATTTAAAATTAATATTTTATTATAATCACGTGCTGGGCAAAACAGAGGATGTAAATGAAAGAAAGGAAACGGAAAAGAACTTCTAATAAAATTAAAAATTTCTACCTTCCTGATATTTTAAGTTTTGATATTGCACAAACCACTGAGAATAAATCTATCTGTCATCGTAAAACGATTCTAGCTTTACTATTAATAATATTTTTAATTGTAATCAAGATAAGATAGTAGACTATTGCGCTTTATTTTTTTGTAGTAAGTAGTGATCCTGTATCCAATTGAGAGGAAAATGAGTTTTGCTAAATTAGAAACAAAACGCTTAAACGATTGGGTTTTCTGAAGTTGACGTTTAAATGTTGCAAAACTAACAAAAAATAATAAGTTAAAGAGTTTTACCCAAACCAAAAAATATCCATGAATCATTTTTTTTTCGTCTATTTTTTACACAGGTTAACCAATATACTATATTTAAATACAGAAAAGTCCAAATTTTTATTTATTCTGTGTTTCGAAAATCTAGAAGCTTACTGTCATGAATTTGCTAAAACATGGGATTCAACCACTCACAGATTATGATTGTAGTTTTAATGTCATGAATTTCGAAACTAAAATCTTATTCCAAGATTTTTTTTTGCACACCACTTAAAAATTACTTTATAGTTTATGGGTACTTTTAAAGACTAAATAAAATTTTAACTGAATCGGATTTTGAAATAACACCGCAAAATATGAAATCATAATTGGTAACACTGTTAATTTTTTTTAATAATCTGTGCTCCAAAACAGGTCAGAGTCCAACTTTTACAAGTTTTATCATCAAATTTTAAACTATTTACTAAATTATTTAACTTTAATAATTGTTGTAGATATCGCCGCCACCTAAAGGAACAATCGTCGGGAGTATCTCATCGAAAATGGCTTCACAAGTTGCGAAATCACTTATAAAAGTGAACCACGTACGATCGACTGTAAAATTCGGTAAGTTACTTTCAACTAATTTTACGAAAATTACAATATATTTATGTTACATAAGGTACTATATTCACAGAAAACACGATATAAAGCTTCAACATGCCTTTAAAATACAACATTTGAATAGTTTTTTCATATTAAAACTTTCCATAGTAAACTTTGGACCATGAAGCTGTTTAGTAAATTTGGCATACTTATAGAATATGAAATTAGTCTGTTGCCAATTTATATTATTAGATATATTCTGTTAGTTATTTATCTATAAATATTAAGTATTCAATTGAGGTCAACTCATCAGTAATTTACTAATCAAAATAAATTAAGGACTGATGTGAATGTCATTCATATACTATTTACTACCATGTACTACTTACTAAATAGACTATTACTGAAATTTTATGGACTTTGCATATAATTGAAGTATTTACTTTTAGTAAACAAATTAAAGCAGACACATCCAGTAAAAAATAATTTTGTTAAAATCATTTGGAATTTTCTCTAAATCACTAGAAGCAAGCTAGAAAATTGTTTAATTACATGCAAATCGAAAAACCTAAAATTATAAATATTTTTTTTATCTTTTAAACATTGCATCAAAATCTTAAAGACTGGAGACATGATGATAGACAGCAATTAAATGATAATTGGCTACCATTGCTCATGGACTCATGCAATATTGATAAACACTACAGTTCTCACCTAGAACAGACTGTATAGAACTAAAACCAAAGACCTGTTGTCCTACATCACAAGTGACGAAACGCAATTTTGCATGAGAGCCATTTGAATGTCTACTCTTTGTAACTTTGGTAGTACTGATACCAATTTAACAAGTTCTATCTCAAATAATTGTAATTTTAAATACAATTTCGACAATATAAAGATTAGGCCATTTAACCCTTTCACGACCAATTGAAACATTTTTCCCTTCTACAGAAATCGTTACTATTATTGAATAATATATTTTTTTAATAAATGTCAAATGTTACGTTTATGTACGTTGTGTTAAAATGTTTCATATGAAATTTATAGGAAATTTGTACACCCTACTATGTTTTTCTAGTGATATCTCTTACTTTACAGAATAACTTAAATATTGTGTAGTATTCGCATATTTAGTCTCAGCCATCTTATGGTCCTCAAAGGGTTAAGACTATTTAGGCAAAAAAAACTGTTTTCGTCATTTTGTTTACCAGTACCCATTAATATTTTCTCTCCTGCTATTTAATTGATGGTTATCTAATTTCCTATGTTTATGACTAGATTCTGCTAGACGAGCGCTGAGCGTAGCACCCGCCCTGCAGCAGAAGAAGAAGTCCCTCCCGGACCGCACCGGCAAGAATGTAGTGCTCGTCGACGGAGTCCGAACTCCTTTCCTCGTCTCCTTCACCGACTACGCTAAGATGATGCCCCATGAGCTGGCAAGGCACTCTCTGTTGTAAGTTTCCATATACTTTGATTGTATGCTAGTGGAAGTGAAGAGATAGAATTTTGAACCATCTTTATTTTTTAAATCAGTTCAACTTTTTTACAAGCTTTATATTAATTTGCACTGGATGCAACTATGTAAGTTCAAGTGTAATTTTGCAAGCTAAATTTGGCAATCTCGGTTTCTGATTGAGCTGACATTTTACATGCAGAAGTATATCGCGTGACAATGCAATAATATGACGAAATAGCGCCGATCTGACAATGGAAGGTATACTCTTGTGCTAAACAAGATAGACCCGTTGTGTTTGGGCTTGTTTTACTAGCATTAGCTAGTACTCCACTGCTACATGATATCCAGGATCTTAAAAGCTTGTATTTACAAAAAGCTTTCTTTAAAACCACTTTTCGTCAACAGGGGTCTCCTCCAAAAAACCGGTATATCGAAAGACGTGATCGACTACATAGTGTACGGGACAGTTATCCAAGAAGTGAAGACTTCCAACATCGGTCGCGAGGCGGCGCTGGCGGCAGGCTTCAGTGACAAAACACCGGCTCATACTGTCACCATGGCTTGTATATCGTCCAACCAGGCCATTACTACTGGTACGTGTAATGAAACACCAGTTGAACAAAGACGTTAATAATAATAATAAGCAGTGGCGTGCAGTTCATACAAGCAAATCTGCACTGCATACCCTTAACTTTAAGATTTGATTAAAAATTACAATTACAAATGATTTAACACTGCATATTTTATCAAAATATACTTCTTATTACTATTATTTGCGTATATTTAGCGTAAAAAATAAATAAATTGATTATACATAGGGCGTAAATATTTGGAAAATTACTCACATTTACATTCCTGCATACCCTGACTTAAATATGCATGCACGCCACTGATAATAAGGCCTTTATTCCGAAAGTATTACAGTTTTTGCATTTACATGTGCATTATAATAAGTCTCTTGTCTCGGTGTGTTTGATGACATAGGCCTCCTCCAACATCCTCCACTGCTTCCTATCCGTTGCAACTCTCAGCCAAAGGGGGCCTAGAGTCAGCCTCAAATCATCCTCCCATCTTCTCGCTTTACGACCTCGGCTTCTCGACCCGTCCCTTGGATACCAGACTGTTACTTGCTTATTCAATTCCACTCAAGAATAAAGACGTTAGCATAGACTAAATTTTATTTTATTAGAATGTTCACAGTGCCATTAGTATATTGTAGATATTATAACAATAGGAAATATTATTCAAAGCTTTTATTTAACTTAATGAATGTATGTATGTAAGTTCGGGTGGGATCTTGCGAGTTGAATATGACCAACTGGAGGATTCTGATTGAACTGAAATATTGCACGCAGATGTATATCACGTTACATTGAAGACATACTCAATTTGTCTGTTTTTTTATGTTGATCTTTTGACGTGACAACGTGTTATAAATTGGTTTGGGGGGTGACACTTCACTTCACTGCGTTACGCTCCGCTCACGTTATGCGCTCACAATGAGAGCGAGTGAGAGGCACGCGTGCCGCGTCACTTTTTATGTCTGTCTCTCTCGCTCTTAGGCGGGCTAACTATGCCCGAGTCGTTGTCACGTAAAACTTTCGCCCGTATACCGACTTTAAAGGCAACCAATTTTTTATTACTTAGTTTGGGTGTACCGATTCGAATGATTCTGGTGTCAGATGAAAGACCATCATGGTCATACTTAGATCCTATTTAAATTTTATTAAGATCGAACAAGTACTTTTAGATCTGTGTTTAAAAATGTGTATTTGTAACAGACAAAATTTCACGGTTTGCTGTAAGTTTTTGCGTGTATCTCTTTTCTATATGAACCGATTTCGAAGATTGTTTTTTTGTTACGAAGCAGACACTTCGTAGATTATCTTTATAATTAAATTTGACAAAGATGTGACTGGTAGATTTTAGGCAATGCTTGAGAAATGGAAGTCGGTCGTTTTAATGTTCGCTGATACATAATGTGCTTTTCCTAAAAAAAATAATCAGTCAAAAATATTATTGGAACGAAGTTCCTTATCGCGCGTTATCGAAAGGGGGCTAGACGGAACATCTTATGAAAAAGTTGGAACGACACTTTTTTTGTTTTAGATGATTATCGCTAGATGGCGCTGTGATTAAAACCTTTTAAAACAATTATTTATTTTGTTTTATATGATTAATGCTAGATGGCGCTGTGATAAAAAAAATATTTTTTTAAGTTATAATAATCAGTTACTTTTAAACTAACTAAATTTTATTACAAATACCTCACTAATTAATCGAAAGGAACTTCGTTCCATCCGGCTGTCCCTTGACACCTCTCAAGTTTTTATATTTGTCCCACAGGTATCGGTATGATAGCAGCCGGCGCCTACGACGTGATAGTGGCGGGCGGCGTGGAGTTCATGTCGGACGTGCCCATCCGCCACTCCCGCAAGATGCGCTCCCTCCTCCTGCGACTCAACAGAGCCAAGACTCCCGCGCAGAGGCTGTCGCTGGTGGCCAGCATCAGACCGGACTTCTTCGCTCCGGAGGTAACGTACAACGACAGCTAGGCTCCGGTTCCACAAGACCGATGACCTGGTCGGGATCGTATTATTGGGGTTCAGTAATATAATTATAACACTGGTTCTCAATAACAGTTAGATCATCTTTCAAAAATCAGTCACAATTGGGTATTTAAAAAAGAAATTTTTTAATGATAAATGGAAAGATCATATAAAAATTAGTTATACTACATTTTTTTTTGTTAGTACACTATATTTCAAAAGATAGGATATTAAAGTAAAAATCAAATTTTAATTCAGTACCGTAAATACACCGACAGATCCCGAGCGTGTGTGACGTCATAATGTTAGTTTTCACTCTTCACTTGTCATTAGTATTTATACTAAATTCAAATTTCGAACCTCAGAAGTTAAACGGTGAACATTTTGACGTCACAGTCAATCACGAGGCGTTTAAAATCACGTGATTTTTAATCAAATTTAAATTGTTTATAATTAATTGAAAAAAAAAAAATGTTGTTTTTTTGAATTAAATTTGAATATTATTAATAACAAAGTTTTAAAATACATAAAAAAAACGATTTTTTTTTTTCAAATTCCCAATTACTCCCAGCTGTGTTCACTTTGAAATCACGTCGACGACTGCCCTTAAGCGATAGTTCACACGTCTTTTATACCTCCTTCAAAAAAAAAGGTACTGAAAAATAGGTACCTATATTTTACATAAATTGGATCTACTTCGGAAGTAGGGGGCAGACAGAGGCATTTGATTTAGCTCTGTCAGATTCCTCCCAAATCCACAAAACATCCTCTTAACTTTTGTCAAAACATTCGCATGATTTTTTGCTAATGCGAATATTCGTTACATCCCTAGTATCTGGTATATTTGATCGAAAAGTACCATGATTAATAATCCCGGTGTATATGGACAGCTCCCGGCCGTGGCAGAGTTCTCGTCGGGCGAGACCATGGGCCACAGCGCGGACCGCCTCGCCGCCGCCTTCGGGGCCTCGCGACAGGAACAGGACGACTACGCCCTGCGCTCGCACCGCCTGGCCCACGACGCGCAGCAGAAGGGCTACTTCACCGACCTCATGCCGGTCAAAGGTCAGTGTACCTA
The DNA here is from genome assembly GCA_030269945.2 of Trilocha varians. Lineage (NCBI taxonomy): Eukaryota > Metazoa > Arthropoda > Insecta > Lepidoptera > Bombycidae > Trilocha > Trilocha varians. The sequence continues at coordinate 754,070 of AP028271.1, forward strand.
GTGTCAGTACCTAGTATGAGAGCCTCGCGACAGGAACAGGACGACTACGCCCTGCGCTCGCACCGCCTGGCCCACGACGCGCAGCAGAAGGGCTACTTCACCGACCTCATGCCGGTCAAAGGTCAGTGTACCTAGTGTCAGTACCTAGTATGAGAGCCTCGCGACAGGAACAGGACGACTACGCCCTGCGCTCGCACCGCCTGGCCCACGACGCGCAGCAGAAGGGCTACTTCACCGACCTCATGCCGGTCAAAGGTCAGTGTACCTAGTGTCAGTACCTAGTATGAGAGCCTCGCGACAGGAACAGGACGACTACGCCCTGCGCTCGCACCGCCTGGCCCACGACGCGCAGCAGAAGGGCTACTTCACCGACCTCATGCCGGTCAAAGGTCAGTGTACCTAGTGTCAGTACCTAGTATGAGAGCCTCGCGACAGGAACAGGACGACTACGCCCTGCGCTCGCACCGCCTGGCCCACGAGGCGCAGCAGAAGGGCTACTTCACCGACCTCATGCCGGTCAAAGGTCAGTGTACCTAGTGTCAGTACCTAGTATGAGAGCCTCGCGACAGGAACAGGACGACTACGCCCTGCGCTCGCACCGCCTGGCCCACGACGCGCAGCAGAAGGGCTACTTCACCGACCTCATGCCGGTCAAAGGTCAGTGTACCTAGTGTCAGTACCTAGTATGAGAGCCTCGCGACAGGAACAGGACGACTACGCCCTGCGCTCGCACCGCCTGGCCCACGACGCGCAGCAGAAGGGCTACTTCACCGACCTCATGCCGGTCAAAGGTCAGTGTACCTAGTGTCAGTACCTAGTATGAGAGCCTCGCGACAGGAACAGGACGACTACGCCCTGCGCTCGCACCGCCTGGCCCACGACGCGCAGCAGAAGGGCTACTTCACCGACCTCATGCCGGTCAAAGGTCAGTGTACCTAGTACTAGTAACAAGTATCGGTACATAGTATTAGTAACAAGTACGAGTATCGAGTATAGACTAGTACAGACTATCTAGTATTCGTGTCTTGTATCAGTACCAAATACCAGTATCGTGCATCAATATCGAGTTGTCAATAATGAATATGAAAATCGAATATTAGCATAAAGTCTATACAGAAAATAATACGCTTGCTGTGGAAAATTACCCAGTTTTGGCTAACTTACAAACCAAATTTAGAATACAGGGTAAAGCACCCAATAATAATTTTAAAAAAACTTGAGAGTAGGGGTGTGCGAATATCGTTTATTCGAAAAGTTTCGAATATTCGTCGAATTTCGAATAATTCGAAGATTCGAATTGTTCGATTCGAATTTCGAATCGAATATTAATATTCGATTCGGAACTTAACTTACGAATTATTCATTCGTAAGTTCGAATTATTCGCACACCCCTACTTGAGAGGTGTCATGGGACACCCAAATAGAACGAAGTTCCTTTCGATTAAAAGATATCTTATAATTTTTTTTCCTAACGTAACGCGCGATAAGGAACGTGTTTTAAAAGATTTTGATCACAGCGCCATCTAGCGATAATCATCTAAAACAAAGTGTCGTGACAACTTTTCCGTGTAGCCCCCTTTCACAACGCGCGATAAGGAACTTCGTTAACAAATATCGACAGCTGTCAATTAAGTTACCGTAGTACCCGTTAATTGTGTATGAGAGTATATAATTATTGTTTGTCGTAGTGGACGGCAAGGACGGCGTGGTGGACAAGGACAACGGTATCCGCGTGTCGTCGCCGGAGCAGCTCGCCAAGCTCAAGCCGGCCTTCATCAAGCCGCACGGGACCGTCACCGCCGCCAACGCCTCCTTCCTGGTAACGTAGCGTAGTAACACCTGAATAGTGTGCTCCCGTGGGTAGTTTCCAAAATTGGCTTGTTATCTTCTAATATATAAAATTGTCGTGTCACGGTGTTCGAACTTGAACTCCTCCGAAACGGCTTGACCGATTTTGATGAAATTTTTTGTGCTTATCCGGTACCTATGAGAATCGGCCAACATCTATTTTTCATCCCCTAAATGTTAGGGGTAGTCCACCCCTAATTTTTTTTTTCGGCGCAGACGAAGTTGCGCGAGTCAGCTAGTAATTTAAAAAGCTAAAAGTTGCTTTTACTTATTAATTCATTTTTCTTATTATTTTTTCTTTCTTTGGTTATTTAGTTCTTTACTTTTAATGCTTAATTTAAATTTATTAACCTATTGGTGATTGAAAATGATTTTAAATGTGTCATGCTGTTTTTTGTCACTTTGTCGCTATAAGTTACCATTTTTACCACAAATAAAGGATGTCTATGTCTATGAATATCATGTAGCAGTGGAGTGATACAAGTGAAACGAGCCCAAACACGACGGGTCTATCTTGTTTAGAACAGGCGTTCCTATGACCACCTTCCGAATCCATCATCAGATCAGCGTCATTGAGTTTGAATTTACTATGCTTAATATTATTTGTTAAGTTTAGTAACTATATCTGTTTCATTTATTATTTTCTATTATTTAATTGTTTTTTTTTTTTGTTGCATATTTTTTATTTTAATTATTTTAAATGACTATGTTACTATAATGCTTAGTACTATTTATTAAGCTGTTGTAGTAACATTTAATTTTTGTTATGATTTTGTTATTATTATTATTTATTTGATATATCTAATTTTATTTTTTTTCTCATGTTGTGCAATTTAATAGAATTCACTGTAATTTAATTGTACTGACGTTCAAAAGTGCTATAATCAGCCTACTTGAATAAAGGATTTTTGATTTGATTTGATTTGATTGTCACGCGATATACATCAGCTCAATCGCTCAATTTAACTTACAAGATCCCATCTGAACATAGTTACATCCAGTGCAAGTTAATATAAAGCTTGTAATATATAACGTGTGATATACAGACGGACGGTGCCTCGGCGTGTCTCGTGATGTCGGAGGCGAAGGCCAAGGAGCTCGGACTCAAACCGAAGGCCTACCTCAGGGACTTCACTTACGTCGCACAGGTAACAATTAATACAATAGTAATGGAAGAAAACTGGTATTCAGGCCTCACAATGCTCTTTCATATTATTATTGCAGAATAATCTAAATCTATCCCCCTTTACAAAGATTATTAATAATGAGTTAGTTGTAATTAGGATTGTCTTATCTTCTGTTTTTGTTTAGTTGAATTTTTGTAACGAAGTTCCTTATCGCGCGTTATCGAAAGGGGGCTAAACGGAAATTCTTATGAAAAAGTTGTCACGACACTTTTTTATGTTTTAGATGATTATCGCTAGATGGCGCTGTGATCAAAATCTTTTAAAACACGTTCCTTATTTTGTTTTATATGATTAATGCTAGATGGCGCTGTGATCAACATATTCTATTATAATTCTCACTAATTAATCGAAAGGAACTTCGTTCCATCCGGGTGTTCCTTGACACCTATCAAGTTTTTTACATTATATTATTTTTTTAGCATTTGTGACGTCACTGCCAGTAAAAACTGAAAACCAGCGTTATATGTCGGTTGGTGACATCTAATATTAAGCTAAGTTTCGACTGGTTTGTGACGAAACTGATTCCCACAGAAATGTTTTATTGTAGACGAGTTAACGGGCCACCTAATGGTAAGTGGCTACCGTGGCTCATGAATCCTTACAATGCCAGTACATTGGCCGTTACTCATCACCTACCCATACAGGACTTTTCTTAAACCTCGTTTAAAGAGGGACATGTCAAAGCGCTCCGGGAACACCGCGGACGGGAGTCCATTCCAAATCAGAATGCGTAAACGAGATATTTTATTGAAGCGCTCGAAAAAACGAATGAATTAAATAATGTATGTTTTTTATTGGAACGAAATTCCTTACCGCGCGTTGTGAAAGGGGGCTAGACGGAAAAAATTCTTACGAAAAGTTGTCACGACACTTTTTTGTTTTAGATGATTATCGCTAGATGGCGCTGTGATTAAAATCTTTTAAAACACGTTCCTAATCGCGCGTAAAAAAAAAATAGGAAAAAAAAGTATAAGATATCTTTTAATCGAAAGGAACTTCGTTCCATCCGGGTGTCCCATGACACCTCTCAAGTTTTTTAAATTATATTTGTATATTTCAGGACCCCGTTGACCAGCTGCTCCTCGGCCCGGCATACGGTCTCCCCAAGATCCTGGACAAAGCTGGACTCAAAGTGAGCGACATCGACACTTGGGAGATCCACGAGGCTTTCGCTGTGAGTATTATATTATACTACCACCACGCTACTTCGTCTGGGTCACTTTTATTTAAATAGTAGCCTATGTTCTCAGGGTCTAAAGATTGTCTGTGCCAAATTTCATCAAAATCGGTTGAGAGGTTTAAGCGGGAAAGCGTAACATACAGAGTTACTTTCGCATTTATAATATTAGAGATATTGCATTATATTGTTGTTGTATGGTTTTACAATAACAAAAAAGAATCTATCTATATATTTATTAGTAGCTAAAAATTTACTTATTAGACTGTACTGTAACAACCCATTACTACCCACTGTTGGGCTCAGGTCTCCTCAGAAGAGGGATTAGACATAGTCCACCACCCTCCCAGTGCGGATTGGGGACTTCACATATCTTCGAAGGATTTTTAGAATACTTTTCCAATATGCAAGTTTTAAAGATGATTTTTTCACTAAAATTTAGAGGTACAAGCCGGTTTTGAACCCGTGACCTCCCGTGCGGAAAGCAAGACCTTCAACATTCTTTAGAAATAAATAAATGTATTAAATAAACTCATTTACTTTATATTCTATATCATTTAATTATATTCCAGGGTCAGATCTTGGCTAACTTGAAGGCGATGGACTCTGACTGGTTCGGACAAAAATACCTCGGACGTCAAGGAAAGGTAAATAAATCATATTTTTCATGATTTTAATACAATTGTCGTTCTTCGCTTACAAATATAAAAACATTTTTTTTCATAATTTACATTGTAACTATATTAAAAGTAATCTTGACAATTATCAAGCCTTTTTGTTGATTTTTTTTAAGAAATAAATCATTTTTTAATTTTATTTAATTTTAATTATCATTTTATTTACATTTATTAATTTTGAACATCAAACATTAATGTATTAACTTTGCAATAAATCATAATTAATCGCGTTGATCTAAGAAATCAATTGTTGGATGATACTGTTAAACGAACGATACGATTGTAATTGTAGGAAATCAAATGCTGCCAGTGCAAAGAAAACTTCAGAACAACAAATTTATTAATAATACAAAAACTTAAAGCATAAAATATGACGCAATCTATATTTGTCAATGTTCACTCAAATTCGAAATTTAAAAAGCGCGCCAACATTACGTCTTATATTTAAAAAGTATGTTTACAATGAGGTTTTAATCATTCTTAATGAAACTATTTGTAGATGGCGCTTTAGTTGCATTTAGTCGCCTACAGTAATGTTAAACAATAGTTTTCACATTGTGATTTATTAACCACTCAACTGGGAACGTCACTATTCGCTAGATGGCGAAACTGGGGACTTCGTTCGGAATCAATACCGTGTTTGAACCCCTTTTTAAATACCATTTTTCCAATAAATTTTAATTTCGATTTTTAATTAAACCTTATACTTCAGTAAATCTTTATTATTAAATGACGCTGTATTGCATTTGCACCAAAAAAATAGTTTCTCCGTAAAATATAAGACGATTAAAAAATGTAAACAAAACAAGTTTTAGAACTGTGCTCAATTTTGGCTCCTCCCACAGACTTGGCAAAAGTAAACAAACCAATTTGGTCGCCGATCCCAGTTGAGTGGTTAATGTTATCCTACAATTGAACCGAGGTGACAAACACAGGGAGTCGTCTATGGTACTCACGATACAGGCTTGCCTAGTGTGAGTACCACTGTTAAACGACAGTAATGTCAATACCAACATGATTTTAGTATTAGAGTGTAATTTTGTAATTTATTTTATGTTTGTTTAATATGTATGCATGTTGGAAATAAATAATATTTGAATTTTTAAACTTTGCTGTGGACACACATATCGACAACTTAAAAATCAAGACATGTCCAATACAAAACACAAATAGAAGATTTACAATAGTTTTTTTGTGATTCTTTTAACTTGTGTAATTTGTATTGTGTGTAGGTTGGCAGCCCTGACCTGGACAAGTGGAACAAGTGGGGCGGATCTCTCTCCATCGGACATCCCTTCGCAGCCACCGGGGTAAACTATCACTGATTTATATTCAAATCAATCCTAAAATCTTCTGATCATGTCATAACTTGACTACAGCTGTGTCAATTTGGATAATTATTTTTATTGGAGTTAGTTTGGGTACAGTGGACTTATGGCCAAAAGGAGATCTCCTTGCTGGCGAGGTAGTGTATGGCGGTCAGACTGAAGTCCACTATAGTAGATTTCAGATGTCGTATATATGTGAAGATTTCTGCAAATGTCGTAACCGCGATTCAGGATCTCGCGCGCTATTATTGGTCGCCACAGTTGCTATTAACAGGATAAGGTTCTTATGAAAATACATGTACCAATGAAACAATAGGATTAAATTATTCGATTTTTAGTGTGGATCCATAATATGTACTTTCCCAACAATTATTAAAAAAAAACGGTCATTTAGTTTTTCTTATTCAATACAAACAAACAAAAAACACTACATAGTTACATCCAGTGCAAGTTATATAAAAACACTAGCTGACCCACGTAACTTCGTCTGCGTTACAAAGGGGTTCAAACAGTACTCGCATGGCCGTCGAGTACTGTTTGAGTACTATATTATTTTCGCGGCCCGCAGTGCCCCACATATTCATTGCGTTTTATACTCGTAATAACTTCTAAACGAAAAGTCCGATTGGAATAAAACAAAAAGTTATTTACTTCTACATTAATACTCTTGATAACAAAATACTTAATTTGGATAAGGATTAATATAACGATACTCATTTAACGTTAAATTCAATCTCGGGACGAAAAAATATTTTTCATAACCATAAAAGCGGTTATTGTGACTAAACTATGATAGTTAGATATATTTATATTCGATTATAATATTCGATTCAAAACTCGAATCGAATCTTCGAATTATTCGAAATTCGACGAATATTTGAAAAATTTCGAATAATTCGAAGTTTCGAATCCGAAATCTCGAATAGTATCGAATTTGACTACGACGATGCATCGGAAATAGGACAAGAATTTCTATTTTGTAGATAATATCTTGAATGGGCTAGATGTCAGATTTTGTGAAGTATATCGTGATATTATTTTTAAGAAAAGCACTTTTCTGTATCAGTGACGCAGTCGAAGTAGATCGGTTCACCTAGTTACTATACTTGTGTCCAGGTCCGCCTCGCCATGCACACGGCGCACCGCCTGGTCCGCGAGGACGGCCAGTTCGGCGTCATCTCGGCGTGCGCGGCCGGCGGGCAGGGCGTCGCCATGATCCTGGAGAGACACCCCGACGCTACCACCAACTAAACACCGGCGTCGTACTGGAACATCTCTCAAGATCTCTCTCTAAAGAACACACATGAGTGCAACGACCCGTGGCTGTCCACTGCTGGGCTCAGGTCTCCTCGGGATCAGACATAGTCTACCATTTACCGAAATTTACCAAAATTGAAAAAGTTGAATCCTAAAACATAAACTGTATTATTATTATTGTCATCATGCTACTCTAGTTAAAAAACAAAAATATATGTATATTATAATCGATATTATGAACCTATCAGGTCCTCACGATACAGGCTAGGCCTAGTGTGAGGGTCACTGCTAACTTTCTCTATAATAAGTGTGTAAACAATAAATAAATAAAATAAATAAACTTACCACGACGTTTATGAACCGATTTCATTAATTCTTTTTTTTAATAACATTTTTCAAAGGTGGTCCCGTGATAGGAAATCAGGGTTTGATAATAACTTACATAGTTTAGTCTGTAAAAAATATTACACATTGTGTCAAATCAAAATATTAAGAAACCATTTAACATTGAGATGTATCAGTATTCGACTTTACACAAAGAAATTATTAAAAAGAGTTTTCCAAGTAAAAGTTCATTTTTGTAACTTTTTAAACTGATAGCTAATCCAGTTTTTAAGGATATTTTATACTATAGTTGTGTAGTTACATTTCATAAAATCTCCGAAGAGATTACATTATTCATAAATAAAATTTTGTATTATCTAAAAAAATACTATTAAATAAATTTAATATTCAACAGCAACAGATGACCATAGACAACTTACGATATATTTATGGAACTGTTGAAAAATAACTGTTATACAGGGTGTATAAAAAGCACTTCCGAAAACGAAGACTGGTGGTAGTGATACCTGTGATGATAAGCCAGGACATCGGTCCGTTCAGACGATTTTTTTTTTCAAAAAGCTTAACATCCCAGATATCACTAGTACTAACACCAGCCTTAGTTTTCGGGAGTGGTATTTACACACCCTGTATTATTCTCGATTTAAAATATATATTGGGCTATTTTAAGAGTTGTTTACAAAAGGACTGCTTGAGATTTGTATAAACAAATTATGATTATTACTTCATTTGTTATTAGTTTGTTCGAGATATTTATTTTTCATGTTAGTTGTAAGTACTGTAATGCGATTAAACAATAAAAGTATTTATACAATTGTCTTGTTTTTATTCCTAACTCTTATCCTTAGAAGTCACTGTCGATTGATGCAATAAAAGTACAGGGTGTGATTTTTCGAATACTTGCAGGTTGCAAATAAAATTTGAAAAAAACTGAATAAAGTAGTATTTCTTTTCAAAATAAAATAATGTTTTCTTTGAGCAAAATTTGCATTATCTTCTTTTTTTTTTAGTTGGAGGAAATCACCGGATCCCCACCCGCGGGGTATGTGGGAGTTGAACCGCACTAAAACCTCCAACCGCTTACACTGTCCGAACCCAGTACGGGGTTATGAGGGGCGGCGCGACACGTTACGCCCACGGCATTCTTTCCCGTCGCACATATTTTTCCAGTAACGCCATTCTAAAAATGAAACTATTATATTTACTAAATGTAGAAATCTATGACAAAAAGTGGAGTTTTTTTTTCCGAATGGAGGTAGGTCTAGTAGAAACTTTGGCTTCCTGGAATCCATTCCGAAGTAAACAGAATTATGTAAACGACAGATAGCCGAACAAATTATTCATTTAAATATATAAAAAAAAAAAACAAATAAAATTAAATTATATTTTACGAAACTAATGAAAAAAGTAGAAGTAACAAACAGAAATAAAAAACTCTTTATAATGGCAGCCATTTATTTCCACCAACGCTTAGCCAAAAAAATGTCTTCCAATCTATATAATAATATATTAAACCTAGTTTACATAATATCCACCTCTTAGGTCGCTTTTAATACAAAAAATGGGAGATATGAAATTGCTCAAAACATAATTTTTCATATAATTTATCACCCTGTACAAACGAGATAATTTTGTTTATAAATAACACGAAATTTTACAATATTTTTGACCGACTTCCAAATAGGAGGAGGTATTCAATCCTCGATCCTTCTGAAGTGTAGTTTGAGTGGACCGATTTGAATGATTCTTGTGTCAGATGAAAGGTGATAGTCGTCATGTCCTTTTTAAAGATCGACCAAGTACTTTTGGATATGTGTTTAATAATGTTAATTTTTAACGGACAAGATATCAATGGGAGTCTTTATTTGATTACCTTTTATACCAAAATTCTTTAGTGCATACGGGCATTACACATTTAAGAGAAAAAAAAAATTGGTTGCCTGTAAAGTCGGTATACGGGCGAAAGTTTTACGTGACAACGACTCGGGCATGGTTAGCCCGCCTAAGAGCGAGAGAGACAGACATAAAAAGTGACGCGGCACGCGTGCCTCTCACTCGCTCTCATTGTGAGCGCATAACGTGAGCGGAGCGTAACGCAGTGAAGTGAAGTGTCACCCCCCAACACCAATTTATAACACGTTGTCACGACAAAAAATATCAAACTTCTCAAAAAATTGGCACACACGTTCCTACGACGTTGCTTTACGTGCCTATTACGGTCACAGAACTGTCATGGCACGCAAATCATTGTGCAACTACACGATTTTCAAACAACTTCACATCTCCGGAACACGATTAAAATTAAAACTGTACAACTGCGAACGAATCGACAACATTAAAACTAAAATAAGAAGAGATTATAAAATAATAATTATAAACAAATAATCATACATAATATTATGTATTGTAGAGGTCAAAATATAGTCTAAGAAAACAATGTTATGTGCTGTATAATGATCGCTCAATAATATTGACAATATTTCTCATTCTGGAGGCATTATCAGAACCAACTATATTATCTTGAAATCAATGTAATTTTACAAGATACGGTGTACCGAACAAAAAAATACATAATAGTGTCTCCAAAATCCCAAACGTCTTCAAAACGTCTTAAAATGTATTCAGTTCAAAATAATTTAAATCTTAAGCCAGATAATCATGTTTTACACTTTAGATGTGAAACTTATATTTTTTTTTAAACTTCTTGATTTTTGTACTGTTTATGTACCATTATTAGTTAGGGATGAAAATCTTTAGGTATTGTAATATCCGAATATAAAAAACCGACAATGAGTCGCTCGCACACGTTAGAAATATTGTCAATATTATTGATAATCATAATATAACAGCATAGTTATCATAAATGTCAAACGTCATCTTGACATAAGTCTTTATTAAAGACAGTTTACCCTCAAAACCGGAATGAAATATATTCGCAGAAAGAAAGTAACTCATAATGTGCCTCTTCTACTAAAATAATTTTGAAAACACCCTGTAGATGATTTTTGCTAAAAACCTATGATTTTTTTTGTCAATTTAAAATCCAATTTAGTATCATTGTTGTTCTTTTAGGTGTCTTTTCATTAAAATTGCGTTGAAACTCCAAATTATTGAGTTTAAGTAAATTTAATGCAAATTTTTACTTAATTTGTTTATATTTAATAAAAATATGACATCTACAGAGCGATTGATAAATCGAGATTTCGAACCAAAGTAGAGAATTTATGTTCAATTTTACAAACCCATCTATGAACAGAGTAAATTTCACAGAACTTATAAGCGAACTGAGAGTAATCGGTCATCACAAAGCTCCAGGCATCCTTTAGATTGGCTTCACTGTTCACGATGATGTTTCCTTATATTTAAGTTCCATGGGAATATCATGATTGTGTTATATCTATTTCGAATGAGGAGCTAACAAACATTTTTTTTTTTAATTATTTTACTAAAAAATCTGAGTTTACTCTTCTTATTTGAATTTTATTTTCTGAATGAATTGATTTCGATTGTTTTGTTTGAAATGTACTTCTTACTAAGTCAGCTCATATACATTTGATGGTCATCATCATCAGCCTGTAGACGTCCATTTGCCATTTGATGGTCTAATTGAGCTATTCAAAACCAGTCAGTCATATTTTTCATTTAATTGCAATTTTGTTTGGTAGTTTTGAAGTACTTCAATAATAAGTTTTAAAACATATTTTTTTTTAATATATTAAATAAACATTATTTATGTATGTTATTGTGTGATACAAATTGTTAGATACTTCAGCTAAAAACGTTTTTTTGGACTATTGTTGCTAACATCACAAAATGTGAGATTATCAATTTTATTATGCTAAATTAGGTTTCTAAGAAAACCTAAATTATTTAAAAGTCTTTGAAAGCAATTCTTATACTCAATTTCTTTTTTTTAATTCCAACATATTTTTGAAGCTTACACTTACCTACTTTTTGTACCACACAAAAAAATTGATAAACACAAGAAAAAATAATCTAAAATTAAAAACCTTTGACATAGTTACAAGTAAAATAAAAAGCATAATATAATATGCTATACTAGTAGTCTCTTTATATACAGGGTGGATCTGTAACTTTGGACAATCTGACGTGAGGTGAATGACCTGTCGAAGTACAACATAGCACCATTTTTTCAGATTCAGATTATCCACCCTGTATACAGGGTTTTCATAATATACTGTATTTACGACCATGATATTAAAAAAAGACTAACTGATCCAAAAAAAAGCGGTTCTAAGTTGTATTTCGACAGGACATTCAGACCACTTCAGCTAGTCCAAAGTTACAGATACACCCTGTATAACATATAAATACAATATAGTTTTATATTTATTTAGCCACATAATCATAATTATTAACTATTCGACATGTCAGTCCTCTGGCGCGAAGGTGAATTAATTTTTAATTAATTTTAGAGATTTTTTTGTGTATATCTCTCGTCCTGTAGGTAGGGTATATGAGAATCGAACCGCACTAAAACCGGTCGCACTCTGCGTTCGAACAGACCAGAACCTAGCAGTTATGAGAGACGGAACGACGCGTTACGCACTACGGTATTCTTTAACGCCGCGCCGCCATCTTTTATTATTTTTCAAAGTCCAAAATTTGTAATAAAATATTCTTTGATAACATTATGATTTTAATTTACTTTTTTATTAATGTATGTAGTAATCTTAAAATTACTATTTAACCAAGCCTTATGTCTTCAAAGTAATTCACCATCGGGACAGAAAATTTAAAAAAAAAAGTCAAAATATAACAGCGTTCTGTAAATCACATAATATAAGATATGTCTACATTATGTTATATTTATTATAGATTTTGAAGTATATTTATTAAGTCCTATTTAGCCGATATTTAAGATTTTTTTAACTCACGATTTTTTTAAGATTTTTGGAACGAAGTTCCTTATCGCGCGTTATCGAAATTGGGCTAGACGGAAATTCTTATGAAAAAGTTGTCACGACACTTGTTTCAGATGATTATCGCTAGATGCCGCTGTAATCAAAATCTTTTAAAACACGTTCCTTATCGCGCGTTACGTTAGGAAAAAAAAATAAGATATCTTTTAATCGAAAGGAACTTCGTTCTATTCGGGTGTCCCATGACACCTCTCAAGTTTTTTTATTTGGCTAATATAACTCAAAACAAACAACCTTCGCTATCTTTAATTGTTATTATTGCGTAGTTACAAAAAGGCAATTTTTGAGGTGAAATTTTAAAAGTAGAGGCACTGATTTTATTTAAAACTATATTAATAATAAAAATATTAATATGTACAGATTACATAACGTAAATATATATATTCTCTTTGACAATTATTAATCTATGCGTTTTAGTATATTTCATAACTCTAAGAGCATATATTATAATATTGCTTCTTATTGTACCATCCGTTTAGTTAATATAACGAGATAATCGCTAAAATATCGATTATAATAATCGATTGGAATCGATATTGTAATCGATTTTTATAAACATAAACAGCCGCTTTTATTAAACCAAATTTAAATTTAGAATCTTAGTCCCAATTTAACTTTGCTAAATAGCATCTTAGAACATATTTTAAGACGATCTTAAGAAAAAACCTTAACATTCATTTCAACAACCAAAGTTATTTTTTAACAAAACAAAATCGGTTCAACAATTTGTCATTCCGCGCTGTCAATTAAATTAAGTACAGCGACTGTCTATGGTTCACTTCACTCATAGTCTATGATATCAGCCGTCATAACGTCCAGCGTTCGTCCAACATTGGCCAACTGTTGGACGACGGTTGGCGCTACTGGAAGTCGGCCAACGATTGGCGCCAAGTCGCGTGGAAAGGAATGCGCAGTAACTTGAGTTTGGTGTTGGGCAATTGCGCTGACAAGAGACGTTGCAATGTTGGTAGTGGAAGGATTTCCACCTGGAAATGGAATTTTTTTTTTAGTGTTTATTAGGGTATAGATCTGATGGTAAATACAGTCGAACCTCGATAAGTTAAAGTCCAAGGGAAACGTGTGAAATGGGGGCTAGACGGAAATTCTTATGAAAAGTTGTCACGACACTTTTTTTGTTTTAGATGATTATCGCTTGAGTGGTTAATAGACGGTATCTAGTGTCTGGTGGACCGGCTCGAGGACGGGTGTACACTGGTGTCTATGGACGGTGTCTACGGTGTCTACGGGCTACCTGTGGCGGTCCGGCGACGTGCGGATGGTCGGCGGGGAGCCTGCAGCCCGGGACCGGCTCGAGGACGGGTGTACACTGGTGTCTATGGACGGTGTCTATGGACGGTGTCTACGGTGTCTACGGCCTACCTGTGGCGGTCCGGCGACGTGCGGATGGTCGGCGGGGAGCCTGCAGCCCGGGACCGGCTCGAGGACGGGTGTACACTGGTGTCTATGGACGGTGTCTACGGTGTCTACGGCCTACCTGTGGCGGTCCGGCGACGTGCGGATGGTCGGCGGGGAGCCTGCAGCCCGGGACCGGCTCGAGGACGGGTGTACACTGGTGTCTATGGACGGTGTCTATGGACGGTGTCTACGGTGTCTACGGCCTACCTGTGGCGGTCCGGCGACGTGCGGATGGTCGGCGGGGAGCCTGCAGCCCGGGACCGGCTCGAGGACGGGTGTACACTGGTGTCTATGGACGGTGTCTACGGTGTCTACGGCCTACCTGTGGCGGTCCGGCGACGTGCGGATGGTCGGCGGGGAGCCTGCAGCCCGGGACCGGCTCGAGGACGGGTGTACACTGGTGTCTATGGACGGTGTCTACGGCCTACCTGTGGCGGTCCGGCGACGTGCGGATGGTCGGCGGGGAGCCTGCAGCCCGGGACCGGCTCGAGGACGGGTGTACACTGGTGTCTATGGACGGTGTCTATGGACGGTGTCTACGGCCTACCTGTGGCGGTCCGGCGACGTGCGGATGGTCGGCGGGGAGCCTGCAGCCCGGGACCGGCTCGAGGACGGGTGTACACTGGTGTCTATGGACGGTGTCTATGGACGGTGTCTACGGTGTCTACGGGCTACCTGTGGCGGTCCGGCGACGTGCGGATGGTCGGCGGGGAGCCTGCAGCCCGGGACCGGCTCGAGGACGGGTGTACACTGGTGTCTATGGACGGTGTCTATGGACGGTGTCTACGGTGTCTACGGGCTACCTGTGGCGGTCCGGCGACGTGCGGATGGTCGGCGGGGAGCCTGCAGCCCGGGACCGGCTCGAGGACGGGTGTACACTGGTGTCTATGGACGGTGTCTATGGACGGTGTCTACGGTGTCTACGGGCTACCTGTGGCGGTCCGGCGACGTGCGGATGGTCGGCGGGGAGCCTGCAGCCCGGGACCGGCTCGAGGACGGGTGTACACTGGTGTCTATGGACGGTGTCTACGGTGTCTACGGGCTACCTGTGGCGGTCCGGCGACGTGCGGATGGTCGGCGGGGAGCCTGCAGCCCGGGACCGGCTCGAGGACGGGTGTACACTGGTGTCTATGGACGGTGTCTACGGTGTCTACGGGCTACCTGTGGCGGTCCGGCGACGTGCGGATGGTCGGCGGGGAGCCTGCAGCCCGGGACCGGCTCGAGGACGGGTGTACACTGGTGTCTATGGACGGTGTCTACGGTGTCTACGGGCTACCTGTGGCGGTCCGGCGACGTGCGGATGGTCGGCGGGGAGCCTGCAGCCCGGGACCGGCTCGAGGACGGGTGTACACTGGTGTCTATGGACGGTGTCTACGGTGTCTACGGGCTACCTGTGGCGGTCCGGCGACGTGCGGATGGTCGGCGGGGAGCCTGCAGCCCGGGACCGGCTCGAGGACGGGTGTACACTGGTGTCTATGGACGGTGTCTACGGTGTCTACGGGCTACCTGTGGCGGTCCGGCGACGTGCGGATGGTCGGCGGGGAGCCTGCAGCCCGGGACCGGCTCGAGGACGGGTGTACACTGGTGTCTATGGACGGTGTCTACGGTGTCTACGGGCTACCTGTGGCGGTCCGGCGACGTGCGGATGGTCGGCGGGGAGCCTGCAGCCCGGGACCGGCTTGAGGACGGGTATACACTCCCCCAGCTCCCGTCTCTTGGCGTCCCCCCCCTGCTCGCACTGGTCTATGAACAGCTCCGTCACTCGGAGCAGCTCTATGGTCACGCCCCACATCAGATGGGTCAGTGTGTCTTTCAGTCTTAAAACTCCGCTTAGGACCTGCAAGATAGGAGAAAACTTTAAATATAAGCTTTAAAGATCCTGGATTTATAGTCTATCTTATGTAGTACAGGAGTCCCTATGACCACCTTCCGACTCCATCATCAAATCAGCGCCATTTTGTCATATTATTGCATTGTCACGCGATATACATCTGCGTGCAAAATGACAGGTCAATCGGGAAGTTTGTCAAATTTAGCTTAGAAGCAAACCAATGCAAGTTAATATACAGGGCGTCCTAAAACTATGCGACATGAACGGGAAGTACCTTAAATATTAGAGATAGGATGTTTTGCTGAAACGAAATATTGTTTTATTTTTGATGTTCAGTAATACTGCATTCAAAGATTTTTCGTAAATTGTTCGCTTTGTATGAAAATCGAACTAACGAAATCGGCAAAAAACAACACCCTGTATTTTTATGATGCCAATCGAAAGAACAGTTAATTACGAATAATCTATACTAGAAAACATAGGGGGTGTCGCGACGGGAAAGTGTGCCGCAGTGCGTAACGCGTCGCGCCACCCCGCATAACCCCGTGCTGAGTTCTGGCCTCAGCCGGGGTTCGGACGCTGAGTGTGAGCGGTTGGAGGTTTTAGTGAGGTTCAACTCCCACATACCACACCCGCGGGGCGGGTAGGGTTACGGCGATTTACTCCAACTAAAAAAAAATAAAAAAAATAACAGTGTTTTATTTACCTGTTTATTGGTGGTAGCGGACTGTGAGACGTAAGTGGGTATTATGAGTAGTCTTTGGATATTTTTGCATTCAGCCAGGGCGTCGTCAAAACCGGGCTGAAAATAATACATCATATTTAGATAACTTTATATTCGTTGTTCTGTTTTACTGTGAGTCTTACATTTTGGAATGAAGTTCCTTATCGCGCGTTATCAAAAGGAGGCTAGACGGAAATTCTTATGAAAAAGTTGTCACGACACTTTTTTTTTGTTTTAGATGATTATCGCTAGATGGCGCTGTGATCAAATTATCTCTCTTAAAGAGAGAGAGTGACAGACATTTTAAACTAACTAATTATTATAACTTAAAGAAATAAAATTTTATTACAATTCCCTCACTAATTAATCGAAAGGAACTTCGTTCCATCCCTTCGGCCCTTGATACCTCTCAAGTTTTTTTTTTATTGTTTTCATTGTGGTCAAGTTAGGTTGCTTAATTCTATAATTACTTGTTGAAGGGATGTGTTAGTCGAACCGCATGAAACTCTCCTACCGATCCTACTCAGTGTTTGGATGTTCGCTGAGACTGGACTCTGGTCTGTGTTGTGCCTCGCTCGTGCTGCGTGCTGTGCTGCATGCTGCGTGCTGTACCTTGACGTCGACGTTGACGAACTCGAGGCTGGTGAGATGCGGCAGTGCGGCGAGAGTGCGCAGTGCGTGCTGCGTGCTGTGCTGCATGCTGCGTGCTGTACCTTGACGTCGACGTTGACGAACTCGAGGCTGGTGAGATGCGGCAGTGCGGCGAGAGTGCGCAGTGCGTGCTGCGTGCTGTGCTGCATGCTGCGTGCTGTACCTTGACGTCGACGTTGACGAACTCGAGGCTGGTGAGATGCGGCAGTGCGGCGAGAGTGCGCAGTGCGTGCTGCGTGCTGTGCTGCATGCTGCGTGCTGTACCTTGACGTCGACGTTGACGAACTCGAGGCTGGTGAGATGCGGCAGTGCGGCGAGAGTGCGCAGTGCGTGCTGCGTGCTGTGCTGCATGCTGCGTGCTGTACCTTGACGTCGACGTTGACGAACTCGAGGCTGGTGAGATGCGGCAGTGCGGCGAGAGTGCGCAGTGCGTGCTGCGTGCTGTGCTGCATGCTGCGTGCTGTACCTTGACGTCGACGTTGACGAACTCGAGGCTGGTGAGATGCGGCAGTGCGGCGAGAGTGCGCAGTGCGTGCTGCGTGCTGTGCTGCATGCTGCGTGCTGTACCTTGACGTCGACGTTGACGAACTCGAGGCTGGTGAGATGCGGCAGTGCGGCGAGAGTGCGCAGTGCGTGCTGCGTGCTGTGCTGCATGCTGCGTGCTGTACCTTGACGTCGACGTTGACGAACTCGAGGCTGGTGAGATGCGGCAGTGCGGCGAGAGTGCGCAGTGCGTGCTGCGTGCTGTGCTGCATGCTGCGTGCTGTACCTTGACGTCGACGTTGACGAGCTCGAGGCTGGTGAGGTGCGGCAGCGCGGCGAGTGCCCGCAGTGTGGGCGGCGCGGCTGCGTGCTGCGTGCCCCGCTCGAGGCGCAGTCTCCGGAGGCGGGTGAGTCGGCTCAGCGCGTGCGGGAACTCCGCCTTGAAAGTGCACTCGCCGAGCTCCAGCGACTCCAGCGCGGGGAGGGACGATACCACTTCACAGGCGCACCAACCCAATTCCTGATACACAACAATAAATTGTATAGCGCAAGTCACAAGTCGTTTAGTAATTATCATAGCGTACATTCGCGTCCACACGTTGTCCATCCAAATTCCTTGTTAAGTGTGAGAATAAACGACTATCGCTAGAATTCTGTTTATAACTACAAATTAGATACACCAAGCCATTAAAATTTCATATACAGGGTGGATCTGTAATTTTTGACCATCTGACGTGGAGTGAATGATCTGTCGAAATAAATCTTAGAATCACTTTTATTTTTAGGATAAACTTTTTTTTCTGACATTGTATGGGGTGTGTTGCGAACTACAATGTCATATCATTGAAAAAAAACAAATCTATTCTCAAAAAAAAGTGATACTATGCTGTACATTAACAGGTCATTCACTCCACGTCAGATGGTCCAAAGTTACAGATCCACCTTGTTTTTGATCGACTTTGACAGAAGGAGGAGGTACTCAATACGGCTGTATTTGTTTTTTTATGTTTGTTCCTCGATAACTTAAGTTTGGGTGAACCGATTTGAATGATTCTGGTGTCAGATGAAAGGCTGAACTTAGGTCCCATTTTTTCTAATACATCGAACAAATATTTTTGGATCTGTGTTTAACGACTTGCGATATGAACTGATTTTGACGATTGTTTTTTTGTTAGAAAGTAGAGATTTTGGGCATTATCTCACATAAACTTGATAGAGATCTGACTGGTAGTTTTTGTGTTATGCTTGAGAAATGGAAGCCGGTCGTTTTCAATACCCTACCTTGATAGAAGTGAGCGACAGATGCTGCAGACTGGTGAGCGCGGCTAGATGCGTCAGGTCGCGGGTCAGGCTGAGCCCGGCCATGCTCTTGAGGCGCAGCTCGTGCAGACGGGAGAGGGTGCCGAGCGGCGCGGGGTCCAGCTTGTTGTCGCGGATGGCGAGCGCGGCCAGGGAGCGCAGGCCGGGCAGCCCGAGGCACACGGCCTCCACGGCGCGCGCGGGGCAGCGGCATAGCTCTATCCTGGGAGATACAAAATATGTAAAAAAAATATGTAATAATGTTTGAAAAAATACTAATAAAAAGTACGCTTTTTTACTTTCGTTTTTTATTCAATAGAAATCTAATCAAAATCGGTTAAGTCTTTTCAGAGATCGCAACAGTCAAACAGATATTTGTTTATAAAAAAGCTACTATTTCAATATTATAAACACATCTATTTATTTAATATTAAAAACTTGCGAGGTGTCGTGGGACACCCGAATAGAACGAAGTTCCTTTCGATTAAAACATATCTTTTTTTTTCCTAACGTAACGCGCGATATAAACGTGTTTTAAAAGATTTTAATCACAGCGCCATCTAGCGATAATCATCTAAAACAAAAAAAGTGTGACATCTTTTCGTAAGATTTTTTTCGATCTAGCCCCCTTTCACAACGCGCGATAAGGAACTTCGCTCCAAAAAGATTGTATTTACCTTTCCAAAGTGTCGACAGTGCCTATATGTTCCGCGAACTGGTCCCAGAAGAGAGCGTCGTTCTGCGGTAACAGCATCTTGCGTAGATCCAGCCGTTTCGTTCCGTGACGTTTCAGAGCCGAACACAAGCCTGACCAGTCGCTGACCTGTGGAGTATTTGTACAAAGTCAAATCATTAATTTCAAAGTAGATGTGGACACACATACATTTTGAATGTCAAAAATAAAATCAAAAGTTCTACCACCAGTTCGCTAAAACTACGCCTCCGTCCTGAGAAGAACCGGCGCAAGAAACTCAGCGGGCATGTCTTTTTTTAAATTTAATATATTGATTTTTTTTTTTTAAATATTGTTTTACAATATTTTTGTTTTTAACTAATAATGATTTCACTACAAAAGTTAATTAGGACACGTTGTAAATTTTGAAGAATATGACTGTTGGTTAACTTGCACTGGATTTATCTTATAAATATTTTTAAACACATGTCTATCTTGTTGAGAAGTTCCTTCCGAATCCATCATCACACCAGCTCCATTTTGTCATGTTATTGCATTGTCACGCGATATACATCTGCGTGCAAAATGACAGCTCAATCGGAAACCGGGAAGTTTGTCTTCAACTTGCAAGATTACTTACATAGTTACATCCAGTGCAAGTTAAAGAAATTATTTTAAAATTAGTTTTTTGTCTGTCTGTCAAGACGTAATTAGCGTTTTGATTTGATAGTTTAAGAACCAAACTAAAATTAAAACATTTTTATACAAATAAACACTTTTGTAAAACATTTGACGTTGCCAAAAAAAATTGATGTTTAACATAAATTTGTTTAAAAACACAATTTTTTCACTTACACTATTACTAAACGGGTTCTTACCACAATTATTTTCAATTGAGCGGTCCCGATATTTCAGCACTGGTTCAAGCGCCATGATCACGGGAAGACTGAGGAACTGCGGGTAGGTCATTTAAGAGCAGACAAATCCGTCTACCCTCGCACTCGTTCGTTTGCCGGTACCACTGGAACTCGAACTCACATTTCGACATACCACACTGACAGTATCGGCTGCCGTCTCAAAACTAGATATTTATAAATGTGAGTTCGCAGTTCCTCAGTCTTCTCGTGATCATGGCGATTGAAACAGTGCCGAAATATCGGGATCGCTCAATTAAAAATAATCGTGGTAAGAAACCGTTTAGTAATAGCGCAAATTATTTAGATAACCGCGAGTGTTTAAAGACACTATTTTTTAATTACGTCACATCTTATAACATTAAATCAAACCTGAAAACAATTAATTTAATTAGTAAACTGAAATATTTCCAACTTACATGTGAATTTTTCATTCTAACATGTCTCCACAGCGCGGGCGTCGCAGCCAACTGTTTCCACAGCTTACAAACACGTGCGCTGTGTGCCAGGTCACGCATGCCGAGATATTGGAATATCTAAATGAGAAAAAGAAAGAAAATTCCTGTATAAGTAGGTGATTTTTTTGCTGAGGCCAGGACCCAGCACGGGGTTATGCGGGGTGTCGCAACGCGTTACGCACTGCGGCACACTTTCCCGTCGCGACACCCCCATAAGTAGGTGATATATAACGGCCCCTCATTGCCCTAGCATTACTGAGGTACAAGAGCGACGGTGACCGCTTACCATCAACAATCAACTATAATCAGGTGACGTCACGATTAGGTAAACAATATGAAATCGATGTTCTCTATTGGTTACGCCATGACACTTCTACATCTATACAGGGTGTTCCAAAACTATGCGACATAAACGGGAAGTACCTTAAATATAAGAGGTAGGATGTTTTGCTGAAACGAAAAAATATTTAATTTTTGATGTTTAGTAACACTGCATTCACAGATTTTTCGTAAATTGTTTGAAAATCGAACTAAAAAATCCGCAAAAATCAACACCCTGTATTTTTATGATGGCAATCGAAAGAACAGTTAATTACGAATAATCTTCGCTAACAAGCATAGTGTGTTAAACGATGTTTGTTAGCAAAGATTAACGGGTATGCACTGCTTATTAACATCGATAAAGTGCACGCCACTAATTCTACAGCTAAACAGTTTTCTTACCTGAACAACAACATTATAGTTCCTCTCCTGAGCGATATTGTAGAACGGCGTGAAGTGATCTGTGTCCGTGACGTCACTGCGCTTAGGACCGCGACGCCGAGGCGAATCGGGCGGAGGACTGGCGCCGTTCGTTAGACGATTGCGTTTTTTATCATCACTATAGAGAAGATAATCAATAATAATTATAAAACGAAAGAGGGTACTCAAACAATAAGTTTTTTTTTTGGCAGACGAGCCAACAGGCCACCTGATCGTAAGTGGTTACCGTCGCTCATGAACCTCTGCAATGTCAGGGGACATTCAGGGGTCGCTACCTACGACCTAACTTTAAGGACCCTCCTCAAGCCTCGTTTGAAGAAGTTAAAAAACAACAAAAACCAAACGACACTTTTCAATAATAGCACAAAAACTACCAGTCAAATCTTTTGTGAAATGTGTATAAGATAATGTCCTTAGTGTCTGATCTTTAACAAAAAACGACTCATCGAAATCGGTTCATATAAAAAATACGTAAAGCAAATCTTGTCCGTTTAAATGTACATTTTGACGTGACTACGTCTTATAAATTGGTTTGCCGGGTGACACTTCACTTCACTGCGTTACGCTCCGCTCACGTTATGCGCTCACAATGAGGGCGAGTGAGAGGCACGCGTGCCGCGTCACTTTTTATGTCTGTCTCTCTCGCTCTTAGGCGGGCTAACCATGCCCGAGTTGTTGTCACGTAAAACTTTCGCCCGTATACCGACTTTACAGGCAACCAATTTTTGAACACAGATCCAAAAGTACTTGTACGCTCTTAAAAATACCACGACGACCGTCACTTCTCATCTCGAGAATCATCCAAATCGGTCCAGCCAAACTAAAGTGGGGTAACAAAAAAAAACAAACGAATTGAGTATCTCCTTTTTGGAAGTCGGTCCAAAAATGGCACAAACACCAAAAAGAATCCGCTCTTTAACTTCTATTACAAAATTTCATCAAAAATACCTTAAAATATCAATAGTTCTTACCTTGTCATTGTTCAAATAATTTATTAATAAAATTAGAGTTTGATACATTCCATTTTTAGCCGAATATTATCTTCAACGCGTACTAAATAAAACTATAGCCGTCTCTTTAACTCTTTAAAAAAATCGACAGCGAAGAGCGAGATAATTGATAGGATAAATAAAATACAGTACAGGATATACAATTTTATGTCTTAAAATAAAGCTAATAGAGTTTTATTTAAATTACAAATTAAATGTCCATTTCGCTTGCGTTTTGGTCCAATTGATATATAGCTAAATCAACAAGTTTTTGACCTGAAAATAATATAAAATTAATTACTGTTAAGCCGAAGTAAAAAATACCGTCAAAATAGGTTCAAATAAAAAAAAAAGAAAAAAATAAACTATCTTACTACAAGAAAAAAAAAACTTCAGAGGTGTCAAGGGACACCCGGATGGAACGAAGTTCCTTTCGATTAATTAGTGAGGGAATTGTAATAAAATTTTATTTTTTTAGTTTTAACCAACTAATTATTATAACTTAAATAAAATATTTTGATCACAGCGCCATCTAGCATTATTCATATAAAACAAAATAAGGAACGTGTTTGAAAAGATTTTAATCACAGCGCCATCTAGCGATAATCATCTAAAACAAAAAAGTGTCGTGACAACTTTTTCACAAGAATTTCCGTCTTGCCCCCTTTCGATAACGCGCGATAAGGAACTTCGTTCCAAAAATGTATGTACAAACAGACACTTCAATTTAATTTACATGTATATCGAATTATTATTATTTGTCATACATTACACAGCCGGATACAAGGTCCTTGGTACAACTATAAATCGTCTTCCGTTTAGCAAGGCCAATGATTGTGGCAACGTAGCCCCTGCTTGGCCCCCGCGTGGGGGACCGGGGACCGCCGGGGGGCCAGCCTGTCCCCCTATAGGGGCTTGAGGGGCCGGCGGTTGAGTGTTAGCCCCTGATACGCTCCAGACGCGTTCACCTTCGGAACCACCGGCCGCCTGTTTATAAACATCTCGTGTATAGATCGCTAATAAAATATCTTTAAAATGGTTTTATATAGGGTGGGCCAACGTTTGCATTTTGAACTACTGTTTATTTAGAGAATGACAGCTCAATTTGTGTTCATAATTTAGTTAAAGGTTTGACATTTGCGAAATGGGACGTTTTCGGTTCGCCCAATAGGCAGAAGATCGTTTGGCCGAAGATGAGCATTTTTACCGAAAAATCGTCTTTTCAGATGAAGCCCATTTTCACCTCGGAGGCTATGTCAATAAGTAAAATTGACGCATCTGGGGGTCGGTAAATCCACACGTCATCATTGATAAGCCAATGCACCCACAAAGAGTTACGGTTTGGTGTGGGTTTTGGTTCGGCGGCATCATTGGACAATGAGCAAGGAGCCGCCGTTACGGTCAATGGCGAGCGTTACCGTGCCATGCTCAACGGATTTTTGTTTCCAAAAGTTGAAGAGTATGACATGGACGACATTTGGCTTCAACAGGATGGCGCAACATGCCACACATACAACATGACAGTCGAATTTTTGGAAAATGCAAATTATATGGCCCACCCCTTACATACAATTAAATCTAAGTCATTTAAATACAAGAACACCAATAAAAAAATGACATTATTCTAATGATACGACTAACCTTCATCCTCAGCAGTACTCGCTTGTCCTGCCTGGGCACGGGCACACGTCTGGGCACCGGAGCGGGCACATTACTACTCGCGACCCCAGACTTAGATACTATGGGTGGGGGGTCCAGCGGTGGTGGGGATGACTTTCTGCAGTTCTATTAGTATTTTTTTAAATAAAATATTTTTATTACAAAAATGAAGACGACCGACTTCCATTTCTCAAGCATTGCACAAAAACTACCAGTCAGATCTTTATCAAATTTATATGAGATAATGCTCAAAATTTCTGCTTTCTAACAAAAAAGTATCATCGAAATCGGTTCATACGAAAAGCAAATACACGCAAATCGTGAAACACAGATCTTGTTCGATCTTTAAAAAAAAAACAATGGGACCTAAGTTCAGCCATTACCTTTCATCTGACACCAGAATCATTCAAATCGGTCCACCCAAACTAAAGTTAACGAGGAACAAACATAAAAAAAATACAGACGAATTGAGTACCTCCTCATTTTTGGAAGTCGCTCAAAAGGTCACCACAACACCACCATTTTTGGTCACATTCCTTGTCCCCGTAATGAATCACTAACCTTGCACAGGAACGGTTGCGGCGGCTGTGTGTTCGTGTACCCCGCGCACACGGGATGGTACAGACACAGACACGCCGCGCACGAGAGCGAGGGCACGGCGCCGCGCCCGCACGACATCGAGCACGGCTGCACGAGCTGACGGCGAGGAGTCACCGACTGACTCTGCGCCTAGTCGAGGGGTCTTACTGTCGTATGAGCGATGTATGCAAGACAACTTTTTTTTTTATTGCCTTGTATGCAGACGAGCTAACGGGCCACCTGATCGTAAGCGGTTACCGTTGCTCATGGACCTCTGCAATGTCAACGGACACTGCGGGGCCGCTACCTACGGCCTACCTTTTAAGGACTTTCTTTAAGCCTCGTCAAACCTAACCTTCTCAAACAGTGTTTATTTCATAGGAGTAATTTAATTGGAATGTATTCTTAGATGGATGCAAGCGCGCTAAGTGTATCTTGGTATTATTATAAGGGTAAATTAATTGACACTATTTAAAGATCCTTCGAGCCGGATTAACCTAACTATCAATGTCAGAGTATGTTAACTAAAGCATCAGTTACACGACCTACATTAACCTAGTTAACCTAGACTCTGTGCCTAGTTCAAATATACAGGGTGGTTTTTTCAAACGCCAGAAGTACTCGAAATGATTTTAGCAAATTTGGTAAATGGAAACATTCCTTTCATTTGAAAAAGAAACAACTGCATTCATAGATTAAAAAAAAAAAGAAACTGTTACTCGGAAACCGAACCTAATACAATTCGGAGAAATCACATAATTTAAAGAAATAATTAATATTATTTTAGATTAACTTAGGCATTAGGCTATGCGAGCTAATTTAAACTATTTTACTGTTTTGTCTATTGTCAAAAAAACATCAATAACAACAAAAATACATCCTTTACGAATTACAACATCACATTAACCACTCAACTGGGATCGGCAACCAAATTGGTTTGTTTACTTTTGCCAAGTCTGTGGCAGGAGCCAAAATTGAGCACAGTTCAAAAACTTGTTTTGTTTACATTTTTTAATCGTCTCATATTTTACGGAGAAACTATATTTTCGCTGAAATGCAATACACCGTCATGTAATAATAAACATTAACTAAAATAAAAGGCTTAATTAAAAATTATTGGAAAAATTGTTTTTACAAAGATACTCAAACACGGTATTGATTCCGAACGAAGTCCCCAGTTTCGCCATCTAGCGAATAGTGACGTTCCCAGTTGAGTGGGTAAACTATAGTTCTTAATCACCTCTTATGTTATTATAGTTTAAAATTAAATAATCTCTCACCTGTGGTTCAGCGGTAGGCGTGGGTGTGGGTATCGCCGTCGTCCCCTGCGTGGCCCCCTGTGCGACCCCCGGGGGGGCGGGCGCGGCTGCGGGCGGGGGGCTGGCGGTGTCCCTGCCCCGGACACGCTACGCTCGTAACGGCTCAGTACCCGCGCATTGGAGGACCGATTGCACGTGTCAATCGAACCTCCTTGCTCTCTTAGCGTTATAGATCGATCAAGTTTTATGTAGATTATATTTGGAGAATGGTTTTTAAAGTCGTCAAACAAACAAAGCCATTTTTTTACAAGCTTTATATTAAATTGCACTGAATGTAACTATGTAAATTCGGATGGAATCTTGCAAATTAAAACAGGCTATTACGCACCAAGCTAATAAAACTATACATAAAATTATCATACTTTGATAGATTTACGAAAAACTAAGTGATTAATGTTGATTTCTACTCATAAAAACGCAAAATATATTTTATATTCCAATTTTAAAATTTGTGTTTTTTTATCTGTGCTTCGAATGTCAAAAACGCTATCCGCCATGATGGCTGTAATATGACGTCACCTCTACAGTAAACCCTTCAGCAAATCGTAGTGTTTACACTGTGTGTGCTGTTTACTCTGTGAGTGACGCAAAAGTGACGTTAGAAGATGGCGGTGCATTTGGCAACGTTTTTGCGCCAAATTTGAAATTGAAATTTGAAATGGCAAATTGTAGCCAAATTTGGTTAAAAAAAAATTGTTCTTTTTTTTTTGATAGGTTTTTATGAACAAAAGATTAAATTAAAATAGTAAAGAAAATGGGATGGAATAGCCTATTGTGTTGACATTTTGCACGCAGATGTATATCGCGTGAAAATGTAATATGACAAAATGGCGCTGATCTGATGATGGATTCGGAAGGTCATAGGAACTCTTGTGCTAAACAAGACAGACCCGTCGTGTTTGGGCTCGTTTCACTTGTTTTATTAGCAGGTACTCCACAAAAAATTCTAAATTGTTTTGATAAAATACAATTAATTTTATCTATCTTTTCAATACATATTTCCATAGAAAACTTGATCGACCTTCATTTCAAAAAAATACTTTTCAAAATGAAAAATTTCTTACCATTGATATTTTAGTTCTTGGGAATTCACTAAATTACTTTGTTTTGTGGAACGATTTCAGGAATGTATCAAACTTTAATTTAGATATATTTTTTAATCAAATTGAATAATAAATAGGAACTATAAGCAGTTTAAAATAATAAGTTCAATAAAAAAAAAACAAAGTGTGCTTTTAAATTTAAAAATAATACAGTTATATTGTCCTGTATTTGTAGAGTGATTGTTATTTAAAACTTCTTAAAATCCATTTGGTAAACCAATTCGATTTAAATCTAAGTTTTTTTTATCATATTTAAATTGAATATTTAGAGGAATTTAATTGTTAATTATAATAAAAGTTAATTGAAAAAAAAACTTGAGAGGTTACGGGACATCCGGATAGAACGAAGTTCCTTTCGATTAAAACGTATTTCATAAAAAATATTTCCTTTCGGAACATGTTTCAAAAGATTTTGATCACAGCGCCATCTAGCGATAATCATCTAAAACAAAAAAGTGTCGTGACAACTTTTCGTAAGAATTTTTTCCGTCTAGCTCCCTTTCGCAACGCGCGATAAGGAACTTCGTTCCAATAATCATTTAAATATTGTATAAATGACAAAGGCATGACTGATTTTCACTTTGTTTTTATACTGTTACTATACTTTTACAACATCATAAAGTTGTTGAAAGGTAAATGAGCTGAATCTTCTAAAAAAAAAAAAAAATTTTTTGTCCATATTTTTATCTTTGTCTATTTTATAATTGGAATAATCTAAATATTTTTCTATATAATTTTCAAAACAATTGCATTTTGTATTAAATTTTAACCTACCCGGTTTCTAAAAGCATACCTCGGTTTCTTCCAGGTTGCCGTGTTGTTGTTGTCGGCGCCGGGCGTGGTTGCTGGTTGCGGTTTCTTGGTTTGTTTCTTGGGTTCGACGGGGGACGGCACTGGTGTAGAACCGCTGAGTCTTGAACCGACTGACTTCACCTTTGATATAAGAAATTAAGGGGTAAGTAAAATTTGTTGAAATAAACAATTTGTTTTGGAATTAATTATTTATTATCAACGTTAATAATCTAAAATTATTATGCTTATTGATACCAGTTCGGAAAAAAATAATTATATCCACCTTCCTGAGAAGAACTAGCAAGAAACTCAGTGGGCGTGTCTTTTTTGTATTTTTTTTTCTAATGAAACACTTTTTATTATTCACAATTTCCACTTATTTTTGGAACGAAGTTCCTTATCGCGCGTTGTGAAAGGGGGCTAGACGGAAAAATTCATACGAAAAGTTGTCACGACACTTTTTTGTTTTAGATGATTATCATCGCTAGATGGCGCTGTGATCAAAATCTTTTAAAACACGTTCCTTATCGCGCGTTACGTTAAGAAAAAAAAATATAAGATATCTTTTAATCGAAAGGAACTTCGTTCTATTCGGGTGTCCCATGACACCTCTCAAGTTTTTTATAGAAATTCCGTTTTTGATATCTGGCTCAAAATATTATAATATTTAGTAAGCAGTTTTAATTTTCATCAAAATTGATGACTTTATTTTTAAAATTCTGAAGGGCAAACAAGGGGCGGCGCGACGGGAAGGAGTGCCTCGGGCGGAACGCGTCGCGCCGTCCCTCATAACCCCGTGCTGGGTTCTGGCCTCAGCCGGGGTTCGGACTCTGAGTGTGAGCGGTTGGAGGTTTTAGTGTGGTTCAACTCCCACATACCCCACCCGCGGGCGGGGATCCGGTGTTTTCCTCCAACTAAAAAAAAAAAAAAAAAAGAAGGGCAAACAAAAGAGCTTTATCCAATATATTAGTTGAAACATTAATTTGGTACATTATATTCATTACCTTGATCTTAGCAGGCGGTGAGGTCATGACAGGTTCAGGGCTGACTCCCTTAGGGGGCTTCGGTTTGGGCGTGCGCTTGCCTTCCGCGGGGGGCGGAGCGCTACACACCGGGGACTCCACGCGACGCATCATCTTAGCATCACTGTAGACAAGACAACATTAATCTATATACAGGGTGTCCCACTATGCGACATGAACGGGAAGTTCCTTAAATATTAGAGATAGGATGTTTTGTTGAAACGAAACATTAATTTTATTTTTAATGTTTAATATACATTCACAGATTTTTCGTAAATTTTTCATTTAGTCTGAAAATCCAACTAACAAAATCAACAAAAATCAACACCCTGTATTTTTATGATGCCAATCGAAGGAACAGTTAATTACGAGTAATCTTTGCTAACAAACATAGGGTCTTAAACAAAAGGAACAGTGTTAAACCCGTGATACAAGAATTTGAATACCTATAAAATGAAAAAAAAAATAAAACTTCAAAAGATCGGAATATAAAAAATCTTGAGAGGTGTCATGGCACCCCCGAATAGAACGAAATTCGATTAAAAGATATGGAACGTGTTTTAAAAGATTTTGATCACAGCGCCATCTAGCGATAATCATCTAAAACAAAAAAGTGTCGTGACAACTTTTCGTAAGATTTTTTCCGTCTAGCCCCCTTTCGATAACGCGTGATAAGGAACTTCGTTCCAATATCCTTAAATCGACATTGTTAATGCGTACCGTATAATTTCTCTCTCTGGATCATCAACGCCGAGCGGTTCCTTGAAGAATGAGAAGTTTTCCAAAGTCAGTCCTGTTCCCTTCAAATGCTCTGATACCTGTAATAAATGAAAACTCTTATAGATTCATGTAAATGTATTTAAATTAACATTTTTAAAAACAGATCCAAAAGTCCTTAAACGATCTATAAAAAAATGGGACTCGACAACGACTCATCTGTCATCTAACACAAGAATCATTCAAATCGGTCCAGCCAAACCAAAATGCCGTAACAAACATAAAAAACAGAATATCTTTTTTTACAAGCTTTATATTAACTTGCACTGGATGTAACTATGTAAGTTCGGGTGGAATCTTGCAAGTTAAATTTGACAAACTTCCCGATTTTGCACACAGATGTATATCGTGTGACAATGCACTAATATGATAAAATGGTGCTGATCTGATGATGGTTTCAGAAGGTGGTCTTAGGAACTGATGTACTAAATAATATAGACCCGTCGTGTTTGGGCTCATTGTCTTGGCTAGAACTACTGATACATGATGAACATTTTTTTTACGCACAAAAACCAATTTTGGTTCATTACTAACCTCTCTAGTGGACCTCAATTTCTTTCCTTGCGGCGTATAATAGTATATATCTGCGTTCTTCCTGTTATTGTCAGTTGTTGCTCTGTAAACCAGCTCCCTCTTCCAGCCCTTTTCTAACGGGACCCTTAGCACGGGCGAGGACATATCGACGGTGGCCCTGCGACGTTGGGCCGGGGATGAAGGGACGCTTATCTGTATGGAAAATATAGAGTTGGAATTACAAGACTGTAAAAAAAATGTAGTAAGTTTTTTAGGCATAAAAAAATTGGTTGCCTGTAAAGTCGGTATACGGGCGAAAGTTTTACATGACAACGACTCGGGCATGGTTAGCCCGCATAAGAGCGAGAGAGACAGACATAAAAAGTGTCGCGGCACGCGTGCCTCTCACTCGCTCTCATTGTGAGCGCATAACGTGAGCGGAGCGTAACGCAGTGAAGTGAAGTGTCACCCCCCAAACCAATTTATAACACGTTGTCACGTCAAAACGA
Organism: Trilocha varians; assembly: GCA_030269945.2. Lineage (NCBI taxonomy): Eukaryota > Metazoa > Arthropoda > Insecta > Lepidoptera > Bombycidae > Trilocha > Trilocha varians. Next base: position 785,305 of record AP028271.1, read on the forward strand.
AAATAAAATATGTCCTTTTTAGAAGTGTAATTTGTATGAATTTAGAACAAGTTTGCGCTATTGAGTTTGCCTTATGGGCACACTGCGGGGCGGCACGACGGGAAAGAGTGCCGATGGCGTACCGCGTCGCGTCGTCCTTCGTAACCCCGTGCTAGGTTCTGGCCTCAGCCGGGGTTCGGACGCTGAGTGTGAGCGGTTGGAGGTTTTAGTGCGGTTCAACTCCCACATACGCACATAGGATCCGGTAATTTCCTCCAACTAAAAAAAAGGCACACTGCACTGTTTGTTAGCATAGTTTTTGTTTTTCTTAAAATGTATATTTGTAAACGTGTATTGTGTGTTCATTAAAAAAAAAAAAATGTAAAAGAAATTAGAAATAATCAATATTTTAAAATTGTATTTTGTGCTTAGTGTGTATTGTAAAAATATTATTGTAATTAATTACAATTTTTTTTTTTAAACTATTACTAAGATGTTTATATGTAATAATGTCACAAGTCAAAATTTTTTATTTTTATATTGAATCTATTAAATGTAAATCACTTCTTGATTTTTAAAACAGTGTTTTTTTATTATTATTTATTTATTTTACTTTTTGACTTATGACAATTTTAAATATAAAGTTAAATACTAAAACATACTATCCGCACAACCGGAGTATGTATAATTCGCAAGACCTGTCAGAAAATAAAATATGTTATAATATTAGTAAGTTTTCTATAAATTGCATGCAATTTTGAGCAAAACAACAGCAAAAATTAGTATAGGACTATTCTTAAAAAGAGGCACAATACATTTTGGAACGAAGTTTTGGAACGAAGTTTTGGAACGAAGTTCCTTATCGCGCGTTATGGAAAGGGGGCTAGACGGAAAAAAATGTTACGAAAAGTTGTCACGACACTTTTTTTGTTTTAGATGATTATTGCTAGATGGCGCTGTGATCAAAATCTTTTAAAACACGTTCCTTATCGCGCGTTACGAAAGGAAATAATTTTTATGAGATACGTTTTAATCGAAAGGAACTTCGTTCTATCCGGATGTCCCGTGACCTATCAAGCTTTTTTTTAAATTTAGAAACCTCTTTTGTATTTTTTTTTTCAAATTTCAACCGTTTTATGATACTTTTAACTGTAAGATTTAATTGCTTTGTTAATTAAAATATTTATTTTAGTAACCTATGTATATTATTTATTATAAGCTGATATTGTTAATATCTCAAATACTTTATACTTACATCTGTGTTTTCGTCAGATCTTGACGAGAGAGCTGACGATGGCCGACTTCCATCTAAAATTGTAACATAAAATTCGTGAGATATAATATACAGGGTGGATCTGTAACTTTATACCAGCTGATGTGGGGTGAATGACTTATCGAAATACAAGAGCCATTTTTACTTTTGAAATCGATTAAACATATTGTTCTAAAAGGTAAACTGCTATCTTGTTTAAATTTACTTGAGATCTGACTAGTCATACTGGACATATTTCTGAGTGTATCACTATGTCGATTGATCCAATAATAGTACAGGGTGTGATTTTATGGATTATTTTTTAAATCTATGACTGCAATCCTTGTTTTCGAAAATAAAGAACAGTTCCCTGGAGTGTTTTAAAATTTCATCCTGTATATTTTATGGGATGAAGATAACGGAAGATCGAGGACATTTTACGCCGGCCTCATGTAATTTGGATAAGGTATAGCGAAAGAAAGATTAAAACCTAAACTTTAAGAAAAAAAAATAATAATTAAAATTTTAATGAGTTGAAATATAAATTTAATAACTTACCAGTGTCAGTTCTAGGTCGTTTTGAAGCTCGCGGAGGAGCGATGGGTGTAGCCATCACGTTCCTGAGAGGTGTCAGACTCTTGGTGGCTGCAGACACTTCCGCTTCCAGACGCTCTGATGATTAAAAACCACAGATATAGATCAATACATACTTTAAGAACCTGGATATCATGTAGCAGGAAAGTCTTAGATAAGACAAGTAAAATGCCCAAACACGATGGTCCATCTTGCTTGGCCCTATAGCAAGGTTTCTTATGATTTGGAAAGGGTTACGTTAATTTATAATCGGTGTGTTGATATATAAACTTCTCCGTTGTTGTAAAGAGTATACTAGTCATAGACATGACTTGTCATCTAGTCTTCTAAGATGGCTGTTGTTGGCTGTAGTACATAAAATATATGTAATAACTGATTTTATTAAAACTCATACTCTAATACGGTGTTTAAGGGTTGTGATAAAACCTGCATACCGGAAAAGTATTCTAAATATTCTTGGAAGATATGTGAAGTCCCCAATCGGCATTGGGCCAGCGTGGTGGACTATGCCTAATCCCTCTTCGGAGGAGACCTGAGCCCAGCAGTGGGCAGTAATGAGTTGTTACAGTACAGTACAGTTTAGGGGTTTAAAAAACTCTTGTATAGGTGATGGGTAATAGTTACCATACTGTAATTGCAATACCATAGTAGCACTTTTTAATACGACTGAGGTCATTTTAGGAGCAATTTTTTCTGAGTAATCCAGTCCATTTTTATGCTGAAGCTATTTTTTATGAATCTACTGTGTATGTTATTAAAGAACAAGGTCAACATTTACTTACAACTTCATAATTTAATGAAAAATTGCATCTATTTCAAGGTCACTTGTACAGGTATTAAGTTTTCATTATCATATTTTTCTACACACATATTTAAATGACTTATAGTTTAAAATAATTTACATTAAAATTATCTGTGCTATATGACTATTAAATGCAATTAAAATGAAAGTAAAATATGCTCAGTTTTCAAATGTTTTTGATAATAATAAAACTATATGGACAATAAAAATCACCATGTAGGCAGACGAGTCAACAGGCCTCCTGATTGTAGGTGGTTACTGTGGGTAATGAACCTCTGCAATGGCAGAACCCCTGAGGATACTGTCTGCCTGCTACCTATAATCTTTAACAATTCTCAACTCATTTGATGTACAAGATACAAAATAATAAAAACTCACCAACAACACGACCATATATTTCCATCTTCACATCCTCAAACGCATCAAAACCTTTAAATTCTTCGTTTTCATCACCAAAGGCAGTGGACGCTCTACGCTTGATGCCTTTATTGACTTCCGCTATTATATCCTCGAGTTTCTCTCCATCATTACTAATGTGATCCTCCGGTTCAGCTTTAGACACCGTATCAGAGTCAAATATGGTCTTTTCTTGGTCTACGTCCATTTCTGGAGTTTTAATGTCTGTTTCTACTTGAACTTGTAGTTCCGGTATTTTTTGTTGATTGTTTTCGGTAACATTTTCAGTTATTTCTGGGATACTGTCTGTTTTGTCATCTACGATTGATGGTTCTGTGGTGTGGTCTACTTCGGTATTTTGGTCCGTTTGTGTAGTGTCCGTTGGTTCCGTTGGAGAGCTTTGTATGGAATCCTCATCGATTCTAAGCTGTGCTTCTGTTGAGCTCTCTGTTAAAAAGAAAACATAATTTAGCAATGATTTTTGAAACTTGACTTAAATTGAGATGGTTAATACCAAAGTTACCAAAAAACACCAATTGATTTAAAAACTGATACAGCTTATAGTAGTTGTACAATAGAGGCGGCCTTATCGCTATAGCGATTTCTTCCAGGCAACCTTAGGGTATAGAAACTGAATGGAAAAGTTATATGTAGGCGGATTTACTAAAAGCATTTTTGTTTAAAATCCAAAATACCTATTATCATTACTGCAAACATGATAATAAGCTTCATGGGTCTATCCTTGAAATACTATAATAGAAAATAATATATAATCAGCTTGCAATATCCCCTGACCTTGCAGAGGCGAATAGAGTAGAGTAGTAGTACTCTCCATGAGTGGGTAACTACTCGCAATAAATTGGAATCTTCCCATATGGAAATTAAAAAGACAATACTTTCATGCATTTTCAATGGGTAAAATATCGGGACAACTCAATTAATTAAATCGATACCTCCCAGGTAAGTTGTTGTATCTCCAAAACTGCAAATCTTTTTGAAATTTCGTATTTAAATGTAATATAACTCAAAGAATTTCAAAAAGATGTAACAATAAATACAGATTTTGGTTCACTTTGAATCTTTGAAACGCTCTACTGTAAATTTGCAGTTTTGGAGATACAACAATTTACGTGGGAGGTATCGAAACATCTGGTAAGAACCGTTGAAAATGCATGAAAGTATTATAGAAAACCGCGAGTGTCTGAATAAGTTTAAAAAGACAAATTAATTAAACAGTTAATAAATATTGACAATTTCCGATGATTACACATTCGAAATGAAATTACGAGTATTTATGGTACTACTGCAGTATTTGACATATTTTTAATAACAAAAGTATTACGTGTATGTATTCCTATTTGGATGATCTACAGTAAGAGCTTAGGTACGTTTGGGTTTATTTCCGATGGGTAAAGATCTTAAATATCTTATTTCCGAGGTATTTCAGGACAACATTACTGACTAAACATCTTAAAGGATAATATTATGAAGAATATGCATTTATCTGCAAACCGTATACGGGTAGATTATATGTGATCCCTCTACTAAGGACATCCGAGTCCAGCAGTGGGCTATAATGGATACAGTACCAAATTCAATGATAAAAACCATTCACAGCGGTTATGAAACTATTGTTTTCTACTAGAATTTACTTTCACTTTTAAATTTCCAAATAAAATTAATGTTTTTTTCAAACAGCGGTTTTAGAAATTGTGTGGATCGTTATCACACAAAAACTATTACGAAAATTAAAACGGAAGTTCATATCGAAATTGTGGTTAGAAGTTGGTAATTAGCAAACTTAATGAATTCTCAATGTTAGTAATTTTAAGAAATTTTGTCCTAATCTATTTTTTAGAAGCACTAAACTCCATTTTCGTCAATTTAATACTAATATTACCGTTAAATTACTGTATTCTCGAATTACGAAGTTGAATAATAAAGTGAAAAGTGAAGCTAAGTATGTCATCAAAGTCATTTTTAGGTTATGTTTTACCATCTTGAGATATCGCTGGTTCTTCCACTTTTTCAGGCTCTGGTTGATCCTTCTCTGCTTCTTTAGGATCTAGAGAGGGTCCCACGTCACTGGGCACCTCCTCACTGCCCTCCGAAGCACCCTCAACTGTTACACCGTTATCAGTCATCGCCATTTCGTCCGACATTGTCACTTTAATATTTTAAACTTTACTCCGCCGTCAAATCGTAAATAAGCTCATAACACGAGGATTACGAAGACTTTTCTAGCCTTTAACAGAAAATTATCAGATAGCGCGCGTCACAAGAACGATTTCCCGCTATATTGGTCCAAAAAAAATTGAGCTTGGTTACGTACACGTAACATTTAAAAAGATGGTTTTGATTTGATATTTATGGTGGTAATATATGTCTTTATTAGTTTTGTAGTGAAACTGTGGAAGTTTGGCTTTTTTACGACGAATTATCAACGCAAAAACTTATTTTCAATGTAATTATCGAGCATAAACAACACGGTTGGTGGACGACGCCACATTCGTTGTCTATGATTGATTTTGACACTTAAATTAGGGCTACTAGATACATACGACAAAAAAACTGAATTCAATTAAAATAACCATTCATTTCATGCCGATTGTCGTGATTATGTATTAGTTTACTTTTAGCAAAAATTAACGAGTCAATTATTGTAAAACTTTTGAACACAAGCTCAAATGTTTAAAATGTTAGTGTATCCAAATGTGTACCAAAGAAATTACAGAAAATTAAATTCATTTTTATGCATGTGCATACAGAAATACATCAAACTCCATCATTTTTTCATAAGAAGTTTACAATTACTTTCATGAAATGGCTACAAGAAATCTGTTTTTTCTGAAAATTATTAAAGATTGGCAATACACGAACTGCATCATATTGTCTATGGAAATTACTAGAGTGGAACCAAAATTTCAAAAAATCGACTAATGTTCCCAGTTTAATCGACTTTTTTAGTCGATGTCAACATCGATTTGAAATGTAAAACTTAAAATCGTTATAAAACAAATAGAATCGAGTCACACACTGCAAAATGCTAGTTCCGGCAGTTTTCCTTTTATTTATATTTTTGTTCGACGAACGAGGCGCAATATTAAGTATGGATAAGGAACTTTAGAAAGAACAATTTTAAGATTTTTAACAGCTTATTATTAACTTGTACTGGATGTAGATACCTGAAATCTTGCAAGTTGAAATTGATCAATTTACTGATATCTGATAAAACACATAATTTTGTCCACTTAATATACATTTCCCGTTGCAATTAAAAATATGGTACGTACAGATAGAAAGTAGTCATAGGAATCAGACGCTCGTTTACTTTACTACTATGTGATATTCAAGATAGTAAAACCTTGTATGGTAGCTTTTATAAGTTTACTAGCTGGCCCACACCACTTCGTCTACGTCACATAAGGAAATTTTCTCACCGTTTAAACCCTCCCTGGACCTCTACGAATATTTCAAGATTAAAATAAGCCAAATCGGTTCAGTCGTTCTCGAGTTTTAGCGAGACTAACGAACAGCAATTCATTTTTATATATAAGACTAGCTGACTCGCGCAACTACGTCTGCGCCGAAAAAAAAATTTAGGGGTGGACTACCCCTAACATTTAGGGGATGAAAAATAGATGTTGGCCGATTCTCATAGGTACCGGATAAGCACAAAAAATTTCATCAAAATCGGTCGAGCCTTTTCGGAGGAGTTCAAGTTCGAACACCGTGACACGACAATTTTATATATTAGATTAAACCTTCCCTGGACTTCTACGAATATTTCAAGATTAAAATAAGCCAAATCGGTTCAGTCGTTCTCGAGTTTTAGCGAGACTAACGAACAGCAACTCATTTTTATATATAAGAAGATCTAATCTAATATTATATATTAAAGATCGATGCTGGCACATCGTGTTGCAATTCAACATTCAAGAAAATCTTTTGATATAGCGACCGCCTTATATTTAAACCTACAATTTTTTTTTGCCAAACAAATGAGCTTACAGTCTACCTGATGGTAAGCGGTTTCTGTCGCTCATAAACCTCTGCAAAGCCATAGCATTATTTATAACCTACTTTTAAGGGAGCTTTTCATAAACCTCGTTTAAAGAGGGATGTGTCATAGCACTCCGGGAACACCGCGGACGGAAATCCATTCAAAAAACTGTTTTGTATGTAATAAAGACCATACTACGACGAAATCTTTGTTAGACATTGAGAAACACAAGAAATGAGTTATTACAATAGAGTTGAATTAACTTTAACCCTTAAATGGACAATTTTTGTTTCAAGTTTTAAAAAATATATTTGTGTAATGGACATGTATTACTGTCTAGGAAAAATGAGTAAAAAAAACTAGATATGAATTTACTATGATTTTTTTTTGAAGTACAAAATTCGTTCAGAAATAAGAACTAGCTGTAAAAATTAACAAAAAAATTAAAAGAAGCTTAATTTTATCGGTGAAGTTTAGTATGTTGTTTAAAAACAACATTGTCCATTTAAGGGTTAATAAAACCATACACAAAACGAGTTCATAAATAAAACACAACATAAAAATAAAATCATTTATTTCTTTCTCCTGCCACCGCTTTTCGGGGCCGTCGGTTTACCGAAAGTTTTGCCTTGGGGTCCTTTACCCTGTTTACCTTTCTGAGGGCCTTTACCTTTTTGGGGGCCTTTACCCTTTTGAGGACCTTTACCCTTCTGACCTTTATTAAATTTGCCTTTTTGCACCAAATTGGCGTCATATCTTAGACGTTTGGTAGCCTGTTTTGAAGTGTCAGTAAGATCAACTGCGAAGTTGGTCTGTTTCTTTTTAGATTTGTTTATTTGTTTGTTTCTTTGCGTTTCGACGTGTTCTTCGTTGTCTATGGCTCGTATACGACGTTGTTTTTTGTTGCGTTTCGCTAAACGGGATTGTAGTAGAGCGACCTATGGAACAAAGTAATATTGAAATTTGAGCGTTCTAAAAATTGTTAAAAGTTTAATACTGAGATGGATCAAAATAGAATAAAATATCTAAAATGTTAAACATTGCTTAATAAATTTAGATCTCAGAAAGCAAAGTGCTTCTTATATTCTATACTAATATTATAAAAAAAAATTCAAGACATAGCACTTTTAACAATAGGGGTGACGGCTTCAGATTATCGAGTATGTGGAATCCAGAACACGACAGTCACTCGCGGGTTCATGCGAACGAGAGTCTTGTAGATACAGTGAGTGTGGTGTGTTGTGATGTGAGTTCGAGTTCCAGTGGTACTACCCAAAAGCGAACGAGTGCGAGGGTAGACAGATTTGTTTGCTCTTAAATCGACCCGCAGTATCCAGTCTTCTCGTGATCATGACGTTTGCAACAACAACGAAATATCGAGACAACTCAATTAATTAAATATCGCGGTAAGAACCCGTTGAAAATGCATGAAAGTATTATAGAAAACCGCGAGTTTCTGAATAAGTTTATTATAAAAAAGGCTTAAGAAAGGTTTCAAAAATTATTTCTGTTAGTAAGTTCATTTATCGAGGAAGGCTATAGGATATATTGTTTCCCTTTGTGACGCAGACGAAGTTGGGCGGGCCAGCTAGTTCGTATATAAAATAGCAATAAATCTTACCTTTTCGACTTCTCTTCTCGCCCGTTCTTCTGCTGTATCTTTTGGCGCGTTCTTTTTTACTTTTTTCTTTTTATTTGGCGAAGAATCATCGTCAGAATCGTCATCATGTTTCCTTTTCTTAGGTTTACCTTTTTTCTTGTCTTCTATAAGGAAAAATAATATAATTAAGTAAAATGTATTTTTACATTATACAGGGTGTCCCAGAACTGTGCGACATAAATGGGAAGGAAATATTAGAGACGTTTTTCTGAATAAATTTTGGTTTATCTGAAAATCGAACTAACAAAATCGGAAAAAAATAATGTTTTTATGATGTCAATCGAAAAAAAAATAATTTAGAATAATCCCTCGAAACAAACATGGGATAAAGGAAATGAATAATGTGATTTTTTTTTAACTTTAATTTCGTCATTTCCGACATTCACCGTGTTCGTTGAACTAAAGCTACTAATATTATCATTCAAAAGATATTTTTTTTAAATACAAGCTTTTAATATCTTGGATATCATGTAGCAGTAGACGTAAAACGAGTCCAAACACATCTATCTTGTTTAGTACAGGAGTTCCTATGACCACCTTCCAAATCCATCATCAGATCAGCGCCATTTTGTCATATTATTACATTGTCACGCGATATACATCTGCGTGCAAAATGTCAGCACAACCAAAAAAAATTACAAATTTAACTCTCAAGATTCCACCCGAACTTACATAGTTACATCCAGTGCAAGTTAATATAAAGCTTGTAAAGCATACCTTTCCCGACATGTTTAGTTAGCGCCAGTCTCTCTTTCTCTTCTTTCTTCTCCTTATAAGTCTGGAACCACTCCCTCTGCCTCTGAGGTTCGTGTTTGGGTCCCTCCGTTGACTCCTTCTTGAGAGCTCCCTCTAATTTAGATGTCTGCTTCTCCATTTTATTCATTTGTTTCTCTGCGTATTCTTCATCTAAGATTGCGGCTGTGAAAAAAAAATACGGAAAAACTTGATCATGATGTCTGAAATCCAAGATGGCCGTCATCACAAAATGGCGGGTTAGTTTTTTTTTATTATTTATATTTTGGTTTCAAACGTTTTTAGCGATGTAGATTATCAAAAAATACAATAGTAATTTACTAGAATTTTTTAGTTCACTCAAAAAATTAAATAGTACCACACACCAATTTTTTTTTTATAAGAAAGAACTATCTAAAAGCAGCTTAATTAAGCAATATTTTTAAAATATCACCTCTTATTATTAAATCTATTTAATAACTTACTAATTTCTGGTTCCAACTTGACGAGCTTGTCTCTATATTTGGCGACGATGTCGGGCGGTATCTGTCGCGATTTGACCGGTTTAGTTGCTCGTTTTACGATGGTTTTGACTAGGTTCCTCTCGCCCTCCCCGGCTAGAGACACCGAGACTCCGGCACGACCAGCCCTGGCCGTTCTACCTACCTGGAGATAGATTTATAATTGTAAACACGATACAGGCCAGGCCTAGTGTGAGGGCCACTGGAAACATATTATTTGTATATAGTTTTTGCGGGTAGACATTAATGCAACAACATTATCTCTGTTTTATAATTTGATTTAAAATACGTTTTTTCACTATTTTTGCCAACCAAGTGTTTTAAATCTGTGTAATAACAAGTGATAAAGTTCTGGAAACATTTGCAACACCGAACTTCATGGAGAAATGAAAATAGCATACCTACGATCGATTTCCTGATCGACTTTGAATATGAATATCGGAGGTGCACCAAGTAAGAATAGTTATTACAGAATAAATTAGACTACAACAATAACAAGCAGAATATAATATTATATGTTACATTACTCACAAACAGAAACTGAACAAATAATAACGAAAAACATTAATAGCATCTGATATATGAGTGATTTGCTCTTGACGCTCATCAGGCGCTCGACTTGGCTTGATAGTGATAGTCTCATTTGCTCATAGGAATCATTCAGTATATTGGTTTGATCTTTGATTGATGCATTAAGATGTCAGAAAATATTACTTTTCGGAAAATTCGATCATCAACATCGTTAAATGACCTATTCGAAGCCTCAATATTAAACTCAACGGCCTTAAGCCTACCCGATACTACACTAGAGGATAATACGATCAAATCAGAATTACAGCATCAAATACAACAACTGAAATCCCAGTTACAATCAGCCCATACAGAGATAGATAACCTCAACATAGAAAATCGTTTCTTACTAAATGAATTGGATAAACACAAAAAAATCATACAAAATTATAAGATTATAGGTAAAATAGATCACTGTATTACCCCATTACGGAAAAGATCCAGAAAACTATATGAACCTACAAATACACAAATTACACAAATAAACCAAGACAATGAACTCATTTCTCCGTGTCTTAGGGTTACGAATAGTATATTATCGCATAACATATCAGACACAGTTAAGACTCCTCTAAAGACTGACGAAAACTGCAATTCTTTAATAGACAAGCAAAATGACGACATAATTGAAAATGAATTAACAAATACTAATAAAACATTAACTGAGACAAAGATGCCAAAAAGAAAAGTAATGATTCTTGCAGACCAGCAGGGTCGTGGTGTGCGTGAGATACTACAGGAACTTACGGGATCCGAATTTCAGGTGTCGTCCTTCTGGAAACCAGGAGCCAGATTAGGCGATACCCTGAACTCATTCAAATCTAGAATAAAAACATTGACACTAAATGATTATGTTGTAATAATGACAGGCACAAACGATACCAACCCTTTTGAATTACAATCACACTTGATTGACTTCTTACAAACAAAGTCAAATACAAACATCATTATCTGTGAAATTCCTTACAATAAATCACTTAATGAAAGAAAGTTAAATTATGAAATGAGGTACATATCTAACAAATACACGAATGCTACATATTTGAACCTAAACTACAATAAATATATCCCTAAAGGTAAAAAATTTCCAATAAGTTTAAGTCGTCATCTATTACGAGAAGTATTGAGAATTCGGAATCATAAAATCTATAATGATTACTGTAAGGCTTTAAACAACATAAAGAAAGACAATGAACTAGACGACATCAGAAGAAAGGTCTTGGTTGATAAAAATACTCAAACTGAATTCCATAATAACAGTCAACTCAACACCAATAACGATAATACTGACATTAATCCAGTTGAGGTTAACAACGGGTTTTTTCGAGTACCAGGAAATTAACATTCTACATCAGAATATAAACGGACTTTTAAATAAATCAGATCTATTAGCAATACAAATTGAAGAAATGAAAACTCAACAATTTCCACTGGAAGTCATATGTATTACTGAACATAATATGATCACTGATGACATCACACATTTTTCTGTTCCTGGATACAAATTAGCAACTTATTTTACCAGAAATAAAAGAAGAGGCGGAGCATGCATTTTGTTGAAGTCTTTTATTAGTTTTACAGTTATTGATCATGTTAATAGTAAAGCTTTAATGAACTATATTGAATGTTGTGGTATAGAATTAATTGATCACCAAATAATTATTATATGTGTGTATCGTCCACCTAGGTATAATAGAATTGCATTAAATATATTTTTTGATAGGTTGGATGAGATACTTAAATACCTTTCTAATTTAAAACGTAAAATTGTTCTGTGTGGTGATTTCAATATAAACTTTTTAAAAATGAACAAAGACGTAGACGAATTCAAAAATTTATTGTTAACTTATAATCTAAAATTGGGAATAAACAAACCAACACGGCTGATTAGTGAAACATGTATTGATAATATTTTTTATAATATTGATGATTGTAAAGTCAAAATTTTAGATTTAACACTATCGGACCATACAGCCCAACTATTAAATTGTCCAGTCAAGAAAAGCCGTGTCATCAACTATTGGTTTATAGATAAACGAGATTTGAGTTTAGAAAATATAAATAAGTTTCGAGAGTGTTTGTTGAACTTTAAATTTGCTGATGTTTATTCATTTAAATGCGCTGATACGGCATTTAATAGTTTCTATGACTCATTTAAACTATTCTATGATTTGTGTTTTCCTATTATGAGAGTAAAAAAATATTCTAACAAAAAAAATCGTTGGATAACTAAGGGTATTAAAGCATGCTCGAAACGTAAACGTCAGCTATTATGGGAATACCGCAAGAAAAACGATAAAAATATTAAAAATCAGTTGTATGATTATTCAAAAAGACTAAAAAAAATTATAAAGTTAACAAAACAATCACAAAATAACTATTTTATTCAAACAAACAAAAATAAGTCGAGAGCAATTTGGAAAATCATAAAAAACTCTAACAACACTGTTCCTGTAAGACAACATATATCAACTTTATCGGTTGAGGGAAAACAACTGACAGAACCTACAGATATTTGTGAAGCTTTTAACAATCACTTTATAGAACAAGTCAAAGTGCTCAGTGATATTAATTTCAGGAGAATTCCTCATAATAACCCCAACTCTATGTTTCTAAAACCGACAACACCCGAGGACGTGGAGTCTGTTATCAAGTCACTTAAAAACACAAAGTGTACTGGCTATGATGATATTGATACCTCAATAATAAAGTCTGTCTCTTCTACCTTATCCCCAGTCCTTAGTTTCATCTTCAATTTGTGTATTGAAAACGGTGTGTTTCCAGATAAATTAAAGGTTTCGGTGGTAATACCTGTTTTTAAAAAAGAAAATAAAAGTAACTTAAATAACTACAGACCCATAGCACTCTTATCTGTCTTCTCAAAAATATTTGAGAAAATAATTTATACTCGTATTAGCGACTATTTAGAATCCTTCAACATATTAGTTCAAGAACAAAAAGGGTTCAGAAATAATAAAAACATCAACATGGCAATCTTTGACTTCTTACAACATGTAATGTCTAATATAGATAAGAAAAAACTAGTCTCGGTCATTTATATGGACATGACTAAAGCTTTCGATTACGTTAATCATGAAATACTTCTCGAAAAATTGAATGGCTATGGAATACGGGGTAATGTGTTTAAATTAATTAAATCCTATTTGACAAACAGAAAACAGATGACAAAGATTACTAAACTAGAACCGACTAAACTGAAAGAATTTACTTATTATTCTAGACTTCGAACTGTAGTACATGGAGTTCCGCAAGGGAGTGTTCTGGGACCACTCCTCTTCTTACTATACATAAATGATATGCCGAGTGTATGTAATCAACCCATGATATTATTTGCAGATGACAGTACAATGATTGTTATATCAGAACGACTTGACATTAAAGGACATGAAGCCAATATGAACTATAATCTAGACAGAATAATAACCTGGCTCCAAGACAACAAACTTTGTATTAATTTAGGAAAGACCAATATTATGACATTCAATAAGATTAATAATAAAACCATAACACCGGCCTTACGCTACAACAACATAAACATTGAGAACACTAAATTGACTAAATTTCTAGGTTTATATGTAGACGATAATCTTGATTGGAAGAATCATGTGGAAAAACTTTGTAACAATCTAAGTAGAATTTCATACTCGTTACTGATGCTGCGAAAAGTAGCAAAGCTTGAAACCTGCCTCACAGCATACCATGGTTATGCTAATTCCCTTTTAAGATACGGTATTATGTTTTGGGGCAACTCAGAGAATAGCAAACATGTGTTCGTTGCTCAAAAAAGATGCATTCGCGCAATAACCGGCTTAAAGAGAAGAGACTCGTGCAGATCCACTTTTAAGAACTTACGCTTGCTCACATTGCCATCTTTATACATTTTGGAAGTCTCATTATTTGTCAAATCCAATACGCATCTATTTGAATTTCAAACAAGAGAACGAATAAAAGATCAATTAAGGACAAGACCATCTAGGACGAAACTTTTTCGCTCAAGTGTCTTCTGTATGGCGTCTAACATCTATAATAGTATCCCAAAAGATATCCGTGACGAAAGCAATTATTTTATATTTAAACGAAAACTTACAGAACTATTATTGAACAAAACATACTATAGCTTGAATGAGTTCATAGTGAGATAATTTAATCTAATAAATAATAATATCAGTAGTTGTATGATAATTAACAAATAAAATAATAATAAATATATATAAATACATCAAAAGTATAGATGACATTACAATAGGATATTTTAAGAAATTTGTTTGTTTTAGAATTTAAGTTATAAAATATGATTTGTATGCTCGACAGAGCTGATTACAGCTGAACAAATATGTAAATCAGAATAACATCTTATGTAATAACCTGTATATCACAAATAAATGAATTGAATTGAATTGAATATAATAGTTTTGTTAAACGAAAGTGATGTTACGGTATTGTTAGAAAATGTACTTTCTCTTTTGTATTTATACTCTCATTTAACTTTATTACAAAGTCATATTTTCATGTGTAAACAAATAATAAATAAAAAAAATAATTAAAAAAAACATATCATTTAAAATAATTATCGTGGTAAGAATTACGCAACTTTACAAAAAAACACGAACAAACTCATGTTTTTGAATAAAAAATTACAAACATTTTAAAAATGTGTGGATCCGTTTCCGATCCGACCAAGTTTTCAGCTTGCCTCAAATACCCACCCAAAAATGGTACTAGCTCTCGGGCCATTCACTATATAACCACTCAACTGGGATCGGCAACAAAATTGGTTTGTTTACTTTTGCCAAGTCTGTGGCAGGAGCCAGAATTGAGCACTAGAACTGTGCTTGAGCACGATGTGACGTTAGTCCTTGTTCTGTTTACATTTTATTGCCATCTCATATTTTACGGAGATGATATAATTTTTGCCCAAAATGTAATATCTGTACCAACCCATTACTGCCCACTGTTGGGCTCAGGTCTCCTCAGAAGAGGCATAGTCCACCACGCTTGCCCAGTGCGGATTGGGGACTTCACATATCTTCAAAGGATTTTTAGAACCCCTCTCCGACATGCAGGTTTCCTCACGATGTTTTCCTTCACCGTTTTTAGCCAGTGGTGTTGTGAAAAATTGCATATAAATCTTTTTCACATTTAGATTTAGAGGTACAAGCCACTCGGCCACCACGACTTTTTAATGTAATACAACGTAGTTTAATTCAAAATCTAATTCAAAATGTTATGGAAACATTTTTAAAAGATAGTCAAACCAGCTGGTGGAGCCATTTAGCGAAAATTCATCACCCAGTCGAGTGATTAAGGTTCCTTCAGTCTTAGAACACCCTGTATAATCATAAACTCTATTTCTAAAACTCACCCTGTGTATATAATGTTCCAAAGTGGCCGGTAAAGTGAAGTTAATGACAGTATTAACGCCAGGTATGTCCAGTCCCCTGGCGGCCACGTCGGTGGCCACCAACACGTCGGCCTGGTGTTCACGGAACCGTTTCAATGAGTCTAAACGTTGTGGCTGGTTTAAAGCGCCGTGTAATTCGGCTACCTGTTAGTTTTAAAGTTTAATTTTGAGTGCAATCATAGAATTATTACATCTGGATTCAAGATCATAAATAGTGATGAGTTACATTGGTCTTGGTCTTGCAAAAAAGGAAGACCTAGACTATACGCAAGACTAAACCAAATTTTTTTTTCACAGTAATTAAATGAGATAAAATATTTTTAACAACGTCAACATATCGCACCCCCGGTGCGACACTGTCACATATGCAAAAATGTAGTTTTTCAGGAGAAGCAATTAAACTTTGACACCTCAGAAAACAATAATACACATCATAATATATAGATGAGATGAAAAGCTTATTTGAACATTGACATTATTCATTGAATAATGTCAACTTTTAACTTTACTTTTGGATAAATATTAATCACTTTATAGTGTAAAAAATATACTAAGTTTACCATTATTTAATTCTTCCAACCCCCTCAGAAGTGACGTAGGTCTAACGAAAAATTATAACTGTAGTTATGTCACAATGAGATAACCCTTTCACGTCCAAGGGAAATATTTTTCCCTTTTACAAAAATCGTTACTATTATTGAATAATATATTTTTTTAATGAATGTCAAACATTACGTACATAAAGGTTGTTTTAAAATGTTTCATATGAAATTTCTACACCCTACTATGTTTTTCTAGTGATATCTCTTACTTTACAGAATAACTTAAATATTGTGTATGTTTAGTGTCAGCCATCTTATGGTCCTGAAAGGGTTAAAAAGAAAACAAGAACATATTGTTTACTAAGTTTACTATACTGTTATCGCACCAAGTAAAGGGTACCCCCCTAGGATCATTTTTAGATATTTAACTCATTTTTGCATTTTTAGCAAAAGTAACAGTGTCGCACCGAGGGTGCGATATGCTTTTCTTGGAACAATATTAGTGGGCATGTCGAATTGTTAGTTTTTACTAGTAGAGGAGCAAAATTGGTCTTGGTCTTGCAAAAATCTTGATTTTTTGACCAAGACCAGGACAAGACCAAGACTAGGTAAGTAAGACCAAAACCAAAAACGAGACCAGACAGATTTGAGCAAGACCAAGACTGAACAAGCAAGACCGAGACTGCAAGTCTCTCTCTCTGCAAATTCTCGAGTCTTGGTCTTGCTTTGCGCATCACTAATCATAAACAATTGGTTGTGTGGGTGGTTGAAATAAAGTAAGGTAAATATTGCATTCCGAAATTCGTGTATAAAAAAGAATCGTGAAAATCGGTTCACCTAGAAAAGAAATACACGCAAAAATGGACAGCAAATCGTGAAACATTGTCCGTTAAACATACATAATAAAACACAGATCCAAAGGTACTTGTTCAATCGTAAAAAAATCCACGACAGCCATCACCTTTAGTCTAATAAACCTAATTCAAATCAGTCAGATCAGCAGACTTGTCCTTCTTCAAACGAGGCTTGAGGAGGGTCCTTAAAGTTAGGTCGTAGGTAGCGACCCCTCAGTGTCCCCTGACATTGCAGAGGTTCATGAGCGACGGTAACCACGCTCGATCAGGTGGCCCGTTGGCTCGTCAGCCTAGATGACAATAAATAAAAACTTGAGAGGCGTCAAGGGACACCCGGATGGAACGAAGTTCCTTTCGATTAATTAGTGAGGGAATTGTAATGAAACTTTATTCTTTTATAAATAAAATATTTTGATCACAGCGCTATCTAGCATTAATCACCAAAACAAAAAGAGAGTGTCGCGACAACTTTTTCATAAGAATTTCCGTCTAGCCCCATTTCGATAAGACGCGATAAGGAACTTCGTTCCAAAAAAAGCATACCTTAATTCCCAACATGCCCAGCATGACGTGCAGTATGTGTGCTTGTCGTTTGGTCTGCACGAACACGACGGTTCGGTCGCGGAACGTGCGACACACGAGAGCGGACAGTATCGCTTCACGGTCACATTCTCGCTCTTTACGTATCCTGACCAAAGATATATATATTTTTTTTATATTATATTTATTTTTTTAGCACAAAAACTGCCAGTCAGATCTTTATCAAATTTATACGAGATAATGCTCAAAATGTCTGCTTTCTACGAAAAAAAAAAGAATCATCGAAATCGGTTCATATAAAAAAAATACACGCATAGCAAATTGTGAAATTTTGTTTGTTAAAAATACACATTTTTAAACACAGATGAAAAAGTTCTTGTTTGGTCTTTAAAAAAATGAGACCCCAATCACCTTTCATATGACACCAGATCCAAATCTGACTGTACCAACTCATTACCGCCCACTGCTGGGCTCAGGTCTCCTCAGAAGAGGGATCAGGCATAGTCCACCATGCTTGCCCAGTGCGGATTGGGGACTTCACATATCTTCAAAGGATTTTTAAAACCCTTTTCCGACATATAGGTTTCCTCACGATGTTTTCCTTCACCGTTTTTAGCCAGTGGTGTTGTGAAAAATTGCTGATTTATGAGCAATTTTTTCATACGACACCAGAATCAAATCGGTCCACCCAAACTAAAGATATCGAGGAACAAACATAAAAAAATCAAACGAATTCAGTACCTCCTCATTTTTGAAAGTGGTTCAAAAATAAAACTTACCTAATAAACTCCTGTCTCAAATTAAAAGCGACAACCTTGTTCGAATCGACAAACAATTTGACCGGTTTCTTCAGAGAGACGGCCGCCAGATCCTTCACTTCCTCACTCATGGTGGCCGAGAACAACATCGTCTGACGTTTGGGAGAACACTGTCGAATGATCTCTTTCATTTGCTCAGCGAAATATTCGTCGAGCATCCTGAAAGTATGAGAAATATTTGTAGAAATTAATTATAATAATTGGAACGAAGTTCCTTATCGCGCGTTGTGAAAGGGGGCTAGACGGAAAAAAATCTTACGAAAAGTTGTCACGACACTTTTTATGTTTTAGATGATTGTCGCTAGATGGCGCTGCGATCAAAATCTTTTAAAACACGTTCCTTATCGCGCGTTACGTTAGGAAAAGAAATATAAGATATCTTTGAATCGAAAAGAACTTCGTTTCATTCGGGTGTCACATTACACCTCTCAAGTTTTTTTACTAGGTGACCCGCGCTACTTCGTCTGCGTCACAGTGGGGTACAACTAAATAGGCTTCCTCGATAAATGGACTTTCCAACAGTGAAAGAATTTTTGAAATCGGACCAGTAGTTCCTGAGATTAGCGCGTTCAAACAAACAAACTCAGCAGCTTTATAATATTAAAATATAGTATAGATAGTATACAGGGTGACTTTTTTTGAGGGTAAATATTGAAGGTCATGGTAGCCGATGGTTATATACGATCAGTAAAAATATCATTACCAAAGAATATGGCTTAATGCCTTAGTAATCGCAACTTAAAAATATCTAAAATTCTTGCAAAATGATGGTTTTACGACAGCTGATGGGTGTGGCGGAGGTGTGGGGTGCGCGAGATCACTAGAGGTCGTTAGTCAACACTCTTTCAGCCGAAATTGTTTATGTTTGTGGTAGTTTTGTCGAATTTAGATTTTTAAAAAAAAATAAATTTTATCTATTTTTTGTAATATTCCGTATTAGAACAGAGTACTCATCACCCTCCTGCAATATGTACCTTCTTTAAAAAATCACCCTATAGATTACTTTAGATATAATACCTGTCAGCTTCATCCAATACAAGTACTTCGATACTATGTAGTCCGAACGACGGCGTGTTTCTGATGTGATCGATCAGTCGACCGGGTGTTGCTATCACTATGTCAGGATTTTGACGCAATACGCTTTCCTAATACAAAATACATAGAAAATATATAAATTAGGGGTGTGCGAATATCGTTCGATTCGAAATTCGAATTGAATAATTCGAATCTTCGAATTATTCGAAGTTCGACGAATATTCGAAAATTTTCGAATAATTCGAAAAGTTTCGAATATTCGGTGAATTTCGAATAGTATCGAATTTGACTGGTATTTGGTAAATGGACAGACGATTCCTTCTTCAAAAAAAATATAAAAACAGGTGGTTACAATATGACCAAATTATCCACAAAAACATTTAAGTGCGGACATCGATATTCACTTATTACGCAATCTTAACTCCGGTCATTGCCTTTAAAATAACCACGGGAATCCCCCGGAAGTCGCGGCTGTGTTGCATGTCGGCTCACCGCTCAGTCAAAGCGCATGAGCCGAGGTCAAAGTGCGTCCGCGCAGCATTTTTGATCGCATTGTTTTCGTGTTGTTTTTGTGTTTTAGTGGTGTTGTGTCAAAATGTCTTTCAACAATAGTGTAATGTGGGACATGGTTCGCGCTTACTGCAGAGCCAATGATAGCGTACGAGGTGCTATAGCATTGAACAGAGTAAAAAACAATTTAAGAAGGCGTGCCGAACTCTGCATTGCTCAAAATGGAGATCATTTTGAGCACTTGCTTAGTGTAGTGTGAATGTGTGTAGTAAAAATGAAATAAAAATTAATGAAGTTTAATGATACCTATTCAAAATGAAAAAAAAAAAACGTGAAAAGAAACAAACGATGAACGCGGTCTTATCACTAAAGATGATCTCTTCCAGACAACCCGAATGTTCATCGATATTAAAGAGGTGAGCACTTTTGAATTAACCCCAGCGGCGGGCTCACTGAGCCGCTGATACACTTGACAACGCAGATGCAGTGACCATGTTTTTTTGAAAAATTAAGACAACTTTGGTCGTGGTTTACTGAGCTGAGAATTAATATTTTTATATTATAATAATTACATTGTTAACCTTTGATCTTCAACTTTTTTATCCTTGAATATGTACCACCATCATCAAATCACCCTGTATTTTACCGAATAAAATAATTTTGGACAAGAACCTGATCATGATGTTTGCATAGAATTATTACATCTGGAATCAACATCGTGAACAACAGAATGAAGCCAATTTAAAGTGCACCGATCGCGCGTAACAACACGATTTTCTGGCGTTTGTGTACCGATGACACTCAATTCGTTTAACACACTAATAAAATATTACATACACATAAGTTCTTTAAAATTAAATTAAAAATTCGGTGCACTTTAAATTGGCTTCATTCTGTTGTTCATGATGTTGATTCCAGATGTAATAATTCTATGGATGTTTGTTATAAAATATATTCTTACCTGATATTTAACATCCAATCCACCCACAGATAATCCAACTGACACACTTGTGAATTGTGACAGCTGTCTTGTCACTGAATGTACCTGGAAATAGATATTATATTCGTTTTCAAGCTAGGTTTATATGCTAAATTTTGGAACGAAGTTCCTTATCGCGCGTTGTGTCGGGGGCTAGACGGAAAAAATTCTTACGAAAAGTTGTCACGACACTTTTTTTGTTTTAGATGATTATCGCTAGATGGCGCTGTGATCAAAATCTTTTAAAACACGTTCCTTATCGCGCGTTACGTTAGGAAAAAAAATTATAAGGTATCTTTTAATCGAAAGGAACTTCGTTGTACAAGGTGTCTCAAAAATTTCATATTTAGTGGATTGATTAAAAAAAAAAGGAAGCGGTATATAGAAAAAATGTTTATTTATTATTAAAATACACTTTTTGGGAATTCATTTCTTAAAAATAATATCGTCTAAATGTAAACCCTCACGTTGTTGGCACTCATTTAATCGAACAGTAAAATTACTTATGACTGCTCGACGGGTGGAGTGAGGGATGGCTGCCATTTCGTGACGGATATTTTCTTTCAAATGACATAACCCCCGCACCCCTCAAGTACGCAGCGTTCACGGAGTAAGCTAAACAAATATAAAATTTCTTTTGAGACACCCTGTATTCGGGTGTCCCATAACACCTCTCAAGTTTTTTTTTTTAATGATTTCATGGCATAAATTATTTACAAATAATACATACCTGAGCTCCCAACTCCCTAGTAGGTACAAGTACTAATACCCTCGTAATCCGATCACCTCCCTTCGCTTTGTATAGAAGTCGTTCTAGTATAGGGAGCATGTACGCGGCCGTTTTACCCGTACCAGTGGCAGCACACGCGCATATATCTTTGCCTTTAACGAAAAAAAAAATACAAAAATAAAAACAACAGACTTCCATTCTTAAGCGTAGCACAAAGAGGACGGCGCGACGGGAAAGAGTGCCGATGGCGTAACGCGTCGCGTCGTCCCTCACAACCCCGTGCTGGGTTCTGGCCTCAGCCGGGGTTTGGACGCTGAGTGTGAGCGGTTGGAGGTTTTAGTGCGGTTCAACTCCCACATACCGGAGATCCGGTGATTTCCTCCAACTAAAAAAAAAAAAAAAAGCGTAGCACAAAATCTGTCAAACACTGTCTCTAACATAAAAGAATCATCGGAATTGGTTCATATATATAGAAAAGAAATACACGCAAAAATTATTGTCCGTTAAAAATTATTTTTTTTTAAACACAGATTGAAAAGTATTTATTCTATTTTTTTTTTTAATAAATAGGACCACATCACAACCATCACCTTTTATCTGACACCAGAATCATTCAAATCGGTCCATCAGAAAAGAGTGCCGTAGTGCGTAACGCGTCGTGCCGTCCCACATCCTGCAGAGTTCCAGTCATAGCCGAGGTCCGGACGCTCAGTGTAAGGTTTTAGTACAGTCCAACTCCCACATCCCACCCAAGGGGCGTGTGGGAATTCCACGATATCCTTCAACTATAAAAATAGTTACAAAACTTACCTAACAGCGCAATGGGTATGGTTGCAGCCTGGATCGGTGTCGGATGTACAAAGTTGAGTGCTCCGATGGCCTTCATAAGTGGTCTCGACAGATTCATGTTGTAGAACGAAGCGTTCTCATCGTACGGTGGTGGTTCTTCAAAGAAATCCGAATCATACTCTATTTTTGTACCTTCCTCGTCTTCTTGAAGGTCCTGTTTTAATTTTTGTTTCTTGGATAATTTCTTTTCTTTAATTTTGATTTCATCTCTCTTTAGTTCATCATCCGAAATTTCTAGTTCATCTATTTCGCCATCTAAAATGTTTAATTAGTCATAGTAGCTAAATTTGTATTGGTAGACAAAAAATATTAATAATTATGTGAGAATTCAATGGAATTTTTGGAACGAAGTTCCTTATCGCGCGTTATCGAAAGGGGGCTAGACGGAAAAAAATCTTACGAAAAGTTGCCACGACACTTTTTTTGTTTTAGATGATTATCGCTAGATGGCGCTGTGATCAAAATCTTTTGAAACATGTTCCTTATCGCCCTTTACGAAAGGAAATATTTTTTATAAGATATCTTTTAATCAAAAGGAACTTCGTTCTATTCGGGTCTCCCATGACACCTCTCAAGTTTTTATTTTTAAATTGAATATGTTTTCTTTTAATTAATGCTACTTCGAAATTAGAATAAGTTTATTTTGTATTTGAATTAGTTACTAACAATTTTAAAATAATTCTCAAACATAATAATTACACGATAATCAAAATAATCTTATATATAAAAACTAGATGACCCGCGCAACTTCGTCTGCGTTACAAAGGGGTTCAAAAATTGTAGCCTATATAGGCACGCGCCGCCCGGCGCAAACAACTACGACCCTGCATTTTAAATTTGTAATATCTTCGGTAATATTCACTTAAATTACATGCTGTAAAAAGCATATTGATCTATAATAAATGCACAATTTATTTAAGGTACTTATTTGTATAAGGATTAATGCTGTATTGTTTAAAATCACTTCGTAAATAACCATTTTTTAGTAAAGAATAAAAATGGTTATGCTGGGTTATCCCTAAGAGATAGACATATACCATCACGGACTTTTTTGTTGAACTTTTTAAGGTGAACAATGCTGTAGTACATTATTTTGGTCTATCTCGTAGGGTTCAGCCAGCGTTTGCAATATAAGCGCAAAAAAAACGTGCTTATTTACGACATCACATTACAAACCTTTAAATTTATCAGTGTTTCTCTACTATATTATGCATTTATTATACATACAAACCTTCCTTAAGAATCACTCTATCTATTAAAAAAAACCGCATCAAAATCCGTTGCGTAGTTTTAAAGATCTAAGCATACATACAGACATACAGCGAAAGCGACTTTGTTTTATACTATGTATGTATTGATGAATTGCTGTTCGTTAGTCTCGCTAAAACTCGAGAACGACTGAACCGATTTGGCTTATTTTAATCTTGACATATTCGTAGAAGTCCAGGGAAGGTTTAAACGGTGAGAAAATTTCCTTGTGTGACGCAGACGAAGTTGTGTGGGCCAGCTAGTCACGATTATAATTTAAGTACTATGTTTGATTTGATGTTTATTCTGTTGGTGCAACTTATTCTAAAAATAAAATAAAATAATAAAAAATTCCATAACACTAGTTTAAACTCCATACCTTTATCATCAATATCTGAATCCGTATCAACAGATTCAGAGTTACCGTTGACTTTAACTTGTGCTCGCCGTTTCTCTATCTTCTCATCCAAAGTCCGTTTCACGTTACGTCGGACATACTTGTGTAAATTGTCCCATGTGTTCTGTAAATTAAAAAAAATATTTTGTTAAATTTAATGTAATTTTTCTTAGATAAATTGTGAGGTGATAATAAACCTTAGATTTAAAAGTATTTATTTATTTCGAGAAAAATATTTTTATTTTATTTAAGTTATTGTCTATTGTCTTATTTGTTGTAGGTGTGATGATTTAATAATTTTGTTAAAAGTTATGCTATACATAGTTCAATACATTCAACGAAAAATAATCATAGATTATTTTCAGAAATGTACGCATTAAAAATTTTATATCGCAAATTATTGGTGAATCACAATTCCTTGAGGGATTGACGGTTGTCGTAGATTCTAATCCGGGTAACTCAATTCGAAACGAACTCAAAACGAACATAACGTTCACAGGGACCTGATGGGTATCCAGTGCCCATCTCCACCTATCCCCTAGTCTACTAATAATAAATGTCTTAGCCTTTAAAACCATATTTTGTACATTTACACCTAATTAGAATTAAGGGCTTGGCATGTAAGGGGTGGGCCATATAAAGTTTGCATTTTCCAAAAGTTCGACTGTCATGTTGGCTGTGTGGCCATCTTGTTGAAACCAAATGTCGTCCATGTCATACTCTTCTACTTTTGGAAACAAAAATTCGTGAGCATGGCACGGTAACCCTCGCCATTGACCGTAACGGCGGCTCCTTCAAATGATGCCGCCGGACCAAAACCCACACCAAACCGTAACTCTTTGTGGGTGTATTGGCTATTTTTTTTGTACCAAATAAACTATGTCTACATATCTACGTCTTAAAATAATAAGTAGAAGATAACATACCTTGTTATATTCTTCATATGATGATACAAATTGAAATTTTGGGTTAAAATCGCCTTTCTTTTTCAATTTCTGTTTCGATGGTTGATACTGAAAAAAAAACAATTAAGATGGTTGTGTTTTGTGTAGTGCTTAATTTTAAAACAGCAATTAATATTATAAAGGTGTATTGAAGTTTATATATTGCGTGCGTGGTTCTTTTAAGGTGGCCCCTATATCTGACAAACTAAAGGAGAGCAGACTCAGATGGTATGGCCACGTAATGCGAAGAAATGGCGAACACGTCGTCAAGAAAGCATTGCGCCTTCCTGAGCACAAGAGGGGAAGAGGAAGCCCGCCAGTTACGTGGTGGACTAGCATGACAAAACTTTTGGACGAAGAAAAATTGCCTGACCCGACAACCCAGGATAGAGAATCCTGGCGCCACAGGATTAGGAGAGCCGACAGTACATAAAGTAGGAAAGTGCGAGGATGAAGAAGAAGATTGAAGTTCATATAATAATTGATAGAAAAGTGTCTAGTACTCCTAAAAAGTAGTTTTGAATGATTCTTGTATGTGATTGTGTGAATGATTATTTTATGTAAAATATTTCCTATGACCTGAACTTTACTATAGCGAACTTATATTTTAAAATACGAATATTAAACTATTTAGTTTCTAAAACTCTTTAATTGTTAGATATGTTATACTAAATACAAAAAGCACATTCAGAACATACATCTACTTCTTCATCAGACTCTTCAGAGAAATGCTCCACTTCGTCGCCATCTTGAATTGTTTTAATAAAATCGGGATGACCCTCGACGACTTTCATTTTTAATTATTTACACTTATTTTATGTAATTTTATAAATCTATTTTCATTACAAAAACATTGCGTTTTTGGGGTTATGTTTTCTTTCAAAAACACATGCTGATCAACACAGATTAGGAACTGTAGGTAACTCCTGACACAGGTTAAATAGCTTGAGAGAAAAAATGTTGAGAAAATGGATTCCGTTTACCAAAATTAAAAACCACATTTTCAAAGACTTATAAACTCATAACGACGTTTAAAGTTTTAATTTAATACAATAGACCACTTTGATTTATAAATTGTTTTTTGATGTTCTTATTGGTATTTAGGTTTTAGTCGATTATTAAAAGGGCACCCCTATTCGGTCTGGCTTCCGTGACGAAGAAGTTGACATTGAAAGTTAAACGTCACTGTCATTGATGTCATTATTGATTTACGGACTGCCACCGCCTCACGGATTTTGTGATTTGGAAATTCATTCAATTTGCGGTTTACGAGAAAATAATTAGTTTTGTCTAATTGTTATGGTTGTTTCGTTAAAATGGCAGACCAGTTACTAATTCACAATGATATTAAATTGTGAGTGTATTTATTCATATAGTTTTAAGTATGTTTTAGATCTTAGAAAATCAATCGTTTTGAGATTTTTTCCAAGCACTTGTAGAATGTTTTTGTAGAGACCTCGAACAATTTTCGTAAATTCTTTTTGAAATTAATACTAAGAAAAGAAAAAAACTAGCTTGAATTCTTGGTCTATGACTCAAGCAACTGTTGCTTCAAATATGTTTTTAAGATACCTAATAAAAAATCTTCATGATGTAACATATTTTTTTGCTTATAATTAGGTACTTCAATCTTCTAAGAGTTCTTTAAACTGTTTTATATTGTCTTCTTTTATACAGTAAAATATTGCAAAAATTAAAACTATACCAAAATGAAGTTTAAATGAAACAATATGTTCACCTGAAAGATGCCTTTTCATCCCTCGTATAAGTGAGTATAATAATCATCATCATCAGCCTGTAGATGTCCACTGCTGGACATAGGCCTCCCCCTGCCCTCGCCACATGGACCGGTCCTGCGTTGTCCGCATCCTGCCACCTCCCGTGGTCCTGACTAGGTCATCGGAACACCTTGTGGGAGGTCTGCCTACGCTGCGCCTGCCAGTTCGTGGTTGCCACTCTAGAACTTTTCGGCTCCATCGGCCATCAGTTCTGCGCACAATGTGTCCTGCTGAGTATAATATGTTATCTTTTCTCAGATATACAACATCAGATAAGTTCTACTTTGAGCCGACTATCAATCCAACAGAAGTTTTGGTCATAGACAGAGTTACAGGGGAAGCTACTGTGAAAGGTAAATTTTAGAAACATCCATTACTGCCCACTGCTGGGCTCGGGTGTCTTCAGTAGAGGGATCAGGCATAGTCCACAAACCCTCGTAGGACAATTCCTTGTTGCTTCTTTCACATGTCTATGAAGTGGATTTTGATACTGCAATTTTCTAATGGCTCAGCTATGGCTAAGCAACTTGCATTAGTTGTAAATTTTAATGTATCTTATAATAGTTTAAAATAACGATTAATTCATTCTTAAAATTGTACCAATTTAGTACATTTTTGTATTATGCAATATTTTATCTGACTTCAGAAATATACATATCGATACCTCCCACTTAAGTTGTTGTAACTCCAAAACTGCAAATTTACAGTAGAGCGTATCAAAGATTCAAAGCGAACCAAAATCTGCATTTATTGTTACATCTTTTTGAAATTTCGTATTTAAATCTAATAAAACTCAAAGAATAATAATAAATTTGCAGTTTTGGAGGTGCAACAACTAACGTGGGAGGTATCGATATAACAACTCCATTTAATAAATGTCAACTTTTTCATAGTAACCCGTAATCCCTACTAATATTATAAATGCTAAAGTAACTCTGTCTGTCTGTCTGTTATGCTTTCCCGCTTAAACTGCTCAACCGATTTTGATTAAATTTGGAAAAGACAAAGACCCTGAGAAAGAAATTAGGCTACCTTTTCTTTGAAAGTGATGAAGACGAAGTAGTGCGGACCTGCTTGTTTTTAATAATCAAAAATTTTTGTTGTTACAGATAAAAATGCAGTAAAAATCCCGATACCAGCTAATATTTACAAGCCGATATGTGGTTTCCTCGGCACTATAAAGCTCATTTCTGGTCTGTACTTGGTTGTGGCCAAATACAGGGTGTTGGTAAGTTTAAAAATTTTTGTTTCAAAAAGCAGAAAAAACTAAAAAATCCATTTAAAGTGGCAGAGTTTGTTTGTTTGTTTGAACGCGCTAATCTCAGAAACTACCGGTCCGATTTCAAAAATTCTTTCACCGTTGGAATGTCCATTTATCGAGGAAGGTTATAGGCTATATTATTTTGAAAATAATTAGGGATCCGTATGAAAATATCGAATTTGTAAGACGAGGTGAAATATCGAAAATCTATTAATGAGTACGCTGCAAAAACTATTGACAATAGAAGAAAATGATGTACTACGGGTTTTAAGGTATTAGGCAGATCTAAAAAAAAGTCCGCGAGAGCATAATAATATATCTAACCATCATAGTTTAGTCACAATAACTGCTTTTATGTTCAAGAAAAAAAAAATCGTCGGAAGATTTAAATTACGTTAAAATAGTATCGTTATATTAATCCTTATCCAAATTAAGTATTATATTATCAAGAGTATTAATGTAGAAGTAAATTACTTTTGTTTTATTCCAATCGGATTTTTCGTTGAGAAGTTATGACGAGTATAAAACGCAAAAAAATATACCCAACGCGATCCGCGCAAATAACAACATTGCGAGTACTGTTTGATCTCCTTTGTGACGCAGACGAAGTTGCGAGGGTCATCTAGTAATTTATAAACAAGGCTAGTTAACCTTGCAAAGATTATAAAAACAATATCTTACTCTAGGTTGGAAAACTGAACGGTCACGAGATATATCAGCTCGCCGGCACGGACTTCATTCCGTTTGCTAGATCCCACACACATCTCACAATGCAACAGGTATGCGTATGTTTTATTATTTTACAAGTTTTAACCCTTTCACGCTCAAGGGAAATATTTTTCCCTCCTCCAAAAATCATTATTATTATTGAATCGATATTTTTTTAATGAATGTCAAACGTTACGTTTATGTACGTTGTGTTAAAATGTTTTATATGAAATTTATAGGAAATTTGTACACCCTACAATGTTTTTCTAGTGATATCTCTTACTTTACAGAATAACTTAAATATTGTGTAGTATTCGCATATTTAGTCTCAGCCATCTTATTGTCCTGAAAGGGTTAAGATGTGTTTGTTATTATTTTTAGTATTGTAAAAATGCTCTTAAAATAAATATAGAAAAAACTTGAGAGGTGTCCTGGGACACCCGAATAGAACGAAGTTCCTTTCGATTAAAAGATATTTTAATTTTTTTTTCCTAACGTAACGCGCGATAAGGAACGTGTTTTAAAAGATTTTGATCACAGCGCCATCTTGCGATAATCATCTAAAACAAAAAAAAGTGTCGTGACAACTTTTCGTAAGATTTTTTTCCGTCTAGCCCCCCTTTCACAACGCGCGATAAGGAACTTTCGTTCCAATAATAAATATTTTTAAGTTAAAATTGTCTTTCGTCGTCGTTAAAACCTCCAAATTTCCTTTTAGATCTCCGATAACAATGTGTACGAGACTCTCCTGAATGCTGCACTGGAAGCCCCCGGCGTATACTTCTCGTACAGCTACGATCTAACACATACAATGCAGAGACTGCACGCGGTCACACCTGACTTCCATAAGGTAAATAATTATATTAACTTGCACTGGATGTAACTATGTAAGTTCGGGTGGAATCTTCCGAGATAAATTTGACCAAACTTCCCGGTTTCCGATTGAGCTGACATTTTGTACGTTTATGTATATCGCGTGACAATGCAATAATATGACAAAATGGCGCTGATCTGATGATGGATTCGGAAGGTCATAGGAACTCCTGTACTAAATAAGATAGACCTGTCGTGTTTGGGCTCGTTTTACTAGTCTTGCCTAGTCTACTGATATTAACGATCTTAAAATAATGTAATTAAAGTTTTCTTTACAATAAATTTTAGTTTAGATTTTTTTAGATCTAAATTTGCGATATCCACTAGAGATGCACCGAATATTCGGCTACTATCCGGCTTATCCGGCCCTTTTTTACTATCCGGCCGGATACCGGATAGTAAATTTGGTAGATTTTAGGAATGGAATCTAATTAAAGACACTGTTACGACTGAAGCTTTAGCTTAACGAACTTAAACTTTTTATAATAAATCAATTATTTAAAGTAACTTGGTGATAATACTGATAGTAAAAAAATACTTATTTGTAACTAGTAGTCGAAAATAAATGAATATTAATTGATTGATTTAAAATTTTATCCAAGGTAAATTATGATGTATAAAAACAAGATTTTCAGGAAGCAAACGATTTCTTTTGTTTTAGACCGACTTCCAAAAGGAGGAAGTACCCAATTCTCTGTCTGTCTGTCTGTCTGTCTTACCTTTCAGTCTATTTTTTTATGTTAATTCCGCCGAATATTCGGTTGGTGGCCAGGCCGAATATTCGGTATCCGGTATCTGGCCGAACAACTATTCTTTGCATCTCTAATATCCACACTGTATTTATCTATTATATTTTTTCCACCAGATGTCGCTAGCAAACCGCGCCGACGCAAGATTCCTGTGGAACAGACATCTGCTGAGGGACTTCTCACACGATCAATATTCAAGATTCGCCCTGCCACTGATCCAAGGGTGTATCCTTTATAAAAAAAACTTTAATGTACTGTGTGTAAGACCATTGCTGCCCACTGCTGGGCTCAGGTCTCCTCAGTAGAGGGGTTAGGCATAGCGACCTTAATGCGGATTGTAAAAGCGGATATAAAAAAAACTTGAGAGGTCACGGGACATCCGAATAGAACAAAGTTCCTTTCGTAACGCGCGATAAGGAACGTGTTTTTAAAAGATTTTGATCACAGCGCCATCTAGCGATAATCATCTAAAACAAAAAAATGTCGTGACAACTTTTCGTAAGATTTTTTTCCGTCTCTCAGCTCCCTTTCACAACGCGCGATAAGGAACTTCGATCCAATAAAAAAATCTCGTTACTGTTTTAGAGCTATTATTCAAAAATAGAAGTGTAACAATCCATTACTGCCCACTGTTGGGCTCAGGTTTTCTCAGAAGAGGGATTAGGCATAGTCCACCACGCTTGCCCAGTGCGGATTGGGGACTTCACATATCTTCAAAGGATTTTTAGAACCCTTTTCCGACATGCAGGTTTCCTCACGATGTTTTCCTTCACCGTTTTTAGCCAGTGGTGTTGTGAAACATTGCACATAAATCTGGAATTTAAGTATCTCCTTTTAAAAATATTATTTGTTCTTGATTTCCTTAATAATAGTACAGTCGTGTCTATAAACCAAGTGTCTATCAACGGTAATGACATGACGTGGGCCCTTGTGTCCCGCCGTTGTGTGGACAGGGCCGGAACCAGGCTATTTATGCGGGGGGTCGACTCACAGGTGAGATAATACAAGCAAATACGCATTGCATAACCTTTGAAATTTGATTAAAATTTAACAATAAAAAACTTGAGAGGTGTCAAGGGTTCCATCCGGGTGGGAACGAAGTTCCTTTCGATTAATTAGTGAGGAATTTGTAATAAAATTTTATATAATAAAATATTTTGATAACAGCGTCATCTAGCGATAATAATCATCTAAAATAAAAAAAGTGTCGTGCCAACCTTTTCATAAGTATTTCCGTCTAGCCCCCTTTAATACCGCGCGAGAAGGAACTTCGTTCCAAAAATCCATTATATATTGTATATTTAATCAAAATACACTTCTCGTTGCTATTAAAAAGATTGATTTAATTTATTATAGGATGGAAATATGTAGAAAATTACTCAATTTTTCATTTCTGCATACCCTGGCGTAAATACACAGGCACGCCACTGCCATTGGCTATTTGCGTAAATTTCTTTGTAATCTATAATCTAAAAATGAATCGCAAAATGTGTTGGTAAGCGCATAACTTAACAACGCCTGGACCAATTTGGCCAAATCTTTTTTTAAAATGTTCGTTGAAGTTCAAGGATGGTTTTTACGGCGAGGAAAAATCGAATAGTTGCCGAAAAATAAAAAAAAAACGGGTCATAGGGTTCACGCAGACGACGTCGCGGGCAGCAGCTAGTATTAAAATAAAAAAATACCCACAAAATTGACTAAACATTTTTACAAGTATAAGCTATTGTCATACAATTCAAATTTGCTCGGGTTTTCAAAACCCTTTATAGTTTTGGGTTTGGCCTTGATAAATCTCTATCTAAAACAATTGTTTTTTAGTTATACAGGGTGGATCTGTAATTTTATCCCAGCTGAAGCGAGGTGAATGACTTGTCACAATACAACTTAGAAACACTTATTTTTGGAATTTTCAAAATTATATGGTGTATGTTCAACTATAATTGCGAACTTCCACAACATATTGAAAAAAAATTGGTTGCCTGTAAAGTCGGTATACGGGCGAAAGTTTTACGTGACAACGACTCGGGCATGGTTAGCCCGCATAAGAGCGAGAGAGACAGACATAAAAAGTGTCGCGGCACGCGTGCCTCTCACTCGCTCTCATTGTGAGCGCATAACGTGAGCGGAGCGTAACGCAGTGAAGTGAAGTGTCACCCCCCAAACCAATTTATAACACGTTGTCACGTCAAAAAAAATGATTAATCAACTTCAAAAATAAAAGTGGTTCTAAGTTGTATTTCGACAAGTCGTTCACCCCACTTCAGCTGGTTAGTCTTTTGGTTTACTAATTAAAATACATTTTTTTTATATTACTTTTAATAATTATTAAAAGCAATCAATTTCCCCACCTCTAGGGTAACGTAGCCAATTTCGTCGAGACTGAACAGATAATAGAACGCGGAGGCGAGCGTTCTTCCTACGTTCAAACTCGGGGCTCCATACCGCTGTACTGGACGCAGTACCCGGATATCCGGTACAAGCCGGCCATGACGTTGGCGCATGAAGACCACGTGGCCGCTTACACTAAACATCTGCGCGATCAGATACAGCGCTACGGGAATCAGGTGCTGGTCAATTTGGTGAGTATCAGTGAAAAGTATTAATTACCTAGAGAAATTGAAATTCTTACCTTATACAGGGTGTTGGTGCCCGGTGAAACAATACTTTAAGGGCTTAATCTATATCACATTTCAAATCATATACACATACTTTTGAAACGGAGATAGTTACTTTATTTTCCCATATAAAGTTGAAAAATTATTATTTTGTATTATTTTTGAAAACCCTACCCTGACCTACATTCAGCGTGCTATATCTATTTTCACGAACATAGGCGCATGTATCCTGTTAAGAATGTGATTTTTGTCCCGTGTATTATTACAATGTTCTATGATACAGGAAGTGACTAGCCGGCTTAAGTATTTAGCTGTTGGTGTAGGTCAGTACGGTAGGGTTGATCACGCACAAATTAACACGTAGTTTTGATTAGTTATAACTTATGATATATTATGCCTAGAAAACCCAGACTTGGTGGATGGCTTCTACATCAAGTATACTATTTGCTGTGAAAATATTGTTTCATCGGATTTTAATACCCTGTATAATGGTTGCCAAATATCTCCCTTCCGCCTTTTTGTCTTTTGAATTTCGCGGCTATGTACAACGCGCTACAGAGCTCGTATCTGGCAATACTATACATAATTTGAAAGGTCTTGACATAACCTACAAAACGACGCTATTCATGATTAGTTTGGATATTGCGTTCAACAGTTGTAGACGTGTAAACATGGAGTTGACTAACGCCGAAATTTGCGCTATTTTAAAGTTTTCCTTCGTTAAAGGCAAATCCGCTAGAGAAACGTTCCGTGAGATTAATGGTGTTTTGGTAATTATAATATTTTCATTGAATTATCATAAGCTGCCTTAATAGTCCTTACTTGTCTATTGCTAGACAGTGAAAATAATAGGGGATGCCGATGGGAGTAGGGTTATACAGGGTGTATAAATATCACTCCCGAAAACGAAGGCTGGTGTTAGTACTAGTGATACCTGAGATATTAAGTTGTTTGCAAAAAAATCATCTGAATGGACCGGTGTCCTGGCTTATCATCATGTTTCACTAGTACTACCACCAGTCTTCGTTTTTGGGAGTGCTCTTTATACACCCTGTAGAACCTTCGTTACTAGTGACTATACAGGGTGGAATTTTTAAACGTAGGGGAGTACTCGAAATAATGATTTTAGCGAATTTTGCTGAAATTAAACATTCTTGTATCACACACACCCTGTATTTATTGCACTAATTTTATATAAATCTGGTTGTCTATGGTCAGATCGACCAGCGCGGTCGCGAAGAGGCCCTGGAACGCGGCTACCGAGCCGCAGTGGCAGCGGCCGCGCTCCCCGGCGTGCGGTACGAGCCCTTCGACTTCCACGCGGAGTGTCGCGGCATGAGGTACTACAGGCTCAACGTGCTCATCGACAGGATCGCACACGAGCAGGTAGGTGACAGAAAAACATATACAGGGTGTCCCAAAACTATGCGACATGAACGGGAAGTACCTTAAATATTAGAGATGGGACGTTTTTGCCGATTTTGTTATCTCGATTTTCAGACAAACCAAGCAGTTTACGAAAAATCAGTGAATGCAGTATTATTAAACATCAAAAATAAAATAATGTTTCCTTTCAACAAAACATTCTATCTCTAATATTTAAGGAACTTCCCGTTCATGTCGCATAGTTTTGGGACACCCTGTATAGACATACTAACAAAAAAACACACACCCACAGACAAAACAAAAAATACACATGCACACAATGACAGCAGGCAATCTTCAACACATACGGAATGCACATACAGGGTGGATCTGTAACTTTGTCCCAGCTGACGTGGGGTGAATGACCTGTTGAAATACAACTTACGAGTCCGTGTGTGTCTGTGAGTGTGTGTGTGTGCGTGTTTATTTTATTACTAGCTGACCCACGCAACTTCGTCTGCGTTACAAAGGGGTTCAAACAGTAGTCGCAATGCCGTCGAGTTATTATTTTCGCGGCCCGCAGTGACCCACATATTCACTGCGTTTTATACTCGTGATAACTTCTAAACGAAAAGTCCGATTGGAATAAATCAAAAAGTAATTTACTTCTACATTAATACTCTTGATAATATAATACTTAATTTGGATAAGGATTAATATAACGATACTCATGTAATGTTAAATTAATTTTGCGGACATTTTTTTTATTTTTATAAACATAAAAGCGGTTGTTGTGACTAAACTATGATAGTTAGATATATGCTGTCGCGGACTTTTTTGTTTGTCTTACAAAGATCTAAAAACCCGTAGTACATCATTTTGTTCAATTATCAATAGATTTTGCAGCGTACGCATAAATAGGTTTTCGATATTTCACCTCGTCTTACAAATTCGATATTTTCATACGGTTCCCTAATTTTTTTGAAAATAAAATATAGCCTATGTTCCTCGGGGATAATGTAGCTTTCCGAAGGTGAAAGAATTTTTGAAATCGGTCCAGTAGTTTCAGAGCCTATTCATAACAAACAAACATACAAACAAACAAACAAACAAACAAATCTTTCCTCTTTATAATATTAGTATAGACTACTTACGTTAAAAACTCTAACTCAGAACAGTCCAAGGAAAACGAAAATGCAAACAGCTGTAGTAGTACCAGATGGATTCGGAAGGTCGTCATAGGAACTCCTGTACTAAACAAGATAGACGCGTCGTGGGCTCGTTTTACTTGTCTTAGCTAGCACTCTACTCCAGGATCTTAACCACTCAACTGGGATCGGCAACCAAATTTGTTTGTTTACTTTTGCCAAATCCGTGGCAGGAGCCAAAATTGAGCACAGTTCTAAAACTTGTTTTGTTTACATTTTTTAATCGTCTCATATTTTACGGAGAAACTATATTTTCGCTGCAAATGCCATACAGCGTCATTTAATAATAAAGATTTATTAAAATATAAGGTTTAATTAAAAATCGAAATTAAAATTTATTGGAAAAATTGTTTTTAAAAAGACGCTCAAACGCGGTATTGATTCCGAACGAAGTCCCCAGTTTCGCCATCTAGCGAATAGTGACGTTCCCAGTTGAGTGGTTAAAAGCTTGTATTTAATTATATGTATGTATCATCATATGTACATACTAGATGACCCTCGCAACTTCGTCTGCGTTACAAAGGGGTTCAAAAATTGTAGCCTATGTGTTATTCTGATGTATAAGCTATATTGTGGTAAAGTTTCATTCAAATTCATTCAGTAGTTTTTACGTGAAAGAGTAACAAACATACATCCATACTTACAAACTTTCGCCTTTATAATATTATTATGATTATGATGTGTGTAATTATTGTGTAGCAGTTTTGACTGGTACATACTAGTTTTTTTAGTGCTTAAGTCTTTCATTTCCCCCTAAGAGTTTCGGGTCCCCAACGCATGCGAGTGCGAGCGGGGACCCAAGAAGGTGCCGTGTCTCGCTCAACACGCCCTTACGTCAGAGCAACCGGGGGATGGTAGACCGCGTACTCCCCGACCCACGTTGGTTCTGACCCAGCGGGGTATTCCGTGGGAGGGTGACACGCGGTCCCATCTTGGCGGGCTTCGGAAAGCCCGCCGACCGAGAGAGCCGGTGGCCGTATTCGCCGGCGGCTACCGGTTCGGCGTCCGGGGACGGAGGACGGGAAAGAATGCCGATGGCGTAACGCGTCGCCCCGTCCCTCATAACCCCGTGCTGGGTTCTGGCCTCAGCCGGGGTTCGGACGCTGAGTGTGAGCGGTTGGAGGTTTTAGTGAGGTTCAACTCCCACATACCCCGCCCGCGGGGCGGGCGGGGATCCGGTGATTTCCTCCAACTAAAAAAAAAAAAAAAAAAAAGTCTTTCATTTATTATTTATATCTGTTGTGGTGATGTCATCCGTTCGATATTTCCGCGGAGCTGGCTGAAAATCACCGCTGTGAAATGTTTCACTTGACAGCATTTTGCTGAGCCAGTGGTCCGTTTGCTGCAAGGGCACTCTCAGACTAAAATGATTATACCTACTCACTTTGCTACAGCAATAAAGATTTTCTTTCTTTATAAGTTTTTATTTATGTTTATTCTCAGACCGAGTTCGGCTATTTCCTCAGTCGCGGTGGTTCGGTATTACTACGTCAGAATGGTGTTTTCCGTACTAACTGCGTGGATTGCCTCGACCGGACCAATGTGGTGCAGAGCTTGTTAGCCAGATTACATCTTACGGCTCTGTTCAAACTCCTAGGGATCTCCACTTCGGATACACTTGAGCCGAATTTCGATAATTTATTTAATAACGTAAGTAAACTTATGTACAGGGTGTTGTTTTTAAATGTCATCTCCAGGGGAAGTACTCGAAATAATGATTTTAATTGCTGAATATACAGATTTTTGATGTGATTTTTTCGGATTGTATGTTCGATTCTCGGATGTGCCAAGATTTTATTTAAAAATCTATGAATGCAGTTGTGTTTCATTTCAAAAAAAAACTTGAGAGGTGTCATGGGACACCCGAATAGAACGAAGTTCCTTTCGATTAAAAGATATCTTATATTGTTTTTTCCTAACGTAACGCGCGATAAAGAACGTGTTTTAAAGATTTTGATCACAGCGCCTTCTAGCGATAATCATCTAAAACAAAAAAAGTGTCGTGACAACTTTTCGTAAGATTTTTTTCCTTTCACAACGCGCGATAAGGAACTTCGTTCCAATAAAAAAACGTATCCTTAAGCAAAATTCGCTAATATCATTATTACGAGTACTTCCCTTGAAAAAGGAATTCATGTTGTCTACAAAAAGATGACACATACCGTCCAAAAATGGGCATTATTTTCCCCAGGTGTGGGCAGACCACGCCGACATGATCTCCACCCAGTACTCCGGCACGGGAGCCCTGAAGACAGACTTCACTCGGACCGGCAAGAGGACCCACCTCGGTCTGATGAGAGACGGGATCAACTCACTCACTCGCTATTACAAGAACAACTTTACTGATGGATTTAGACAGGTATTTTATTGTTATTTTTGAGTGGCTGAACTTTAAGGTTACGAAATTAAATTTGGAATGCACAGTATCAATTTTAGCCTAATACAAAAAATTGAGTTTGCATTGCTAAAAATACAGGGTGTTAAAATCCGATGAAACAATACTTCCACAGCAAATAGTATACTTGATGTAGAAGCCATCCACTAAGTCTGGGTTTTCTAGGCATAATATGTCATAAGTTGTAACTAATCAAAACTACGTGTAAATTTGTGCATGATCAACCCTACCGTACTGACCTACACCAACAGCTAAAGACTTAAGCCGGCTAGTCACCTCCTGTATCATAGAACATTGTAATAATACACGGGACAAAAATCACATTCTAAATAGGATACATGCGTCGTGTGCGTGAAAATAGATATAGCACGCTGAATCTAGCTCAGGGTAGGGTTGTCAAAATAATACAAAATAATAATTTTAGAACTTTGTATGGGAAAATATAGTAACTATCACCGTTTCCAAAGTATGTGAATATGATTTGAAATATGATATAGATTAAGCCCTTAACGTATTGTTTCACCGGGCACCAACACCCTGTATAGCTATATGAAAAAAAAAGGAACAGTTTGTGAGTTAGGTGAGTTGTCTTTATTTCTATTTAATTCTATGTAGCGTTTCAGTTTTTTTTTAATTCCTTGTCTAAGGGAGAAAAGAGGGTAAAACAATTATAGTCTGTCAACGGTTCCTTTTTTGTTATTTTTAGCGTTGAAAAATGATTTTATTTAGGGGTGTGCGAATATCGTTCGAATCGAATCGAATCGAATATTAAAATTCGATTCGAAATTCGAATCGAATATTTCGAATCTTCGAATTATTCGAAGTTCGACGAATATTCGAAAAATTTCGAATAATTCGAAAAGTTTCGAATATTCGTTGAATTTCGAATAGTATCGAATTTGACTACGACGATGCATCGGAACTAGGACAAGAATTTGTATTTAGTAGATAATATCTTTAATGGGCTAGATGTCTACAAAATAGTCGTAGTCGTCGTAGTCGAATTCGATACTATTCGAAATTCGAAGAATATTCGAAACTTTTCGAATTATTCGAAACTTTTCGAATTATTCGAAATTTTTCGAATATTCGGCGAATTTCGAATAATTCGAAGATCCGAATTATTCGATTCGAGTTTCGAATCGAATATTCGTATTCGATTCGGAACGAATAATTCGTGAGTTCGAATTATTCGCACACCCCTAATTTTATTGCATTAATAGAGTTACTATCTCTTCATTGAATACACATTTTCTTAATGGTACCTTCCTCAGTTCCTGTACCTGTATCTGTACCAACCCATTACTGCCCACTGTTGGGCTCAGGTCTCCTCAGAAGAGGGATTAGGCATAGTCCACCACGCTTGCCCAGTGCGGATTGGGGACTTCACATATCTTCAAAGGATTTTTAGAACCCTTTTCCGACATGCAGGTTTCCTCACGATGTTTTCCTTCACCGTTTTAAGCCAGTGGTGTTGTGAAAAATTGCACATAAATCTTTTTCACATTTAGATTTAGAGGTGCAAGCCGGATTTGAACCCGCGACCTCCCGTTCGGTAGGACGCGCTTCGACCACTACCCCACCACGACTTCCTCAGTTCATTCATTTGAAAATTACGATAAAACACACACAATCACATAAAATGACTATGATAATTTTCAGGATTCCATTGATCTGTTTCTGGGCAGATACATTATTGTCGATGGCGAAGGAATTTCAGCTCCCAGTCCTCTCAGACGAAAGATAGATTGGAAGTTCATTGCGGTAAGAAATTCATAGTTTATTAGTTAAATACACAATTAGGTAACAAAAAACTTTTTAATACAAGCTTTTAAGATCCTGGATATCATGTAACAGAATTCTAGCTATCACAATTGAGCCCAAACACGAACTTTAACATATGGCCACCTTTTATTACATCAAGTCAGCTATTGTCACGCGATATACATAATTACTATTTTTGGGTCATTTAATTTATTGGTAGAAGTTACAAAACAACGAAACTGGTGACGTTACACTAGACAATTAAATGGACGCGCGTGTTGTCGCCTCGGGTGCGATGCGAAGTGGTCGGCAACGGTTGACGACTCCGCGCTCCCCCGGTCGCTGACCTGTTGCCCCGCCGCCCCGCCATTCTCAAACAACCATATTTATTCAAAGGTTTAGCTCAATCGGAAACCGGAAGTTCATCAAATTCAACTCTCAAGATTCCACCCGAACTTGCATAGTTACATCCAGTGCAAGTTAATATGGAGCTTTTGGAAGTGGCACCAATCTAACAAAATTAAAAATTTACGAAACCTTTTAATCGAAAAGTGTAAAGCTGCATATAAATCTATTAAAAACGAAGGGTATAAATACTTATCACTCCACTGCTACATGATATTCAGGATCTTAAAAGCTTGTATTTAAAGTTTTCTTTAAATTATTATACAGGGTGGACGGTGTTGAAATACAACTTGGCACCATTTTTATTTTTTGGATCGGTTAAACTTTTTTTTCTGACATTGTATGGAAAACGTACGTTATTGTTGTGGACTTCCATACGATGAAGAAAATTTTTTTTGATCCAATTCCTAAAATAAAAGTGGTTCTAAGTTGTATTTCG
Source organism: Trilocha varians (assembly GCA_030269945.2). Taxonomy (NCBI): domain Eukaryota; kingdom Metazoa; phylum Arthropoda; class Insecta; order Lepidoptera; family Bombycidae; genus Trilocha; species Trilocha varians. The sequence continues at coordinate 826,242 of AP028271.1, forward strand.
ACAGGTCATTCACCCCACGTCAGATTGTCCAAAGTTACAGATCCACCCTGTATTTGATATTGCTCCACAGATCCCTTCAATGCTGATCTTAGCAGTCAGCATGTTTGTGACCAAGGCCATATTCCCATCGCGCTACGACAGCGAGGTACTCTTGTATCTCATGATGTGGGGCGCGGCGGCCGGGGCCAGCCTGTCTTATATGGTGCGGTAAGTACATGTGGGCAATTGTGGACAACTTATTACCAGCAGTGGGCAACTTATTACCAGAGGTGGGCATATTACTATTGGTGAGCGTGTTCGTCTGTGTAGGCATATTATTACTCACAGTGGGCAACTTATTACCAATCGTGGGCAACTTATTACGAGCAGTGGGTATTATATTACCATTGATGAACATGTTCCTGAGTAAGATTATATTCCCATCGCGCTATGACAGTAAAGTACTCTTGTATCTCATGATGGGCGCGGTGGCCGGAGCCAGCCTGGTATGGTTTGGTAAGTACATGTGGGCAATTGTGGAGAAATACCAATAGTGGGCAACTTTTCACTAGGCGTGGGCAACTTATCACCAATAGTGTTATTAGTACCACCAATTAGTACTTTATTAAGACCAGTGGGCAATATGTTTGAAAATTCATTTTTTTCCCCAGGAACGGTAAGGATTACGTGGATTGGCCCCACCTGGATGCGGGTGGATTAGCCCACGCGCGGGCAATCGAGGCCCAGCAGTCGTTATGATCAACGAGCCGCCGGTCGTAGTCATCGTATAGCCAAACCCGTTTATAATCTATTGTTGGCAATTACTATTCGTGTCGTTGTTGGGCAAAAATGCCGAAAACAAATTAATTTTGCCCAAACTTTTTCACTTGATTTTGTATTAGACCAACAGACAGACAGACAAACAAGCTATCCTATATGATTCTGTTTTTACTTTTAACGCCATTTTACCATTTAATTCTAATACAGGGTGGATCTGTAACTTTGGACAATCTGACGGGGGGTGAATGACATGTCGAAATAAAACCACTTTTATTTTAGGAATTGGATAAAAAAAAATTTCATCATAGTATGTAAGTCCGCAACGATAGTCGTACGTTTTCCATACAATGTCAGAAAAAAAGTTTAACCGATCCTAAAGTGCTAAGTTGTATTTCGACAGGTCATTCACCCCACGTCAGATTGTCCAAAGTTACAGATCCACCCTGTATATTTTGGCATAAAAATACACTTATAGTAATTACTATCAATAAAAAGGGTAAAATAAATGTCTTATTCATATTGTGGTATCTCGCTCGTTCTAATATAAAAAGAGCAGGAAAAATCTACGTAATTCCTCGATAACTGTATAACCGATGAGAAATCTATTGATGTCTCACTCGCACTTTTATACAGGGTGTCGGTATTTGATGTGAAAATTTCAAATACAAGCTTTTAATATCCTGGATACCATGTAGCAGTACAATACTAGCTTATACAAGTAAAACGAGCCCAAACACGACAGGTCTATCTTGTTTAGAACAGGCGTTCAGCGGCGTGCAGTTCATACAAGCAAATACGCACTGCATACCCTATCATTTCAAATTTGCTTAAAAAATTGTAACAAAAAACTATTAAATGTTGTATATTTAATCAAAATACACTTTTCATTACTATTATTGGCACACATTTAGCGTACAAGTTAAATTGATTATAGGACATAAATATGTGGAAAATTAATCAGATTTATATTTCTGCATACCCTGACTTAAATATGCATGCACGCCATTGAAGGCGTTCCTGTGACCACCTTCTGAATCTATCATCAGATCACCGCCATTTTGTCATATTATTGCATTGTTATTGTATCTGCGTGCAAATTATCAGCTCAATCGGAAACCGGAATCAAATGTAACTCGCAAGATTCCACCCGAACTTACATAGTTACATCCAGTGCAAGTTAATATAAAGCTTGTAAAAATATCGGCACCCTGTATATTAGAGATGTAATCTTTATCGATTTTCAAAACGATTGTTATCGTAATATTTTAAACTAATTCCATTGAAAAACTATTTTTGATCGAACTTACTTAAGTGTTATAATTCATTTGCGAGTATCCTTTGTTTTGCTTAAGTTTTTTAGATGACGTCATAAATGTAGTTTTTTTGTTTATTCAAACATTTGAAATTTCTCATTTTTTCCAATTTTTAGTTATGGAGTTTTCGAAACTTCGTTCACCCAGTGTTATAGAAAAGTTGAAATTCTTTAGTAAGAGTATTTTTTGATATTTTTATATATAACCAAGCTCTTCCCTATTGTTTTATGATTCTAAAATTATAGAACTAATTTCTTATGAAACTTCGACAATTTAAAGGAAATCATTTCAGTATTTGCCAATTCGTTTAACATAAGTTTTGTAACCTTTACTTTTTAATTTAAACTGGGAACAAAGTTTAAAAAACGAGGTGTCAAGGGACACCCGGATGGAACGAAGTTCCTTTCGATTAATTAGTGAGGGAATTGTAATAAAATTTTATTTTTTAAAGTTATAATAATTAGTTAGTTTAAAATATTTTAATCACAGCGCCATCTAGCGATAATCATCTAAAACAAAAAAGTGTCGTGACAACTTTTTCATAAGAATGTCCGTCTAGCCCCCTTTTGGTAACGCGCGATAAGGAACTTCGTTCCAACAAGTTTTTAGTCCAAAGGTAGTTGAAGTTAAACTTCCAAAACTGCAGGACAAAATGGCGGACCAAATTTGGCAAAAAATGTGATTTATTTCATTTTATATCGCCTAACGTCTGCGCTTGCTTGGAGATAAAATTCTGTTATCGTTCACCTTTTGAGTAGAACTATCGATATTTTGCAAAACATCGTTTTTTTCGGATTCCAGTTTAAATTAAAAAGTATTGGATCATTTATTTTTTTATTTAATTTGGCTGTGGATTATAGGAATAGGACACTTAATATTATTGGCGTATCTACATTGATGAAAATGTTAAAAATAATTATTATAATCATAGTTATTATTTATTATTTGGATTAAAATATTAATGTAACAAAGTTTATTTGTAAAATAATATAAAATAAATTGATATGGTAAGGATACGGTAAAAATCGAATAACAATTTAAGGTTTTCGGTATTATTCTTCTAATTTTAGTAACTATCTAAAATTCAAATAAATATTTGAGGTCTATTAAAAAATAGATATAAAGATAAATTGGAGTATCTGGGGCATATGATGAGAAGCCCGAAGTAGGATTTGCTGCACTTGATCGTACAGGGCAAGATCCAGGGGAAGAGAGCTGTAGGTAGAAGAACATCTTGGCTGAAGAACTTGCGCCAGTGGTTCAACAAAAGTACTCGTGCTCTGTTTCGCGCTGCTGTGTCAAAAGTACAGATCGCCTTAATGATCGTCGACCTTCGATAGAAAATGGCACAGGAAGAAGAAGACAAAATAGAAATATCGGAAATTGGTGAAAAAAGTTGTTTGTTTTTTTGAAAAGGTATTAAGTTAATAATTAGTGAGACGATTCTCTGCACAAAAGTTGGGAAAATGTCTAAATTAACAACTTTTATTCGGTGTATTTTTTTTAGAAATATTATGAATAATGTACTTAGGACTATTTTAGTATATCGATGTAGATACGCCAATAAAAAAGAACAATGGCTTATGATGACCTCGAGACGGCTTTATAAATAATTTTCCAAGCGTATCTTGGTTTTAATCGTTTTATTATTAAGATTTTTAGTTAATTTATCTAATTTTGTTATTGTATTTCATTCGTTTTGGAGACAGCAAATGGTAGACACTTACGTAGATTTTTGAATATAATTTTCAGAACGCTAGTACTTTACCGAAAAAGTTTGCGCACTTTTCCGTGTACCCTTTTTTTTTCTCTTTGTTTTTTTTTAAAGAAGAGTTTTGTCACTTAGTGACCATGCCAAGTGTACCCTTAATTCGTTAAAGTTTACATGTCGTCGCCTCAATGCTTGTTTGGCCAATCTGACATGTTTTACGAAAATTACTTTTTAATGCAGTATTATAAAGAATAAAATTTCCATCCGACTGGTAAAATATTTTTTTAAAATATTCAATTCTAAAACAATAAAAATCTCATTTCAATTTTTTTCTCAGCACGGCACTTAACGAAAATTCCGTGCTTGTTTGCTGTCTCCTGTAAAATTTGCTCGAGTGCAGAATGGCCAAACAAGCACTGAAGCGACGATGTGTTTTCCAATCCATTCCAAAACGTTGCGGTTACATCGGACACCTTCTATATTTTTTCTAGACAATATTTTAAGGCCCATTTACACAAGTTTTTTTTCGTGGTTTACGATCTCTGATCTAATTTAGTTTTGAAACAACGTAAAAGAACTATAAAGTAACGCTACTCGATAAATAAAGTGTATTTTAGTGGCGAAATTAAATTGAAAAATAATTCATAAGATTTATTTTTATTTTATTTTTATTTATTTGGGAAACAACAGTACAAGTTATTACATCAAAACAGGGACACAAAAAATTATACTTAGACCAAATAAGTTTCCACCTCTAAACAAGTCAGAAAAGAGATAGTGGACGTAAATAATTAAAAAAATAATAATATAAAACTACCTAAATTAAAACAATAAGTTTTTAGCTTACAATTTAAAATATACAAATAAGTTCATTCATTTATTTCTTGAACACAATTATATGAATATCGGTCTAAATATGGCATAAAAGTCGTAACTACAAAAAAGATAGGCTAAATATGGCATATAAGTCGTAACTACAAAAAAAACTGTCAAAAACGGCTGTTTCCAAGACGAATATGTTTTTAATTTTGTTAAATCTACATATTTAATCGTGATTGCGTCCTTTACATAGATTCCATTATGCATTTTATTATGAATTGTAAGCTTTTTTGTTTTGGTTTATGTAATAATATAAGATTTTGATGTAAACTGTGTTTTATTTACGACAAGTGTTATGTTGTTTTAAAGAACGGAAAGGAAAACGTACAATGAAAACTCAGCAAAATATGAAGCTTGATTTTTAGGTAATGACTAGCTGGCCCGTGCAACTTCGTCTGCGTCACATAAGGAAATTTTCTCACCGTTTAAACCTTCCCTGGACTTCTACGAATTTTTCAAGATTAAAGTAAGCCAAATCGGTTCAGTTGTTCTCGAGTTTTAGCGAGACTAACGAACAGCAATTCATTTTTATATATGACTAGATGACCCGCGCAACTTCGTCTGCGTTACAAAGGGGTTCAAAAATTGTAGCCTATATAGGCACGCGCCGCCCGGCGCAAACAACTACGACCCTGCATTTAAAATTTGTAATATCTTCGATAATATTCACTTAAATTACATGCTGTAAAAAGCATATTGATCTATAATAAATGCACAATTTATTTAAGGTACTTAATTGGATAAGGATTAATGCTGTATTGTTTAAAATCACTTCGTAAATAACCATTTTTTAGTAAAGAATAAATATGGTTATGCTGGGTTATCCTTAAGAGATAGACATATACCATCGCGGACTTTTTTGTTGAACTTTTTAAGGTGAACAATACTGTAGTACATTATTTTGGTCTATCTCGTAGGGTTCAGCCAGCGTTTGCAATATAAGCGCAAAAAAACGTGCTTATTTACGACATCACATTAGAAACCTTTAAATTTATCAGTGTTTCTCTACTATATTATGCATTTATTATACATACAAACCTTCCTTAAGAATCACTCTATCTATTAAAAAAAACCGCATCAAAATCCGTTGCGTAGTTTTAAAGATCTAAGCATACATACAGACATACAGCGAAAGCGACTTTGTTTTATACTATGTATTGAAGATTTTTGATATTGTCCTGTTGGAAGACGAATTAGCGGGCCAAACCAGATCATAAGTGGTTATCGTCGCTCATGGACCTCTGCAATGTCTGGGGATACTGCGTAACCACTAATTACGACCTATCCAGGACTCTTCAAGCCTCGTTTGAAGAAGTCCTAACTCTCAGGAAACACTTTTTTTTTTTTAAGTTGGACGAAATCACCGGATCCTGTATGTGGGAGTTGAACCTCACTAAAACCTCCAACCGCTCACACTCAGCGTCCGAACCCCGGCTGAGGCCAGAACCTAGCACGGGGTTTAGAGAGACGGTGCGACGCATTACACGCTCGGCACTCTTTCCCGTCGCACCACCCCCTCTGGAACCACTTAGGAGTGTTTATAATTGGCAAATAAGTTTGTAAGAGTCAGGGCTCAAGAAGAACTCATAATTTGAGAAATAAAACTTCTAGAAACAGTATTATGAACAAAATAGTGAAGTTTTATAGAACTTATGTGTGTAATTTTTGCGATACGAATTGAGAATATTCGAGACACTACTGTCTGCATATTATTATCGTGTATTTTTAACACCTTATCGACATATTATTCCGTGATGTTGTTTCCTCGTGTTTAAGTTCTATCATTTTGAACATTACGAGTATATTACGGGACTCACCGATCCTTCTTATTTTTCGTTGTAAGCGAACTATCGCGCAATGTTATCCCACATATTTTGTTATTAAAAAAAAACTTACAACTAGAAATCTATTGATAAAGCTTCGACTGTCAAACCCATGGGTATGATGTACAACGAGCATCGACAGAATACGACTACTTCTAAGAAATAATATTATTTATTACAAAAAAAATACTAATACTGTACTGTTTGTCGCCATAATGTTCGTAATTTGAAATTGCGCGGTAAGTTTATCTCTTGTTCCTTCGAAAACTCATTCAAATTCTCGTCGTTTAACCACTCAACTGGGAACGTCACTATTCGCTAGATGGCGAAACTGGGGACTTCGTTCGGAATCAATACCGTGTTTGAGCCCCTTTGTAAAATCATTTTTTTCCAATAATTCTTAATTTTGATCTTTAATTAAACGTTATATTTTTGAAAATCTTTATTACTAAACGACGCTGTATTGCATTTTCAGCGAAAATATATCATCTCCGTAAAATATAAGACGATTAAAAAATGTAAACAAAACATGTTTTAGAACTGTGCTCAATTTTGTCTCCTGCCACAGACTTGGCAAAAGTAAACAAACCAATTTGGTTGCCGATCCCAGTTGAGTGGTTAAATTACTTGCATGTGTTGGTAGATTTCATGTTCTGAGATTGTAGAATTTAGAAAGAAAATCTACCGTTTCTATCATTTTATAATGTTTAAGTAGGGGTTTTTTAACCTTTTAAAGGTATTAATTTGATGATTTTTATTTTGATTTTTGCCTTTTTTAATTAGCAATGGATAACGTAAGATCACGTAAACGGTTCAAAATAATTAAAAAAAACATTATTAATTATCCATGTAGGTGTAAATCTTTACCAAAATGATTTTAAAGTATGAAAAAGAACACTAAATAAATCTATTTGTAATTTCTAAACGAAACAGAATCTTTAATGTTGCCAAGAATAAACTTAGATAATACAGAAAAAATGCAAAATTACGAGCTGATGAAAATTGTTGAAGCCATAAATGTCTTCTATTGATTAGTCTTTTATGAATTAAAAGTCAAAATCATAATTAGAATAATTAAAAAATACATCATCATTCTTAAAAAGCACTCAATTCAGATCATTTGGATCGCTGTAATTCCGAAAATGTCTTATCATTTTCGTTGCTTTCAAGTATTTTCCAATTTATGACAACCCAGTCAATCGGCCGTCGAGTATGTGACAAGCGAAAATTATTTCGCTCGCGCACTTTACAAAAATATTTATCGCATTTTATCAAGTTCCGTTGTAAATTACACCACAGTGTGACGATAAAGGATCTTATTCACTACTGTTCGCTCAGTTTATTTCTCACATCGAAGCGCAGTGCTCATTTTATGTGATAAAAATGTATGTTTAGTGGAGTGTGTATTTTTTTGTTGTTTTTGCGACGACCAGGCGCCGGAATGTCTGACGAGCTTGAAGCTAGGATGTGGGAGGAAGGTGGATACGAGACCAGGAATCGGGACGCCTTCTTCGAATCAGCTTTTGCATCGTCAGAACATTTGGACAGGGCACCGTTATTGGCGGAGGTAAATAAAACTCTTTGCTAGGTTTTTGGGATGGCTTTGAGGAAAAAAAAAAAAAAAAAACTTTATTATATGTTTATAGTGTAATAAAATTTCCAGCCAATTTTAGAAACAAAAAATAAAATAAGGTTTTAAACTGCAGATTGCAATGGACAGCTTAAAATATGTTTTACTTGGAATAGTATTATTATTCTAAGCCTTTTTACTCGTAATTTATAAAAAAAACAACTGAACATATTATCGCCCACTGCTGAGATAGACTTATTTTCTAGTGTGCCATATGATAGGCACTGGTCAACACACAGTGATAATATTTCACATTTTCACATAAATCTTTACAGTTTAAAACTTGCTTGACTTGTCCTTTTTCAAATGAGGTCTGAAGAGAGTCCCGAAAGGTAGATCTTTATCTGCAGAACCGCAATGTATCCTGACATTGCAGAGCCCCATCGTGGACGGTAACTGTATATGAACTAGTGATGTTCCGGATATCCGTATCCGTATTCGCGGATATCCAAGGTAAAAAAGAAATCCGTATCCGTATCTGTGTCCGTTACTTTTCGAGCGGATATTTTATGGTCTTTTCAGGTGATTAGGTAGAATTAAAAAACTAATAAATTCCATTCAGACTATTTTTATTTAATTAAATCGAATATTTGACACCTTTATATTGCAAACATTGAGATAGATAGATCTTTATAATGAGAGAGCAAGTTAACATCACTTTTATGATAATGAAATGACTAAAATATAAGTAATTTTTTCTTATATAATTTTAATGAGATCAATATTATATCAAGCTTTAACGTCATTTTATGACAAAAAAAAAACTGAAATTGAAACCTACTTTTTCATACAATTACGGGAATATTGTAGCAAGCTATATATAACATCATGGTCACTTTTATGTCAATTAAAAAGAAACTAAAACGTAAACCTCTTTTTTTATAATTATGAATCAATACAGTAGAAAGCTATAAAATCACTTAGAGATCTACTAATCGAATAAGAAAATAAAGATCCGTATCCGTATCCGCGGATCTTGACACTAAATATCCGTGTTCAGATCCGTATCCGCGGATATACATTTTTAGAGATCCGGCACATCACTAATATGAACAGGAGGTACGTTGGCATGTTTTATTTATTTTTTTTTTATTGCCTGATTGATAAACGAGCTTATGGCCCATGTTTGCCAGCAAAACATCAAAAAAAAAATTGAGCTGACTAATGATCATTTGTACTTTTTTCATTGTAACAATGTTATAATGTAGTCCTATCCCTTGTTAATTATCATTTGTGTTAGTTAACAAATAACTTTAAGGTTAAACCAAGTTCAATATTTCTTTTTTACTTCTACTATGGAACATATTGCATAGTCTCATTGAAATGTAACAAAAATCAAACTTAAGCAGATATTACAAAGTATTCAAGACTTGAAAGTAAGGGAGGTGCCACCAGAGAGCACCTATGTAGATTACAGTTAGCTACAAACTCAGTCTGCAGATTCTGTGAAGAAGACACAGAATCAATGCATCACATTCTATGTGAATGCGATGGCCTAGCTAGGGTAAGAATGAACGCATTGGGTGACGGCTACCTGGACCTACGCGTGTAAGGACCTATCCTTGGCGCCAAAAAGAATTGCTGAATTAATGCAATCACTTTTTGAAACGGAATAAAATTGAAGGAATAAAGGCGGGGTCTTGATACAAAAGATCCAATCGGGTCGAAGTGTCAGGTGATTGCAAGCACCCCCCAACAATAAAGATAGATAGAGGGTAGGTGTGATCACTTGGTAGGGCTACTGAAACTCTTATTACACTACCCTTAGTTAACTTAGTCCCTAAAAATTGGGTAGTATTTTATTATTAAGACTTTTGCTGCCAGCACTGTCAGTGCAATAGAAAGGAAAATATGTTTTTTTCAACAGTTAATGTGTTAAAAGCTAAGCAATACTACAATTTTTTTTTATTGCCATGTAGGCAGACGAGCCAACGGGCCATCTGATCGTAAGTGGTTACGCTCATGAACCTCTGCAATGTCAGGGGACACTGAGGTGTCGCTACCTACAATCTAACTTTAAGGACCCTCCTCAAGCCTCGTTTGAAGAAGGACAAGTCATAGCACTCAGGGAAAACCGATAATTTTATATAAATTTAATTTTGTTAAATACTGTTCATAATATCAAAGGAATTTTATTGCTTTAACCCAATTTAAATCATTCTAACCTTAAGAAGGATTATTTGAATTGTTTGATAAGATAAAGTATTGGCATATACTCATACTATACTATATTAAATTATCTAATCTATGAATAAATATATAATTGAAATATCAAACAAGAGAAAAGTTGCAGTCAATATTTTTTTTTGTCTATACTACCTGTCAATCTGATTTACAAAAAGATATAATATATTTTTGAATCAGTGGACTATGGCCAAAGGGAGATCTTCGACCGGGAGAGATGGTATAATGCCCGGTCAGGCCGTAGCCCACTGTAGTAGATTTCAGATGTTGTATTTATATCGCCGAACGTTGCAAACTTCGATAGCGCGATCCAGAAAATGGCTATGGATAAAATATTTGAGCAATTTCATATTTCTTGTAATCCACAAACCCTTTGTATGTACTTTTAAAATCGCAGTTTGAAGTTATAGAATTGAATTGAATTTTTGTGTTATGGCCCCTGCCGATGCTTTCGGCAATTTAAAGAAGTTATAGATTCAAAGCTTAGAATGACATTTAAAAAAAATATATAACTACCCACATTTAGTAACAGTTGATTAGAATATATTTTAAACAGTGTAACGTTTTTTCCTTGAAATGATATTTTAAAACGTAATTAATTGAAAATCAGTGCCAAAATGGAAACTAACAATAATTTGGATGTAAGTTCTTGTTATTAGTACTATTGATTATTAAAAATATTTCCCAATGAACTAAACTTATGTTTACAATTTACAATTTTTTACGTTATACGAGTGACCCAACCTGACTTTACACTGGTTATTAACTGGTATTCATGTATTACATACATACATAAAAACATATAAACCATTGTAAAACATACCCTATACATATATTTAAAAAATCACATCAAAATCCGTTGTTTAGTACATTAATGATTAGCTGATGACACACAATTACTACTTGTTTTCATAGCCATACTAGGTTGTGGTAAAAACCCTTCAAAATATCTATAAGTGATGTGATGTCCCAAATTGTAGACCCCTCCTTTTGACATTCCTTAAGAATCTTCCTCCCCTTCGTTCTCTATTTTAAAAACCAAAATAAAATCTAACTGCCTTGTGTACTAAGGTTGGCATCGCGACAACAGAAATGCCGGAGAATCTATTTTCGCATATGCATTCGCAGACATCGATTGATCACAAACTTAGACTGGAATTTGTAATCTTAAGGTGATACACGGCTTAGCAATAACACTACATTATCCACTCAACTGGGATCGGCAACCATATTGGTCTGTTTACTTTTGTCAAGTCTGTGGCAGGAGACAAAATTGAGCACTAGAACTGTGCTTGTTTTGTTTACATTTTTTAATCGTCTCATATTTTACGGAGATGATATATTTTCGCCGAAAATGCAATACAGCGTCGTTTAGTAATAAAGATTCACAAAAATATAAGGTTTAATTAAAAATCAAAATTAAGAAATATCGGAAAAAAATGTTTTTAAGAAGGGGCTCAAACACTATTGATTCCGAACGAAGTCCCCAGTTTCGCCATCTAGCGAATAGTGACGTTCCCAGTTGAGTGGTTATGGCGAGATTTCGCCCGTGTCAGATAATTACAATCACACACATTTAATTCATTTTCTTTTCATTCAATTTTCTACTAAACGAAATTGACTTAAGACTCAAAATACAATGTTACTTGATCAAGTATCTAGCCTAGAAGCTTATCAGCAAGTGCCTAAGCAGTATCAAGTTGCATTTTGTGGTACAGAGTTCGAACTTAAAGTCCACCTGATAGTAAGCGGTTACCGACTCTTAGAACCTCTGCAAAGCCAAGGCAAGATACTGTTTTTTCTTTTAGAGTCGTTAAAGTAGTTTAAACTAAGTTGTGTGTAATGTTTTCTGTCGTAAATAAAAACGAATTACCAAACATCATCAACAGTAGCGTGCAGGTCATAAAACCAAATAAGCATTGTATACTCTAAATTACGAAATTGCTAAAATAAATAGCAAATAAATTCAATTCAATACGCATTTTTTCTACTTTTCTACGTCGGGCTATGAAATTCTAATATATATATTATAAAGGCGAAAGTTTGTAAGTATAGATGTATGGATGTATGTTTGTTACTCTTTCACGTAAAAACTACTGAATGGATTTGAATGAAACTTTACCACAATATAGCTTATACATCAGAATAACACATAGGCTACAATTTTTGATAATACGGGACGAACCTGAAGTCCACGCGAACGAAGTCGCGGGCAAAAGCTAGTACTATTATAAAGGCGAAAGTTTGTAAGTATAGATGTATGTTTGTTACCTACTCTTTCACGTAAAAACTACTGAATGGTTTTGAATGAAACTTTACCACAATATAGCTTGTACATCAGAATAACACATAGGCTACAATTTATGATAATACGGGACGAACCTGAAGTCCACGCGAATGAAGTCGCGGGCAAAAGCTAGTTGATTATAAATCATAAAAAAGTAATAAGAAAGTCTCTATAGTGATCACCAAGGACTTCAGAAACATGTCCAATACTAAATGATATTCAGAACAAATTTTCGCTAGACCAAGTTACGCCACTAACTATTGATTTTTGTCAATACCTATTCTGTTAGTGGGTCGTGTAACTCGTAAACAATAGATGCTCTTATGCAGGAAGTAACCACGCTTTTTTCGTCGTTATTATTGCTTAATAGATAAACTGGCATACGGCCTGCCTGATGGAAAGTGGTCGAACTTTTTAGATATTTTTTTAAAGTGCACATTGATTGCTTCAAATGACATCTTAATATCAATGACATTTGAGATGTCCACATATGTCTTAGTTTTGGTGAGTTCGTGTAATTACAATATTGGAACGAAGTTCCTTATCGCGCGTTATCGAAAGGGGGCTAGACGGCAAAAAATATTACGAAAAGTTGTCACGACACTTTTTTGTTTTAGATGATTATCGCTAGATGACGCTGTGATCAAAATATTTTGAAACATGTTCCTTATATTTGTTTTAGATGATTATCGCTAGATGGCGCTGTGATTAAAACCTTTTGAAACATGTTCCTTATCACGCGTTACAAAAGGAAATATTTTTTATAAGATATCTTTTAATCGAAAGGAACTTCGTTCTATTCGGGTGTCCCATGACACCTCTCGAGTTTTTTTTTAGAGGTTTTGGTATAGGTTTAAGACAAGTCTTGTTTAGTAATTGATGGATAACGACTACCCAATGCCGTGGCATCGTAGTGGCTCATGAGCCTCGGTAACCACTTACTAATGAGGTGGCGCGTTCGTTTGCCTACAAGAGGCATAAGCTGGGTGTATCGGTCATGCAATAAAATTAAATTATTTCAAGTCCAAAATATGCTACTTTTCTGCTGCTGCCCAAACATACTACGTTTATTTTCATTATTCACGTTTCCACGGTATTATGTCGAGTTTAGAATAAGAATAATACGAGTATTATTGGAACGAAGTTCCTTATAGCGCGTTATCGAAAGGGGGCTAGACGGAAATTCTTATGAAAAAGTTGTCACGACACTTTTTTTGTTTTAGATGATTATCGCTAGATGGCGCTGTGATTAAATTTTTTTTAGAACAATTCTTTATTTTGTTTTATATGATTAATGCTAGATGGCGCTTTGATCAAAATATTTTATTACAATTCCCTCACTAATTAATCGAAAGGAACTTCGTTCCATCCGGGTGTCCCTTGACACCTCTTTTTTTTTTTTTTAAGATGCCCAGGCAGCTGCTATTTGGGCACACAGTACTTCTACTTCAACTTTTAGCATTTTTTTTCATAACGGCGTCTTGTGTGCTGAGTAAAAGTATTATATCTCTCTTTCCTCTCCGAAACTAAAAAAATCATCTCAAACTAAAATTACTGGCTGGATATTTTCTGCATAACTTGATTAAGTTCATTACACTTGCGATAGCCGGGCGTGCAAGGTCGTTTGCAAGAATTGTTACGTGTGACGTATGAACGATACATGAAATGTAGTTAAGTTGCGCGCATAATCAGGGGGCCCGCAACGCAACCTGTCACCAAGAAGTATTGTATGATAATCTGAGAGACGGCGACCCGCTATAGTGTGTTCGTGTAAAGGCTGTTTGTGTATGTATACGGGGTGATTTTTTAACCATCAACTATTGAGACCTTAAATATAAATATTGTGGCGACCAATAGCGTGCGAGATCCTGAATCGCGGTATTAACGGCGCATATTTACAACAACTGAAATTTACTACAGTGGGCTACGGTCTGACCGGGCATACACTATCCCGCCCGTTCGGAGATCTCCCTTTGGCCATAATAACACTAACACCCACAGTACCATATATTGAAGGTCACGATAGTTGACGGTCAAATACGATTAATTACAATATTATACAAAGAATACGGTATGAAGCTTCAGCCGTGGCGGAGGTGTGGATGGGATGACATAAGGTTGTTAATCAATACTCTGTTTAAGAAAAAAAAAATTAAATCAAATTTAAGGATAGGATTGTCGAATTTTTAATTTTTACCATTTTTTTTAAATCCATCGTTAAGAAATCTTTCTGTGTATGTAAGTATGTACTATGTATGTGTGTGTGTGTGTATGTAGAATATTTTTTGTTTCCTCTTTATACTAAGGAACTAGGTTCTAATAGGATTTCTTCATAGATCTACCCTTTACTAAGCTGATCGTCCTAAGTAATGTTACTCAATATTATGAACGTTTTTTGTGGCCATATTTATTGGAGCAAAGAGAATTATGTAACTCGTCCATGACCGTGCAATGAGGTGCCTCGTTAAAATTCATCATAATCAACTTTAGATTAACATTGTGCTAAGTTTTCTGAAAATATGTACAATCAGCCCCATTACTGCATTAGCATAAAAGCGAATGTAGGTATCTACCGTGGACTTATGGCCAAAGGGAGATCTGCGACCGGGCGAGGTAGTGTATGCGGTCAGGCCGAAGCCCACTGTAGTAGATTTCAGATGTCGTAT
The DNA here is from genome assembly GCA_030269945.2 of Trilocha varians. NCBI lineage: Eukaryota > Metazoa > Arthropoda > Insecta > Lepidoptera > Bombycidae > Trilocha > Trilocha varians. The sequence goes on from AP028271.1 coordinate 841,494, forward strand.
ATATGCGAAGATTTCTGTAAATGTCGTAACCGCGATTCAGGATCTCGCGCGTTATTATTGGTCGCCACAGCGAAATTTGCTTGCACGACGCAAGTCATTTCTGAAGGAGGCAGCGGGAAGAGTGACGTAGTGCGTAAAGCGTCGTACTGTCCCACATAACCCCGTGCTGGGTTCTGGCTTCAGCCGGGTTTCAGCCGCTGAGTGTGAGCGGTTGGCGGTTTTAATGCGGGTTAATCCAAAGATTTCCTTCATAACAAAAAAAAAGGGATTTGTGAAAGTTTGTTGTTGAAAACAAATAAAAAGTGCAACTTGCACATAACCACTCAACTCGGATCGGCAACCAAATTGGTTTGTTTACTTTTGCCAAGTCTGTGGCAGAAGCCAAAATTGAGCACAGTTCTAAAACTTGTTTTGTTTACATTTTTTAAACGTCTCATATTTTACGGAGATGATATATTTTCGCTGAAAATGCAATACAGCGTCGTTTAGTAATAAAGATTTACAAAAATATAAAGTTTAATCAAAAATCAAAATTAACAAATATCGGAAAAAAATGTTTTTAAAAAGGGCACGGTATTGATTCCGAACGAAGTCCCCAGTTTCGCCATCTAGCGAATAGTGACGTTCCCAGTTGAGTGGTTAAAATGCGATACGGTTTTTATAATGAGCATGCTCTAATAAGGCTGATAGTATAGTAAACATATACGGTGATCTTGGATAAAATTACAATTTTCAATTCACACATGCAGTATTGGTATATACATATATGAGTACAGAGATCTAACAAACAAACACTCGTTGCTTGCACAAGTGTGAACATATCAAAAGATAAGACCGCTTGCTTTCCGAGCAGGTCACAAGTTTATTTACTATTTTTCACTACACTGGCCAAAAACGATGAAAGAATACATGCTGAGCTTCAAAGAAATTTTAGTATCCATCACCAACATGCAAGTTTACTCACGATGCTTCAACTTCACCACTGATGTTATGATGAACATAAATATTTTTCAAATAAAAATTAAGAGCCATAAAAACTTGAGAGGTGTCAAGGGACACTCGGATGGAACGAAGTTCCTTTCGATTAATTAGTGAGGGAATTGTAATAAATTGTTATATTTTGTGTTTGTGTTAAGTCACATTTCTATATAGAAAGAGAGAGAGACAGACGTTTTAAACTAACTAATTATTATAACTTAAATAAAATATTTTGATCACAGCGTCATCTAGCATTAATCATATGAAACAAAATAAGGAATTGTTTTAAAAGAATTTAATCACAGCGCCATCTAGCGATAATCATCTAAAACAAAAAAAGTGTCGTGCCAACTTTTTCATAAGAATTTCCGTCTAGCCCCCTTTCGATAACGCGCGATAAGGAACTTCGTTCCAAAAGAGTGCTCCATAAAATACATCGTCTACTGTTGTTTCAGGAGACGTACACAGATGTACCGGTGTCATCAGCCACCGAGGCAGAGCACTGCCACTGGCCAAGACCGCAGCCTCCGAGTGCGATACCACAGCTCCTGACTGCGCTCTTACTATGTGGGTTTTTTATGGTAAGCATCTAGATGACTACAAGCATCCGTTTTCCATCACCATAATACTAATGACCTGATTTTCCTTTACTTATAAACCTCTATTTTTAATTATCCTTGATATTCGACGTCGTTGTAAGAACTGGATACTGCGGGTAGATTTAAGAGCTAACAAATCTGCTTACCTTGTTTTTCGTTCGCTTTTGAGTAGTACCATTGGAACTCAAACTCAAAAAGTCATAAATAGTAAGAACCCATTAATTAACTTTAAATGAATTTATATTCCTGTTATTCTACAGGTATGTGAGTTAATAGGAGGGTACTTAGCGGGTAGTTTGTCAGTGATGAGCGACGCTGCTCACATGCTGAGCGATTGCGGTGGCTTCGCTTTAGCATTACTCGCCTTCCATTGCGCGAAACGACCCCCCGATGTGCACATGTCTTATGGATATAAACGAGCCGGTAAGTACAAGCTTCATATTAACTTGCACTGGATGTAACTATGTAAATTCGGGTGGAATCTTGCAAGCTGAATTTGACGAACTACTCGGTTTTCCATTGAGCTGAAATTTTGCACGCCGATGTATATCGCGTGACAATGCAATATACTCTACTGCTCCATGATATTCAGGATCTTAAAAGCTTGTATTTAAAAGGTTTTCTTTAATATAAATTGTTTATTGTCAAGTAGACGAAGAACCAACACTTGATTGTAAGTGGTTACCGTTGCTCATGGACCTCTACAATGTATCTTCAAAGAATTTTTAAAATTATTTTCCAACATGCAGGTTCCCTCAAGGTTTTTTCCTTCGCCGTGTTTAGCCAGTACTGTTGTGAAAAATTGCACATAAATCTTTTATTTCTGCCATATAAATCTTAATTTAAATCCCCAGAGGTCCTCGGTGCCATGGTATCAGTCCTCCTCATATGGATACTAACCGGGGTGTTTGTATACGTGGCAGCGGTCCGACTCCACACTGGAGATTACAATAACATAAACCCGGATATGATGATGATCGTTTCCGGTTGTGGAGTCGCTTTCAACGTCATTCTAGCGCTCGTGTTGCATGGATGCGCATCGGACATAGGTGAGTGGGAGAAAAATAAACAACAACAAAAAACCATAGAATTATTACATCTGGAATCAACATCATGAACAACAGAATGAAGCCAATTTAAAGTACACCGATCACGCGTAAGAATAAGGAACTTCGTTCCAAAAATCCTGAAATGATTTTGCATTCATTTTGTAAATCGCCATAAGCAGAGATCTTATCATCTAATACTGTTTATCATTACTAATGAGAGTATTATTAATAGTTTATCAATAATTAACTAATTAAATAAATCGCTTGTATTTTATCTTTAGTTAATTAAAGGAATTCTATCAATTAAAATAATTGTAATATAAAAAAAAATCTAGTATGATTCAACTCTCGGAGACTCGTATAAAATTAAGGACATAAATTTCAACACTTTCTATTACAAATTTATTAATTAAGCAAAGTTCATTTTAGAAACTCGAGTATTTAATAAGGGCAGAATACTCGAACATTTCTCAAATATAAGTTTCGAAGGTTAATTAAAAATGATCTAGATGTTATTTTGCTTAAGCGAGAATATCATCAGTGATTATCATTTCGCACATTTAAATCTAAAGGGATATTAAAATTCTACCAAATCGATTTAAGCACACCATCGCATTTCCGAGCCGAAAAACCTATCCACCAATAAAATAGATATAAAAATATCTGTGTTACCCGATGCTAAATCATAATTTCTAATTAAAACTTTAAAAGGACACAGAAGTTACTTTTTCGCGTTTTCTGATATTTTTTATATACTACTTATCTTGTGTCTAAATGTGAAATTGACAAGAAAATCGACAAGTCCCATAACAGTAATCGGTGCACAAAACCGATATTTTTCATCCGACATCCGTTCCAAATCGCTAATTATATCCGTGGTGATCCAGCCCATCATCACAGCCACGGTGGGGCGGTGTGCCAGCATAGTGGGCCCAGCGATGGGACTCGAATGTTGGGATGGATGAGACGACACAAACAATCCAATGGTCTTGTCAATGGAGATTACACTATGAAAGACTTGTCCAGTGCTGAAGCTAACGTTGTGTCGCCGGGAACTAGGTGGGTATAGATTTGTTTTGTTAGATTCATTTTATTATAGTAGATTTTTAAAGAGTTCTCCAAACTAAGTCTAAGAAAATTACTATACGCGACTGTGCTTTGATATTGCGGAGATCCATAATCAACGCAACCCGCCAGATAAGCCGTTTACCTACCTGCTATTTCAATAAAACATGGGAAATTAAAGAAATAACACAAAAACGAACGAAGATACTAAATAGGCCGTTTACTCTCTCATTTACTTGCTATTGCCATAAAAAAGGGGTAATCAAAGATAAACTCAAAAACAAACGAGTTTCTTTCTGTTGATTGAGTTTCGAGTATTTAAAATCACGCAACGATCATGTGTCCAATTTTTTTTTGTAATATGCGAAAATGTCTTTTCGTGAAGAGTGGTGTATGGAAGTCAAAACGCACTAAATATTTGAAATGAAATACTTTATTTTCAACATTGATGACGTACTCATTCTTGTTGACGTCAAAAATTACAAGCTACCACCAGTTCGGACACAAAAAAATAATAATTGTAGGCACCGTCCTGAGAAGAACTGACAAGAAACTCAGCGGGCATGTCTTTTTTCTTTTATGATCATATTTTTTTTCAGCTTCCGAAACTCATCTCGATCTCGAAATTTTGTACCTCATTTTTGTTCCTGATGATACGTTTTTATTCTATCACTAGCTGCCCCGCGCAACTTCGTCTGCGCCAATCTCAATTAAATATCAACTATTCGATTTTTTTCTCGCTGTAAATACCATCCTTGAACTTCATCGAGAATTTTAAAAAAACAACAATTTCTAAAATAAATATAGCCTAAGTTACTCCTTATAACATAAACTATCAGTCATTGAAAGTCAGCCCGTCCGAATCGGTCTAGCCATTCCAGAGATTAGCCAGAGAGACAGTGGCCACCTTCCAGCTACATCATCAGACCTTGACATTCATCCTCTACGCAAAGAACTCATAAATACGCTTCATTAGAGTCTAAACGCGATGAGGTTATCTAGCTTATTGACGGAGTTCCCATAGCCATCTTCCAGCTCCATCATCAGACCTTGACATTCATCCTCTACGCAAAGATCTAATCAGGACGCTTCATTAGAGCCTGAACACGATGAGGTTATCTTGCTTAATGACGGAGTTCCCATAGCCACCTACCAGCTCCATCATCAGACCTTGACATTCATCCTCTACGCAAAGATCTCATCAGGACGCTTCATTAGAGCCTGAACACGATGAGGTTATCTTGCTTAATGACGGAGTTCCCATAGCCACCTACCAGCTCCATCATCAGACCTTGACATTCATCCTCTACGCAAAGATCTCATCAGGACGCATCATTAGAGTCTGAACACGATGAGGTTATCTTGCTTAATGACGGAGTTCCCATAGCCACCTTCCAGCTCCATCATCAGACCTTGACATTCATCCTCTATGCAAAGATCTCATCAGGACGCTTCATTAGAGCCTAAACACAATGAGGTTATCTTTCTTAATGACGGAGTTTCCATAGCCACCTCCCAGCTCCATCATCAGACCTTGATATTCATCCTCTATGCAAAGAACTCATCAAAACGCTTCATTAGAGCCTAAACACGATGAGGTTATCTTGCTTAATGACGGAGTTCCCATAGCCACCTTCCAGCTCCATCATCAGACTTTGACATTCATCCTCTACGCAAAGAACTCATAAATACGCTTCATTAGAGTCTAAACGCGATGAGGTTATCTAGCTTATTGACGGAGTTCCCATAGCCATCTTCCAGCTCCATCATCAGACCTTGACATTCATCCTCTACGCAAAGATCTAATCAGGACGCTTCATTAGAGCCTGAACACGATGAGGTTATCTTGCTTAATGACGGAGTTCCCATAGCCACCTACCAGCTCCATCATCAGACCTTGACATTCATCCTCTACGCAAAGATCTCATCAGGACGCTTCATTAGAGCCTGAACACGATGAGGTTATCTTGCTTAATGACGGAGTTCCCATAGCCACCTACCAGCTCCATCATCAGACCTTGACATTCATCCTCTACGCAAAGATCTCATCAGGACGCATCATTAGAGTCTGAACACGATGAGGTTATCTTGCTTAATGACGGAGTTCCCATAGCCACCTACCAGCTCCATCATCAGACCTTGACATTCATCTTCTACGCAAAGATCTCATCAGGACACATCATTAGAGCCTGAACACGATGAGGTTATCTTGCTTAATGACGGAGTTCCCATAGCCACCTTCCAGCTCCATCATCAGACCTTGACATTCATCCTCTATGCAAAGATCTCATCAGGACGCTTCATTAGAGCCTAAACACAATGAGGTTATCTTTCTTAATGACGGAGTTTCCATAGCCACCTCCCAGCTCCATCATCAGACCTTGATATTCATCCTCTATGCAAAGAACTCATCAAAACGCTTCATTAGAGCCTAAACACGATGAGGTTATCTTGCTTAATGACGGAGTTCCCATAGCCACCTTCCAGCTCCATCATCAGACCTTGACATCCATGCTCTACGCAAAGAACTCATCAAGACGCTTCATTAGAGCCTAAACACGATGAGGTTATCTTTCTTAATGTCGGAGTTCCCATAGCCACCTTCCAGCTCCATCATCAGACCTTGACATTCATCCTCTACACAAAGATCTCATCAGGACGCTTCAGTAGTGCCTAAACATGATTGGCTGGGTCGATTTGGATGGGACTTTCAATGGCCGAGCTTATGTAATAAAGACTAACTTTCTTTTTTTTTCAGTTGCAGGAAATCACCGGATATGTGGGAGTTGAACCGCACTAAAACCTCCAACCGCTCACACTCATCGTCCAAACCCCGGCTGAGGCTAGAACCCAGCACGGGGTTTGTAGGGACGGCGCGACGCGTTACGCGCTCGGCACTCTTTCCAGTCGAAATACGAATTACTCAATATCACTGGTTCCGCCGGCCACTTTAGTCAGAGCTCCAGTTGCGACGATTCACCATATAAATTGGAGATCTCTTTATGTTGGCCAAGAAAACGTAATACCCATCGACGTTATTTCGCTTATAACTTTTTTAATACTGAACCGATTTTGATAAAACAACGACTAAATGTTAAGTGAGACTTGCCATAATACATTACAAAAAACCCCAACTAAATTGGTTCAGCCGGTTCGGAGATTAGCGTGCACAAAGATACAGACAAACAGACAAACAGACAAACAGATAAACAGACAAACAGACAAACAGACAAAAAAAAATCTAATTGCATTTTTGGCATCAGAATCGATAACCAAACACCCCCTGCTAGTTTTTTTTTTGATATTTTCAATGTACAGAATTGACCTCTCTACGATTTTATTATAAGTATAGATTTTATAAAAGTTGTATAAACCTTTAGTTTATTTCGGTACAGGAATATAAATCTTCGCGCCGCTTTGATCCACGTTATCGGTGATCTGATACAAAGTTGTGGAGTGCTACTTGCCTCAGTACTCATCAAATTCTACGTGAGTGTCTTTTGTTTTGCTGACTTCAAAAAATATGATAAGATATCTTGATTTTTAGCAGACGTTGTTACTTTTTACAAGCTTTATATTAACTTGCACTGGATGTAACTATGTAAGTTCGGGTGGAAACTTGTAAGCTAAATTTGACAAACTTCTCGGTTTCCGATTGAGCTGACATTTTGCACGCAGATGTATATCGCGTGACAATGTAATGATATGACAAAATGGCGCTGATCTGATGATGGATTCGGAAGGTGGTCATAGAATCTCCTGTACTAAATAAGATAGACCTGTCGTGCTTAGGTTTGTTTTACCGAGATCTTAAAATCTTTTTTTTTAGTTGCTGGAATCACCGGGTCGTATGTGGGAGTTGAACCGCACTAAAACCTCCAACCGCTCACACTCAGCGTCCGAACCCCGGCTGAGGCCAGAACCCAGCACGGGGTCATGAGGGACGACGCGACGCGTTACGCCATCGGCACTCTTTCCCATCGCGCCGCCCCCGGGGATACGGCCATGATCTTAAAAGCTAGTATTTAAAAAGTTAACAAAAAAATAACTTATTTATCCACTCAACTGGGATCAGCAACCAAATTGGTTAGTTTACTTTTGCCAAGTCTGTGGCAGGAGCCAAAATTGAGCACAGTTCTAAAACTTGTTTTGTTTACATTTTTTAATCGTCTCATATTTTACGGAGATACTATATTTTTGCTGAAAATGAAATACAGCGTAGTTTAATAATAAAGATTTATGGTGGAAAATATATGGTGTGGCGTTTAAAGTGGACTGTATTATTTTTGTAGGCGTTGATCCGGGCTTCTCAATTTCGATCTGGATTAATTACAAAACCGTGTACACCGACCGATACATATCAATAATAAAGTAATCCGACTTACCTCTGCTAGCCGGACCGATGCTCGCTGGATGATATTCTTTCTTCTAGGCGGCCGCCGTTAATCACAACACATTTAAATTCCGATATATTATTAATTTTTCCGACGACAAAACGATCCGCGTCGCGTCGGAAGCCGAAAGACAATAATAGAGATATGACATCTGTCAGTGCTAGGTGTTTGCAATTAAACCTCATTTGCCGAAATTGAATATTGCCTGAACATCCCGCCGCCTAAGCAAGGTCCACCTTGCTTACCTAATCTGAAGTAGCTAATGGTAACCGACAAAGTTTAGACACAGGACGCATTAAAACCCCACCTTGTGTCTTAATTTCTACTACTCTAACTATATCATCTTTACCGGGCAATAACTTTAATATCCGACCGCGTCTCCATTGAAGAGGAGGTAAATTGTCATCTTTTATTAAAACTAAATCATTTATTATGGGAGGATCCATAACTGAAGTCCATTTAAACCGTTGTTGAAGCGTATGTAAATATTCATTTCTCCATCGTGACCAAAAATGTTGAGACATCTTTTGTAACTGTTGATATCGAGATAAGCGATTTATATTAATATCCGAATAAGGATACTCTGGAAGCGCTACCAGTGGCTGACCAATTACAAAATGTCCGGGAGTCAAGACCTCCAAATCCATTGGATCCGTACTAAGAGGACACAACGGCCGAGAATTTAAAATAGCTTCTATTTTGGTAAAAAGAGTAGTAAGCTCTTCAAAAGTAAGCTTAGTATCACCGATAACTCGCTGTGCGTGAGTCTTTGCAGATTTAACTGTGGATTCAAATATACCGCCGAAATTTGGACTCGCGGGGGCATTAAATAACCATGTTATATTATTTTTAGTGAATGTTTGTTCTATTTCCGAATGATTGTCACGAAGGAATATGTACAACTCTTTTAAGTACTTGTCGGTGCCTGTAAAATTGGTGCCACAATCTGACCTTATCAGAGACGGAAGTCCTCTGCGGGACACAAACCGAGTAAAAGTTGCTACAAAAGCATCCACCGAAAGATCGGCCACAATCTCTAAATGAACTGCTTTTGACGCGAGACAGACAAATACGCACAAATAACATTTTTGAATTTTAGCATTTCTTAAGTTACTAGATTTTATGAAATATGGACCCGCAAAATCCGTACCCACGCCGAGGAACGCGCGTACACACCTAATACGATCCGGTGGTAAGTCTGCCATATAGGGTTGTTTAGGTTTAGCCCGAGTCCGATAGCACTGAATGCATTTATATGTTATATGTCTAGTAATTCGTCGAGCCGATACGATCCAGTAATTCCTAGACAAAATAGCCGATAATGTATTTGCACCGACATGGCAATAGATTTGATGATAATGGGTTACTAATAATTCCGTAAATCGTCCTTGTCCAGGTAATAATATAGGATGTCTAGCATCGTATGATAATTCCGAATATTTAATTCTACCGCCGACCCGCATTAAATTATCCTTATCAATAAACAAACTTAACCGCCGCAAATGATTTTTAATAGGTTTATTACATTTCAAATTTAAGATCTCTTCTTCAAAATATATTTGTTGGACTCGTCTAATTAAACAAAGTAAAGCATTCCGTCTTTCCGAAACCGAAATATTTCCAATCATTTTGGAATTAGAGTTTTTACAATTATTTAAAAACCGTAATAAATATCCCGTAACATTTATTAATTTATCAAAAGAGCTAAAACGTTCTAAAATATCAAAATCCGAATTTAAAATACCGATGGTTACAGACTTTGTCTGTGCACGCAGACCAGGTAATAAGTCAGATGGGAACTCTAAATAATTTTTAGGCCAAGTTTCCGAGGGCTGACATAACCACTGCGGATTCCACCACATATCATGTGTTAACAACGCCGCCGCCGTGGAACCACGGGAAGCCACATCTGCACAATTCATCTCACTGGGCACATGTCGCCAAGTGATACCGATTTTAGAGGAGTTAATTTCAGATACGCGATTTCCTTCGAAAACTTGCAGCTTATGTGCCGGCGTCCGCAGCCATGCTAACACTATAGTGCTATCGCACCAAGCCGTTACGTCATCAAACCGAATGTTATTCTCCATGCATGATACGACATGGTTTATAAGCACCGAGAGTAATTTTGCTCCGTTAAGCTCGAGTTTAGGTATCGTGAGTTTTGATTTGAGAGGAGCTACCCTAGATTTTGCCATAGGCAACTGCACGACGCCCGTACCGTCCGCCGCCTCTGCGCGTATGTATACCGCCGCCGAGAATCCTATTGAACTTCCGTCCGAAAAGCCATGTAAGCTATACCGAGCCTTAAAATTGGGCTTTAAACACCGAGGTAAAGATAAATTTTGAAGTTTAGGTAAGTCATCTAAAATTTCTACCGTTTTTAGTAAAGTATTCCCCACAAAAATATTTTCGGTATTGGACCGAAAATAGCAAAATCAAAAATAGTACCTAATGCATAAGGACCATTTTTGCCGAGATTAATTTTATCACCGTTTAAAATCTTAACTAAAACATCGCAACCGAAAATTATATCTATTTCTTGTAACCGAGAAAGAATACTATCATCCGAGTTTAACTAAATATTACCGCAATTTATATTAAGTTTTTCCGAAATATAAGAAGTAGGTTTCTTTAAAACCACCGCCGTAACCGATAACAATTGATTTGAATGTATGGGTTTAAAATCAATAGTCACTACTGATTGACTATCATTACTGTTTATACCGCCAATGCCTACTAAGGGGACCTTCATAAAATATCGCTGTATATCCAACCGAGTAACTAAATCGTTTCGCACAATTGTGACTTGTGAACCGAGATCTAAAAGAGCACGCGCTTTAATAAAATTGTTATTTCTACTTTTAACTTCAATAATAACCGTAGGTAAGGTAACATTATCTAAAAGTTGTGGTGTTGAGTTTCCCGAAATATTGTCCATATTATGCGTGTCTTTCGGTATAGAAAGCGAAACGATTTTGTTTGATTGCTATAAAGACTTATTGTTTGCACTATTCAGTCTATGATGAACCGTCGCGTCACAATTGTTTGAACGCTCCAAAGATCTCGAGTAAGTGGAGGGTGATTCCGAGACGCGATGACGTAATACGTCCGACCGTGGAACACGATGTTCACGAGCAGTGTCGCGCGATGAAACCATTGCGTTTTGAATAGGACGAGTTATTTGTCGTGCCGAACAAATCAACCGATGATGACCTTTGTGATCACAATTATCACAAGAAACGCACACAGTGCAAGATGCTGCACTGTGAGGCCCGAAACACTTAAAACATAGACGATTTTGCATTATCCATTCTTTTCTTTGCAATGAAGTTAATTTAGCGAATTTAAAACATTCTGAAACATTATGATTGTTGGTATTACAATAAAGACATGTTTTTTGATCTGTGTCACGGGTTTTTTCTAATGAATGTACCATCCGAGTGCATTTATTATTACCGAATCGAATTTTTTTAGGAAAATTATTTGTATTTTGTTGACTGTTTATCAAATGAAAAGTCGTTTCCGCCGATGCCGTGTCTATCAGACGACATTCATTTTGTAAAAAGTCCAAAAGTTCAGTGAATGTCGGAAAAAGGTTATTGTTACCACCATATTTGTTTTCAAATCGCGACTTCAAATCTATAGGTAGCTTAGTTAGACTGATGTGCAGTAACAAATAGCTCCACTCTTTAACTGGAAACTGTAGATTTTCTAAAGCTAGAGAGGATTCTAACAGAGGATTCAAGATTTGAGTACGAAGTCCCTTGCATTTAGTAATAACGGGAAGGTGTAATATCCGAGAAATGTGTGTGTCCGCTAACAACCGTTTATTATCAAAACGTCCGCGTAATATTTGTAATGCCGTATCTAGTGATTCATCTACCATAGGCAAATGATGTATTAAAGCTTTAGGCTCATTCTCAACGTGAGAGAATAGATAGTGGAACTTCTCCGTTTTTGTTATGTCATTCCTGGCAAGTACTAATGACGAGAACAATGAAATAAAACTAGTCCAGGAGAACAAATCACCGTCGAACACAGTTAAATTAATGGTAGGTAGCCGGGCCGATTGACCGCCGTCCGTGGGCTTATGAGCACCTTCTGTAGAAGAGTTAGCCACTACTAACGCCTCCAGCTGATTACAACAAATCTCAGCCTCTTTATATTTTCGGCTGAAGTCTTTAAGAGACTTTTGGTCGATTTCTTCTGCCAAAAGTGCCTCGTATGTGTCACAAAGAGAACTGTATCTATCGTCTAATTTCCGTAATCGTGCTAAAATGATATCTAAACTATACTTCTTACTATCCACCATGTCCATGGTGTTAGCAAACCAGTCATAATTAGTATTAAATTTGATGATAACCGATTTAGACATTTTGAACTATTAAAAATAATGTAAGATTATGAAATATATGTTTGCCGATCGAAATGGACTTCCGATAACCGTATTTAAATCCCAAAATAAATTGCATGCAAAAATTAAAATGACAACTGAAATAAATTTAAAAATTACACTGTGAATGACAGATGACGTCACGCCAACGGGGTTCGCACACTAGCAGCGGTACAATTTTGAAAATATTTTTTCTCAATGAGATTTTTTAGGACCGAAATATTATAACAAACCCGTAATCCGACTCCGGAGGACCAAAATACAAATACATATTTCGGCAAATGACATAATGTCACCTTCTCAGAATGGGTGTAAGGTAGGATCCCGAGGTACTAAGGATTTGCTCCTCATAGACATGGCCATTACGCAACAAGTTCGTCGAGGCAGAAAGGGAGTCCATATGGCTTGGATTGACTATAAGAAAGCGTACGATTCGGTGCCCCATTCATGGCTAATGAGAGTTTTAGAGCTTTATAAAGTACATTCCACGCTACGCTCCTTTCTTAGTTCATGCATGGGTCAGTGGTCTACGTTTCTTCGTCAACCAGGACATGTTGGCTCTCCGGCCTCCCCGAGCTTGATAAGGATAAGGCGGGGTATCTTCCAGGGTGACAGTCTGAGTCCTTTGTGGTTCTGTCTGGCGCTTAATCCTCTAAGTACATTACTTGGAGATTCAACGCTAGGCTACCGACTCAAGAGAGGGGGTGAGCCCATTTCACATCTCTTGTACATGGATGATCTCAAATTATTTGCTACTAAAAAACCAGACTTAATATCTTTACTCAAAATAACCGACAATTTTAGTAAAGCTATTGGAATGGAGTTTGGAGTAGATAAGTGTGCGGTCATAGATATACAGAGAGGTAAAGTTGTAAACTCTGAGAGTTTGCAACTTAGCCAGAGTGAGGTGCTTAGATCTCTGTCTGAGTCGGAAACCTACAAATACCTTGGAATGTTCGAAGCTTTGAGTATCGTCGATGCAGATATGAAGCAATCGGTGAGGGATCGGTTCTTCGGCCGCCTGATAAAGGTTTTGAAAAGCCTCTTGTCTGGCCGAAACAAGATCCGAGCCTTCAATGGTTGGGTCATGCCTGTACTGACGTACTCCTTTGGCATTCTAAAGTGGACGCAATCAGAACTGGATGCCCTGGATAGAAAAGTTCGGCGACTGTTGACGGCATACAGGATGCACCATCCACGCTCATCTGTTATGAGGCTGTATATACCTCGGAAGTGTGGGGGTCGTGGCATGTTAAATGCCAAGGATCTGCACAACCGAGAGATATACAACCTTCGGGAATATTTCCAAAAGGTGAATGTGGGTATGTACCGTGATGTAGCAGCAGTCGATAAAGGACTCACTCCGCTATCCTTAGCGAACGGGAATTGGCGAGCGCCGAAGGTGATGAGTGTGGCGGATCGCACGGACGTATGGAAGAGCAAGGAACTACACGGTCGATTCTACCGGGCCCTTACGGGTCCTGATGTAGATCAGTTAGCCTCCGTGGCTTGGCTACGATACAGTAACCTCTTCGGAGAGACTGAAGGTTTTGTCTTAGCAATTATGGACGAAGTTATCATGACGAACAACTACCGCAAATATATTCTAAAGGATGGGACGGTCGACATTTGTCGGGCATGTCACCGTCCGGGAGAGTCTATTAGACATATCGTTTCCGGTTGTTCCCGTCTTGCTAACGGCGAGTACTTGCACAGACATAACCAAGTAGCTAAGATCATTCATCAGCAACTTGCTCTGAAATACGACCTTGTTGAAGCCGCCGTACCTTATTACCAGTATTGGCCTCAGCCGGTTCTCGATAATGGTCATGTAACGCTCTACTGGGACCGATCTATTATCACTGACAGGACTATTGCTGCTAATAAGCCTGACATAGTGATAATAGATCGGGATGCGCATCGGGCAGTGTTGATCGATGTCACCATTCCACATGACGAGAACCTTGTGAAGGCAGAAAAAGAAAAACTGCTAAAATATTTGGACCTGGCCCACGAGGTGACCGACATGTGGCGTGTTGAATCGACCATCATTGTTCCGATCGTTGTATCTGTGCACGGTCTAATAGCCAAAAGCTTCGACCGTCATCTAGAGAAGCTTTCGCTCCCCGGCTGGGTAAAGGGCCTGATTCAGAAGGCGGTCGTTCTTGACACGGCGCGTATTGTGAGGAGGTTCCTCTCTCTTGAGCCCTGACCACTGATGGCTTGGGTCGTAGACTCCGCCTGCAGTGGCCCTCTGTTTTTTATATTGTATTTTTAAATTTATTTTTTTGTAATGTTTTTTTAAAAATATAATGTAAAAAATAAGCTAATAAATGGATAGAGACAAAAAAAAAAGATTTACGAAAATATTAGGTTTAATTAAAAATCAAAATTAATATTTTATGGAAAAAAATGATTTTAAAAAGAGGCTCAAACAGGGTAGGGATTTCGAATGAAGTCCCCAGTTTCGCCATATAGCGAAAAGTGACGTTCCCAGTTGAGTGGTTATACACCATCAAGTCTATAATATTTAATTTATTTGACAGCCAGCAGCCAAATTCATGGATCCGATATGCACGTTCATATTTAGTTTTCTGGTACTGTTGACGTCAGCCCGAGTTGTCAGGGATGCTTTAGGAATGCTGATGCAGGGAGTACCCAAAGGATTCAGGTAATATATGAATCTACATTTTTGGTAAGGATAGGCTAGGCTGCCCACATGATGGATCTGGTCAGGATCGCGGGAGGTCACTGGATGCACATAGTGCAGGATATGGAAGAATAATACTTTTTTATTAAAGTGACAATGAGTTCATTTTTCAAGAATAAAACATTTTTTTTATTGCCATGTAGGTAGACAAGCTAACGAGCCACCTGATCGTAAGTGGTTACTGTCGCTCATGAACCTCTGCAATGTCAGAGGACATTGAGGGGTCGCTACCTACGACCTAACTTTAAGGACCCTCCTCAAGCCTCGTTTGAAGAAGGACAAGTCATAGCGCTCTGGGAATACCGAAGAGGGGAGCTCATTCCATAGTCGGATGGTGCGTGGCAAAAAAGTGTTCCTGAAACGGACCGTGGAAATACTAGTCAGATCTTTATTACTTTAGTTAGGCTGGACCAATTTGGATGATTCTTGTCGTCGTGGGCTCCCATTTTTTTCAAGACAAACAGTAATAAGTTGTACTTTTTGATTTATACACAAAAATGTATATTTTCAACTGACAAGATTTCTTTCTGGATGAACCGATTTCGATAATTCTTTTTTCTCACAAAACAGATTTAGTCATAATGCCATATCTGACAAAGATCTGACTTAGTAATTTTTATGCTGATCTTAAAAAAAATCTCATTTTACCAGGTACGGCGCGTGCGTATCGTCTTTACGAGCAATAAATGGCGTCCGCGACGTCCACTCGTGCCATATCTGGGCTCTGTCCACCCACCACTCGGTCATATCTGCCCACATCACTGTCGACGACTTGTCCGATCGCGATATTATATTATCTCAGTGCCAACTCGTTGCCAGAGAGTTTGGCATCGAATCTGCTACTTTTCAACTTGAGAAGTACTCGCCTATGGTCGAACGGTGTGTAGTTTGTCGATCTCAGCCCACGGATAGACCCTGACATTTGCCCACTTTGACCAGATAAATGGGCAATGTTTGACGTTACTTTTGACAACGTAAATGGGCAATGTTTGACGTCACTTTTGACCAGGTAAATGGGTATTGTTTGACGTCACCTTTGACCAGGTAAGTGGGCAATGTTGGACGTCTTTTTTGACCAGGTAAATGAGCAATGTTTGACGTCACTTTTGACCACGTAAATGGGCAATGTTTGACGTCACTTTTGACCAGGTAAATGAGCAATGTTTGACGTCACTTTTGACCAGGTAAATGGGCAATGTTTGACGTCACTTTTGACCAGGTAAATATGCGTTGATTGACGTCACTTTTGACCAGGTAAATGGGCAATGTTTGACGTCACTTTTGACCAAGTAAATGGGTATTATTGACGTCACTTTTGAATAATTAATTGGGCATATTGACATCAGTTTTGACCAGATAAGTTTGGATGTGATGTCAGTGATCTCAGGTGAGGTAATAGTGACGTTTTGAAAAGGTATTGTGACGTCATAATAACTTATTATATGCAATGTGGTCTTTAAATTTGACCATCTCTCATTTAAGTACCACGTAGTGACGTTACGAATTATGTTTATTGTGAAATGAATTATTTACTTTGAATATTGATGAAAAAACTTGCTTGTTGACGTTATAAAAAAAATTGTCGAATTGAAAGAAAATTTAAACTTGAAAATGTTTTGTGACGTCATAATAAGCTCTTACTGGTGACGTCATTGAATAAGTAGACAAATGTTTGACGTCACGATGTATAAATAAAGTAATGACGTTTATAAAAGTGAAATTGTCTATGCTCTATGACAGGTAATTCTATCTATGGTGTAGTATTGGAGGTTTTTAGCGAATTTTGTGAAATTTAGGCACTTTGTTCAGAATTTTTTGTAGATAAATAGATCGTGTTATTTTCAAATGATTTCAGTTGTAAATTTATAGTATTATATAGCTTTTTTTAGTTGAAATAGTTTACATTTTACTCAAAAATGGTAGTTGATTTCTTTTTAACTTATGTAATTATTTTCAGTGTACCCATCTGATAGTAAGTGGTAACCATGTTTTCATAGACATAATTTAGTAGTGTTATTAATGTTGCCAAAATATAAAAAAAAATATTTACAATTAGTGCCAATTTAAAAAAAAATTGTTACGAAAAACAAAAATTATTTTAAATGTAGTTTTTAAGAATATTTATTGGAATAATTATAAGATGTTTAATGTAATGTTGGAGTATTTAAAATATAGAAATATACTCATTTTGTTGATAGCTGTAGATAATAGATGTAAGTTCAGATATTTTTTATAAAAATTGATGTTGATTTGTAAATTGTAAAATATTCTAAATTACTGGGCGTTTAAGCACTTTTGCGGACTAAAAATATAGAAACCGAATAAAAATATAATGAAAATCATTCTTAAAACGATAATGGATGGTAGTAAGTACTAAAGTAGTCGTAAAGTAGCCCTAAAACCACGTAAAAGCCCTAAACTAGGATAATAAAAGACCAGGATCAATTTTGACTCTGAAAGCCCTAAGTTGTGAACACTAAATGACAAAGTATCCATTATCGTTTTAGGAGTACTTTTTAAACACCCTGTAGATGGTGAGAAAAGATTTTCAAAAATAAATTAATGTGTTTAAAAAAATAAGTTGTGAAAAGGAGTACAATTAAAAATGATATATTTTAAATTTCAAAATTAATTTTACATAATTAATTTCTGGCAAAGGAGATTCTATATTATTTTTGTAGGAGACTTAGATTAAAATGTATTATTTGGATTTTTTTATCAATTATTTTAATTAATTATTGCTCATTATTGGCTATGATACTTAAAAGTAAGATTCAGTTATAGTATTATTTTTCTCTGTAAAATTTTATTAAAATACCACTTAACAAGTATTAAATTAAATGCAATTTATATTAGAAATTTATTTTCGTTAATTTTAGATATATTTTATTAGACCATGAATTCATATTTTTTTGGTTCCTTATTTTTGATTTATTATATTGATTAAAAAATAATGATTATAAAATGATAGAATTTAAGTTTCGTTGTTTTGTAATTATTATACAAGTGCAATAGTAGTGCAATTATTTATTTAAAAACATGCAAGATTTATTTAAAATATACAATAAATAAATTATATTCCGGAAATAATAGTCTTCATAGTATTATGTATATTTTATAACATTCAAAAATATTTTAAATCTCCATCGCTCAATTTCCAAACGCTAAACCAAAGTCCTTATATCAAAAAAAAAAAGAATTCTTAGTAAAAAAATATAAATTTAAAAATAGTGTCTGAAATACCATTTAGTGACAATAATAATCTTCAAACGTCTTTTAAAATTTTTGACTGTATTTTATTTTAAAATGTACTGCAACATCACAAGATTTTATTTTAATATTTTGTGATCGTCATGCTCAAACATTAAATGTGATAGATTTAATTATGTAGTTGTTGTATTTAGAGAAGTTGTGACAGGGTAAGTGCTGTGGAATGTATATTTGATTTTTTTTTATTGCATAACCTTTGAAAGACAAAATAGGCAGTTGTAAATTGTAATGATCACTTTTAAATAAAAAAAAAAAAATACAGTTTAAATGTTAATCCAGATATATGATATACAGGGTGTATCTGTAACTTTGGACAATCTGACGTGGGGTGAATGACCTGTCGAAATAAAATTTAGAACAACTTTTATTTTAGGAATTGGATAATTTTTTTTTCATCGTAGTATGTAAGTTCGCAACGATAGTCGTACGTTTTCCATACAATGTCAGAAAAAAAGTTTAATCGATCCAAAAAATAAGAATGGTGCTATGTTGTACTTCGACAGGTCATTAACCCCACGTCAGATTGTCCAAAGTTAAAGATCCACCCTGTATAATATTTTACAAATTTAATAATTAATGTTTACCTCTCAGAAAAATTAGGGTTCTTTTATTATTTGAGTAGTTTCTTTTGTTTAAGTAAAAACTTAATACAATTTACAAAAAGCCAATTATAAAATAATCAAGTACACATTCCACAGTTACCGGCATGCATGTAAAAGACAAAGATTTAGAATTAATATAGATTTTAAGGTAAATGTATTCTTTTGTTATCGATTTCCAATTTTTATTTATTTACTTTATAAGAATTCATTCCACTATTATTTGCATCACAAAAATTGCTCAATAGACTGCAAAACAATTAAACCCAAAATTTTGTGAAAAATTATTTCTTCCAATAAAAAATCTTTTTTTTATTATCCAACCATTTTATGTTTAAGATTATTTGTATTCATTTATTTACTCATTTTTTACATTATATTTTTAAAAAAACAATCACATATATATATTGTTATATTTAAAATGCTATTTGTAATTAATTGGATTAATTCTGTACCAAATTATCACCAAAAATTTTCCTCTAGTTTTTTTAAGTTTTTTTTTTTCAATTTCCGTCCCCAATTGCATGTTCTCTGTGTTAATAAAAGTATTGAATTTATATTGGAATTTTATTTTACCTTACATTAGGATGATTATTTTTTCTGTTTTACTTTTTGGAACGAAGTTCCTTATTGCGCGTTATCGAAAGGGGGCTAGACGGAAATTCTTATGAAAAAGTTGTCACGACACTTTTTGTTTTAGATGATTATTGCTGGATGGCGCTGTGATCAAAAAAAAAAAAAATATTACAATTCCCTCACTAATTAATCGAAAGGAACTTCGTTCCATGCGGGTGTCCTTTGACACCTCTCAAGTTTTTTTGTTTATTACTAGCGGGCCCGCGCAAATTCCTCAGCGTCACTTTCAATTAAAAAGTCTATGTTCTTTCTCAGGGTCTAAAGATCTGTGTCAAATTTCATCAAAATCGGTTGAGAGGTTTAAGCGGGAAAGCGTAACAGACAGTTACTTTTGCGTTTATAATATTAGCAGAGATTCAGACTTTAAATGCATTATGAAAAGTACAATGGCGGACTGAATGCATAAAATCTATTGTTGGATACGAATACATACCTCCTTACGAAACTACAAACCTTACAAAAATTATAGAATTCAGAAATTTTAATTTTAGTGGTGGTTGAATAACATACCTATTGTGCTTCACTTACACTATTACTAAACGGGTTCTTACCACGATTATTTTTAATTGAGCGGTCTCGATATTTCAGCACTGTTTTAAGCGCCATGATCACGGGAAGACTGAAGAACTGTGGGTAGGTCATTTAAGAGCAGACAAATCTGTCTACCCTCGTACTCGTTCGTTTGCCGGTACCACTGGAACTCGAACTCACATTTCGACTACCTATTGTACCTACTTGTTAATTTGAAGAGGAAAAATAAAACACCAATATTAAAGATAATTCATTTATTTCAATAGAAGGCGTGTTTCCAACATGTTATCTTAAAACTAACTTGGAATGTGATATAAATGACAAACTATAAAAAAATATTATACTATTGAATAAAACTTAAATGTTTGTCAAATTCAATCATTTACCTTCATGCATATTTAACTGGTTCTTACAACGATTTTTAATTAATGAGTGGTCTCGATATTGCAATTAATTTATTTAAAAGTAGACATGAAAGTCCAACCAGTTACAAAAAATCATATCCTGAGAAGAGCTGCCGTAAGAAACTCAGCGGGTATTTATTTTTGTATGAAAAATAATAGCAATAAAAGTAAAATAAATTTGCAGGGAAAGTTATTAAGCTTAGTTATAACTTAAAAAAACATTGTTATTAATAACGCATTTTGACTAGGGGTGTGCGAATATCGGTCGAATCGAATCGAATCGAATACTGATATTCGATTCGGACCGAATAATTCCTAAGTTCGAATTATTCGCACACCCCTAATTTTGACCAATTGAAGAGATTCTTCTATTTTTTACAAGCTTTATGTTAACTTGCACTGGATGTAACTATGTAAGTTCGGATGGAATCTTGCAAGCTAAATTTGACAAACTTCCCGATTTCCGATTGAGCGGACATTTTGCTGACAATATGATAAAATGGCGCTGATCTGACGATGGATTCGGAAGGTCATAGGAACTCCTGTACTAAATAAGTCTATCTTATTTAGTAAGGAGTGTACTTGTCGTGTTTGGTCTCATTTTACTTGTCTTGGCTAGCACTCTACTGATACATGATATTCAGGATCAGAAAAGTTTTCTTTAAAATAATCTTAAGAGTGTCAAGCGAAAAGATTCAACCCGGAGCCGACCCATATATTGTCTATGTAATTGATAGACTGCGGAGCTTATCTATGGGTTCAGGGATTAGCGCCAATTTTGAGAGGTCGTGAAAGAAGATACGTTGGATTTGCTTTGGATTCAGATGCGTATTATTTTCCATTATTAAGTAAAGGAGGTTCCTTGCATACCATTAATTAATGCTTTTTAAAAAGTAAAACCACTTCTGGTTCATAAAAATAAATTATTTACGTATGAAATCATTTACATCACACTCCTAACAAATAAAGTAACACTTATTCTAACACTATTTTAAAGTATTTGTACGGCGTTTAATATCACAACAAAACTATATTAAAGCCATCGGCGATGACACGAGTCAGATTTCTTACAATTTATTTGAAAATGTTTTTGTGTTGAGTATACAGGGTGATTCGTTAATGATGATACATATTGAAGGTATACATTATTATAATCAAAGGATACAGGGTGGATCTGTAACTTTGGACAATCTGACGTGGGGTGAATGACCTGTCGACAACTTAGCACCATTTTTATTTTTTGGATCGGTTAAACTTTTTTTTCTGACATTGTATAGAAAAAGTACAACTATTGTTGCGGACTTACATACTATGGTGAAATTTGTTTTTATCCAATTCCTAAAATAAAAGTGGTTCTAAGTTTTATTTCAACAGGTCATTCACCCTGTATAGTATGAAGTTAGTAAACGCAACTCAAGAATATCTAAAATTCTTGCAAAACGATTATCGTTCGGCTACCGATAGGTGTGGCAGAGGTATAGGGTGCGCGAGATTACTTGAGATTGTTAGTAAACACTATAGTCTGAAATTGTTTTTGTTTAGGATAGTTTTGTCGAATTTTGGTTTTTTTATTTTTTTATTTATTTTGTAGTAAAACAGAGCCTTTGATGTGTTGGTGGATCTGTAGCTTTGTACCAGTTTGTACTAATGTACTTGATGTCTTTAATTATGCAATTTTAAATTGAAGTTTACATATTTTAGACAGAAGGCAAGTCATGTGATAAAATGGCAATTACTAATGGCTATTTAGTGAGGAACATATTTTAAAACTATTTAGATTTGTGTATTTAAAAAAATTGTGCGTATTACAAGCATCTAAAATTATTGCAAGATAGATTAACGAGTTTACGGCCCTGATGGTAAGCGGTTACCGTCGTTCATGAACCAAGGCAATAAGGGGCCGTTATATATCTTATTATTTTTTATTTCTGAACTTAATTTAAATTTTGAAGTATAATGGCAATTTACTTGAATTGCTTTACCAATTTCTTTTTTGTTTATTTATTTTATCAAAGAATTTGCTTAATAAATAATAGATGGGATTGAACCAAAGTTCAAATAAGTTTAGTAATCAATGGCTTTTCTACGTATTTTTATAATCACATTATACTTTATGTTTTATACTTAAAACTACAATGATATATTATTGCTACGATATTTTTTTCTATAATAGTTTTTATATGTGTTCTGTTTTAGACCAGTCAAGTTAATTTTATGGTAGGAGATGCACAAATGTGTTTTTTTCCAAAAAAATAAAATTTTGCAGTACGACAAGGATCAGTTGTTATTATTTTTCTTTTTTTTCTTTAATTGAAACCACAAAAGGTGCTTTATTGTAATAATCCATTACTGCCCTGGGCTCAGGTCTCATGCCGTATTTCCATAATGTCTCACCAACGTACAACACACATAAAACAAATGACGGTGTCGGCCGACCAATTAGTGTACCAACCCATTACTGCCCACTGCTGAGCTCAGGTCTCCTCAGAAGAGGGATCAGGCATAGTCCATCACACTTGCCCAGTGCGGATTGGGGACTTCACATATCTTCAAAGGATTTTTAGAATCCTTTTCCGACATGCAGGTTTCCTCACGATGTTTTCCTTCACCGTTTTTAGTCAGTGGTGTTGTGAAAAATTGCACATAAATCTTTTTCACATTTAGATTTAGAGGGACCTCCCGTACGGAAGGACGCGCTTCGACCACTACCCCACCACGACGTCTAGAATTAGTGTAAAGTAAATTACTAAAAAATATTTATTATTCATTTCAACTGCACTGCATTTTAATATTGATTTACTTAGTAAAATAATTTGGGAAAAATAGTATCTTGTTAAAAATTAACATTTAAACGAATTAGTTTGTCTTATTTCACTAATTGTACTAATCTGGAAGACAAAATAATAATATTCTTAAAAATATAATAATAAAAAAAAATAGTCATGTAAAAAATAAATAAAAATAATTTGTCACATAAATTAAAAAAAAAATATAAAAATCTCTTTCAAATAAGTTATTTTGTCATGTATAATTTCAAGTAAAATAAATTGGCATAGAAATATTTAATTTACAAATAATAAAGGCAAGATTAATAGACTACAGGCCCAGGCTGAAAAAATGATGGGTCATCTGAACCACCAGGTGACCTATCTAAAACGAAATTCTAGCATAAAATAATAAGATTCAGTACTATGCCGTCACTTGTAAGCTGTCCAACTGAGTGCAGGTGAGCATTCAAAAGTACAGGTAGACTGAGTACATTTTGGTCATATATATTTTATACGGCATTCTTACCACCGATAGATCCCTGAAAAAAAATAAGAAAACGCTCAGTGCCGTACAAAAATGTTGGGCCACAAAGTCGGATTTTTTTTTTAATTTTCCGACAGTTACCGGGGTATATTTAGTCATTTGATTTTGTACGGCATCCGTATATATAAATACTGCTTCTAATCCATTATTCCTCAACGCTGGTGGTCCAAATGACCCATCATTTTTTCAGCATGGGCCTGTAGTCTATAATAAAAAACGCAATGAAGATCAATATAATAAAATAACGATTCTATAAAATCGCTTTTTTCTCCGAAATTTTTCATTTCCTTGTGATATAATTTGTCATGCTATATTGAAAAAAATATACTAAAATAATTGTTTTTTTATCACAAAATGCAATTATTAAATAATTATTATTCGTACTTAATACAAATGGCGATTTCGCTCATTCACAATAATAAATGAAATGAACAAAACCATTAAATAATACTGAGATAATTAAGCAATTAATTGAGTAAAATTAAAACTATACTATTAAATAAAATATTATAATACCTCCATGCATTTTCAACGGGTTCTTACCACGATATTTAATTAATTGAGTTGTCTGGATATTTCGTTGTTGTTGCAAACGTCATGATCACGAGAAGACTGGATACTGCGGGTCGATTTAAGAGCAAACAAATCTGTCTACCCTCGCACTCGTTCGCTTTTGGGTAGTACCACTGGAACTCGAACTCACATCACAACACACCACACTCACTGTATCTACAAGACTCTCTGAGCGTGAACCCGCGAGTGACTGTCGTGTTTAGCAATTAATTAAATATCGTGGTAAGAACCCGTTGAAATTCATGAAAGTATTATAGAAAACCGCGAGTGTCTGAATAAGTTTAAAATATTTTAACTTAGATTGTAAATAATATTGATACAAATAATTTATTTCGTGTCCTATTTTGAGACACTTTTACAAAACAATTAAGTTTTATTTTATTGTATGTATTATAAAAAAATCTGTAAAATCAAATTAACCACTCAACTGGGAACGTCACTATTCGCTAGATGGCGAAACTGGGGACTTCGTTTGGAATCAATACCGAGTTTGAGCCCCTTTTTAAAAACATATTTTCCAGTAATTTTTAAATTTGTTTTTTAATTAAACCTTATATTTTTGTAAATCTTTATTACTAAACGACGCTGTATTGCATTTTCAGCGAAAATATATCATCTCCGTAAAATATGGGACGATTACAAAATGTAAACAAAACAAGTTTTAGAACTGTGCTCAATTTTGGTTCCTGCCACAGACTTGGCAAAAGTAAACAAACCAATTTGGTTGCCGATCCCAGTTGAGTGGTTATGACACTATTATCACTCAAAAAGGCTGGCTAAAGTAAAGATTTCCGTTGGGCCACGTCTATAAAGATATTTCACTAAATCGTTAAAACAAATAAAAATAAATAATTGTTTTTAATTTTTTTAGATATTCTAAAAATATTTTTTTTTTATATCTTGTTACTTGTTAAGTTTGTAGTGTAAAAAGGGATTGAAAACTTCATTGCAAAATTAATTAAAAAAAAAATACATATTTCTTCAGGATATTTTCAGACATTTTAAACACCAATTTTATATCAGCATTTTCTTAGACAATTATGTTTATTAGACTATTTTAGTTTGAACGAAGTTCCTTATCGCGCGTTGTGAAAGGGGGCTAGACGGAAAAAATTCTTACGAAAATTTGTCACGACACTTTTTTGTTTTAGATGATTATCGCTAGATGGCGCTGTGATCAAAATCTTTTAAAACACGTTCCTTTTAAAATATAAGATATCTTTTAATCGAAAGGAACTTCGTTCTATTCGGGTGTCCTATGACACCTCTCAAGTTTTTTTTACCTTTATGCTTCGACATTCAACACGATGATATTTAAAGCGTGTGTTTTACATCTAAAACTATTTAATGATATATTTACTACTCGCTAATATTATTGCTTTTATAAGTTTCATACCTTATATAATTAAACTTTCTTGTACTTTTCGAGATCTTTCATCTGTAATTTGAAAATATTTGCAAGTTAGAGATGAGAATGATAATCCTAATAACAATATATGTAATTATGACGTTGTTTTTTTTTTTCAATAAATGAAGTTACAATTAAAAAAGTATAACCTTTATCTTAAAAGTATTGTTACGAGAATGTTCTAGAAACATCCAGAAAAGTGTGTGAGTGAGATAGAGATATACAGGGTGATTTGTTAGAGAGGGTACATATTGCAGGAGGGTGATGAGTACTCTGTTCTAATACGGAATATTACTAAAAATAAGTAAAATTACAATTTGTTTTTAAATCTAAATTCGACAAAACTACCTCAAACATAAACAATGTCGGCTTAAAGAGTGTTGACTAACGACCCCTAGTGATCTCGCGCACCCCACACCTCCGCCACACCCATCAGCTGTCGAAAAACCATAATTTTGCAAGAATTTTAGATATTTTTAAGTTGCGATTACTAAGGCATTAAGCCATATTCTTTGGTAATAATATTTTTCCTGGTCGTATATAACCATCAGCTACCTTCAATATGTACCCTCACTAGGAAATCACCCTGTATAGTGCTATCTCTCTCACTCACACGAGACTGTTCGGGAATGTTCTAGAAAGTGTGTGAGCGAGACAGAGATATATTGTTATCCCTTTCACATCCTTACTCTAGTCGAGAGGCTTATAGTCTGATTTTTTTATTGCGAAATTGTTAACATCCCAGGTGTCACAAGTAATACCACCAGTTTCCGTGTTCGGGAGTGGTCTGTTTACATCCTGTATATATACTTACATAGTTTCAATATCGTCCATCGGGCGAGGGCCTGAGTCCGACGCCGGCGAGTCGTTCACAAACCGCTTCTAGCTGCGCGTCCAACATTAGCGACGCTATCTGATCGTCCGTTAACATTTCAACACTGAAACATACATTGTTTATTTAAATACAAGGTTTTTAAGATTGTGCAGAAATATAGTGCTAAGTAAAACGAATAAAAAATGAGGTTATCTTGTTGGAACGAAGTTCGTTATCGCGCGTTGGAAGCGCTACCCTACGCGCGGTGACACCCCTCGCCCCTTTCCTCTCCCAGCTTCCCTCCAGTTGCCTTTTTTTTTTTTTTTGGACGGGAGAAAATCGCCGGACTTCCACTCGCCCCGCGAGTGGGGTATGTGGGTGTCGAACCGCACCAAAACCTCCCGCCTCTCACGCTCGACATCCGATGTGGTAGGGGTGACAGGACGCGTTCGCGATTGTCGCTTACGTATCGCCCCGTCACCCCCGGACGTCGATCCGGCAGCCGTCGGTGAGAACGACCACCGGCTCACTCGGTAGACGGACCTTTCAGTCCGCCGAGATGGGGCCGTGTGTTGGAGGGTCTCCCACGGCTCAGGCCGGTCCAGGACCAGCCCGGGTCGGGGAGCACGGCTGGCCATCCCCCGGATAGATGGCACGGAGGGTGCGCGCTGAAGCCTAGCGCAGCACCCCTCGGGTTCGATGTTGGTGGACCCGGTACTCTTAGGGGGCCAGATCCCGGGACAGCTCCCGAGGCCGGCCCCCCGCTCGACGTCGGCGGCGACGGGGTTGGCCGGGGAGGGAAGAGCTCTCCCTCTCCCGCCCCGCCACCTCCTTCTGCGAGATGGTGGACTCGCAGAAGTCGAGCATAGCTTTCCAGGACTCGTCGTCGCCGAGCATCGATGCCACGACGCCCGGCAACGACAAGTCCTGCCCTACTTGTGCGACCAGGACACGGCGCTGCTCCTCCCATGCGGGGCAGACAGCGAGCGTATGCTCTGCCGTGTCCAGGTCACTTGTGCAATGATGGCACCTCGTCGTCGGCTCGACCTGTATCCGGTGCAGGTACTTCCCGAAGCAACCATGCCCGGTCAGCACCTGCACCAGACGAAAGGTGAGACATCCCTCGCCACGACTCACCCAGTCCTCCAGGACAGGGCGAATCGCCTCGACGGTCCTTAGACCCCAGCTGGGGTTGGCCAAGCGTCTTGACCACGCCTCCAGCACGGACCGTCGAGATTGGGCCTTCCGGTCCCGTACCGCGGCTCTGAGGGGACGCACAACACCCAGAGCACGGAGGTCGCAGCGCCAACGATAATCGTCAGCAAGCGCCTCCGCCTCCAGATCCCAAGGTGGCGTCCCAGCCAGCACGCACGCCGCCTCGAAGGAGACGGTGCGGTATCCGCGGATGACCCTGATAGCTACGACGCGCTGCGGCCGGTACAGGATCCGGACAACAGTTGCTGTCCGGTTTCCCGGTCCGGTCCAAACGGGCGCGCCGTACAGGGCCATCGAACGCACCACCCCCGCGTAGAGGCGGCGCACGACACGGTTTGGTCCCCCGAGATTCGGAAGCAGCCGGCTCAGAGCGCCGGCCGTCCTCATCAGTCGGGGGACGAGCTCCGTAAAGTGGGCCCGGAAGGTCCAACGGCTGTCCAGTATGAGGCCGAGGTACTTCAATCGCACCCCGACCTCTATTGGGACGCCTCCAACCACGATTTGGGCCCCTGCAGGTCACCCCAGCCCTGTGGAACCACAGGGCCTGGGATTTATTGAGCGCCACCGCGAGGCCCAATCTCCTTATACGACCGACGACGAGGGCCACCCCCGCTGTGGCGAGATGGGTAGCCTCTCTGAAGTCTTGACCCCGGGCAATGACGAGCGTGTCGTCAGCGTAACAAATCACGCTCAGGCCCGGGGTCCTCCAGTTGCCTAGCGAACATTGTCGAAGTCGCACGCACACGCTATCGGATGCGATTCATCCATCCATCCATCGCACTTGGAAGACATCAAAGGATAAGCGTCGACAGCCAACGCGACAGACATCGCATAACAGGTACGTCCTTTTCCTTATTCCTTGGAAGGCCACAAACCTTAACACCTTCTTCCGCTGTAGTCTTCTTTGGGGTGTCACCTCCGCTACGCAAAATACAGTCCACTTAATGGCGCAAGCGCTCATAGCTTGGGTACGCCATATCCAAGCGCCGCCGCGCGTTGTGAAAGGGGGCTAGACGGAAAAAATTCTTACGAAAAGTTGTCACGACACTTTTTTTGTTTTAGATGATTATCGCTAGATGGCGCTGCGATCAAAATCTTTTAAAACACGTTCCTTATCGCGCGGTACGTTAAGAAAAAAAAATAAGATATCTTTTAATCGAAAGGAACTTCGTTCTATTCGGGTGTCCCATGACACCTCGTAAGTTTTTGTGTAAGTGATGTAGATAACCGCGAGTGTTTAAAGAAACTTGTAAAATGTATTGTTCTGTGTACCTGGCGAGGCTGTCGGTGTCGTCGGAGGCGGAGGAGGAGCCCCGCGGCGAGGGAGCCCGGCGGTGCGCGCGCGGGGTGCTGCGCCCCGAGCCCGAGCCGCGCCTCTCGCCGAACAACGACAAACCTATACATTATTATACACTACAATCTAGATGACCCCCGCAACTTCGTCTGCGTCACAAAGGGGTTCAAACAGTACATTTCATTTCATTTCATTTCACTTACTCACAATATTGTCGCGACATTATTTGCGCGGTCCGCGTTGATACTGGCTTTTATACTTGTGATAACTTCTAAACGAAAAGTCCGTTCGTTTTTTTTTATCATAAAATGCAATTATTGAATCATTAATTATTACTCGTAATTAATAAGTCCGATTGGAATAAAACAAAAAGTAATTTACTTCTACATTAATACTCTTGATAATTTAATACTTAATTTGGATAAAGATTACTATAACGCTATGATACTCATTTAACGTTAAATTAATTCTTCCGATTTAAATATTTATCAAAAACATAAACGTAGTTGTTGTGACTGATAAATAGTATGATAGTTGGATATTTGCTCTCCCGAACATTTTTTGTTTGTCTTACAAATACCTACAAATTCGTTATACCTCTAATAAGTAGTGATAACTATACTCATGGTATGGTCTCATAAACTATTTTGTTAATTTCATCTTAATTATAAAAATGAATTGTAATTTTTCTGAAATTCAGTTACACAATCTACTGACATTGACATACTCTAAACTAGTCGCCATACCCTGAAACATCTCCTTGACCTTCTCCCCTGTATCATGCAGCAGGGCGTCCAGGCTCTGTCTCCGGCCCGCGTCCAGGTCCCGCAGCGGGGCGCGCGGCCGGATGATGCGGCGCGGGGAGGAGGCCGACACCTTGGAGTCGAGAGGACTGGGCGGAGACAGCTTCTCGGGGGTTGAACGGGGGCGGAGGGAGCACTTCTCGAAGCTGACCTGTTGGTAGTAAGACATACTTTATTAGTAGGGGTGTGCGAATAATTCGAACGCACGAATTATTCGTCCCGAATGGAATATCAATATTCGAATTCGAAATTCAACAAATATTTGAAAAATTTCGAATAATTCGAAAAGTTTCGAATATTCGTCGAATTTTGAATTTCAAATCGAATATTGATATTCGATTCGATTCAATTGGAACGATATTTGCACACCCCTATTTATTAGTACTGTACTTGTTTTTGCATGAGTAATGATAAGAGTGCATTTATCCAGTGTAACAATTTAATTGATTATCTTAGTGTAACAATTTTTGCCGACGGGGGATGTTGGACGGGGGTTCGGGACCTGGCCCCCTAAGAATACCAGCTGTTAGTCAGCGCGCGCCCTTTTCTAGAGCAACTGGAGGCCACGTTCTCCGACCCAGCCTGGTTCTGACCCAATAGCGTAAGAGGGTAACATTGCGACCTTACCTTGGCAGGCTTCGGATAGCCCGCCGATAGGGAGAGCCAGTGGTCGCGTCCGGGAATAAATGAGCTGATAAGCCCGCACAATCTCGTGCTGGGTTTTAGTTTTATCGAGATTCGGACGGAATGTGAACCCCAAATAGTTTTATTGTAGTTTGCAGAAGGCAAGTGGAAGACCGGCAATTTCCTCCTGGCCATAACATAATGATGGGTTTGTGTAACTTTGTGATAGCGAGTCGTGGTGGGGTAGTGGTCGAAGCGCGTCTTTCCGAACGGGAGGTCGCGGGTTCAAATCTGGCTTGTACCTCTAAATCTAAATGTAAAAAAGATTTATGTGCAATTTTTCACAACACCACTGGCTAAAAACGGTGAAGGAAAACATCGTGAGGAAACCTGCATGTTGGAAAAGGGTTCTAAAAAATCCTTTGAAGATATGTGAAGTCCCCAATCCGCACTGGGCAAGCGTGGTGGACTATGCCTAATCCCTCTACTGAGGAGACCTGAGCCCAACAGTGGACCGTAATGGGTTGGTACAGGTGCTAGCGAAAGTGGGATGATCCACTCTCTGGTAGTAGCAGTGGTAGCAGCAGTAGTACAGTACCTCCTCGGGGCTAGAACAGTCCAGTTCTATCTCGGTCCAGGTGTCGTGTTGTGTGGGTCGCGCGTCCGCGGTCCTCCTCAGCCACTCCCTGACGTTGGCCTCGCTGCTGCTGTCTAGTAGTAGCAGTAGCAGCAGTAGCAGCAGTAGTACAGTACCTCCTCGGGGCTAGAACAGTCCAGTTCTATCTCGGTCCAGGTGTCGTGTTGTGTGGGTCGCGCGTCCGCGGTCCTCCTCAGCCACTCCCTGACGTTGGCCTCGCTGCTGCTGTCTAGTAGTAGCAGTAGCAGCAGTAGCAGCAGTAGTACAGTACCTCCTCGGGGCTAGAACAGTCCAGTTCTATCTCGGTCCAGGTGTCGTGTTGTGTGGGTCGCGCGTCCGCGGTCCTCCTCAGCCACTCCCTGACGTTGGCCTCGCTGCTGCTGTCTAGTAGTAGCAGTAGCAGCAGTAGCAGCAGTAGTACAGTACCTCCTCGGGGCTAGAACAGTCCAGTTCTATCTCGGTCCAGGTGTCGTGTTGTGTGGGTCGCGCGTCCGCGGTCCTCCTCAGCCACTCCCTGACGTTGGCCTCGCTGCTGCTGTCTAGTAGTAGCAGTAGCAGCAGTAGCAGCAGTAGTACAGTACCTCCTCGGGGCTAGAACAGTCCAGTTCTATCTCGGTCCAGGTGTCGTGTTGTGTGGGTCGCGCGTCCGCGGTCCTCCTCAGCCACTCCCTGACGTTGGCCTCGCTGCTGCTGTCTAGTAGTAGCAGTAGCAGCAGTAGCAGCAGTAGTACAGTACCTCCTCGGGGCTAGAACAGTCCAGTTCTATCTCGGTCCAGGTGTCGTGTTGTGTGGGTCGCGCGTCCGCGGTCCTCCTCAGCCACTCCCTGACGTTGGCCTCGCTGCTGCTGTCTAGTAGTAGCAGTAGCAGCAGTAGCAGCAGTAGTACAGTACCTCCTCGGGGCTAGAACAGTCCAGTTCTATCTCGGTCCAGGTGTCGTGTTGTGTGGGTCGCGCGTCCGCGGTCCTCCTCAGCCACTCCCTGACGTTGGCCTCGCTGCTGCTGTCTAGTAGTAGCAGTAGCAGCAGTAGCAGCAGTAGTACAGTACCTCCTCGGGGCTAGAACAGTCCAGTTCTATCTCGGTCCAGGTGTCGTGTTGTGTGGGTCGCGCGTCCGCGGTCCTCCTCAGCCACTCCCTGACGTTGGCCTCGCTGCTGCTGTCTAGTAGTAGCAGTAGCAGCAGTAGCAGCAGTAGTACAGTACCTCCTCGGGGCTAGAACAGTCCAGTTCTATCTCGGTCCAGGTGTCGTGTTGTGTGGGTCGCGCGTCCGCGGTCCTCCTCAGCCACTCCCTGACGTTGGCCTCGCTGCTGCTGTCTAGTAGTAGCAGTAGCAGCAGTAGCAGCAGTAGTACAGTACCTCCTCGGGGCTAGAACAGTCCAGTTCTATCTCGGTCCAGGTGTCGTGTTGTGTGGGTCGCGCGTCCGCGGTCCTCCTCAGCCACTCCCTGACGTTGGCCTCGCTGCTGCTGTCTAGTAGTAGCAGTAGCAGCAGTAGCAGCAGTAGTACAGTACCTCCTCGGGGCTAGAACAGTCCAGTTCTATCTCGGTCCAGGTGTCGTGTTGTGTGGGTCGCGCGTCCGCGGTCCTCCTCAGCCACTCCCTGACGTTGGCCTCGCTGCTGCTGTCTAGTAGTAGCAGTAGCAGCAGTAGCAGCAGTAGTACAGTACCTCCTCGGGGCTAGAACAGTCCAGTTCTATCTCGGTCCAGGTGTCGTGTTGTGTGGGTCGCGCGTCCGCGGTCCTCCTCAGCCACTCCCTGACGTTGGCCTCGCTGCTGCTGTCTAGTAGTAGCAGTAGCAGCAGTAGCAGCAGTAGTACAGTACCTCCTCGGGGCTAGAACAGTCCAGTTCTATCTCGGTCCAGGTGTCGTGTTGTGTGGGTCGCGCGTCCGCGGTCCTCCTCAGCCACTCCCTGACGTTGGCCTCGCTGCTGCTGTCTAGTAGTAGCAGTAGCAGCAGTAGCAGCAGTAGTACAGTACCTCCTCGGGGCTAGAACAGTCCAGTTCTATCTCGGTCCAGGTGTCGTGTTGTGTGGGTCGCGCGTCCGCGGTCCTCCTCAGCCACTCCCTGACGTTGGCCTCGCTGCTGCTGTCTAGTAGTAGCAGTAGCAGCAGTAGCAGCAGTAGTACAGTACCTCCTCGGGGCTAGAACAGTCCAGTTCTATCTCGGTCCAGGTGTCGTGTTGTGTGGGTCGCGCGTCCGCGGTCCTCCTCAGCCACTCCCTGACGTTGGCCTCGCTGCTGCTGTCTAGTAGTAGCAGTAGCAGCAATAGCAGCAGTAGTACAGTACCTCCTCGGGGCTAGAACAGTCCAGTTCTATCTCGGTCCAGGTGTCGTGTTGTGTGGGTCGCGCGTCCGCGGTCCTCCTCAGCCACTCCCTGACGTTGGCCTCGCTGCTGCTGTCTAGTAGTAGCAGTAGCAGCAGTAGCAGCAGTAGTACAGTACCTCCTCGGGGCTAGAACAGTCCAGTTCTATCTCGGTCCAGGTGTCGTGTTGTGTGGGTCGCGCGTCCGCGGTCCTCCTCAGCCACTCCCTGACGTTGGCCTCGCTGCTGCTCTCACATAGTTCCTCCAGTTTGTCGCTGATGGTTGTGTTGGTGTCGCTTGCTGTGTCGGTGACAGTAGAACGATCTATGTCTGTGGGTAAAAAAATATTAAATACGAGCTTTTAAGATCCTGGATATCATGTAGCAGTAGAGTGCTAGCTAATACAAGTACAGGAGTTTCTATGACCACCTTTCGAATCCATCATCAGATCAGCGCCATTTTGTCATATTATTGCATTGTCGCGCGATATACATCTGCGTGCAAAATGTCAGCTCAATCGGAAACCGGGAGATTGTCAAATTAAGCTGCAAGATTCACTTCAGACACTTGCTTTCCACTGTTAAAATACTTTAAAAAAAATTAGTTGCCTGTAAAGTCGGTATACGGGCGAAAGTTTTACGTGACAACTCGGGCATGGTTAGCCCGCCTAAGAGCGAGAGAGACAGACATAAAAAGTGACGCGGCACGCGTGCCTCTCACTCGCTCTCATTGTGAGCGCATAACGTGAGCGGAGCGTAACGCAGTGAAGTGAAGTGTCACCCGCGGCAACACCAATTTATAACACGTTGTCACGTCAAAAAAATATGCTCATATTACAAAAAAGACATGCCCGCTGAGTTTCTTGCCAGTTCTTCTCAGGACGGTGGCTACAATTATTATTTTTTGTGTCCGAACTGGTGGTAGTTTTTAAATTTTGACGTCAACAAGAATGAGTACGTCATCAATGTTGAAAATAAAGTATTTCATTTCATTTCTCTTACTAGTGCCTAATTTGGAGTACGGAATCCTTTATACAGGGTGATTTGTTAGAGAGGGTACATATTGCAGGAGGGTGATGAGTACTCTGTTCTAATATGGAATATGTATTACGAAAAATAGGTAAAATTACATTTTTTTTTGTTTTTAAATCTAAATTCGACAAAACTACCTCAAACATAAACAATGTCGGCTTAAAGAGTGTTGACTAATGACCTCTAGTGATCTCGCGCACCCCACACCTCCGCCACACCCATCAGCTGTCGAAAAACCATAATTTTGCAAGAATTTTAGATATTTTTAAGTTGCGATTACTAAGGCATTAAGCCATATTCTTTGGTAATAATATTTTTACTGGTCGTATGTAACCATCACCTACCATGACCTTCAATATGTACCCTCACTAGGAAATCACCCTGTATAACTCTTTAAAACTATACTAACCATTCCCATTCCTGGCGGACTGCCTTCTCGACCGATGCTTGTGTATCTCATCAGAGATCCTCTCCAGGTTCCTGAGAGCTGATGAGTACTGTTGCTTGGCTTCCGTGACCTGTTCCTCCAGGGTCTGTATCTTGGCTTTCTGAGCCTCTAAACAGGCGTTGATGCGGGCTTTCTCTTCGAAGTATGGTCTGTGAATAATAAATATTTGAAAATAAATCAATTACTAAACTGGGAACGAACCAAAATTGGCATCAAATGCCTTTAATCAAATATAATGGACACACGATTGGACAGTAAGATAGACAACACTAGGAAAAAAAACTTGAGAGGTGTCATGGGACACCCAAATAGAACGAAGTTCCTTTCGATTAAAAGATATCTTATATTTTTTTTCCTAACGTAACGCGCGATAAGGAACGTGTTTTAAAAGATTTTGATTACAGCGCCATCTAGCGGTAATCAACTAAAACAAAAAAGTGTCGTGACAACTTTTCGTAAGAATTTTTTCCGTCTAGCCCCCTTTCACAACGCGCGATAAGGAACTTCGTTCCAACATAAAATTAGTAGTGGGTCAATGTCATTGGGTTGGCTCGTGTCATGTATTGTAAGTGCAAAAGATGGATTCTCTTTGGATTAAGATTTAAATTTCACTAAAGACACTTTAAAACGTTTTGTGAAACACTTGATGTTGATAATGTGTGTTTAGAGACACTATGTTGTTCGGTTCATTGCATCTAGTAATATAAAAATATAATTTACTAGATGACCCTCGCAACTTCGTCTGCGTTACAAAGGGGTTCAAACAGTACTCGCAATGTTGTTATTTGCGCGGCTCGCGTTGGGTATATTTTTTTGCGTTTTATACTCGTCATAACTTCTCAACGAAAAATCCGATTGGAAAAAAACAAAAAGTAATTTACTTCTACATTAATACTCTTGATAATATAATACTTAATTTGGATAAGGGTTAATATAACAATACTATTTTAACGTAATTTCAATCTTCGGACGAATTTTTTTTTTCTTGAACATAAAAGCTGTTATTGTGACTAAACTATAATAGTTACATATATGCTCTCGCGGACTTTTTTTTAGATCTGCCTAATACCTAAAAACCCGTAGTACATCATTTTGTTCTACTGTCAATAGTTTTTGCAGCGTACGCATTAATAGGTTTTCGATTATTCACCTTGTGTTACATATTCGATATTTTCATACGGATCCCTAATTTTTTTGAAAATGAAATCTAGCCTATGTTACTCGGGGATAATGTAGCTTTCCAAAGGTGAAAGAATTTTTGAAATCGGTCCAGTAGTTTCGGAGCCTATTCATTACAAACAAACATACAAACAAACAAATCTTTCCTCTTTATAATATTAGTATAGATATAGGGGTTCTTTTCAAATTTGTGGCGCCGATTGATTTATTTTGCACTTTTTTAAAAAAGTTTTATTTTCGGACTTTTTTTGATGTAATTCTATTGACATTATCATAATTATAAGGAATTTATGGAAGGGAACGAGATTTAGACAAAATTGAATGAAATACAGCGTTTAAAAAAAATGGTCTCACAGGTTAAAGTGAAAGTATACAGGTAAATGAGAAAACCTTATTAGAATACATAGAAACAAACTATTTTCTGAAAGAATAAACAATGTAATCGTAGAAGTCATCGCTTAGTATACAGGTTGTTGTGTTAACAATGGAATTTCGGGACGTTTCTCGCTATTTACCTGCAATTTCTTCAAATTGAGAAGTTTAAAGAAAGAAAAAATAATAATTTTAATTACTTTTTGTAGCACTCCTGAATACCTTTATATTATATTATTATCATCATTATTATTTTATAGACGTCCACTGTTGGACATATGCTTCCCTCAAATTTCACCATAACGACTGATCTTGCCCCATTTTGTGCCCAACCAACTCCAAGTTTTTCCGGCTCCATTCAGCATCAGCTGCCACACTACCACTTCAGAGTCAGGATCTTAATGTTATAAACTTATTCAAATACTTGCGGTTTTCTTCATATTATTTCAATTATTTTGGTTCTTCAGCAGATCTTTTAATTTCTGATGCGATCTCGCAGTTAAACTAGAAGCTTACCCATTCCATTGCATTTTAGAGTGACTCGAAGTCACTCGGTTAGATTCAGTGTAAGCGTGAAGTCTTATGTAATATGTAAGTCATCACTGTGAACACACATTAGTCTAGAATTGCGGTATTGAATTTTTAAAAATCCCAATCGAGTGAGAACAGATAAGAAGGAAACAAAAAGACGACATAAACATTTCAAATGATTCTTCTTTTCCTCGTTATTTTAAGGCCCACTTCCAAATAAATTTTGTTGATATCATTGAGTACTGAGAGAGAGAGAGAGAGATTATGCCTGGCCATTGTAGAGAACTTAAAGCACAAGTTCACTAAAATGACAACAACATCCGCAAATCAATATTGAATTGAAATGTGGGTGAAAAACTGACATGGTGGCTTTTTCGTACAGACACTTTGCCTTATTAGCTTAGCACTGTTGAAGGTACTGCAATACAGCTCAACATTCGACCTAATCAAGACCTTTTCGTAGTTTTCAAAACTAATCAAAGTGGCAAGTCCTCGATCTACTGTATGATATATTGCAGCGTATGAGTTTTATCTACGATATTATAGTCTTTTTAGAAACCAGCCTGATAGAACTAGATATTGTCAACCGTGAATGTGAGACGATTCTTAGGACGCTAGAAAACATAGCTTCAAGACATGGCTCAGAAGCCTAATGGGTATACGTCAGTGTTCAGTAGGGTATTATCACCCTATTTCAGACATAATACGACTGAAATTCTTTTCCTGCTTTGCTTTCAGCATTATACTAACACTGGAGTAGTCCATTTCAGACAGGGCTAATTTTGTACACAATGTATGAGGAATACATACAAATTCATTGGGTACTACTATAATCTTTGATAACAATAAGTACATAATAAAGAACAAGAAAACTATTGTCATCAGGACTAAAGTAACTCAAAATATTAAGCTATAGCCACAGAGTATTAAAGACACTCTTCATTTAGATAACTGGGTTTTGTTGATTCTCCTTCTAGTTCTCTTATAAATATTATAAATTTATTGTTTTTCTATATTTCTTCTTACAAGCTAAAGCAAAAGTAGGTCAAACATTACCTTAAAAGTTTAAGTGGGTATGATTAGTTCCATAGCTGTATTATGATTAGTTCCATAGCTTTGGCTATCTTTTTAGTATTATTAATGCAAAGTTTAGTATTTGTTCTAGATATTGAAGCCTAATTATATCTTTATTCCCGTAGTAACAATGTTTTTTTTCTATAATTAAGGGGCAAATAACTTTAACCTGGCAAAGATCACTTTAACCTGTGCATTTTAACAGGAGAAAGAGAGACAGGTTAATGAGAAAACGTGGGAAAATATTGAATAACATTTAAATGGGTCGGTTGTTTAATATACTACTTAAGGGATCATAAATAGATACTAAATGTCACATTTGTACGTATGAATTGTTAAATATTTTCATACACAAACTAAAAAAAATGCGCCAGGACATAGATAACATACCGGTTACAAAATCCGATTTTGATGTCTCGATGTATATGGTAGGAAAACGGTCAGGATTATAGTACTTCTTTCTTTACAAACGTGTAACTAGATACTGTAACTATATTTTGCACTGGAACGGGGTATCATAAACATAATAGTTTTATTATAAAATTCATTAGATTGCGAGAACAGAATGTTGAGAAAAAGTCCCCGGACAAAATTTGATCATGAATAGCTCCAAAACTATTTAAACTTACAAGCCGTACTCTAAACAGTCTAAACTATCATGTTATCAAGAGTTGAATTTAATTTTTTTAACTGCCTATTGGAAGTATTGAATTTTTTATTTCAGTTCAAAGTCAGACACATAGCGTTCGGACACGACAAGTTACTGAGAAAACGACCTTACAATGTTGTTTTGTACAAAACCTATCACTTTAAACTTCTTGTTATTACCAGGCCTCCCTTAGAAAAGTCTCTTTAAATACAATCACGCTCAGAACTGTACGAGCTACCTTAAAAAAAAATGTAATATCGACCAAAAACTGCCTGACAGGTTACGGCGCCACAAATATGAAAAATGGTCATAGATTAAATCGAAGCTATAAGGCAAAATCGGTTCACGCTAGATGTATGTCCCTATGTATGCTTAAATTTCTAAAACAATGCAATATATTATGATTTTTTATTACGTGATAGATAAACGAGCCTACGGCCCACCTGATGGTAAGTCACCGTCGCTCATGAACCTCTGCAATGCCAGGGCAATGAGGGGCCATTATCTATCGCACTACCGATACAGGACTTTTCTTAAGCCTCGTTTAAAAAGGGACATGTCATAGCACTCCGGGAACACCGCGGAATTTGATGCAGATTTTTTTATAGATAGAGCGATTAAAAAATGTTTACACGTATAATATATGCATAATATAATTTAAATTAAATTTTAGAGGTTTATGTAATGTAAAATATTTTCCTGCATTTACTTGGCAAATTGAATACAGATAAATAATATAATCATCTAATTTATTTTTCATGCAGTAAATTTCTAACACATCATGCAAATACAGGGTGTATATCTTTAAACCGAATTGCGGTGAATGTCCTGTCGAAATACAACTTAGTTTTTGCTATCAGGAGAAGGTAAAATATACACCCTGTATACAGAAAACGTGCATAAAATAAGAAAACAGTGTACCAAATCGAGCGAGCAAGTTGCATTGTGCCGGTCATCTGCGGAAGAAAAATAACAAAGTGCAAACTAGAAGCAATAAGAAATAATTAGAATTAAAAGCGTTATTACTATGATATTTTTTTAAGGAAAAAGATAGTTTGAAAAACGTTATTAAATCAATTTCAAAAAAAACTTGAGAGGTGTCATGGGACACCCGAATATAACGAAGTTCCTTTCGATTAAAAGATATCTAATATTTTTTTTCTTAACGTAACGCGCGATAAGGAACGTATTTTAAAAGATTTTGATCACAGCGCCATCTAGCGATAATCATCTAAAACAAAAAAAGTGTCGTGACAACTTTTCGTAAGTTTTTTTTCCGTCTAGCACACAACGCGCGATAAGGAACTTCGTTCCAAAAATATTATGTAAAGTCAAAACATGCTGAAATATTACAAAGCTTTGTATTTCTTAAACATAACACGATGAATTTGTAATCTGGGCATTTTTAGGTACGAAATAGGTATTTCAAATTCGACTAAAATATTTAAGTAACAACAGAGCAATGATTAACTTCGCGTGACATCACACCCCCGTCAATCACTTGTCAAGAGACAATCGTTTTGCAGGAATTTTTGATATCTTTGAGTGGCATTTACCAAGGCGTTCTACCTCATTTGGTCAACACGAAGTATCATGAGCTTTTTTGATTTGGAGGAAATCGCACTAAAACCTCCAAGCCCTCGCACTCGTCCGAACCAAGCACGGAATTATGCAAGGCGGCGCGTCGCGTTACGCAATACGGCACTCTTTCCCATCACGACACCCTTGAACTATATGCCATCATCAAAAAATCACCCTGTAGAATTAGTCAACAGTACGTACACAAGTAATCTCAGTTATATCTACCTAGATTTAGCGATGTGTCGTTTGAGCGAGCTCTGCAGTTGTTGTACCAGCGTGGTGGCCGCGCGATGAGAAGCCGCCTTCGTTCGCTGTATCACCGTCGCGTGGGCTCGGTCCGATTCCGCCTGACAATACAAACCGTTTGTACATATTAGTGTCTTATATTTATAAGCTATCCTGGGAATAATATCATAAGTTTTTATTAAACGAGCACTTTGACGGAAAATAGGTCTTAAAATGTTGAGTGTGGGTACAGTGGAGTTATGGCCAAAGGGAGATCTCGTTGCGGGCGAGGTAGTGTATGGTGGTCAGACCGAAGCCCGCTGTAGTAGATTTCAGATGTCGTATATATGCCAAGATTTCTGCAAATGTCGTCACCGCGATTCAGGATCTCGCGCACTATTATTGGTCGCCACATTGAGTCACATGTTTTGTTAGCAAAGATTATTCATAATTAACTGTTCTTTCGATTGGCATCATAAATATACAGTTTGATTTTTGTTGACTTTGTTAGTTCGATGTGCAGATAAACCAATAATTTACAAAAAATCTGTGAATACAGTATTATTAAACATCAAAAATAAAATGATGTTTCGTTTCAGCAAAACATCCTAT
Organism: Trilocha varians; assembly: GCA_030269945.2. NCBI lineage: Eukaryota > Metazoa > Arthropoda > Insecta > Lepidoptera > Bombycidae > Trilocha > Trilocha varians. Next base: position 882,809 of record AP028271.1, read on the forward strand.
CTCTAATATTTAAGGTACTTCCCGTTCATGTCGCATAGCTTTGGGACACCCTGTATATGAATACACAGACACAAACAAAACTTTTCCAGAGCTTTTTTCTGGAACTAGGAGATTCACTATTGCTTGCGCAAATCTCGGAAACACACACATCTTTAAAGACTGGTTTAAATAACTTAATTCACCTGGTTAACCCTATGTGTGGCGTGGTTAAGCATCTCCTGCCACGCGGGATCCAGTGTGAGACCTCCGTCAGACCCTTCCGCGAGTCTGGTGAGGCCCTGCTCCGCAAGAAACACCATCTCCCTGGCGGCTGCATGGGCGCTGTTTGCTTTGTCAAATGTGATGGTTGCCGTTTGGAGTTCTTGTGAGGTCTGGAATTGTGCGAAATAGGGGCAATGTTGTTTTATCAAGGTGAAGAAACTTAGTACACTTATGAAATGTGAGTGTACAAATAGTTTAAATTTAAATGTGGGTAGTTTTTAATTTTTTTTAAAACATCTAAGATTTGGTATGACAATTTTAAAGGTAATTTTTTATACTCCAAATAAATGGTGATGTTTTTGGGAGTATTATAATTATTAGACAGGTTTTTAGTTCTTACCACATTTTTGTATTACCTATACTAAACTAACATTGTATAGTAGTAGTATTAACGTTCCTATATATTTAGTTTTATCGTAATTTAAAATTTCTAAAAATATAATTTTAAAATTTGGTTTAAATTCTGAGCTACCATTATCTTGAAAATAATTCAGAACGAGCCTACAGCCCGGCTGATGGTAAGCGGTTACCGTCGCTCTTGAAACTCTGCAATGCCTGGGCAATGATCCTAGATGTTTAGTATGACATATTAAGATCTTTGTTATATTAAACTTACGATATTAGCCCTAAATCTAGCTTCATAATAAGGCCTGGCTTTGTGCACGCTAGTTCCTAATTTCTTGGTGAGTTGCTGTATCCTTAGATGACCCTCAGCTAACAGCCTGCGGAATGCAAGTCTGGCCTCATCCAGGTCCACTTCCAGACGATTAATTTCATCAGTGGCTGTATTGAGGCGCTCCAACTCAATCTGAAGTGGTGAAAATGAAGTATGAGATTTTTTTTTGAGTTCATGGAGTTGAAGTTGAGTAATTTTGATTAAATTAGAAGATAATTTGTTTAAATGAGTCTAATATCAGGTAAATAGCGATTTAATAATTTAATTTTAATGATGGTTAAGTTTATTTAAATGCTACTGAAAAAAAATGTTATAAGAAATATAAATTTGAAAAAAGATTTTCATCGTCCTTATTTTTTTTTCTATACTTTTTTTTCGCCGGCTAACGGGATCCGATTTGTCACTGGCCGAAAATGATCATTATTTAACTTGGTTACCTTCGGAATATCGATTTATATTTCACCTGTACTCGAGGGTCCAGAGCTTCAGAGCATTCCGCAGCGCTATCGTTCATTGTTCTTTCAATTTCAAATCATTTTAGTTGGGATTACATTTATAAAATTAAGTTTTTTCATTTATTTCTTTTGTTTAGTTAAAATATGAACCATTTCTGCGACAAAAACAAGGAACTCAAATTGAGTGAATGAAGTGAACTGAATAACTATGAATGAGTTTAGGGGGAAGATTACTAAGAGATTAGAGAAGTGGAGTGATTGAATGAAGTTCCATTTAAGTATATTTTTATTTAAACGTACTACCTCTTCTCTTTTTCTGACTTGCAAGTAACAAACATTACATCCTATTTTTAATTATTTGAAATTCTGGATGCAATATTCATTTCGAGTGTAAGAGCAAACAGGAAAAACTCGTGTTGAACAATCCTTTCTTGCTTAGGAAACCACATCAATCACATTTTAATAAAATCGTATTTTCAGGTCAGCATATAAGTTTTTACATAGCAGATGATCATAATTATGAACGATAAATGGCAAATTATTGTAAAACGATCATTCAGAGTGAAAAGATGTCTTTTTTATTGCAAACTAATCTATGTTATTTTGACAGTGGATTTGACAACAACCAACTGTCAAATAAATCATTCGTTCTTGATTTGTCATCAAATCGGTGGTCTTGCGGAAGCTTAAGAAAAACTGTAAATAATGGTAAAAAGTGCTAGAAAACCTTGTTTTTTTCTTATCTAGAAAGTGTAGCAGGTTTGACTGATTCTTTCCGTTTCAGGCTACCGAAGTTGAAGAGACTATCAAGAGAATCCAAGCCCACAAAGGGGTGATGGGCGTCGTCATCGTAAACCATGAAGGTTTGGTCGATTTTCTTGTTGTTGTCATGGTATTATGCATTTAAATTCAATTTTAGAACATGGATGATGAATTTGAATGACTTTTACGGATAATTTCGATGATTTCAGGCCCTAGTACTTTACTATTAGACACTTTCTAGCCTACAATGTGTATTTTTTGAAATACCTTGTTATTATCCACTCAACTAGGAACGTCACTATTCACTAGATGGCGAAACTGGGGACTTCGTTCGGAATCAATACCGTGTTTGAGCCCCATTATTAATTTTGATTTTTAATTAAACCTTATATTTTTGTAAATCTTTATTACTAAAGGACGCTGTGCATTTTCAGCGAAAATATATCATCTTTATAAAATAAGAGACTATTAAAAAATGTAAACAAAACAAGTTTTAGAACTGTGCTCAATTTTGGCTCCTGCCATATACTTGGCCAAAGTAAACAAACCAATTTGGTTGCCGATCCCAGTTGAGTGGTTATACAACCTATTCCTATAGTTATTCATTCCCAACCTCCTGATTATATGATTTCTATTCCTTGAATTATACACTACTTGTAATGTATAAACAATTTGTTTGGATCATTTTCCAACATCATTCTCTCAAAAACTTATAATAGTAATAATTACTACTTCCTATTCTATTATTTTTAGAGTGAAAATTGCTCTCCACTGCTAACATTTGATTATTTAAAAAAAACTTTAATTTTTCAGGTATACCAATCAAAAGCTCATTGGATAATGCAACCTCAGTATTATACGCCGGATTGATTGGACAGCTTACTGAGAAAGCAAGGAATGTTGTCCGTGAAATGGTAATTACAGTAATTAGTTTACTACTTGTCCTTCAAACAAGAAAGTCCTGAAAGGTCATCGCAGTGGTCCTTTAGTGATGGTAACTGCTTACAATCAGGTCAAAGTCAAAGTCAAATCATTTATTTCAAATTAGATGTGGACACACATACATTTTGAAAGTCAAAAATAAAATCAAAAGTTCTACCACCAGTTCGCTCAAATCACGCCTTCGTCCTGAGAAGAACCAGCGCAAGAAACTCAGCGGGCATGTCTTTTTTTAAATTTAATATATTGTTTTTTTTTTAAATATTGTTTTACAATATTTTTGGTTTTAACAAATGTATCAATTGAAATGGCCCGGGACGAGCACCTCATTCCCATTTTGTGCAGTCATTTATATAATCATTAAGTTTATAATATGCTTTACTGCATAGCCATTCTTTGATAACTCTCTTAAACCTATTTATAGGCAATGTTTGAACGGCCAGGTGGCCTGTTTGTCTAGTTTTTGCAAACCTAACAACTATTTGAGTAGAATCTTTTGGAGTCATCAATAATACTACAATAAGTACACATAAAATAAAGAAAGTCTTCGCTAGTTCAACTATGTTTTTGATTTGGGAAGCTATTTTTTCTACTACAAGACAGATAAACCATCTTACAGCCCAACTCACAGTTAGAGGTTACCATCATGTAATTCTACAATGCCAAGACGTTGAGTTTGTTATCTATCCTCTATACAGGAATTATCTTAAACCTCATTCAAAGGATATGTCATAGCACTCTGGGAATTCTGTACCAACCCATTACTGCCCACTTCTGGGCTAAGGTCTCCTCAATAGAGGTATTAGGCATAGTCCACCACGCTTGCCCAGTGCGAATTGGGGTTTTCACATATCTTCAATGGATTTTAGAACCTTTTTCCTGGGAATACTAACCATTATTAACATTTTCAGGATACTACAAATGAGTTGACATTCCTCAGAGTCCGAAGTCGTCGTCACGAAATACTAATAGCTCCCGATAGAGAATTTATATTGATCGTTATACAGAATACATCAGATTAACACAGCAGGTTCTCAGATTTTGGAGAAACAATTTTGTGATTGCCATGGAACATCTAGTAATATTATGTGAAGTTACAAAGAACTTGTAGTGGGAGCTGTCATTTTTGATTGCTAAAGTTATATCTTTCAAACAAAAACTACAAAGTTTTTAAATGGGTTTCAAAGAAAAAACGATGTTATGAAATTGCATCTCTATTGATCTCAGATCTACCAGTGACTTTACCCCCCTTTATCAAATTAATGTCACACCCCTTCAATTTTAGCGAGGTCTATAACAACATTTTGCAAAGATTCAAAGGCTTATTTGAAAATGCAAAAAAGGCCTTTATTTTATTAGATACTCTTTTGGCAACTTTTGTGCAAATTGAAAGTATGTGCATTCTCTAATGTTAATATGTCATGTATTTAAGATGTTAATATCAGTGAAAAATGTTACCATGAGTTCCATGGTGATTGCATCAACAATAATCAGTTAAAAATTAACTAGAACTTTCTGGAATCTAGCTGTTAAAATATTAAGGTCTCTTCAAGACTAGCCATTGGCTACAGAACTACATCTTAGTAAAAAAAAAAAAAAAAATATGAGCAGAGATTTTTGCACCAAATGCAAATTTAACCACTCAACTGGGAACTTACCAGAATTGGCGTTTGTCTAATAGCGCTATCTATAGGTGACATTTGACAGCTGAATGAAGTAATACAAATCTACTCTTCTAGTTAGATTCCAGAAAGTTCCAATTTGATATTAAAATCATTTTCATTTTGTTATTTGTATTTTTTCTTAAGATAATCTAGTCTGTAAGAGCAATGTCGATTTACATCTTCTTTTTGGGTCCTCTTAATACACCTTGGGTTACATAATTGGAGTCTTAGTATGGATGCCTTTTTTTTTATTATAGCCTTCCTCGGTAAATGCGACTATCCAACACAGAAGGAAATTTTCAAATCACACAAGTTTAGCGCGTTCAAACAAACTCTTAAGCTTTATTAGTATACAGGGTGATTTGATGATGGTGGTACATATTCAAGGATAAAAAAGTTGAAGATCAAAGGTTAACAATGTAATTATTATAATATAAAAATATTAATTCTCAGCTCAGTAAACCACGACCAAAGTTGTCTTAATTTTTCAAAAAAACATGGTCACTGCATCTGCGTTGTCAAGTGTATCAGCGGCTCAGTGAGCCCGCCGCTGGGGTTAATTCAAAAGTGCTCACCTCTTTAATATCGATGAACATTCGGGTTGTCTGGAAGAGATAATCTTTAGTGATAAGACCGCGTCCATCGTTTGTTTCTTTTCACGTTTTTTTTTTTCATTTTGAATAGGTATCATTAAATTTCATTAATTTTTATTTCATTTTTACTACACACATTCACACTACACTAAGCAAGTGCTCAAAATGATCTCCATTTTGAGCAATGCAGAGTTCGGCACGCCTTCTTAAATTGTTTTTTACTCTGTTCAATACTATAGCACCTCGTACGCTATCATTGGCTCTGCAGTAAGCGCGAACCATGTCCCACATTTCACTATTGTTGAAAGACATTTTGACACAACACCACTAAAACACAAAAACAACGCGATCAAAAATTGCTGCGCGGACGCACTTTGACCTCGGCTCATGCACTTTGACTGAGCGGTGAGCCGACATGCAACACAGCCGCTACTTCCGGGGGATTTCCCGGGACGGGGTAGGTTATTTTAAAGGCAACGACCGAAGTTAAGATTGCGTAATAAGTGAATATCGGTGTCCGCACTTAAATGTTTTTGTTGATAATTTGGTCATATTGTAACCACCTGTTTTTATATTTTTTTTGAATAAGGTATCGTCTGTCCATTTACCTCTATCAGTATGTACCACGTATAGGAAATCACCCTGTATAATGCATAAGTTCACAGTAAAAGTTTTCTGACATTATTTTGTAAACAAAATTTGGTTAGACAAAATTGACTTTGTTAATTTTATTTTAACAAAATATTATTTTAGACATAGTTTATATTAAAACGTTAAGTGCATCTTTTAATTTATGAAATTGCTAAATTAATAAAATATATTACTTGTATTAAGCTGTTATTTATTTTTGTCCCAGCATCATAGAATCTGATCCATTTCCAAGATACAGGTGTAGCACCTGTAAATTTCTCAAAATCATAGTTTTTTGTTAGCCAATTTGAATGAGGTGTACTCAATATATTGAACTGTCATGCATTTTCAACGGGTTCTTACCACGATATTTAATTCATTGAGTTGTCTCGATATTTCAACGTTGTTGCAAACGTCATCACGAGAAGACTGGATACTGCGGTTCGATTTAAGAGCAAACAAATCTGTCTACCCTCTTTCTCGTTCGCTTTTGGGTAGTACGAAATGCATGAAAGTATTATAGAAAACCTCGTGTCTGAATAAGTTTATATTTAACTGTAACTGTATTTCCAACACTACGCAAATATTGACAATATATCAATTGTACGATTGAATAGAACCCGTTCAGTATTTTGAAATACATAAAATTTTGAGAATCAGGTATTGCAATACTAGTTAGTCACAATCCCTATCATTTTTACCCTAAAGACAAACACTTGGGATTTTCAATATTACTATAATACTTATACATACTACCGCACTAGTACACCTATTTCAATCATGAGAAAAATGGTGATTTACTCTTTCTAAAAGCATCATACTCAAAACTAAAGTGATGGATTTGCAGGAAGGTAAGTAAACAAACATTCTCATGGTAGAAAAAACTTTATTTTCAACCAAATTTAATCTCATTTATTCTCCTTCTTCAGCCTTATTATAGAATATATTTTTGCTTCTGAATTATTACCATCATCAGTCTATACACGTCCACTGCTGGACATAGTCCTCCCCCAAACTCCTCGCCACATCGACCGGTCCTGGGCTGTCTGCATCCAGTGACCTCCCGCGATTCTGACCAGGTCGGACCATCTTGTGATTTGTGTTCAAGTTGGCAGGCACATAAAGACTATCGAATATCTTTTAAAGTACAGTAGCACTATTTATTTGGTATCGGTCACTATTTTGTCACAATTTTTCTACATATTCAAAAACATTAAATTCTACTATGTGTCACCCAGTAAATGGTTTCACCATCTTGATGAAGTTGTAGTGGATTTTAAAATTATTTTCGATGCTTAATTACTTACTACACATTACCTTTTACATAGTTATTTAAAAAACAAATGAAAATTTTATTAGTATACGTTTTTTGTAGTTGAACCGATTTTAAAATTCTACTTTATGTGAAAAGTAAGACTTATTTGTTATTTAATATTCGAGTTTTGTGTTGTAATTTTTTTGATCTTATAAGTTTCTGATGTATAACATCAATAAATAATTGGAACGAAGTTCCTTATCGCGCGTTGTGAAAGGGGGCTAGACGGAAAAAATTCTTACGAAAAGTTGTCACGACCCTTTTTTTGTTTTAGATGATTATCGCTAGATGGCGCTGTGATCAAAATCTTTTAAAACAAGTCCCATACCACGCGGAAAAAAAATAGAAAAAAAAAATTTTTTTTTATTTATTGAATTTTTTCTAGGAAATAAATTTCCTATGCTTGTGCTTTATAATTGATATAATTATGATTAAATATCGAATATTTCTTTATTCAGATGAATTAAGTGCATATTTCTCTCGTTTATGGGCTAAAACCAAATACATATTTAAGTCTTTTGAGCTATTTTCACGATTTCTTTTACAGATGAATTAATTTATTTAATTAATATCATTAGTTACGATATTTAGGCACTTAATTTCGAAAGTTTTGGTAAATTTTATGAATTTACATACTTTAAAATTAATTAGAGAAACGATTAATTTGTTTTAGAGGTTGTTCCTTTGTTTAATGATATTGCATTCTGCTTTTTTTATTTATTTCATTTTGTCTGTTTTTATACTAACCATTTTTTACTTGTCTCCGCTATCGTTAACAAAATTGGGTCATGTAGGTTTTGTGTTTTAAAAAAACCAAAAAAATTAAAAATTCAATTTTACATTTTTAAAATATTTTATTTTATAGTCACAAATGAATCTAATACAAATCTGTATTTGTTCAACATGTTTTAACATTTGAAACGAAGGCATTTTGTTTTACATTTTTTTTTAAGGCAAATTATTTTATTTTAAAAAATTTATTTCTTAATCAAAACATGTTGAATTTTTTAAAATGCTAATTTAAAATATGACTTTAAATGTTTAATTAAAATTATAAATTATTTTCGTACTATTTTATTTTGTAAAAACGTTTTTAAGTTTTTTTTTTTAATGTTTACATTGAAGTATCCATTTTGTTTTTAGTCATATTTTAGTCTTAAAAACGATATAATTTGTGTTTTAACATAATGATTATGCACGTCTAAGCTGGTTATTGTTTTTTGACCGTCGTGAACTTGTTTTTAAACGTTCGCTCCGATAACTTACCTACTGCTGTCGTTTCTTATGTGCCGGTGCCCCCCTAGAAATTATCATAAATTAATATTTTTTAAATATTAGCTTTTTGGGTCGTATAGAAATATAATGCAAGTCGAGACACGTAAAACGAGCCCAAACACGATGGGTGCAGGAGGTCTTATAGTGCCCCCCTTGCGCTCCGAGCGTACTGCCTGTGAGGCTGGGCGGCGGGCCGGCGAGTGCCCCCCTCCGCCTTGTAGTACAGTGCGTGTTGTAGTGTACACAACTCAACCGGGACGAGAATAAGGCGCGCTCCGAGCGTACTGCCTGTGAGGCTGCGCGGCGGGCCGGCGAGAGCCCCCCTCCGCCTTGTAGTACAGTGCGTGTTCTAGTGTACACAACTCACCCGGGACGAGAGTAAGGCGCGCTCCGAGCGTACTGCCTGTGAGGCTGGGCGGCGGGCCGGCGAGTGCCCCCCTCCGCCTTGTAGTACAGTGCGTGTTATAGTGTACACAACTCACCCGGGACGAGAGTAAGGCGCGCTCCGAGCGTACTGCCTGTGAGGCTGGGCGGCGGGCCGGCGAGAGCCCCCCTCCGCCTTGTAGTACAGTGCGTGTTCTAGTGTACACAACTCACCCGGGACGAGAGTAAGGCGCGCTCCGAGCGTACTGCCTGTGAGGCTGCGCGGCGGGCCGGCGAGTGCCCCCCTCCGCCTTGTAGTACAGTGCGTGTTATAGTGTACACAACTCATCCGGGACGAGAGTAAGGCGCGCTCCGAGCGTACTGCCTGTGAGGCTGGGCGGCGGGCCGGCGAGTGCCCCCCTCCGCCTTGTAGTACAGTGCGTGTTATAGTGTACACAACTCACCCGGGACGAGAGTAAGGCGCGCTCCGAGCGTACTGCCTGTGAGGCTGGGCGGCGGGCCGGTGAGTGCCCCCCTCCGCCTTGTAGTACAGTGCGTGTTATAGTGTACACAACTCACCCGGGACGAGAGTAAGGCGCGCTCCGAGCGTACTGCCTGTGAGGCTGGGCGGCGGGCCGGCGAGTGCCCCCCTCCGCCTTGTAGTACAGTGCGTGTTATAGTGTACACAACTCACCCGGGACGAGAGTAAGGCGCGCTCCGAGCGTACTGCCTGTGAGGCTGGGCGGCGGGCCGGTGAGTGCCCCCCTCCGCCTTGTAGTACAGTGCGTGTTATAGTGTACACAACTCACCCGGGACGAGAGTAAGGCGCGCTCCGAGCGTACTGCCTGTGAGGCTGGGCGGCGGGCCGGCGAGTGCCTACCTCGCGCGACGAGGCCTTGTACTCGCGCGAGTCGTCCTTGTAGTACGGATCCTCCTCGTAGAACCGTTCGTGACTGCGGTCGAAGTACATGTCGGGCTCAGCGCGGGGCGGACCTCGCATCTTTTCAAAAAAAAAAAAAAAAACTTTACAATATAGCAAAAAGACGGAAACTACCGGAATACTGCAGTCTAACCAAACTATAGCAAATAAAAATACACTATTACTAAATTATTACGTCACAACCTACAGCATAAACTAAACGATACATCTCTTACTATTCATTTCAGAAGATTATTTATGTCCTGCATTGTCGGGAAAATATCATATCTCGTATACGTTTACTGTCAGGTTTGACAAAGTCTAAAGAGATCATAGCAGCGACCTATAGTATCTTTTAAAAATTGCATTACTTACACTATTACTAAACGGGTTCTTACCACGATTATTTTTAATATTGTCCTCACACTATCTATACTAATATTATAAAGCTGAAGAGTTTGTTTGTTTGTTTGTTTGAACGCGGTAACCTCAGAAACTACCGGTCCGATTTTAAAAATTCTTTCACTGTTGGAAAGTCCATTTATCGCGGAAGGTTATAGGCTATATTTTATTTTCAAAAAAATTAGGGATCCGCATGAAAATATCGAATATGTAACAAAAGGTGAAAAAACAAAAACCTATTTATGTGTACGCTGCAAAAACTATTGACAATAGAACAAAATGATGTACTACGGGTTTTTAGGTCTTTTGAAGACAAACAAAAAAGTCCGCGACAGCATATATCTAACTATCATAGTTTAGTCACAATAACCGCTTTTATGTTTATAAAAATAAAAAAATTGTCCGAAAAATTAATTTAACGTTAAATGAGTATCGTTATATTAACCCTTATCCAAATTAACTATTGTATTATCAAGAGTATTAATGTAGAAGTAAATTACTTTTTGTTTTATTCCAATCGGACTTTTCGTTTAGAAGTTATCACGAGTATAAAACGCAATTTTATTAATACACCCACAGCGGGCGGCGAAAATAATATCGCGACGACATAGCGAGTACTGTTTGAACCCCTTTGTAACGCAGACGAAGTTGCGCGGGTCAGCTAGTACCTATATATAGGCTTCAAACTATCCTGTGTGTAGAATCCAGTGTTAGACGACAATAAAGCCAAAAAATCTAGTTGTGAAACGGCAGCCGATACTGTCAGTGTGGTATGTCGAAATGTGAGTTCGAGTTCCAGTGGTACCGGCAAACGAACGAGAAAGAGGGTAGACAGATTTGTCTGCTTTTAAATGACCTACCCGCAGTTCCTCAGTCTTCCCGTGATCATGGCGCTTGAAACAGTGCTGAAATATCGGGACCGCTCATTTAAAAATAATCATGGTAAGAACCCGTTTAGTAATAGTGTAAGTGATGTAGATAGATAACCGCGAGTGTTTAAAGAAATTTATTCTAAAAACTGCACGTCACCACGTCCAAACAAATAGGGCTTTACCTGCAATATAAAAAAAAAAACTCACCGGTGGTTCAGGCGCAGCGTATTCATCGTAGCCATACCCCGCTCCCTCCATAGCAGTCCGCGCGCGCTCAAGAATGCTAATAACCTTGTTCTTGGGCATAGGGCGTGGCGGCATTGCGGGCGGGTGCATCACAGGCGGTTCGCGGTAAGGGTGGGGTCTGTCAGAGCCTGTGTGACGATACATACTTTTTGCGGGGTCCGCAAGCAACGGCTGCCTCGGCTGTGTATCTGCCGACAACTTTACTCTGTATTCTGCTCAAATGTTTCGATTGGGGCGGCGGGTGTATTATAGAAATCGATTCCCAACGAGTGTAATATTGGTGCAAGGTTATGTATCTTAACACGTTAACTGCCGAGAAAATAAAATTGGCTTTTTAAATGCCTGACGGTGAGCACTCACCGCGCTGGCAGCGAAATCTTTAGCGAATCTTTACGCTTTACTTAGTGGAAAAGTAGAGGTTTTTCCATTAGATTTTTTTGTAACATATTGCTTTGAAGTATTTAAAGATCCTTGAGTGCATAAGAAATAGCCAATTGTGGACATTGTTTATAAGGCTCTATCAATTTGGGAAATAGAAAAATCTGAATGCTTAAGGAACAAGGCAAAGAATAAACTAATAATTTCATTCTGTTCAATATGATGTTTCTTTTGGAGATTGAGTTTCCAGAAGAGTTCGTATTGGTGGTAGGTACAGAACAGAACACACAACGAATGATTATCTAACACCTGATTTTAAATGGCAATGTTAAGTCCTACTGATTTTTTTTGTATTAGACTAGTTAAAGATTTATAATTCTGGTTAGTAGTATTAAAATGTTTGGCGCATTCATTACATATAGGTTAGTCAAGGGGGTTAGGGGGGGTTAGGTGTTTAAACAGATGAGCAAAATATGGCAGTCGTGGCTTGTGGAAGTTGTATTAGAGTTACATTATCTACATTCGGCGAATATTCGCGTTAGTTCGATAGTGTCAGGTGGGTAGTTGTAATATCAACTTACCAAAGATAAACTATTTATGTTCGGATACAAAGTTTTAAATAGTCTGGATGTGTTTACAATAATAAACCCTTTTTAGAACACAGTGTTTTGTGAAGTACAGTATAAATGTAAAGAAAAATATTATGTTAATTTTTGGAACGAAGTTCCTTACCGCGCGTTGTGAAAGGGCTAGACGGAACAATTCTTACGAAAAAGTTGTCACAACACTTTTTTGTTTTAGATGATTATCGCTAGATAGCACTGTGATCAAAATATTTTAAAACACGTTCCTTATGGCGCGTTACGAAAGGAAATAAGTTTTATGAGATACGTTTTAATAGAAAGGAACTTCGTTCCATCCTGGTGTCCCTTGACACCTCTCAAGTTTTTATTTTTAAAGGTAATTTTCATATTGCTACAACCAGATTCTGATTGGATACAACGCGTACTGATTGGCCGTAATCATCAGGATCCATCCTTTCAACATTTTGCACATTTAGGTATAATGCTATGTCAGCTTTCCATAAAAAAATATAGTGTCCGGACTCTCTTAGTTAATTTAGCCAAGTCTTATCGCGCTAACACGAATATTCGTCCACTAACATGACCAAGTTAATGAATTGTTATAAACAGCATTAGATCATTAAACAGAAAATTAATTTAAATTACCTCTCATATCCATGGGAGGCATCCACATGTTGTCCTGAGTGTCTGGTATCAAGTATTTCTTGACTTCTGCGAGGGCATATGCAATTCTTGCATGGGCTTCAGCTGGTGGTGCTATGGCCGATATTTCAACGTGAAGATCGTCTGTGAGATGCGAGTATTTTGGATCTAGAGATTGACGGCATTCTTCTTCTTTTTGTCTGCAGGATTGTAATATTATAGGTTGACTAGCTGAACTGAGCAACTTTGTCTGCGTCACAAAGGAAAGCAGACAACATTTGCAAAGTAAGCAGATTATTTATACCGTCACATCGGGTTGGAGTATGTAATATTTATTTTACTTCATGCACAATAAATAATAATAATAAATAAAAAAAATATTTAAACGGCAAAACATAAGAGTATTAACATTTCCAACTTAGATTATAGCTGAAACATTGTACATTTCAATAAACTACGGTACCCGCACTAGGCATGCTTGTATCGTGGGTACCAGATTCATTTTAGATTCACATTATGTACAGATTGTAGGGTAGTCAAAACAAAAATTTTATCAAAGCTTGTTCAGATCAAGCATCATTGTGGAAATAAATACAATTAATTGCTTAACAAACTTGATCACAATATTACTGTGCTGAAATATCAAAATCAAATCAATATCTTTAACATCGAAAAAGATAAATTAATTAAAATTAAAGACACTATTTATATTAATAATCACAATGTAAAGTACAATGGAACATCCAGTATCCAACTTCACATTTTTATTTTTCTATACTAAACGATGCATGTATGTGATATACATATAAACCATCCATTGAGTTATCTCTAATAAAATGGCATGTCATAATCCACTGTGTAGTTTCAAAGCATACATAGTTAGGGTTAGACAGTCAGTGAAGCTACTGTGTTTAATACTACACAGTGTATTTGTAGAAGTGTAATATAAACTCAACTGGGAACATCAATTTTCCCTAGATGGTGAAACTGGGATTGGACTATCTTTTAAAAATGTTTTTTGCCATCGAGAAATTATTAGATTTTTAATTAAAACTAAATATTTTTATAATTCTTTATCCTTAATATATGTTGTAAAACATTATGGACCAAAATATATTATCTCCAGAATAAATGAGATGATAATAAAATGTTAATGCACAAGTTTTGCTCCTGCCACAGACTTGGTAAAAGTAAACAAATCAATTTTGTCGCTGACCCTAGTTGAGTGTATCAGCTAAATAAATAAATTGTCAAATTACCTGTCCCTCATGGATCCTCTACCCAGGACGGCCATCTTGCACATGGTTTCTTCTTGTAATTGTTTCATTGTGTTACCTTTAGGACCAAGCAGTTTGCCCACGAAGTTGAACTGAAATAGTTGTACATAAATCTTTATTACAAGCTTTATATTAACTTGCACTGGATGTAGCTGTGAAATTATGTAAGTTCAGGTGGAATCTTGCAAGCTAAATTAGACAAACATCCCAGTTTGCGATAGAGTAGTTGTAAAAAAGCATCACTTTTATCTTCTCGTACAATTTTCATAAACATTAAACTGGACTTTTTTGTAGTAATGAAAAATGGAAGAGACATTTAAATTTTTGGCAAAATATAACTCATTTATTAAGTACTTAATCTCAAGAAATGAACAGTTCATTTTATTGTGATTTTCTTTGTTAAGGTCTGAGTTTTATTCAAATAAATCAGGTAGGTAAAATCAAGAGGGATATTGAGATTTTCCTGAGGAGACCGGAGCCCAGCAGTGGGCATTAATGGGTTGTTACAGTACAGTACATGTAATATTGAGGTCATGAATTGCTTAGTCTAAATTTAAATGTGAAAAATATTTATATGCAATTTTTCACAACACCACTGGCTAAAAACGGTGAAGGAAAACATCCTGAGGAAACCAGCATGTCGGAAAAGGGTTCTAAAAATCCTTTGAAGATTTGTGAAGTCCCCAATCCGCACTGGGCAAGCGTGGTGGACTATGCCTAATCCCTCTTCTGAGGAAACCTGAGCCCAACAGTGGGTAGTAATGGGTTGGTACAGTACAGTACTACTTACTTTAGGGTGTTCCTTGATCGGCACTAACACTTTTACCGTGACTTTGGTCGGCTTTTCACGGAAAACGTCTACATATTTGAAGTCCTTAGAAATGCGCCCAGTTGTCTGAACTTTAGTGATTTCTGTAACAAATAAATATCGAAAATAGCTATGAGTCAATCACAGAGGTCAATGAACTTCTAAGTGGCATGTTGTAATAGGTAAAAGCGTGGTATTTTACAAGATTTAGTGAGAAAATATTGTGTAATTTTCTGTAGTATGTAATTGTATAGCGGTAAAAATGACATCTTTTGTTTGTTTGAAATTTTTATTTAAAAAATATATGTTACCTTGGTCAATAAGCTTCAGGGACTGTGGAAACTTAGCATTATTAAGTTTAATTTTCTCGCTGAGCAGTTCCCGCATGTATTCGCCGGCTTTTTCATTTAATTTCACTCCTTCCTCGCCATTTTGGTCATGATCAGTCTGTGTGGTATTTCTTTTAAAATCACCGCTGTTATAACCGTTGTTATCGTATTTATCTGCCATTTTTAAATAAACCCAGCCTTGCACTAATATTAATTGTTTAGCGTTAAGTAAAATACACAATTTTCCCTATTTTTGTCAAAGCAAACGCGTAGTTCCCGACGCAGACGCTAAAACGGTGTGGCCGGAGCGGGATAGATTTTGCCAGACTAAATAAGTTGGTTTGTGAATGAATTACATTATTTTTCTCGGAAAATTGATTTGTATCTGTAGAATTTAATTTAAACTTTAAAAATACTTGTGATTTTTTTTCTTTCGATGTATTCAAGCAAATATCTTAAGAGAACTGAAAACTTGGTTTCATTTTGTAATGTTTTCTAAAGCCTCGGAAATTCTGAAGTTGGTAATTTCTCAGACCTCTTTTTACAGATTATACATTTTTTATTAAGTTTTTCGTGGAACGATAGGTAAAGGCATCTCAAAGTAAGTTTACTAATTTTATTAAATAATCATAATTTCAAATATTCTGGTTTACATTTTATATTAAAAGAAGTCTTCTTAAAAATATAATTTAGCAGTCATGGCATAAATCCCTTGTCTTGCTTTTTCTTTATTTTTTGGCGCGCTTGCTGGAGCACAACGATATTGAAGGCCGGGTCGGGGACCAACATGATTTCCTTTTTTTTCGTAATCATACGTGCAACTAGAACTGCGTCGAAGGGATCCTGAAATAGAGTGAACTAAAATATTATTAGGACTTTGCCTCAATATCGTCATTTTAATTTAAGTTCTGAAGATCCTACCAAAGTGTACCGACATAGTTTATTAATGCCCAACTTTCTAAAAGCTGGTCTCTTCTTTGTAGTGAGTTTGCTACATTGACTTACAAATTCGGGTGGTGTTACTATTTCATTAAACGCTTACATTCAGCGTCCGAGCTTCGATTGGACTAGATGAACCCAGCATGGTGTTTATGCGGCACAATGCGTTACGTACTAAGTCAAACGACCATTAAGACTATTGAGGTTTCCCCCACTGAGGTTAGTACAAAAGTAGATAATAATATAATTATTGTCATTATGGTATAATTACCAGATCTTTAATGCAATTTTGTACCATGCCACCAAATCTGTGAAGTGCCAATGCGTAATTGACAGCACCGGATGAATTTAAATTAGACAAAATAGGACTCCCTGTAAAACAAAAGAATTTGGTTTTAGTAGTGGATTAATGCTAGATGACGCTGTGATATATATTTTTTTAAGTTATAATAATTAGTTTATACGTCTGTCTCTCTCTCTCTTATATAAAAGAGACTGACGTCTGTCTCTCTTTATTAAATTTTATTACAATTCCCTTACTAATTAATCGAAAGGATCTTCGTTCCATCCGGGTGTCCCTTGACACCTCTCAAGTTTTTTTTCTAGCCATCAATCTTTTTAAGACCTAATAACTTTTTCATGTTAAACTTTGATATAGTCTGAGTCACACAATCATACCTTCTCTATTAGTCATAATTACACCTTCAACTGACTCATCTTCCATAATCCGGTCTATTATTGGATTTACGTTGTTTATTTTCGCTGACTGCAAACGATAATAAATAAATAAATATTTTCTAACAGCTAAAAATGGCTTACCTTTTTTAGGTTATTTAACAGTAAAGCGCCCTAAAAGTATTCTAATGGTGTATTTGTTAATAGGTTTTTTGTCTAACGGGTAAACTTTACGACCCACCTGATGGTAAGTGGTCAATGTCACTAACTAAGGTAACTTAAGCGCCATTAGTGCCTAGTTTTTTTTTTTTGTTTCGTTTTTTTTTTCGTTGGAGGAAATCACTGGATCTCTGGGTATGAGCGAGTTGAACCGCACTAAAACCTCCAACCGCTCACACTCAGCGTCCGAACCCCGGTTGAGGCCAGAACCCAGCACGGGGTTATGAGGGACGGCGCGACGCGTTACGCCCAAGGCATTCTTTCCCGTCGCGCCGCCCCCATTAGTGCCTAGTAGTGCCTACGGGTTTAACCATGAATCTCCACAATGACAGGGCACAGTGAAACCGTTACCTACCCCAGGTTCATTTATATCTGTTTGACAAGTCTTAGGAGCTGTTTTCTAGCAAAACGCTTACTAAATTGACAAGCCACTCGTCCCCAGATTCACGCAGCAAAGATTTGACGATCTTCATCTCGTTAGATCTGGAAAAATATATTACAAAAAAGCTTTACTTAGAAACCTTTAAGATTTTTTTTAAGATCCCACGAAGTAGAATGCTAGGCAAGACAAGTAAAACGAGCCCAAACATGATGAGTCTATCTTGTTTAGTATAGGAGTTCCTATGGCTATTTACCGATTATATAATCAGATCAGATTATATATATAACGGGGTGATAACAAGGGAAACCAACCTATTCACCGTGCGGGTATTTGGAAGTGGAGACTTGCTATAAATACAGGCGCTGGACGCTGTTATTATTCATTCGTGTTTGAATTGTCGAGGCGAACGGACCTCGCGAATGTAAAAGTAATAAACTGTTAAAACTCGTTATTTTGAAGTTTTTATTCAAAAGTATTGATCATCAAGTGTTCAAGTGGACATTGTGACGTCATTCCTGACAAAACCAAATGAAGATCGACTAATTACAACGTCATTACACCTCAACACACTTTTACGCCGTCATATATAATGAGATCTACACCTAACATCCTACAAGATTTCTATCCAAACTTACATAGTTAGGTAGATAATTACATAGTTTAATCCATTGCAAGTTACATAAAGCTTTTAGTTTTAAAGTATCGGCTTTTAAATAAGTAAGAAGCAAGAACTATTTAACCTTTTCAGCTTTCAGCCAGTATCATTCTAATATCTAAATTCTTTGTTTAAAAGAAAAAAAAACATGATGACATTAAATTTAGGAACTTTTTAAACTCATCGTACTTGAGAATAACTTTGAAATTAAAACTGACTAGCCTTAATGAGATTGAGCCAAATTACTGAGCTTATTTTTTTAATTTAAAAATTGAGAACAAAATGGCGAGGAGTCTAATTACATTGGAGTGAGATAACTTAATTTGAAAATGTCTAGGAATTTTAGAAAAAGCAGTTAATTAGTGCTAACGTGTTGTAAGGTTTTGTGGTTTCCCATCTCCATACATTTTCAATATTTATATTTGTTTTCTGGGTGAACCGATTTCGATGTTTTTTTTAGAAAGCAGATACTTTGGACATGATCATATTATCTATACTAATATTATAAAGCTGCAGAGTTTGTTTGTTTGTTTGTTTGTTTGTTTGAACGCGCTAATCTCAGAAACTACCGGTCCGATTTCAAAAATTCTTTCACTGTTGGAATGTCCATTTATCGAGGAAGGTTATAGGCTATATTTTATTTTGAAAAAAATCAGGGATCCGTATGAAAATATCGAATTTGTAAGACGAGGTGAAATATCCAAAACCTATTTGCCTATGCGTACGCTGCAAAAACTATTGACAATAGCACAAAATTATGTACTACGGGTTTTTAGGTATTAGGCAGATCTAAAAAAAAGTCCGCGAGAGCATATATCTAACTATCATAGTTTAATCACAATAAACGCTTTTATGTTCAAGAAAAAAAAAAATTCGTCCGAAGATTGAAATTACGTTAAAATAGTACTATTATATTAATCCTTATCCAAATTAAGTATATTATCAAGAGTATTAATGTAGAAGTAAATTACTCTTTGTTTTATTCCAATCGGATTTTTCGTTGAGAAGTTATGACGAGTAGAAAACGCAAAAAAATATACCCAACGCGAACCGCGCAAATAACAACATTGCGAGTACTGTTTGAACCCCTTTGTGATGCAGACGAAGTTGCGAGGGTCATCTAGTAAATTTAATAAAGATCTGACTAGTTTTTTTACGCTATTCTTAAAAAATGGAATTCAGTTATTATCAGTTTTGTAAAAATATGATTTGACTAGCTGACCCGCGCAACTTCGTCTGCGTTACAAAGGGGTTCAAATAGTACTCGCAATGCCGTCGACTTATTATTTGCGCTGCCCGCAGTGCCTCACATATTCATTGCGTTTTATACTCGTGATAACTTCTAAACGAAAAGTCCGATTGGAATAAAACAAAAAGTAATTTACATTTACATTAATACTCTTGATAATATAATACTTAATTTGGATAAGGGTTAATACAACGATACTCGTTTAACGTTAAATTCAATCTCGGAACGAAATATTAAATTTTAAAAACATAAAAGTGGTTATTGTGACTAAACTATGATAGTTAGATATATGCTGTCGCGGACTTTTTTGTTTGTCTTACTAACACCTAAAAACCCGTAGTACATCATTTTGTTCTATTGTCAATAGTTTTTGCAGCGTACGTATAAATATGTTTTCGATTTTTCACCTTTTGTTACATATTCGATATTTTCATGCGGATCCCTAATTTTTTTGAAAATAAAATATAGCCTATAACCTTCCTCGATAAATGGACATTCCAACAGTGAAAGAATTTTTGAAATCGGACCGGTAGTTTCTGAGATTAGCGCGTTCAAACAAACAAACAAACAAACAAACAAACAAACAAACAAACAAACAAACAAACAAACAAACAAACAAACAAACAAACAAACAAACTCTTCAGCTTTATAATATTAGTATAGATTTCATTGCCCCGACTATAGACGAGTTAATGGCCCACTTGTCGGTAAGACATAGACATAGACAATCTTTATTTGTGAAGAAAAAAAAAGAAGCATGCAAAGATACAAAAAACAAAAAAAAATAATACACAAAAAATAAGAGACAATTGCGAGTAATTTCTCTTTCACCACAAATCAGCTGTGACTCAGCATAATGCTGAACATTGACACATACCAGCAGGACAAATACCAATATCCAGCGCTGGTTTTCAGTCCCAGCTGGCAGTGACGTAACAAACGTAACACACATGTAAATACATGTAAGTGGTTAACGTTGTTCATAGAACAATTTTAATAAAGAACAGACTTCAAATATTAAACTAAAATGGAAAAAATTCGAATACTGTTTCCTAATTCTAGTCGAAAAAAAACATTTCATTTCATTTCATTGAACCTCTTTTTTTGAACTCAGTTAAAATTGTTTTTGTGCCTGGCTTAGTTAGTCATGTGTGTGATAGTCAATCATATTGTAAATTGACTAAAATATAACGAAGCGCCAAGTGAAATGGAAAAATTCTGTTATCAGCTGTATTTTGGTGTGCTGGAAAACTTTCTACATAATAATATATCTACCCGGCCGTTACTTATAACTATAGACCGACTTCCAAAAAAGAGGAGGTACTCAATTTAGTGAATCCCTACTCTAAATCGGTTTTTGTGAAGTTTGGCACAGACAATCTTTAGACCCATAGCGTACCCGCACACCTAAAAAAGTATTGTCAATACTTGTGTCAGAAGCAGAGATGGGATTTAAAAGTCATAACAATTTAATTAGAATGTTAGAAAAAAATAGCAATAATAGCGTTTGAGTAGCATGCACTAAAAATCTGTGAAATTGTGTTATTTGTGTATATCTCCTGGTGCTTACGTCGAGTGAGTTTAGTTCCATGTATTGCACTAAAAGATATGAAAAAAAGTAATTTCAGGCAGCGTCAAGCCTGTAAAAGTATGAAAGAAATTTGATTTAACTCATTGCATATATTATAAATTATAAGACCACCTGAATAGTAGACTTACGATGTTAAAATTAATATTTTTAGCATTGTACGATTTTAGAACTTGAACCTAAAATATAATTAAATTTTTCAAGTATTATCAATACATAGTATAAAACAAAGTCGCTTTCGCTGTATGTCTGTATGTATGATCTTTAAAACTACGCAACGGATTTTGATGCGGTTTTTTTTAATAGATAGAGTGATTCTTAAGGAAGGTTTGTATGTATAATTAATGCATAATATAGTAGAGAAACACTGATAAATTTAAAGGTTTCTAATGTGATGTCGTAAATAAGCACGTTTTTTGCGCTTATATTGCAAACGCTGGCTGAACCCTACGAGATAGACCAAAATAATGTACTACAGTATTGTTCACCTTAAAAAGTTCAACAAAAAAGTCCGCGATGGTATATGTCTATCTCTTAGGGATAACCCAACATAACCATTTTTATTCTTTACTAAAAAATGGTTATTTACGAAGTGATTTTAAACAATACAGCATTAATCCTTATCCAATTAAGTACTTTAAATAAATTGTGCATTTATTATAGATCAATATGCTTTTTACAGCATGTAATTTAAGGGAATATTACCGAAGATATTACAAATTTAAAATGCAGGGTCGTAGTTGTTTGCGCCGGGCGGCGCGTGCCTATATAGGCTACAATTTTTGAACCCCTTTGTAACGCAGACGAAGTTGCGCGGGTCATCTAGTTTATCATAAAACATGCACGTGCTATTTTTGAAAATGTGCTTTTAATTAACACTTTCTCTAACATGCTATTTTTTAGTATCTTTTCCCATCCCTCGGTCGAAAGTATTGACAATACTATTGATAAGTGTGCGGGCACGCATAGAAAGAACATAGGCTACCTTTTAATTGAAAGTAACGCTGATAAAATTGCGCGGACCCGCTAGTGTTTTGTACGTTTGTTATCGCACAACTTAGGTTTGGCAGGACCGATTTGAAAGATTCTTGTGCCAGATATGTGGTGGTCGTCGTCTCATTTAATTTTGAAGATCTAACTAGTACTTTGGAATCTGTGTCTAGATTTATTTCACGATTTGCTGTGCGTTTTAGCAATCTCTATATGAACCGATTTCAATGATCCATCATGTATTTCCCACCTCTCACTGACACCACTCTAACTCCTGTGTAGCCAGGATCCACAGTGGCGACCACCGTAATGACTCTGAGCAGTGAAGCCCAGGAAAACCCGAGGGAAAGCTAACTTGTCTTGGACTTCCCAACGAATTGAATCAGAAGGAGTAGGAAAACATGAGTATCGACTTCCCTTCTCGCAAAGGGTTCCAAGCCAGATTACTTCATCATCATCATCATCAGTCTATAGACGTCCGCTGCTGGACATAGGCCTTCCCCAAACCTCGCCACATCGCCCGGTCCTGCGCCATCTGCATCCAGTGACCTCCCGCGATCTTGTCTAGATCGTCGGTCTATCTTGTGGGGGGTCTACCAACGTTGCGCTTACCGGTTCGTGCGCCAGATTACTTACAATTAATTTAATGATTTTTTCTTCTCTTGTTGTTCTTATGCACGACACACGCTGTGAACTCAGGATCGGTAGCTACTAATACTTCTCTAGTTTTCGTTTCAATTCTGTACGCGACCAACGAGTCTGACGGATCCTGTTGGTCATGGAGTTTATTAGATCGGGAGTTGTCGTGTTAGATCGAGGGAAGTCGTATTTTTCATCTTTCCAAAAGGAGGTGGTACACAATTTTGTGTTTTTTTTGTTCCTTCATATCTTTAATTTGAGTAGACTGATTACAATGATTCTGGTGTCAGATGAAAGGTGATGGTCGTCATGGAGTCCTATTGGAACGAAGTTTTGGAACGAAGTTCCTTATCGCGCGTTGTGAAAGGGGGCTAGTCGGAAAAAAATCTTACGAAAAGTTGTCACGACACTTTTTGTTGTTTTAGATGATTATCGCTAGATGGCGCTGTGATCAAAATCTTTTAAAACACGTTCCTTATCGCGCGTTAAGTTAGGAAAAAAAAATAAGTTTTTCAATCTCAAGTTTTTTTTTTAAGATCGAGCAATTACTTTCGGAATTTTATTTTATACTTGTTTAAAAATGTGAATTTTAACGGAAAAGATTTCAATGGACTCGGTCGTTTTAATAAGCTTGGGTGGACTGATTTGGATGATTTTTGATTCAAGAAAGAATGTTCGTGATTATGTAGCTACAGTAGGTATGTACCTACATGCATAATTTTAGTAGAGACTGATAATTTAAGACGTAATGTTGTAAACAACCAAATTTTTCAGCGCTCACACGTTCCATCTTCGGCCCTCTGAAACCTGCTATCTACCACAAATGTTCTCTGAACCCTCTTTTTTGTGACGCAGACGAAATTCAGCTCTAGCAAACAAATAAATACTAACTATTTCCGTAACAGCTTGTCGTATGCTTGCGTTGAAATACGGAAGATTTACTGATAGACATTGAGTTACTGTATCTGGTAGTGTGACCATTTCCACTAGATCTGAATATAGGGACAACAATATAAGTTAGATAGATATAGAATATATATTTCTTAATTCTAATATAGACATAGACATAGCTTTATTTATGGCGGAAACACACATATCGTCGTTGCGCCTGCCAAATCCCATATGTGTTTTTTTTTTATTTTTCGTTTTTTCGCAAAACGTGATCTCCGATTTTTTCTCCATGTACTGGTAAAATCCTTTTTTTCAAATTCCATCGGGAACCATTTTGCCAAATACCTTATGTATTTTAACCGTTTAGAAAATGCCGGTATGTGGCAAAATGCACATACGGGATTTGTGTTTTGCCGTCTGTCGCTCGCAACTGTCCGACTCGTGAGGGTGTTGTGGTGAAAATAATCGTATAAAAATAGTTTTACTGTGTTTTAATTTGAGAAAAGTGGCAAGTACATCCTGAATTAACTTGATATTTTGTTGTTTGACATAATACCATTGATTATTTATCAATAACTTGTAAAGAAGATAAACTTTTTTTATTATGTATATACATTATTATAGTCCTACGAATAGTTTCTACTCACGTATAATATCAAATATTTATTGATTTAAATCTACAATATTTATTTGATATCAACTGAAACATGATAAAAATGAAAATAGTTTATAAAACCTTTATAATTTAAAATTACATTACATTACCTACAATCATTAAGTTACCAAATCCTGTATGTGACACATACAGGATTTTTTGACCCATTTCAAACCAGTTATGTGCAATTTTTCACTAAAAAAAAATCTAGCTCTTTATATGACCACATATGGAACTTGGCAGGCGCAACGACGATATATTTTTTAATAACACGTGTTCAATTACTTTGTATTTTGGTTTTATGTAATTTTTCTTGAATTTATTACAATGTATATCGTCGTTGCGCCTGCCAAGTTCCATATGTGGTTTTTGCAAGGTTTTGGAAAACAACAAAAAACATGTTAATTAATTTAAAATGGTTTTTTTTAAATAATTAATGATGCAATTTTGTAGCTATTTATGTAATACATTAAAAAAATGCAAAAGTAGCCATAAACATCAGTCATATAAAGAGCTAGATTTTTTTTTTGTGAAAAATTGCACATAACTGGTTTGAAATGGGTCAAAAAATCCTGTATGTGTCACATACAGAGTGATACATACAAAGTGTTACATTACACCGGCCGACAAATAAAAATTTTTTGAACGTTGTTTGTATTTGAGCCATAAATATCACCAATTTATACTATTTTTAACACGAAAACACCTACATATTTGCCCTATCACATCAGATTTTTTTAAAAGAATGAAAAAACATTTTTTTCAAAATTTAAAGAAAAAATCAATAATCATATTACAAAAACATATATTTGAACATTTACAAAGAAAATATTAAGTCTAAACAATGCTACAGGACTATTTAGAGTGACATCTTTTACGTTTCGCGACAAAATTACGTCTGGGTGTAGTTTTTTTGTGAGAATCTTCAGTAATATCACGTGTCAATGACCAGCAGTAATCAGCCATCATATTCACATTCCATCGACCTTGGTACCTTGTTTCCATAGTTTTTATGTCCTGGTGAAACCTTTCTCCTTGCTCTTCACTGTAATCACCAAGATTATCAGGAAAAAAGTCCACATGGGAATCTAGAAAGTGGAGTTTTATGCTCATATTACACCCCAATTTTTGATACTTATTTAATAAGTTTGCAACCTTATTTTTATAGTCGGGGTGTTTATTATTGCCTAGAAAATTGTTGACAACATCTTTGAACGCCAGCCAAGCATCTGATTCAATGTTATTTATTGTGGCATCAAATTTTTCATCAACCATCAAAGATCTGATTTGCGGTCCATCGAACACTCCTTCTTTAATTTTTGCATCAGATAATGTAATAAGATAATTCGGAGTCCACGGTTTTAGTTGTATTTTAAAGCCAAAATAAGCATTATACGAATTTTCAACAAATTCAGTGATTTTCTGTTTTTGCTTTAAAGTCATAAAGTTTCCACAAATATAACAAAATGTTTCCGCATTATTATGACACTTTCTTGAGGACATTCTGTTGTTTTAACAGTTTTTCAACAACAAATCATAAATAAAATTTATTGAACACTAAAAGTAAAACGTAAGATTTTTTTTTAAATAAACACACTAATTTCAGTAAAAACTTTATAAACAAAGTAACAGTAAAGGTTTATTTGCATGTAACCTGTTTCGGATGGGTGTGTCGTTGTTGCAACTAATATATTTCCTCACGAGAGGTCGCACGATTTGAGAAAAGAGCGCCAAAATCTAAAATTTAATTTATTTTAATCAAAAAATTAAAAATAGCCCATGTCTTAACTTTTTTTAAAACCTGATGTGATACGATAAAATGAGGTATAATTTCGTTATCAGTACTACCAAATTAGTGGAAAAAAATAATCAGAACTTGAACAAGGAAAATGATGTCGGCCGGTGATTATCAAATCCTGTATGTGTCACATACAGGATTTGGTAACTTAATGATTGTAGGTAATGTAATGTAATTTTAAATTATAAAGGTTTTATAAACTATTTTCATTTTTATCATGTTTCAGTTGATATCAAATAAATATTGTAGATTTAAATCAATAAATATTTGATATTATACGTGAGTAGAAACTATTCGTAGGACTATAATAATGTATATACATAATAAAAAAAGTTTATCTTCTTTACAAGTTATTGATAAATAATCAATGGTATTATGTCAAACAACAAAATATCAAGTTAATTCAGGATGTACTTGCCACTTTTCTCAAATTAAAACACAGTAAAACTATTTTTATACGATTATTTTCACCACAACACCCTCACGAGTCGGACAGTTGCGAGCGACAGACGGCAAAACACAAATCCCGTATGTGCATTTTGCCACATACCGGCATTTTCTAAACGGTTAAAATACATAAGGTATTTGGCAAAATGGTTCCCGATGGAATTTGAAAAAAAGGATTTTACCAGTACATGGAGAAAAAATCGGAGATCACGTTTTGCGAAAAAACGAAAAATAAAAAAAAAACACATATGGGATTTGGCAGGCGCAACGACGATATATAGTCTCCACCACAAACCAATCGAGACTCAGCTAAATGCTAGGTGTTAATTGAAGATTAACAACCAACACCAAGCGCTGGTTTTCAGCCTCAACTGGCAGTGACGTCGCCAAGGGTTGCTACTAATTAGGTACAAACAAAAAAGAAAAGACAAGTTTTTATAAAAAATATTACTTTTAGCGCGTGATAAACTTTGTATAAATCTTTATGAAGATTTAGATACCTCCTGAGTCTTTATTCACTTCTTATCACTAACTAAAAGGGCGAAGGAAAACATCGTGAGGAAATCTGAATTGGAGAAGTATTAAAAACCCTCGGAAGATTAATGAAGTCCCCAACCCAAGCAAGGCACGCGTAGTGGACTATGCCTGATCCCTATAAACGGCTCTGAACTGGGCTGCCCCTGGGTATTTCCCAGAGTTGGCTTTTCATTGCGGATATCTATAAGCAAGGGTTCCATAATTCTATAAGCAAGGCCACCTTCCCATTAGGTGGACCGTTGGTTAGACTACCTGCCTATACAGGGTGATTTTTTAGAGAGGGTACATATTGCAGGAGGTTGATGAGTACTCTGTTCTAATACGGAATATTACAAAAAATTGGTAAAATTACAAATTCTTTTTTTTTATTTAATCTACATTCGACAAAACTACCTCAAACATAAACAATTTCGGCTTAAAGAGTGTTGACTAATGGCCTCTAGTGATCTCGCGCACCCCACACCTCCGCCACACCCATTAGCTGTCGAAAAACATCATTTTGCAAGAAGTTGCGATTACTAAGGCATTAAGCCATATTCTTTGGTAATAATATTTTTACTGATCGTATATAACCATCAGCTACCATGACCTTCAATATGTACCCTCACTAGAACATCACCCTGTATAAAAAGGACAAGAAGAAGTATCTATCACCATTTTTAAGAAATATAACTCCAAGAACGTTGCTGTTTTCGTCAATTCTTGCTATAGTATTTGTGACTTGTTCTCCGAAAACCTGTAAAAAAAAATTTCATTAAAATCTACCTACGTCTATAATTATTACTATGTAGACGTCATGAAATCTCGCACGACTCCGTGCTGAGTTTTGACTTTAGTCGAGGTTCCTATTACCTATTATCCACAACAAGAATGATCAATTCATCAATGTTGAAAATAAAGTTTTGGAACTAAGTTCCTTATTGCGCGTTATCGAAATGGGGCTAGACGGATTTTTTTTTTACGAAAAAGTTGTCGCGACACTTTTTTTGTTTTAGATGATTATCGCTAGATTGCGCTGTGATCAAAATCTTTTAAAACACGTTCCTTATTTGTTTTAGATGATTATCGCTAGATGGCGCTGATGACTATCGCTAAATAATCGAAAGGAACTTCGTTCCATCCGGGTGTCCCTTGACACCTAACAAGTTTTTTCATTTAATTTCAGTCAGCGGTTTTAGTGCGCTTTTACTTTCACATACCCTAACCGTGGGACAAGAGGCAGTGCGATGGGAAAGAATGCCGAGTGCGTAACGCGTCGAGCCATTCCTCATTACTCCGTGCTGGGTTCTGGCCTCAGCCTGGGTTCAGACGCTGAGTGTGAGTGGTTGGAGGTTTCAGTGTGGTTCAACTCCCATAAATCTCATCCACCCCGCGAGTGGGACTTTGGTGATTTCCTCCAACTCAAAAAAAAAACCCGTGGGACAAGTAACGTCTTATTCATAGAAAGTCGTGAAATACTGTGTAAAGTTTTGAATAATCCTATATATTATACCTTCGACATTTTATCCTTGGTAATTTTTCGTTTGTATTCCTCCATTGCACAGAACTTAGATAATAAAAACTAAAAAACACTAAAGTATTACAAAATTTATATTTATATAAAAATTGACAGAAAAAAATGACCCTGGATTATAATCTATTAGGCTTAAAGTCGGTTATGTTCGATTAAATATATCGAGATACACAGTTCCAATAGTCGTGGTGGCCGAGTGGTTGAAGCGCTTGCCTTCCGTACGGGAGGTCGCGGGTTCAAAACCGGCCGGCTTGTACCTCTAAATCTTAATATGAAAAAGATTTATGTGCAATTTTTCACAACACCACTGGCTAAAATCGGTGAAGGAAAACATCGTGAGGAAACCTGCATATCGGAAAAGGGTTCTAAAAATCCTTTGAAGATATGTGAAGTCCCCAATCCGCATTGGGCAAGCGTGGTGGACTATGCCTAACCCTTCTTCTGAGGAGACCTGAGCTCAGCAGTGGGCAGTAATGGGTTGTTACAATACAGTACAGTACACAGTTCCAAGCTTTTAAGATTCTGAATATACTTATATACCATATACAAAGTTTTATCTCAATTGTAAACCGGGAAGTTGGTCAAATTCAACTCGCAAGAGTCCACCCGAACTTACATAGTTGTAAATTTCTTTAAATACAATTTTGGCTCCTGCCACAGACTTGGCAAAAGTAAACAAACCAATTTGGTTGCCGATCCCAGTTGAGTGGTAACGTTAAATTTTCTTGTAAATTACACAGTTGTGTACATAGTTACATCCAATGCAAGTTAATATAAAGCTTGTAAAAGTCCTCACTAACGACCCCTATTTACTTTGAGGTCGTAAATCACTCGGAAGCCGGCTCTGTCGCTCGCTAATTAATATGTTAATATTAGATGAATTAAGATTTATGCCTGTAAGCCGGGGTGCAACTAATGAGGTATGTTGCCCTTAGCCGAGATTTTTCCTGGAACTTTTGACTGGGAGTCAAACGTTAAGTGGTTCCTGGAAAATTAAATCCTTACAAATGTATTACAAACATAAGATGTACATTTAAATATTTTCACGAAATTGAGCAATCGATAGTTTACGAGTAATCATAGTTTAAAATGATCTGTCAAATTTTGGAACAAAGTTCCTTATCGCGCGTTATCGAAAGGGGGCTAGATGGAAAAAAATCTTACGAAAAGTTGTCACGATACTTTTTTGTTTTAGATGATTATCGCTAAATGGCGCTGTGATCAAAATCTTTTAAAACACGTTCCTTATCGCGCGTACGCGGATCAGGAAAAAAAATTATAAGATATCTTTTAATCGAAAGGAACTTCCATCCGGATGTCCCTTGACACCTCTCAAGTTTTTTTACAAGCTTTATATTAACTTGCACTGGTAACTATGTAAGTTCGGGTGGAATCTTGCAAGCTAAATTTGGCAAGAAAGGTGGGAAGTTCCTTTCGATTAAAAGATATCTTATAATTTTTTTTCCTGATCCGCGTACGCGCGATAAGGAACGTGTTTTAAAAGATTTTGATCACAGCGCCATCTAGCGATAATCATCTAAAACAAATAAGGAACGTGTTTTAAAAGATTTTGATCTCAGCGCCATCTAGCGATAATCATCTAAAACAAATAAGGAACGTGTTTTAAAAGATTTTGATCTCAGCGCCATCTAGCGATTAATCTAAAACAAAAAAAGTGTCGTGACAACTTTTCGTAAGATTTTTTTCCGTCTAGCCTTTCACAACGCGTAATAAGGAACTTCGTTCCAAAAGATCCTGCACATTTCAATGGGGATCGTAATTAATTTGAAGTTTTACATAAATTAACTTCTTCTTAAGCATAATATTAATTCCGAAGCGCGATCCTAATTCGCGGGGAGCTTAGTCACAGAAAACTCACTTTACAGAAGTTGAACCTTGATTTAGTTAGAGCTAGAAGAATTTATTTTTCGTACAGTATGTCGAGAAGAAATAAAGTTCTACAGTGACGACCATAAACTGGTAGGTGCAGCGTAGGCAGACCTACCACAAGGTAGACCGATGACCTGGTCAGGACCGCGGGGGGTGGCTGGATGAGGACAGCGCAGGACCGATCGATGTGGCGAGGTTTGGGGGAGGCCTATGTCCAGCAGTGGACGTCTACAGGCTGATGATGATGATGATATCGAGAAGACGAAAAGTTTAACACCGAGAGCCTAATTTAAGGTTTTTCTAAAGATTTACACACACACGCTGTATTAAGACAGTCATAACTGGATTCAAATGGAAAGAGCCGTTTTTGTGAGGGCCCCAAAGGGAGACTGGTTTTCGATGGACGGATTGGAAAACTTGTCAAGAAAGGCGGTACGGGAAAAAGCCCCGAAATAATTCTCGTACTGTTGAGGTCACATCATCAGATGCCCACTGCTGGTCATGATCTTTCCCAAAATTTCGCCTCAATCAACGTTTGCATCCAGTGACTTCAAGCGACCCGAATTACCTTTGTGGCGACCAATAATAGCGCGCGAAATCCTGACTCGCGGTTACGACATTTGCAAGAATCTTCGCATATATACGACATCTGAAATCTATTACAGTGGGCTTCGGCCTGGCCGGGCATACACTACCTCGCCCGGTCCGAGATCTCCTCTGGCCACTAATACCATTGAAAGCCCACACCTTGAACTATTTTCACAAAGTTTGAAAAGATGGCTGACGAAAATATTTTTATACACGTCGAACACGAAACGAATTTATATGTGAGTTTATTAACTTCTGGTTGTATTCTGTGTCTTAGCTTCATAATTAAGATTTCGGCCGCTAATACCCTGCGAGAAAGGTGCTATACTTCATATAAATACACGTACTTTGACGTTATAGGCATATGTAAGAGCTCTATCAACTTTTCCTACAGAGCGAAAATTAAGTAAGTCTAGTGAAACGACTTCTTATTTTAAACAATCCGACTTAAAAAAAAAAAAACTATTTTTTGTAAATAATACATATTCTTATACATATATGTCACCGGAAAATACGACGAAATGTCACTTCTTTAGTTCCGTTAAGTTATTACGGAACTTAACAATTATCGTACGATAGCCAAGCGTCAAGAATTAGCTTACGTAAATAATAGTTTTACTACAAAAATTAAAACGACAAACTACCATTTGAGGTAAAATTACTTTCGCAACAATTTAGGTTAGGTTAGGTTAAATCGCTTTTAATAAGTGTACGCTTACCCACATTATCATTTGGTAAACAATAAACAAGTCTGTTATCAAGTTAAAGGGGTTAAATAACACAGATTAACTGCCACTTGTTATCGTACGAAACTTGTTAAGTTCCGTAAAAACTTAACGGAACTTAAGAAGTGACATTTCATCGTATTTTCCGGTGACGTATTTGTGGTGATAGAATTAAAAAGCCGAGAACTAACACGGAAACTTTATTCCACACCAAACGAATATCGTAATAAAATACATAAAATTAAACTTCTTCTCAAATCACAACGTTCGTCGTCCTTGTCTTTCGTCCATCTCTTTTCCGTCTCTCTCTCTTACATCTGTCATCCCTTTCACTCTGCGCTTCGTTTAAAAACATCTTTCACAACATCGTTCGTTCAGGAACTATCATTCCCACATATATAATATATAAAAAAACAAATACATTGATTTAAAGTCGTAAAATCTTTACCTAGTTTGCAACGAAAACCCAAATCATCTATGTTTTGCAAGTTCGGAATGACTGATTGGAAAAGAAAATACAATGTAGTTAGGTACATAAAATTATTTCCGATGCATATTTTATCATCACTTGACATTGACGTGTCATCCCTGGCCTAAATTTCTGGATGATTCCTGGTCCTGTAATTTGGGGACGAAATCCATGAAAAAAAAAGGATTAAGAATAAAACTATCTAACAATCAGTCATAAAAGGATTTTATATTTCCGAAATCTTTACTAATATACACTTATCAATCAGTCATTTTGAAATGCAGATTTAACTCTTCCCTTTAGACTGCTTGATCTTTCATGCATTTTGAACGGGTTCTTACCACGATATTTAATTAATTGAGTGGTCTCGATATTTCAACGTTGTTGTCATGTTCACGAAAAGACTGGATACTGCGGGTCGATTTACGAGGAAACAAAACTGTCTACCCTCTTTCTTGTTCGCTTTTGGGTGGTACCACTGGAACTCAAACTCTCATCACGACACACCACACTCACTGTATCTACAAGACTCTCTGAGCATGAACCCTTAATGACTGTTGTGTTTAGCACTGGATTCCACATACTCCATAATCTGAAGCCGTCACGTTAAATATCGTGGTAAGAACCCATTCAAAATGCATGAAAGTATCATAGAAAACCGCGAGTGTTTGAATAAGTTCAAATATCAATTATTTAACTTAAACGTACGCTGGTTGAATCTAAGGTGTCCATAACGACTTCATCTGTTAAAAGGCTGGTTTTAGAACATCAATGCATCACTGCGAGCGAGTCAATCGAGCGTGGTGTTCATTGAATTTTAACTTGTGAGAGTAAAGATAAAAGTAAGCAAGGTTCCTTAGATATTTTTGTCGTAAGAGTATTGTATAGGAACTACACAAAACGAAAAAAAACTTGAGAGGTGTCATGGGACACCCGAATAGAACGAAGTTCCTTTCGATTAAAACATATCTTATTTTTTTTCCTGACGTAACGCGCGATAATGAACGTATTTTAAAAGATTTTGATCACAGCGCCATCTAGCGATAATCATCTAAAACAAGTCTAGCCCCCTTTCACAACGCGCGATAAGGAACTTCGTTCCAAAATTTGCCTGTGGAATGTGGATAAATCTAGAGTTCCCAACTGAAACATTCTGAAATAGACAATACTTGTCTAATAATTTATTTTAAGAAAACGCTTTAAATACAAGTTTTAAGATTCTAATCATCATGTGGCAGTAAAGTGCTAGCCAAGACAAGTAAAACGAGCCCAAACGACGTGTCTATCTTGTTTTGCACAAGAGTTCCTATGACCACTTTCCGAATTCACCATTTTGTCATATTATTGCATTGTCACGCGATATACATACAAGTAGTAACTTTTATTGAATCGCTAATTTTGACAGAATAGCGACTCTGTGTAGGTTCTAAAAAGAGGTCATGGTACGGATTATAGCGCGATTGAACGAATGAAATAAACGTGGCGGTGTAACTTCACTCCTGAATCGCTATACGAGAATTGACCGTAAAGTCGATTGCAATTAAGACGTTGTGGTACGAAATAACAAAACAATTCAGTTTAGGTCCTAAATTGGATCGCAATAAGAGGTCGTGGTAGGCCCCCCGTTTGCAAATTGTCAGCTCAATCAACCGGGAAGTTTGTCTAACTTAGCTTGTAAGATTCCACCCGAACTTACATAGTTACATCTAGCGCAAGTTAATATAAAGCTTGTAAATAGGTATACTATCAGGAGCTTTTATGTTATTTGTTTTATACGGAACCCTAGTTCCCCGAGGAAGCGAATGCTCATCGCGATAGTGCGCTCTACATCACGGGCGCCTGCAATTTTTATAGAAAACTAGAGAAATGCGATCACACTTCCAAATAAACTGCTATTTAGATAATTATAACGTTTTCTATTTTATTGGTGTTTATTAATTTATTTAACAAAAATCCACACCTACAAATACCTTTTCCATATATACCTTTATATGAATTTGACAAACTTCCCAGTTTCCAATTGAGATGAAATTTCGAAATTGAATTTTCCGGTGACAATGCAATAATATGACAAAAAGGCGCTGATCTGATGAGTTCGGAAGGTCATAGGAACTCAAGTGCCAAACAAGAAAGACCCGTCGTGTTCATTGGGCTCGTTTCACTTGTTTTGGCTAGCTTACAATGCTACATGATATCCAGGGTCTTAAAAGCTTGTATCTAAAAAGTTTTTTGGAACGAAGTTCCTTATCGCGCGTTATCGAAAGGGGGCTAGACGGCAATTCTTATGAAAAAGTTGGCACGACACTTTTTTTTGTTTTAGATGATTATCGCTAGATGATTGGCGCTGTGATTAAAATCTTTTAAAACAATTCCTTATTTTGTTTTATATGATTAATGCTAGATGGCGCTTTCTTATAGAAAGAGACAGAGAGACAGATGTTTTAAACTAACTAATTATTATAACTTTTTTTTTTTTTTTTTTGACGGGAGGAAATCGCCGGACTTCCACTCGCCCCGCGAGTGGTGTATGTGGGTGTCGAACCGCACTAAAACCTCCCGCCGCTCACGCTCGACGTCCGATCCCCGGCCAGGAAAGAACCCGGCACGAGACTGGTAGGGGTGACAGGACGCGTTCGCGATTGTCGCTCACGTATCGCCCCGTCACCCCCGGACGCCGAACCGGCAGCCGTCGGAGCGACGACCACCGACTCACTCGGTAGCCGGGCTTATGAAAGCCCGCCGAGATGGGGCCGCGTGATGGAGGGTCTCCCTCGGCTCAGGCCGTGCCAAGACCAGCCTGGGTCGGGGAGCGCAGCTGACCATCCCCCGGTAGATGTTACGGAGGGTGCGCGCTGAAGCCTAGCGCAGCACCCCTCGGGTCCGGTGTTGGTGGACCCGGTACTCTTAGGGGGCCAGATCTCGGGACACCTCCCGAGGCCGGCCCCCCGCTCGACGTCGGAGGCGACGGGGTCGGCCGGGGAGGGAAGAGCTCTCCCTCACCCGCCCCGCCGCCTCCTTCTGCGAGATGGTGGACTCGCAGAAGTCGAGCATCGCCTTCCAGGACTCGTCGTCGTCGAGCATCGATGCCACGACGCCCGGCAACGACAAGTCCCGCCCTACTTGTGCGACCAGGACACGGCGCTGTTCCTCCCATGCGGGACAAACAGCGAGCGTATGCTCTGCCGTGTCCAGGTCGCTTGTGCAATGATGGCACCTCGTCGTCGGCTCAACTTGTATCCGATGCAGGTACTTCCCGAAGCAACCATGCCCGGTCAGCACCTGCACCAGACGAAAGGTGAGGCGTCCCTCACCGCGACTCACCCAGTCCTCCAGGACAGGGCGAATCGCCTCGACGGTCCTTAGGCCCCAGCTGGGGTTGGCCAAGCGTCTCGACCAAGCCTCCAGCACGGACCGCCGAGATTGGGCCTTCCAGTCTCGTACCGCGGCTCTGAGGGGACGCACAACACCCAGAGCACGGAGGTCGCAGCGCCAACGATAGTCGTCGGCGAGCGCCTCCGCCTCTAAATCCCAGGGCGGCGTCCCCGCCAGCACGCACGTCGCCTCGAAGGAGACGGTGCGGTATCCGCGGATGACCCTGATAGCTACGACGCGCTGCGGCCGGTACAGGAGCCGGACAACAGTTGCTGTCCGGTTTCCCGGTCCGGCCCAAACGGGCGCGCCGTACAGGGCCATCGAACGCACCACCCCCGCGTAGAGACGGCGCACGACACGGTTTGGTCCCCCGAGATTCGGAAGCAACCGGCTCAGTGCGCCGGCTGTCCTCATCAATCGGGGGACGAGTTCCGTAAAGTGGGGCCGGAAGGTCCAACGGCTGTCCAGTACGAGGCCGAGGTACTTCAATCGCACCCCGACCTCTATTGGGACGCCTCCAACCACGATCTGGGCCCCTGCGGGTGGCGTCACCCTAGCCCTGTGGAACCACAGGGCCTGGGATTTATTGAGCGCCACCGCGAGGCCCAATCTCCTAATACGACCGACGACGAGGGCCACCCCCGCTGTGGCGAGACGGGTAGCCTCTCTAAAGTCTTGCCCCCGGGCCATGACCAACGTGTCATCAGCGTAACAAATTACGCTCAGGCCCGGGGGCAGGGCGCCTCTCAGCACCCAGTCGTACCCGACATTCCAAAGGAGAGGTCCGAGGACCGACCCCTGAGGAACCCCGCATACGACCGGAAACCGGTAAACGGTCCCATCGTGCCCAGTGCATACTACCGACCTGGCCTCCAAGTAGGAGCCGACCAGCCGGCGGAGGTAGGGGGGAACTCCATGTCTCTCGAGTGCCCCCCTATCACGGACCAGGGCAAGGTGTTAAATGCGTTGGCGATGTCAAGCGACACCGCCAAGGCCACCCCGCCCTGTGATACGGCTTCATTTGAGAGGGCCCGCACGCGAAGGATCGCGTCCACGGTTGAGCGGCCCTCTCTGAAGCCGTACTGCTCCGCCGATAGGTCGGGTCCAACCCCGACCAGGTGCTGGACGATGCGGGCAGCCAGAATGCGTTCCAGCAATTTGCCCACCTCGTCCAGCAGCACGATAGGACGGTAACCGGCGGCTGTATCCGCCGGGCGCCCCTCCTTCCTGAGAAGGACGAGCCTACCCTCTCGCCACAGCGAGGGAAACCGTCCCGACTCGAGGCAAGAGTCGTAAAGCCTCAAGAGTCGGTCCCCTAGGGCATTGATGGCCAAGGCCAGGACCCGGCCATGGATGCCGTCCGGTCCGGGTGCCGTGTCTTTGGCACTCATCCTGACTACGGCCACGCGGAGCTCTTCCCCGGTGATGTGGGGCACCTCAGCGGGGCCTCGTCGCCGGTATCATCCGGCGGCTCACCCATAGCAGGTGGAATAAATCCCTCCTGCTCCTGCGGGAACAGTGTCGTAACAATGTCCCGCAGCTGCTGAGGCGGTAGACGCTCGGTTATGGGGGGCGCCCATGGGCGCACCTTGCCGCGCACCATCTTGTATGGGCGCCCCCAAGGGTCTTCCTCGAGCGTCTCTAAAAGGCGCTCCGCGTGCTGCTCCTTGGCCATCTTGATGGCCAGCCGCATGGCTCCCCTCGCCTCTTTGTATAAGCCATGCAGCCGGGCCTCCTCCTCCGCGAAGGCAACGGGATCGTTGCGACGCGGAAGGCGGCGACGGCGGTGTCGTGCGCACTGGCGCCTCGCCCGGACGCATACAGTTCTGAGCTGCGCTATCTCGGGCGACCACCAGTACGTCGACTTCGTAGGCGACCAAGGGCCGACCCGGGGCATCGAAGCGTCGCTAATGCGATGCATCGCGTCCCGGAGCCAGAGCGCCTCGGCCTCCACGTCCACGGGGTGTGGACGCATAGGCGTCCACGCCGCCACCGTAGAGGCTTCCATCAAGAGCTCCTTGTTCAGGAGCTTCAATGCCCACCTGGGGAATGACCGGGACGCACTCCCACGGGCGTCCGCAGCCGGCGTGGGGACGGAAAGATCGAACCGAATGTATCGGTGGTCCGACAACGATTCCGCCTCCACCAACACTCTCCAGCCGCGGATGCGATCCGCGATGGCAGAGCTCGCGAACGTAACGTCCACGATGGACTCGCCCTGCCATCGCACGCAAGTCGCGACCGAACCCCTGTTGAGTACACAGAGGCCAGTCGCGACCGCCCACTCCTCCAGCAGTCTACCGCGAATCGTAGAGCGGGGGGAGCCCCAAGCGACAGATTTCGCATTGAGGTCCCCCGCGAGTATCACTGGACGGGGGCGAGGCGGCGAGTAATCGCCTCGAGCCCGTCCAGGAACTGCTCAAACTCGACAGTAGGCCGATTCGGAGAGAAATACGCCCCGATCACGACGGTGTCCCAGATCGATACCGCGACGAACCCAGAGCCCTTGGCCACCATAACCAAGGGCGGGATCACCGCGTCTCTTCTCACGTGTATGGCCGCCAGGCCGCAGTCGTCCCCGAACCAACAATCGTCGGCTGGGGGAACGAAATACGGCTCGGCGACCACGGCAACGTCGATTGACCACTCCGCCATGCTCTGGAGCAACATATCCTGAGCTCTGACGGAGTGGTTCAGGTTTCCTTGGAGGAAGCGAAGGGTGCGGTCCATCAATGTCGAACCACATCCATCGCCTCCCCTCCTCTATCGCCCCCGCTATCGGGCGCCAATGGCGCCACAGCGGGGTCCGAACCGCCGGCCGGTGCTCCTCCGGCCGACTTCTTCTTTTGGCGCCGCTTCTGTTTGCGGCGCCTATTCCGCTCCGTATTTACACCGGACGGGGAGCACGCCTTGCCTCCCACCCGATGGTCGGCCCTGCGCCCGGCCGCCGCGCACAAAGCGCAGTGCGGTGCAGCCGAGCACACGGCCGCTTTGTGTCCTGGTTGACCGCAGCGGAAGCAGAGTCCCCTGCGGTCAACCGTACTGGTGCACCTGGCGACGCTGTGCCCCGTGCCGAAGCACTTGAGGCATCGCCAGGCGCGCGGTTCCAGCAGGCGCACGTGGGCCGCGACCCAACCCACGCGCAACCTGCCGGGATCTCCTATCGGTCTTCCCGGCGGGGGAGCGGCCAGGGAGGTGGCCGTCTCTACGGGGCATCTTACCCACACGGAGCCGGCCCCGGAGTAGCCAGAGCGAATTTCGCCCACGACTATGTTCTCCGAGGCACAGTCGCCGCGGGCGACGATAGCCGCCGCCACCTCCTCTTTGGTGGTGCAGTCGTCCAGGCCGGTAACCCTAATCTCTGCCATTTTAACCGGCCTGTGGACTCGCACCACTTCCTCCGGCCAGATCGCCCGGAGGCCCGCCATTAGACGGTCCGCGATGCCGGAACTTTCGGCACCGGGACACTCCAACAGACGAGCCCCGTTGGCAGTGTGACGGATGCGGAGGCCCTCCCCCGCTCCAATTTCTCCGAGGTCGACAGCCGCGCGCGCCTGGGCCATGACGTTGGAGTACGTCATGCCCTGGGTCTCACCGGCTGGCAGTAGTGTAACCACTACTGCTGCCGACCGCGGCGCGCGCAGCTGTTTCTTCTTCTTCCCTTTCTTTTACTTCTTCTTGGCGGCCGGTGCTCGACCCTGTTGGGGAGCAGCCACGGCCGCCAAGGTGTCAGTCCGGTTGGTAGGGGTGGCAGGCGCTCTACCCGTCTGGGGAGGCCGTGCCGTCTGCCGCGTTATAGCCCGTTGAGGGGGGGCCGCAGCCCCTCCAGATGGTGAAGTCTCCGCCACCATCGAAGGGGCCGCGATCCTGGCCCTCTTATTACCCCGCCGTACTACCTCCGTCCAGCCGTCGTCCATATTGGACGGCGCTGGCGGCAGCAGGCGGGGCTCTGGTGTTGGTGCGATCTTCACACCAGCACCGCGTCCCTTCCGGGTTGGCCTCGTAGGGGGCTGGCGTGTGGTTGGACGCGACGGGGCGATGGAAGGTGGCACTGCTGGGGCAGCGCCACGCAGGGCAGAGATTTCCGCCCTGAGTTCGGCAATCTCCCTGCCGAACACTTCCATCAGCTCCCGTCTGATGCGCCCCTCCACCTCAGTCGCCTCCCGTATTCCCGCCCTTGTGCGGGGCGAGGGTTGCCGCCTGGTCCTCGTCGCCTCCACAGGAGGCAAGGCCGGCCGTTCGTCCCTGGTTGGAGCTCGAGGAGCCCGATGCGCGGCCGCATCCCCCGGCCGAGCGGCCGGTGGCGGCGTGCGCCGCTCCCTCCGCGGCGAGCGCGATGGCTCCCTCCGCTCCAACGCCGCCAGCCTCGCCCTGAGGACGGCGACTTCCTTCTTTTGTTGAGCGTTCTCCGCTTGAATCCGCTCAACTTCCTTTTCCAGTGCCGATGCTCGGCTGGTGGCCGCCGAGAACACCGGCACTAGTTTTTTGGCATCGGCTGCAATCTCACGCAGCCTTTGTCCTTCCGCCTTCTGTCCTTTTCCTGAGGCCCGGTTCGACGCGTAAAGCACCCTGCGGCTCAGGCTCCCGAGAACGAAGGTGGGGCTCTCACAGAGCTCCCCTCCGCTCACCAGAGCCGAGGCCGCAGACGCCGCCGAAGGTGGTGGTGAGACAGAGTTGTCTCGACCGGGCCCAGGATCGCCGCCCTTGGCGGCCCGTCTTTTGGAGTGTCTCGTTCTCTGCGGCATCTCACCGCCAGAGGAAGATCCACTCCCCGAGTCCCTCCGCGCAACGGATTTCCGTTTGCGGAGGACCCTCCCCGCCTTCCCAGAGCCGACGTCGCTTGCCAGCGACATCGAGCTCTCACTCCCAGGTTCGACGGGTTTTCCGCTGCCCGTCGCACAGCCCCCTTCCTCAAAGCACTTGGTGCCCGCCTCAGATAACGAACGCGGGCTGCGTGTACCGGACGTAGCAATCCCTGCTTCGGCCGGTACACGAAGGGAGTCTCCACACGCTCCGCGTGTGGTACCCTCCTGAGTGGGTTGTCGCATGCTTGTATTCATCATTGGTTGTTTTCCCCCCTTTTGTTTAGCCAGGAGGGGGGGAGGTCTCCTGGGACGACCTAACGACTGGAATCCCTCCAGCCATTCATCCCATCGCCGGGCGTCAAAACTTAGGATTAGGGCTTTTTTATAGAGGTTTTTCCTCCTCGCGGCCCCTGCATGTAGTTCTACGACAGTAGAAGATGGAAAAAATTTTGAGATGCAGCGGCCCCCGTCTCCCACACAGCCGGTGGGAGTTACGGTTTGCTACTCCG
Organism: Trilocha varians; assembly: GCA_030269945.2. Lineage (NCBI taxonomy): Eukaryota > Metazoa > Arthropoda > Insecta > Lepidoptera > Bombycidae > Trilocha > Trilocha varians. Next base: position 923,734 of record AP028271.1, read on the forward strand.
AAGCCACGCCGGTAGACCGGTACCCCCCTCTGGGAGGCTTGCCCCTGCAACCACCGCGAGGCAGCTACAGGCGCCGTGGCTGCCGGCGACCGGGAGGAAAGATCCCCCGGTTCACCCAACAGCTCCAAGCGGGGTCTTTCGCCCTTGCGGGCTTTGGCCCCCGCTTTGTGGCCACGCCCAAGGGCGCAGCCAGTCCATCTCCGGTGGCCCAGCCACCCTTCTCATTCCCAGGGGCATCGTTTGCCTGGCAAACGATGTGGAGAGAGAAGCTCCAGTGTAGTCTGCTTAGTTCGCGGCACCCTCTTGCCAACAAAACACCCTGCGGGGTGCGAGGGTGCTCGCTTAAGCCCCACCGCCGCGACAAGGCGAGACCACAAGGTGGGGAATTATTATAACTTAAAAAAATAAAATTTTATTACAATTTCCTCACTAATTAATCGAAAGGAACTTTGTTCCATCCGGGTGTCCCTACACCTCTCAAGTTTTTCTTTAAGATAAATTATTAATTTTAATAGAATCTAGTATTAACCCCACTTCATTAAGCCACCGTTAATACCGGCGTGCCTGTCCAGAGAAATATTAAGTTCTTCATAACGCATTCCAGAGTATCGGAGGCGATCGAGTGAACGGTAAAATGCCAATAAAAATTTTAATCTTCGAACAGAGAGGGTGATAAAACAGTAATATTGTTAAGAGCGATTTTATAGCTTTTAAATTTTATTGGTGCGATTGGGATTGAGTGGATTTGTGGAACGATAACTTCGAAAAGTTATTTATTATGAAAAACTGATGAAACTGCAATAATAAATTCGTTATATTTTTAATATCTGGCGAAAAATGCTTTTTTTTTCATTTCTAAGGTATGTTAAATCGGGGCGATACGTGAGCGACAATCGCGAGCGCGTCCTGTCACCCCTACCAAATCGGATGTCGAGCGCGAAGGGCGGGAGGTTTTAGTGCGGTTCAACCCCCACATACCCCACTCGCGGGACGAGTGGAAGTCCGGCGATTTCCTCCCGTCACAAAAAAAAAAGATATGTTTAATAAAAATTGGTCCAAGATGGCGGCTGCTAAAACATGGCGGATCATACAAATAATTGTAACATACACGACGATTGTTATTTAAATTAAATTGCGTAATTTTTTCAATTAGGATTTTATTGCAAAGGGTTCTGATGGCTGCTGCTGCTGCTGTGCCAACCCATTACTGCCCACTGTTGGGCTCAGGTCTCCTCAGAAGAGGATTAGGCATAGTCCACCACGCTTGCCCAGTGCGGATTGGGGACTTCACATATCTTCAAAGGATTTTTTTTAGAACCCTTTTCCGACATGCTGGTTTCCTCACGATGTTTTCCTCCGATAAACTGACGTTTTAGTGACATAGTGGTAGCCGGTAAGTATGGGGTTATATAAACCATTCGCCACTGTTAGCTATATATTTAGACATACAACCGCATTTATCTGCACTGAAAAACGCCTGTGGAAAAAAACACGAAACAAAAGTTCAGTTTGAAACGTTGTTTCGACGGCTACAGAGTGCTAGGTTTTCGGGATAAATACAGTACTCCACGTAAACAAGATGTAATCATCCATTTGGATCTGTTTGGTGCAGTTTGGATGTCGTGAAAACTGAGCACGACCAACTTTAGTTTGTAAACATACGGGTGACAATTGTGAATGAAAACGCTGCGTTTAAAACATTGAATGACGGCTACTGGTTAGTCGTGGTGGCCGAGTGGTTGAAGCGCTTGCCTTTCGCACGGGGGGTCGCGGGTTCAAAACTGGCCGGCTTGTACCTCTAAAATCTTAATACGAAAAAGATTTATGTGCAATTTTTTACAACACCACTGGCTAAAAACGGTGAAGGAAAACATCGTGAGGAAACCTGCATATCGGAAAAGGGTTCTAAAAATCCTTTGAAGATATGTGAAGTCCCCAATCCGCACTGGCTAAACGTGGTGGACTATGCCTTATCCCTCTTCGGAGGAGACTTGAGCTCAGCAGTGGGCAGCAATGGGTTGTTACAGTACAGTACAGTACTGGTTAGTGTCTATGAGAGGTCATATGTGGAATTTAGTGTCAAGCTGTCTGCAGCCTCGTGTTGCGTTTAGGTAAAGTCAGGGCGCTGAGTATGTGGAAGTTAAGACGTGATTCAACTCCCACTTAAACCATACCTCATAGTTGGTGATTTTCTACACCTAATAATCAACTAAATTAATTATCACTCTTATTGGATTTTATAAAATAACCAGTTCGAATCTCATCAACCTCAAGAAAAAAGCTTTGTTTGAAGCAAAGGTGAATGCATCGTTGATATAAACAAAATGATCACTAAAGGTTGACACGCGTTGCCAGAAATAAAACTGCAAATTCTAAAACTTTATAGGTAAATAATTAAATGGGCAGGACACAATGTGCGAAGAACGGATGGCCGATGGGGCCGAAAAGTTCTGGAGTGGTGGCCACGAACCGGTAGGCGCAATGTTGGTAGAGCCCCCTCAAGATGGACCGACGATCTGGTCAAGATCACGGGATGCAGATGGCGCAGGACCAGTCGATGTGGCGAGGTTTGGGGGAGGCTTATGTCCAGCAGTGGATATCTACAGGCTGATAATGATAGTTAAGTAAAGATTTTTTAAATTTGTTTTTATTTGTTTGATCTATTCAGTGTATTTTAGTTTGTAATCAGTTTTCGGAGAATGTTTCACCTTTTATGATCCTGTAATACTTGTATGAGTCCTGGTGTCCTGAAATACAGACTTGCGTCTAGTTTAGGCACCAGTCTCCCGCAAACATGAATCGGCAATAATTCATATTACTATACATTTTATTGTAGTGCTAATTTAATTTACTTGTGTCTGATGATTCTGTTGTGTGTTTGTGGTGAGAAAATAAACTATATTCTATTCTATTCTTACACAAAGAGCACGGCTGCTAGATATTTCGCAAAATCACGAAACTTTTGTCAGAAACAGCTAGTCTTATATTTTCTTAAATGTTTCTGATAACTCTCTAATGGTTCAGTTAAAATTCGGCCCAAAATTAAATTTATTTCGTATTGGAAAATGTCCTTATTGGAAAACTAATTGATAAAGCGCTCCCCAAAGGCCAATTAGGAAAGTGAAAGGAAGTATTTAATTTTGATATTTAGAAATGTAATATTTATTAACGTTATTATTGACCCTGATTTGATGTCAGTAAGGATTAGTTTTCCTTGGATGGCCACTACCGCGGAGCGTGAAACATATTATGGAAATTTAAAATCTTATTATTGATTAAAAACTGATTAATAATATTGAAAAAGATAAAATGGATGGATACGAGTCTCAGTCACGAATAAGTGGGAAGGGGCACTTGCCTCGACAACAAACAAAAATAATTCGCTCGCAATCTATCTTCAGAATGGCAGAAATATTCGGGATCATTTGGAACGGCATGTGGAGGCCTTTATTATTGGCTCTGTTAGATTTGCACTACATCTACGTAAGTGCCAAAACATTCGCGTTTGCATGCATTTTCAACGGGTTCTTACCGCGATATTTAATTAATTGAGTTGTCTCGATATTTCAACGTTGTTGCAAACGTCATGTTCACGAGAAGACTGGATACTGCGGATCGATTTAAGAGCAAACACATCTGTCTACCCTCGCACTCGTTCGCTTTTGGGTGGTACCACTGGAACTCGAACTCACATCACGACACACCACACTCACTATATCTACAAGACTCTCTGAGCATGAACCCGCGAGTGACTGTTGTGTTAAGCACTGGATTCCATACTCGATAATCTGAAGCCGTCACCCCTGTTACACCTGAAAACCGCGAGTGTCTGAATAAGTTTATTCGCGATAATATTCGTTATATCCCTAGTATACAGTACATTTAAATTCAGCTATTAATAATTGTTTAGTTTGAAGTTTAATACCGTATGTATCTTCTTAAAAAATTGGCATTACTTGCGCTTTTTACGTAATATATTTACGTGTGTTTTTTTATTAAATCTCTACGATGTTCAGATTAACGAGACGCCATGATGGAATACTTGTGTCGCCGCACTTATTATCAAAACTTTGATTGGACTACCACTAATACCGGCTGCGAAATGAGATTCTTTAAACACGTTTTTAGGATATTTGCGAAATGAAAATTTTGTTTACTCTTAAATTTGTGTGTTTTTCGTTTAAACAACTTGTTAAATATTTACGTTTCGGTTTAAAGATTATTTATTTTTCTCAAAAAAGAACAATACAAATATCATTCACTTAGATTGAGAAAATTAAAAAATAAAATGTACATTGAAATATTGATGATTAGCAATCTGAGACTAATTTTTCCTTATTGTTAGTTTAGGTAATTCATTATCAGTCTTTATAATAAATGGTATTAACAGTTTTTTAAATAGTGCTATACTTTTAGCAGTTTTAATTTCGTTAGGTAAAGAATTATACAGTTCAATGAAATGAAATGAAATACTTTATTTTCAACATTGATGATATATGCTCATTCTTCTTGATGTCAAAATTTAAAAGCTACCACCAGTTCAGACACAACAAATAATAATTGTAGCCACCGTCCTGAGAAGAACTGGCAAGAAACTCAGCGGGCATGTCTTTTTTTTTTGTATAATGAGCTTTTTTTTTAATATTTGTACAGTATTACACAAATTTACATTAAATATACAAAAAAAAAAAAAAACTTCAAAAGGTTCAACTTACCCACAAGAACATTATATTTCGTCTTCCATAACTGGTTCTTGCGGCAGTTCGTTTTAGTTTGTTACGCAGTCGTGTGTTATATTTGTGTGTAATTATAGGAAATTCTAATTGTGTTTCTATGTTTTTGTTAAGTATTTTGTATATAAGCATGCACGTTGTATATTTGTATAATTTTGTAATATTGAGAATTTTAGTATTTTTATATGCTGGAAAATATAATAAGGTTAAACCTATTACATACTGTTCACGCCGATGACTTGCTCACAAAACTTCATAAGGCAATAATTTATTAATGATCGGTAGTGCACCAGATACTACCGGTTACTACTGACAACTACGTCACCGTCTCCCACCAGCCAGCTGAACAACTGGTTTTCATCGTAGCCGCCATTTGTCGCCAACCAACATTGTGAAATATTCATTGTAAAATAAATTAATATCCAAGTTTTTGAGTTTCTCATTGGAAATTCCATAATGTCCGCCTAAGGCTGAGACACATACAAATTAAAAAAGTAAAACATTTAACAAACAAAGCTTTTTAAATGCAATATAAAAACCTTAAACACTGTAAAGGAAAAATATGTCGCGATTTTTAACTTGCGACCTCGACTTTTAAAAGTTAGGTTTAAAAATGCTTTTTATAATAAACGTACCCGTAGAGCTGGCTGAAACGGGTATACTCATTCATAAATTTATAAATTACACCGGTCGACATCATTTTCCTTGTTCAAGTTCTGATTATTTTTTTCCACTAATTTGGTAGTGCTGATAACGAAATTATACCTCATTTTATCGTATCACATCAGGTTTTTAAAAAAGTTAAGACATTGGCTATTTTTAATTTTTAGATTAAAATAAATTAAATTTTAGATTTTGGCGCTCTTTTCTCAAATCGTGCGACCTCTCGTGAGGAAATATATTAGTTGCAACAACGACACACCCATCCGAAACAGGTTACATGCAAATAAACCTTTACAGTTACTTTGTTTATAAAGTTTTTACTGAAAATAGTGTGTTTATTTAAAAAAAATTCTTACGTTTTATTTTTAGTGTTCAATAAATTTTATATATGATTTGTTGTTGAAAAACTGTTAAAACAACAGAATGTCCTCAAGAAAGTGTCATAATAATGCGGATACATTTTGTTATATTTGTGGAAACTTTATGACTTTAAAGCAAAAACAGAAATTTTACTTCCTCCGCTTCATATCAAACTCGGTATGATGAAACAGTTCGTTAAAGCATTAGATAAAAACAATGCTAGTTTTGAATACCTGAGTAAAAAATTTCCAAGATTATCAGATGCAAAAATTAAAGAAGGAGTGTTCGATGGACCGCAAATCAGATCTTTGATGGTTGATGAAAAATTTGATGCCACAATGAATAACATTGAATCAGATGCTTGGCTGGCGTTCAAAGATGTTGTCAACAATTTTCTAGGAAATAATAAACTTCCCGACTATAAAAATAAGGTTGCAAACTTATTAAATAAGTATCAAAAATTGGGGTGTAATATGAGCATAAAACTCCACTTTCTAGATTCCCATGTGGACTTTTTTCCTGATAATCTTGGTGATTACAGTGAAGAGCAAGGAGAAAGGTTTCACCAGGACATAAAAACTATGGAAACAAGGTACCAAGGTCGATGGAATGTGAATATGATGGCTGATTACTGCTGGTCATTGACACGTGATATTACTGAAGATTCTCACAAAAAAACTACACCCAGACGTAATTTTGTCGCGAAACGTAAAAGATGTCACTCTAAATAGTCCTGTAGCATTGTTTAGATTTAATATTTTCTTTGTAAATGTTCAAATATATGTTTTTGTAATATGATTATTGATTTTTTCTTTAAATTTTGAAAAAAATGCTTTTTCATTCTTTTAAAAAAATCTGATGTGATAGGGCAAATATGTAGGTGTTTTCGTGTTAAAAATAGTATAAATTGGTGATATTTGTGGCTCAAATACAAACAACGTTCAAAAAATTTTCATTTGTCGGCCGGTGTTATGTTTCACCAAAGAAATTCCTGTCCAAATGTCAGAAGATTGTCAGAAATGTAGATTCACAGATTAGTATTCTCTCAGCGGCTTGATATCCAAGTATTTCCATAAAACATTCAACGTTTATACCTTAGCGAAGTCTACGAAAGAGATCTCGAAATAATCTTAATTATTTTTCGTGTGGTAAGGAATATATGTGGAAATCCAGTCGTTTAGTTTGAAAAAAACTTATATTTAACTTGCATTAGATTGACTTATGTATTTATATATTGTAACAGTGCAATATCGAGACCACTCAATCAATTAAATGTCGTGGTAAGAACCCGTTTATAATGCATAAAAGTAAGAAAGTATTTCATTTCATTTCACTGAAATATAACAAGCTGTACGTTTTTTTTTTTTTTTTAGTTGGAGGAAATCACCGGATCCCCGCCCGCGGCGTATGTGGGAGTTGAACCGCACTAAAACCTCCAACCGCTCACACTCAGCGTCCGAACCCCGGCTGAGGCCAGAACCCAGCACGGGGTTTGGAGGGAAGGCGCGACGCGTTACGCGCTCGGCACTCTTTTCCGTCGCTCCGTCCCCAAGCTGTACGTTACTAGGATTCAAATAGAAGGCAGAGTTTTACCTCTTGAAATCGAATTCCATTTTACATTCCATCTATACCTATTACCGCATAAATCTTGCAAGCCGTCCCAGCTATAAAATACAGGCTCAAGAATGACGTAGCCCCAGTCTCTTTTAGTAAAATACAATATTTATCAGCCGGAGCGACTAAAACTTTGTTTTAAAATGCAGCAAGACAAAAGAGGCACAGGGTCCAAAGTCTCATTGAATATTTAACCGGTAAACGGAGTCCGCACATAAAATTGGTATCAAAATTTTGTGAACGCGACACGGTGCTGGCTACTGAATGTTTTAGTGAGATTTGTGAAGGATACTTTAGAAATGTTGGCCAAATATTTAGTTGCCTTGTTGGTCCTTATAAGCAACGTATATCAACAACATTTTATGATCACAATAATAATGGTTTTTTTTTTAAATATCATCTTTAAGATCCCGGATATCGTTTATCAGTAGAGTACTAGCGAGTATTTTTTATTGGTATTTTTTATTTTATTTTAATTTAAGATCCGACTGTGTACATTTTGATTGTTTTATTTTTTGTGTCATTTTTATTTTTTTTCCTTTTGTAACGTCACTGCCATTTGAGGCTGAAAACCAGCGCTCGGTGTGTCTGTGGGCTATCTCCAACTAACACCCAGCATTAAGCTGAGACTCGACTGGTTTGTGATGGAAAACTTTATGTTGTATTATATTTTTTTATATTGTTTGTACTGTTTCTATCACAAATAAAGAAATATCTATGTTTATGTCTATGTAAGTAAAACGAGCCCAAACACGACGAGCCTATCTTGTTCAGCACAAGAGCTTCTATAAGGTGATAATCGTGATTCAAGATTTTAAATACCTTATTTTCTAAGCAGCAATTTACGAAAAATCTGTGAATGCAGTATTATTAAACATTAAAAAAAAAAATGATGTTTCGTTTCAGCAAAACATCCTATCTCTAATATTTTAGGTACTTCCCGTTCATGTCGCATCGTTTTGGGACACCCTGTATATAAAGATTTCTTTAAAATATTTTTTATAGACATTGTAAACCATGTCAATGTGCGATGAATGATATCTCTTTAGACGTAATCAAAGATACAGTGAAATAACATTACGGAATGTCCTTGAGATTAATATTATAATTATGACCAGTAAGGGACCGATCTATTATCACTGACAGGACTATTGTTGCCAATAAGCCTGACATAGTGATAATAGATCGGGATGCGCATCGGGCGGTGCTGATCGATGTCACCATTCCACATGACGAGAACCTTGTGAAGGCAGAAAAAGGAAAACAGCTGAAATATTTGGAGGTGACCGACATGTGGCGTGTCGAATCGACCATCATTGTTCCGATCGTTGTATCTGTGCACGGTCTAATAGCGAAAAGCTTCGACCGTCATCTAGAGAAGCTTTCGCTCACCGGCTGGGTAAAGGGCTTGATTCAGAAGGTGGTCGTTCTTGACACGACACGTATTGTGAGGAGGTTCCTCTCTCTTGAGCCCTGACTACTGATGGCTTGGGTCATAGACCTCGTCTTCAGTGGCCCTCGGTTTTGTATATTGTATTTTTAAATTTTATTTCTTTGTTATTATTTTTTTAAATATAATGTAAAAAATAAGTGAAAATAAATGACCAGTAATAACATCAGAGAATTTCATAATTGAAGCCAGTAAAGTTTGTAGTGCAAAACTATAATAAGAGGCCCTCAGACAAGAACCGTCGCCTTTCATTTGCCCTGAAGATAAACATCAGACTCTGTATGTAAAGTTTAAGGAAACTTTATGATTACTACGTGTTCTCATCCAATTGTTAGGTGACTTGTCTCTAATTCCATTTAATTGTTTGTAGAAGCGGGTATTACATCGATTTAAAGGAAAGACTTCCGGTTGTGATGAATCATTTTATAAGAGTGTCGTTAAATTCTTTTAATTTTATTACAATTTACATTTTTATGAAAACGGAAATACTAGTGGCGCCATCTGATTTATTTCTCAAGAAAGTATAAAAGGCGTGTGAACTATCGTTTAACTTTAAACACAGTAGACGAAATGATTTCAAAGTGAATTGGGAGTAACTGTGACTGAGTTTTGGAGGATGATTATACTGATTTTGGAAGATGAATAAACTGTTATTGTGAACCAAGGAGTTTTCATTGTGTTTCTGAACTGAACTCCAATACAATGTTCGATAGGAATTCGAATGAACCGTATAAGTGGAAACGCATCTCCATATATCAATATCAGCCTTCATTCTTCCACTGTTGGGCATTTTTTTTTCTTAGTTGGAGGAAATCACCGGATTCCCACCGCTCAGACTCAGCGTCTAAATCCCGGATGAGGCCAGAACCCATTACCCAGCACGGGGTTATGAGGGACGGTGCGATACGTTACGCCTTCGGTACTCTTTCCCGACGCGCCGCCCCCGAGTGTTGGGCATAGGCATTTCCCAGTGCCGAACTGGCGGTAGCTTTTAAATTTTGACGTCAACAAGAATGAGCAGAATATCATCAATGTTGAAAATAAAGTAAGATGTCATTTCATTCGAGTTCCATTAGTAGGCGTCACAATGATAGGGGCACACAACCCGCCAGAGAGTTAAGTCTGGTTTAATCTAACTTGACTGGTGTTTAGTCTTAACTTCTGCTTTGTCAACGCCTTTGTACAATACGTGGCTAATAGAATTAAATTAAACTTATGTGTGGTATACGCAATGTTATTGACGTGAAACTCATTTATTTTTAAACCGATAAATTTATTAATTTACAGTAATTATTATTTAACATAATATCACTTCAAAAGTTTTTTCCAATTAATTTCATCTATACTAATATTATAAAGAGGAAAGATTTGTTTGTTTGTAATGAATAGGCTCCGAAACTACTGGACCGATTTCAAAAATTCTTTCACCTTTGGAAAGCTACATTATCCTTGCGTAACATAGGCAAGATTTTATTTCAAAAAAATTAGGGATCCGTATGAAAATATCGAATATGTAACACAAGGTGAATAATCGAAAACCTATTTATGCGTACGCTGCAAAAACTATTGACAGTAGAACAAAATGATGTACTACGGGTTTTTAGGTTTTTGTAAGACAAACAAAAAAGTCCGCGACACCATATATCTAACTATCATAGTTTTGCCACAATAACCGCTTATATGTTTAAAAAAAAATATTTCGTCCCCAGATTGAATTTAACGTTAAATGAGTATCGTTATATTAACCCTTATCCAAATTAAGTATTATATTATCAAGAGTATTAATGTAGAAGTGAATTACTTTTTGTTTTATTCCAATCGGACTTTTCGTTTAGAATTTATCTCGAGTATAAAACGCAATGAATATGTGGGTGCACTTCGGGCACATAACGCGACGGCATTGAGGGTACTGTTTAAACCCCTTTGTAACGCAGACGAAGTTGCGCGGGTCAGCTAGTAACTTATAAAAAAATCATAAAACACGCAATTTCATCTGCGTCACAAAGGGAAATAATCCTAGCCTTTCTCGATAAATGAACTTTCGAAAAATTCGAGACAAACAAACAATCAAACCTTTCTTCTATATAATATTAGTATAGATTTAAATTGATTTTTGTTTATATGAAATGGTTTATATTTATTGCTGTTCCTCGATAAACTGGGTTAGATTGAATGAAAGATATTTCCAATATAATCTCCCAAATCGTATTCTACTGATAATGCAGCAAAGGGTGCTCTTATCTCACGATAAGTGTCTTAACCATAGACCTAATAACAGTTTTTTTTTTGTTTTAGTTGGAGGAAATCGCTGGATCGTGGGAGTTGAACCTCACTAAAACCTCCAACCGCTCACACTTAGCGTCCGAACCCCGGCTGAGGCCAGAACCCAGCACGTGGTTAAGCGGGGTGGCGCGACGCGTTACGCACTGCGGCACACTTTCCCGTCGCGACACTCCCGGATGCCGAACCGGTAGCCGCCGGCTCTCTCGGTCGGCGGGCTTTCCGAAGCCCGCCAAGATGGAACCGCGAGCCACCCTCCCGCGGAATACCCCGCTGGATCAGAACCAGCGTGGGTCGGGGAGCGCGGTCTACCATCCCCCGGTCGCTCTTGCTTAAGGCGCGTGCTGAGCGAGACACGACGCCTTCTTGGGTCCCCGCTCGCACTCACATGCATTGGGGACCCGAAACTCTTAGGAAGACCTAACAACATAGACATTTTACTATTTTTTTTTTAAATTATAAAGCCCGAGAATTTGGTTGTTTTTTACGTGCTAATGCTCAGGAAATGCTGGGTTGATTTTAATAACATTTCAGTGATGGATAATTCTTTTAATGAAGAAGGCCTTTAGGCTATATATACAGGGTGATTTCTTAGTGAGGGTACATATTGAAGGTCATGGTAGCTGATGGTTATATATATACGACCAGTAAAAATATTATTACCAAAGAATATGGCTTAATGCCTTAGTAATTGCAACTTAAAAATATCTAAAATTCTTGCAAAATGATGGTTTTTCGACAGCTGATGGGTGTGGCGGAGGTGTGGGGTGTGCGAGATCGCTAGAGGTCGTTAGTCAACACTCTTTTAGCCGAAATTGTTTATGTTTGAGGTAGTTTTGTCAAAATTAGATTAACAAAAAAAAAAAAAAATTACCTATTTTTTGTAATATTCCGTATTAGAACAGAGTACTCATCACCCTCCTGCAATATGTACCTTCTTAAAAAATCACCCTATATATCTTACTTTGTGACGCAGACGGTTTTGTGTGGATGATGTTGGTAAAATAAATTTTTAATTTCGAAGACTATTTATTGTTAGAAAACGAATAATTTAGACATAATCTATTCTAATATTTGCTGAGGACTTTGTTTTATATCATCTAGTCTCATATTATCATCATCAGCCTATAGACGTCCACTGCTGGACATAGGCCTCCCCCAAACTTCGCCACATCGACCGGTCCTGCGCCATCTGCATCCAGTCTCATATAAATTTGATAAAAATTTCAATTACAGTTTGTTGTGATAATCTTGAAATCAAGAAGTCGATTATTTAATTTTGAAAGTGTCTTTTTTCTGTTATTATCTTTTTTTTTTGTTTCACTTGTAACTTTTGTAACCATTCTTGTATGTACCAAATTATGTCGACTTGAAACGGGAAGACACAGGCGATAAGCCTACTTTAAGGAACAGGGAATTCAAATTAATATTGTATCAACAAAAGTGGTCAGTAAAGTTATTTTCATTTTTTATTTTATTCATCATTTCTATAAATATACAACTCTATAATCAAAGTACAAGGAAATTGATAACAAGAATTCGTTTGTAGTCTATTTGTGAGTGTTTGTGAGTCAACCGTGTATAATGTGTTAATTTGTGATGTTTACCAATAGAGGTAATTCAATTACTTTATACGAGTGTTAGATTTTATATAGTAATACGATTTAATTATACATAACGCCACCTCTCGTGGCTATGTATTGGCGAAATTATAATAAAAGTAAATATATGAATAGCTTAACAGTACTATAGTTTTGACTAAAGAAAATAGAAGAGAGTTGATGTTTCGTTCGAAAGATTTAATTATTAAAGATATTATATTCTGTTAATTTACATAATATAAATACTATTTTTATGTTTACATTTTATAATTTACTGAATTTAGTAATATTTTAATAGTATGTTAACGAATATAAAGTAGCGGGGACGGTAAAACGTCATATTGTCATCGGATATTCTTGCTACCGTCATTATTATTAGACCGATCGTTTTTGATTGCGAAACACGTGTGTAATAATTTGGAAAATAAAAAGTCTGATTTGTGTGGATAACAAGACAAGGAGTTTCATTTACCACTCATAAATTACAGGGGTATGTTATGCATTTACTCGCACAGCAATACAGAGTGGAATTTTTAAACGCCTCCTCCAGGGAAAGTACTCAAAATAATCACTTTAGCGAATTTTGCTGAAAGGAAACATACCTCTATTTTTGAAAAGAAACAAAATCGCATTCATGTATTTTTTTTTTAATTTCTTTATACACCTGGGAATCGAACCTGCTACAACACGAGAAAAATCAGTGGACTATGGCTAAAGGGAGATTTCCGACCGGGCGAGGTAGTGTATGCCCGGTCAGGCCGAAGCCCACTGTAGTAGATTTCAGATATCGTATATATGCGAAGATTTCTGCAAATGTCCTAACCGCGATTCAGGATCTCGCGCGTTATTATTGGTCGCCACACATACCCTGTACTTTTATTACATATGTGGGTGTTCTGGGTCAGCCGAGCACGAAATATATACACACACAGTTAGGAATCACTTTATTTATTGAGATTACACAGATTTTATACTTTTAAACTAATAGATCGAATTAATAATGTACAATGTTGCGCAAGTCGTTTGACGCGCCCGCTAGTTTGTATCGAACATGGCTTCTCTTTTATTATCACCTACCTACTTAAAATAAAACTAAATGTAAATTTATAAATAAACTTAAAACTACCTACAGTCTAAGGTCTGACGTCACAAGTAAATAGCAATGAGTGAGCCTGTCGCCAACATTCCCCACCCTAGTGCTGGAACAGCACTACTTACTCCATGACAGAAATGCGAGCGACACGTGCCGCTGACCGCCTCCAAACGCCAGTCCTAGTCCTTACCTCGACCAATCGTACCCTGTCGTCTTTACCAGGGAAAATACGTTGAATAACACCTCGCGGCCAAGTATTCCGTGGACTGTTTGGATCGGCAATAAATACAAGATCACCTACCTGCAGAGGCTTTACCTCTTCGTTCCACTTTCGTCGTGGAAGTAAATCAGGCAAGACTTCTTTGACCCATCTGCACCAGTACATGTCTGCCAATGCTTGAGCTTTGCGCCACTGTTTCCTTAGACCTAAATCAGACTCGTTAAAGATGCCAAGTTGTGGTAACTGGCTAGATGTCCCTAAAAGAAAATGATTAGGGGTTAACGTTTCACAACTTTGAGGATCGACAGAAACATGAGTCAGCGGTCGGCTGTTTACTATATTTTCCACTTCAGCAAGGAACGTCATCAGCACTTCATCTCGTGGAGCACGTTCCCTGAGTACAACTCGCAGAGCCGTCTTCACACTGCGAATCAAACGCTCCCACGCTCCTGCCCAGTGAGGTGTTAGCGGAGGAACAAAGTGCCATTTCATAGCGTTGTTAGCTCCGACTGTTTTCAGAGCATCGATATCTATTTCTTTCATAGATTCGCGCAACTCTTTATCTGCCCTCCTCATATTAGTTCCGTTATCACTGTACAAGTGACTAGGCCAACCACGTCGCGACGCCATGCGGCGTATTGCCATGATCAGTGAGTCGGTCGTTAACGAATGGACTGTGTCCAAGGAAATGGCACGTACTGTGAGACAGGTGAAAATAATACCCCACCTTTTTTGTCTCGATCTCCCTACTGACACTTCCATTGGACCAAACAGATCCAATCCGCAGTGCGTAAATGGTCGCTGATGGTGAGCTACTCGACCCGCAGGTAAGTCTCCCATCCTGGGTATTTCAGGTACACATCTTTTGATTCGACACAGCATGCATGCTGACACTACTTGTTTCACCGTTGGTCTCATTCTAATAATCCAGTATTTTTGTTTCAGATTATTCACGACCATCTCCTGATTTCCGTGTGCAGCTTTGATGTGTGCGTGTTTAACAAGCAGTCGCGTAATAGCATGCTTTCCCTCTAATATAATTGGTCTTTTTACCTCTATGTTAACGCCGGAAGTGGAATCAATACGGCCACCAAGTCGGAGCAGGTCGTCATCATCGATGTAGGGTGACAAGGTAAGTAATTTACTTTCCCGTGAGATAGATTTTTTATTTTTTATTGCAGATATCTCATTGGCGAATGAGTCTGCTTGAACCTTTCTCAGTAGGAGTACCTCAGCTCGAGCCATAGCGTCGCAATCCACTTCACATGTGACTCCTCTGCATCTGTTTATAAATGTTAACATTACAGCTGTGGCGCGCAATAAGCGCAACCAACATGAAAAGTGCTCTGGATTTGGTACCGGTAAATCAATGGACGATCTATGTATAACAGTTACATATTCCGCGTTCACATCCCCAGTAGTTGACCCCACAATATCTATGGGCCACGAAGATTGTTGTCTATGCAAAAAATCGGGACCTGAGAACCATTGACCTTCAAATATGGTCTGATCAAATTCCTCTCGGGTTCCCAAGTCGGCTATGTTTAAATTCGTAGGTACATAATTCCACTCCGCGATGCGAGTGAGCTCATCAATTTCTCCTAAACGGTTAGCCTCGAACGTTTTATATGAACGAGTGTTATTCCGAATCCACTGCAAAACCGTAGTAGAATCGGTCCAGAAATATTTTTGCTCCGGTACTAATCTGTGTTCTTTGAGCACAGTATCGGCAAGTCGAGCAGCGAGTACGGCCGCCTGCAGTTCTGCGCGAGGAATGGTCAGAGGTTTTACTGGCATGACGCGACATTTACTAGCTATAAATGCAACGCAAACCTTCCCATTACTGCGCCAACGCCAGTATGCCACAGTACACATTGCTTTAACAGATGCATCGCAAAATGTATGCAGCTGCAAGTCATCATATTTATTTGTAGTTGTACTTGCGTTTCCAGTATATGGCACAGTGTCTGCACTCGTAGCCCGCCTGCTCGTCGTGGAGCTCGTAGCCGTAGCGAAGGTCTCGACCGCTACGTCCGCTACGCTATCCGCCTCTCTTGCTGTCTCGCTCTCGCCCGTGTTCTCGCTCTCACTTTGCAAGTAGCACCTAGGAATGCAAATTTTATTTAATTTCTTCAACAACTCAATCCACTTGCGCCATCTATCGTAGATGCAGTCATTAATGACGTCATCCCAACCTACATTTTGACGCCACGTATCCTGAAGCATCAGACGACCTTGAATGGTGAATGGCACCAGAAATCCGAAAACATCAAAAATTGACATAACTACTTGTAACATAATTCTTTTGGTAGGCCTTTCGTTACCGCTAATAATATTTTCTGGAATACGTTTGAAGGTGAGATCGAAACCGAGCTTATCTTCGTTAGGGTACCAAATAAGTCCTAAGGTTCGTTCACCTTGATAGTCTGTATCGACTTTAAACCTGACCGCAGTACTACCCAGCGTCTCCTTCGGAACACTATTTAAAACAGCAACACTATTACTAGTCCAGTTACGCATTTCAAATCCGCCGCTATTGTGAATAAAAGAAACGTGTTTTACCATTTGTATCGCATCTTCGTCATTAGCAAAACTATCTATATAATCGTCAACGTAATGCGAGTTATGTATTGCATTCACTGCGGTCGGCATCGATGACTCATATCGACGCGCGTTAAGATTTTTAATAAACTGTGCTACGAAAGGTGAACAGCTGGCTCCGAATATGAGTGACGTCATTGTATAGGTATCTATTGGGTCGGCGGAGTTGTCTCGCCAGAAGAACCTAAACGCACTTTGATCTTCAGGACGTATTTTTACCCTTAAAAACATGTCCTTAATGTCCCCAGTTACCGCGACAACGTTTTCTCTAAATCGTAACATAATACCAAGTAGTAATGGTAGTAAGTCGGGTCCCTTGAGCAAATAGTGGTTGAGACTTCTACCATAAACCTCATCAGCAGCATCGAAAACTAATCTTATTTTTTTCTTATTCGGGTTGTCCACCCCGAAATGTGGTAGATACCACGTCCTTGACGCGGGATGAGCAACGGTAACCTTTTCGGCATAATTATTATCTAATAAATGTTTAATTATTTCTTGATACCTGTTAGAAAACTCCTCATTTCGTTTCATTTTTCTCTCGAGTCCCCGCAACCTCCTCTCAGCATTGGAACGAGAATCAGGCAGTGTACCGACGTCACTTCTCCACGGCAGGCCGACCCACCAGCGCCCATCAATGAGCTCTGCGGTCGCCTCCAGCTGAGCGACGGCGTACGTGTCAAAAATATTTTGACGAGGCTTACCTGATATTCCAATGGAATCAAGTGTGAACGACCGTCGCACTTCTTCATGCAACTTCTGCAAACAACGAACCTCATCGGTGACAGCAGGAGCGGCAACATCAGCGGCGTCGTTCGTATTCACGCACAGAGTTGCGTGGCTCGATCCTGGATTCGAACCAACGCAAGGAGCGCGCGCGACCCGCGTCGCCCGCACTGTGCCATGAACACACCAACCTAAGGGAGTTAATGTGGCGGACGGCTCATTATTATTACCTAAACGCACCTCAAGCGGTAACAACAAATGAAAATTATCTTGTCCTATAAGTATCTCAGGTTTTACATCGTTAGAAACTAACATATTTTGTAAATGATTAACATTTTTATGATTAAGAATAGAATAACATTGAACAGGCAAATTTAAGTTGTCGACACATCGTATTTTAATATTATAAACCTTATTGTCCATACTAGATATATTTACGTTAGCGATTACCGATTCACAAACAATTTCATCATTCCAAGCGCCGCGCACTCGCATAGTTTCACATCGGCCGGTCACACCCGCGCGTCTCGCTAGCCCCGCACTCATTAATGACACTGTAGATCCGTCGTCTAGCAGCGCGTATGTATTAACTATGCCGTTATACGTATGTATACGGACTGGCACCACTTTTAATAACACAGTTGTTTCACTCGCGTTTATGTGCGCAACTACTTGATTATTATTTACAGGTTCACAGGATGACTTCTGGACCACCTGGGACGTCTCTGAGTTCCAGGGTGTCGTTGTCGATGTCGTCACCGAAGTCGTCGCCGTCGCGTAGTTTTTTGCGTCCTTAGCGTCGATGTGTAGTAGCGGATGATGCGGACGGTCGCACTTATCGCAGCAAGGCGCGGTGCACGCGTCGTGCGTATGTCGAGACACTATGCACTTGTAGCACAGCCCGTTGCGTTTCACATATTCCCATCGAGTCTTGCGTAATGCTTTCTTGAATATTTTACAATCGGTGAGCTTGTGTTATGTTTTGCGGCAGAATTGACACGTACTTTCTTCGTGTTTTGTTTGTAATAACATAGTGTGTGAGCGATTGTAACTTTCGTTGTTTTTATATTTATACTGGTCAGTGCGAGGGTTATTAAAATATATATTAGAAGTAGTTGATATTTTAATAGCTTCTTCGTTCAGGAAATCAGATAAAATTATTATTCTTGATTTTTGTTGAGTGGTTATGAGCGGAAAACTGTAGTCGGACCATCTTGATAATAATATTGGTGGGAATTTAGACAATATAATTGAGACAACACTCATACCTTGTAAGTACTCCTTATGTCCGACCGCTCGCACTGCTTCGACCAGATTGCTCACTTTCACAGAAAACTGCACTATGTCTTTGTGGTAATCGTGAGACATCGGATGTAATTTCTTGATTTCTGCGATGATTTTGGAAATTAGGTATTCGGGGTTTCCAAATCGCAGTTCTAATGTGGACATGACTTTGGATGGTGATGCTGCAGAGATGAATAATGCAGACACGGCATCCCATGCTGCACCGCGGAGACACTTCCTCAGTCTCCACATGTTCTCTTGAGGGCTGAACTTGCAAACCTCGGTAGATTCATTGTAGGCCTGCTTAAATTGCAACCACTCCAATGGTTCGCCTGAGAACTGTGGTAATTCCTTGGGTGTACACAGACGAGTTAACAGGTTGCTGTTGTTCGATGACGTAGTGGCAGGTGCGAGGTCCCGGAGTGCGCTTGCCAATATCTGTACCATTTCCGTGACGCCAGATTTTTTCATCGGTGCCGTTGTATTACACGCTGCTACAGGTGGGGTTGGAGCAACGGTATCTGCCGCCTTGGCCATTGCCGGTTGCAGCTCATCCGTCGGTAAACCATCAAAGTGGATGGACTGCATATCTAGGCGACTCCGTTCGAGCCATTGCTCCACATCTTGCTTAGCACAAGATCCTTCTTTGTGTGGACTGTAATTTTCGAGAGGTTCCTGTAATTCGGCTAAATCTGCTTCCAGCTGTCGATCTATTAGGTCAATTTGTATCTGTGCTTTTTTCTTGGCTGCTTCCAAGACCAGTTGCGAACGTCGATACCTTGTTGATGACGTCGTAGAACGTGATTTATTGTTTTCGCTTTTTGTACTCGAAGGTGCCGGCGTTTTGAAATGTTTTATGCTAGCTGGCACTTCATTATCCCGTACACGGCTAATTCCAGAGCTCGGTTGAGGCGGTGTGTGGAACATGATGATCCGTCTCGATGGACCACTTTTTGATGACGTCGTAGAACGTGATATATACACACACAGTTAGGAATCACTTTATTTATTGAGATTACACAGATTTTATACTTTTAAACTAATAGATCGAATTAATAACGTACAATGTTGCGCAAGTCGTTTGACGCGCCCGCTAGTTTGTATCGAACATGGCTTCTCTTTTATTATCACCTACCTACTTAAAATAAAACTAAATGTAAATTTATAAATAAACTTAAAACTACCTACAGTCTAAGGTCTGACGTCACAAGTAAATAGCAATGAGTGAGCCTGTCGCCAACAACATCAATCGATAGAGTAACATTTAAGAATCAAATCTCTAGTATTTCATCCGTGTATAATGTGTTAATTTGTGATCTTTACTAACAGTGGTAATTTTATTGAATAAATGAATCTTATAAACTTATTCAGACACTCGCGGTTTTCTATAATACTTTCATGCATTTTCAACGGGTTCTTACCACGATATTTAATTCATTGAGTTATTTAATTTATGAAAATAAGATTGCAAATAATAAAAAAAATATTTTACACTTTTGTTACATTTTCTTTTTAGTAATTCAATTTTGGCGGTAATCTTCGCTCTTCTTTCTTCTTGGCAACGGCAACACACCCGTTATGCCAAACACAATTAAATAGGCTGTATATAACATAAACAAACTCCAACATGCCCCCGCGCGTTGATAGCTGTCAAACAAACTATACCAAGTAACAAATGGCAAAGGACATATCTTGCTAAACTCTTCTCGTAGATCCATTTGAAGACTTGTAGACTACAGGCCCATGAAGAAAAATTATGGGTCATTTGAACCACCAGGTGACCTATCTAAAACGAAATTCTAGCATAAAATAATAAGATTCAGTACTATGCCGTCACTTGTAAGCTGCTCCAACATATGCTTAAACAATGATTAAACAAACACCTTATTGTCTAAAAATAAATTTATAGATAATAAAAATCGCATCTATTGTTTGCAAGTTCGTAAAATGTAATCTTCGATGAAATATAACGAGATACGCAGTTCCTAACAATGCGTTAGAAAATGGACCTAAACACGAATATCGAGACAACTCAATTAATTAAATATCTTGGTAAGAACCCGTTGAAAATGCATGAAAGTATTATAGAAAACCGCGAGTGGCTGAATAAATCTTTGATACTGTCGTCATACCTATTGTTTATCTAGTTATCTTTGATCAAAGACCGTAACCTTGTAAAGTTTATTCAACGTGTTATCACGGTGACTGTCGATTGGGACGGTAACCGCTCACCACTTCATCTTAAAATCATTTTAGCAGTCACTTCAGTGTTCAGTCAAAATATTGTATTTTACTATACATTTAAAATGTGATTTAAAGTGAAATGTGTGCAAAACGTATTTTATCTGCATTGTTTAAAGGCAAGTTGTAATTTTGACCGACTTATGAAAAAGGATGAGGTTATCAATTCATTGTTATTATTTTTAATGCTTGTAATTGCGTAACTTTAGTTTGAGTGGAATTTTTTAGATTATTTTTTCGTATAAAAAGTGATGGTCGTCGTGTGGTTCCATTTACTATTTTAAGAATAATTAAGACAATTTTGGAGATATGCAAAAAAATACCTTTGTATGAAAAAAAATAATGAAAAAATTCCAATATGGACCGATTTCGATGACTTTTATTGGAGAGCAGACAATTTGACGACGAAACGTTGAAAAAAAATTTTTGAAAAATGTAGGTCGATTATATTCTTGTAAAAATTCTTGTAAATATTTTAATCCTTAAAATAGCGAGTTTCCGTTGTTGTCATTTTCTGTAGATTAATTGATATGATAAAAGTGATTAGTTTAAATTAATTACGCCGTCACATGCTTAAAGAATTTTTGACCGACTTTTAAAAGTAGTTATTAAATTCGACTATATTTTACGATATTATTCGTCGAGCGGTTTTAGTGCCAGGCCAGAGTTAGAGCATGTGGCGACCAATAATAACGCGCGAGATCCTGAATCGCGGTTACGACATTTGCAGAAATCTTCGCATATATACGACATCTGAAATTTACTACACGGGCTTCGGCCTGATAGGGGCATACACTACCTCGCCCGCAAGGAGATCTCCCTTTGGGCTAATATCACTGATCCCACAGAGCATGTTGAAGTTCGGTTTATATAGAAGTAGAGTTAGTTGAGAATTAAAACGAGCCCAAACACGATGACTAGGCTTGTTTAGAACAAGATTTCGTATGGCTTCATAACTCTGTTATCAGATCAGCTTTATTGAACCATATTATTGTATATGTGTGCAAGATGTCAATCGGAAACCGGGAAGTTAGTCAAATTCAACTCGCAAGATTCCACTCGAACTTACATAGGTGTACTTACATAGGCACCTATGTAAGTTTGAACTAAACCAGAACTCTTTATATTTCTTCATATCTAGTTAAATAAAGCTTTGACTTCCAGACGTAGAAAATGGTCCTGAACATGAAGAAGTCCAGGACAACCTTCAGCCCCTTCTTGGGGTCGGCATCGATGGTCGAGGACGATTGCGACCAGCCCGGCCTCGGAACTTGGGCCTGGTGGACTCTATTCAGTATGTATCAGATATTGAGAAGTAAGACTTCATGTACACAATAATTTATCTTTTAAAAATTAAATGCTGTGCGTTAGTCTCGCTAAACGAGAACTATTGAGCTCTTTGGCTAATTTTAGTCTTGAAATATTCGTGGAAATCCAGGGAAGGTTTATACGGTGCGTCTTATGTGACACAGACGAAGTTGCACGGGAAAATATGTTTGAAATAGCTAGGTTCGCAAATTTAGATTTAAAGAGAGACAACAAAAAAACGCTTTCAAAAAAACAAAAAACTGATTGCTGTGTCCTTATGTACCGAATAAATGTTTTGATTAGAAATTATGATTTAATATCGAGTATCGAAGAATTTAAAATAAATTTTATTGACCGATTAGTTTTCGGTAATTCGATGGTGTTCTTAACTCGATTTGGTCGAATTCTTAGTTGATCTAGGTGGACAAAATTATCTAGTTCCAACCATCTCATGTAATCAGTAATCACCCAAACAAAATTATAATATAATTAATTGTATTAAAATAAGTATTTGTTTAATGTAGTCACACTCTATAAAATAAGCTTTACCTAGAGGTACAATCTGGTTCATACCACGGAAGATAAACACTTCAACCACACTTACCACAATTTCTTCCAAAGTTAAGCTTGCAAGAGTCTATACTGCCGTTGCTTCGGCATCACAAGGCAACACATTCTTAAGCCTAGTTCAGTTAACTAAATGAGCACCAAAAATTTAGTCGAGTAACATATCATGTATAATTAGTTTCTAAATTACTCACTACTTGACTAAAATACTAGCCTAGTGCGAACAAGGCTTTAAAACACTATTAAACAATCTCTCATTTCCCACAGGAACCCAGCAAGATCCCTGCCCAAACTATCTCTTCCTGACATAACTCCGTCATCAGTATCATCAACAGTGAACAACACTCCTCAAGACACTGGTAGCACCATGTCCAAGCCTTGGAGACGAGGTGATAGAAGACTGAGACGCCTGAACACGGAGTTACTGGAAGCTATAGAAGGTCATAATGTCGAGGAGGTGGAAAGGTGACGGAATTTTCGTTTATTGTAATTAGATTTTAAGGTCTTAGTCAGTCAAGAAGATCAGGTAGACAGAAGATATTATAAGAGAAAAGGTAACACGTACTTTGTCTGCTCTTTCCCTTCTACTTTGGACCTCAATTTTTCTTTAAAACATTCAGTTCTATTTTAATTTCAAACCTTTCAAGAATACTTTTTTGCCACGCGCCATCCGGCTATGGAATGCTCCCCTCTTCGGTGTTTCCCGAGCGCTATGACTTGTCCTTCTTCAAACGAGGCTTGAAGAGAGTCCTTAAGGGTAGGCCGTAGGCAGCGGCACCGCAATATCTTATGACAATGCAGAGGTCCATGAGCGACGGTAACCGCTTACGATCAGGTGGGCCGTTAGCTCGTCTGCCTGAGTGGCAATAAAGAAAAAAGAAAAATTTTCAATACAGCAAAAGCTACAGAAGAATTCAGGGTACTTTTCGGAGAGTAGGATGTAGGTAACGACCCCGCATTATTCCCCGTCATTGCAGAGTTTTTAATCTTTATTCAGTATGCAGTTTTCCTCAAATTGTTTTCATTTACCGTTTTAGACAGTTATGGTAAATTGCAAAATCAGAAAGAAGATGGCTGAACAGGTTTGGGTCACCACATCTATGTATGCAAGTTCTATTAAAATCCATTAATAATTGAATCTGCAATTTCGAAAAGGGCACATATCTGAATTTTTAAACTTTCTAGGAAATGAAAAAAACTAATTATTTTCCAAATAAATCAAATATTTAGCAAAAATGTTTTTGGGTTACATTTTAGGGCATATTATCTCTCGAAAGTTACAGAAATATTTCGATGTTGATGTTATTATACATGTATATTTCGATAAACAAAATTTATGACATATGCCCTTTTCGAAATTTGCGAAATTCACGTTGAGTACTCATAAGTTACAGAAAAAAACCATATAAATTTGGCGAAACTTGTATTTTAGTAATTTAAAATTAAATCTGGAAGCTCTCGTTCGTGTGTAGTTGGCCATTGCAGTATATCTTCATAAAATTCTGTAAATTCTGACGGTATACATTGTTTTACCTTTGCAATATCTGCAATTTTCAAATGATTTATTGGTACTTTGCCATTGTAAGCTCGATCAGCTTGGCTTGGTAACTTACTGCAAGTACCTTTTACTTTAGAAGGAAAGAAAATTTCCTGAGAGATGTTGTTGTCTATATAATTTCTTGCGATAACTTCACCAGGTTTGTGGAGATATGCCTTTTTCGAACATAATAGTATTTAGAACGCCATGACATGAAAAAAGTGTTTCACAAAATATTCAGATATGTGCCCTTTTCGAAATTGCACATTCAATTATACAGAGTGATTTTTTAAAGAAGGTACATATTGCAGGAGGGTGATGAGTACCCTGTTCTAATACGGAATATTACAAAAAATAGGTAAAATTACATTTTTTTTTAAATCTAAATTCGACAAAACTACCTCAAAAAAACAAACAATTTCGGCTAAAAGAGTGTTGATTAACGACCTCTAGTGATCTCGCGCACCCCACACCTCCGCCACACCCATCAGCTGTCGAAAAACCATCATTTTGCAAGAGTTTTAGATATTTTTAAGTTGCGATTACTAAGGCATTAAGCCATATTCTTTGGTAATAATATTTTTACTGGTCGTATATAACCATCAGCTACCATGACCTTCAATATGTACCATCACTAAGAAATCACCCTGTAGAATTCAGGATTTCCTGGACGAGAGACAAAGATACATTTAATATCAATTGTGCAGCTTCTACTGAACCCAAGAAATCACTGAAGCTAAAATATCCTGTTCCAGGCTACTCAAATCAGGTGCCAATCCTAACGCCACCTGTCGTCTCGGTCTGGTCTCCGCGTGCCACATAGCAGCCTTGACTGGAGGAGATGCCTTGGCACTACTCATCAAGTTTGGAGCGGAAAAGCTTAGGGTTGATAGGGTAGGAAGGACGCCGTTACATATGGCGACATGGGCAGGGAATGCAAGACAGGTTGCTATTCTCTTGGATTTTCCTGAAGGTATGCTATTTTTAGTACCAGATTTGTAGGAGGGTCTTCATGGGTATTAGGCTGCGTTTCCACCAGAGATGTGCGATGGAAATGTGTCGTGCGAGGATGTCTAGCTGTGCTGTGAAAATGTGTGGGTGTTTCCACCAAAGCTGTGCGATGATAATGTGCCTACGAGGATAAATATAAAAGTATTTTCTTTTTCCAATTATCCATATTATTATCTATTTTGCGCACTTCTACTTCCAACAAACTCCGTCTATGGACTGGCTGGTACAGTATGCGCAAACCTCGCAACACATCTTTCTCAACACACATTCCTCGCACACTTCCCTCGTACACATCCCGCGCTTGTTTTGTATGCGCAAAAATCTAGCTCCGCTGAGCCGTTTCCACCAGACCTGTGCTGACCGAGGCAAGGTAAATGAAGCGATCCTATTGGTTCTTTACAAACACATCCCTCGCTATGCAACCTCGCACATCTCTGGTGGAAACGCAGCCATACGCCAGTGTTCAATAATTTATTTTGCCATGTAGGTAGACGAGGTAATGTGACCCGTTACTGGCATGATCCTAAGTGGTAACCGTCGCTTAACCACTCAACTGGGATCGGCAACCAAATTGGTTTGTTTACTTTTGCAACGTCTGTGACAGGAGCCAAAATTGAGCACAATTCTAAAACTTGTTTTATTTAAATTTTTTAATCGTCTCATATTTTACGGAGATGATATATTTTCGTTGAAAATGCAATACAGCGTCGTTTAGTAATAAATATTCACAAAAATATAAGGTTTAATTAAAAATCAAAATTAAAAATTATTGGAAAAAATAGTTTTTAAAAAGGGGCTCAAACACGGTAGTGATTCCGAACGAAGTCCCCAGTTTCGTCATCTAGGGTATAGTGACAGTGGAGTGGTTATATTGCAATATTATATGACACAATCCGTATTCGTCGTAGACATTGTCTTCTGAGGAGACCTGTGCCCAGCACTGGGCTGTAATGGGTTGTTACAGTTACAGTAGAGGACACTGTGGGGCTGCTACTCACGACCTACATTTAGGCGTCTCATAAAGTCCAGTTTAAACCTTGTTTTAAAAAGGACAAAGAAAATGCCAGTATGATTTGAAAAATGTTGGATATCAGTAGAGTGTTCAAATATGTTAGAGTTTACAAATAATTTATTGTAACACTACGTGCGTCTCATGACCACAATGAGATGGAACTCGGTGTCGGGAACCACGACGGCTTCAGTCTTCTTCGTCACCAGTCTTAGTACCACCAGCTCGTCAGTTACATCCTGAAATGATAGTTTTATCCGTAGAATTATTACATCTGGAATCAACATCATGCATGAAGCCAATTTAAAGTGCACCTATCGCGCGTAATTACATGATATTCTGTCGTTAGTGTACCGATGACACTCAATTCGTTTAACACACTAATACAATATTACATACACATAAGTTCTTTAAAATTTCACTTTGTTATTTCTGATGTTGATTCAAAATATCGTGTTGTTACGCGCGATCGGTGTACTTTATATTGGCTTCATTCTGTTGTTCATGATGTTGATTCCAAATGTAATAATTCTATGGTTTTATTGTCATCAGCTGATCGATTACTTATTTTGAAGAAGACTTAAGAAATATATTGTAATGTCACCAACCGCATTGCTTGGATAATGCTTGTTCTTCTATGAAGCAAACGGTGTTCAAGTGGTTTGAGGCTGTGTATTGTGGAATGGAACTTTACTAAACTTTTAGGGAAAAATCCAGTCATTCCAACCCCAACTATTATTATTACTTACTGGAAGGACTTATTCATATTTATATTGTGTTAGGTACGTACAGTAAAAGGCCTTCAAATGAACCTAGTCTACAACCCACGAAAATACCTAGACTGCAAATTAAATTTATTTAAATTAAAACAAACATTAAAAAAACATTACTTTTTTATCTGGCCGAATGGAAATGCCAACCTATTTTTGCAGTCAATGCCACGCAATTTTTACAGAAGAAAAAAAATAGTGGCCCTCTCTACTGGAGTATCTGGGACTCGTACCCCTTTACTAAAGAAACCTTGCAATTTGAGTAGCGTCGTGTGCGAAATACAGTTTATAACTAGTTTGTAATTCTAATTACTAACTAATTCCGTCATATTTGAGTAGCTCCATGTGCGGAGGGCCTTAGTTTTACTTTTTTAATGTTGGGTTTCTTTGGCTGTGCCCGTGTAATTTTAATCAAATTATGTGTTTTTCTTGTCTATCTGTCTTGTCGAACGTAATCGTTACCTTAAGACTAGCCACTATCGGCTTCCATTTGTTTTTCTACTAAAATCCAATGACAATTAAAAAAATTGTTTCGATACACTAAGAATATTTGTATTAAGAACTAGGTGATATTTTGAAATACTAACAACTTCTTTCAAAGCATTAGACGCGTGGTGCGACAAACTTCTCATATGTGTAGAATATGTAGCCGCAGTCAAACTGTCAAGCGTAGTGGTCTCGGGAAAACCTAAAATGGTATTCTCAATTGACAATAGAACGAATCGACAAGAATTGAAGAATAGCACGTTTGTGTGGCTAGAAAACTTTGTTTTCCAGAATTTAAAAAAAACTTTTAAATACATGATTTTTTAAATCCTGCATAACATGTCGCAGTAGAGTGCTAGCTAATAAAACGAGCTAAAACACGACGTGTCTATCTTGTTTAGTACAACAGTTCCTATGACCACCTTCCGAAGCCATAATTGGAACGAAGTTCCTTATCGCGCGTTGTGAAAGGGGGCTAGACTGAAAAAAATCTTACGAAAAGTTGTCACGTCACTTTTAAAGTTGTCATGACACTTTTTTGTTTTAGATGATTATCGCTAGATGGCGCTGTGATCAAAATCTTTTAAAACACGTGTCAATCTTTTAAAACATGTTTTAATCGAAAAGAACTTCGTTCTATTCGGGTATCCCATGACACCTCTCAAGTTTTTAGTTATTGCATTGTCTCGCGATATATCGCAAATTCAAGTATTGTTTTCCTTGGTACATCAGTGAAAGATTGGTGAAGAAAGAAAATATATTATCTCGTTTAATAGTATTAAATTTAGGTAGAAATTATAGCACAAATAATTAAAACCTTCGCAGTTAACAATGATGGTGCCAACTACGTTTCCATTTTCGTTGATTCTATTCATAGTTTTAGTCGCTCCTGGGCCCTGAAAAATGGTTAAATTCAAGTCAAACAAATTACCCCTCAGAAGTTTTCAACAGAAACGAATCGAGAAGATTTATAGTTATTGTGTACGAGAAGTCCGGTTGGAATAAAACAAAAAGTAATTTATTTCTACATTAATACTCTTGATAATATAATACTTAATTTGGATAAGGGTTAATATAAAGGTACTCATTTAACGTTAAATTCAATCTCGGGACGAAATATTATTTTTATAAACATTAAAAGCGGCTATTGTGACTAAACTATGATAATTAGATATATTATACTGTTGCGAACTTTTTTATTTGTCTTACTAAGACCCAAAAACCCGTAGTACATCATTTTGTTCTATCATCAATAGTTTTCGCAGCGCACACGACGTAAGGAATTTTTCAGGTAATTTTTTTACACCTTATGTTACATTATTGGAGTTTTAATAAGGATCCCTATTTTTTTAATTAAATATAATATAGCCTATGTTACTCGGGGATAATGTAGCTTTCTAAAGGTGAAAGAATTTTTGAATTCGGTCCAGTGGTTTCGGAGCCTACATTACAAACAAACAAACAAATCTTTCCTCTTTATAATATTAGTATAGAAAGGTACACAAAAGAAAACTAAGTAGGCGTTTTTGGATGTAAAACTGATGCCAATGAAATGAATCTTCGATGAATCGTTGTCGATAATTCTATGTTGTCGATGAAACGTACTTTTTTTTTTTATTGTAATGTAGATAAACGAGCCTACGGTCCACCTAATGGTAAGCGGTCACCGTCGCTCATGAACCTCTGCAATGCCAGGGCAAAGAGAGGCCGTTATCTATCGCCTACCCATACAAGACTTTTCTTAAACCTCGTTTAAAGAGGGACATGTCATAGCGCCCCGGGAACACCGCGGACGGGACACATCCATTCCAAATCGGAATGGTACGGGGCAAAAATGACTTTTTTACTTCGATGAAATGAGTTTCATTGACACCCGCGAATTTGGATGGTATTACAATTACGTTTATAGAGCTTCACAGCGTCAGTCTGAAGCCGCCATTACGTTTTTTACTCATATAATTTTCTTTGTCTACAAGTAAATCTACAAAAGGATAAAACATTATTATATTTACTAACCATGAAATTCTGCGCAATTTCCATTATTATTTGATTTCCTTTGTGTAGCGTTTCTTCGTAAAAAGTCTCGTTGAAGTTCAAGATGAAGTCTTTCAAGTTTTGCGAGATGTTTTGTAGAAGAAAATTATTAAAAAGGTTCCATTAAATTTCAGTCGAATTGATTATTAAAAAAGTTTTACTGAAATCTTAGTAGTCTATATCTATACTAATATTATAAAGAGGAAACATTTGCTTGTTTGTTTGTTTGTGTGTTTGTAATGAATAGGCTCCGAAACTACTGAACCGATTTCAAAAATTCTTTCACCTTTGGAAAGCTACATTATCCTCGAGTAACATAGGCTATATTTTATTTTGCAAAAATTAGGGATCCCTATGAAAATATCGAATATGTAACCCAAGGTGAATAATCGAATACCTATTCATGCGTACGCTGCAAAAACTTTTGACAATAGAACAAAATGATGTACTACGAGTTTTTAGGTATTATTAAGACAAACAAAAAGTCTGGGACAGCATATATCTAACTATCATAGTTTAGTCACAATAACCGCTTTTATGTTTATAAAAATAATATTTCGTCCCGAGATTGAATTTAACGTTAAATGAGTAACGTTATATTAACGCTTATCTTAATTAAGTATTATATTATCAAGAGTATTCATGTAGAAGTAAATTATTTTTAGTTTTATTCCAATCGGACTTTTCGTTTAGAAGTTATCACGAGTATAAAACGCAATGAATATGTGGGTGCACTTCGGGCCGCGCAAATAATAACGCGACGGTATTGCGAGTACTGTTTGAACCGCTTTGTAACGCAGAAGAAGGTGCGCGGGTCAGCTAGTATAGAACAACTTGAAAGAATAAAAACTTCTCACAAATTGTTCTTACTAACTCACATTTTTGTTACTCTCATTCACGAGTTAGGTACTAATAGAGCACACATTACACGCATTAGCCGTGTGGATTCGTGTCTAATATATTTTATCAAAATCTGTATTAAAAGTTAGTTAATAATGTGGCGACCAATAATAGCGCGCGAGATCCTGAATCGCGGTTACGACATTTGCAGAAATCTTCGTATATATACGACATCTGAAATCTACTACAGTGGGCTTCGGCCTGACCGGGCATACACTACCTCGCCTGGTCGGAGATCTCCCTTTGGTCATAACTGTACCCACAATAATGTAACCCAAGTAATAAAATAAAATAAAAAAGAGCCAAAACACGACATGTCTATCTTATTTAGAACAGGAGTGACCACCTTCCGAATCCATCATCAGATCAGCGCCATTTTGTCATATTATTGCATATGCACGCGATATAAATATGTGTGCAAAATGTCAGCTCGATCGGAATCCAGGAAGTTTGTTAAATTTAACTTGCAAGATTCCGCCCGAACTTACATAGGTACATCCAGTGCAAGTTAATATAAAGCGCTGGTCACCAAGTAGAATACCACTTATTATACCAATTATTTTATTGTCTCCCGCTTTGCGAGAAGGGAAGTCGAAACTCATGTTTTTCCTACTCCTTCTATCTTCTGATTAAATTCGTTGCGGGATCCAAGACAAGTTAACTTTCCCTCGGGTTTTCCTGGGCTTCACTGCTCAGAGTCATTACGGTGGTCGCCGCTGTGGATCCTGGCTACACAGGAGTTACAGTGGTGGGAGTGAGAGGTGGGCCAATACCCGAGAAGTAGAATACAATTCTTTAACCATCTTTTCAAACAGATATGCAAGAACGAGTGGAGTCTGAGAGCATGTCTTCTGAAACTGAAGAGGACGTCAGGAAACTCTGTCCCACCATCAAGGAGATGACAGACGTGAGGTGTGACCTCGGAGGAGAGGTGAACGTACTGCTTCCGAAGACCTGGAAGGATAGCATAGATCATGACTGCAAGGATATCAAAGGAACAGTAAGGAATATTAATTCTTTGTGTGGAAAGGGAAAACATGCTCAGGTTTCCCCAATTTGTAGAAATTGAAACACATATTGTGAATGAGATATTCTAAGGGGTGGGCCATATAAAGTTTGCATTTTCCAAAAGTTTGACTGTCATGTTGGCTGTGTGGCATGTTGCGCCATCCTGTTGAAATCAAATGTCGTCCATGTCATACTCTTCAACTGGAAACAAAAATTCGTTGAGCATGGCACGGTAACGCTCGCCATTGACCGTAACGACGGCTCCTTGCTCATTTTCGAATGATGCCGCCGGACCAAAGACCACACCAAACCGTAACTCTTTGTGGGTGCATTGGCTTCTCAATGGTGACGTGTGGATTTTCCGACCCCCAGATGCTACAATTTTGCTTATTGACATAGCCTCCGAGGTGAAAATGGGCTTCATCTGAAAAGACGATTTTTCGGTAAAAATGCTCATCTTCGGCCAAACGATCTTCTGCCCATTGGGCGAACCGAAAACGTCCCATTTCGTAAATGTCAAACCTTTAACTAAATTATGAACACAAATTGAATGACATTTGAGCTGTCATTCTATAAATAAACAGTAGTTCAAAATGCAAACGTTACATTGCCCACCCTATACCTTCAAAATTCTTCAAATGTGAAATAAGAGCTAGAATCCCCAGAAGACAGAATGATGATAATGAACTTCTTTATTCCACCAGATAGAGCTGTTTCAACCTGGCTGGACGCCACTCCACGTCGCTACCTCCTGCGTTAGACGTCACTGTACAAGGCTACTATTGGCTGCTGGAGCTGATCCTAACATCTGTGATGTGGCCGGAAGAACTACCCTGGATGTCGTGGGCTATGCTTATTACTTCGATAAAGAAGTCAACTTTAAACAGTATGTTTTAGTTTATTTTAACGTCATTTTATAACAATAGTACTGATGATCATCATCAGTCTATAGACATCCACTGCTGGACATAGGCCTCCACCACATCGACCGGTCCTGCGCTGTCCAGTGACCTCCCACGATCTTGACCAGGTCGTCGGTCCATCTTGTAGGAGGTCTACCTACGTTACGCTTGTCAGTTCGTGGCCGCTACTCCAGAACTTTTCGGGCCCATCTAGAAGAACTCATGCTATACCGTAAATGTGGTGTGGTGCGCCTCTCTGGAGTGACGACCTAAGAATGGTGGCCGGTAACAATTGGAAGAGACGAGCAGAACATCAGACTCAGTGGCGTATTTTGGAAAAGGTCTAAGTCTAGCAATAGACGAGTGTGAGCTGATGAAGACGTCATTCATTGATTTAAAAATACTAGGAAGTAATTTTAAATTTTTAAACCGATGACACATGCAAACAAAATAATCCAATAAAAATAACTGAAATCGATCCAACTCGACAAGCTTGAGGTACTTCCACATGATTCCAAATCATCACCAGCCCATAAATGTCAACTGTTGGACGTAGGCATCCCCAATCCCCATGATTACTGGCCCTGCACAGTTTGCAAAAAGTCACTTTCTCTGATAATATCTTAGGTCCACCTTGTGAGAATTCTGTTCACTTCACCATGACTGTAATCTATCCTAATATTATAAAGAGGAAAGGTTTGATTGTTTGTTTGTTTGTCTCCGAAACTACCGGCCCGATTTCAGAAATTCTTTCAGTTTTGGAAAGTACACTTATCGAAGAAGGCTATAGGAAATGTTTTGCTTTGTGACGCAGACGAAGTTGCGGGTCAGCTAGTATAGTTTAACATAAAAAGATTTAAGAACTACCAATTCCCAACAGCTTAGGAGAAGTCATAAAGATGCTTCTCAAAGCTGGTGGAAGGTTCAACACCATGAGATCCCGAGGCCTTACCAATATGGATACGCCACTACACACAGCTGTTGAACTGAACTGTCTAGAAGCTACCAAAGAACTGTTGGATGCAGGAGCTTCTGTCAGCTGCCTGAATAAATCAGGACTGACGCCTTTGCATGTGTGCGTGGAGAAAAAACTTGAAGATCATTTAAAGGTAGTATGAAATTTTCAAATAATTTTTAATTTTAATTCAGGCACCTTCCAAATATTTAGAGATTAAGCGTGGTACTTACCATAGTCCTCACTTGAAGAGGCATAGTGACCAATTAACTAATGACAAGAATGATTTTATAAAACTGCTCAATGATGGTTTTAACTCACTTTTGAGAAGAGAAGAGGCTGTTTTGGTTCTGATTGCAGTCTACAATGATTTACGAAGATTATTAAGATGAAGAAATAGGATTATAATTATTTGTGACGAATACGAAAATGCGTAGCAGTTGGAACTTTGCATTTATCGTGAATACCGCGCTTTTAACTTTTTAATTTCTAATTTTTGATGTGAAACTGTCTATAGAAAATTAGTAATATCCAATTTGTTCATTAAAAAAATTAGGGCACAATAATCAGCATTGTTATACTATTAGCTCATTATAGCAAACTTAATCCATAATTTAAGGTTCTAGCAAACTATGACTACATGAACGCAGATCCTATGGCACCCATAGTAGACGTGAAGGATAGTCTAGGTCACACTGTGTTGCAAGCTGCAGTTGAAGCGGCGTGGGTTCCAGGAGTTTGTGTGGCTTTGGAGGCCGGTGCTGATGTTACTTTAACGGTAAGTAGAGAGGAAACTATTGATTTTTTTTGTGAAAATTATGTCTGACCTTTTATCATCTGGTCAAATCTAGTACATCAGTAAGGCTTTTTTCAGCACTTTGTTTTATAACAGGAGAAACAATGTCGGTAACGTTTTCTATACTTATTAATTACCTATTAATCTTACTCGAAATTTAAATAAAAAAGATAAACACTTCAGAGTAAAATATAGAAAGATAAATCTTCAAAAATATCCTTTCGGTTTTATTTTAGGCAAACGATGGCGAAACTCCAATTCATTCAGCGGCAGCACTAGGAAATCTAGACGTTTTAAACGAAATACTTAGTGTAGCAAAACAAAAAGACGCTATAGATTACCAAAACCAAGAAGGTGAGACAGCACTATTCAAAGCCATCATTCATGGACACTTAGAATGTGTCAAGCATATAATAGACGAAGGGGCATCCATGAAACTTACGTTACCAGGAGATGTTAACATTCTACATGTTGCAGCAGATTATGGCCACGCTGATATATTAGCATATCTCCTAGACCACGATGAAGTTATCACTAATAATTTAATAAATTCGCTATCAGCTGGAGACAGAAGAGGCTTTGGACCTATACATTTTGCCGTCGCTAATAAACACGAAGATTGTGTTTCGTTGCTTCTATCTAAGAATGCTGACATTAGACTTAGAACCACATGCAGTCCTAATAGGGCTTCAACTCCTTTGCATATAGCTGCTGTCAAAAACCATCTAGATATAGCTAAGCTGTTACTTAAATTTGATAAAACTATTATTTATGAAGTGAATAGTATTGGGTGGTATCCTTTGCATACTGCCAGTCACCACGGAAGTAGAGATGTTATTACACTGTTATTGAAAGAAGGAGCAGATCTATCCGGACATTTGGACGGTCCGAAGAAGTTCAGAAGGTCAGCCATCGACATGATAATTCATAATCTGTCGAAGCCAACAGAGTTTTTGGAAGATGTTTTCGATTCCCACATTTCTAGCAACGGCCAAGACCTTCAGGATCCAAACTGTATAATTACTATAGATTATGGAATACTAATGCCAAATGTTTGTGAATTGGAACAGATGAAAGTTATTGAAGCCCTTTTGAAGACTGGTAATAGATATGGGCAAAGAAGATTGCTAGTCCATCCGCTGGTCGAAAGCTTTCTCTACCTAAAATGGAAGGCGTTGTTACCATTTTTCTATACTATTATGTTTGTCTACGGTTTTTTTGTTGTGTCATTGACAATATTTATTATATCAGTGTTTTTTTATAAGGATACGAAGGAATCGTCACCTGCGTGGTTGAATTCAACTATTTGGAGTTACGTTGTTTATTCCACGATCAGCTTGATTTTGTTACAGGTAAATATTTACCGTTTTTTTCAGTTTTATATTGACAATATTCGGGTATCATAGTGGCTGCCATGTTGGTATTTTGGTCATGGAGCCAGGGTACTAACACGCCAACTGGACCACCAATGTTTGATTCAAGTCTCCTCAGTAGAAGGATTGGCATAGTCCACTACGCTTGCCCAATGCAGATTGGGGACTTCACATTTCTTCGAAGGGTTTTTCAAATCCTTGCACATTAATCTTTTTGACATTAGATTTGTAGGTAGAAACCTGCCCGTTTGAATCCGCGACCTCTCTACGGAAGGCAAGCGCTTCAACCACTCGACCGCCACGACCCATATCCCTTTTTTTTTTTTTTTTTTTTTGGACGGGAGGAAATCGCCGGACTTCCACTCGCCCCGCGAGTGGGGTATGTGGGTGTCGAACCGCACCAAAACCTCCCGCCTCTCACGCTCGACATCCGATGTGGTAGGGGTGACAGGACGCGTTCGCGATTGTCGCTTACGTATCGCCCCGTCACCCCCGGACGTCCAACCGGCAGCCGTCGGTGAAACGACCACCGGCTCACTCGATATCCCTAACGGCATCTTGAAAAAAGAAGATATCTTTTGAGTTACGAATGCCTAGTTCAGTATCTAATAAAACCAATCTCTCACAGGAACTTCTATACATGAACGTAAAAAGCAGCAGATATTTCCTCCAACTAGAAACTTGGGTGAAATTCGGCTCATTAGGCTTAGCAGTGATACTCCCATACTCAGTGGTAGTGGTACCAGTGAACGAAGCTGATTGGCCTAGACATGTGGCAACAATGGCGTTGCTACTGTCATGGTTAGAAATGATGTTCCTACTGTCAAGATTTCCGAACTGGGGTTACTATGTTTTGATGTTCGGGAAAGTGGCCTCGAATGTTGTTAAGGTAAGATTTTAGATATTGATTTTTGGAACGAAGTTCCTTATCGCGCGTTATCGAAAGGGGGCTAGACGGAAATTCTTATGAAAAAGTTGTCATGACACTTTTTTGTTTTAGATGATTATCGCTAGATGGCGCTGTAATTAAAATCTTTTAAAACAATTCCTTGTTTTGTTTTTAATGAATAATGCTAGATGGCGCTGTGATCAAAATATTTTATTTAAGTTATAATAATTAGTTAGTTTAAACTAAAACCTCCCGCCAATCGCGCTCGACATCCGATTAGTAGGGGTGACAGGACGCGCTCGCGATTGTCGCTCACGCATCGCCCCGTCATCCCCGGACGTCGAACCGGCAGCCGTCGGTGAGTTAGTTTAAACTAACTAATAAAAAAATAAAATTTTATTACAATTCCCTCACTAATTAATCGAAAGGAACTTCGTTTCATCCGGGTGTCCTTTGACACCTCTCAAGTTTTTTTTCATCAAAAGTCTACCATGGCCATCTGTCAGTAGACAGGCATTCAACAGCCGTTTATGTGATCCTTCCTTATCTTAATCAATTTAAATAGCCTTTAAGAGCTTTACTAGTTCGGTAACTTTATAACATTCATTCTCAATATAGAAGATCTTACTGAGAAATACTTTTGAAATGAAATGAAATGAAATGAAATGAAAATTTGTTAGTTTAAGTCAGCATGCAAAATAACAAACTAAAAAATGAACCTTACTAACTACTTAATATTACCTAAAACTAATCTAATATGATAGAGTACCTACGTCAGCATATTATCATGCTAACCATTGAAGCACAAAAGCTGATTAACTATATGCTCACACTAGGGCAGGCCTGTATCGTGAGCACCGTGTACAATTTCCATTAGTTTTAGCTCCGATTCAAGTTGTAACGTGACAGACAGCAAGATGCATCAAACATTTTATTTTTAAATTTTACGATACAAATATTTTTTGTTTGTTACAGATTCTTCTAACATTCGCTTTCCTAGTCATTGGATTCTCTCTAAGCTTCATGATACAGTTCCGCTCTCAAATGCCCTTCGAAGGTCCTTGGGCTGCCCTAGTGAAAACCATAGTAATGATGACATCAGAATTTGATTACGCCGCACTCTTCGATGAAGCACATTCCAAAGAACTGGCCACATCTTTAGTCATAGTCAGAATTATTTTCTTAGTCTTTCTTATATTAGCAGCTATCGTTCTCATGAATCTACTAGTAGGTGTCGCAGTCAATGATATAAACGATTTAGAAATTTTAGGAAATATACGAAGACTAGCTAAACAAGTTGAGTTTTTGGGAACTTTAGACACTCTTGTCTATAATAGATTATTTAGCAAAATATTGCCGAGAAAACTGAATGAGAGACTTAAAAAAAGACGCAATGTACCATCAGTTATGACTCTAAGCCCAGGTAAACCAAGATGGCGGTATTCTAAAGTACTGCCGTCGAGGTTAAGAGATGAGATATTTAACAGAGCTCAACAACAAAAGAAACAGATGGATGACGAACAAGGATTCCAATATTTCAGAAATCTTATGAACGAGATGCACGAAATCATTGTTAAAAAAGATGTGAAAGCAATACAATATCCAGATTTGATTAAAGATCAGAATATTAAAAAGAATGAAGAAATAGTTAAGCATTTAGATGAGATAGATGATGCTGTTGAAGACATGAAAAAAGAGACGAAGATATATGCTGATGAATCAAAAACGTCCATAGAAGCACTCAATGTGAAAATGGACCAAATGTCAATAGAAATAGAGACTATAAAACAGTTTTTGAGCAGATTGGAAAGTAAATTAGGTAGATGATGTGGTAGCTACAGAATGTTTTAGAAAAAATGAGAAAAAAACAACTTTTAAAACACAAATGCTAAAATAAGATGTCTAAATAATTATTGTGAATTTCTAATGAGCAGAATTAACACTGAGTGTTGTAAATAAAAGTGAAAAATATTGTTTTTCAAGTGATCAAAGTTGTTCATATTATAAGAAGGTTCAACGTTTATAGAATAAATACTTTTTTGTTATTGATTTATTTTAATCCTTCTCAAATGATTATTCTTTGTAGCATAGGGAGTGACGGGGCGATACGTGAGCGACAATCGCGAACACGTCCTGTCACCCCTACCAGCATCGTGCCGGGTTCTGTCCCGGCCGGGGATCGGACGTCGAGCGTGAGCGGCGGGAGGTTTTAGTGCGGTTCAACCCCCACATACCCCACTCGCGGGGCGAGTGGAAGTCCAGCGATTTCCTCCCATCCAAAAAAAGGCATACTACATAAAATATCTATTATAAAGCCATATAAAAGTTTTGAAATTAATAATGAAGAAATGGCTACGAAAACCTTTCTACTTTATTCACTCAGTATGTAAACCACATAATAAAAGTATTTCACTACATTCGACGATACGTTCACAGAGTTACATAACCACTCCAAGATAAACTGAAACCTTTCATGCATTTTCAACGAGTTCTTACCACGATATTTAATTAATTGAGTTGTCTCGATATTTCGTTGTTGTTGCAAACGTCATGATCACGAGAAAACTGGATACTGCGGGTCGATTTAAGAGCAAATAAATCTGTCTACCCTCGCACTCGTTCGCTTTTGGGTAGTACCACTGGAACTCGAATTCACATCATGACGTTTGCAACAACGTTGAACTATCGAGTCAACTCAATTAATTAAATATCGTTGTAAGAACCCTTTCAAAATACATGAAAGTGTTATAGAAAACCGCGAGTGTCTGATTAAACTGAAACCTGATTAAAACAACAAAAATTCTCAATCAAAACAGCTAATGAAACCTTAAAATCACGTCCGACCTCAAAAGCTCTGAATCCTACTAATTTTTCCAATAGCCAACAAATAAAAAGCAACAGAAGGCACCAATTCGGGGCACGTTTTGGTCCAAACACCCGCCATAGTAAGACCTCTGCGATCCCCAGAAATACCCTGTTATAATTGTTAAGCGTGGTCCCAGTTTACTTGGTTAATTTGTCTCAGTTCAACACAGCCAATTTTTGTAGACTTTATTCAACACTTTATCGGACTCTGGACTCTATGATTTATTATGATAGTTCGGTTAATACGTGGGTAGCTTACAAATGTAATGGGTTTTGGTAATTGTGAGTAATTTTGTTGGTCGACGTTGGTGTTGTAGACTTGATTTGTATTATTAGTGTTAATGTATAGTTTGGGCAAGAATAAATACTCTTCGACTTTTAGGAAATTATGCAAAAATATTTAGAGTTTTAACAACTCTACAGGGTGATTTCCTAGTGAGGGTACATATTGAAGGTCATGATAGCTGATGGTTATATACGACCAGTAAAAATATTATTACCAAAGAATATGGCTTAATGCCTTAGTAATCGCAACTTAAAAATTTCTAAAATTCTTGCAAAATTATGGTTTTTCGACAGCTGATGGGTGTGGCGGAGGTGTGGGGTGCGCGAGATCACTAGAGGTCATTAGTCAACACTCTTTAAGCCAAAATTGTTTATTTTTGAGGTAGATGTCGAATTTAGATTTTTAAAAAAAATTTAATTTTACCAATTTTTTGTAATATTCCGTTTTAGAACAGAGTACTCATCACCCTCCTGCAATATATACCCTCTCTAACAAATCACCCTGTAGATGATGCCCTGTAGATGATGATGATGATGATGTTGAAGACATGAAAAAAGAGACGAAGATATATGCTGATGAATCAAAAACGTCCATAGAAGCACTCAATGTGAAAATGGACCAAATATCAATAGAAATAGAATTATAAAACAGTTTTTGAGCAGATTGGAAAGTAAATTAGATAGATGATGTTTGGGGCAAGAATAAATACACTTCGATTTTTAGGAAATTATGCAAAAATATTTAGAGTTTTAACAACTCAATATTATATTTTATGTTACATTGAATTAGAACAACTGACAATGAATGTCACAAAGCTGTGTGCGACAGAGAAAGCGCTCTATAAATCCGAAGCTATGAACTGCTCTTTCGATAACGCGCGATAAGGAACTTCGTTTTAACAACAAAGTTGCGCAGAATAGTCTATGATATATTAAGTGAAGCCTTATTTCTAAGAATTCGTCAATCTAAAGGCGCCTGTCCGTCACATGTGTATCAATTGAGGTTGGTAACCGCAAGTCTGTTAGCTCGTGAGCCAACACAACAATTCCATTAGGAAACATCGTTAGTGCCCAATATGTCGGTTTCTCTTTGCTAATTACTTAAATAAACACGTGATGACGAATGTTGGTTGTAAAATTTTGGATTGGAATAATTTATTTTTAAAGATTTTTTGGACAGAAACAGCTGACAGCTTCGGAGATTGTCACGGCTCTCCGACTTCGTTCTGGACACATTCCACTTAACAGCTTTATATATATGACGAGGAAAACACCATCCCCCAA
This sequence comes from Trilocha varians, assembly GCA_030269945.2. Classification (NCBI taxonomy): domain Eukaryota; kingdom Metazoa; phylum Arthropoda; class Insecta; order Lepidoptera; family Bombycidae; genus Trilocha; species Trilocha varians. The sequence continues at coordinate 964,579 of AP028271.1, forward strand.
CTGTTCTGAGTGTGATAAAAGAGAAGACGTATATCACATACTGGTTGAATGTGTCCGTAATGAGGCTGAGAGGCGGGAATTCCAAAGGAGGAGCGGGCTGACGTTGCACCACCCTGGTGTGTGTAACAGCTTTTTGGCCCAGCCTTTATCAACTACTGCGAGAAAACTGTATCACCTGGTCGCGGTGGGCCTAAGGGCCAGACTGGTCTGACCTTTTTCCCGGCGTGGCATGTTGTGTTCTATTCTTCTTGTTATTGTTAGTTTACTAGTTATTGCTATAATTTGTTAGATTAAGTAGGTATGTTACCATTAGGAGTGGCATGCTCATTTGTTTAAATACAAGTTCATAAGATCCTGGATGTCATGTAGAAGTATAGTGCTAAGACAAGTGAAACGAGCCTAAACACCATGAGCCTAAATTTATTTAAACTCTCGTTGTTTTCTACATCACTTATGCAAATATTAAACGGGTTCTCACGATTTCTTTAAATGAGCTATCCTGATATTTCAAAACTGTTCAATTTCCAGTGGTACCGGCAAACGAACCAGAAAGAGGGTAGACAGATTTGTCTGCTCTTAAGCAATCTAACCGCAATACTCAGTCTTCCCTTGATCATTGCGCTTGCAACAGTGTTGAAATATCAAGATCGCTCATTTTTTAAAAAATATGTGGTAAGTACCCGTTTAATATTTGTGTTTACGATGAGTCTATAATATATAATTATCTGCAGGAAAATCCATGAATACCTTCCGACTCTATCAGATCAGCTCCATGGTACCATATTATTGCATTGTCACGCGATATACATCTGCGTGCAAAATATCAGCTCAATCGGAAACCGGAAAGTTTGCCAAATTTAGCTTGCAAGATGCCGAACTTACAGAGTTACATCCAGTGCAAGTTATAAAGCTTTTAATAAATCAAACAGCTTTGTAAGCTTTCAATTTACTTGTTTAAGCGAGTTCCAAATGAAACAGCCCGGCGCAAAAAACATTATAATACGCGTGTTACAATTATTTATGTAACAGACTAAAAGCGAATTAATTTCGAGGCTCCGGAACAAATTTATGCAGAACGCAAGTTATAAGAGGTAGCGATTTTTACAAGCTTTATATTAACTTGCACTGGATGTAGCTGTGTAAGTTCGAGTGGAATCTTGCAAGCTAAATTTTCCCGTTGTCAGATTGAGCTGACATTTTGCACGCAAATGTATATCGCGCGACAATGCAATAATATGACAAAATGGCGCTGATCTGATGATGGATTCGGAAGGTCATAGGAACTCTTGTGCTTAACAAGATGGACCTGTCGTGTTTAGGCTCGTTTTACTTATCTTAGCACTCTACTTCTACATGACATCTAGGATCTTATAAACTTGCATTTAAAAGTCTTTAAAAATAAATTATTCCAATGCAAAATATTATAACCTACATTCGTCATCACGTGAAAGAAATTTTTAAATCGGATCAGTAGTTCCCGAGATTAGCGCGTTCAAACAAACAAACTCTGCAGCTTTATAATATAAGTATAGATATTCTTAAAATGTCTGCTTTCTAACAAAAGAAAATATAAATCGGTTCATATAAAAAATAAATACAAACAAAAACGCATAGCAAATCGTGAAATTTTGTCCGGTAAAAATACACTTTTTTAAACACAGATCCAAAAGTACTTGTTCGATCTTTTAACAAAAAACGAGACCTAAGTTCAGCCATCACCTTTCATCTGACACCAGAATTATTCAAATCGGTCCACCCAAACTGACGTTATCGAGGGACAAACATAAAAAAATTGACGAATTGAGTACCTCCTCCTTTTTGGAAGTCAAAAAAGAAACGTGGAATGTCGGGGTCACCAGTTGTGGGTACAGTGGACTTTTGGCCAAAGGGAGATCTCCTTGCGGGCGAGGTAGTGTATGGTGGTCAGGCCGAAGCCCACTGTAGTAGATTTCAGATGTCGTATACAGGGTGTTGGTGCTCGGTGAAACAATACTTTAAGGACTTAATCTATATCACATTTCAAATACACATACTTTTGAAACGGGGATAGTTACTTTATTTTCCCATACAAAGTTGAACAATTATTATTTTGTATTATTTTTGACAACCCTACCCTGACCTACATTTAGCGTGCTATATCTATTTTCAAGCACACAGGCGCGTGTATCCTGTTTAGAATGTGATTTTTGTCCCGTGTATTATTACAATGTTCTATGATACAGGAGGTTCTATGACTAGCGGGCTTAAGTTTTTCGCTGTTGGTGTAGGTCAGTACGGTAGGGTTGATCCTGCACCAATTAAGACGTAGTTTTGATTAATTATAACTTATGATATATTATGCCTAGAAAACCCAGATTTGGTGGATGGCTTCTACATCAAGTATACTATTTGCTGTGAAAGTATTGTTTCATCGGATTTTAACACCCTGTATATGCGCCGAATGCTGTAAATGTTGATACCGTAATTCAGGATCTCGCGCGCTATTATTGGTTGCCACAGTATGAGTTAAAAATGTCATCACTATTAAATAATATTCTTATGTCTTGCACCACACACCATGCTATTTGAAATTTAATCAGAACCAATGATATTTACAGTTTGATCTCGTATTAATAACATTTTGCTCGAATAATATTACAAATAGTTTAATTGTACGTTTTTCATTTCAATGTTTTTGTACAAAAAGATGGTGCGCTGTTTTAGTTCTGAAAATAATTTATTTAAAGATCTTGGATATCATGTAGCAGTAGAGTGCTAGCTAATACAGTAAAACGAGCACAAACACGACGGGTCTATCTTGTTTAGCACAAGAGTTCTTATGATCACCTTCCGAATCCATCATCAAATCAGCGCCATTTTGTCACATTATTGCATTTTCAAGCGATACACATCTGCGTGCAAAATGTCATATCAATCGGAAACTGGGAAGTTTGTCTCTTGCTTGCAAGATTCCACCCGAACTTACATAGTTACAGTGCAAGTTTATGTAAAGCTTTTTTTTATTGTCATCTAGGCAGACGCGCCAACGGGCAACCCGATCGTAAGTGGTTACCGTCGCTCATGAACCTCTGCAATGTCAGGGGACACTGAGGGGCCTACGACCTAACTTTAAGGACCCTCCTCAAGCCTCGTTTGAAGAAGGACAAGTCAACGTTTTGAAAACGAGCACACACGCTTCAAATACCTAATATCTACCTACATACGCGATGTACCTGCAGAATAAATATTTTCAATATTATACCAGCTTCATGCTATCACACCGTCGTTCCGTCCCGGCGTCGCTTCCGTCTGCTTATCGCTAATGTGGCCGTGTGTGACAAGATATTACAAATGTGAATATTGGAGCGTGTTTGAGCGTTCAAATGAGATTAGAAATGTTTTTTTTTTGTTTTTGGCGGTAGACAGATATGTTTAATTGCGGGTTTTTAACGAAAATAACCTAAAATCCTCCGACTAGCAAAGCGGTTATACCGTCGTTGCGCCTGCCAAGTTCCATATGTGGTTTTTGCAAGGTTTTGGAAAACAACAAAAAACATGTTAATTAATTTTAAATGGTTTTTTTTTAATAATTAATGATGCAATTTTGTAGCTATTTATGTAATACATTAAAAAAATGCAAAAGTAGCCATAAACATCAGTCATATAAAGAGCTAGAATTTTTTTTAGTGAAAAAGTGCACATAACTGGTTTGAAATGGGTCAAAAAATCCTGTATGTATCCTGTATGTGTCACATACAGGATTTTTTGACCCATTTCAAACCAGTTATGTGCACTTTTTCACTAAACTTTTTTACCAAATCCTGTATGTGTCACATACAGGATTTTTTGACCCATTTCAAACCAGTTATGTGCACTTTTTCACTAAACTTTTTTACCAAATCCTGTATGTGTCACATACAGGATTTGGTAACTTAATGATTGTAGGTAATGTAATGTAATTTTAAATTATAAAGGTTTTTAAAAACTATTTTCATTTTTATCATGTTTCAGTTGATATCAAATAAATATTGTAGATTTAAATCAATAAATATTTGGTATTATACGTGAGTAGAAACTATTCGTAGGACTATAATAATGTATATACATAATAAAAAAAGTTTATCTTCTTTACAAGTTATTGATAAATAATCAATGGTATTATGTCAAACAACAAAATATCAAGTTAATTCAGGATGTACTTGCCGCTTTTCTCAAATTAAAACACAGTAAAACTATTTTTATACGATTATTTTCACCACAACACTCTCACGAGTCGGACAGTTGCGAGCGACAGACGGCAAAACACAAATCCCGTATGTGCATTTTGCCACATACCGGCATTTTCTAAACGGTTAAAATACATAAGGTATTTGGCAAAATGGTTCCCGATGGAATTTGAAAAAAAGGATTTTACCAGTACATGGAGAAAAAATCGGAGATCACGTTTTGCGAAAAAACGAAAAATCAAAAAAAACCACATATGGGATTTGGCAGGCGCAACGACGATACTTTTTAGTTTTGTCATATTAGATTGATGAATAGCAGAACTTTTTTTCTCATTTAACTAAAAAAATAATTATTATTCTTACGAACTAGGGACGAAATATTATTTTTATAAACATAAAAGTGGTTATTGTGACTAAACTATGATAGTTAGATATATGCTGTCGCAGATTTTTTTGTTTGTCTTAATAATACCTAAAAACCCGTAGTACATCAGTTTGTTCTATTGTCAATAGTTTTTGCAGTGTACGCATAAGTAGGTTTTCGATTATTCACCTTGTGTTACATATTCGATATTTTCAAAAATAAATATAACCTTCCTCGATAAATGGACTATCCAACACTGAAATAATTTTTGAAATCGGACCAGTAGATCCTGAGATTAGCGCGTTCAAACAAACAAACAAACAAACAAACAAACTCTTCAGCTTTATAATATTAGTATACATATTACACTACTAAATGAATACCGTTTAATTGGGACGCCAGATAAAATTAATTTTTTGGCCATCTAGTGACATTTGATATAGGTACACAGACGAAATTAGGATAATTAGGGTATGGAAAATAAAACACTGCATGGAAGACTTATAATATAATATAATATAATATATATTCAATAAATTATATGACAAACAAACATTAACTTAATTAACTTTAACATAATTACTACTTAATTCCAAGAGGTCATACAAATAAAACAATGTCTTAACAAAATAATTTCATTCAAGAAAAGTTAAAACGGTTCCTGCTAAACGAGGCCTAAATGATCCCTCCTGTCAAAGGAGATGGGGTCTAATAGACCGCGTGTTGTCCTAACGTCTGGTCTAGTGTGGGCCGATAACACCTCGTTTCGCAGTGAACGTTAAGTAGTACATACTTCACTTTTTATGACCTGTGCAATCCAGTTTAGTAGATTATGCCTTATCCTTCTGCTGAGGAGACCTGAGCCCAGCAGTGAGCAGTAATGAGATGCATTAGCGATCCTTATAGACATATATATTATTTATTTAGTGTATTAACTAACATGAAATTACGGATTCTGGTCGAGTTTAAGTGCTTTGAACAGGACAGCTTGTACCTCTTCATCTTTATTTGAAAAAAATTATATGTTATACAGGGTGGATCTGTAATTTTGGACAATCTAACGTGGGGTAAATGACCTGTCGAAATACAACTTTTATTTTAGGAATCGATAAAAAAAAATTCATCATAGTATGGAAGTCCCCAACGATAGTCGTACGTTTTCCATACAATGTCAGAAAAAAAGTTCAAACCGATCCAAAAAATTAAAATGGTGCTATATTATAATGGTGTTGTATTTCGACAGGTCATTCACCCCACTTCAGATTGTCCAAAGTTACAGATCCATCCTGTATGTGAAGGAAAACATCGTGAGGAAACCTGCATATTGGAAAAGGATTCAAAAACCCTTCGAATATAATGTGAAGTCCATAACTACATTAGGTAAGCGTGGTGTATGCCTGATCAGACTGAGGAGACCTGAGCCCAGCATTGGGAAGTAATGGGTGTAATATTTTCAGAAGTTTATTCGTCGAAGTGTTTTAAATTAAATAGCAGAGTTACTTGTTATGACCTTTTAGTATTAATTCGATAAATTACTTTTTAGCTAACATAGTGATAAATACTATTACTTATTACATCTAAGTTTAGAAGAGGCGAAATAAAAAAACTAAAAACAAAAAAAACTGTATCGTAAAACCTTTCTAAATGAATGTACAGGGTGGATCTGTAACTTTGGACAATCTGAAGTAGGGTAAATGACCTGTTGAAATAAAACTTAGAACCAATTTTATTTTTGGAATTGGATAAAAAAATTTTCTTCATAGTATGGAAGTCCGCAACGATAGTCGTACGTTTTCCATACAATGTCAGAAAAAAAAGTTTAACCGATCCAAAAAATAAAAGAGGTGCTTTGTTGTATTTCGACAGGTCATTCGCCCCATGTCAGATTGTCCAAAGTTACAGATCCACCCTGTATATTGTTTAATATTAACTACTCGACCCGCACTATTTCGACTGGAATCTGTGTCGCTTAACATTCAAATTTGTTTTTAACTGAAGATTCTAGATTCTTCATGTTTAGTGCATGTAATTCGTTTAGATACACCATTTCGTACTGTGAAATGAAATGAAATACTTTATTTTCAACATTGATGACGTACTCATTCTTGTTGACGTCAAAATTTAAAAGCTACCACCAGTTCGGACACAAGAAATAATAATTGTAGCCATCGGCCTGAGAACACCTGAAGAAACTCAGCGGGCATGTCTTTTTTGTAATATGAGCATTTTTTTTTAAAGTATTTTAACAGTATTATACAATTTTACCTTAAATATACAAACAAAAATCGATTATGATAATGAAATGACCTTGGGGAGCAACTCATTCCCACTTTGTGCAATCGTCCAGGTAATCATTGACCTTATAGTAGGCTTTCTTGCACAGACGTTCTTTAATAGTTTTCTTAAACCTATGTATAGGTAGGTTTTGAACATCTTGTGGGATTTTGTTGTACAAGCATACAGACAAACACCTGAAGGAATTTCTTATATGTTTCATTCAGAACAGTGTGTCTCATAATATTAGACCGATAATAATCCACATAATTTTAATTATTTATTTTATTTTCGACCTGCACCTGTGTCCAACTGGATGCAAATTATATTTTTTAATGGTTTTCGGTACACGGATTTAAAAGGGTGTATTCTTTATAGTATTTTTACGGCGCCAGAGGTTTTATGGGCGGTTCCTATTGTACTGTTATATGGCTTGCGGACGGAGTTAATAAAAGTCAAAGTGGATTATTGAGAGTAGGTATTTGTGATTTAGTGAAAAAAAAAAATGGTTGCCTGTAAAGTCGGTATACGGGCGAAAGTTTTACGTGACAACGACTCGGGCATGGTTAGCCCGCCTAAGAGCGAGAGAGACAGACATAAAAAGTGACGCGGCACGCGTGCCTCTCACTCGCTCTCATTGTGAGCGTATAACGTGAGCGGAGCGTAACGCAGTGAAGTGAAGTGTCACCCGGCAAACCAATTTATAAGACGTTGTCACGTCAAAAAAAAATTTGGAGCACATTTTTTGGTAGACAAAGTCAAAATTAAATGCGTAATGATGAAATTTCGATATATAATTACTGACTGTCATTGTCAGGAGTTTCCTCTTTCTTGAGGCCTGACCACTGATGGCTTGGGTCGGAGACCGTGTCTTCATTGACCCTCTACTTATTATTTTATTTTAGTAAATGTGTTTCAAAATTGAATGTATAAAGAAGTTGTAAGAAATTTTACTAAATAATTCACATCATCGGGCCAAAGTCTAACTGGACATAGGCCTTCCACAAAACCTATGTCCAGCCACAACGACCAGTCCTGCGCTGTTTGCATCCAAACATACCGAAAGGGGGCTAGACGGAAAAAATTCTTACGAAAAGTTGTCACGACACTTTTTTGTTTTAGATGATTATCGCTAGATGGCGCTGTGATCAAAATCTTTTAAAACACGTTCCTTATCGCGCGTTATGTTAGGAAAAAAAGATATCTTTTAATCGAAAGGAACTTCGTTCTATTCGGGTGTCCCATGACACCTCTCAAGTTTTGTTTAAAAAGGTTTTACGATACAATTTTGAATACTATATTATAACAATTACATAGATTGGTGTTTTCAAGTTAATACTAATAGAATATTGCGGTTATCTACTATCACACAACAGAGGGGGCATAAGCAAATATACATTTTCATTGGAAGTTTAGTTAATTATTTAAACATCAATTTTAACATTAATTTAATTTTATTCTTATGTTTTAAAATTTACGAAAATTCACGTTATATATGTTCCATGACCATGCCATATTGTTCGATCATGAAAATTAATAATAATAGATCAATTTCAATTTACTGATTTAGCATGTAACGTTATTTTTATTGTATGGCTAATTTTCGTAAATTTGAGCTACAGTATCATCATCATCATCATCAGCCTATAGACGTCCACTGCTGGACATAGGCCTCCCCCAAACCTCACCACATCGACCGGTCCTGCGCTATCTGCATTCAGTGACCTCCCGCGATCTTGACCAGATCGTCGGTCCATTCTTGTGAGGGGTCTACCAACGTTGCGCTTACCGGTTCGTGGCCGCCACTCCAGAACTTTGAGCTACAGTATATGAGAACGTAATTCAACGTTGTATTAATGTATTCTCAATATTTGAAAATTTTTCGTAAAATTGAGATTGATTTTTTAATACTAGACAATCATTTCTGTGTCTCCATTTATGATAGGAAAAGGTAGAATAGAATATTTTTTGAAGAATCAGTAACTTTTCAGGATAAATTTCTACTTTTAAACTTACATAATATTTATTTAAAATTTCAATTTAGCCTAAAATTTAAAGAATTATTTTTAAAATCTTAATCGTAAACATTTATTATGATAACGTATTTTAAATGTGATTAAATATAATTTTCTGAGTAGATATTGGATTATACTAAAACAGATAAGGCGCCCATAATTGCCCATGCCAGCCAAAAATGGCTATGGAATTGCATATTATATTTTTGGCTTGTTTTTCTATTCATGGGCGGTTTTCTACTGTTTCTTTGTTAAGGATTTTTCTGGTGATAATATTTGTATTTTTTATTCGTTTTTATATACCTAAATGGGTATATATTTTATACATCTATATTTCAGTGTTATTCTTAGTATATATATTTAGTATATTGCTAAATAATTTGGTATTACGGTGGTATATATTGGTGAATTTTATACTTTAAAAGTGCAAAAAATGTTAGTGATTTATACTGCGTTATTTTTAACAAGCATTATAATATTATGATTGATATTAACAATTAATTCTAAAATTTTATTTAAAGACAAATTATTATTTACTATCAAATAGATACAGATTATAAACCATTGGTTAAATATAATTTATATATATTTATTTTTGGATATTCAAATTTTCGTTTTTTCTTTAATATAACTAAATATCCTATGATAATATTAATACATATTATAAATATATATTATATTTAAAACTAGAGTATTTTCTAAGTAAAGGTATAGGATAGTACACCATGGTCCACGTAAAGGCCGTTTCACACGAATGAATGAAGAATGTACTGAGCAAAAGATTAAGAAGAATTTAGAAGAAAATTAGCTAATTTATTCTTCTTATACAGGGTGGATCTGTAACTTTAGATCATCTGAAGTTTGGTCAATGACATGTCGAAGTACAACTTAGAACCGCTTTTATTTTTGGAATCGTTTCAAATTTCAATGCCTTATGGAATGATGATAGTCGTACAGACACCATACAATGTCAGAAAAGCAACTGTAAATACTGAAATTGGAGTATCTGGGACATATGATGAGAAGCCCGAAGTACGATTTGCTGCACTTGATCGGGAAGAGAGCTGTAGGTAGAAGGAGAACATCTTGGCTGAAGAACTTGCGCCAGTGGTTCAACAAAAGCACTCGTGCTTTGTTTCGCGCTGCTGTGTCAAAAGTACAGATCGCTTTAATGATCGCCGACCTTCGATAGAAGATGGCACAGGAACAAGAAGAATAATAAACGTGGTTCTAAGTTGTATTTCGACAGGTCATTCACTCCACTTCGGATTGTCCAAAGTTACAGATCCACCCTGTATATTTTATTGATGAAAATTTTGAAAGTCCAAGAATAAAAAATAAAGTCTAGATTTTTTTGATCGTGTGAAAAGACCTGAAAGACAATGGAGTAAAACTTAATATGACCAGGAAATGTCTAAAAAATTAATTAAATGACTACCTACATTTAATTCCTTTGATTTTTTAATTTTCTTTTGAAATAGATGTTGTTAAATGCTTTAAATTTTCACGAAAAACAAAAAAAACATATTACATAACATAATATAATATTTTTAATGTACTGTTAACTATATTTATACTTTAAATATAATTTGTCAAATAAATATCATGAATAATTATAATTTGCGCAATCATTTTCATCGTTTGACTAGAATTTTAGTATATTTTACAATGAATTTCTTACATTATAAAGATTATTATTTTATTTCTTACATTATTATATTATTTTACATTATAAAGTAAAATTAAAACAATTTATGCAATTAAGGGTTATTTTGGATTTTAAAAGAAAAACACGAGGCTTTAAAGACCATGTACGAAAAATATCGTTATGATGGTGTAGGAATTTTCGTGTGTGCCCGGAATACAGCAATATACTTACCGAAATGATGTCAAATTTTTTGATATAATTTGTGAATATGTATCATGAATAGGTTATTTCACATAATCTAAAATATTGATGATACTATAATAATATTATTTAACACATTCGCTGCTAAACGAGGCCTGAATTTTCTGTGGTGCGGCAAAGAGAAACGTTAACTTCCCTGCGGCGTGAAGAGAATAAGTTTGTTAAAGAAGGTGGGGTCTAATAGACCTCGTGTCGCCCTAACGTCTGGTCATGGTGCAGGCTGATAACACCTCGTGTCGCAGCGAACGGTAAGTATGCAAAAATTGGTTTCGCAGCGAACGGTCTAAAATTAAAATATTTGTTTCGTGTCTATAGCAAAAAATATTTAAGTACGAGGCTTTTAAGACCTCGAAATAATTTTATGACAACTTTACTTTTTTGTATCGTAGATATTCATTGTAAAACACACCTTATGTACACGTTATTAAAGTACAATTTGACTAGATATCGTTGTTATTTTAAGCTAAATTAATGTTCACCCCCACCCCGGCGACGAAATCATCCCTTATCAAGGGAAGTAGAGCTGTGTGCCTGAAACAAAAAAAAAATAGTTTAACTAAAAATATTGTGTAATTCGAACTCGAGTCGTGGTGGCCGAGTGGTCGAAGCGCTTCCTTCCGTGCGGGAGGTCGCGGGTTCAAATCCGGCCGGCTTGTACCTCTAAATCTTAACATGAAAAAAGATTTATGTGCAATTTTTCACAACACCACTGGCTAAGAACGGTGAAGGAAAACATCGTGAGGAAATCTACATGTCGAAAAAGGGTTCTAAAAATCCTTTGAAGATATGTGAAGTCCCCAATCCGCACTGGGTAAGCGTGGTGGTCTATGCCTAACCCCTATTCTGAGGAGACCTGAGCCCAACAGTGGGCAGTAATGGGTTGGTACAGATACAGATTGTGAAAGGGTGTTTATTTTTACAACACGGCTTATTTCTATCTTTTCAGACAAAAAAAGTCATTTAAATTGGTTCAAAAATAAATTTTACAGAAAGTTGATGTTGTTCTACTTTGTTTACTTAGGAAAAACAGGAAGAGCACTTGTTTATATTCAAAAATAATTATCGAAATTGGTTTAAAGGTCTGACTACTATTTTTGAAACAAAACACGTGTCCTTTTTATAAACAAGAGTACACTACTTTCATGCATTTTCAACGGGTTCTTACCGCGATATTTAATTAATTGAGTTGTCTCGATATTTCAACGTTGTTGCAAACGTCATTATTCGGGACTAAAAGTGAGTGTTACAGTGCCAGTATGTGTAGAACAGTGAACTTGTGATGTGATTATTAAACTTAAGTAAATATTAATGTTTTTGTACTATATTGAGATATTAAAGTATGTAACTAGTAAGATAAGTATCATATTAAGATTGTAACAGATTGATCCTTGACTGTTGACTTGAAAGAGCGAGAGCGCTAGCGGCATCGTTCCCGCGTACGATATATAAAGAGGCGCGTTTTTGTGCAATTCATCGCAGTCCGGCGCTCGCTCTCAAACGGAACAGACATACGGAACGAACTCAAGCATCAATCTGGAACCGCCATAATAATAGTGTATTTATGGACGAGTAAATCAAGATTTATAATCATCCGGATTTTTATTGGAGCCAAGCCGTGAAGTACAAGGGCACTTGAACTGCTTGCCACAGTCGAAATTCTGCAATCCAACGACTCGGGAAGGAACGCTGTCGTCGTCCCGAACATAAATTGGTCCTTCGAAGCCGGATTATCAGAATTTCGACGCAGCCATGGTCACAACAAGATCACAGAGTGGAAGACAAGCGTCTAGCCGAACCCGTAGAGATGTTGCTGTTACAGAACATAGCCCGCAAGCCACTGGTATCGCTGCCATTTCCGAACCCGCCGACGCCGCCGTCACCACACCTATTACGCCATCAACCTCGACAGCTGTGTGCAATACAACAGTGACCTTAGCAAGCAACACTCAAGAACAAAACGCCGCCGCCCTTTTGAGTACACAGATGGACGCCACAAACAAAGAAACAGCTCCGTCTACCTCCCAGCGTACTTTGAAATCAAAGAGCAGGAAATCAACGAAGAAACGTGCCTCCGAGATCGCCAGAACTAAGAAACAAATCTTGGAATTAAAATTGCAATTGGCAACCGCCCATCTCAACGCCCTCGAAGCAGAAGATGAATCCGACGACGAGACGGTCAACAGCCAAGACAGTGACTGTGAGTTAATACAGAACAAAGGCACGACAGTTGACGTGTGGCTTAGCAACACTCAGCCACACATGTTAGCCACGTCCAACGAACCGCATCTCCAACAAGCAACAGTAGAACGCATGAAACAAGAAGCCACAATTAAACAACTGCATATATCTCATGAACAAGAATCACAACAAAAGTTGGATCTACGTGAACTCGCCTCCGCAATCACACTCGCCGTGAAATCTGCTCTACAAGCAAGGTCGACGCGATACAATATAGATTTACCGCAATTCAATGGAGCCTATCAAGACTGGTTGTTGTTCAAGACTGCATACGTAGAATCATCGAGCGACTACACAGACATAGAAAATATGTTAAGATTACGTCGCAGTCTCAAGGGCAGAGCCAAGGAAGCCGTCGAGAGTCTCCTCATCAACAGCACAGATCCAACAAAAGTATTGAAGCTTCTCGAATCTATATTTGGAAGACCGGACGTCATTGCACGAGTTGAACTAAATAGACTTAGAGCATTGCCACGCATCTCCGATACATCGAAAGACCTCTTCAGGCTATCGTGCAAGCTTACGAACATCGTCGCAACACTTCGCGCACTCAAACGTGTACACTACCTGTACAACCCGGAACTCACGAAGTTAACAGTTGATAAGTTGACGCCGACGCTTCGCAGTCTTTGCAGCCGCACAACCTGAAGATGAAGCCGACCTACTGAAGCTCGCTCGCTTCTTAGAAAGAGAAGTGGACTTGTGGGCGCCGTATTCAGAACCAGAGAGCATACCTACAAGTTCACAGTACGAAGATCACGCACATCAACCACCGCGACGTGTACATGTCTATAGTACGAACGTCGTTGAAGAGAAGAAGCCGCAGAAATGTATTATTTGTGATCAAGAGGGACACTCTATCACACGATGCACTGAATTTCATGATTCTAACAACGACGCACGTTGGGACCTCGCAAAGAAACACCGCCTATGCTTCAGATGCCTTCGGTCTTGGAACAAGACGCATCACTGCCGAACATCAAAGTGTGGAGTCGACGGGTGTTCATATAAGCATCATAGTTTGCTGCATAATAAGAGAGAAGGAAAACATATCCAAGAAGAAACCGTTTCCTCGGCATGGCAACCACATCGAACGGAAAGTTATTTGAAAGTGCTACCTATCACAGTTCGTGGACCGGCGGGAGAAGTTAAAACGCACGCACTGTTGGACGACGGATCCACGGTCACCCTCATTGACGCAGATTTAGCAGAATCCATCGGAGCACAAGGACCGAGCCAGCCGATGCGCATTCAAGTTGTTGGTGGCACAGATTTGCCGACCACCTCATCACAGAAAGTGAAAGTAATGATCAAAGGAGCCACAGAGGAATATCAGATTCGCACTAGAACGATAAGAAACTTTACAGTATCAAGACAGTCTGTCACTGACAGAGATTTAGAACAGTGCACACACTTGTGCGACATAGCGGACACACTGAAATATGAAAATGCTAAGCCGAAGATTTTAATCGGCCAAGATAACTGGGACTTGCTTCTTGCCACTGAAGTACGAAAAGGCAAAAAGAATCAACCAGTGGCTTCACATACACCACTCGGATGGGTACTTCATGGCTCACATACAAGAGAATTAGCAGAGCAAGTTAACAACGTACATCACAAGATAATAGAGAAAAACATGGACGAACGCTCGAAGTATAATTTTGAAATCGCCTCGCCTAAGCTACAACACCGGCGGGAGCCTCATAGCCGATGCCCAAGGCATCTACACCCGAGACGTCGTTTCGGTGGTCGACACCAACATCCCACGCAATACTCGGCCACGCGATATGGTCGAGACGATCTACCCTGGGCCAGACGGCAACGTGCGGACAGTGAACGTTCGCACTCAAGGTGGACTACTCTGCAGAGCGACGGGAAGGCTGGTCATCATACTAACGCAGCAAGGAGTCCCGAGAACAGAACTTCTTCGACTACGGCGTCAAAGAACGGCGGGAGGATATTCGGGACTAAAAGTGAGTGTTACAGTGCCAGTATGTGTAGAACAGTGAACTTGTGATGTGATTATTAAACTTAAGTAAATATTAATGTTTTTGTACTATATTGAGATATTAAAGTATGTAACTAGTAAGATAAGTATCATATTAAGATTGTAACAGATTGATCCTTGACTGTTGACTTGAAAGAGCGAGAGCGCTAGCGGCATCGTTCCCGCGTACGATATATAAAGAGGCGCGTTTTTGTGCAATTCATCGCAGTCCGGCGCTCGCTCTCAAACGGAACAGACATACGGAACGAACTCAAGCATCAATCTGGAACCGCCATAATAATAGTGTATTTATGGACGAATAAATCAAGATTTATAATCATCCGGATTTTTATTGGAGCCAAGCCGTGAAGTACAAGGGCACTTGAACTGCTTGCCACAGTCGAAATTCTGCAATCCAACGACTCGGGAAGGAACGCTGTCGTCGTCCCGAACAGTCATGATCACATAATCTGAAGCCGTCATGTATGTGGAATCCAGTGCTAAACACAACAGTCACTCGCGGGTTCATGCTCAGAGAGTCTTGTAGATACAGTGAGTGCGGTGTGTCGTGATGTGAGTTCGAGTTCCAGTGGTACTACCCAAAAGCGAACGAGAAAGAGGGTAGACAGATTTGTTTGCTCTTAAATCGACCCGCAGTATCCAGTTTTCTTGTGTTGAGTTGAAATATCGAGACAACTCAATTAATTAAATATCGTGGTAAGAACCCGTATAAATGCATGAAAGTATTATAGAAAACCGCGAGTGTCTGAATAAGTTTATAAGAGTACACTATTTGTTATCCGTATTTGCGTTTCTTTTCTAAATGAACCGATTTCGAGAAGTCTTTTTTAGAAACCAAATATCTACATTGGACATAATTCCATACAAATTTGATTAAGATCTGACTAGTTTTTGTGCTATTCTTCAAAAATTTAAGTCTATCGTTTTTATTTTTACAAGCCTTATATTAACTTGCACTTGATGTAACTATGTAAGTTCGGGTGGAATCTTAGAAGCTAAATTTGATAAACATCCCGGTTTCCGAGTTTTATATCGCGTGACAATGCAATAATATGACAAAATGGCGCTGATCTGATGATGGATTCGGAAGGTCATAGGAACTCCTGTGCTAAGTAAGATAGACCTGTCGTGTCCGGTTCATTTTACTTGTCTTGATTAGCACTTTACTGATACACGATATTCAGGATCTTAAAAGCTTATATAAAAAGTTTTCTTTAAAATAAATTATTGGGACGAAGTTCCTTATCGCGCGCTATCGAAAGGGGGCTAGACGGAAATTCTTATGAAAAAGTTGTCACGACACTTTTTTGTTTTAGATGATTATCGCTAGATGGCGCTGTGATCAAAATATTTTATTTAAGTTATAATAATTAGACGTTTTAAACTAACTAATTATTATAACATCAAAAAAAAAATATATTACAAATCCCTCACTAATTAATCGAAAGAAACTTCGTTCCATCCGGGTGTCCCTTGACACCTCTCAAGTTTTTTATTGTAAAAATACTTGTATCAAACCGCTAAAGTGTTCCCACAGTGTTGCCAGTATTAAGCTCAAAGCTCTGTTAAAACAGTGGCATTACGTGATTGAGCTTCCACTACCGAGCTTTACGAAGCTCAACAGAGCTTCCTGTGTCCACTGAAATTATCGGTGAATTCTGAAATTGAGGGACATCGGTAGTTTGTTCATGATGTGGAATGATTTTTGATCGATTTCCAAAAAGTAGGAGGAATACTGTATTTTTATCTGCATTCAATGATTTTCTGCATATTTTTTGCCCCAACCGCCATTTGTTTGCGCACAATGTGGGACATCTTGTTTATTGCCATGTAGTACTGATGCTCATGGTCCTCTGCATTGGTAGGGGACACTGCGGGTTTTGGAACGAAGTTCCTTATCGCGCGTTATCGAAAGGGGGCTAGACGGAAATTCTTATGAAAAAGTTGTCACGACACTATTTTTGTTTTAGATGATTATCGCTAGATGGCGCTGTGATCAAAATCTTTTGAAACATGTTCCTTGTCGCGCGTTACGAAATATCTTTTATAGATATGATTTAATCTATTCGGGTGTCCCATGACACTTCTCAATTTTTTTGATTATTTTAATTGCATGATATATACACGAGCCTACGGTCAACTTGATGGTAAGCGGTTACCGTCGCTCATGAGCCTCTGCAATAATTATCTACAGCCTACCTTTAATTTCAAGCCTCGTTTGAAGAAGGACAAGACAAGGCGTCCAGTACTTACTCGTGGGCAGTCGGCCAGGTAGCGGCGTGCTTGTGAGTGGCAGCCCTAGCTCTTGCCAGCAGGGTCATCACGGCCCGCTTGGTCGGGGACATCGCGGCCCGCGTACCGCCCAGCAGGGGACGCTTGCGGGCGGTGCTGGCCCCCGCGGACCCGGCCGCACCTGCAAACAGCCCGTAAACGTCCACTGCTGGTCAGATAAGTAATAACAAAAAAATAAAGACTCCACGAATCCATGAATCCGTTTTTCGAACATAACACAAAACGTCGCCTCAGTGCTTATTAACAATCTGCACTCGAGCAAATTTTACAGGAGACAGCAAACAAGCACGGAATTTTCGTTAAGTGCCGTGTTGAGAAAAAAAATTCAATGAGATTTTTATTGTTTTAGAAACGAATATTTAAAAAAAATATTTTACCAGTCGGTTCTTTATAATACTGCATTAAAAAGTCATTTTCGTCAAAAATGTCAGATTGGCCAAACAAGCACTGAGGCGACGAAAAACTACCAGTCAGATCTTTATCAAATTTATTTGAGATACTATTGAAAGTGTCATCTAAATCGGTTCATTTAGAAAATAAATACGGATAGCAAATCGTGAAATCTTTTCTATTATTTTATTACAAAAATGAAAACGACCGACTTCCATTTTTCAAGAATAATACAAAAACTACCAGTCAGATCTTTATCAAACTTATATGAGACAATGTCCAAAATAATTGGTTTTAACAAAAAATAATTATCGAAATCGGTTCATGAGGAACGGAATAAACGCATAGCTAATCGTGAAATCTTGTCCGTTATTTTATTACAAAAACGATATATTTCCATTTTTCAAGAAAACCACAAAAACAATAGTTCAGATTTTTATCGAATTTAAAATGTCTGCTTTCTAACAAAAGAGAACCATCGAAATCGGTTTATATAGAAAAGAAATACACGCAAAAACGCACAGTAAATCATAATTATGTTATGTATCTATACTAATATTATAAAGCTGCAGAGTTTGTTTGTTTGTTTGAACGCGCTAATCTCAAACACTACCGGTCCAATTTCAAAAATTCTTTCACTGTTGGAATGTCCATTTATCGAAGAAGGTTATAGGCTATATTTTATTATGAAAAAAATTAGGGATCATATACCTAACTATCATAGTTTAGTCACAATAACCGTTTTTATGTTTATGAAATAAAATATTTCGTCCCAAGAATTAATTTAACGTTAAAATAGTATCGTTATATTAACCCTTATCCAAATTAAGTTTTTTTTATCAAGAGTATTAATGTAGAAGTAAATTACTTTTTGTTTTATTCCAATCGGACTTTTCGTTGAAAAGTTATCACGAGTATAAAACGCAATGAATACACTCAACGCGGGCCGCGTAAGTAATGTCGCGACAACATTGCGAGTAAGTACTGTTTGAACCCCTTTGTAACGCAGACGAAGTTGCGCGGGTCAGCTAGTGTATAATACACATAAACCTTTCTCTTCTCTCTATTGAAAAAGCCGCATCAAAATCCATTGCTCAACTTTGTTTAAATATACCTACTGTGTACTGATTGATGATTGTATCTTTTATGCCAAAGACATCAAGGTACAAATTAGAATACAATGTTTTGAAGATGAAAGAAAAATAAAGGAAATAACATTTTTTTTTATACAAATCAAAGCGTATGATCCCGATACGGATTCCCTTTCAGTCGAAGACTAATGTGGATCAAAACAGTCGATTTCCTTAATACACCCTTTGATCTTTTGTTAGCGATATCAAAAGGGCTTTAAGAAAACATATTTATTTGGCAGTTTCATGTAAAATATCTTTACAATAAATCTTATGTTTACATATTGGCTCGCCAACTCTAACACACTTAATAAATTATATATTTGAAGAAATTTTGGAACGAAGTTTCTTATCGCGCGTTATCGAATGGGGGCTAGACGGAAAAAAATCTTACGAAAAGTTGTCACGACACTTTTTTTGTTTTAGATGATTATCGCTAGATGGCGCTGTGATCAAATTTTTTTAGAACACGTTCCTTATTTGTTTTGGGTGATTATCGCTAGACGGTGCTGTGATCAAAATCTTTTAAAACACGTTCCTTACCGCGCGTTACGTTAAAAAATATAAGATATCTTTTAATCGAAAGGAACCTCGTTCTATTCGGGTGTCCTATGACACCAAGTTTTTATGATCCTGGATATCATGTAGCAGTAGAGTGTTAGCGAATACAAGTAAAATGAGCCCAAACATGACTGGTCGATCTTGTTTAGTACAAGAGTTCCTATGACCATCCCTCATCAGATCTGCGCCATTTTGTCATATTATTGCATTGTCACGCGATATACAGTTGTGTGCAAAATGTCAGCTCAATCAGACAACAGGAAGTTTGTCAAATTTAACTCGTAAGATTGCACCCGAACTTACATAGTTACATCCAGTGCAAGTTAATATAAAGCTTGTAATAAAATGGTAGATTCTAACATTCTCTGTCCTATGCATTTGGAGCCGAAATTTCACTTAGTGACGCAGACGATAGCTACTTAATATTATGTAAATTCTGCTTGTGATGTGAATCTATAAAGTGTTCAAAAGACTCGGTTTATGAACACGTTTCGCCGCAAACGACGTCTAGCCAAAACGTCTGTTGTGTTGAGTGATTCGGCTATTCCTTCTTCAGAACAAGTCACAGGCGAGAAGCGAAATTTTACTGTGCTTGAACTCGTTTTGCTTGTATTAGCTAGCACTCTACTATAGGGTGGGCAATCTAACGTTTGCATTTTGAACTACTGTTTATTTAGAGAATGACAGCTCAAATGTCATTCAATTTGTATTCATAATTCGAAATGGGACGCTATCTATACGCTTGAACAAAATTGGGAAATATTGAAAAGTTACTTCCAAAGTGGTGAGTCTTCAGTCCAAACTGTAAGAAATGTGTGTGTGTGTCAGATGAAGCCCATTTTCACCTCGGAGGCTATGTCAATAAGCAAAATTGTCGCATCTGGGGGTCGGAAAATCCACACGTCACCATCGAGAAGCCAATGCACCCACAAAGAGTTACGGTTTGGTGTGGGTTTTGGTCCGACGGCATCATTGGAAAATGAGCAAGGAGCCGCCGTTACGGTCAATGGCGAGCGTTACCGTGCCATGCGAACACGAATTTTTGTTTCCAAAAGTTGAAGAGTATGACATGGACGACATTTGGTTTCAACAGGATGGCGCAACATGCCACACAGCCAACATGACAGTCGAACTTTTGAAAAATGAAAACTTTATATGGCCCACCCCTTAGCTAAACGAGCCAAAACACGACGAATCTATCTTGTTTAGCACAAGAGTTCCTATGACCACCTTCCAAATCCATCATCAGAACAGCGCCATTTTGTCATATTGTCAAAATGTCAGTTCAATCGGAAACCGGGAAGTTTGTCAAACTTTGCTTGCAAGATTCCACCAGAACTTACTTATATCAATTGCAAGTCAATATAAATGCGTGGAGGCTCATGTGGGACGAGTCGAATTAAAGCGTGGCCTATAATATATTCTGTTACTTTGTCACTAACACTTAGATTAAGACTTACTAACACCTTTAAGGCCAAGAACCGGTAAGCGCAACGTTGGTAGACCCCCCACGAGATGGGCCGACGATCTGGTCAAGATCGCGGGAGGTCACTGGATGCAGACGGCGCAGGACCGGTCGTTATGGCGAGGTTTGGGGGAGGCCTATGTCCAGCAGTGGACGTCTATAGGCTGATGATGATGATGATGATGATGAACACCTTTATGTATTGTAATTTGGGCCCTTGTAGCCACTATGATTAAAACTAAATAAATAATTAAATAAAGCTTGTAGAAATGAATTTAGATCGCTCTCTCTCATAGCTGGTACTAACCACGTTATTTTCTCGCTTCATTTCGCGGTTTACGATGAAATTGGTACCGTTTGAAGTTGTTTCCAATTAGCGAACGTTGCGCTGAATTCGTTTAAAATCAAAAGTTCCTGTCACTTGATATGCCTCAATTATTTTGGTAGAGGTTTACTCGGAACCGCTTTGATCAGTTTTTAGATTTTTCATGTAATTTGAGACTGAGAACAACAATTTTTGATTTCGAAGTAACGGTATTTGTAACTTCACAGCCAGCTGAGACTGAAAACCAGCGCTGGATGTTGGCATAGATTCTATAATCTGTGTCAATATTCAGCAATACGCTGAGTCTCGGCTGGTTTGTGGTGGAAATGTAAAATGATATGTAATTGTTTTTAATTTTCTGTCTTTTGTATCATTTTTACCACAAATAAAGTATGTCTATGTCTATGTATTCTGTTCAACAGTTTTTATAAAAGTAGGTACTAGATGACCCGCGCAACTTCGTTTGCGTCACAAAGGGGCTCAAACAGTAAGCGCAATGCTGTCGGCTCGCGGTGGGTGTATTCAATTATTCATTGCTTTTTATACTCGCGATAAGTTCTCAGCGAAAAGTCCGATTGGAATAAAACAAAAAACTTGAGAGGTGTCATGGGACACCCGAATAGAACGAAGTTCCTTTCGATTAAAAGATATCTTATAAAAAATATTTCCTTTCGTAACGCGCGATAAGGAACCTGTTTTAAAAGATTTTGATCACAGCGCCATCTAGCGATAATCATCTAAAACAAAAAAAGTGTCGTGACAACTTTTCGTAAGATTTTTTTCAGTCTAGCCCCCTTTCACAACGCGCGATAAGGAACTTCGTTCCAAAAAGTATTTTATTTCTGCATTAGTATCCTTGATAATATAATGCTTAATTTGGATAAGAATTTCGTGACACAGCATTTTGCTTAATTTAATTTAAAGTCTAACGACCTGCAACTGAGACTCAAAATCCAACTTAATTTTATAATGATATTGAATACACGTAACGTTGCATTTTGAACTTTATATAATAGACATAAAGCATTAAATTGTAAAGCAAAATTAGAAACTGTGGTTCATTTAAATGAGGAGAATGGGGTTGCTTAGACTACGTCAATTGCTCAGGACATACCCAAGAGGCCGTATCTCTCGGATAAATATTATTTAGATATGTATTAAGTATGTCTAATTTTAATCTAACGCGTGGTTTGAAGTTTATTCTCAAAGATGTCATGTGTTACAAGTCATTTACATAATAATATTACTATTTAATAAAATTCTCAGAAATAGGAGATTAAAACTTGACTGTTTAGTTTTGGCTTCACTTTAGTTTCAGTGAACCGATTTGGATAAAGTCGTGGTGGCCAAGTGGTAGAAGCGCGTCCTTCCGAACGGGAGGTCGCTGGTTCAAATCCGGTCGGCTTGTACCTCTAAATCTAAATGTGAAAAAGATTTATGTGCAATTTTTCACAACACCACTGGCTAAAAACGGTGAAGGAAAACATTGAGAGGAAACCTACATGTCGGAAAAGGGTTCTAAAAATCATTTGAAGATATGTGATGTCCCCAATCCGCACTGGGCAAGCGTGGTGGACTATGCCTAATCTCTCTTCTGAGGAGACCTGAGCCCAACAGTGGGCAGTAATGGGTTGGTATAGGATACAGGATTTGGATGATTCTCGTGAAAGGTAAAAGGTGAAGTAAGAGAACATGTACTTTTGCATATGTGATTAAAAAGCTTACTTTTTAACGGACAAGATTTCACTATTTGCTGTGCGTTTATTTTTTACATGGACCGATTTCAATGATTCTCTTTTTGTTAGAAAGAAGTAGCAGTTGTAAATAATCTTAATTTGATAAAGATCTGACTATTACTTTATGTGATATTCCGGAAAACCGAAATTTGTTATTTGACTTTTTGGTGTTAAGTTTATGGCCATTTTTCCGCCCTAATTATCTAGAAATGTTTATATAAAATCGAAGCCGAAAGATTTTACGTAACTGGATTGCACTGGATTTGGAATGGACTCCCATCCGCGGTGTTCCCGGAGCGGTATGACATGTCCCTCTTTAAACGAGGTTTAAGAGAAGTTCTGTATCGGTAGGCGATAGATAACAGCCCCTCAGTGCCCTGGCATTGCAGAGGTTCATGAGCGACGGTGACCACTTACCATCAGGTGGGCCGTAGGCTCGTTTATCTATCACGCAATAAAAAAAAAACTACCTTTAAAAAGATACGGTCCTACTTTGAAGGATTATATTTACACTCCATAAACATCCATTTTGCCTTGGTCCTAAATTAAACAGTTTCACGAAATACGTTCCCGATTCAGACAACATAAACACTAAATTATATTAATAAGCGAAGGAAATTGGATGAGATAGCTGTAATTACATAGACTCACAAACAATGTTGATTTACTCTTAATAAAGAGATGTATCTTGCCAACAATTCGAGACAAACGAGAAACGTATAACTTAGAAAATCAAATGTTTTTGGAAAGTTAGGTTTATGCTAGAAATAATTTATTTTGAAGAAAACTTTTTAATAATATACTTTCATGCATTTTCAACGGCTTACCACGATATTTATTTAATTGAGTTGTATCCAAAAGCGAACGAGAAAGAGGGTAGACAGATTTGTTTGCTCTTAAATCGACCTGCAGTATCCAGTCTTCTCGTGATCGTAACAACGTTGAAATATAGAGACAGCTCAATTAATTAAATATCGTGGTAAGAACCCGTTGAAAATGCATGAAAGTATTATAGAAAACCGCGAGTGTCTGAATAAGGTTAAAACTTTTAAATACAATGTTTTAAAATCCTGGATATCATGTAGCAGTACAGTGCTAGGTAATACAAGTAAAACGAGCCCAAACAAGAAGGATCTATTTTGTTCAGCACAAGAGATACTTATGGCGACCTTCCGAATCTATCATCAGATCAGCGCCATTTTGCATCTCAATCGAAAACCGAATGCACAAACCACCATAACGTTTTTATATGTAGAGATATTGATGGAGTTTTCACAACACCACTGGCTAAAACGGTGATGAAAATCGTGAGGAAACCATATTAAAATTAACCCTTTCAGGACAATAAGATGACTGAGACTAAATATGCGAATACTACAATATATTTAAGTTATTCTGTAAAGTAAGAGATATCACTAGAAAAACATTGTAGGGTGTACAAATTTAATTTTCCTTTTAATTTCATGGGAAACATTTTAACACAACGTACCTACGTTAGACATTCATAAAAAAATATCGATTCAATAATAATCAATAACGATTTTTGTAGAAGGGAAAAATATTTCCCATGAGCGTGAAAGGGTTAAGGACGTAATGGTTTTAAATGTAGAGTAAAAAAACCTTTGAAGGACATTACGGTTTCAAATTCAAAGTCAAAAAATGTTTAAAGGACATAATGGTTCCTGCAGGGTCTAAACAAAGTGACGTACCGACCTTGCGTCGCTAAAGCGTGGACTGCTGCAGGCTTCACCCCGCGGAGTGCTGGGTGCGCGTGTAGTACGCCACCGAGCACGGGGCTGCTGAGGCCCAGGATGTCGCCTGCACCTGGGTCGCATGTTAGCTGGTTAGTTTGTTAGTAATGGTTAAGAGGAGGATGGTTGTTGGCAACCTAAATGTCCGCTGCAGCTAAGTGGTTTGTTTGTTAGTAATGGTTAGACGGAGGATGGTTTTGAATACCTAAATGTCCGCTGCAGCTTGTTTGTTAAGCGATGGTTAAACTGAAGGTTGTTTGTTGGCAACCGAAATGTACCCTGCTCCTATGTTTGTAGGTGGAAAAATGGTTCTAGTTTCAAGGAGGTTTTAATAGGAAAAAAAGTTACTTTCCGCTAAACTTAAGTCATATTTACTTTGTCGATAGGCTAGTAACTAATATAAATCAAATGTGGAAATCAAAATGTTCAATTACACCAGGGTTAAAAATTTAGCTGCCATTGTAATTATAATAAGTATCGAGAAGGTTTATTTATTTATTTATTTTAACAACCAATATGTCCTCTGCACTTAGTTCGTACGTTAGCTCTTCTATTTTACAATTGGTTACAAAAAAATATTAATAAACACTCGCGGTTATCTACATCACTTACACTATTACTAAACGGGTTCTTACCACGATTATTTTCAATTGAGCGGTCCCGATATTTCGGCACTGTTTCAAGCGCTATGATCACGGGAAGACCTTAAGACCTGAGGCGCTTCATAAAACTACCATTATGTGTTATCAGAAATTAAATTCAAAATTCGAAACACTAAACTCGTCTAGACTCTACAAAGGTAGAGCAAGAACCGCTGGAGTCCAACAAAGCTTTACATCGGTTCTGCTGTGCCAAGTCTGCGGCAACTAAGCTTTAGTACTTATTAGCGAGCTTAGTCTGAGGTCGTTAGTGTATAACAGCTAGGGTTGGCACTGATAGAATTTTTGAAATAACTAAAAATCGAAAAAAAAACTTGAGAGGTGTCATGGGACTCCCGAATAGGACGAAGTTCCTTTCGATTAAAAGATATCTTATATTTTTTTCCTAACGTAACGGCGATAAGGAACGTGTTTTAAAAGATTTTGATCATAGCGCCATCTAGCGGTAATCATCTAAAACAAAAATAAGGAACGTGTTTTAAAAGATTTTGATCACAGCGCCATCTAGCGATAATCATCTAAAACAAAAAAGTGTCGTGACAACTTTTCGTAAGATTTTTTTCCGTCTATATTTTTTATGAATCGATTTCGATGATTCTTCTTTTTTTTAGAATAATAATAATGTTATTTATATATTTTTTATCACACAATAAATAGATTTTAATTTCACGAGTGCCAGCCCTACTGTATTCATTGTTAAGTGTATTTGCTAAGTTCAACATTCACAACTTAATCTAATGTATAAAAGTTGGTTACATCTGTCGTTTCGCTGACTCCTATGCAAATAGCATTTTATTTACTTTGTTAGTACTTAGGGGATGAAAGGGTTGGTTTTAAACCGACTTTCCAAAAAGAGGTTATAAAGTTTACTTGTTCTTTTGGACCGAAGTTCCTTATCGCGCGTTATCGAAAGGGGCTAGACGGTAAAAAATCTTACGAAAAGTTGTCACGACAGTTTTTTGTTTTAGATGATTATCGCTAGATGGCGCTGTGATCAAAATCTTTTAAAACACGTTACTTATCGCGCGTTACGTTAGGAAAAAAAATTATAAGATGTCTTTTAATCGAAAGGAACTTCGTTCTATTCGGGTGTCCCATGACACCTCTCAAGTTTTGTTTTTATGTTTGTCACATAGCATTCATTAGTTTGGTAGTCGTGAGGTCTCATTTATTTTTTGACAAAATCGAACAAGTACTTTTGGAGCCATATTAAAAATTTGGTTCAGTAACAAGATTGCACAATTTGCTACAACGTTTTAACGTATTTTGACGTGACAACGTCTTATAAATTGGTTTGCCGGGTAACACTTCAAGAAACTGCGTTACGCTCCGCTCACGTTATGCGCTCACAATGAGAGCGAGTGAGAGGCACGCGTGCCTGTTACTTTTTATGTCTGTCTCTCTCGCTCTTAGGCGGGCTAACCATGCCCGAGTCGTTGTCACGTAAAACTTTCGCCCGTATACCGACTTTACAGGCAACCAATTTTTTTTTATAAACCGATTTCGATAATTCTTTTTTTATTCGAAAGCAGATACTTTGGACATAATCTCACATAAATTTGATAAAGATTTGACTAGTAGCTTTTTTTTAAAATAACCCGTTCATTGTCTTATTTGGAAAAAATACTTGGTTGTACTTATCTACTCACCGAGTATGGAGTTCTGTGTGATGAGGTGGTGCTGAGGTTGCTGTATCATTCCACCTCCTACGAGCATTCCGTGGCCTGTGTGACCAGCCAACTGTGGACAATAAATACAAATTAGCCTCAGTTGCCTTTACAAATGGCAATCTTGTAGGCAGACGAGCCACCGAGCCACCTGATCGTAAGTGGTTACCGTCGCTCATGAACCTCTGCAATGTCAGGGGACATTGAGGGGTCGCTACCTACGACCTAACTTTATGGTCCCTCCTCAAGCCTCGTTTGAAGAAGGACAAGTCATAGCGCTCTGGGAATACCGAAGAGGGGAGCTCATTCCATAGCCGGATGGTGCGTGGCAAAAAAGTGTTCCTGAAACGGACCGTGGATGACCGCGGTGGTTCTTCAAAGACGGTTTAAGAAAAATCCATTGCAGAAGAATCTAGAGACCTTTCATCATCAGCCTATGCACGTCCACTGGTGAATATAAGCATCCCCCAAACCAGTTGTCGGTCTATCTTGCGGAGATCTGAGCCTGGTAGTGGTCAGTAATGGAGTACTCCAGTAATTTGTCCTTCCTTACACGAGGTTACAGAGTAAGACTGCCCCAAAATGTTTCCTCTCGATAGCAGCCCCCTAGATAGCAGTATCCATTTTACCTGATGATGAGCAAGATGTTCCGGCGCTGGTGTGGGAGCAGGCGGTGAGAAGTCACGAGTGGAAGGAGCGTGGTTCACGATGGTGCCTGGTAGTGTTGTTGGAGCCGGTGTTGGCTGAACCGTTGGTAACTGGAGGTGAAGATTTATATTAACTGACTTGTCTCTCTTTAAACGAGGTTTCAGAAAAGTCCTGTCGGTAACAGTGATGAGCGTTGGTTTTGCTTGTTCAGTCTTGGTTTTGGTCTTGCTTAAATCTGTCTGGTCTCCACCAACCAAGACCAATATCCAGACTAGGTAAGCAAGACCAAGACTGCAAGACCAAAACCAATTTGGCTCATCACTAGTCGGTAATGGATAACGACCACATTGCAGAGGTTCATGAGCGACGGTAGCTGCTTACCATCAAGTGGACCTTAAGCTTGTTTGACTATCTTGCAAATAAAAAAACTTCTGTAAAGTTTCAATTAAATTTGTTTTTTATTTTACTTGGACTTATCGTTCTTTAAAAAGGTTTGAGTAGAGTTCTATTGACGGAAAGTCAGAAAAGGAGGTTTACACTCTGATTTAGATAGCTGTTTTTTCAAAGCTAGGACAACAAGATATCACTTTTGAGTTATCCTAAAGGGATATAATTGTCTTAAAGATTTTAAGATTATCTTAGGCTCATCATACTTTGCTGATCATTATTCTAAGTGAACCAATTTCAATGATTTTACAACATAAATTTCGAAAACCTACACTTTTATTATTTTTTAATTTTTTTATTATTTTTCTTTTTACTGTTAAACTTTTGAATTAATTCGGTGAGTGTCGTTCCTTCGCGAAAATAATTTAGTATAAATTTAGTATTTTAATTTTAATTTTTAAGTTTAAATTTTATTTCTCTTACATTTTAAGTTTTGTTTATTTCTAAATTTCTCTTTTGTAACACAACAAGTTAATTATTTTAAGCATCTGTACGTGCATATTTAGAGGAACAGTCTAGTCTTCCTATTATTGTACATATGCTTGTTATTTTGTTGTTTATGTGATTGTTACTTGTTTTGCACGTCTAATAAAGAAAATAAAATAAAATATTTTTTATGTTTGATACACGCTTTCTCTTGTTAATAAAGATCCGACAAGTATTAAAGTTTTTCTGGCACAACAGTTTTCATATTCCTACCCTAGGTTTGTTAGCAGGATCCCTTAAGGGCAAAGTCTCTTCGCTGCCACTTCGCGAAGAATCTGGTGGAGTGAGACGCCTCTGGTCATTCTGCGAAGATAGGATCTGCATCTCTAGCATTTGTTCTTGTCTTATGTCATCGTTGTAGTCCTGTAAACAAAAGAATGTTATTAGAAGAAAAAAGTGTCCTACTAAATCTATAAAAAGTAGATGACTTATGCTACTTCATCTTTATCACTAGGTATGATTTTTGCCATGTTGGTGACCTTTAACACAATGGGTAGGTATCTTCTTTGGTACAAGAGTTTCTTTAGCTTTTGACTACATAGTCAAATCAGATGCATGGTAGCATATTATTGCATTGTCACGCGATATGCGTTTTTTTTTTCAGTTGGAGGAAAGCACCGAATCCTCGCATGTGGGAGTTGAACCTCACTAAAACCTCCACCCGCTCACACTCAGCGTCCGAACCCCGGCTGAGGCCAGAACCCAGGGACGACGCGACGCGTTACGCTCTCGGTACACTTTCCCATCGCGCCGCCCCCACACGATATGCGTGCGAAATTTCAGCTCAATCTGATACCGGGAAATTTGTCCAATTCAGCTCTCAAGATACCACCCGAACTTATACAAAAGTCACACCTAGTGCAAAAAAGCTTTTAATTACCAAATTCCATTAAAAAAAACGTGTTCCTCTTAATAACCCATTCCTGAACGTAAGTAGGGTAACGTGTCAATTCAATTCCAGGAATTTAATCCGAATCCAGGCAATACGTCCAACGAATGGATCGACGATACGTGATCGAACCTTTTCGATCTGTTTTATGTAATTTGGCGAATAAAATGGATTTAAGACGGGTATATAGTAGTCTAACGCTATGTCAAGACACATAGTAGACATAGTTTATTTGTGATGAAAACAAAAAAAAAGTGAAAAATAGGCTCACTTAAATGTGTTCAGTAGACTACTAGGCAGTACAAGTAAAATGAGCCTAAAACCGTCGTTTAGACAGACTCGTCAGTCTATCTTATTTAGCACAAGAGTTCCCGTGACTACAGTCCCAATCCATCATCAGATCAGCGCCATTTTGTCATATTATTGCGTTGTCACGCGATATACATCTGTGAAATGTCAGCTCAATCGGAAACTGGGAAGTTTGTCAAATTTAACCTGCAAGATTCCACTCGAATATTCATAGTTACAGCCAGTGCAAGTTAATATAAAGTTTGTAAAAATGAACTTGTCGACATGTATCATGACGTCGTGTCTACAATCTATCTTCGTATCAAATCTTTATTCTTCGGATGTGAAGATATTTTATACGATTCAGGGCGCAAATTAAAATTGACGTAGCCCTTTCAAGAGTGTCAGATGAGAAGGGTCTATTCAATTTACTAGTTTAGGATATTTACCTTATAAGTATAACAAACAATATGAGAAACTATTGACAATATTTTAAATTATCGTATCTTTTTTTATAGATAAACGAGCCTACGACCCACCTGATGGTAAGCGGTCACCGTCGCTCATTTTCAACGGGTTATTACCACGATATTTAATTAATTGAGTTGTCTCGATATTTCAACGTTGTTGCGTTGGTTCTGGTAGTGATGTGAGTTCGAGTTCCAGTGGTACTACCCAAAAGCGAACGAGAAAGAAGGTGTTTTTTCATTGTAATTAATGTAATAATTAACAACCTCATGAGCGACGGTAACTTCTTCCCACAAAAAAATCTGAACCGATTTCGATGCTCTTTTTTGTTTTAACACAAAATAAACCCTTCATAGTATATAGATTTATAGTTTTGGAACAACAAACAGACACTATTTAAGTATTAGTTGGTTAATATAGATTTATAACAGGTGCAGGGTGTATCTCTTAGTCTTGACAAATTGCGACCCCATGGGCTTGGGGCGATAAATTAGTTTCGACGGGGGCGGAAATCTGAGACCGTTACATCCAAAGTATATGTAAGTAAATAGTGGTTTCTTGAATATTCAAATTTATAAAAAAAAATAAAAGTTTCGTGGGAATAGTAATGTTGAAAATCTCCAACATTTCAAAGATTGATAATTTCGTCTAAAAGAACGTGAAGATACTAGAATAAATTATAAATCTTTTGAAAGTAGAAAAAAAAAGTTGTTTAGTCTGTAAATTACATTATTTATTTACTAAATTTTTTTTTTTTTTTTTTATTGCCATGTACGCAGACGAGCCAACGGCCCACCTGATAGTAAGTGGTTACCGTCGCTCATGAACCTCTGCAATGTCAGGGGACACTGAGGGGTCGCTACCTACGACCTAACTTTAAGGTCCCTCCTCAAGCCTCGTTTGAAGAAGGACAAGTCATAGCGCTCAGGGAATACCGAGGAGGGGAGTTCATTCCATAGCATATAATTTGTCCTTCTTCAAACTAGGAAACTCCTTAAAGGTATGTCGTATGTCGCGGTCCCGCAGTGTCCTCTGACATTGCAGAGGTCCATGAGCGACGGTAACCACTTACGATCCGGCCTGTTGGCTCGGTGCCTACATGACAATAAAAAATATATAAAAATATATTTTTATTACAAAAATTTCCATTTCTCGAGCATAGCACAAAAACTACTAGTCAGATCTTTATCAAATTTATATGAGATAAAGCTCATAATGTCTGCTTTGTAACAAAAAATAATTTATAATTATTAAAATCGGTTCATATGAAAAGGAAATACACGCAAAAATGCATAGCAAATCGTGACATATTGTTCGTTAAAAATACACATTTTAACGAACGTAGGTCATTTAAGAGCAGACAAATCTGTCTACCCTCTTTCTCGTTCGTTTGCCGGTACCACTGGAACTCGAACTCACATTTCGATATACCGCACTGACAGTATCGGCACAGATTTGTCTGCTCTTAAATGACCTACCCGCAGTTCTTCAGTCTTCCCGTGATCATGGCGCTCGAAACAGTGCTGAAATATCGTGACCTCTCAATTAAAAATAATCGTGGTAAGAACCCGTTTAGTAATAATGTAAGTGATGTAGATAACCGCGAGTGTTTAAAGAAATTTGTTAGTTTTAATTTATTTTTAGTAATATATTGTTCCTGTTATGTGTAAGTTGTGTGTCTGAATAAACGTATTTTCTTTCTTTACAAAGTCACTCTCTGGATTCCGAATACTACAAACCTTCAGAAACTCATGAATATATTCTAGTAAAGCAGAATATAGCACTAATATATATTCTAGGGTCTAGCCGAAGGTAATGTACGTTGAAGGCAGACAACTCGTAAAATATGACACGGAGCGTTACAAACAGTTGAATTTACGAGCTCTCCGGCGACGTAGAATAGGTACTGTGGCACAAAATGCTTCAAGAAAAGCATATGTTAAATCTGTATGTATGTAAAAGGGTTAAACTTGCACTCGATTTAGCTTTGTAACTATGTAAGTTCGGGTGGAATCTTGCAGAATATATACAGGGTGGATCTTTAACTTTGGACAATCTGATGTGAAAGACCTGTTGAAATAAAAATTAGTACAGCTTATTTTAGGAATTGGATAAAACAAAAATTCATCATAGTATGGAAGTCCGCAACGATAGTCGTAGGTTTTCCATACAATATCAGAAAAAAAGTTAAACCGATCCCAAAAATAAAAATGGTGCTAAGTTGTATTTTGACATTCACTGCACGTCAGATTGTTCAAATTGATCCACCCTGTATAAGAACTTCTGCACTAAACAAGATAGAATCACCGTGTTTGGGTTCATTCTATTGACCGACTTCCAAAAAGGACGAGATTCTCAATTCATCTTCTTCTTATTTTGTGTTTGTTCTTCTACAAAAATGACAACGACCGACTTCCATTTCTTACGCGTAGCAAAAAAACTACCAGACAGATCTTTATCTAAGTTATCTTCTAAAAAAAAGAATCATCTAAATCGGTTCATAGAGAAAATAAATACACGCAAAAACACACAGCATATAATAAAAATATACTTTTTCATCCTAAAAAATCCACGACAAAACATTAACCATTTGATACAGACAAGAATCATCTAAAACGGTCCAACCAAACCAAAGTTTTGCAGGAACAAATATTTAAAAAAAAGCTGGATTAAGTATCTCCTTTTTGGAAGTCGGTCAAAAACGGCAGCTTCTCATTTTAAACTTTGTACTGTACTGTAATGTAACAACCCATTACTGCCCACTGCTGAGCTCAGGTCTCCTCCGAAGAGGGGTTAGGTATAGTCCACCACGCTTGCCTAATGCGGATTGGGGACTTCACATATCTTCAAAAGACCCTTTTCCGATATGCAAGTTTCCTCACGATGTTTTCCTTCACCGGTTTTAGCCAGTGGTGTTGTGAAAAATTGCACATAAATCTTTTTCATGTTAAGATTTAGAGGTACAAACCGTCCGGTTTTGAACCCGCGACCTCCCGTACGGAAGGCAAGCGCTTCAACCACTCGGCCACCACGACTATTTTAAACTTTAAATCATTGTAATCCAAAATTACAATTCCTCCTGGACATGCTTAACATGTAATGTCTCGTAAAATCGAATATAAATTGCAAAATTTATGGCAACACGAGACACTGATTACTGTCGTAACCCTTCTATTTTACGACCTCGGAGCATAAACATCAGGAGAATACAACGTTAGCTACAAAGTTACTAAACTACAGAGAATTAACTGCATAGGAATGTTGTGAATAACGAAGTTTGACTAGGTCAACATTTATTCGGGGGTGACGGGGCGATACGTGAGCGACAACCACGAACGCGTCCTGTCACCCCTACCAGCCTCGTACCGGGTTCTGTCCCGGCCGGGGACCGGACGTCGAGCGTAAGCGGCGGGAGGTTTTAGTGCGGTTCAACCCCCACATACCCCACGCGCGGGCTGAGTGGAAGTCTGGCGATTTCCTCCCGTCAGTAAAAAGGTCAACATTTATTTGAAACAAAACTTTTTAAATACAAGCTTTAAGATCCTGGATATCATGTAGCAGTACAGTGCTAGCTAATACAAGTAAAACGAACCTAAACACGACGGGTCTATCTTGTTTAGTACAAGAGTTCCTATGACCGCCTTCGGAAACCATCATCAGATCAGCGCCATTTTGTCATATTATTGCATTAGTCACGTGATATATCACGTGCAAAATGTCAAGACAATCAGATACCTGGAATTTTGTCAAATTTAGCTAGTTACATCCAGTGCAAGTTAATTTAAAGCTTGTAATCTTATTAATTGAGGTAGTTCTCCTGATATATATGTTCTAAGATTACGACGACCCCAGGTGCAGAGTTTTACGATAGTTTCATCATACATTGCGCGTCTGAACAGGATTGAACTTCCCAGAGTTTTTGATGACTCCGCACCGATGATATACTTTGTAGAGATACTTTTAAGTTATCCTTACTAATATTGTAAATGCGAAAGTAACTCTGTCTGTTACGCTTCCCCGCTTAAACCTCTCAATCGATTTTGATGAAATTTGGCACACACAACTTTTAGACCCCCCCAGCCATAGGGGTCGGGCCTAGGGGTAACCCCGTTGCCCGGGCATGATCTCTCCGCCATTCTAGGCGGAGGTGAGGATGTTGGTGTGGCATTGTCGATTTTCCCTTCTTGGGGTTGGCCATGGTCTGGCGTGGCGCATCAGCGCGCCCGTTCAGTTTGTGTTTGTTCCAAGTCTCCACCAGCTCCGGCCAAATCGGATTTACAATTTTTGTCTGAGCTAATTTTATGATAAAACTTACCATTTTGCTGAAAATCGCGAAAAACCCGTTTTTGGGACTTTTGACCCCGAGTACATATTTTTGCACGTGCCGGATCGATGAGGACTTTTCACATTTCCTTTATAACAGTGTATTGAACAATCCTACCAATATTCAGCAGCCAAGTGGGAATTTTTGTAACCTTGGATGTCTAAATTGACCGGACTAATATACTTACAGGCACAAGGAATCGTCTCAATTCTGCCAGAGCATAGGCGATCCTGGCGTGGGCTTCGGCAGGCGTGGCAAACGCACTGATCTCGACGTGGAGTTCATCAGATAGATGCGCGAACTTCGGGTCACCAGATACTCTTAATTCTTCTTCCTGTTGGCATAATATTTTATTACAAAAATGAAAACGACCGACTTCCATTTCTCAAGCATAGCACAAAGACCAGTCAAATCAATTTTTTATCATATTTATACGAGATAATGTCCAAAGTGTCTGCTTCCTAATAAAATCACAACATCATCGAAATCGGTTCATACAGAAAATAAATACATACACACAAAAATGCACAGCAAATCATGAAATCTTGTTGTAAAAATTTACATTTTTGGGCACAGATACAAAAGTACTGGTTCTATCTTTAAAAAAACTTGAGAGGTGTCAAGGGACACCCGGATTGTACGAAGTTCCTTTCGATTAATTAGTGAGAATTATAGTAAAATATTTTGATCACAGCGTCATCTAGCATTAATCATATAAAATAAAACAAGGAATTTTTTTAAAAGATTTTAATCACAGCGCCATCTAGCGATAATCATCTAAAACAAAAAAGTGTCGTGACAATTTTTTCATAAGAATTTCCGTCTAGCCCCCTTTCTATAACGCGCGATAAGGAACTTCGTTCCAAAAACATACAGACGAATTAAATACCTCCTCCTCTTTGGAAGTCGGTCAAAACTAAACCATAAGAGTCATCGTAAACATGTTATACCTTCTGTCTATCTTTCATAGATCCTCGGCCTAACACCGCCATTTTGCACATTGTGTCTTCTTGTAGTCTCTTGAGAGAGTTTCCTTTTGGCCCCAACAGTTTTCCCACGAAGTTGAACTGAAAAAAAGTTAAACATTGCAATAATCCTGAACTAAAGGACAAAACTAAAGAATAAAGAATAAAGATGTTTATTGTGAGTCAAATCCGTTACACATTTGACAGAAAAACTTATACTAAATACACATAGGATTCAACTTACAGATGTGCCTGAACAAGTTACCAATGATCCTCACACTAGGCAAAGTCTGTATCGTGAGGACCACGCTAAATGAAGTGTTACATAGTGGAAGCTGGGCACAGTTAATCACTAGCACCTAATAACTAATCCTAATTTGTACTTTCCACTTGTAAATTTCTGAGAATTCCATTGCACTGGATTAACTATGTAAGTTCGGGTAGAATCTTGCAAGTTGAATTTGACAAACTTTCCGGTTTCCGATTGAGCTGACATTTTGCATGCAGATGTATATTACAATGAAACTGATTTGAGGTATTTGGAAGGTGGTATAGGAATTTCTGTACTAAATAAGGTAGACCCGTCATGCTTAGGCTCGTTTTACTTGTCTTAGCTAGCCCATTACTGTTTTGCGATATACAGGATCTTAAAAGCACGTATTTAAAAAGATTTCTTTAAAAATATTTAGTATCTGTATCTGTACCAACCCATTACTGCCCACTGTTGGGCTCAGGTCTCCTCAGAAGAGGGATTAGGCATAGTCCACCATGCTTGCCTAGTGTGGGTTGGGGACTTCACATATCTTCAAAGGATTTTTAGAACCCTTTTCCGACATGCAGGTTTCCTCACGATGTTTTCCTTCACCGTTTTTAGCCAGTGGTGTTGTGAAAAATTGCACCTAAATCTTTTTTCACATTTAGATTTAGAGGTACAAGCCGGCCGGATTTGAACCCGCGACCTCCCGTTCGGAAGGAAGCGCTTCGACCACTCGGCCACCACGACTTTAAAATATTTAGTGTTGTGTTTTAAATAATACGTAAATCAGTTCCGTTACAGCGATTTCTATCAATATAATCGTTCCGTAAAGTTTCCTGCTATGGTTCCTGCGTTAAATGCGACAATAGTATGCGGAGATCTTGTTAAAACTAAGTGGGCTGTCTCCTATATATTTGAGCGATGTACAGGGAAGAGCTAATGCAGTGAAATCAATTATAAATTATCTATGATAGAACGATCCTGGGACTAATGATAGTTTCCGACGAAGCGTTGCAAGCTTCAGTGAGAACAAAAAGACTAGGAGTAGATCGTGGCACTAAAAATATATATTTTTGTTGCAATTTAAAAAAACGAATGATTTGATTTAAATGAAAATATGAAACATGAAAATGGACATGATTTTTAGAAATTAACATGACCTGAGTGAGATTGTATTAAACACAGGAAATTCGAGATTTAAAATACTCGTTGATAGACAAATGTAATTCTGTTTTGGACGTGACAACGTCTTATAAATTGGTTTGCCGAGTGACACTTCACTTCACTGCGTTACGCTCCGCTCACGTTATGCGCTCACAATGAGGGCGAGTGAGAGGCACGCGTGCCGCGTCACTTTTTATATCTGTCTCTCTCGCTCTTAGGCGGGCTAACCATGCCTGAGTCGTTGTCACGTAAAACTTTCGCCCGTATACCGACTTTATAGGCAACCAATTTTTTTTATTTGATTCATAATAAAATAACATTTGAATTGAGTAGCTTCCTTTTCTAAGGCTTTTCGTATTTTTTGTATTCACTATTGACTCATTCTAGTCTACTAACATTAACATTTATTAAGCAAACATCTGTGTTTGCCTTATAAATCTTTTTAGTACTAATACCACCTCCACTTCTTTCCTAGTTCGTTTACACATCCATTTCCTATTCCCGGTTCCAGCGTTGTAGTCTGCTTTTTGAATATTGTTTGGCGATGCACAATCATCATCATCAGCTTATAGACGTCTACTGCTGGACATAGGACTCCCTCAAACTTCGCCAAAACGACCGATCGTGCGCTATCTGCATCCAGTGACTTCCCGCAATCCTGACCAGGTCATCGTCCCACATTGTGGATCGATACAGAATAAATTATAATATTTGAATTGAATTTATGTTAAAATTCAAATTAGTTTGTTTTTATTGTTTGATAAACGAAGGTAAGCTTTTATTGCTGAGATTAATTCTATTTGACTTAAATTACAGTCCTTAACAATATTCTGTTAGTGAAACTATTAACAATTAAAAAAAAGTAGATAACATCCTTTCATTGCCCTGGCATTGCAAAGGTTCATGAACGACGGTGACCTCTTATCATCAGGTGGTCCGTAAGCACGTTAATCTGTCTTGAAATAAAAAAAATGTATTTTAACTTAATACTTTTTAAAGCATTTCGTAATAAAAAATACTAAAATTTATTCTTTAAAATGTACGATTTGCCATAAAAAAAATCCTTAATTTTTTTAGTACCAACATCGTCTCCACTCCATTTCTTGTTCGTGTTCACATTTCCCTGTGCCCGGAGGCGGTAGTTCCGGCGCTGTATAATTGGCAGTCACATTGGACGGCGAACGGTCACCGTAAACCATTCAATTACTGTTTGACGACATGGAATTAATTCAATTGAATCAATATTGACTTGATGCAGTTAAAATTGGAGTGCAGTGGAGTATTTAAAAATGTATGTGATTTTAGTTAAATTTGAATGTTTTATTAAATTTATAAAAGGTATCTTTGGCGTACTTTAAAAAAAAATGTGTTTTGCGTATGTATGTTTTTGATTGTGAACCTATTTTGATTTTATTTTGTTCTTTTGACGTAACAACGTCTTATAAATTGGTTTGCCGGGTGACACTTCAAGAAACTGCGTTACGCTGCACTCACGTTATGCGCTCACAACGAGAGCGAGTGAGAGGCACGCGTGCCTTTTACTTTTTATGTCTGTCTCTCTCGCTCTTAGGCGGGCTAACCATGCCCAAGTCGTTGTCACGTAAAACTTTCGCTCGTATATCGACTTTACAGGCAACCAATTTTTTAAGCGTGATTATCTTCCAGCACACATAGTCGTGTCCCTCATCTGAGGAGACTTAACCCCAGCGGGCAGTAATGGATAGTTTCAGTCATCGCCGTGTTTCATGAAAATTAGTACCATACAATGACGGCCTCCTTATATTTTAATATGGATATCAACTTGAACTTGGAATCAAAATACTATGATAAATTTCAAATACAAAATTCACCTCATCTGTAGCAATCAAAGTTCACCGATCCCTATAAACACATAATTGTATCTACCTACAAGTATATAACTACAGAGTAAAGGTAGACATCCGTCAAGCGTACCCGTATCACGTGACACGAGAATTGAACCGGCTGAGTCGAGAGCAACGCAAACTAGAACTATGAGAGTAAGGGGCGGTACAAAGTATGAGTGTTGGGAGATTAATATTGATGTAAATTTCTTTAAACACTCGCGGTTATCTACATCACTTACACTATTACTAAACGGGTTCTTTCCACGATTATTTTCAACTAGGTGACCCTCGCAACTTCATCTGCGTTACAAAGGGGTTCAAAAATTGTAGCCTATGTGTTAATCTGATGTATAAGCTGTATTGTGGTAAAGTTTCATTCAAATCCATTCAGTAGTTTTTACGTGAAAGAGTAACATACATCCATACATCCATCCATACATACAAACTTTCGCCTTTATAATATTATTATGATTGAGCGATCCCGATATTTCGGCACTGTTTCAAGCGCCGATACTGTCAGTGTGGTATGTCGAAATGTGAGTTCGAGTTCCAGTGGTACCGGCAAACGAACGAGAAAGAGGGTAGACAGATTTGTCTGCTCTTAAATGACCTAGTCGCAGTTCTTCAGTCTTGCCGTGATCATGGCGCTTGAAACAGTGCCGAAATATCAGGATCGCTCAATTGAAAATAATCGTGGTAAGAACCCGTTTAGTAATAGTGTAAGTAATATTGATGTGTTTGTTTGCGAGTAAAAGACTCGTTTGTATGTTTTTGTGTCTCTGTATTTGACAGTGTGTCTATTTGTGTTTAATTTAATGAGAGAATTCTATGAGTATTCTCACTCATAGACTACAGGCCCATGAAGTAAAATTATGGGTCATTTGAACCACCAGGTGACCTATCTAAAACGAAATTCTAGCATAAAATAATAAGATTCAGTACTATGCCG
The DNA here is from genome assembly GCA_030269945.2 of Trilocha varians. Taxonomy (NCBI): domain Eukaryota; kingdom Metazoa; phylum Arthropoda; class Insecta; order Lepidoptera; family Bombycidae; genus Trilocha; species Trilocha varians. The sequence goes on from AP028271.1 coordinate 1,004,317, forward strand.
TCACTTGTAAGCTGTCCAACTGAGTGCAGGTGAGCATTCAGGGGATTGCAACCATCGTTTTTTCCCCTTGTCCATGATTTTTGCACGGCGTTGAGGAATAATGGATTAGAAGCAGTATTTAAATAGTATGATACAGATGCCGTACAAAAATGTTGGGCCACAAAGTCGGATTTTTTTTTATTTTTCCGACAATTACCGGGGTACATTTAGTCATTTGATTTTAGTCCGGCTTGTACCTCTAAATCCTAATATGAAAAAGATTTATGTGCAATTTTCCACAACACCACTGGCTAAAAACGATGAAGGAAGACATCGTGAGGAAACCTGCATATCGGAAAAGGGTTCTAAAAATCCTTTGAAGATATGTGAAGTCCCCAATCCGCACTGGGCAAACGTAGTGGACTGTGCCTGATCCCTCTTCGGAGGAGACCTGAGCTCAGCAGTGGGCAGTAATGGGTTGTTACAGTATAGTACAGACGGTAGCCTCGTATAAATAGATAGTCGTAACTTTTTTACCATCAAAGTAAAATCTCAATAAATCGCTATAACCTTACATTTAGACCACACTCTCACTTGACGGCGTAAAGTGGCTGAGTAATTGTCTGTTACGACGCTTATTAACCCGTAACTTTTACAATAAACCACATTTGTGCATTAGTTTGATTGCTTCAGTTAAAGGACAGGCCCTGGAGTTGAGTTCGGATCTTAAGTTTGGTGGGATGAATTGTTTGTTAACTGTATAAACTATAAATACAAGATTTTAAGAACCAGGATTTGATGGAGATGTGGAGTGCCAGTAAAGAAAAACGAACCCAAACACGATGAGTACCTATATGTTTTTTAGCACCTGTCATATTATTACTGTACTGTACCAACCCATTGCTGCCCACTGCTGAGCTCAGTTCCCCTCCGAAGAGAGGTTAGGCATAGTCCACTACGCTTGCCTAAGGCGGATTGGTGTCTTCACATATCTTCAAAGGATTTTTAGAACCCTTTTCCGACATGCAGGTTTCCTCACGATGTTTTCCTTCACCGTTTTTAGCCAGTGGTGTTGAGAAAAATTGTACATAAATCTTTTAGAGGTACAAGCCGGCCGGTTTTGAACCCGCGGTCTCCCGCACGGAAGGCAAGCGCTTCAACCACTTGGCCACCAGTTGCATCCCACAGTTACATCCAGTACAAATAAAATGAAAGTTTTTATAAAATGAATAGTTAAAATGATAACCTCCTCGTTTTTTGAAGTCAGTCAATAGTCAAGCAGTTTGAATTGCTTGACGAGTACAAATTATCTTAACAATCGCAAACTCTTTAATACAGTCTCAACCATTTAAATAAATCTACTCAATTTTACAAACCTTATTAAAAAGCAAAAGGTTTTACAAAAGGAATATCCTTATTAATTATAGGATCGTAAAGAGAAACGCCCATTTTTTATAACGTTTGCAAATAAAAATCGTTTTCATTCATTTCTACACGTTAGTGAGGGCTTTCACTAAAAGGCTGCGAAGGCTTCATCGGACACTGAGCAGTTCAGTGTAGTAAAGAAGTTTGGTGTTCCCGGAGCGCTATGACATGACCCTCTTTAAGAACAATTATAAGTAAGTGTAGAATGACTCGACGATGACCTGGCTTTGTAGAAGTTTGTGATAAACTTAAACGTTTACCATCAGGTTAGCCATAAGCTCGTTGCAATAAGAAAATAATCCAAACTAACAGCTAAAAGTAAAATTAGTTTCTAAAATCTGGATAATAGCATTTTTTTTTATTGATAGATAAACGAGCCTACGGCTCACCCGATGGTAAGCGGTCACCGTCGCTCATGAACCTCTGCAATGCCAGGGCAATGAGGGGCTGTTATCTATCGCCTACCGATACAGGACTTTTCTTAAACCTAATTATCATCATCAGCCAGTAGACGTTCACTGCTAGACATATGCCTCTCCTAAACCTCGCCACAATGACCGGTCCTACGCTATCTGCATCCAGTGACTTTCCACGACCATGAAAATGTCGTCAGTCCATCTTGTGTGAGGTCTGCCCACGCTGCGCTGGAAGAAAACCTGGAAACTATCCAGGTTTTCTTATGAGGATTATACTTTTTTTCAGCAATGATTCGAACTTTAACGAACATTTGAAGTAAAAGAATTGGCCAAATTGGCCGAGGCTTAGTTGAGTTATATCATACAATTTAATTTTCAAAATCAATACATAAATACAAAGATTCTTGCCATGTCACCTTTCACCTCTGTTCACCTTTTTACAAAATTATTATAGTTACTAAAATAAATTTAGGACCCGTGCCGCCCTAGACAAATGACCGTTGAACCTTACAAGAACGGACCTTAAGAGCATCAAGTTAATGGAATTACCCTCATTTTCTGTGTATTTGGATAAATAAGGGCTGTATTAGGCATTTTGTACGAAGGGCTGACTTTGTACGGGGGTGAATGCACCCCAATTAATGTAAGGCTCGCGAAGGGCGATTGATCATAAATTGAATTTTTTGAATGATTTTAAATAATTAGGGTGATTCTAATTTTTTTAGCTGATATTAAAATTAAAGATTTGAGAAGTATTTTATTTGGAAAAATCTTTTCCAAGCCAAAGTGGGTTACCTGTTGAAATACAAATTGAAACCACTTTTGGTTTTGATAATGGTTAAACTTTATAAATTTGATGATTATGGTGTGTGTTCGAATATCTTTATGGGATACCATTTCCAAAAACAAAAGTTGTACTTTAATAGGACATTCACACAATGACTTGTCCTTCTTCAAACGAGGCTTGAGGAGGGTCCTTAAAGTTAGGTTGTAGGTAGCCTCAATGTCCCCTGACATTGCAGAGGTTCATGAGCGACGGTAACCACTTACGATCAGGTGGCCCGTTGGCTCGTCTGCCTACATGGCAATAATAAAAAAAAACACAAAACAAGACTCATCATTTGTGACCCAGAAGAAGTTGGACTGGTTAGTTAGTAATCTGATTCAATATTTTTCATTAATAATTGTATTTTCAAATAAAGATTGATAACCTCACCATTTTTGATGTCGGTTAACTAATCTCTTAAACAAGATGGACATTTCTGAGTTTATACAAACATTGCATTTCGTAGCAGGTGCTACGAAGCGTAGACGTGTCTACGAGATTTGGCCACCTGATGCTACGAGATATTTGAGCCAAGAAAATATTGCAAATTTGAGGTTTCTTGGTATATTTTGTAGTAAAATTTTGAATACTGCTAAAATTTTTAAACAAAGAGCTTAGCTTAGCGTGAGTAACGCGTCGCGCCGTCCCACTTAGCCCCATGCTGGGTTCTGACCTCAGAAAGAGTTCGGACGCCGATTGTGAGCGGTTGAAGGTTTTAGTGCGGTTCAACTTCCATAAATCCAACTCGCGTGTGTAATCCGGTGATTTCCTCCAACTAAATAAAAAACTTGAGAGGTGTCATGGGACACCCGAATAGAACGAAGTTCCTTTCGATTAAAACATGTCTTATAAAAAATATTTCCTTTCGTAACTCGCGATAAGGAACATGTTTCAAAAGATTTTGATCACAGCGCCATCTAGCGATAATCATCTAAAACAAAAAAAGTGTCGTGACAACTTTTCGTAAGATTTTTCCGTCTAGCCCCCTTTCGATAACGCGCGGTATGGAACTTCGTTCCAAAAACCTTTCATCTGAAACAAGAATCATCCAAACAGAAGAATTGGATACATTCTTCTTTTTGAAAGTCGATCAAAAGGCTTTTTATAAAACAACTAGCTGACTCGCGCAACTTCGTCTGCGCCGAAAAAAAAAATTAGGGGTGGACTACCCCTAACATTTAGGGGATGAGAAATAGATGTTGGCCAATTCTCATAGATACCGGATAAGCACAAAAAATTTCATCAAAATCGGTCAAGCCGTTTCGGAGGAGTTCAAGTTCGAACACCGTGACACGACAATTTTATATATTAGATTGACTGTTATCAAATATTGGCGCCAATTCATGAACAAAACATGAATATTTTGCGCCAAAAATGAAATATATTTGATAAATTGTTTGTAGGAACAGTCTGAATTGTTTCCGTAACAGGAAAAAATAAGGCTGTGTTCATAATAAATATTATTACTTTTAACCAGTAACAAAAAAACTTGAGAGGTGTCAAGGGACACCCGGATGGAACGAAGTTCCTTTCGATTAATTAGTGAGGGAATTGTAATAAAATTTTATTTTTTTAAGTTTTAATAATTAGTTAGTTTAAAACGAGAGAGAGAGACAGACGTTTTAAACTAACTAATTATTATAACTTAAATAAAAGATTTTAATCACAGCGCCATCTAGCGATAATAATCATCTAAAACAAAAAAAGTGTCGTGACAACTTTTTCATAAGAATTTCCGTCTAACCCCCTTTCGATAACGCGCAATAAGGAACTTCGTTCCAAAAATGATGTTATGTGTTTGAGATGTTTGCGTCTGCTTGAGGTTACATCAAAATGATCGAACCAACTTTGTTCAAGTTATCTTAATTAAAAAGAAAATTAGTGGAGTTTTTTTTTTGTTTTTTTCATGAACATTTGTTCAAAATGATAGTCGCTACAAATTCAACACAGGCATGGAATGAAAGGACCTATGTCCTACAGTAAACAAAAAAAAACAAAATCGGTTTATAAACAAACAACAAAGTGATTCACGAACAAACATAAAAAAATAACGAATTAAGAAACATCCTTTTTTGAAATCGTATGAAAAACTATAGTCCGGTCAAATTAGACTAAAAAATAGGACTAATAAACTAATAAAAACTATGCGAAATTTCGGATTTATCGAAACTTTTCGAATTATTCGCACACCCCTAGTAGTATTTAGACATTTTTTATAGATAATTATCTGATCTACAATTTTTGTCTGAGCTAATTTTATGATAAAACTTACCACTTTTGCTGAAAATCGCGAAAAACCCGTTTTGGGACCTTAGACCCCGAGTAAATTTTTTTGCACGTGGCGGATCGATGAGGACTTTTCACATTTCCTTTATAATAGTGTATTGAACAATCCTACCAATATTCAGCCTAGTGCGAATTTTTGTAACCTTGGATGTCTAAATTGACCGGACTACTAACCTTATTCTGAGTATGCAGTGAGCCTTTCAACTCAACTAAAAAAATCGTACAATTTTTCAAAGAGTAGAAAATAAATGAGATAGGCACGTGTTGCTGAGTTTTGCCCTGAACGAAACAGTGAGGAATCACCCTGGTATTTGTCAGAGCTCAATGACAGGGAAACTTGAGAATTGCCCTGTTTTTGTTTTGACTTTAGTTTTGTTTATAAAGTGAAATTAAATAGCAATTTGAAGTTTATTTAAAATCGTTATTTAATTATTTGAAATTTTATGCTTCTATTATAAGATCATTCTTCTGCTATTGTGAAGCCTTCGTAATAGCTAAAAATTATAATATTGAATTAAAAACAAAATGAACAAAAAAATGATACCAAAAAAGACATGCGCGTGGAAATTCTTGCCAGTTCCTCTCAGGACAGTGGCGATATCTTTTTTGAATAACATAGAAATTTTGCTGTTCTAATGGGAACAAACTAAAATCGGCGTTTATCTAGCACTACTGACTATAGATAATGTTGCACAGCTACAGACGAATAATTATGGTCGTTACACCAAGTGAATCAAGGTTTTTATATTTTTAAGAATCATCCTGATATTCATTAGCTAATACTCAAATTAAGGAAATAGGCTCCTTGTTCTTAAAAACTTTAGGAGATTTGTCGTGCGGTTGCTAGGTAATCGTTTTATAAATTATTTTAAAGCTAAAGCTATTGATAAAATAGAATCACATCAGATTTCAGAATCTTTAGTACACCAAGTACAAGACTTGAGTTATGCACATGTACATGTAAATGTTTTTTTTTTGTTTTTTTTTTTTTAGTTGGAGGAAACCTCCAACTGGCTGAGGCCAGAACCCAGCACGGGGTTATGAGGGACGGCGCGACGCGTTACGACCACGGCACTCTTTCCCGTCGCGCCGCCCCTGTACATGTACGTGTAATATCGTGTTTCCACATTGGCTCCCCAACTTTCATATTCATCTCCCGTCACCGTCATTTGTTTTATACGTGTAATGAAATGAAATGAAATTATTTATTTTCAACATTAATGACATTTATCATGTTTGTTGATGTCAAAAGGCTACCACTAGTTAGGAAAAAGGAAACAGCCACCGTCCGGAGAAAAACTGGCAAGGAACTCAGCGCGCATGTCCTTTTTTGTTTTATTTTTCTGTTCTTTTTTTTTCTTTTTAATTGAATATTAATTTTTTTAAATTAAATTAGTTACAATTTTGAGCTAAAACGAAAACTTCATTCCCACTTGTGCAGTCATCTAGAAAATCACGAATTGTATAATAACCTTTACTGCACAAACGATTTTTCACAACTTTTTTAAATGTATGTGTATTTAAACTTTGAACGTTAGGTGAAATCTTGTGTTGGACGTTTGCGATCTAATGTGTTTACAAAGTTTTCGATGGTATACAGTACTTACTTTAGGGTGGTCTCTAACTGGAACGACCACTCGTACGCAAACCTTCACTGGTTTATCTCGTGTGATGTCCAGCATTCTTCTGTCACCTCTCCAATCACCTGTGGACAATGAAATATGCTTTTACGAACAATAATCATAAGTATCGGAAGAATAAAGAGACATCTTCATAGTTTTACTAAAGAGTAACTGCATAGACATAGCCTGGTGGCCGAGATTGTGTGCCAATAACTTATCTACTCTCAAATATAATCGCTCTATGATCATAGTATTGTTTCCAATAACCCTGATAAATTCTATAAATTAAGTACTTTAAATGTAATTTCTATCTATACTAATATTAGATGCAGAGTTTGTTTGTTCGATTGAACGCGCTAATCTCAGGAACTACTGCACCGATTTCAAAAATTATTTCACTTTTGGGAAGTCCATTTATCGAGGAAGGTTATAGGCTATATTTTATTTTGAAAAAATTAGGGATTCGTATGAGAATATCGAATTATTAACACAAGGTATATAATCGAAAACCTATTTCGTACTATTGCGTACGCTGCAAAAACTATTGAGAATATAAAAATATGATGTACTGCGGGTTTTAGGTCATAGGAAGATCTAAAAAAAAGTCCGCGAGAGCATAATAATATATCTAACTATCATAATTTAGTCACAATAACCGCTTTTATGTTCACGAAAAAATAATAATCGTCCGAAGATTGAAATTACGTTAAAATAGTATCGTTATATTAATCCTTATCCAAATTAAGTATTAATGTAGAAGTAAAGTACTTTTTGTTTTATTCCAATCGGATTTTTCGTTGAGAAGTTATGACGAGTATAAAACGCAAAAAAATATACCCAACGCTGGCTGCGCAAATAACAACATTGCGAGTACTGTTTGAACCCCTTTGTGACGCAGACGAAGTTGCGGGGGTCATCTAGTAATACAATAGGAATCATAACATTCACAGCCCGTATACGCCGAACATCCCGTGAGATGTTAACATATTAAAATATTCTGTCGCAAAAAAGGTTATTCGAAAACACAATTTACATTGAAAATTCATTTTAAATTTCCTTTTTCCCGTATTTCTGTACGAAAGCTGGCAACATTAATTACCACGGGTCGACATCTCGAAATATAATAAAAATTGAGTTAAGTGTTATGTATTGCGTGTGCTCTGGAATTTTGTTAAAGGTTTATGAAGTTGAGAGCGATGTGTTATATGTGTAGACTGATTTTGTGATATTTGAAATTGTTTATTTTATAGCTTGTTATAAAACGGACACTTTTTTTGTATCGGAAATGGATCTTTTAAATCGTTATTTGTACAGGAATTACATCAGTAAACAGGGTGGAATTTTTCCAGGGAATGTACTCGAAATAATCTTATTAGCGAGTTTTAAAAATTATAGGAATGTTTCCACATTTAAATTTCTTTAAACACTCGCGGTTCTACATCACTTACACTATTACTAAACGGGTTCTTACCACGATTATTTTTAATCGGGGTGACGGCTTCAGAGTATCCTGTATGTGGAATCCAGTGTTAGACGAAAATAAAGCCAAAAAATCTAGTTTTGAGACGGCAGCCGATACTGTCAGTGTGGTATGTCGAAATGTGAGTTCGAGTTCCAGTGGTACCGGCAAACAAACGAGAAAGAGGGTAGACAGATTTGTCTGCTCTTAAATGACCTACCCGCAGTTCTTCAGTCTTCCCGTGATCATGGCGCTTGAAACAGTGCTGAAATATCGGGACCTTTCCACATTTAATTTTAAAAAGACACAATATTTTTTCCTTCCCGAAATTAACACGGTCAAACAAACAAATAAACTCTGTAAGTTAAATATTACTATAGATGTCACTGGCATTTGATATTCACCACTTTGTATACAATAGCACAATAGTAGATATTAGAAACCTTTTAAATACAAGATTTTAAGATTTTGGATATTATGTGGTGAGGGAACTTTCAGATATTAAGCTGAAAAGAACATGCATGTTGCACGGTGCGAAGACAACTGCTGGACTATAAAGACTACCAAATGGAAAGGACCACATGGCGCAAGAGGCAGAGGCCGTCCGTGCGCAAGATGGCAGGATGAGATTGTAGCCACCGCAGGAAGAGACTGAATGTGTACAGCAAAACAGAGAAAATTGGAATTCTTTGGAGGATGCTTATACCCTAAGGGGGTCCACATTCAAAACATAATTTGCATGAAACATTATACATTTATTTTAGATTAATTACAATTTATACAAATTTGTTAGTAATTATTATTGTTGATTGCTAATTTTTATTGTTTTTTTTTGATTATTATTAATTCTACGTCCTTATTTTAATTGGTATTCAATATAATTTTCTTATTTAATGTGGCATAAATAAAGATTTATTATTATTAGAGTAAAATGCAAAAATCAATACAAGTTCAATGAGCCCGAACACGACGAGTATATTTTATTTAGCACGAGAGTTACGTACATAGTCACATCCAGTACAAGTTGATATAAAGCTTGTAATAAAAATGAAAAGTAGTGCCTTCAACAAGTATTTAGGTCAAAATAAATAGGTCACGATAATACTAGAATTATAGTGGAAAGTCAGATACTCATTACTCATTCAAAATTTATCTTCATCCTTTCAATCAATAATTCAGAAAAAATCAAGAATATTCACAAAAATAAGGATGTATACCAAACACTTCAGTCCGCGACCGCACCGAGCGGCCATATTTAATCTCCATTTGACAGCTGTCATTTTTCCCGCCAAATCCCGTACCTTTGATCTCGTTTTATTTTTTTTATTGACTAATGGTGTAAAAGGATTGATATGCGCAAAGTGACGAGGATTTTTTGTGTTTTTTTGTGTTTAAGTATAAAGTAAGTGTAAAGATTGTTAAAAACGTTGCAAAACAGATGATATATGTAGGTTAAATAGTAAACATACACACTACGAAGTAGAAAGGGGGTTAGAAATCTTTATATTATTTAAAAGCACCGAAAATATAGGAAAAATGGGGAATATAAAAATGACTTCAACGACAAAAGAAGTGAGATCTAAATGGGTGCCAAGTTCAATGATGATGAACCTAAGACAATGTATTGTAGCCTAAGGTCTGATTTGGCTAGTTTTTATCTCGCAAGTCTTAATATATGAGCCAAATTTGATATGTTTATGTGAAATAGTTTTTTATTTATGAGGGGGTCAAAAGGCGCTCCAAATGGTTCGGGTAATATTACACATGGTGCGGTCGCCAGTTCTCTCTCTTGAACTTGGCTTGACACGCTACCGCGTGTCTAGATAGCTTATGTAATAAGGAATAACTTTTTTTTTTTTTTGGACGGGAGGAAATCGCCGGACTTCCACTCGCCCCGCGAGTGGGGTATGTGGGTGTCGAACCGCACCAAAACCTCCCGCCTCTCACGCTCGACATCCGATGTAATAGGGGTGACAGGACGCGTTCGCGATTGTCGCTTACGTATCGCCCCGTCACCCCCGGACGTCGAACCGGCAGCCGTCGGTGAAACGACCACCGGCTCACTCGGTGGACGGACCCTACAGTCCGCCGAGATGGGGCCGTGTGTTGGAGGGTCTCCCTCGGCCCAGGCCGGCCCAGGACCAGCCCGGGTCGGGGAGCACGGCTTGCCATCCCCCGGATAGATGGCACGGAGGGTGTGCGCTGATGCCTAGCGCAGCACCCCTCGGGTCCGATGTTGGTGGACCCGGTACTCTTAGGGGGCCAGGTCCCGGGACAACTCCCGAGGTCGGCCCCCCGCTCGACATCGGCGGCGACGGGGTTGGCCGGGGAGGGAAGAGCTCTCCCTCTCCCGCCCCGCCGCCTCTTTCTGCGAGATGGTGGACTCGCAGAAGTCGAGCATAGCTTTCCAGGACTCGTCGTCGTCGAGCATCGATGCCACGACGCCCGGCAACGACAAGTCCTGCCCTACTTGTGCGACCAGGACACGGCGCTGCTCCTCCCATGCGGGGCAGACAGCGAGCGTATGCTCTGCCGTGTCCAGGTCGCTTGTGCAATGATGGCACCTCATCGTCGGCTCGACCTGTATCCGGTGCAGGTACTTCCCGAAGCAACCATGCCCGGTCAGCACCTGCACCAGACGAAAGGTGAGACGTCCCTCGCCACGACTCACCCAGTCCTCCAGGACAGGGCGAATCGCCTCGACGGTCCTTAGACCCCAGCTGGGGTTGGCCAAGCGTCTTGACCACGCCTCCAGCACGGACCGTCGAGATTGGGCCTTCCGGTCCCGTACCGCGGCTCCGAGGGGACGCACAACACCCAGAGCACGGAGGTCGCAGCGCCAACGATAATCGTCGGCGAGCGCCTCCGCCTCCAGACAAGGTGGCGTCCCCGCCAGCACGCACGCCACCTCAAGGAGACGGTGCGGTATCCGCGGATGACCCTGATAGCTACGACGCGCTGCGGCCGGTACAGGATCCGGACAACAGTTGCTGTCCGGTTTCCCAGTCCGGCCCAAACGGGCGCGTCGTACAGGGCCATCGAACGCACCACTCCCGCGTAGAGGCGGCGCACGACACGGTTTGGTCCCCCGAGATTCGGAAGCAGCCGGCTCAGAGCGCCGGCCGTCCTCATCAGTCGGGGGACGAGCTCCGTAAAGTGGGCCCGGAAGGTCCAACGGCTATCCAGTATGAGGCCGAGGTACTTCAATCGCACCCCGACCTCTATTGGGACGCCTCCAACCACGATTTGGGCCCCTGCAGGTGGCGTCACCCCAGCCCTGTGGAACCACAGGGCCTGGGATTTATTGAGCGCCACCGCGAGGCCCAATCTTCTTATACGACCGAGACGAGGGCCACCCCCGCAGTGGCGAGATGGGTAGCCTCTCTGAAGTCTTGACCCCGGGCCATGACGAGCGTGTCGTCAGCGTAACAAATCACGCTCAGGCCCGGGGTCAGGGCGCCTCTCAGCACCCAGTCGTACCCGACATTCCAAAGGAGAGGTCCGAGGACCGATCCCTGAGGAACCCCGCATACGACCGGAAACCGCTAAACGCATACTACCGACCTGGCCTCCAAGTAGGAGCCGACCAGCCGGCGGAGGTAGGGGGGAACTCCATGTCTCTCGAGTGCCCCCCCTATCACGGACCAGGGCAAGGTGTTAAATGCGTTGGCGATGTCAAGCGACACCGCCAAGGCCACCCCGCCCTGTGATACGGCTTCATTTGAGAGGGCCCGCACGCGAAGGATCGCGTCCACGGTTGAGCGGCCCTCTCTGAAGCCGTACTGCTCCGCCGACAGGTCGGGTCCCACCCCGACCAGGTGCTGGACGATGCGGGCAGCCAGAATGCGTTCCAGCAATTTGCCCACCTCGTCCAGCAGCACGATAGGACGGTAACCGGCGGCTGTATCCGCCGGGCGCCCCTCCTTCCTGAGAAGGACGAGTCTACCCTCTCGCCACAGCGAGGGAAACCGTCCCGACTCGAGGCAAGAATCATAAAGCCTCAAGAGTCGGTCCCCTAGGGCATTGAGGGCCAAGGCCAGGACCCGGCCATGGATGCCATCCGGGCCGGGTGCCGTGTCTTTAGCACTCATCCTGACTACGGCCACACGAAGCTCCTCCCCGGTGATGTGGGGAACCTCAGCAGGGGCCTCGCCGCCGGTATCCTCCGGCGGCTCACCCATAGCAGGGGGGATAAATCCCTCCTGCTCCTGCGGAAACAATGTCGTGACAATGTCCCGCAGCTGCTGAGGCGGTAGACGCTCGGTTATGGGGGGCGCCCATGGGCGCACCTTGCCGCGCACCATCTTGTATGGGCGCCCCCAAGGGTCGTCATCGAGCGTCTCCAAAAGGCGCTCCGTGTGCTGCTCCTTGGCCATCTTGATGGCCAGCCGCATGGCTCCCCTCGCCTCCTTGTACAAGCCATGCAGCCGGGCCTCCTCCTCCGCGAATGCAACGGGGTCGTTGCGACGCGGAAGGCGGCGACGGCGGTGCCGAGCGCACTGGCGCCTCGCCCGGACGCATACAGTTCTCAACTGCGCTATCTCGGGCGACCACCAGTCCGTCGACCTCGTGGGAGACCAAGGGCCGACCCGGAGCATCGAAGCGTCGCTAATGCGACGCATCGCGTCCCGGAGCGCCTCGGCCTCCACGTCTACTGGGTGTGGACGCATGGGCGTCCACGCCGCCACCGTAGAGGCTTCCATCAAGAGCTCCTTGTTCAGGAGCTTCAATGCCCACCTGGGGAATGACCGGGTCGTACTCCCGCGGGCGTCCGCAGTCGGCGTGGGGACGGAAAGATCGAACCTGATATAACGGTGATCTGACAACGATTCCGCCCCCACCAACACTCTCCAGCCACGGATGCGATCCGCGATGGCAGAGCTCGCGAACGTTACGTCCACGATGGACTCGCCCTGCCATCGCACGCAAGTCGCGACCGAACCCCTGTTGAGTACACAGAGGCCAGTGGCGACCGCCCACTCCTCCAGCAGCCTACCGCGAATCGTAGAGCGGGGGGAGCCCCAAGCGACAGATTTCGCATTGAGGTCCCCCGCAAGTATCACGCACACAGGAACTGCTCAAACTCGACGGTAGGCCGGCTCGGAGAGAAGTACGCCCCGATCACGACGGTATCCAGAACCTACACCGCGACGAACCCAGAACCCTTGGCCACCATTACCAAGGGCGGGATCGCCGCGGCCCTCCTAATATGTATGGCCGCCAAGCCGCAGTCGTCCCCGAACCAACAATCGTCGGCTGGGGGAACGAAATACGGCTCGGCGACCACGGCAACATCAATTGACCACTCCGCCATGCTCTGGAGCAACATGTCCTGAGCCCTGGCAGAGTGGTTCAAGTTACCTAGGAGGAGGCGAAGGGTGTGGTCCATTAAGATCGAACCACCTCCATCGCCTCCTCCCTTTCTCCATCGCCCCCGCTATCGGGCGCCTGAGACGCCACAGCGGGGGCCGAAACGCCGGCCGGTGCTCCTCCGGCCGACTTCTTCTTGAGGCGCCGCTTCTGTTTGCGGCGCCTATTCCGCTCCGTGTTGGAGCCGGACGGGGAGCAAGCTTTGCCCCCCACCCGGTGATCAGCCTTGCGCCCGGCCGCCGCGCACAAAGCGCAGTGCGGTGCGGCCGAGCACATGGCCGCCTTGTGTCCAGGTTGACCGCAGCGGAAACAAAGTTCCCTGCGGTCAACCGTACTCGTGCACCTGGCGATGCTGTGTCCGGTGCCGAAGCACCGGAGGCACCGCCAGGCGCGCGACTCTGGCAGGCGCGCGACTCTGGCAGGCGCACGTGGGCCGCTATCCAGCCCACGCGCAACCTGCCAGGGTGTCCAGCCGGTCGTCCCGGCGGGGGAGTGGCCAGGGAGGTGGCCACCTCAACAGGGCATCGCGCCCACGCCGATCTGGCCCCGGAGTAGCCGGGGCGAAGTTCGCCCACGACTACGTTTTCCAGGGCGCATTTGCCCTGGGCAGCGATTGCTGCTGCCACCTCCTCCTTGGTGGCGCAGTCGTCCAGACCGGTGATTCTGACTTCCGCCATCTTCACCGGCCTGTGGACCCGCACCACCTCCTCCGGCCAGACCGCCCGGAGGCCAGCCATCAGGAGGTCCGCGATGCCGGAACTATCGGCACCGGGACACTCCAGCAGACGAGCCCCGTTGGCGGTCGTCCGGAAGCGGAGGCCCTCCCCCGCTCCTATCTCGCCCAAGTCGTGGCCGCGCGCGCCTGGGCCATGACGTTAGGGTACGTCATGCCCTTTTCTTCGCCGGCTGGCAGCAGTGTTACCACCACTGCCGCCGACTTCGGCGCGCGCGGGCCCTTCTTCTTGGGCTTCTTCTTTTTTTGTTCTTGGCGGCCGGTGCTCGACCCTCCTGGGGAGCAGTTACGGCCGCCGTGGTCGTAGTCCGGTTGTTGGGGGTGGCGGGCGCTCTACCCCTCTGGGGAGCTTCCTCCACCGCCCGCGTCGCAGTCCGGTTTGTGGGGGTGGCAGGCGCTCAACCCCTCTGGGGAGCTTCTGCCACCGCCCGCGTCTTCGCCTGTGGGGGGGCTGCAGGCCCTCTAGGTGGTGAGGCCTCCGCCGCCACCGAAGGGGCCGCAACCCTGGCCCTTTTATTGCCCCGCCGCACCACCTCCGTCCAAACGTCGTCCATATTGGACGGCGCTGGCGGCAGTGGACGGGGCTTCGGCAATCTCCTTGCCGAACTCCTCCATCAGCTCCCGCCTGATGCGCCCCTCCAACTCCGTCGCCTCCCTGATCTCCGCCCTCGAGCGGGGCGAAGGGTGGCGCCTGGGCCCTGTAGCCTCCCCAGGAGGGGACAAGGTTGGCTGCTCTGCACTAGTTGGGGCGGGAGGGATCCGATGCGCCGCCACGTCCCCCGGGCTAGGGCCTGGTGTAGGCGGGCGTCGCTCCCTTCGGAGCGAGCGCGATGGTCCCTTCCGCTCCAACATCGCCAGCTTCACCTTGAGGGCGGCGATCTCCTCCCTGTGCCGAACGTTCTCTTCACGAGACCGCTCGGCCTCCGCCTCCAGCGCCGATGCTCGGCTGATAGCCGCCGAAAACACCGGCACCAGTTTGCGGGCATCGGAGGCGATCATCCGCAGCGTTACCCCCTCCTGCTTGACTCCTTTGCTCGAGCACCGGTTGGATGCATAGAGCACCCTGCGCCCCAGTCTCTCGAGGGCGGCAGTGTGCTCATCGAGCTCCTCCTCCTGACTTGGCTGAGCCGAGGAGTCTCGGCTGGGCCCAGCGTCGCCGCTTTTGGCGGCCTGTTTCCGTGAGCGTCTCGTCCTCTGCGGCCTCTCACCGCCAGAGGACGAGTCGCTCCTCGAGGTCCTCCGCGTAGCGGACTTCCGCTTGCGGAGGACCCTCCCTGCCTTCTGCTGCTCTCCAGAGCCAACTGGAGTATGCTTGTACAACAAAATCCCACAAGATGTTCAAAACCTACCTATACATAGGTTTAAGAAAACTATTAAAGAACGTCTGTGCAAGAAAGCCTACTATAAGGTCAATGATTACTTAGACGATTGCACAAAGTGGGAATGAGTTGCTCGCCAAGGTCATCTCATTAACATTATCGATATTTATTTTTTTTTAAATATTTAGTGTAAAATTGTAAAATACTTTAAAAAAAAATATATGATCATAAAGAAAAAAGACATGCCCGCTGAGTTTCTTGCCAGTTCTTCTCAGGACGGTGGCTGCAATCATTATTTTTTGTGTCCGAACTGGTGGTAGCTTGTAACTTTTGACGTCAACAAGAATGAGTACGTCATCAATGTTGAAAATAAAGTATTTCATTTCAAAGTATTTCATTTCATTTCATTTCATTTCAACATCGCTCGCGGCGGTGCTCGCCAGCGATGTCGGCTCTGGTCCCGCATTCTCATCCGCCTCCGAGCCCATCTCGTCCGCCCAAGAGAACGGGACGGTCTGGGCCCGGGCATCGGTATCCATGTCACTCGCAGGCCCGGCTACCTGCGAGCGCCTTCCAGTGGCTCCATCCGTCGTAGGGGCCTGGTCGCCTACCCCTACGCGGGCATCGGTGGAAAACTTCACACTCGCGGGCCCGGATACCCGCGAGCGCCGGGTGCCTGGGGCCGGATCGACCGGCAAGGCACTCTCATTTGTCGACATTTTCATTTTACGATTTGTACTTGGGTGATTACTCACACCACTTACCCAAGGTGGTGCGGTCGCACTTTCTGGGGGGATTTAGTCCCCCAAGGCTCGCGATCGCCTGGGTGCAGGTTATACGCCGCCTGCGGTTCGGCGTCCTCCTCCGGTGGCCCACTAGCCACCCTCCTCGTCCCCGAGGGCACCGCTTGCTTAACAAGCGGTGTGGGGAGAGGAGCTCCGTGTGGTCCTCTTGGTCGCGGCACCCTCTTGCCAACTAAACAAAACAAGGAAATAAGGAATAACTTAAGCTACTCTTATTTTAGAAAATTCCCGGGAACAATACCTATGTGACGCAGACGAAATAGCACGGGCCAGCTAGTAGATAAATAAATTTACACATAGAATACTGACTTGAGGTGAAGTGTTTTCGTGGCGATATCAGCTAACCTTTATAAATAGCAGCGACTTCCCGGAGTAAAAGTTGTAATTTACGCTAAGTCCACGGGGACAGAAGTTATGAAAATTTTAACATTTTAAGTCGACGCGTAACGCCATAAAAAGTTGTGGCAATTTTTCTCTAAAATTCATAACTTTTTGGAACAGAATTATGAAAAACCTTAGCTTATTATCATTAAAAATAGCAGTATGTTAGATTTTAGGTAGCTAAAGTATGATCATATGCTTTTAGGTAACGTGATATTTTTAAACAGCTTTAAATTTTACAAATTTATTTTAACTTGCACTGGATGTAAATAACCACTCAATTGGGATCGGCAACCAAATTGGTTTGTTAACTTTTGCCAAGTCCGTCGCAGGAGCCAAAATTGAGCACAGTTCTAAACTTGTTTTGTTTACATTTTTTAATCGTCTCATATTTTACGGAGATGATATATTTTCGCTGCAATACAGCGTCGTTTAATAATAAAGATTTACAAAAATATAAGGTTTAATTAAAAATCAAAATTAAAAATTATTGGAAAAAAAATGTTTTTAAAAAGGGGCTCAAACGCGGTATTGATCCCAAACGAAGTCCCCAGTTTCGCCATCTAGCGAATAGTGACGTTCCCAGTTGAGTGGCTATGTACCTATGAAAGTTACCCTATATAAGTACCCTACGTAAGTTCGGGTGGAATCTTACGAGCTAAATTTTATAAACTTCGCGGTTTCCGATTGAGTTGACATTTTGCACGCAGATGTATATCGCGTGACAATGCAATAACATGACAAAATGGTGCTCTTCTGATAATGGTCATGGGAACTCTTGTGCTAAACAAAACAGATCTGTCGTGTTTGGGCTCGTTTTACTTGTATTAGCTAGCACTATACTGCTACATGATATTTTGAAAAGATTACTTTTCGACTTTCGTCTGTTTATAATAGAACAGTTAATAAAAATTCATTACTAAACGAGTAATCCATTACTAAACTCTACAAAATATTAAAAAATTACACGTAAAAAATGCATAGCGTAGTCGGAAAATTCCTGTAAAATCCCACGTTTTTCCTGAAAGCCAATACTTGACATAGTTTTTCAATTTGAAATTAAGAGGCGCGTAATATCATCGTGTGCCGTGTTTTTCATTTTGCATGTCGGTCCGGAGTGGCAATTAAAGTAGGTAATTAGCATTTTAAAATTTTACAAGATTTTTTAGACGTTCTGCCCAATTGTAACAAATATAATTAGCTTTGCAGTTTCTCTGCGCCACAAGTGTTTAAAGAAATTTAAAATGTATTTCTACTTTACCTATAAAAAGCTTTTTTATTTATTTATTTATAAATGGAGTATCAACAGCTTACATATTATGAAGTTAAGTTATGTATATCACTACTGTTGTACTAATATTACATAACTTAACTTCTATTATAGATACACACAGCATTCTTGTACATAATAAAATTAAAAATATTATGAGAATTACAATAAAATACCTATAAAATGAATGAAAATTACCGAAAAAACTTGGTCAATAAAAAAATATAATTCTAAAAATTTAAACAAATTAAAGAGGATACAAAATAGAAAAAAATAATAATTGGAAACTATAGGTTGGACTCATGACGAGATAGAAACGCATTTCTGAGAGAAATCAGTGCCATGTGGTTTATTTATATCGACTTTTGGAACTGCTTTACACAGTTTGTTGTAGGTACTCTTTACAACATCTAGCAATAGGAGAATTCAATCCCAGGTTTGTGCTGTATCGCGGTATGTAGAATGTGTTTTACTGCATTGATTTCCCTTAAGTATTTGAAACATTTATTTTTCTTGAATAAATTACATAGCTACATATGCTCATATTAATTTAATGACTCAAATTGGAGCTGTAGTTGAATAGTTATCTGTCTGACAAGCGTTGGAGATTGACCGGCCTGCTGGAGTTGTTAAGTCAAACATGGAGGCCGTTCAGTTGAAAAGGGTTTTGTATGTCTTATGGCCGCAGTTTTAGCGGGCATTGATAAATTAGCATTTTTAAGCTTTATATTAACTTGCACTGGATGTAACTATATGGTGGGCCAATCTAACGTTTACATTTTGAACTACTGTTTATTTAGAGAATGACAGCTCAAATGTCATTCAATTTGTGTTCATAATTTAGTTAAAGGTTTGACATTTACGAAATGGGACGTTTTCGGTTCGCCCAATGGGCAGAAGATCGTTTGGCCGAAGATGAGCATTTTTACCGAAAAGTCGTCTTTTCAGATGAAGCCCATTTTCACCTCGGAGGCTATGTCAATAAGCAAAATTGTCGCATTTGGGGGTCGGAAAATCCACACGTTACCATTGAGAAGCCAATGCACCCACAAAAAGTTACGGTTTGGTGTGGGTTTTGGTCCGGCGGTAACATTCGAAAATGAGCAAGGAGCCGCCGTTAAGGTCAATGGCGAGCGTTACCGTGCCATGCTGAACGAGTTTTTGTTTCCAAAAGTTGAAGAGTATGACATGGACGACATTTAGTTTCAACAGGATGGCGCAACATGCCACACAGCCAACATGACAGTCGAACTTTTAGAAAATGATATCTTTATATGGCCCACCCCTTATGTAAGTTCGGGTAGAATATTGCGAGCTACATTTGACAAACTTTAAGGTTTTCGATTGAGTTGACATTTTGCACGCTGATGTATATCGCGTGACGATGCAATAATATGACAAAATGGCGCTTATCTGATAATGGATTCGGAAGGTGAATAGGAACTCGTGTGCTAAACAGGATAGAGCCGTGTTAGGACTGGTTTTACTTGTAGGTATTAGCTAACACTATAGGTATGATATCTAGGATCTTATAACCTTGTATTTTTAAAATAATTTGCTACTAATTGCTTGTCTCTGGGGCATCGCGACGGGAAAGAATACCGTTGTTGGTAACACGTCGTGCCGCCTCGCATAGTCCCGTGTGTAAACACGGTTGGAAGGTAGTGCGGTTCAACTCCCACATGTCCGAAGACCCGACTCCCATAGAATCCAATGATATCTTCCACGCCAAAAAAAAAATTGGTTGCCTGTAAAGTCGGTATACGGGCGAAAGTTTTACGTGACAACGACTCGGGCATGGTTAGCCTGCCTAAGAGCGAGAGAGACAGACATAAAAAGTGAAAGGCACGCGTGCCTCTCACTCGCTCTCATTGTGAGCGCATAACGTGAGCGGAGCGTAACGCAGTTTCTTGAAGTGTCACCCGGCAAACCAATTTATAAGACGTTGTCACGTCAAAACTATTACTTATATCTGTCTATCTGTATTAATATTTTTATTACAAAAATGAAAACGACCGACTTCCATTTCTCAAGCATAGCACAAAAACTACCAGTCAATAAATGTTAATTAAATTTATACGCGCTAATGCACAAAATATCTGCTTTCTAGAAAAAAAAGAATCAAAATCGGTTCATATTAAAAGAAATACACGCAAAACGGTCGGTCGCAAACTAAAGTTATCGTGGAACAAACATTTTAAAAAAATACAGACGAATTGACTACCTCCTCCTTTTTGGAAGTTGGTCAAAAAGGGCATGTTATGATAATATACTCAAACACCTTTATTTTTACCACCCATTTACAATTCTCCAACTCACAACCACTTATAAATATTAAATCGAATTATATCTAAATTCACGCTAACACTCGCACTACACGACCCGGCTTAAAAACTGCAAACTTATTCCCCAAACGGATTTAGTCCTACCCGCATCCCCTTAGGGACTATTTTCGCTCAGCAATCATCCCGAATCCGTCCTCCGTCGGATTACCGCGGCTTGCACATAACGGAATAATAAATAAGACAGCCCGTGTACTACTGGTGTAATTTTATTAAAATTTGGTACAAGTCTGAATTCTTTAGCGCTGTTAATTATTGACCTTTGGAACTTGCTTTCTGGTAGTATAATTATATTTCTTTTTTTTGTTTTCAATTTGTATAGGCAATTGGCTACAACATCTTGTAGCCCATCCTGTATAAACTGTCTTAGGTTTTAAGTGTCAATTTTTAATTTGCGTTTCACTTATTTTATTCCTCTTTTTTTTGGTATTTTTTATTTATATATTTTTTCCTTCTGTGACGTCACTGCCAGTTGAGGCTGAAAACCAGCGCTCGGTGTATCTGTGGGTTATCTCCAGCTAACACCCAGCATTAAGTTGAGATTCGACTGGTTTGTGATGGAAACCTTTTTATTGTATTACTAGCTGCCCAGCGCAACTTCGTCTGCGCCAATCTCAATTCAATGTCAACTATTCGATTTTTTTCTCGCTGTAAATACCATCCTTGAACTTCATCGAGAATTTAAAAAAACAACAATTTCTAAAATAAATATAGCCTAAGTTACTCCTTATAACATAAACTATCAGTCATTGAAAGTCAGCCCGTCCGAATCGGTCTAGCCATTCCAGAGATTAGCCAGACAGACAGTGGCCACCTTCCAGCTCCATCATCAGACCTTGACATTCATCGTCTACGCAAAGAACTCATAAAGACGCTTCATTAGAGTCTAAACGCGATGAGGTTATCTTGCTTATTGACAGAGTTCCCATAGCCATCTTCCAGCTCCATCATCAGACCTTGACATTCATCCTCTACGCAAAGATCTAATCAGGACGCTTCATTAGAGCCTGAACACGATGAGGTTATCTTGCTTAATGACGGAGTTCCCAAAGCCACCTACCAGCTCCATCATCAGACCTTGACATTCATCCTCTACGCAAAGATCTCATCAGGACGCTTCATTAGAGCCTGAACACGATGAGGTTATCTTGGTTAATGACGGAGTTCCCATAGCCACCTTCCAGCTCCATCATCAGACCTTGACATTCATCCTCTACGCAAAGATCTCATCAGGACGCTTCATTAGAGCCTGAACACGATGAGGTTATCTTGGTTAATGACGGAGTTCCCATAGCCACCTTCCAGCTCCATCATCAGACCTTGACATTCATCCTCTACGCAAAGATCTCATCAGGACGCTTCATTAGAGCCTGAACACGATGAGGTTATCTTGGTTAATGACGGAGTTACCATAGCCACCTTCCAGCTCCATCATCAGACCTTGACATTCATCCTCTACACAAAGATCTCATCAGGATGCTTCATTAGAGCCTAAACATGATTGGCTGGGTCGATTTGGATGGGACTTTCAATGGCCGAGCTTATGTAATAAAGACTAACTTTTTTTTTTTACCACCACCACTTTAGTCAGAGCTCCAGTTGCGACGATTCACCATATAAATTGGAGATCTCTTTATGTTGGCCATGAAAACGTAATACCCATCGACGTTATTTCACTTATAACTTTTTTAATACTGAACCGATTTTGATAAAACAACGACTAAATGTTAAGTGAGACTTGCCATAATACATTACAAAAAACCCCAACTAAATTGGTTCAGCCGGTTCGGAGATTAGCGTGCACAAAGATACAGACAAACAGACAAACAGATAAACAGACAAACAGATAAACAGACAAACAGATAAACAGACAAACAGACAAACAGACAAAAAAAAATCTAATTGCATTTTTGGCATCAGAATCGATAACCAAACACCCCCTGCTAGTTTTTTTTTTGATATTTTCAATGTACAGAATTGACCTCTCTACGATTTTATTATAAGTATAGATTATTTTTATTTTTTTTTGTATTGTTTGTGCCACTGTTTCCATCATAAATAAAAAAATGTCTATGTATATGTTTTTTGTTATAAGATGCTCGATGGAGGAGACGAGTTCTGGACTGGAGACTGCGATGAGGCAAACTTAGTGTTAGGCAACCTCTGTTAGATGGAGAGACGACATAAGGAGGCCGGCAATAACTGGATGAAACAAGCAGTGAATCGGAGCGTATTTTGGGAGAGGCCTGACCAGCAGTGGACTGATGATGATGATAAATTTAAAGATACGAAAATTTAACTATTTTATGGATATCTTAGAATAATATGTTATTTAAATTTGTGTGCATAAAAAACTTGTCTGTTTGCTTGTAACTCTGGTTCAAGTCAATCCAACCACCCTCTTGAAGTTTGACTCCCATCTCTTGTACTACCAGCACCAATAGTTAACACTTCAACTATTACTGGACATAGTTTTACAAATTTCACTATTACGACCCTTTCTCCGTAGTTTGCATTCATCGACTTTCGGCAGCGCTGACCAGGTCGTTCAAATTTTGCACCAAAATACGATCTTTTTCTTCTTTCTCTCTTCCCACTCTTCAGTACCTACCTGTGTTTACTTCTCAAATAAATTCCTTGTCTTCTTTTACTTCACCTTACAGTCATACATTTTCTCATACCTATCCTGTCTCTCAAAGTTTCACTTGAAAACACCCACGTCAATTTACCCGCAAATTCTTACTCATATCCAGTTAAAACTGGTTCGAAACGTAACTGGATTAAACTAGTTCGGACGAGTTGGTTCCGGCTGTGACGTCGAACAATAAAACTCAGTTTCAGTTCCAAAACTTTCGGTTTAATTTTTGATAGGAATACTTCGGGTTTGGGCTAGTTTTAAGCTCGGGGATTTCGCAAATAATGCAGCTTTGATGGAGTATTTCGTTAAGTATTTTAAAGGCTTATATTCGCTGAATAAAAGTACTCTGATGCGGATAGAATTTCATTTAGTTTTGTATTTAACACAGGTTATTTTTTTTTGTTTTTATTGGAGGAAATCACCGGATCCTACCCGTGGGGCGGGTATGTGGGAATTGAACCTCACTAAAACCTCCAACCGCTCACACTCAGCGTCCGAACCTCGCCTGAGGCCAGAACCCAGCACAGGGTTATGCGGGGTGGCGCGACGCGTTACGCACTGCGGCACACTTTCCCGTCGCGACATCCCCATTTAACACAGGTAATATGTTTGTAAAAATTAAGTCGGTGGCCTTCAAAAATCATCGAAATTTTAAACCCATTAAAACATCAAAACATATATAACGTGCGCAAACACACGCAAGGCAACATTTTACTTCATATCTTTTTATTCCCATATGTAAGCAGACAAGCCAACGGCTGCTGATCAGCTCACAGCTGATCGTAAGTCCTTACCTTACCTCTGCAATGTCAGGAAAAGTTTTTTAATTCAACTTGTAATTTGCCTACTTGAACTTACATAAGTACATACATGCAGTGCAAGTTAAATAACATCTTTATAACACGAAAACGTCAAATAAACCCAATCCCAAGCACACATTATCTGAACCATTGAATCCTCGAACCCGGTGTAATCTAGTTCCGAGCGGCGTACACCGGATCGACCCAGTTAGAACTGGCTAGAACCAGATAACGCTGTTACAAAGTTAACGACACAATTTAACTGTAATTTGTACCTGGGATTGACGAATGTAGGTAACATTGAAGAGGGACTACGACAGCGGATCATTGCGGATTTAATGAATAATGATTTATTTTAAAGAAAACTTTAAATACAAGCTTTTAAGATCCTGAATATCATGTATCAGTGGAGTCTTAGTTAAGACAAGTAAAATGAGTCCAGACACGACGGATCTATCTTATTTAGTACAGGAGTTCTTATACCTGTAACTGTACCTTCCGAATTCATCATCAGATCAGCGCCATTTTGTTCTATTGCATTGTCACGCGATATACATCTGCGTGCAAAATGTCAGCTCAATCAGATAACGGGAAGTTTGTCAAATTTAACTCGCAAGATTCCACCCGAACTTACAAAGGTACATTAGTGCATTTTGAACGGGTTCTTACAACGATATTTAATTAATTGACAAAACTTCTCGTGATCATGACGTTTGAAACAACGTTGAAATATCGAGAGCACTCAATTAATTAAATATCGTAAAGTATCATAGAAAACCGCGAGTGTTTGAATAGAGATATCATGTAGCAGAATACGACGACCCCAAACAAGACAAGTTATTATACTACAATACAATATTGTTTAGTACAGAAGTTCCTATGTTTTTCTTTATCGGATCTATGGTATCAAATTTTCATTGTCACATGACATATATAGCGTGCGAAATTTCGCGGTCGCCGAAACACTGCGATCAACAATTGTCAACTTTTCGTTTAGTCTGTGTTTCATCAGTTCTACTTTTGCGCTAATCGTGCATTTATGGTATACAGGGTGTCCCAAAACTATGCGACATGAACGGGAAGTATCTTAAATATTAGAGACAGGATGTTTTGCTGAAACGAAACATCATTTTATTTTAGATGTTCAATAATACTGCATTCACAGATTTTTCGTAAATTGCTTGGTTTGTCTGAAAATCCAGCTAACAAAATCGGGAAAAATCAACACCCTGTATTTTTATGATGCCAATCGAAAGAACAGTTAATTACCAATATTTTTTTCTAACAAACATAGTGCCTTAAACAAAACGAACAAGGTGAAAATCGTGATTCAAGATTTTATCGTCGAACACCCTGTATAATAAAAGGTTCTATGTATGCCTGAAGAACACGACGCAATACGGGAAGGACTAAGGCTTACGTATCGTATTGTTACCCTCGGGCGTCGAAACAGCCGTAGGCTACTGCAGCCAACCTATGTAAAACATATAAAGCGATGCCTGAACGATGCCTGGCATTGCACGGGTCTTAACCCTTTCACGTCCAAGGGAAATATTTTTCCCTTCTACAAAAATCGTTACTATTATTGAATAATATATTTTTTTAATGAATGTCAAACGTTACGTTTATGTACGTTGTGTTAAAATGTTTCATATGAAATTTATAGGAAATTTGTACACCCTACTATGTTTTTCTAGTGATATCTCTTACTTTACAGAATAACTTAAATATTGTGTAGTATTCGCATGTTTAGTGTCAGCCATCTTATGGTCCTGAAAGGATTAATACGTGCTTATTATACAATTAGTGATTTTCTAGATGACTGCAGTAAGTGGGAATGAAGCTTTCGTTTTAGTTCAAAATTGTAACAAAAAATTGTAATATTGAGTTGAAAAGATAAAAAAAAACAGAAAAATAATACAAAAAAAGACATGCCCGCTGAGTTTCTTGCCAGTTCTTCTCAGGACGATGGCTATTTCTTTTTCCGAACTGGGCCTGTTGACATCAACAAGCATCAGAATTTCATTAAGGTTGAGAATAAATAATTTCATTTCATTTCACCAGTTATATCACTATTTAACCAAAGAAATTAATGTATATTGAGAAGGGTTTGAAACTATTCTCATACACTCTTTTACAAACTTTATATTAACTATGTAAGTTCAGGTGGAGTCTTTAAAGACAAACTTCCCGTTGTCTGATTGACATTTTGCACCTTTATGGAGGAGCTGATCTGATGATATATTCGGAAGGTGTCCATTGGAACTCCTGTAATAAATAAGATAGACCTGTCGTGTTTGGGCTCATTTTACTTGTCTTGGCTAGCACTACTGATACATACACGATATCCAGGATCTTAAAAGCTTGTATTCAAAGTTTTCTTTAAAATAAATTATAATATATTTGTGATGTTAAATATCTTTGAATTTAACTCGTTTGAAGACAGCCCTTTCATGACAGAATAATTAATTATCATACACGAATTCAGATAAAGTTGTCATGAGTCAAAGGAACTTCAACATACTCATACAATGACTTATCAAGTCCCTTTTCAAAGGGCAGTAAAGTTTGGGTATCAGTTCGTTCCTATCTGCCCTTAGATATGGCGAAGGGTCAATTTACTTGCAGGAAATTTTAACAGTACCAAATTTAATAAAGTATTTTTTGCTTTTTTATATTGCATGATAGATACACGAGCTTACGGCCCACCTGATGGTAAGCGGTCACCGTCGCTCATGAACCTCTGCAATTTCATTTCAAAGAGGGGCCGTTATCGATCACCTACTCATACTTTTCTTAAACCTCGTTTAAAGAGGGACATGTCATAGCGCTCCGGGATCACCGTGGACGGGAGTCCATTCCAATACATAAACATAAACACATAAAATAAATAAACTTACAGATCCAAAAGCAAAATAATGTTCGATCTTTAAAAAACTAAATGCGACATCTAAAACATGTATAATTCGAATCACTCCAGCGAAACTAAAGTTATGAGATACCAAACATAAAATATGAATTATTTTAAAGAAAACTTTTAAAATACAACCTTTCAGATCCTGGATATCATGTATCAGTAGAGAGCTAGTTAATACAAGTACAATGAACCCAAACACGATATGTCTATCTTGTTTAGCATAAGAGTTCCTATGAATACCTTCCGAATACATCATCAGAGCAGCTCCATTTTGTCGTATTATTGCATTGTCACGCGATATACACCTGCGTGCAAAATGTCAGCTCAATCGGAAACCGGGAAGTTTGTCAAATCTAGCTTGCAAGATTCCACCCGAACTTACATATTAACATCCGCGGTGTTCCCGGAGCGCTATGACATGTCCCTCTTTAAACGAGGTTTGAGAAAAGTCCTGTATCGGTAGGTGATATATAACGGCCGCTCTTTGCCCTGACATTGCAGAGGTTCATGAGCGATGGTGACCTGTTACCAGGTGGGCCGTAGGCTCGTTTATCTACCTTGCAATAACAAAAAAATCCAGGTAAACCATTCATGTAAATTCATGATTAACAACCAACGAAATCAAATCAGAAACGTTTCGAGTAACTTCTTATCGTGGTCCTGAAAACAGGGAATTAACCCGCATCGGTCCCAACCGGTCCGAACCCGTCCCAACCTGTTTGTACCGGTTCAAACTGGACATGCGGGCTCCTATATCTTTTGTTCGTAAGCGTATTGCCAAAGTTTGTAATTGGAAAACTATGGAAACTGTTTATCGGAAGATTATTTGTACGATTGTGGTAATGTTATGTTGTAATGAAATAATATTTTATTACAATAAAGAAAATGACCGACTTCCATTTCTCAAGCATAGCACAAAAACCACCAGAAAGATCATTATCTAATTTATATGAATTGTGGAATCTCGTTTGTAAAAAATACACATTTTTAAACACAGATTCAAGTACTTTATACAAGTTCATTGTTCACCAAGGTCATTTCATTATCATAATCGTTTTTTTTTTGTATATCTAATATACAGGGTGATTTCTTAGTGAGGGTACATATTGAAGGTTATATACGACCAGTAAAAATATTATTACCGAAGAATATGGCTTAATGCCTTAGTAATCGCAACTTAAAAATATCTAAAATTCTTGCAAAATGATGGTTTTTCGACAGCTGATGGGTGTGACGGAGGTGTGGGGTGCGCGAGATCACTAGAGGTCATTAGTCAACACTCTTTAAGCCGAAATTGTTTATGTTTGAGGTAGTTTTGTCGAATTTAGATTTAAAA
Source organism: Trilocha varians (assembly GCA_030269945.2). Taxonomy (NCBI): domain Eukaryota; kingdom Metazoa; phylum Arthropoda; class Insecta; order Lepidoptera; family Bombycidae; genus Trilocha; species Trilocha varians. The sequence goes on from AP028271.1 coordinate 1,032,239, forward strand.
AGAAAAAATAAATTGTAATTTTACCTATTTTTTGTAATATTCAGTATTAGAACAGAGTACTCATCACCCTCCTGCAATATGTACCTTCTTTAAAAAATCACCCTGTATAATATATAATTTTAAACTATGAATCTCCACGTATGACATACACATGTGTGCAAAGCGTGACATCTCAGTGATCCGTGAATGTTGTTGGTGTACGGGATTTTATGATTTTAGGGTGTGGCCCATGTGTTATATTTTAGCGATAAAGAAATAGGTTAACGAACAAACAAGATATCTATCGTCTGCTATTTATCAAGGCTTGTAAAGGACGCAAGTGGAGTAGTAAAACATATAAGACGGAGTCGCACAATATAGACGAAAAAAAACTTGAGAGGTCACGGGACATCCGGATAGAACGAAGTTCCTTTCGATTAAAATGTATCTCATAAAAATTCTTTCCTTTCGTAACGCGCGATAAGGAACGTGTTGTAAAATATTTTAATCACAGCGCCATCTAGCATTAATCATATAAAACAAAATAAGCAATTGTTTTAAAATATTTTGATCACAGCGCCATCTAGCGATAATCATCTAAAACCAAAAAAGTGTCGTAACAACTTTTTCGTTAGAATTTTTTCCGTCTCCCCCACCGGCCCCTTTTCACAACGCGCGATAAGGAACTTCGTTTACCTACTATTTTTTTCGACAGTTGTAATCTGCAACCATTTTTTGGCACGGAGGAAATCCATGGGACAGGTGAGATATGTGGCAGTTAAACCTCAATTAAACCTTCAACAGCTCTCAGAGTGCGACGACGAGTGGCACGACGCGTTACGCATTTTTGCACACACAAACACAAATTCGTAAAAAATCAGACCATTCTCGCTTTCTCTCCTACCTTGGACAGTTTTCGCTTGACTGCGACTTAGAGCGATATCTTTTGAAGTTCTACCATTTGTAAGAAAACAGCTCTCGGAGGCTGGCCGTGACGAACAGCGGTTTTTACCGCTTCTAGTTTTATACTTACATTTATCTTTTTAATGACTACCAAGTTTAGCTATTTTAAAGGTTAAAATAAAATTCATTAGACGTAATGGTTAATATTACTTTTACCACGATATTTAATTAATTGAGTTGTCTCGATATTTCAACGTTGTTGCAAACGTCATGATCACGAGAAGACTGGACACTGCAGGTCAATTTACGAGCAAACAAATCTTTCTACCCTCTTTCTCGTTCGCTTTTGGGTAGTACCACTGGAACTCGAACTCACATTACGACACACCACACTCACTGTATCTACAAGACTCTGAGCATGAACCCTTTTTTTTTTTTTTTTTTTGAACCCTTAGAATCCGTTGAAAATGCATGAAAGAATTGTTACCTCCTCCTTTTTAGAAAATCAGTAGAAAAACTCTGATTCCCCATTTCGTCGCTTTGACTGGCGTAATTGAGGTTGGGTATAGTCCACCACGCTTGCCCAATTCGGATAGAGGACTTCTCACATCAACGAAGGATTTTTAGAATCCAATTTACAGGTTTCACTTACAAAGTAGTCTAAACGTTAACTGTACATAATTTTATTACCTATCCTATTAAATAACCTCGATGGCACTCTAGATCCATTTTAAATCTCTCCACACGAGTTACAGTTACAGGTGCTTAGAATAAAGATTAACGCTCATTAAATCGTCTGGAACGATCATCAGGACTACATAGTATTGTGGCGACCAATAATAGTGTGCGAGATCCTAAATCACGTCGGGGTCACCAGTTGTAGCTACAGTGGACTTATGGCCAAAGGGAGAGCCACAGTATAAAACAAAGTCGCGTCGTGCTGTCTGTCTGCATGTCATCTTTAACTACGCTATAGATTTTGGTGCACAACATGGGAATGAGGTGCTCGTCCCGAATCGGTTCTTTTGACACATTTTTCATATAAAAAGGCTGTGTAAAACAATATTTAAAAATGATTCTTTTGCGTCGTGACGGTTTTTCTCAGGACGGAGGCGTAATTTTAGCTGGTATTCATCATCATCATCATCATCAGCCTATAAACGTCCACTGCTGGACATAGGCCTCCTCCAAACCTCGCCACATAAACCGATCCTGCGCCATCTGCATCCAGTGACCTCCCGCGATCTTGACCAGGTCTTCGGTCCATCTTGTAGGAGGTCTACCAACGTTGCGCTTTTCGTCACTGCAGAACTTTTCGACCTCATCGGCCATCCGTTCTTCGCACAATGTGTCCTGCCCAATGCCACTTCAAAGATGCCATTCTTTGGGCTTTGTCGGTTACTTTAGTCCTTCTGCGGATCTTCTTATTTCTGATTTGATCACGCAGAGAAACACCCAGTATAGCCCTTTCCATTGCTCTTTGAGTGACTCTGAGTCGTCTAATAAGTGGTAATATTTATTTTTTGACTCACGTTCAAAATCTATGTCGTGTCCACATCAACTTTGAATATAAATGAAGTTGATTCAAGAGGAAGGTCTATGTGTATTATACATGTATGATGTAGTAGAGAAACAATAATAATTTAAGAGGTTTTTGATGTGATGTCGACATGCAAGTTGACAAAGTTGCACAGGTCAGCTAGTGAACAATATAGCGACTGCATGTTCTGAAAATTTTATTATCTACACATGTTTTCCGAGAACTTCTCTTCACGAGCTACACGCTCGGTCTAGTGAGCACCCGCCCCGAAACCTTCAACTATTATACTTTTGCAACCTTATCCCATTGAAATGTGGTCGGCATAATCTGTTTTATCTCTCCATTCATTCCTATTCTGGCATAAGTCCTCTGTCAAGCCGAAAATTTTCATATCCTCTTTCACACAATCCAACCATCTCTTCTTAGGCCTTCCTCTCGAGCGACGGGAAAGAGTGCCGAGCGCGTAACGTATCGCGCCGTCCCTCCAAACCCCGTGCTGGGTTCTGAGGCCAGAACCCAGCCGGGGTTCGGACGCTGAGTGTGAGCGGTTGGAGGTTTTAGTGCGGTTCAACTCCCACATACCGGGATCCGGTGATTTCCTAAAACTGAAAAAAAAAGGCTTTCTTCTTCTCTTACATCCATCCACTTTCAAATCTAATCTATTATCTACACTAATAATATAAAGAGAAAAGATTTGTATTTTTGTATGTAACGAAAAACCTTAAAAGTACTCAATCGATTTTAATAATTCTTTTACCGTTCGAAAGTAACTAATCCACAAGTAAAATAGACTTTTTTTTTTTTTTAAAAAAAAAGGTATCCGTATGAAAATATTGAATTTGTAACAGAAGGTGTAAACTCGAAAACCTATTTTAATAACCGCTTTTATGTTCGTGAAAAATATTAAATCGTCTGTGTGTGCTGTTTGAAGTGTTTAAACCCTTTTGTGACGCAGACAAACTTGCACGAGTTCTCTAGTTTTATTATATTTTTAGAGAAAAAAACTTAGAAAAGTATATCATTCAAGTGGCTCTCCTGAAAAATTGCTTGTCATTTACCCCGTCGAGGCATAGTCCACCACGCTTGCCCAGTGCGGATTGGGGACTTCACTTATCTTCAAAGGATTTTTAGAACCCTTTTCCGACATGCAGGTTTCCTCACGATGTTTTCCTTCACCGTTTTTAGTCAGTGGTGTTTTGAAAAATTGCACATAAATCTTTTTTACATTTAGATTTAGAGGTACAAGCCGGCCGGATTTGAACCCTCGACCTCCCGTTCGAAAGGACGCGCTTCGACCACTCGGCCACCACGACTTATGATATCATGTCCGGCAAACTTTATATCTGTACTCAGAATAACGTTCAACGATTTGGAAGCTCTCCAATGATTATTAATTAAATTGATTTAACGCTTGGTTCCTCGATGACAGTCGTATTTTATTGTTTTTTAGACGTCTCACTGCTTTTAGAACCGTTGGGTTTGGAGAATCTGTATCTGTACCAACCCATTACTGCCCACTGTTAGGCTCAGGACTCCTCAGAAGAGGGAGAATAAAACCTTATAAATTTCTTTAAACACTCGCGGTTATCTACATCACTTACACTATTACTAAACGGGTTCTTACAACGATTATTTTTAATTGAGCGATCCCGATATTTCAGCACTGTTGCAAGCGCCATGATCACGGGAAGACTGAGTAACTGCTGGTAGGTCATTTGAGAAGGTAGCCGATCAGTGTGGTGTGTCGAAATGTGAGTTCAAGTTCCAGTGGTACCGGCAAACGAACGAGAAAGAGGGTAGACAGATTTGTCTGCTCTTAAATGACCTACCCGCAATATCGGGATTGCTCATTTAAAAATAATCGTGGTAAGAACCCGTTTAGTAGTAGTGTTAGTGAATAAAACCTAGTTCGCACTTGGCTAGTTTTTCAGTCGAGTAGTAATGAAATGAAATGAAATGAAATACTTTTTGAAATGAAATACTTTATTTTCAACATCGATGACGTACTCATTCTTGTTGAAGTCAAAATTTAAAAGCTACCACCAGTTCGGACACAAAAAATAATAATTGTAGCCACCGTCCTGAGAAGAACTGGCAAGAAACTCAGAGGGCATGTAATTTTTGTAATATGAGCAAATTTTTTTTTTATATTTTAACAGTATTATACAATTTTACCTTAAATATACAAAAAAAAATCGATTATGATAATGAAATGACATTGGCGAGCAACTCATTCCCACTTTGTGCAATCGTCCAGGTAATAGTATTTTAGTCTACTAAATTACACGCAACTCGATTAGTTTATCATTAAAATCGGATTATCCAGGTATCTTGTCAACTCACTAAATTTACTTAATCTTCAACCTTTTCGGTATAAAGTTGTAGAATGTTTTAACAAATTGCAACAAAGACGCAGGTGTTCACAAAATTAATGACACGCCCGGGTGCCTTCAAAAGCAGCTACGATTAAAATATTACACCTTCTACTCGGTTATTTCAGGTTAATAACATTGTTGGAGATACTCACTCAAAAGCTTAAGGCTGCGTTTCCACCAGAGATGTGCGAGGATGCATAGCGAGGGATGTGTTTGTAAAGAACCAATAGGATCGCTTCATTTACCTTGCCGCGGTCAGCACAGCTCTGGTGGAAACGGCTCAGCGGAGCTAGATTTTTGCGCATACAAAACAAGCGCGGGATGTGTACGAGGGAAGTGTGCGAGGAATGTGTGTTGAGAAAGATGTGTTGCGAGGTTTGCGCATACTGTACCAGCCATTTATGTGTACTGTACACATAAATGCGCATTTTCACAGCTCCGCTACACATCCTCGTAGGCACATTATCATCGCACAGCTTTGGTGGAAACACCCACACATTTTCACAGCACAGCTAGACATCCTCGCACGACACATTTCCATCGCACATCTCTGGTGGAAACGCAGCCTAACTGTTAGTAAATGAATTTACATATCGCACCCTCAATACGACACTGTCACTTTTGTAAAAAATGCAAAAATGAGTTAAATATCTAAAAATGATCCTAAAGCCCCTTTTACTTGGTGAGATAACATTACTTTTGTAGTACGCATAGTTTCCGTATGAGGATGTGAGTGTCATTGCGGTTTTGGTGCAAATCACGCATCGCTGAGAGTTTTAAATGCTTCTCCTGAAAAACTACAATTTGCAAAAGTGACAGTGTCGCACCGAGGGTGCGCTATAATACTTTATTTTAAAGAAAACCCATAGAATTATTACATCTGGAATCAACATCATGAACAATAGAATGAAGCTAATTTAAAGTGCACCGATCACGCGTAACAACCTCAATACGGAAATCCACATTTACATTTACCTTCTACCATAAATACTGTCTCGACAAGAATATATAAAATAGAGTCATAACTCTAATAGTCCGCAGCGGTCCAGGTAAACATTTCTACCCTGAATAATTCATATGATGCGCTGGAGTCTGCAACATGCAAATGTTCGATGTTGTAGCACTTTCTTGACGTGTGGCCCAAAGTATGAGAGATGACGATTTAATTATATATGTTACCGGAAATGTATGAAATCAAAGAATTGTATATAAATCATAGGAAATGTATACAGTTCAGATACTATTTAGGAAATGTATAAAATATTGTTTGAAAACTATTTAATGCATAGATTTTCTAGGAAATGTATAAATTTCCTCGGGATTGTATACAGGGTGATTTCCTAGTGAGGGTACATATTGAAGGTCATGGTAGCTGATGGTTATATACGACCAGTAAAAATATTATTACCAAAGAATATGGCTTAATGCCTTAGTAATCACAACTTAAAAATATCTAAAATTCTTGCAAAATGATGGTTTTTCGACAGCTGATGGGTGTGGCGGAGGTGTGGGGTGCGCGAGATCACTAGAGGTCGTTAGTCAACACTCTTTTAGCCGAAATTATTTATGTTTGAGGTAGTTTTGTCGAATTTAGATTAAAAAAAAAATTATATTTTACCTATTTTTTGTAATATTCCGTATTAGAACAGAGTACTCATCACCCTCCTGCAATATGTACCCTCTCTAAAAAATCACCCTGTATAACGGCGTAAAAAGTGTGTTGAGGTGTAATGTAGTTGTAAATAGTCGATCTTCATTTGGTTTGTCAGAAATGACGTCACAATATCCACTTGAACACATGATGACCCATACTTTTGAATAAAAACTTCAAAATATCTAGTTTTAACAGTTTATTACTTTTACATCAAGAGGCACGAATGAATAACAACAGCGGCCAACGCCTGTATTTATAGCAAGTCTCCACTTCCAAATACCCGCACTGTGAATAGGTTGGCTTCCCTTGTTATCACCCCGTCATATATAATTTCAATATCGTATTAGGAAATGTATAAAGTACATATAACAGACTTGTTTATTGTTTACCAATTGATAATGTGAGTAAGCGTACACTTATTAAAAGCGATGGTTTGTTTATCAGCATACTAAACGAACCTAACCTTAATTGTCACGGGAATAGTTTTACTTTATATTAAAGTCCATTTTTTTATTGCAAAATAAACGCACCTACGACCCACCCGATAGTAAGCGATCACCGTCGCTCATGAGCCTCTGCAATGCCAGGGCAAAGAGGGGTCGTTAAATATCACCTACCTATACAAGACTTTTCTTAAACCTCGTTCAAAGAGGGACATGTCATAGCACTCCGGATTTCCAAGGAAATTGATAAACTGACTTTTCTTGTTGTTGACCACTGTCCCCGCGTACATTTACATTTCCTATTGCTTTTTACCAAATGTAAAAATATCATAGGAATTGTGTATAATATAATTTATTTCACACATTTCCGTGCGATTTTAGGAATTACATACATTTCCTAGGAATTGTATACAATGACGGATTACATACATTTCCGTTAATAAATATGTTAGTACAGTGATTACAATTAATTTGTAATTAATCGCTACCGCTCATGCCCTGTACCCCGCGTATTCTCGTAAAATAAGTACCGTGTTTTATTTACACTCGAGGTTCGTCTACAGTCGAGATGTTTTGTAAAATTTATGTACAACATTAATTTCTGAAAGTCTTCACGGATGGAGTGGATCTTCAAACTTTGAAGCGCCTGTGTGAAGTCTTTACATCTATAGGTTCTAGGCATTCCTTTTTAATTTTGTGATTCGTAGAGATCTTTTGTTTATTGAATACTAGCTGCTAGGTGCAACGTCGTCTGCGTCACATTAGGATAGTTCCGATTGTACAAGTCAAGCGGCAAGACATTTGATGGCAATAGTTGTGAAACAAAAATGTAATCTTATACCTACTTTTCCATTTTATTGCAATTCATTTTTTTCGTCCTCTTGGACCAATTTCCATCACTCATCAACTAAATTACCTTTCAAACATGAATAAATATAATCAAAATCGGTTTATCCGTCAGGGAAGTTGGTAGTTTATAAGCACACAGACTCTTCAAACACATATCGCTCCTCCCACTGAATAAGGCTGTGATGTGCTATATATTGCTAACCTTTTTTTATAGCAATTTCGTCCTTTAGGCACAGTAGTACACCTTGTAAGTTTTTTCACATTTTTTCATAACTATTTAAGAAACTATGAGTATTTCATTATAAATGTATATTCGGTTACATGTTAAAATCCTTGTTTCAAGTATAATTTTGCTAGTACTTATTACGTATAGCACATTACATATTATTCAAGTAAATTCCTCATTGAATAATAAACTAAAAATCATCATTAAGGAAATTTAATACCTAAAATTATACGCTTCAATAGTACAAGTAATTTGAAATGCCAATAGCAAGGAAATATATACCTTATTTACTTTCATTTGAATACGAAATGCATCGCTAGTGTACCGTGAAATTCATCAGCTTAAGCTCTTTGAGTTCACTTCATTAGTTGCGAGCGTAATGCAACACGGAATGAGGTTCTATAGTATGAAATTCACAGGATTATTATTATAAAGGTCAATTAGTAGTTTCGAAGAGATTGTTTGCAGAAATTAAGAAAGAAAGAGAGAGTAATAATACTTTCTCATAATTTATTTTAAAGAAACCTTTTTACTTTATATGGCCCACCCCGGCCATATAAGTTTGCATTTTCCAAAAGTTCGACAGTCATGTTGGCTGTGCGGCATGTTGCGCCATCCTGTTGAAACCAAATGTCGTCGATGTCATACTCTTCAACTTTTGGAAAGAAAAATTCGTTGAGCATGGCACCGGGCACGGTAATGTGACGGTAACGCTCGCCATTGACCGTAACGGCGGCTCCTTGCTCATTTTCGAATGATGCCGCCGGACCAAAACCCACACCAAACCGTATCTCTTTGTGGGTGCATTGGCTTCTCAATGGTGACGTGTGGATTTTCCGACCCCCAGATGCGACAATTTTGCTTATTGACATAGCCTCCGAGGTGAAAATGGGCTTCATCTGAAAAGACGATTTTTCGGTAAAAATGCTCATCTTCGGCCAAACGATCTTCTGCCCATTGGGCGAACCGAAAACGTCCCATTTCGTAAATGTCAAACCTTTAACTAAATTATGAACACAAATTGAATGATATTTGAGCTGTCATTCTCTAAATAAAGAGTAGTTCAAAATGCAAACGTTAGATTGCCCACCCTATACAAGCTTTTAAGATCCTGAATATCATGTATCAGTAGAGTGCTAGCTAATACAAACAAAACGTGTCCAAACACGACGGGTCTATCTTGTTTAGCACAAGAGTGCCTTCCGAATCCATCATCATGTTCTGGTGGATTCGGCATATACAGAGTGGATCTGTCACTTTGGACAATCTAACGTGGGTTGAATGACCTGTTGAAAAAAAATTTAGAACCACTTTTATTTTAGGAATTGGCTATTTTTTCTTATCGTAGAATGGAAGTCCGCAACGATTCAAACGTCTTCCTTACAATATCAGAAGAAAAAGTTTAACCCATCTAAAAAAATAAAAATGGTGCTTTGTTGTATTTCGACAGGTCATAAGTACACTCCACGTCAGATAGTCCAAAGTTACAGATCCACCCTGTATAATATTCAAGAGTTTAAAACTTGTGCTCGAAAAGTTGTCTTTAAAATAATATTATCATTCAAAGCTAGATAAGGGACTTTGTTTTATACTTGACACCGCGCAGAGCAGGGCTGTTCGTATCGTTGACGATCCCAGGCTCACGGACCACCTGGAACCTTTGGGCTTGCGAAGAGACTTCGGGTCTCTTTGCATATTGTACCGGCTGTTCCACGGGGAGTGTTCGGAGGAATTGTTCCAGATGATACCAACATCTCCCTTCTATCATCGTACCACCCGTCGTCGAGGTGGAGTTCATCCATATTATTTGGAACCACCGTCCATCCACGGTCCGTTTCAAGAATACATTTTTGCCACGCACCATCCGGCTATGGAATGGGCTCCGCTCTTCGGTGTTTCCCGAGCGCTATGACTTGTCCTTCTTCTAACGAGGCTTGAAGACAGTCCTTAAGGGTAGGCCGTAGGCAGCGGCCCCGCAATGTCTTCTGGCAATGCAGAGGTCCATGAGCGACGGTAACCGCTTACCATCAGATGTGCCGTTAGCTCGTCTGCCTGCGTGGCAATAAAAAAAAAACTACGTATTTATTCAATAAGAACTTTATACTTCAGCAGTTGATATAATTAGATCAAAGTTAATTTGTAATTCAAACTGTTCTAGTTTCTTTGAAACGTTCAATTGTACTGAAAACCTTTTGTGTTTCAAGCGGAGCATTTGCTTTTGATTTATTTAACTTTATATTCAAAGACTGTACATTTATTATTCTTTTGTAGATTTTGTGAGATGTTTTTGACGATTCATTACTGAAGTTCATTAGTAACCACTTATTATCAGGTGGGATGCTCGTTTGCTAACATGCAAAAAATACAAAAAAAAATAAAAAAATTTGAGAGGTGTCAAGGGACACCCGGATGGAACGAAGTTCCTTTCGATTAATCAGTGAGGGAATTGTAATAAAATTTTATTTTTTTAAGTTATAATAATTAGTTAGTTTAAAACGTCTGTCTCTCTTCCTCTCTCTTATAGAAAGCATTAATCATATAAAACAAAATAAGGATTTGTTGTAAAAGATTTTATTCACAGCGCCATCTACCGATAATCATCTAAAACAAAAAAAGTGTCGTGACAACTTTTTCAACTGGTAGGCCAACAGTCAAACGGTGTTTCACATAGTCTTAATGACGGCCAATGCATACAAAACCCCCGTTTACATGTTGGCTGTCATCGTGATTTGTTTTTTACGTGTGTTGGACGTTGGCGAGCAAATTTGTAAACACAGTAACTTAATGAATCAATAAATATTATGACAGAAGATGGAAAATGAAGTCTGTAAGTAGGCACTGCATTGCAACAAGGAACATAGAATACGATGTTTTTTTAATACAAGCCTTAAAGATCTTGAATATCATGTAGCAGTAGAGTGCTATTACAAGTAGATTTACTTGAGCCCAAAAACGTAGGGTCTATCTTTTTTAGCACAAGATTTCCACCTTCATCCTTCGATCAGCGCCATTTTCACATGCTATAAAATTAGTTTCTCAAGCTCTGAGTAATAAAATAAAGCGTATGTAGTGATGTTACTAAAATATTGTTAACAACTTCGTCTGCGTTATAAAGGGGTTCAAAAATTGTAGCCTATGTGTTATTCTGATGTATAAGCTATATTGTGGTAAAGTTTCGTTCAAATCAGTATTTTTTACGTGAAAGAGTAACAAACATACATCCATACATCCATACATCCATACATCCATACATCCATACATCCATACATCCATACATCCATACATCCATACATCCATACATCCATACATCCATACATACAAACTTTCGCCTTTATAATATTATTATGATTATACAAATTAATTTTGATCGAAAAAAACATGTTCCAAAAAAAGTTTGTTTGTGTAAAAATTTGTGAACCGATTTTGATGATTTCATTTTCTGACCGATGAAGTAGTTTATGAATTATGTGGCAATACTATAATATGCTATGGAAAAAGTTGTCTTCTTTCTTTCTTTCTTGCTATGGAGCCGATCTGACGATGGATTCTGAAGGTGGTTTGAACTCGGAAGAAGGTCTAAAATTACTTTTGAAATCAGATTGAAGCGTCTTTTTGTCATATTATTGCATTGTCACGCAATTTAACATCTGCATGAAAAATGTCAGCTCAATCGGAAACCGGGAAGTTTGTCAAATTTAACTTGCAAGATTACATAGTTACATCCAGTGTAAGTTAATATATAAATTGTAAAATTGCAAACCATTTGATTCAACTTGAAATCACTCGTAAATCTAAACCTAAATTCATTCTCAATTTAAATTAACAAGGTAATACCTCCTCGTATTTAATTCAAAGTACATTTTTCTTATTTGAGAACGTTTGCAAAGAAATACGAAAAACAAGTTGAGCACGTGCGTTGGACGGGTTCGTTGGGGCCACAAAAACAGGTGTGAATTATTTTTATAAGCTTTATATTAACTTGCACTGGATGTAACCATGTAAGTTCAGGTGGAATGTTGGAAGTTAAAGGCAAACCGATTGGGCTTCATAAGCGACGGTAACCACTTATAATCAGGTGTCCCGTTGGTTCGTCTGCTTACATGGCAATAAAAAAAGCTGACATTTTGCACGCAGATGTATATCACGTGACAATGCAGTAATATGACAAAATGGCGCTGATCTGATAATGGATTCGAAAGGTGTTTATAGGAACTCCTGTAATAAATAAGATAGACCTGTCGTATTTGGGTTCATTTTACTTATCTTGACGAACACTGTACTGTTAATATAATAATATAAGCCGGACAAAGTAGTTACAAAAATTTTAAATGAGTGACTATGACGAGTCGTTGACACCGACAACTTCGTCTGTTTGCCCAGCTTTGGCAAAGGCCTCCATCTCTTTCCACTCTGCTCGGTTTAGCGCTCTCCTAGTCCATGTCTTTCCTGCTATTGCCTTTATATCGTCTTCCCATCTTCGAAACTGTCTGCCTGGTTTTCTCTTTCTATTTCTAGGATACCAAAACACTAGGTTTTTGTTCCATTCTTCGAAGCCTCTTATTGTATGACCTTTTTTTTGCCTAAAAATGCTATCTCATCTGAACTGAGATCCTGGGGGTTCCAACAGAGCAAGCAGCACTGGCATAACTCCCCAGGAAAGAAACATGCTAAAGCTCTTACGGAGAGCTACAATGCTCGGTTTACCCGGGAAGCCCTCTCTCTGGAACGCAATCAGTTAAGGATTCTCATCAGGACCTTAACTGGACACTGCAAGCTGAACAGGCACATGTGGAGGCTTGGTCTTGTGGTGGACCCTATCTGCAGACTATGTGAAGAGGAGGAGGAAACCCCTCTTCACTTGCTCTGCGACTGCCCTGCTGTTAACAGCATTAGATCCCATATCTTCGGGGGACATATTTTGTTCCCTGAAGATATTAGGGACATCTCTCCCAGGAAAATAGTCCAGTTCATGCTGGACCTGAGTCTTGGCGCAGATTTGTAACACAGGGGGATGATTACAATAGATCCGTAAGGGTCGCAGTGACCTGATGGGCTACCTGTGCCCATCGCCCCCCCCTCTCTTAATAATAATATTGTATGACCTGTCCACTGTCACTTAAATTTCCGAATTCTGGTTGTCTCTAGTGAATAGAAGACATCAATGAAAATTTCTACCCACGTACGATAACGAAAACAAGATAATAGCCAAGAAATACTCATATACTTTGATATTATATGCCACATAAAAACATTTATAACAAATCATACTGTTTGTCAAAATACATATTTTTATTTAAAAAAAAAGATGTTACTTTTTATGATTTTTTAGTGTGATGGTAATGTAATATAAGTTTGAATTTACAGGCTTTATATTAACTTGCACTGGATGTAACTATGTACGTTCGAGTGGAATCTTGCAAGATAAATTTGACAAACTTACTGGTTTCCGATTGAGCTAACATTTTGCACGCAGATGTATATCGCGTGATAATGCAATAATATTCTGACAAAATGGCGCTGATCTGATGATATATTCGGAAGGTGGTTATAGGAACTCCTGTACTAAATAAGATAGACCTGTTGTGTTTGGACTCATTTTACTTGTCTTGACGAACACTGTACTGATACATGATATTTAGGATCTTAAAAACTTGTATTCATTTATCAATACATATAAAAGCGCACGAGCGCTTTTATCAAAATCCATGTTGCTTATGACGTGGGTAGTCCAATAAAGATGATTTGAATGAAACGGATGGCCTTCAAAACTTAAACCATTTACTTCGAAATAACTTTACAGTTGAATAATCTTTTACAAACAATATTCTAATTAACGTTAATTAGTTTAAAATAATCAAAGATTGAGGCGACAGATAGCGATTCGTCGACCGAGTGGTGCGCCGGCGACCGCTCTCCAATAAGTCAGTTTAAAAGATGGCCGCCCCGCTACCACAGACTCAACGCTCCGCTAGAGTGACTATAACAACTGTCACTCTTGTCAATGTCATTTTTCATACGCGCCTATAAAGTTTTCTTTAAAATAAATTATTTATGCATAATTTATGTGAAACTTTTTAAATGTACGGAACTCGTTTGGAACCACTTGGAATGCACTTTATTGAGAGGAGCATCAGTGGAACTTGTAAGTTTGCTAAAAAGTTTTTTTGTAAAATTATTCTGTGCAGAAATCTAAAAATTTTAAAAATTATTTCTTTGATTTTTCTTTTTTAGTAACTAGAAGACTAGAAGTTTTTCTACTAGGTATTCCTTACACAAAAAACTTGAGAGGTGTCATGGGACACCCGAATAGAACGAAGTTCCTTCCGATTAAAAGATATCTTATTTTTTTTCCTAACGTAACGCGCGTTAAGGAACGTGTTTTAAAAGATTTTGATAACAGCACCATCTAGCGATAATCATCTAAAACAAAAAAGTGGTGTGACAACTTTTCGTAAGATTTTTTTCCGTCTAGCCCCTTTCACAACGCGCGATAAGGAACTTCGTTCCAAAAATCAGTCGTTTGCATTCTCGTTAAAAAATATGATGGCACGATATTTGACCAAGCGTACGATACAATTGATTGTAATTAATTCCTGCCACTCATAAACTAAAACTTATTTTTCTACGTTTCAACGATACAACTATTGTTTTAACTTAGAAAAAAAACCTATTTGTTTAATGTCGTCATAACAAGCCATAAAAACAATTACACATAATTTTCGTATATAATTTATAGAACAACATATTATTACTAAAGAATGCACAAAACTTAGCTAAACGGCGACATTTCTAATATTTTTATTACGAAATCAACGTGGTTTTGGTACGGAGCCAAAATATTGTTTAAAATTAAATATATACCTAATTTTTGTCTCACATTTTGTCATTTCAACAGTTCCAGTGGATTACGAAGTTTTTATATGATTAAACGGTCTGTTTTTCTAAATATATGTGATATAATATATGCTACGATATATTTAATAGTTTGTTTGTTTCCGGTAATATATTTTAGGGTTGTTGAGTTTTTGCAAGGAAATGACGAGACTTAGTGTTCGTTTTGTAGTTGACGTCAATATGGTGAACATGCTACACGAGATTTCTCTACAAGAGAGAGAGAGAAACGTCAAAAACATACCATTGTAGAATAGTACGAATATGGCTAAAAGGAATAGAATATCGACTCCCACATACCCCACCTGCAGGGCGTGTGGAAGACCAGAGATTACCTCCTCACAAATAAAAAAAACAGAAATTGCTAGTGTGGCCACTATCCTTATGGCCATAGGGAGATCTCCGACCGGACGAGATAGTGTATGCCCGGTCAGGCTGAAGCCCTGGGTAGTAGATTTCAGATGTCGTATATATGCGAAGATTCTTGCAAATGTCGTAACCGCGATTCAGGATCTCGCGCGCTATTATTCGTCGCTACACTAGTATAGAACAGAACAAAATTTAGTTATTTATTATTAGTCTTAAAGAGTACTGCATAGTTGAAAACAATGTTAATCTTAATCGACTGAGAATCCAAATTTAATTTTACACTTAAATTACATATCTGAGCGTAAATAGTGTGTTGAGATGTAATGACGTTGTGAACAGTCGATCTTCGTTTTGTTTTGTCAGGAATGACGTCACAATGTCCACTTGAACACTTGATGATCAACACTTTTGAATAAAAACTTCAAAATAACGAGTTTTAACAGTTTATTACTTTGACATCAAGAGGTCCGTTCGCCTCGACATAGCAGCGGCCAGCGCCTGTATTTATAGCAAGTCTACACTTCCAACTACCCGCACGGTGAATAGGTTGGTTTCCCTTGTTATCACCCCGTCATATCTAATTTTCAAAACGATTTATCTCTACGTTACACAACACGTGAGGGCAATAACTTCAATAGTTCACTTATTTTTTATTTTAGTTGTGTTAAGATGATGCCATTTTTCGCTCTATCTATCTATCTATCTATGAATGTATCTATGATCGAAGATATAAACGCTTATTTAGTGGCCCAAAGCAATGGAACCAACACAATTCCATTGTAAGACAGTTTCAATTTAAAAACTGTGCAATAATCGAGAGCTTTTGTGTCGGGAAATTAAGGAAATAAAACTATGCAGAAACGTAATTATATATTTTTTAGCTTTATATTAATACAAGGTGACCCGCGCAACTTCGTCTGCGTTACAAAGGGGTTAAAAAATTGTAGCCTATGTGTTATTCTGATGTATAAGCTATATTGTGGTATAGTTTCATTCAAATCCATTCAGTAGTTTTTACGTGAAAGAGTAACAAATATACATCCATACATCCATACTTACAAACTTTCGCCTTTATTATATTATTATGATTATGATGTAATTTAATATTAACTTGCACTGGATGTAACTATGTACATAAGTTCGGGTGGAATCTTGTAAGTTGAATTTGACAAACTTCCCGGTTTCCGATTGAGCTGACATTTTGCACGCAGATGTATATCGCGTGACAATGCAATAATATGATACAATGAAACTGATGGATTCGGAAGGTGGTCATAGGAACTCTTGTGCTAAACAAGATAGACTGTAATAAATTTCTTTAAACACTCGCGGTTATCCACATCACTTACACTATTACTAAACGGGTTCTTACCACGATTATTTTTAATTGAGCGGTCCCGATATTTCAGCACTGTTTCAAGCGCCATGATCTCGGGAAGACTGAGGAACTGCGGGTAGGTCATTTAGTGATCATGGCACTCAATTAAAACTAATCGTGGTAAGAACCCGTTTAGTAATAGTGTAAGTGAAGATAGACTGTTTGGGCTTGTTTTACTTACTAGCACTTTACCGCTACATGATATCCAGGATCGTAAAAGCTTGTATTTAAAAAGTTTTCTTTAACACGTTGCAACACGAGGTGTTATCGGCCCGAACCATGACCAGGCGTTAGGGCGACACGCGGTCTATTAGACCCCACCTTCTTTAATAAAGTTTTACTCTTCGCACTGCAGGATAGTTGCAGGAAGGATCATTTAGGCCTCGTTTAGGAGCGAACGTGTCAGTTATTTGATACTAGTGAGCCCGTGCAACTTCGTCTGCGTCTTCAATAAAAAAAATGTCGATGCCAAATTTCATCAAAATCGATTGAGAGGTTTAAACGGAAAAGCGTAACAGACAGACAGACAGAGCTACTTTCGCATCCGTAGTACTAATCCCTTTTTGGAACGAAGTTCCTTATCGCGCGTTATCGAAAGGGGGCTAGAAATTCGGAAATTCCTATGAAAAAGTTGTCGCGACATTTTTTTTTGTTTTAGATGATTATCACTAGATGGCGCTGTGATTAAAATCTTTTAAAACAATTCCATATTTTGTTTTATATGATTAATTCTAGATGGCGCTGTGATCAAAATATTTTATAAAACAATTCCTTGTTTTGTTTTAAATGATTAATGCTAGATGGCGCTGTGATCAAAATATTTTATTTAAGTTAAAAAAAAATCATATATTACAATTCCCTCACTTCAGGAACTTCGTTTCATCCGGGTGTCCCTTGACACCACTCAAGTTTTTTAATATTAGTAGGGATGCACTAATACTGATAGTACAATATTTTCCAGGAAATTTGTAAATATTTCTCCAGGTTATGTCATCAGTTTGGGTCGGAAACAAAATGGCGGTCATCTGTCATGTTCGTTGTATTACAATTTCGTCACGTAGACCATTCGATCAGGCCCGTCCTATTCATTTCGCAAATTGATATCGATATTTCATAAGTAAACATGAATTTTTAGTGTCTTTTAGTATTCTTATAAAAATGTTCGGCTTCCATTTTTCAAGGATAGTACAAAAATTCCCTTACTAGATCTTTTTAAAATTTATACGAGACTAGATGACCCGCGCAACTTCGTCTGCGTTACAAAGGGGTTCAAATTGTAGCCTATATAGGCACGCGCCGCCCGGCGCAAACAACTACGACCCTGCATTTTAAATTTGTAATATCTTCGGTAATATTTACTTAAATTACATGCTGTAAAAAGCATATTGATCTATAATAAATGCAAAATTTATTTAAGGTACTTAATTGGATAAGGATTAATGCTGTATTGTTTAAAATGACTTCGTAAATAACCATTTTTTAGTAAAGAATAAAAATGGTTATGCTGGGTTATCCCTTAGAGATAGACATATACCATCGCGGACTTTTTTGTTGAACTTTTTAAGGTGAACAATACTGTAGTACATTATTTTGGTCTATCTCGTAGGGTTCAGCCAGCGTTTGCAATATAAGCGCAAAAAAACGTGCTTATTTACGACATCACAATAGAAACCTTTAAATTTATCAGTGTTTCTCTACTATATTATGCATTTATTATACATACAAACCTTCCTTAAGAATCACTCTATCTATTAAAAAAAACCGCATCAAAATCCGTTGCGTAGTTTTAAAGATCTAAGCATACATACAGACATACAGCGAAAGCGACTTTGTTTTATACTATGTATTGATGATGTCAAAAGTATATTTTTTGTTGCCATGTAGGCAGACGAGCCAACGGGCCACCTGATCGTAAGTGGTTACCGTCGCTCATGGACCTCTGCAATATCAGGGGACACTGAGGGGTCGCTACCTACGAGCTAACTTTAAGGACCCTCCTCAAGCCTCGTTTAAAGAAGGACACGTCATAGCGCTCAGGGAATATCATAGAGGGTAGCTCATTCCATAGCCGGATGGTGCGTGGCAAAAAAGTCTGCTTTGAAATAAAAAAAACAATCAAAATCGGTTTTTCCAAAAATTTAATACACACAGTAAATCTAGATACTATTATGTTTTTAAAATTACGCTACGAATTTATAATACATTTACCTAGCATCTCTTCACTGCGGGTCGTCAGACCTGTAAACAAAGAAATAAATCAACTTAAACATTACAATATTGTACGAAGTATTAAAATTTAAAAATAAATATCATTTAATACTCACATAAAGAGCACGAAAAAGAGTCATCGAAATCGGTACATCCATACTGACAACATGTCATGAAATATTACATCGAAAAAAATATTTTAAATATCCAAAAATACTTGTTTGATACTGACAAAAAATAATGGGTCTCCACAACGTCCATCACCTTTTATATGGAAAAAGAATCGGGTGTTTTTTTAAAGAAGGTACATATTGCAGCAGGGTGATGAGTACTCTGTTCTAATACGGAATATTACAAAAAATAGGTTTTTTTTTTTTTTTTTAATCTAAATTCCACAAAACTACTTCAAACATAAACAATTTCGGCTTAAAGAGTGTTGACTAACGACCTCTAGTGATCTCGCGCACCCCACACCTCCGCCACACCCATCAGCTGTCGAAAAACCATCATTTTGCAAGAATTTTAGATATTTTTAAGTTGCGATTACTAAGGCATTAAGCCATATTCTTTGTTAATAATATTTTTACTGGTCGTATATAACCATCAGCTACCTTGACCTTCAATATGTACCCTCACTAAGAAATCACCCTGTATAACTAAACAGTCAACTTGACAACCTCCCCTTTTTGGAAAGTCAGTTAGCAACTAAAATATTCTCCCAGAAATTCTATTACAAGTATATTAAATTGTACAAGCCATAATAAAGATAAACAAAATGATGTACCAACTTGATTGCATCAGAAACAGCTAATAAAAACAAATGTACTATGTGTGATGAAAATCTACATACCATTTCAGCCCTTATTCCATAAACCATAAAGGCGATATTCTTATCAAATATCTTTGTCGCATACGACCTATCAACCACTTATGAGACGAAAATACAAAAATAAAATAAAATTTCATTTGTAATCATAAGTTGATAGAATATGTCTGCCTTTTTCCAAGCGATTGTCGTCTTTATTACAATGTTGTTAGAGTTGATTTTTCTGTGTAGTATTATGTGACATACGGCTTTGTAGAACGGTGGATTCTGGGGAGCTATGTTGAATGCTTATGAGGTGATATGAAAAAGATTGTTTTATAGTGATTTTAATAAAGTTTTTTTACTGACTTGAGAGGCTGTTTTATGGACCGATTTTGATGTTGCTTTTTTTACAAGCTTTACATTAACTTGCGCTTGCACTATATGTAAGTTCGGGTGGAATCTTGCAAGCTAAATTTGACAAACTTCCCGGTTTCTGATTCAACTGTAATTTTGCACGCAGGTGTATATCGCGTGACAATGCAATAACATAATCTGATGGATTCGGAAGGCGGCGATAAGAATACATTTTCTAAAGAAGATAGACCCGTCGTATTTGGTTTTCTATAATACTTTCATGCATTTTCAACGGGTTCTTACCACGATATTTAATTAATTGAGTTGTCTCGATATTTCGTTGTTGTTGCAAACGTCATGATCACGAAAAGACTGGATACTGCGGGTCGATTTAAGATCAAACAAATCTATCTACCCTTTCTCGTTCACTTTTGTGTAGTACCACTGGAACTCGAACTCACATCACGACACACCTCACTCACTGTATCTAAAAGACTCTCAGAACATGAACCCGCGAGTGACTGTTGTGTTTAGTAGCACTGGATTCGTTTTACTTGTATTAGCTAGCACTTTAAGATGATATCCAGGATCTTAAAAATTTGTATTTAAAAACATTTCTTTAAAATAAATTATTATTAAACAAAATAATCTAAAAGAAACTTCCGGTGACCTTAAATAAATCACAAGATTTAAGTTCAACAAAAAACAGACGATCGAATTGACCGTATGTCTCCTTGGGTCCATCCATTCATATCAGAGGGACGATAAGTCCCAGAAAATCCTGGGATTCCGGGTTAAATCCCGGAAAAACTTGGGAAACAGTATTGTTAGCGTTTACACTAAACTTCTCTCCTAAAATTGTTTGCTTTAAGAACTCGAATTGAAGAGATCATTCTTGAATAAGTAGAGTTTTTTTTATTGTAAGAATTTGCCTACACGTCTTTTAACGAGCAGATCTTCGCAACTTCGTCTCCGTGGGAAGAATAACCGTAGAAAAATATGTAAATGAAGCTTTTTAAACGGTTTTATTTAGCTCACCCCGTTTGTTTTTTTATTTATTATTCTTCCGTCAAATTTAGTAATTCAACTTTCACCCTCTTCCTTTCAACCGATTAATCTGAAATTTTGTATACACTTTGGATTTTGGTGACAATACAATTATGTTTATTCATTATCATTATAAATTAAAGATGGCCGCCGCTACAAAATGGCGGATAATTTATGTTTTATCAATCCCATCAATATGGGTATCAACTGAAAGGGCTCAACAAGCAGAATACAATACGTCGCCCCAGTGCTTGTTTGGCCTATCTGACATTTTTTACGAAAATGACTTTTTAATGCAGTATTATAAAGAATTAAATTTCCATCCTACTGGTAAAATAACTTTTTAAAATTTTCAATTCTAAAGCAATAAAAATCTCATTTTAATTTTTTTCTCAACACGGCACTTAACGAAAATTCCGTGCTTGTTTGCTGTATCGGTAGTTTTAAAAAATTTCAGTGCTTGTTTGTTGTATCGCAACTGAATTGACCAATCACAGCCGGCGTAGCGCCGTATCCGCCATTTTGTATGACGTCACAGTAGTTCGAAACACAGTGAGATTCTCATGAAATCACAATAAAAAATGAGAAATAGTTTATTAAATTATGTTTTTTTTGTCATAAATTTGATTGAATATCATTTTAAAAGTATTTCTTCAACAAATCATAAAAGCAAAGATGAGCAGACACCGCTAAAAATAGAGAAATACGTATTTTTTTTAATTCACCGTTGACTCAGTTGAATTTCAAACAGGGTGTTCTATTTAAAAACTTTAAACCAATTGTCAGGTTAAGACAAGTATCACGCCCGATTTCCATACAAATAAATAAAATTCGAGTTTTCGAAATCTGTTTGTAAATTGTTCTGTACTGTAAATCCTGAATCCGAATGTTGGATTCTGCATCCTGGATCTTGAATATAGGATCCTTGATCTTAATCAAGATCTGATGATGGAGCTGGAAGGTGACTACGGAAACTCCGTCAATAAGCAAAATAACCTCTAATGAAGCGTCTTGATGAGTTCTTTGCAAAGACATGAATATCAAGGTCTGATGATGGAGCTGGAAGGTGGCAATAGGAACTCCGTCATTAAGCAAGATAGCATCATCGTGTTTAGGCTCTAATGAAGCGTCTTGATGAGTTCTTTGCAAAGACATGAATATCAAGGTCTGATGATGGAGCTGGAAGGTGGTTACAGGAACTCTGTCAATAAGCAAGATAACCACATCGTGTTTAGGCTCTAATGAAGCGTCTTGATGAGTTCTTTGCATAGACATGAATATCAAGGTCTGATGATGCAGCTGGAAGGTGGCAATAGGAACTCCGTCATTAAGCAAGATAACATCATCGTGTTTAGGCTCTAATGAAGCGTCCTGGTGAGTTATTTGCAAAGACATGAATGTCAAGGTCTGATGATGGAGCTGGAAGGTGGTTACAGGAACTCCGTCAATAAGCAAGATAACTTCATCGTGTTTAGGCTCTAATGAAGCGTCCTGGTGAGTTCTTTGCAAAGACATGAATGTCAAGGTCTGATGATGGAGCTGGAAGGTGGTTACAGGAACTCTGTCAATAAGCAAGATAACCACATCGTGTTTAGGCTCTAATGAAGCGTCTTGATGAGTTCTTTGCATAGACATGAATGTCAAGGTCTGATGATGGAGCTGGAAGGTGGTTACAGGAACTCCGTCAATAAGCAAGATAACTTCATCGTGTTTAGGCTCTAATGAAGCGTCCTGGTGAGTTATTTGCAAAGACATGAATGTCAAGGTCTGATGATGCAGCTGGAAGGTGGCAATAGGAACTCCGTCATTAAGCAAGATAACATCATCGTGTTTAGGCTCTAATGAAGCGTCCTGGTGAGTACTTTGTCCCTAGATGAATGTCAAGGTCTGATGATGGAACTGGAAGGTGGCCACAGGAACTCCGTCATCACGCAAGATAACCTCATCGTGTTTAGGCCGCCAAGATGGCTGGACCGCGTGTCACCCTCCCACGGAATACCCCGCTGGGTCAGAACCAGCGTGGGTCGGGGAGCGCGGTCCGCCATCCCCCGGATGCTCTGACGCTAAGGGCGTGCTGAGTGAGACACGACACCTTCTTGGGTTCCCGCTCGCACTCGCATGCGTTGGGGACCCGAACCTTTAAGGGGCCAGAGTCCGGGCGAGATCCCGGTTCTGACCCCCTGCTCGACGGCGGCGTCGTCGGCGGGTAGCCGCTGGGCGGAGGGAGGAATATACCCTCTCCCTGGCCCATGACGCCGCCTGCTTCTGCGAGATGGTGGACTCGCAGAATTCGAGCATCGCCTTCCAGGACTCGTCGCTCTCGAGCATCGACGCCACGACGCCCGGGAGCGACAAGTCCGGTCCTATTTTTTGGACCAGGACACACCGCTGCTGCTCCCACGCGGGGCAGAGCGCGAGCGTATGCTCTGGTGTGTCCCGGTCACATCTCACACAGTGATGGCACCTCGTCGTCGGCTCTGCCTGTATCAGGTGCAGATACCTTCCGAAGCACCCGTGCCCGGTCAGCATCTGCACCATCCAGAAGGTGAGGCGTCCACGTTTGCCACGACCCACCCAATCCTTGAGGACGGGGCGGATCGCCTCGACGGTCCGCAGACCCCAAGTGGGGTTAGCGAGTCGCCGCTCCCACGACTCCATTACGGACCGCCGAGATTGGACCCTCCGGTCCCGGACCGCTTCCGGCAGGATACGCACCACGCCCCGGGCGCGAAGGTCGCATCGCCAACGGTAATCGTCAGCGAGCGCCTCCGCCTCCAACCCCCAGGGCGGCGTCCCCGCCAGCACGCACGCCGCCTCAAACGCGACGGTGCGGTATCCGCGGATGACCCTGATGGCTACGATGCGCTGTGGCCGACGCAGGCACCGGGCAACAGTTGCCCGAGTGCGAGGCTCGGCCCAAACGGGCGCACCGTACAGGGCCATCGAGCGCACTACCCCCGCGTAGAGGCGGCGCACGGCGTAGCTGGGTCCCCCGATGTTCGGTAGCAGCCGACCGAGATGGCCGGCCGTCCTCACAAGACGGGGAACCAGCGCCTCGAAATGGGTCCGGAAGGTCCAATGGCTGTCCAGCACGAGGCCGAGGTACCTGAGATGCACCCCGACCTCGATTCGGACGCCTCCAACTATGACGTGGGCGTCGACGGGCGGCACCGCCTTTGCCCTGTGAAACCACAGGGCCTGGGACTTATGCAGCGCCACGTCGAGGCCCAGTCTCCTGATTCTGCCGACGACGAGGGCCACCCCCGCTGTGGCAAGACGGGCAGACTCTCTGTGGTCGTCCCCCCGGGCCACGACCAACGTGTCGTCTGCGTAACAAACGACGCTTAGGCCCGGGAGGAGGGCGCCCCTCAGCACCCAGTCGTACCCGATATTCCACAGGAGGGGTCCAAGAACGGACCCCTGCGGAACACCGCGCACGACCTGGAACCGGTGCAAGGTCCCACCGTACCCGGTACATTCGACCGACCTGGCCTCCAGGTAGGAGCCGATCAGCCGGCGGAGATAGAGGGGCACTCCGTGCCTCTCCAGTGCCCCCCCAATCACGGACCAGGGCAGGGTGTTGAAGGCATTGGCGATGTCGAGCGACACCGCCAAGGCCACCCCACCCTGGGAGACGGTCTCCTCCGAGAGGGCCCGGACGTGCAGAATAGCATCTACGGTCGAACGACCCTCCCGGAAGCCATACTGCTCCGCCGACAGATCGGGTCCAACCCCGACCAGGTGCTGAACGATGCGGGCAGCCAGAACGCGTTCCAGCAATTTGCCCACCTCGTCCAGCAGTACGATGGGACGGTAACCGGCGGCTGAGTCCGCCGGGCGCCCCTCCTTACGTAGGAGGACCAGTCTGCCCGTCCTCCAGAGCGAGGGAAACCGTCCCGACTCCAGGCATGAATTGTACTGCCTCAGGAGTCGGTCCCCCAGGGCATTGAGGGCCAAGGCGAGGACCCGGCCGTGGATGCCGTCCGGGCCGGGTGCCGTGTCTTTCCTGCTCATTTTGACCACGGCTTCTTGGAGCTCATCTTTGGTGATGTGAGGCACCACCTCAGCAGTGGACTCACCGCCGGTGTGATCCGGCGGCTCGCCCATAGCAGGCGGAGTGAAACCGTCCTGCTCCTGCGGGAACAGCGCCGAAACGATGTCCCGCAGCTGCTGAGGCTGGAGACGCTCGGTCAGGGGAGGCGCCCACGGGCGCAGCCTGTCGCGCACCGCTTTATATGGGCGCCCCCACGGATCGTCGTCGAGCGTCCCCAAAAGAGTCTCCATATACCTCTCCTTGGCCTGCTTGATGGCCAGCTGCATGGCACCCATCGCTTCAGCGTACTCGCCATACAGCCGGGCCTCCTCCTCCGCGAACGCGACGGGATCGTCGCGACGCGCGAGGATACGGCGGCGATGTCTGGCGCACCGGCGCCTCGCCCGGACGCATACAGCACGAAGCTGCGCTATCTCGGGCGACCACCAGTACGCCGACCTGTTAGAAGACCGAGGGCCGACCCGGGGCATCGAAGCATCGCTGATGCGATGCATCGTGTCCCGGAGCCACAGCGCCTCGGCCTCCACATCTACAGGGTGTGGACGCATAGGCGTCCACGCCGCCACCGTGGAGGCTTCCATCAAGCGCTCCTTGTCCAGGAGCTTCAATGCCCATCTGGGGAATGACCGGGGCGCAGTCCCGCGGGCGACCGCGGTTGTCGTGGCCGCGGAGGCGGAAAGATCAAACCGGATGTATCGGTGATCCGACAAGGATTCCGCCCCCACCAGCACTTCCCAACCGCGGATGCGATGGCAGAGCTCGCGAACGTCACGTCCACGACGGACTCGCCCTGCCACCGCACGCAAGTCGCGACCGACCCTCTGTTCATGACACAGAGTCCGGCCGCGACCGCCCACTCATCCAGACGCCTACCCCGAGGTTCGGTGCGGGGGCAGCCCCAAGCGACTGACTTCGCATTGAGGTCCCCCGCCAGTATCACCGGGCCGGGAGCGGAGCGCTGAGTAATCGCTCCGATCCCGCCCAGAAACTGTTCGAACTCGAGTATAGGTCGTCTTGGAGGGAAGTACGCCCCGATCACGACGGTGTCTTCCATCTTTACCGCGACGACCCCTCGTCCCCTGGCCACCATTACCAGGGGCGGGATCGTCGCGGCTCTTCTTACGTGGATGGCCGCCAAGCCGCACTCGTCCCCGAACCAGCAGTCATCTGCCGGGGGAACGAAGTACGGCTCCGCGACCACCGCTACGTCGATTGACCACTACGTCGATTGACATTATCTCGTATTAAACAACCAAATAAAAATTAATCATAAACTCGTATCGCCCCACAATCCGACGACATCTAAACGTCCGCAGTATTTCAAAACATAAAAACTTTTTTGTCTTCATAATGAGTCGCCATTTTTCTTGTTAGGGTTCCGCACGATGTTTTCTTTACAAGAAAATCTTTTATAGCTTCGACGCTTCATTATTGAATGAATGGCTTTCGTTTTGAATGTATTCTCAAGTCTTGAATGTTGTTGCAATTTTGTTATTAAAGAACCCATTTTTTTTCGTTTGTGTGAAATAAGAATGTTTGTTTTTCCTCATTTTAAATTCTTTGCAATAAGATTATTTATTGATTGTGACTTATTAAAATTTTGAAGATAACCGAAAGTACGACACCCCCATGGATCAGGGGGACACTGCAAGGCCGCTACCTATGGCCTACCTTTATGGACTCAAGCCTCGTTTGAATAAATGTAATAGCCCATTAGTGCCAACTGCTGGGTTCAGGTCTTTTAACACGTTCATTGCGAGACCGATTTTTGCATATATGCCGTTCTCTGCGACACGAGGTGTAATTGGCCCGAACCATAACCAGAAGTTAGGGTGACACGCGGTCTATTAGACCCCAATGCCTTAAATAAAGTTACACTCTTCGCACCGCTCGTTGTTCCTTGCCGAACTACAGGAAAGTTGCAGGAGGGGTCATTTAGGCCTCGTTTGCCCAATGCGGATCGGAGACTTCACATATCATAGAAGGATTTTTAGATTCCTTTCCTCACGATGTTTGCCTTCACCGTTTTCAGTTTCATACCCTTTAAACCAAGTATTTCCGCACGAATACCCGTTTACACGTTAAATAGGCTAATTTTGATTTACGAGCAGCAGTCGTACTTAAATTGACGTTGAAATATTGTCACAGCACGTGTGAGTAATGATCCGTGTGCGATTTCGGTGCATTAACGATGTCTGAATGTTTCACGTGCTAAATATTTATTTGAACTGTTGAACGGATAATTGCGAACTAATTTTGTCAACACTATCGTAATGGACATTTCATTTCGCAGTATAACTTCGGGAAATAGTGTCTTGTCGTATCTGTGGTGTTAGTTTTCAAACGGACCGATTTTGTTTTGTCATTTTGTTTGAAAAACTTATTTGTCCAGTTCTAACTTAGTACGATGGAAATCCAAAATGGCGATCATTACACAAAGTGTCTCCGGACTATGCGTCATGAACGGGAAGTACCTTAAATGTTGGAGTTACGTTATTTTGCTGAAATGATAAACAAATATGATAAATATCAATAATAAAATGATGTCCCCCTTCAGTAAAACATCGTATCTACATTTAAAGTATTAACCGTTCATGTCACATAGTTCTGGGATACCCTGAAAAATGATGCACCAATATTTCAAAATTGAATGAGAGCTTATGGAGTAGAATGCTAAGACAATTGACAAATCCAATATGGCCGCCATATGTCAAATAAAAACTGTACAGAACCCTATTGTAACTAGAAAATAAAAGCAAAAAATTAAGGTTTTGGGGTGAAAAAAAATCGTTTTCCCTAAGTTTGTTATGTTTTGATGTTTGTTGTTGTTCTGGGAGAGTTTCTCGGCTTCTGAGGCTTTAGGACTGATATATCGCCGATTTAAATCTAAATTATGTTTTGAAGGTCAATGGAGAAATTTAAGTTGATTTAACTTTCTAGAATGTTGAATGAAAGATACTGATACATTTATGGAACTTGTATTGCATGTAACTATGTACCTAAGGTCTAACTATGTGAGTTCGATTGACCTCTGAGTCACCATTTGGAAACATCTCGACGGTAAAGAACACCGTAGTCCGTAACGCGTCGTGCCACCCCGCATAATCACATGCTGGGTTCTATCTTCATTTAGGGTTCAGATGATGAATGTGAGCAGTTGGAGGTTTTAGTGCGATTCAACTTCCACATATCCAACTCAAAAAAACCCTACCTCTGAAGCCTTAATAGAATATTACGAAGTTTAAATACAAAATAACTGTGTTATTTTTCTAAGCACCACCCGGAGAACTCATAATACAATTACAGAGCGTTTTTGCGAGTTTGCAAACTGCCACAAATAAAAGTCGAGGGCGGGAATTGTATTATTCTTTGGGGTTATATGGAGAGTTTAACAAAACCTTTATTTCTAACAGACTCTTTGCGATATTAGAAAAAATATATTTTATAGCAATAATTTTATTGGAAAGAAGTTCCTTCGAAAGGGGGCTAGACGGAAATTCTTATGAAAAAGTTGTCACGACACTTTTTTTTGTTTTAGATGATTATCGCTAGATGGCACTGGGATTAAAATCTTTTAAATCAATTCCTTATTTTGTTTTATATGATTAATGCTAGATGGCGCTGTGATCAAAATATTTTATTTTAGCTATTCGTCGTTTTAAACTAACTAATTAATATTACTTAAAAAAATAAAATTTTATTACAATTCCCGTTTTTTTAATTACTTTTTCTCTTAATATATCTGCTATGTAAATAACGCATACCTAATTTCTTCTTCAGTTATAAACTATAAACTCTAAAGGTCTCACAAGTCCATTATTAATTTAAATGAATATCGAAACACGTAGCAAAATAAACAGAACTATTGTTAATATTTACCTACGGAACCCTTTCACGGAAAGGACGGTCGTTCTTGCCCTTCCGCTAACAAGTTTCCATAAGAGGTATAACACACACGGTATAGCGTTATAAAAATGTTACCCGAGACCCTTGAAAAGAGTGGTGTTAGCTTTTGTGTACGTAACATGACATTTTCTATTCCTCAAGTTTCCTTTTGGACTGAAAAGTGCCCCGGCAAGGTTTTTGTTGGTTGTGACCTTAGATGAAGAATTTATTTTTGGAAGCGGCCTATGCCATAACAGGCGACTTTTGCCTTATTTTGGTAATTAAAACTTTATAAGTTAGATAACAGAATAAAGACTTTATTTTATTTTCCATCGATTTCCCTTTTTTAAGAATAGCACGACTGCCTGGCAGGTCTTTTTCAAATTTATGCGAGATAATGTCCAAAATGTCTTCTTTCCATCAAAACCTAATTATCGAAATCGGTTGAACTGAATCGGACCACCCAAACTAAACTTATGACGTATAAAAACATAATCTCTGTGTATTCTGTATCGTTTGGTTCATGGAGAATGCTCCGAGGAACTCTATGAGATGATTCCGTCTTCTCCCTTTAACCATCGCTCTACACGCCGCAGGGGTAAAGTTCATCAACTTCACTGGAACATCCACAGTCCGGTTCAAAATATTATTTTTGCCCTGCACCATTCCGATCTGGAATGGACTTCCGTCCACGGTGTTTCCGGAGCGCTATGACATGTCCCTCTTCAAACGAGGCTTAAGAAAAGTCCTGTATGGGTAGGTGACAGATAACGGCTCTCTTTGCCCTGGCATTGCAGAGGTTCATGAGCGACGGTGACCGCTTACCATCGGGTGGGCCGTAGGCTCGTGTATCTGTTACGCAAAAAAAAACCATTTCAATTGATGACTTTTCGGGAAGTTAGTTAAAAGTATTTTAACAACTTTTGGTTTTGTTTCAAAAAACAATGGAAATGTTTCCAGTCTTATTTAAATGTGACGAGGACGAAATTATAACACCACTGTTTTTTTTTCTCTATATTTTCTGTTTTGTGTTAATGTACTGCAATTTTTACTCTTCAAAATCTTCTTCTTCATTTTTGACGTGACAACGTCTTATAAATTGGTTTGCCGGGTGACACTTCAAGAAACTGCGTTACGTTCCGCTCACGTTATGCGCTCACAAAGAGAGCGAGTGAGAGGCACGCGTGCCTTTCACTTTTTATGTCTGTCTCTTTCGCTCTTAGGCGGGCTAACCATGCCAGAGTCGTTGTCACGTAAAACTTTCACCCGTATACCGACTTTACAGGCAACCAATTTTTTTCAAACATATCCATTTTTTGACGTGTAGGTAGACTAGCAACGGGTTACCTAATCGTAATTGGTTACAGTCGTACGTCTTAGGACTTTTATTTAAAGAATGTATTTTTAACATCTTTTTTTTGCTTTTAAGTGCAATGATTGCTCTTCAAAATCATTTTAATTAAATAAAAAATCCCGCAAATTTAGATTAAGCGGTAACTTTGAAACGAAAATGATTTTTCACAATGCACGGATGCCATGTTGTTTTAGGACTGAGAAAATACATAGTAACATAATACGAGTGGTAGGGTGTCGGTACCACTAGATCCTAACCAAACATACTCGTGTACTACCCATAGACACAGTAATATAGAACTGTAAAATAATTACAGAAGTTAATGTTAATACAAATCGTCAAGAATACACCTACGGATAATAACATTATTTTCCGATAATATTTAGGAATAATTTTAGCCACCATCCTGAAAAAAGAAAAACTCAGCAGGCATGTTTTTTGTTGTTTTATTGACCAGTGTAGGCGACTGAATATTACAAACATTATAAGGGCAAAGGTACTAGCGACTAAAGCGCCATCTATAAATAGTTCTAATAAGAATGATTAAAACCTCATTTGTAAATATACTTTTAAAGTGTACGATGTAATGTTGGCGCGCTTTTTCGAAAATGGAATTGGTGTGAACATTGTATAATTCAGATTGCGTCATATTTTTGCTCTAAGTTTTTATTGTTTAATAAATTTTCTTGTTCTGAAGTTTTCTTTTCACTGGCAGCTTTTGATTTCCTACGTTCAGAATAATATTTTTTAACAAAATAAAACATACTTTCATGTATTTTAATTGATTGAGTGGTCCCGATATTTCAACGTTGTTGCAAACGTCATGATCACGAGAAGTCTTCTCGTTGTAAGTCTTCTCGTTAAATATCGTGGTAAGAACCCGTCCAAAATGCATGAAAGTTTTTTTTTTTCAGTAGGAGGAAATTACCGGATCTCCAACCACCACACGGTGGGTATGTGGGCGTTGAACCTCACTAAAACCTCCAACCGTCCCACTCAGCGTCCGAACGGCAGAGGCCAGAACCCAGCATGGGGTTATGAGGGACGGCGCGACGCGTTACGCTCTCGGAACTCTTTCCCGTCGCGCTGCCCCATCCCTTATTATCTAATGAATAAATATATATTACTGAAATAAATAACAACGAATTTCTAAGCAATCATAACTTTGAGAACCGCTGTAAACTAAAACCAAGTCTACACGAGGACGTAATAAGGTAATTTACTAAGGTTCTTACAAGAATCGTAGCTAATGCCACTTTGATGGTATTTCCAACTAAAATTATCGTGACCATGGACTTAATGTCATGTTCAGTTCAATAATTCTGAAGATTACAAATAAATTGTAATATAGCTTATACATCAGAATAACACATAGGCTTTTTTTTTTTTTTTTTTTTTTTCAGTTGGAGGAAATCACCGGATCCCCGCCCGCCCCGCGGGCGGGGTATGTGGGAGTTGAACCTCACTAAAACCTCCAACCGCTCACACTCAGCGTCTGAACCCCGGCTGAGGCCAGAACCCAGCACGGGATTTTGTGGGACGGCGCGACGCGTAACGCTCTCGGCACACTTTTCCGTCACGCCGTCCCCGGACGCCGAACCGGCAGCCGCCGGCGATACGGCCACCGGCTCTCTCGGTCGGCGGGCTATCCGAAGCCCGCCAAGATGGCTGGACCGCGTGTCACCCTCCCACGGAATACCCCGCTGGGTCAGAACCAGCGTGGGTCGGGGAGCGCGGTCCGCCATCCTCCGGATGCTCTGACGCAAGGGCGTGCTGAGCGAGACACGACACCTTCTTGGGTCCCCGCTCGCACTCACATGCGTTGGGGACCCGAAACTCTTAAGGGGCCAGATTCCGGGCGAGATCCCGGTTCCGGCCCCTTGCTCGACGGCGGCGGGTTGTTGCGGGGCGGAGAGAAGAATAAATTCTCTCCCTCGCACTCCCCGCCACCCTCTTCTGCGAGATGGTGGACTCGCAGAAGTCGAGCATCGCCTTCCAGGACTCGCCACTCTCGAGCATCGACGCCACGACGCCCGGGAGTGACAAGTCCGGTCCTATTTGTCGGACCAGGACACACCGCTGCTGCTCCCATGCGGGGCAGACAGCGAGCGTATGCTCCGGTGTGTCCTGGTCACATCCTATACAGTGATGGCACCTCGTCGTCGGCTCCACCTGAATGCGGTGCAGATACCTCCCGAAGCACCCGTGCCCGGTCAGCATCTGCACCGCCCAAAAGGTGAGGCGTCCTTCGCCACGACCCACCCAATCCTTTAGGACGGGGCGGATCGCCTCGACGGTCCGTAGACCCCAAGTGGGGTTAGCGATACGTCGCTCCCACGACTCCATCACGGACCGCCGAGATTGGGCCTTCCGATCCCGAACAGCTTCCCGCAGGGGACGCACTACGCCCCGGGCCCGGAGGTCGCATCGCCAACGATAATCGTCGGCGAGCGCCTCCGCCTCCAACTCCCAGGGCGGCGTCCCCGCCAGCACGCACGCCGCCTCAAACGCGACGGTGCGGTACCCGCGGATGACCCTGATGGCTACGATGCGCTGTGGCCGGCGCAAGTATCGGGCAAAAGTTGCCCGAGTACGAGGCTCGGCCCAAACGGGCGCACCGTACAGGGCCATTGAGCGCACTACCCCCGCGTAGAGGCGGCGCACTGCGTGGCTGGGTCCCCCGATGTTCGGAAGCAACCGACCAAGATGGCCGGCCGTCCTCACAAGTCGAGGGACCAGCTGCTCGAAGTGGGTCCGGAAGGTCCAACGGCTGTCCAGCACGAGGCCGAGGTACCTGAGATGCACCCCGACCTCAATTCGGACGCCTCCAACTACGACGTGGGCGTCGACGGGCGGCACCGCCCTTGCCCTGTGAAACCACAGGGCCTGGGACTTATGCAGCGCCACGTCGAGGCCCAGCCTCCTGATTCTGCCGACGACGAGGGCCACCCCCGCTGTGGCAAGACGGGCAGACTCTCTGTGGTCGTCCCCCCGGGCCACGACCAACGTGTCGTCTGCGTAACAAACGACGCTAAGGCCCGGGAGGAGGGCGCCCCTCAGCACCCAGTCGTACCCGATATTCCACAGGAGGGGTCCAAGAACGGACCCCTGCGGAACACCGCGCACGACCTGGAACCGGTGCAAGGTCCCACCGTACCCGGTACATTCGACCGACCTGGCCTCCAGGTAGGAGCCGATCAGTCGGCGGAGATAGAGGGGCACTCCATGCCTCTCCAGTGCCCCCCCAATCACGGACCAGGGCAGGGTGTTAAAGGCATTGGCGATGTCGAGCGACACCGCCAAGGCCACCCCACCCTGGGAGACGGCCTCCTCCGAGAGGGCCCGGACACGCAGAATTGCATCTACGGTCGAACGACCCTCCCGGAAGCCGTACTGCTCCGCCGACAGATCGGGTCCAACCCCGACCAGGGGCCTTACCACCACCTTTACAATAACTATTCAAATGCGAGGCATTTCAGTTTAGGTACCTATACTGAATCGCTTCGTTTCGTACCATGACGTGTTTAAAGTTGAACGGAATTGGAATAGCTATTAGTGAATGTTAGACCGATATTTGTCTCTGAGTCGCATAAAAAATCGCTTGTTGTGCAAAAGTGACAGCGCTATACACTACCGCATAAGTTTGTCTCGTTCTCACATGATAGCTGGTTTCGTTCAAAAATCAACATATTTTAGGCTTGGTTCACACTTTTAACTTTACCGGTTTTTGAAAACATGCTAAATATAACTTTTTAGTACAAAATTCTAACAAAACATAATCAATTATATCACTTTAAATAAAAATCAACGTTATTTCGTTTATTTGCAATTCAATTAAAAAAAATAAAAAGTTCCTTGTAAAATTTCGTTATCATAAAACACGGCTGAAAATGTTTTTGAACGTTCTTTGTTTAGATTTGATGTGTCAACGTCAACTGTCAAGGTCAATCTTGTTTACGTGATTTTTTTATCTAATTTTGTTATATTCTATTGGATTTAATGTATTTATCAGGGTTTATACATTTTAGGAGATTTCTTCGTTTCTAAATGACAAGACATATTTACCGTGACAAATAATTGCAAAGCTTTTATAAGTTTTAAATGATGTTAGCAGAACATCGTAACTCATCATGATAAAAGAAATCTATTTAGAGCGGTCTGGGTCTCTTTGCAAAGTTTAATAGTGAATATTCCAAACAGCCGTCACCAGATGCATGTGCCTTCACCTCTGGCTACTTTGATCTTACTGTTATTATTACCACTCACTATGAACTGATTTTGACGATCATTACTCAGAAGAAGAAGAATGAAAGAAATAAAATGAAATAAGTGTTCAAACGGTTCCACAGACGCGACGCTGGTAGAACAGTTTAAATTCAGGGTTTCTAGTCGCAGCTCCAGACGACACCAAGTCTTTGCAAACGACTTCAACAGATTGCATAACGCAGAGGTATTTATGTACGCTGATGACGTGGCTGTGGTGGTTATGGCTTTAGTGCTGCAAAACTTAAAGCCAAAAATCAGAGAAACCTTAAGAGCACTGGAACATTGGTTTAAAATTAACGGTTTGGCCCTTAATCATGATAAAACTTGTTACCTTATGTTCCACTTAGGTGGTGGAAACTCTGCTCTAAAAGACGACACTGACGTTGGCGTAAAACAGGTACAGACTGTTAAACTGCTTTGGTTACTACACGCAATGTGAATGTTATGCTCACCTGTAACTAGTGTAGTCGCTTAAAATGTTATAATTAAGATATTGTTATTATGAATGTTATTACTGTAACTGCATTGTTGGTTAGCTTAATAGTAAATAAATAAATCAAGGTACTTGAAATCAAATATTATTTCATTCTAGTTAAACAATAATAAAACAAATTTCGAGTTAAATATTTTTTATTGCATTAGACAAATCTTAAATTAGATATCAATATAAATATGATGACAAATTTTCAGGTTCCTTATCAAAGCAGCCCTGGCGGAAAGTCGTCTTCTCAATTATATTCCGGATCTGGGATACATGCCAGCGTCAATCTGATGTGCTCGTGGCATCTTTGCTATGCATGTCATCAAATTATATCTTCTTAGAAGATATAGAGACGAATCTGTGGAAGGTCCAGAAATATTAAAATAATAAGAACATAGAGAACATATTTTGTACATTTCATTTGTAATTAATGTTAATATGTTATTTATGTAACTTGAATTATCACAATTTGTATTACTTGTCATTCCGTAACTATCTTAATAGCATAAAAATGTTAAATAATAAAGTTGTTTTAAAATAATGTAAAATTTTTGTTTTAGTATTATTTTAAGACTAGGTGACCTGCGTAACTTTGTCTGCGTCACATAGAGATACCACATAGCCTATAGACTTCCTCAATAAAGCACTTTCCAACAATGAAAGAAATTTTCAAATCTGACCTTTAGTTCCTGAGATTAGCGTGTTTAAACAAACTCTGCAGCTTTATAATATTGATGAAGTATAGATATTATGGAACACCTTGGACAGTTTTTTGCTAAATAATAAATATTAAAAAAAACTGTAGTGGATATATTGAAATTGTTACCTTTTCTCTTATTGATCCATCAGTCAAGTTTGCAGACTCCTTAAATATTGGTTTTCACTCGTCACACAGGTTCAGAGTCTATTGTCTAATAGGCGTATAAACTTCACTTTTTCGAAGAGAAATTGGTCCGCTAGAACGTAATTCGAGTCTGTTTTGCGTTTTAGCTGAATTTCCAAGCTAATTACTCGCGAAAAGTCGAAACCGAGTCATTTCATCAGACGTCTGTAAAATAAGGTTATTTCTGTATTTATTTATGAATTTACTAAGATTTACAGTAATTTACGTTTCAATACTTACTTTTCCTCCTTATGTTTTATGAAATTGACAACTTATTCTTATTAAAACACTATATTTCAGAGAACTATTCAGTTTACGATAGTAAAGTAGTAACTTTTATAGAATCGCTAATTTTGACAGAATAGCTACTCAGTGTAGGTTCTAAAAAGAGGTCATGGTACGGATTATAGCGCAATTGAACGAATGAAATAAAAATGGCGGTGTAACTTCACTCTTGAATCGCTATACGAGAATTGACAGTAAAGTCGATCGCAATTTAGACGTTGTGGTACGAAATAACAAAACAATTCAGTTTAGGTCCTAAATTGGATGGCAATAAGAGGTCGTGGTAGGCCCCCAGGTGCTGAACGATGCGGGCGGCCAGAACGCGTTCCAGCAATTTGCCCACCTCGTCCAGCAGCACGATGGGACGGTAACCGGCGGCTGAGTCCGCCGGGCGCCCCTCCTTACGTAGGAGGACCAGTCTGCCCGTCCTCCAGAGCGAGGGAAACCGTCCCGACTCCAGGCATGAATTGTACAGCCTCAGGAGTCGGTCCCCTAGGGCATTGAGGGCCAAGGCTAGGACCCGGCCGTGGATGCCGTCCGGGCCGGGCGCCGTGTCTTTTCTACTCATTCTGACCACGGCTTCATGGAGCTCATCCTTCGTGATGTGAGGCACCTCAGCAGTGGCTTCACCGCCGGTGTGATCCGGCGGTTCACCCATAGCAGGCGGAATAAATCCGTCCTGCTCCTGCGGGAACAACGTCGAAACGATGTCCCGCAGCTGCTGAGGCGGGAGACGCTCAGTCAGGGGAGGCGCCCACGGGCGCAGCTTGCCACGCACCGCTTTATACGGGCGCCCCCACGGATCATCGTCGAGCGTCTCCAAGAGTGACTCCATGTACCTCTCCTTGGCCTGCTTGATGGCCAGCTGCATGGCGCTCCTCGCTTCAGCGTACTCGCCATACAGCCGGGCCTCCTCCTCCGCGAACGCGACGGGATCGTCACGGCGCGCGAGGATGCGGCGGCGATGTCGGGCGCACCGGCGCCTCGCCCGGACGCATACAGCACGAAGCTGCGCTATCTCGGGCGACCACCAGTACGCCGACCTGTTAGGAGGCCGGGGGCCGACCCGGGGCATCGAAGCATCACTAATGCGATGCATCGTGTCCCGGAGCCATTGCGCCTCGACCTCCACGTCCACTGGGTGTGGACGCATAGGCGTCCACGCCGCCACCGTGGAGGCTTCCACCAAGCGCTCCTTGTCCAGGAGCTTCAATGCCCACCTGGGGAATGACCGGGGCGCAGTCCCACGGGCGACCGCGGTTGTCGTGGGGGCGGAAAGATCGAACCGGATATACCGGTGATCCGATAGCGATTCCGCCCCCACCAGCACCTCCCAACCGCGGATGCGTTGTGCGATGACAGGGCTCGCGAACGTCACGTCCACGA
This sequence comes from Trilocha varians, assembly GCA_030269945.2. Taxonomy (NCBI): domain Eukaryota; kingdom Metazoa; phylum Arthropoda; class Insecta; order Lepidoptera; family Bombycidae; genus Trilocha; species Trilocha varians. The sequence goes on from AP028271.1 coordinate 1,069,857, forward strand.
TGGACTCGCCCCGCCACCGCACGCAAGTCGCGACCGACCCTCTGTTCAAGACACAGAGTCCGGCCGCGACCGCCCACTCCTCCAATCGCCTACCCCGAGGTTCGGTGCGGGGGCAACCCCAAGCGACTGACTTCGCATTGAGGTCCCCCGCCAGTATCACAGGACGGGGAGCGGAGCGCTGAGTAATCGCTCCGAGCCCGTCCAGGAACTGCTCGAACTCGAGAATAGGTCGATTTGGAGAGAAATACGCCCCGATCACGACGGTATCTTCCATCATCGCCGCGACGAACCCTGGTCCCTTGGCCACCATTACCAAGGGCGGGATCGCCGCGGCTCTCCTACGTGGATGGCCGCCAAGCCGCACTCGTCCCCGAACCAGCACTCATCTGCTGGGGGAACAAAGTACGGCTCCGCGACCACCGCTACGTCAATGGACCACTCCGCCATGCTCTGGACCAACATGTCCTGAGCCCTGGCGGAGTGGTTCAAATTTCCTTGGAGGAAGCGACGGGTGTAGTCCATTATTGTTGAACCACATCCATCGCTCCCTCCCCTCCTCCATCGCCCCCGCCATCGGGCGCACTAGGCGCCACGGCGGGGTCTGAAACGTCGGCCGGTACTCCCCCGGCCGACTTCTTCTGTTGGCGCCGCTTCATCTTGCGGCGCCTGTTACGCTCCGTGTTACCACCAGACGGGGAGCAAGCCTTGCCCCCCGCCCGGTGATCGGCCCTGCGACCGGCGCACAGCGCGCAGTGCGGCGCGGCCGAGCACACGGCCGCTTTGTGTCCGGATTGACCACAGCGGAAGCACAATCCGCTGCGGTCTACAGTGCTGGTGCACCTGGCGACGCTGTGCCCCGTACCGAAGCATTTGAGGCATCGCCAGGCGCGTGACTCCAGCAGCCGGCCTTCCAGGCGGAGGAGTGGCCAGGGAGGTGGCGGCCCCGACCGGGCACCGTACCCATACCGAGCTGGCCCCGGTGTAACCTTGGCGAAGTTCGCCTACGGTTACATTTTCCGGGGCGCACTTGCCCTGGGTGGCGATGGCCGCCACCACCTCCTCCCTGGTGGTGCAGTCATCCAGGCCGGTCACACGCAGCTCAGCCATCTTGACCGGCCTGTGCACCTTGACCTCCTCCTCCGGCCATACGACCCGCAGACCCGACACCAGACGGTCCGCGACGCTGTCACTGTCAGCGCCGGGACACTCCAGGAGTCGGGCCCCATTGGCCGTATGCCGGATGCGGAGGCCATCCTCCGCCCCGATCTCTCTGAGGTCTACTGCCGCGCGCGCCGTCGCCATGACGTCGGGGTATGTCAACCCCTTCGCCTGGCCGGCAGGTAGCAGGGTGACCACCACTGCAGCCTGCCGCGGCGCGCGCGGCTTCTTCTTTGCCTTCTGGCTCTTCTTCTTCTTCTTTCCGGCGGCGGGCGCTCGACCCAGTTGGGGAGCAGCCGCGGCCGCCGGAGTCACGTTCCTGTTTTGGGCAGTGGTCGGCGCTCTCCCCGGTTGAGGAGTCGCCTTGACCGCTGCCCTCGTCGCGTTCGGTGGTGGTGGTTGGGTCGAAGTGGCCACGACCCTGGCCCTCTTGGCACCCCGCTTTACCACCTCCGTCCAGCCCTCATCCATGTTGGATGGGGGTGGAGGAAGCGGGCGGGGCTGGGGCGCTGGCACCGCAGCCGGTGTGCCGTCGCCGCTCTTCTTCTTCTTGTTCTTCTTCCGGGTCGGAGCCGACTCCGGACCCGGTAGAAGTCCAACCGGTTGGGTGGGAGCTGCAGGAGCGACAGGAGCGACCGGAGGTGGGGCGGATGTGGCAGCACCACTCAGGGCCGCCACAATGCCCCTGAGTTCGGCAATCTGCTTGCCGAACTCCTCCGCCAACTCCCGCCTGATGCAGGCAACCATCTCCTCCCGAGACTCCGCCTGCTGTGCCCTGGCCCGTGGTGACGCGAGTCGCCGCGGAGGCAGCCACTCGTCGTTGGCCTCCTTGTTGGCCCGCAGCGCTCTGGTGCTGCTTGGCTGCGCAACCGGCGGTGTAGGCCGCGCCCTTCGCGAGCCACTCGCTGCCGCACTGGTCCCCGGTCCCTGGGTCTCGAGGGCCACCAGCTTCTCCTTGAGGAGAGCCACTTCTACCCTCGACCTCTCCAGTTCCGTGCGCTGCGCCGCGTCCCGACTGATGGCCGCTGAGACCACAGGCATAATCCTCTCGGTCTCATCGGCCACCTGCCGCCACCACCGCGCGTAGGTCGGGCGCAGCCTGATGGTCCTGGTTAAGGCCGCAGCAGCGGCCTGGCGCCTTATCGTCTCCAGGACGACGACGGGGCTCTCTGAGAGCTCCCCGTCAGTCGCCTGAGCCGAGACGAACGATCCCACTGAGGGCGCCGGTGAGGCGGAGGTCCCCCTGGGATCCTTTCTGGTCTCTGCAGTGGTGGCAGTGGCTCGCCTCGTGGGTCCTCGCGGCGTCTCCTCTTCAGAGGAGGCGGACGAAGGCCCAGTGCTTTCCGAGGTCCGGCGCGTCGCGGTCTTCCGCTTGCGCCGGCCCCTCCCACCCTGCTCGACAGAGCGGGCATCACTCGCGACAGTACTCGCGCGCGATGCCCGCCCCGACCCTACGCCAGTGGCATTCTCCGTCACAGGGGCCTGGTCGCCTACCCCTGTGCGGGCTTCGGTGATGGACTCAACGTCCATCACACACCGAGAGGTCGGAGGGAGTAATCGCACTGGTGCGATTACTCCCTCCGGGCACCCAACCTAACGGCCGCTCTCCCGTTGCTGCTTTGGCACCACCCGGGGACCACGTGCGGGGTCAGCCTTCAGAGAAGGTGGTCGAGCCCACGGACGTCAGCAACGGGGGGCCCCCAACACATAGGCTACAATTTTTGAGGTATCTAAGGTCGTAAAAAAAAATTTTTTTGCGGTATAATAATACTATATTATAGACGTCGCGAACTAGACGGGCTAGACGGGACGAACCTGAAGTCCACGCGAACGAAGTCGCGGGCAAAAGCTAGTAGGTACCTAAGTTATAATAGTGTGAAGCACTTAAGTTATTTTTAAGCTCAACTTGTCCACTTGCAAGTTGAAAGCCAGTTAATAGTATAACGAGTATACTTAACTTAATTGCACACTTCGATAACTTAAAGTACCCGGCAGACCAAGTTGACTAAGTAAAGTAGTTATGAGAAAATCAATGTTCATTAGCATTTTGGACGTAGCCAACTTATTTGCAATGTTGTTAAGTTAATTTAAGGTTCTCTGCGCTTTAGGACACTTAAAATATCTAGAAATTTTATATTACATCATCAACAGTCTATAGATGTCCACTGCTGGACATAGACCTCCCCCAAACCTCGCCACAACGACCGGTTCTGCGCTGTCTGCTTTGACTTCCTGCGATCCTGACCAGGTCGTCGTTCCATCTTGTGGGAGGTCTGCCTACGCTGCGCTTACCGGTTCGTTGTCGCCACTCCAGATTATTAATATTATATTACATTGGTGTGGAAAAGCTGAATATGTCTTTTCAAATGAGTCTAAACGGGATGGGTTTACGAGCTTCCGTTTTACCGAGATTTCAATTAGTTAGTAAGAGGTAGGCAGGTTCTCCTTCATTCCCTAGTTATATCTTGTGTAGGAAAAAATATAGGTGGTATTTTTATAGTAATTATTAATTATTGGCGGACGGGCGTCACTTCGTCTGAGTCACTTTAATTCAAAAGGTAGTCTATGGTCTTTCTCAGGGTCTAAAGATTGTCTGTGTCAAATTTCATCAAAATCGGTTGAGAGGTTTAAGCAGGAAAGCGTAAAAGACAGACAGACAGAGTTACTTTCGCATTTATAATATTAGTAGGACAGTGATGTTAAGAAGATGAACTTGTCAAAAACCCTGAAGTTTTTGTTCAAAAGGAAGCATTCGCATTTCGAAATTCGCAACATTCCCAGTAAACCCTCAAATAATTTACATATTGGTATGTATCCTGTGTACGAAACTAACTAAAATGATCAATCATCGATGTCGTTCCAGTTAAATCAATTAACAAGATAGCCCCTAAGTGTGAGGCTCAGTGCCCTAAGTTGACATGACACACATTTGGCACTTAATCAATAATTTATTTCATTAAACTACATTCATGTAGAAGTAAAATGCTAGCCAAGACAAGTAAAACGAGCCCAAACACAATGGGTCTATCTTTTGTTATTATTATTATCGTATAAATCAACTATGTGCTCCGAATGAGGTCGAGAAATAATGAAAATAACATGGATCAAACTATAAAAAATTGAAATCCAAGATGGCTCTCGCTACCAAATGACTGATAAAATTTTTTATCAAACTAAAAACTAGAAAATAAAATAGGTAAAAAAACTTTTTAAGTTAAACGCTTTTATGTTAAAAATACGTTGCAATTTTTAAGATAAATGTACTAAAAACCAAAAAATAATAAAATAGATACAGTCGTGGGAATTATAAAACCGTTGGGCACGTCAATGTTCTACAATCTTTTTTGTCTTAATTATAGTGTAACATTACAAAACAAACATTTTAATCAACGATTGTATCTATTTTTTTATTTTTTTTGTTAGTACCGATAATATATTGACGATATAATGATACTTGCGTGCCATTTCAGCATAGTCAGATATCGAGAAGTTGGTCAAATTTAACTCACTTAATCCCAACCAAATTTAAATCGATATGCCGCGTTTCCATATTGGCTCGCCAATTTCTAATGACAACTGGTAGGCTAACTGTCAAACAGTGTTTCAGATAGTTTCAATGTCGGTCAATGCATACAAAACCCCTGTTTACATGTTGGTCGGCCGACACCGTCATTTGTTTTTTACGTTGATGAGCCAATATGGATTGTAATAAATACATCATCATCATCATTATCAGCCTGTAGACGTCCACTGCTGGACATAGGCCTCCCCCAAGGATTTCCAATGCGACCGGTTGGTAGCGGTCTGCATCTAGCGTGTTCTTGCGATCTTAACAAGATCATCCGTCCACCTTGCGGCCATCGGTTCTACGTGTTATGTGGCCCGCCCACTGCCACTTCAACTTGCTTATTCTTTGGGCTATGTCAGTTACTTGAGTTCTTCTGCGAATATTCTCGTTTCTAACCCGATCACGCAGAGTGATACCGAGCATAGCCCTTTCCATTGCTTTAAATACAATGCAAGTTATATAAACACTTCAAATGCATAGATTTTTAAGAATCACATAATGCACTACATGTTATAATGCCTCACGTATGGGTTCCATATAGACATGGAAACAGAATATTTTATATTTCAGACGGAAGAGTGTAATGTATTTCAAATGACCGCGTCACCTGTTTGGGAAAGACATATCTGTTCTTTTACGGTTCACCTCATCATAAGTACAGTCGCTTATTATTTTATTTCACTTATCATGCATAACAGAAATCACAATTCAAACGATTATAACAAATAGTACTTATTACAGGCTAGTAGCATGTTGATCATGACATAACAATAATGCTTAACTATAGTACTCACACTAGGCAAGCCTGTATCGTGAGTACCTTAACACGATTACTAAAGGTCGTCACTCCTGTTCACTCAGTTCCCGTTTTAATAGTTATTATAACAATTTAAGTTTGAGCCCCGATGTAGATCAGTTAGCCTCTGTATCTTGGCTACGGTACAGTAACCTCTTCGGAGAGACTGAAGGTTTTGTCTTTGCAATTATGGACGAAGTTATCATGACGAACAACTACCGTAAATATATTCTAAAGGATGGGACGGTCGACATTTGTCGGGCATGTCACCGTCCGGGAGAGTCTATTAGACATATCGTTTCCGGTTGTTCTCGTCTTGCTAACGGCGAGTACTTGCACAGGCATAACCAGGTAGCTAAGATTATCCACCAACAACTTGCTCTGAAATACGACCTTGTTGAAGCCGCTGTACCTTATTACCAGTATTGGCCACAGCCGGTTCTCGATAATGGTCATGTAACGCTCTACTGGGACCGATCTATTATCACTGACAGGACTATTGTTGCCAATAAACCTGACATAGTGATAATAGATCGGGACGCGCATCGGGCAGTGCTGATCGATGTCACCATTCCGCATGACGAGAACCTTGTGAAGGCAGAAAAAGAAAAACAGCTAAAATATTTGGACCTGGCCCACGAGGTGACCGACATGTGGCGTGTTGAATCGACCATCATTGTTCCGATCGTTGTATCTGTGCACGGTCTAATAGCGAAAAGCTTCGACCGTCATCTTGAGAAGCTTTCGCTCCCCAGCTGGGTAAAGGGCTTGATTCAGAAGGCGGTCGTTCTTGACACGACACGTATTGTGAGGAGGTTCCTCTCTTTTGAGCCCTGACCACTGATGGCTTGGGTCGTAGACCTCGTCTTCAGTGGGCCTCTGTTTTTTATATTGTATTTTTAAATTTTATTCCTTTGTTATTTTTTTTAAAAATATAATGTAAAAAATAAGTGTAAATAAATGAATACAGGAATTAAAATTTCCAACAGTAACATGATAAAAATATACTTCTTATAATTTATTAGTATTAGATAATATATTCAGTGTTACACAATTAAGATACAATATAAAAAAGAAAATATAAAATAAAAATAGGTAAAAAACTTTATAGGTTAAACGGTTTTATAAAACCGTTGGGCACGTCAATTTTAATTTACTTTTATATATAAGAAGAAATGCGATGTTCTAACGTTCTCTTTGACACTAATAAGTTTCCACGCTTTTATACTTTTGCTACAAGCTTTCGAAAACAACTCCCAATTAATTTTTGATTAAATATTAACCCTCCAGTTACAAACTTACATCGAACCACACAAACTTTGGAACGAAAACATCGCTCGCCTAAAATTTTGACCTCGTTCGACTTTTGTTAGAATTCAGCATAAGCTCCTGTTAGGTTTCTCTTTTGATTTGCTTTTTAACATTATTATAATGTTTTGTTAGCAAATTTAGAGGTGAAAAGAGTTTTTGTTTATTTTTATTTATTAACAAGAGGGTCTGCGGAATTACATCTGCGATACAAACACACGTTACATGTGTGTTAAAATGTGTTTATTTATGACTAGATGACCCGCGCAACTTCGTCTGCGTTACAAAGGGGTTCAAAAATTGTAGCCTATATAGGCACGCGCCGCCCGGCGCAAACAACTACGACCCTGCATTTTAAATTTGTAATATCTTCGGTAATATTCCCTTAAATTACATGCTGTAAAAAGCATATTGATCTATAATAAATGCACAATTTATTTAAGGTACTTAATTGGATAAGGATTAATGCTGTATTGTTTAAAATCACTTCGTAAATAACCATTTTTTAGTAAAGAATAAAAATGGTTATGCTGGGTTATCCCTAAGAGATAGACATATACCATCGCGGACTTTTTTGTTGAACTTTTTAAGGTGAACAATACTGTAGTACATTATTTTGGTCTATCTCGTAGGGTTCAAGCCAGCGTTTGCAATATAAGCGCAAAAAAACGTGCTTATTTACGACATCACATTAGAAACCTTTAAATTTATCAGTGTTTCTCTACTATATTATGCATTTATTATACATACAAACCTTCCTTAAGAATCACTCTATCTATTAAAAAAAACCGCATCAAAATCCGTTGCGTAGTTTTAAAGATCTAAGCATACATACAGATATACAGCGAAAGCGACTTTGTTTTATACTATGTATTGATATGACATCAATCTAGATATATAGGGTGGGCCATATAAAGTTTGCATTTTTTCATTTTTCGACTGCCATGTTGGCTGTGTGGCATGTTGCGCCATCCTGTTGAAACCAAGTGTCGTCCATGTCATACTCTTCAACTTTTGGAAACAAAAATTCGTTGAGCATGACACGGTAACGCTCGTCATTGACCGTAACGGCGGCTCCTTGCTCATTTTCCAATGATGCCGCCGGACCAAAACCCACACCAAACCGTAACTCTTTGTGGGTGCATTGGCTTCTCAATGGTGACGTGTGATTTTCCGACCCCCAGATGCGACAATTTTGCTTATTGACATAGCCTCCAAGGTGAAAATAGGCTTCATCTGAAAAGATTTCACATTTCTTACATTTTGGAAGTAACTTTTCAATATTTCCCAATTTTGTTCAAGCGCCGTCCCATTTCGTAAATGTCAAACCTTTAACTAAATTATGAACACAGATTGAATGACATTTGAGCTGTCATTCTCTAAATAAAAAGTAGTTCAAAATGCAAACGTTAGATCGCCCACACCTTAATTATTTCTCTACAACATTATGCATGTATTATAAATATATGAATTTGTCGTGAATATTTAAAAGTCAAACAAAATTTAAAGATACATTGCCTATGCCGCACGCATCGTAAGGCACAGAAAAATGAGTAACTATACCTGTCTCAAATTATCAGTATTTCTCTACTATAATTTACATTTATTTTACACACAAACCTTCGCCGTTATCTATTTAAAAAGCTGTATCAAAATCTATAGTGATTCAAGAGGTACGTTTATGTGTATAATATATGCATAGAAACACTGAATTCTAGAAGTTTTAGATGTAACGTCGAAGAGCACATTTTACTACGCTTACTTTGCAAATGTTGTCTCTGATGACAAAATTACAAGGCCCCCATTCACAAATAAAACAACGTCTATATCTATACGCCAAAACAAAACAAAGAAATAATAAGAGACGACATTTCAACGTGAAATGCCACGAGTAACAATATCGTTATAACAGATATTTCGGAACTATATTAAATGTCCACTGCGAGACGAAATGCGAGTTTTGTGGGACTCGAAGAGAAATAAAACAGCTATTAGAGCCCCTTTGTTGATATTACGGTTCTTGAAGAATAGTTTCGAAATTGAATGCTTTCTTGACAAATGTGAATCGTGACCTAACTCGGAATTAGGAGCAGTCATCGTCGAATTGATAAATGGTTGAAGTTTGTTTTATACTGGTCCTAAACTTTGAATTTGAAATTGAATTTTTGATGATAATTTTTATTTCCAATTTTTATATTTAATGTACAATATTTAATCTAATTGTCATAAAATGTTGTTATGCATGCTGATTGTACCTATAATTAGAGTGACATTTACTATGTTTTTAACTCATGACTATAATACTTAACATATTAGTTAAATTATTTAAGTAATATGTTTGATTTGATGATTACTCTGTTGGTGCAACTTTTTCTAAAAATAAAAATAAAAATAAAAAAATAAACTTCGTCTGTGTCCTTGTTGAACTGTCATCTGTTTTGTCACAATGTTTCGAGCTCTACGTATTTACTTTATACTCGTAATTGGTTCAGTTGCACTTTAGATTTTCTACTGGATAGGATAAAATATGTGGATTAAAAGTATTCTTCACGTTAATGAAAATAATGCTAAGTGTATTGTATGAAATGAAATGAAATACTTTATTTTCAATATTGATGACGTGCTCATTCTTGTTGACGTCAAAAGTTAAAGGCTACCACAAGTTCGGACACAAAAAATAGAACTGGCAAGAAACTCAGCGGGCATGTTTTTTTTTTTATAATGAGCATTTTTTTTAAGTATTTGTACAGTTATACAATTTTACATTAAATATACAAAAAAAAAACGTAGTAGAATCGTACTGTACGAAGGAGAATTGCGTCTTTGAAGTAGCAATTGTACAGAAACATGGCTAATTGGAACCAGTTCTGAAACTTTAACAGACTTCCCTTAATTTGACACAATATTTTTTTTCTTAAATTTTTTAGAGAAAGTAATGTTTGTATATATATATACTCATACATTAAAAAAAAATTTGAAAAATCGTTTGTGCAGTAAAACTTATTATACAATTAGTGATTTTCTAGATGACTGGACTAAGTGGGAATGAAGCTTTCGATTTTAAGTCAAAATTGTAACAAAAAATTGTAATATTGAGTTGAAAAAAAAAAAGAAAAAGAAACCAATACAAAAAAAAAGACATGCCCGCTGAGTTTCTTGCCAGTTCTTCTCAGGACAGTGGCTATTTCTTTTTCCGAACTGGTGGAAGCCTTTTGACATCAACAAGCATGAGAATTTCATTAACGTTGAGAATAAATAATTTCATTTCATTTAATTTCTTATCCAACAATTTCGATTTTTCCTTCATTAAAATTTTTTAAACACCACGTTGAAAGTAAATGTAAAATTTCAACCTCAATGTGCGACAGATTTTAACAGGGATTCTGTCAGCCGCATTAACCACATTGGTTAAAATTGCACCTTCAAATAATAATGTGCAATATTATTTTATGGTTTATTTCGATTAAATATAAATAGACACATAGTTGTCACGTTGGCAACGTTCTTCATTTATTGTAGAAAATTAAGGATATAATAATTTCTATTGAATTTGTAATTCGGATTTATTGAGTTATTAAGCGACTGCACGTTTTGCAAATCAGCCTGTCTATATATTATGAGTGCATCATAATAATGTGAAATTATGTTGCTGACGTTATTGCATACAATTATGAAGAGCTGTCTGTATAACCTATGAATTTAAGTTTATGAACCCCAAGTTTGACAGTCAGCTGCTCTTCTATGAGTACGTCTATCAATAAGGATAAAGAAGGAATACATTGTTTAAGAAAATAGAAATAAAAAGCCAATTTTTGCTTCAAATTCCCAATTTCTCTAAACAGTAATCGGTGTAACATTTCCAAAAGGCTTCACATTTTCCGCGTCCAAATCCACGAAAATATTAACCAGTTCGCTGCGCATAGAAAATAGCGGCTAACAACCCGCCTGTTTTAATATTTCGATAACAAAATCCGAAGCCAAAACAAAACTCTCGCTAACTCCGGCCCAAAATAATCGAAAATTAAACATTTATTAAATTTAATTACCGTGAATTCTCTTGCTTTGGTCATTAAGTTGCTTCTGGATTTCAGCTGAAAATTTTGATTAATTCTTTGTGAATGACTACTTAAACCGAGACCCCTTGAAATTGCGAAGGGTTGAAATGATTAAGGAATATTAGGGCCCTGCAAAAAAGGGTTAGGGACGGTTCTGAAATTTCCTTCCAAGATGCTCATCGGGGTATTGGTATCATGTTATGTTCCAATTAATGAGTCAATATCGGTATTATTTTTTAACTACGAATATTAATTTTCGAGGGAAAAATTAGTAAAAAACGTGTTTTTGAAAAAAACTGCGCGATGGTATTTTACGAAGTTGGCAACTATTGTAGAAATCAATGATCGTGCGTAAACCGTGTTACAAATAAAAAAAAGTTGATAGGTGTCAAGGGACACCCGGGTGGAACGAAGTTCCTTTTGATTAATTAGTGAGGGAGAGAGAGACAGACGTTTTAAACTAACTAATTATTATAACTTAAATAAAATATTTTGATCACAGCACCATCTAGCATTAATCATATAAAACAAAATAAGGAATTGTTTTAAAATATTTTCATCACAGCGCCATCTAGCGATAATCATCTAAAACAAACAAAATGTCGTGACAACTTTTTCATAAGAATTTCCAACTAGCCCCCTTTCCCGCGCGATAAGGAACTTCGTTCCAAAACATATAATTCAATTTTATTACCCCAGCTTGTTATTACGCGCTGTAACTAAGACGATACGCAGAATAGTAATAAAATCTTTACGATCTAAGAATACCTAATTAATGATGGGTTACGTAATGCTATAAATAATTCAGGAATCAGTATAAAGTCTAGTTTCATTATCATCAAAAAAAAAAAGAATGGTTACATTACAAAAAAGACATGCCCGCTGAGTTTCTTGCCAGTTCTTCTCAGGACGGTGGCTACAATTATTATTTTTTGTGTCCGAACTGGTGGTAGCTTTTAAATTTTGACGTCAACAAGAATGAGTACGTCATCAATGTTGATAATAAAGTATTTCATTCCAAAGTATTTCATTTAATTTCATTTCATTTCATCAACAATCTGTATGAACTAATAAATAGTCATAAACTTATTCAGACACACGCGGTTTTCTATAATACTTTCATGCATTTTCAGAGTCTTGTAGATACAGTGAGTGTGGTGCGTCGTGATGTGAGTTCGAGTTCCAGTGGTACTACCCAAAAGCGAACGAGTGCGAGGGTAGACAGATTTGTTTGCTCATAAATCGACCCGCAGTATTCAGTCTTCTCGTGATCATGACGTTTGCGAGATATCGAGACAACTCAATTAATTCAACATCGTGGTAAGAACCCGTTGAAAATGCATGAAAGTATAATAAACAGTCATTGACCGACTTCCACAAAAGAGGAGGAAGTATTAATTTTTTTTTTTATTGCCTCGGAGGCAGACTATCGGGCCACCTGATCGTAAGCGGTTACCATTATTCATGAATCTCTGCACTATTGAGGGACACTTTCTTTAAGCCTCGTTTGAAGAAGGACAATTCCATAGCCAGATTGTGCGTGGCAGAAAAGAATACTTGAAATGGACCGTGGATGGACGGTGGTTCCAAATAGTAAGGAAGAACTCCACCTCGACGACGGGTGGTGCGATGATAGAAAGATGTTGGAATCGTCTCGAATAATTCCTCGGAGCACACTCCGTGGAACAAGCGGTGTAAAATTAAAAAAGAAACCCGTCTCTTCGCAGACCCAAAGGTTCCAGGTCTGTATTGATCATCAAATGCAATTAAACTCTTTTTCTGCAAGTTTTAAAAAGGTTGACGTGATTTTGACATGTGATGAGAAGAGATGAGGACCACGTTACAAAGCGAATGTGGAATTTGAAAATGGATGGATGTAAGAGGAGAGGAAATCGATATTATTATCTAAATATATAAAAATGAATTGCTGTTCGTTAGTCTCGCTAAAACTCGAGAACGGCTGAACCGATTCGGCTAGTTTTAGTCTTAAAATATTCGTATAAGTCCAGGGAAGGTTTAAACGGTTGAGAAAATTTCCTTATGTGACGCAGACGAAGTTGTGTGGGCCCACTAGTTTTAGTATAATAATAATAATATGTTGTTAAAAGAGCAACAATAAGGAACTATTTGAAGACAAACCTTCAACTATAAATTTTCCTATTGATATTGGAACCGATCATAAAACGGCATTATATTCGTGTAGATTTCACGTAAACAACGTTATTATAGTCGAATAGTAAATTATATTTATGTGGTCGTGTCATATAATTTGCGGTAACAGATGAGATTACAGTTAATAACTCATAGATCCTATTAAAACAATTTTTGACCGACGTCCGTGTTTTTGGAACGAAGTTTCTTATCGCGCGTTGTGAAAGGGGGCTAGACGGAAAAAAATCTTACGAAAAGTTGTCACGTCACTTTTTTGTTTTAGATGATTATCGCTAGATGGCACTATGATCAAAATCTTTTAAAACACGTTCCTTATCGCGCGTTACAGAAATATTTTTTATAAGATATCTTTTAATCGAAAGGAACTTCGTTCTATTCGGGTGTCCCATGACACCTCTGAAGTTTTTTTTCTGTTCTCGTAGATCTTTGGTTTGGTTGGTCCGATTTGGACGATTTTTATGTCCGATGAAGAATGGTCGTCGTAAGGACCCAATTATTTTTGACCGACTTCCAAAAAGGAGGAGGTACTCAATTCATCTGTATTTTTTTTTAATAATTCTGATGTCAGATGAAAGGTAATGGCTGAACTTAGGTCCCATTGTTTTTTTTAAAGATCGAACAAGTACTTTTAGGTCTATGTTAAAAAAATATTTTTAACGGACAAAATTTCACGATGTACTATGCAATTTTGCGTGTATTTCATTTTTATATGGACCGATTTCAATGATTCTTTTTTTGTTAGAAAGCAGACATTTTGAGCATCATTTAAATAAATTTGATAAAGATCTGACTGGTAGTTTTTGTGCTATGCTTGAGAAATGGAAGTCGGTCGTTTTCATTTTTGTAATAAAAATATTATTACATCTGTGTTTTTAAAAATGTCGTTTCTTTTGCGTGTACTTATTTGTTCTTCTCTATAGATATGATTCGATTTCGATGTTTTTCTGTTAAAAAGCAGATTTCATTTTCGTGTTATTTTCGGAACAGATTAGAGTTAGCACCGACAATTCGGGGGTGTCGCGACGGGAAAGTGTGCCCCAGTGCGTAACGCTTCGTGCCATCCCGCATAGTCCTTGCTGCGTTCTGGCCTCAGTCGGGGTTCGGACGCTGAGTGTGAGCGGTTGGAGGTTTTAGTGAGGTTCAACTCCCACATACCCCACCCGCGGGGCGAGTGGGGTTCCGGCGATTTCCTCCAACTAAAATAAAAAAAAAATACCGACAATTACTCTTAACGTAAGTTGGAAATTTCATACATAATTGAAATAAACTCAGCATAATATTGATAGGAGATGTTTCAACATATTTTCCAAAATTCAATAGCAACTGTCCAAAAACACACTCTGAATTCCACGCTCATTGAAGCCGCAACTCTATAAAAATAAAATATAGAAAGGAATGTGTTCTACAGTAAAAAACGGTGTTAAAATGCAAAAGTTCCTTAAACTTTCTAAAGCTCCAAGTTTCGGAGCTTTCAGACGCTGAAAGTTCAACGAGCAACTTGTCAATATTAAACCGTAAATTTTCCGTTTTATTACGTTTTCATAGGGCTGTCGCACGATTTAAATTGTTTTTGGAGTTCCTTATCGCGCGTTGTGAAAGGGGGCTAGACGGAATTAAATCTTACAAAAAGTTGTCACGACACTTTTTTTTGTTTTAGATGATTATCGCTAGATGGCGCTGTGATCAAAATCTTTTGAAACATATTCCTTATCGCGCGTTACGAAAGGAAATATTTTTTATAAGATATCCTTTAATCGTAAGGAACTTCGTTCTATTCGGGTGTCCCATGACATCTCTCAAGATTTTTTCCTTTCTTAAATAAATGTTGTTTGTAGGTAAGCATAAAGATAGAATTTAGAAGACTGATAGTCTTTTTTTATTGCCTTGTAGGCAGACGAGCTAACGGGCCACCTGATCGTAAGCGGTTACCGTTGCTCATGGACCTCTGCAATGTCAGCGGACACTGCGCGTCGCTACCTACGGCCTACCTTTAAGGACTTTCTTTAATCCTCGTTTGAAGAAGGACAAGTCATAGCGCTCGAGAAACACCGAAGAGTGTGTGAGAGAGTCTATGGATAAAGTCGAAAAAATCGTAGGAAACAAAAGTGAATGTAACAGTGACCTTTTTTTTGTGACGGGAGGGAATCGAATCATTCAGACGATTTATTTTTTTGCAAAAAGCTTAACACCTTTAGGGAGTGGTCTGTTTACACCCTGTATACTATCTCCCTTTATGCATGCAAAGTAACACAAAATTTGTGTTGTGTGTAGATTTAATTAAAAAATTTATGTACAATTTTTCACAACACCACTGGCTAAAAATGGTGAAGGAAAACATCGCGAGGAAACCTGCATATGTGAAGACCCCGATCCGCACTGGACAAGCGTGGTGGACTAAGCCTAAACCCTTCTTCTGAGGAGACCTGAGCCCAACAGTGGGCAGTAATAGGTTGGTACAGATTTACTGTATAAAATTGGATAGTGTTTTAGTTATTATGTAAGCTTAAACTTTAATTTAAGTTGAAAGAGTTAAATACAAGCTTTTAAGGTGCTGGATATCGTGTAGTAGTAGAGTGCTAGAACGAGCCGAAACACGAAGAGTCTATCTTGTTTAGTACAGGAGTTCCTATGACCACCTTCCGAATCCATCATCAAATCAGCTCCATTTTGTCATTTTATTGTATTGTCACGCGATATACATCTGCGTGGAAAATGTCAGCTCGATCGGAAACCTAACTTTGTCAAATTTAACTCGCAAGATTCCACCCGAACTTACAACCCTTGAAGTTACAAACACAATCTCTGTGGCGACCAATAATAACGCGCGAGATCCTGAATCGCGGTTACAATATTTGCAACATTCGGCGCATATATACGACATCTGAAATCTACTGCAGTGGGCTTCGGCCTGACCGGGCATACCCTACCTCGCCCGCAAGGAGATCTCCCTTTGGCCATAAGTCCACTGTACCCACAATCTTTATACAATTTATTACCTGTTTCTATACCTCACATAAGCCCACGCCTTAGGTACCTTAAAATCTAATCTAGATAAGCTATAAATCAGTGCTGTTATATCCAGAATCTCGAGAAAAGAAATATGGGCTGTAAAACTTTGTTTACGTGTAACGAGAATCCCTAACAATATGAGACCCTTTACGACCGTGTACAGGATACTTTTTGACCGGCTTCCAAAAACGAGGTACTCAATTTGCTGGTTCTTTCTTCTTCATACTTTAATTTGGATGGATTTGAAGGATTCTGGTGTTTCCGGAGCGCTATGACATGTCTATGACATTCAAAATGCAAACGTTAGATTGCCCACCCATATACTACGTAAGAATATTTATTAAAAGGATTTCAACAGAATCAGCCGACGTTGCGTGTCGTACATATGTCGCGTGTTTTATAATTTTACGCCGCCAACTTGATTGATACTTTACACAACGTATGCTGTTATTTTGTCGGTATTTTCTTTGAATAACACAGATATGAGTAATTTCGTTACGTTCAGGCGTTTCAGGAAGATCATTAGGAGAAAATGGTTGGTTGTTTGTATGTAATGATGGTTTTACCTCATGTTTTACGAGCGATCTTGTTATTTTGGCAGTTGCGTGTGACATTACGTGTGAAAAGTCGTGACCGAGTGGTTGAAGCGCTTGCCTTCCGTACGGGAGGTCGCGGGTTCAAATCCAGCTTGTACCTCTAAATCTTAATGTGAAAAAGATTTATGTGTTTTCACGACACCACTGACTAAAAACGGTGAAGGAAAACATCGTGAGGAAACCTGCATGCCGGAAAAGGGTTCTAAAAATCCAGTGAATATATGTGAAGTCCCCAATCCGCACTAGGCAAGCGTGGTGGACTATGCCGCTTCTGAGGAGACCTGAGCCCAGCAGTTTGCATGGGTTTGACAATAAAACTTTTGCAAAAATGGCGACGTCCGACTTTCATTTTTTAAGAATAGTCATATCTTTATTCAAATGAACGTCGATCGTTTTTACAAGCTTTATATTAACTTGCACTGGATGTAACTATGTAACTTCGGGTGGAGTCTTGCGAGTTAAATTTGACAAACTTCCCGGTTTTCGATTGAGCTAACATGCCATTATAATAATATGAAAAAATTCCACTGACCTATTCGGAAGGTGGTTATAGGAAGACCTCGTGCTAAACAAGATAACCCGTCGTGTTTGGGCTCATTTTACTGGTTTTGTTTAGCACTGTACTAAAAGCTTGTATTTAAAGCTTTCTTTAAAATAAATAATATTAAATATAAATTTCAAAAAATATTTAATTAGTACGGAAGACAACGTTTACTTAACAATACTTTTAAAACAAACCTACTAACTTTATTAATTTTGAAATCGATACTTTTTTTATTAAAACAAAAATTAATCAAGATCTCAGCTTATACATCACGCTAATAAGCTTAAAATATTCGGCTAGACTTAAAAGGTTAATCTCGAGTGCCTTATCAAGTCTGGAACAAAGCCATTACACAAACAAGGTGTATCGACACGTTTATAATACAATTAAAACTTCATTATTACAAAAGATACACCTTAACCAGATCAAATCCAACTTGGCTAGACAGCATTCGCGAAGCTTTGGAATACAATATGGATGTTAGTGGACTATGGCCAAAGGGAGATCTCCGACCGGGCGACAGTGTTTGCTTGGTCAGGCTGAAGCCCACTGTAGTAGACACAACTGGACTCACGGGCCCCGAAGTGACCGGTCTAGGCAACGGCCTACGTCGGTGGTTTCTTTCGCCACCTGTAACTACAGGTGGGGCACGGCGTACGGGCCTTGCGGCTCCTCATGCGAATCTTCTTATTGGAGAGGATGGAGGAGGCTGGGGAGGCACGATCTAACCTACAGGATGGGTGCCCTGCCAGCGATCAGCAAGCCGCTCTAGTGGTATATTTCCGGGTTGTTGCGCCGCACGCAATGTCTCAAGACGAAAGTTTTCGACCAGTGTATGTTGCCAGTGTTGACCTATGGATCAAAGACTTAGCCGCTTACGATGGATCTTATTAGACGACTCGATGTCTCTCAGAGAGCAATGGAAAGGACTATGCTGGGTGTTTCTCTGCGTGATGAAAGTGAGGAGATACGCAAAAGTAGGTAACCTACATAGCCCAAAGAATTGCGTCTTTGAAGTGGCAATGGGCAGGATACATGTGAAGAACGGATGGCCGAAGGGGCCGAAAAACACTTCAAGTCAAGCAAACAAAATGGGCAAGCCGTATCTTTTTTTGATTTCCCAAAATGTTATCAATTTTTTTCGAGGCTACCCTGGTTTCCCCGGTGGGATATGTGGGGGTCAAACCGCACTAAAAAATCTTCTTTACCGACGTCCCCGGATGCCCAATCGACACTAGGGGACCGTCACGTCGGCGATACGGCCACCGGCCGATGGGAACGCGAATCACTGTTCCACGATAACATACCCCTTGCAACCGTCTATGTCTATTCATCTCAATTCTTTCATGCATTATAAATGGGTTCTTAACACAACATTTAATTAATTGAGTGGTCTCGAAATATAGATTTGTTTGCTCTACATCTTTGCTTTGCACCCGCAGTATCCAGTCTTCTCGTGATCATGACGTCTGCAACAACGATGAAATATCGAGACAACTCAGATAATTAAATATCGTGGTGAGAACCCGCTGATAATGCATGAAAGTAATAAAAAAACCGCGAGTGCTTAAATAAGTTCATCTCAATTCTTTTCGAAATAAAACTCTTATTATTGGAACGAAGTTCCTTATTGCACGTTGTGAAAGGGGGCTAGATGGAAAAAATTCTTACGAAAAGTTGTCACGACACTTTTTTGTTTTAGATGATTATAAATTATCGGTAGATGGCGCTGTGATCAAAATCTTTTAAAACACGTTCCTTATCGCGCGTTACGTTAGGAAATAAAAAAGATATATTTTAATCAAAAGAAACTTCGTTCTATTCGGGTGTCCCATTACACCTCTCAAGTTTTTCTTTTACAAATCGTATGTTATATCGAAATTAGCTATTCTTTACAATTAAATGGTGTTCAATAGGTATATACATACAGTCCACCCTTTACCACGTGTACGGGTCAATCCAGCCGAAACCTTTAATAAAAAGGTAATAAAATGTAAAAACACGAGATTTATATAGAGCTGATGATATTTTAGATTTTGTTAATTGCATTTAGAAAATGGTGTACTAGAAAATCAGTAGTTTATAATGATAAAATCATAATAATTTATTTTAAAGAAAACTAAATACAAACTTTTAAGATCCTTAATATCATGTATCAGTAGTGCTAGACAAGACAAGTAAAATAAGCCCAAACACGACGGGTCTATCTCGGCTAGTACAGGACCCTATAGGTTCCTATGACCACCTTCCGAATCTATGATCAGATCAGCGCCATTTTGTCATATTATTGCATTGTAAAACTTATAAAAATAGATCACACATTTTTCTCGCAAACGTTTCAGAAATCACAAGACAAAAACACAAGAATTTTTTTTTTTCGGTTGTAACAACTCTATCAGTCCGGGGTGGTGACCTGAGATCAAGATTGATAAGCTCCGTTACGGGGCTGTAAATTTGCGAAATTTTTATATAAACGTAGCGACCCTTTACGATTATTTTTTGGCACGTGATCCTGGTATAATTGGGTGGAAAGCTGAGGTTTATAAATTGAGGGATTAATGCAATAAAATTATAAAAGTTATATAATATGAGATTTTGTGCAAAGTAGGTGTTTGCTTTCTTACAAAAAAAAACTTGAGAGCTGTCATGGGACACCCGAATAGAACTAAGTTCCTTTCGATTAAAAGATATCTTATAATTTAAAAGGAAAGTGTTTTAAAAGATTTTAATCACAGCGCCATCTAGCGATAATCATCTAAAACAAAAATAAGGAACGTGTTTTAAAAGATTTTGATCACAGCGCCATCTAAAACAAAAAAGTGTCGTGACAACTTTTCGTAAGATATTTTTTCGTCTAGCCCCCTTTCGATAACTCGCGATCAGGAACTTCGTTCCAACAAGCCCAAACACGACGGGTCTATCTTGTTTAGCACAAGAGTTTCTATGACAACCTTTTCAATCTATCATCAGATCAGCGCCATTTTGATTATTGCATTGTCACGCGATATACATCTGCGTGCAAAATGTCAGCTCAAGCGGAAACCGGGAAGTTTGTCTTTAGCAAAATCCATCCGAACTTACATAGTTACATCCAGTGCATCATCATCATCATCAGCCTATAGACGTCCACTGCTGGACATAGGCCTCCCCCAAACCTCGCCACGTCGACCGGTCCTGCGCCATCTGCATCCAGTGACCTCCCGCGATCTTGACCAGATCGTCGGTCCATCTTGTGGGGGGTTTACATACATTGCGCCTACCGCATCAGGTACCTACCTATATCCAGTGCAAGTTAAAGTGTAAAGCTTTTTAAATTATCCCTTTTGGAAATTCTACGTAATTTTGACGTAAATTTTAAGCATTTTGAAGCCCTTTCAAATCATAAATTTAACTTGATAAGGCGTAGATCGGTCGACATGACTTTGGCGTGACCGAGCGTAGAAATGCCCCATAAATGATATTTATAGAGCTGATACAAGCAACCCTTTTCGAAAAGAAAGGTACATCAGTGTTTTGTGAATGTGAACGCTTTTTCGGGGCGAATTTTTTAAAATTTATTACGGTTTTGCTTAGGAAAGTTTTTTGTAAAAGAAAATTTTATTCAAGTATTTTTAGTAATCGTCAAAATCGGTTCATCTGAAACGAAATAGAAAGTTATTGTACACATAAACACCGTGATAATCAGAGCTATCAAATTAAAAAATGTTACCAATAAAACACCACCAAATAACTAAGTATGAATCAACCAAATCGGTTAATGCGTAACTAAATAGTATTTATAACGAATGGGCCATGATTATCAGTCCTACGCTAAAACAATCAAATAAAATTCCTAGCATTTTAACCTGTCACTAATAACATCTGTTTACCGAACAAAACAATTTTTATCGCCCTATTTCACCTAAATTTATGATTATTGAGATATATTTGAGTTGTGAAAAATGTAGTTATTTGAATGTTATTTTGCTACTGAGGATATCTGGGCCCAGCAGTGGGCAGTGGTTGTTTGATTTGGATGATTCTGTCGTGGTTTTTAGTTGGAGGAAATCACCGCGGGGCGGGCGGGGTATGTGGGAGTTGAACCGCACTAAAACCTCCAACCGCTCACACTCAGCGTCCGAACCCCGGCTGAGGCCAGAACCCAGCACGGGATTATGAGGGACGACGCGACGCGTTACGCCATCGGCACTCTTTCCCGTCGCGCCGCCCCGATTCTGCTGTGCTAGTATATATAATAAACGTAGCTTTTTCATGGACAAGATTTTATGGGTAAACCGATTTACTTTCATGCATTTTCAAGGGGTTCTTACCGCGATTTTTAATTATTTCATGCTCAGAGAGTCTTGTAGATACAGAGAGTGTGGTGTGTCGTGATGTGAGTTCGAGTTCCAGTGGTACTACCCAAAAGCGAACGAGAAAGAGGGTAGACAGATTTGTTTGCTCTTAAATCGACCCGCAGTATCTGGATACAGGTTTCACCCCACGTCAAATTGTCCAAAGTTACAGATCTACCCTGTATTTTTAGGGCAAACAGATACCCACAGTTCTGCGTAGGTATTGAAATCTCAGACAAAGAGATCTCACAATAGAATGAACATGGCATACTTGAGCACACCTCAATATAAATCATCTCTTTTGTCTTCATGCTATCTGTGAATGATATCCTCATTCAAATTAATCACTTTTATATCTTTTAAAAGCTTTATATAACTGGATGTAACTATGAAGTAAGATAGGCATAGTCCACCACGCTTGCCCAGTGCGGATTGGGGACTTCACATATCTTCAAAGGGTTTTTAGAACCCTTTTCCAACATGCAGGTTTCCTCACGATGTTTTCCTTCACCGTTTTTAGCCAGTGGTGTTGTGAAAAATTGCACATAAATCTTTTTCACATTTAGATTAAGAGGTACAAGCCGGCCGGATTTGAACCCGCGACCTCCCGTTCGGAAGGACGCGCTTCGACCACTCGGCCACCACGACTTCAAGTTCGGGTGGAACCTTACAAAATTGGACCAACTTCTCGGTATCCGATTGAGCTGAAATTTGCATGCAGATGTATATCGCGTGAAAAGCTGATCTGATGATGGTGTTGGAAGGTAGCAAAGAAACTCCTGTACTAAACAAGATAGACCCGTCGTGTTTGGGCTCGTTTTACTTGTCTTAGCTAGCACTCTACTGCTACATGATATCCAGGATCTCAAAACCTTGTATTTCCGTTAATAAGTGTTTCTTTGTCATGCTAGTAATGAGGAGATCCGCAGAAGAACTAAAGTAACCGACATAGCCCAAAGAATTGCATCTTGAAGTGGCAATGGGCAGGACACATTGTGCGAAGAACGGATGGTCGATGGGGCCGAAAAGTTCTGGAGTGGCGACCACGAATATGTAGGCGCAATGTTGGTAGACCACGGTGGACAAGGTGGACCGACGATCTGGTCAAGATCGCGGGAGGTCACTGGATGCAGATGGCGCAGGACCGGTCGATGTGGCGAGGTTTGGGGGAGGCCTATGTCGTACAGGGGTTGGAACCATGTAAAACCACCTAATTTCCAACAAAAAACATCATCAAAATCGGTACATAAACGACGGAATTAACACATAAACAAACATAAGAAGAAAACACGGTCGAATTGAAAATCCACCTTTTTAGGAGTCGGTTAACACATTCACTGCGGAACTATTTTTTGTATACTTGCCATTGGATTCGATACGAGGTGTTATCGGCCCGCACCATGACCAGATGTTAGGGTGACACGAGGTCTTTTAGACCCCAATTTCTTTAACAAAGTTATGCTCTTGCCGCAGGGAAATTAACATTTTTCTTTGCCACACAGGAAAGTTGCATTAGGGATTATAAAAGCCTCGTGTAAAAAATGGAGTCGTGGTGGCAGAGTGGTCGAAGCGCTTCCATCCGAACGGGAGGTCGCGGGTTCAAATTCGGCCGGCTTGTACCTCTAAATCTAAATGTGAAAAAAGATTTATGTGCAATTTTTCACAACACCACTGGCTAAAAACGGTGAAGGAAAACATCGTGAGGAAACCTGCATGTCGGAAAAGGATTCTAAAAATCCTTTGAAGATGTGAAGTCCCCAATCCGTACTAGGCAAGCGTGGTGGACTATGCCTAATCCCTCTTCTGAGGAGACCTGAGCCCAACAGTGGGCAGTAATGGGTTGGTACAGGTACGGGTGTAAAAAATACTAATACTCATTACACTTTATTTGTAATCATCAGAATTATTGAACTGAGCATGACATTAAGTCCATGGTCACGATAATTTTAGTTGGAAATACCATCAAAGTGGCATTAGCTACGATTCTTGTAAGAGCCATAGTAAATTACCTTATTACGTACCTACTCGTGTAGACTTGGTTTTAGTTTCCAGTGGTTCTCAAAGTTTTGATTGCTTAAAAATTCGTTTTTATTTCTTTCAGTAATTCATATTTATTCATTAGTATAATAAGAGATGGGGCGGCGCGACAGGAAGAGTGCCGAGGGCGTAAAAACCCCGTGCTAGGTTCTGGCCTCAGCCAGGGTTCGGACGCTGAGTGTGAGTGGTTGGAGGTTTTAGTGCGGTTCAACTCCCACATACATACGGGTGAGGATCCGGTGATTTCCTCCAACTAAAAAAAAAGTTTAATAAGGGATAGACTAGTTTGGTATTCAAAACTTAAACTGTCAACCAAAGGTACTTTTTTTGGAACGAAGTTCCTTATCGCGCGTGGTGAAAGGGGGCTAGACGGTAAAAAATCTTACGAAAAGTTGTCACGACACTTTTTTTGTTTTAGATGATTATCGCTAGATGGCGGTGTGATCAAAATTTTTTAAAACACGTTCCTTATCTCGCGTAAAAAAAAAATTGGGAAAAAAAATTATAAGATATCTTTTAATCGAAAGGAACTTCGTTCTATTCGGGTGTCCCATGTCACTTCTCAAGTTTGTTTATTTATGTTACTCTTATCAAGTCTAAAAATGAAGTAAAGGAATGTGGAAATCTTGATGAAGTAAAAAATAATTGAATTAATTAATTATGTAATAAGAAAAAAAAACCCGGATGGAACGAAGTTCCTTTCGATTAAAATATATCTTATATATTTTTTCCTAACGTAACGCGCGATAAGGAACGTGTTTTAAAATATTTCGATCACAGCACCATCTAGCGATAATCATCTAAAACAAAAAAAGTGTCGTGACAACTTTTCGTAAGAATTTTATCCGTCTAGCCCTCTTTCACAACGAGCGATAAGGTACTTCGTTCCAAAATGCCATCAAAGCAAAATATCATCAAATTATCTAATTTACCTTGAACTCAGACTAATCACATAAAATGAGGCTACAAAAATATCCACATTCAAGGTCCAATAAAAAGGGGCGTAAAAACTTTGAGAGCCATCAACAACACTTGACATAAAGTTTTCACGGGTTTTTCTGAGTCACCGACATAGAATAATATATTAAACAAAAGTTAATTTACGAAAACTCTTTAATTACAGGAATTTAAGATCCTGGATATCATGTAGCAGTACAGTGCAGATAGCCGTGGTGGCCGAGTGGTTGAAGCGCTTGCCTTCCGTACGGGAGGTCGCGGGTTCAAAACCGGCCGGCTTGTACCTCTAAATCTTAATATGAAAAAGATTTATGTGCAATTTTTCACAACACCACTGGCTAAAAACGGTGAAGGAAAACATCGTGAGGAAACCTGCATGTCGGAAAAGGGTTCTAAAAATCGTTTGAAGATATGTGAAGTCCCCAATCCGCACTGGGCAAGCGTAGTGGACTATGCCTAATCCCTCTTCTGAGGAGACCTGAGCCCAACAGTGGGCAGTAATGGGTTGGTACAGGATATAGCCCAAGAGCTAGTAGTAAATTTTGGGTAGATGTTTGAGGCAAGCTGAAAACTTGGTCCATACCCTTGATACCCCAACTCAGAACTGCAGACCTGGCTGCTGAGTAGCGAGGCTCAACGGATCCCTACATTATTTTTTTTTAGTTGAGTTAGTTTAATAATTGGCACTAGCTCTTACGTAAGGGAAGATATTGTTAATGTCGATTAAATCGCGTGTGTCAGTGATTAGTGACACTGACATTTCGTTATTGATATTTAATAGCCGCGGTCATCCACGGATCGTTTCAGGATCACTTTTTTGCGCACGCACCATCCGGCTATGGAATGAGCTCCCCTCCTCGGTATTCCCTGAGCGCTATGACATGTCCTTCTTCAAACGAGGCTTAAGGAGGGTCTTTAAAGTTAAGTCGTAGGTAGCGACCCCTCAATGTCCCCTGACATTGCAGAGGTCTGAGGTTCATGAGCGACGGTAACCACTTCCTATCAGGTGGCCCGTTGGCTCGTCTGCCTACATGGCAGTGAAAAAAAAATAGGTATTTCTGTAATGAAACCATAAACGTAGAGGTTGCAGAAGACTAATAAAGTCCAGCAAATCTTATGACAAAAAAGTCAATGTGACAGTGACCTAGAAATTTTATATGAGACGTCAGACTCTCATTGTGAAGATGATTCCTTCCACTCCTTTTTACCATCGCACTACACGCCGCAGGGGCAAGGTTCACCACCTTTACTTGGAACCACTGCGCTCTTCTACAGTTCGGTTCAGAAGATCACTTTTGCCCCGTACCATTCCGATTTGGAATGGACTCCCGTCCGTGGTGTTCCCGGAGCGCTATGACATGTCCCTCTTTAAACGAGGTTTAAGAAAAGTCTTGTATGGGTAGGCGATAGATAACGGTCCCTCTTTGCCCTGGCATTGCAGGGGTTCATGAGCGACGGTGGGCCGTAGGCTCGTTTATCTACAACATTCCTAATTGGTATGAAAGTTAACTTCTGTATATAATATTTTTTTGTGTTACCATTATTTGGAGATAACATCAACGAATTGTGCTTCTTAAGTATTTTTCCCTAATACGTATTAGTTTTATGGTTTCATTGTTGTTCGGGGGATTATTTTTAAGTACGTCATTTGGGGTTTTCCTATATTTGGCACGTTAGTTCTTCTGCGTCACAAAATGGTTTTCGAAGTCCCTATGACCCCTATTGGGGCGGCGCGACGGGAAAGAATGCCTTGGGCGTAACGCGTCGCGTCGTCCCTCATAACCCCGTGCTGGGTTCTGCTTTAGCCGGGGTTCGGACGCTGAGTGTGAGCGGTCGGAGGTTTTAGTGCGGTTCAACTCCCACATACCCCGCCCGCGATTTCCGATCCGGTGATTTCCTCCAACTAAAAAAAAAAAAAAAAATTACCCCTATTAATAATAGGTTGTCAAATATCTCCCTTCCGCTTTTTTGCTCTTTATTCAATGCTTTATAAAAAGTGTCCAAACTAATCATGCATAGCGTCGTTTTGTAGGTTATGTCAAGACCTTTCAAATTATGTATAGTATTGCCAGATACGAGCTCTGTAGCGAAATTCAAAAGACAAAACGGTGGAAGGGAGATATTAGACAACCTATTATTATAAGTGCGAAAGTAACTGTCTGTCTGGCTGTTACGCTTTCCCGCTTAAACCTCTCAACCGATTTTGATGAAATTTGACACAGACAATTTTTAGACCCTGAGAAAGAACATAGGCTACCTTTTAAATAAAAGTGACGGTCGGTATTTTTCATTTTTGGAAAAAGAGACTTAAATTTATTTTTTTATGCAATTGCAATTTGTTTATGTATACTTTCATATTATTCTCCGTGCTTACCTTTATTCCAACTCAGTCAGAATAAAACAAAAATTAGAATAATACCTTGATTTAACATTTAAAATACCTACATTCCGTGTATCCAGCTATTTATTCTTCAAGTTTATGACATATATAATATTATGTTCTAAGACGTCGGGGCCATGGCAGCCATCAAAATTTAATTGTCATGCTGCATGTGCATGCATTTCATTTAAAACAATTACTTCATAAAATATACCGTAAAACTTGTATATTAATAGAAAACTGAGAAGCCATAATTGGTTTGTTTATTTGTGTCAAGTATGTGAGCCAGAATTGATCACAATGTGAAGTTTGGTATATTTGGAGATATTTTCGCTCTAAAATTTAAATTTTATTATTAACTAGATGACCTACGCAACTTCGTCTGCGTCACAAAGTGGTTTATACAGCACTCACAATGTCGTCACGATAATTTTTGTAGCGGACAGCGTTTTATACTCGTGATAATTTCTCAACGAAATGAAATATAATAAACCTACCTATAAAACATCCTTAAGAATCACACTATCTATTAAAAAACCGCATAAAAATCTTGTTGCGTAGTTTTAAAGATCCAAGCATAAATAAGGACAGACAGAGGATATCGACTTTGTTTTATAATATACAGGGTGATTTCTTAGTGAGGGTACATATTGAAGGTCATGGTAGCTGATGGTTATGAACGACCAGTAAAAATATTATTACCAAAGAATATGGTTTAATGCCTTAGTAATCGCAACTTAAATATATCTAAAATTCTTGCAAAATGATGGTTTTTCGACAGCTGATGGGTGTGGCGTAGCTGTGGAGTGTGAGAGATCACTAGAGGTCGTTAGTCAACACTCTTTTAGCCGAAATTGTTTATGTTTGAGGTAGTTAGGTCGAATTTAAAAAAAAATATATATACCTATTTTTTTGTAATATTCCGTATTAGAACAGAGTAATCATCACCCTCCTGCAATATGTACCTTCTTTAAAAATCACCCTGTATAGTGATTTTAAAAAAAATATTTGTTTTGTACTTGTGTTGGACGCTGACGAGCCTATATGAAGACTCGACATTACAGAGCTATGATACAAACATACACACTCACACACACGCACACATAACCTATAATTTCATCAACTTATACAAAAACACTCGCGGTTTTCTATAATACTTTCATGCATATTGAACGGGTTCTTACCATGATGTGAGTTCGAGTTCCAGTAGTACTACCCAAAAGCGAACGAGAAAGAGGGTAGACAGATTTGTTTGCTCGTAAATCGACCCGCAGTATCCAGTCTTCTCGTGATCATGTCGATTGCAACGTTGAAATATCGAGAGATATCAATTAATTAAATATCGTGGTAAGAACCCGTTCAAAATGCATGAAAGTATAATTTCATCATTAACCAATCATCACTTACCATTCTTATGTCCATAGTATCCAGTTCCCGATGAGGATCCGCTTCCGGTGGAAGATCCTTGTGGTGGACGCTCCTCGTCTTCCAATGTTAACGGCGTCGGCTCCATGACGTTTGACGTCACACGTCACCTGTCACTTTGACATTACACTCTCACTGACACTGACACTTGGGGTTACCTGGAATAAAAAAATGTTTTTGTTTTAAATGGCTCTCCAGATGGGGAAGATTCTTTATGATGACGATGATAATTGTGCAGGTAAATCTATTAGGTAACCTTTTTTTTTATTACCTCGTAGGCAGACGAGCTAACGGCTCACCTAATTGTAAGCGGTTACAGTCACTCATGGACCTCTGCACCGCCCACCCTTAAGAACTCTTCAACCTCGTTTCAAGAAGGACAAGTCATAGCGCTCGGGAAACACCGAAGAGGGGAACCTGTAACTTGGCCGAAAAGTTCTGGAGTGGCGGCCACGAACTGGTAAGTGCAACGTGGGTAAACCTCCCACAAGATGGACCGACGACCTGGTCAAGATCGCAGGAGGTTGCAGGATGCACATAGCGCAGGACCGGTCGTTATGGCTAAGTTTGGGGGAAGCCTATGTCCAGCAGTGGACGTCTATAGGCTGGTAATGATGATACTTGTGGATGTCTTAATACCGTAATATGTGAGAGATATTATTTCTAGCATAATATCTATTTGAGAAACCTATAACCGTGCAATGGAAGTATTTCAAGTCACCACTTCAATTTAAGTCACCTTCCGAAATCATCATCAGATCAGCGCCATTTTTTTATAATATTGCATTGTCACGCGATATACATCTGCATGCAAAATGTCAGCTCAATCGGAAATCCGGAAGTTTGTTAAATTTAACTCTCAAGATTCCACCCGAACTTACATAGTTACATCCAGTGCAAGTTAATATAAAGCTTGTAATAAAAAAGTTATCTACACTACATGTATTTTAATTATTGCCTGTGGCAGACGACCCAACGGACCATCTGATCGTTAGTAGTTACCGTCGCTCATGAATATTTGCAATGTCAAGAGACAGTCTATTAATTTAAAAAACTTGAGAGGTGTCAAGGGTCACCCGGATGGAACGAAGTTCCTTTCGATTAAAAGATATCTTAAATTATTTTTTCCTAATTTTTTTTTACGCGCGATAAGAAACGTTTTAAAAGATTTTGACCAGAGCGCCATGTAGGATAATCATCTAAAACAAATAAGGAACGTGTTTTAAAAGATTTTGATCACAGCGCCATCTAGCGATAATCATCTAAAACAAAAACGTATCGTGACAACTTTTTCATAAGAATTTCCGTCTAGCCCCCTTTCACAACGCGCGATAAGGAACTTCGTTCCAAAAAAAACAAGACTTCAAATCAGTTCTAAACGAAAACAATTCTACTCATCAGTTCAAAAACAGAACGAGAACATTCTGACACTTCCTAAAACTGAACTACGTAACTAATTAACTCGCAAGTTCGTCTAATTAACCGAAAATTTTGAAACGTTCCAAAATTATGTTCCATTTTCGAAACTTGGACCGCGCGAACACTGCCTCGTTTGGGTAATTTCAATTTCGAATGCAATCGTCGAGTTTTGACAGTTACCTTTGAATTATTGGTCGATTCTATTTTTGAATTGTTGAATATTTGACATACTTTTGTTCCCAATTTGAATTAAATTATTACACTAAATACATAATAAGTCGTGGTGGCCGAGTGGTCGAAGCGCTTCCTTCCGAACGGGAGGTCGCGGGTTCAAATCCGGCCGGCTTGTACCTCTAAATCTAAATGTGAAAAGATTTATGTGCAATTTTTCACAACACCACTGGCTCAAAACGGTAAAGGAAAACATCACGAGGAAACCTGCATGCCGGAAAAGGGTTCTAAAAATCCTTTGAAGATATGTGAAGTCCCCAATCCACACTTGGCAAGCGTGGTGGACTATGCCTAATCCCTCTTCTGAGGAGACCTGAGCCCAACAGTGGGCAGTAATGGGTTGGTACAGTACAGTACTAAATACATTATTCAATTTTCAAGCATGGCACAAAAACTCGCGCCACAAAACGTAAAATATCATCCGTTAAAAAATATCAAACACAGATTCAAAAGTACTTTTTCAATCTTCAAAAAAAAAATACAATTAATTAAATTACGTTTGCCAAAAAGACAATAAAAAACAATTTTGACCACAAGACGATTATTACCTTTCATCTGACACAATGTATTTATTTATAAAGGGCACCAACATGTTATACACCCGAACATGCAATACAGGTATAATAAGAGAATAGTAGTAAACTTAATGCTAACACAATTATAGGTGCCGACTGCATGCCTATTTTAAATTAGCGGTCAAAGACCAGACAATAAAAAAAAATCCAAAAATAAAAACAAATGTAAAAATAATAAGCATTTTACAAAAGTTATAAAAACAAATTTACCATACAGTCCTCATTCAAAAAGTATGCACTTCACTTTATTTTATTTTATTATTTTTTTAATCCAATCCACTCCAAAAAAAAATACACAGCACAAAAAACAAAATAATATTCACAAAAATACAAATTTCGAATTGCGCGATTCAAATTCAGAATTCAACAGTTAAAATTTTATTGTAATCGTATTCACGAGAAACGTCTAATTTTCGGGGTTCGTTCCAAATTCAAATGTTCGTATTTCATACGTTTCGCGTCGTGTTCTGCAATAAACTGGCGATGCGTTCGTTGTGTCGCTTGGTGTTGTAGTGTTTAGAATTTCCCTGGTTTTCGGGAAATTTTGTGGGGAAATTAGGGAAAAAAAATATTAGAGGAGTTGATGTATCTGTGTATGTGTTTACATTGAAGAATGTTTGGTTCCAAGTGGAAATCGATTTTGATTTTGTATTTTTATTTAAAAGGTGAGAAGTATTTTGACTTTGACCTATTTTTGTTGATTCAAAATTGCGGATCGTAACGCGTCGTGCCGTCTCGCATAACTACTACGTTCTTGGCCTCAACCGAGGTTTTAACGCTGAGTGTGAACGGTTGGAGGTTTACTTGTGGTTTGACTCCAATATGCCTAACTAAGAGTTTTTAAAATTTCATATTAATTTAACAAATAAAAAAAAAGTAACTTTATAATTTTTTGTAATATAGCAACACAGACCTAGTTGTCACTATTTTTAAGAATGTTCTCTCCCGCAAGGAGTAACTAATAAAATTTTATTTTAGAATGTTGGCCATTCTGATTTATGTACCGTCTTTAAATTTCAAATCTATATTCAAATTTATGTTTAGAATTGGTATTATGTATTTGATTTGCTGTTTCAGGGCTTTTTAAAAATGGAGGAAATTCTCAATACGCCTGTATTTTTTTCATTGGTTTTTATTTTTGTTTTGACATTAAAATTAAAACAAAGACTTTAGGTCCATGAGCGACGGTAACCGCTTAGGGGGCGGCGCGACGGGAAGGAGTGCCGTGGGCGTAACGCGTCGCACCGTCTCTTATAACCCCGTGCTGGGTTCTTGCCTCAGCCGGGGTTGAACTAAAAAAGAAAACGGTAACCGCTTACGATCAAGTGGCCCGTTAGCTCATCTAAAATACATTTAGAACATTTTATTTTGAAATAGTGGTCTATTTTAGGTAAACAAGGTAATTTTACCATCAAAATTAGGGAAAAAAGGTCTGAGTACTGTTCAATAATACTCGTGGTGGGATAGTGGTTAAAGCCTTTGGCCTTCCGTACGGGAGGTCACGGGTTCAAATCTTATACCTCAAAATCTTAATTTGTAATGTTCACCACTGACTAAAATCGGTGAAGAAAATCATCCTGAACCTACATATTCCAAAATCCTTTGAAGATATGTGAAGTCCCCAATCCGCACTGGACAAGCGTGGTGGACTATGCCTAACCCCTCTTCGGAGGAGACCTGAGCTCAGCAGTGGGCAGTAATGGGTTGTTACAGTATTTGTGACAGACAGGAAGAGTAACATGAAACCGGCAATTAATATTTTTGGCTAGTGCCATTTTCTTTGTAATCATAGTTTGTAAAAGAATATGTCTAGTCAAGGTTAACACAGAAAATTCACAGAAGGCAAATAACATAGAAATTATGAATGAAGAAACGCACACGTTAACTCTTACAGAGTTTCATACAAATACGAGTACCTGTACCAACCCATTACTGCCCACTGTTGGGCTCAGGTCTCCTCAGAAGAGGGATTAGGCATAGTCCACCACGCTTGCCAAGTGTGGATTGTGGACTTCACATATCTTCAAAGGATTTTTAGAACCCTTTACCGACATGCAGGTTTCCTCACGATGTTTTCCTTCACCGTTTTTAGCCAGTGGTGTTGTGAAAAATTGCACATTAATCTTTTTCACATTTAGATTTAGAGGTACAAGCCGACCGGATTTGAACCCGCGACCTCCCGTTCGGAAGGATGCGCTTCGACCACTCGGCCACCACGACTATAAAGTATTAAATAAATAAATAAAAACAATGAGTAAAATAAAGAAGTCAAGTTTAATAAATGTTCAAAATGGAAAATATTTACATCAAACCGGAAAAGAAATCTACTTACCGCCATAATTTACTTACAAAACCACATTCAATCAAATTAAGGACAAAATTACTTCCCTACAGATTCACGTCCCTCAAAGTTGTCTAAAAATTACGCATTTCTTCTGTCAATTAAAAATAATTGAACGTGTTTCAAGGAAATTATGAGAATAATATATTAAAACTTGGATCTTTAAATACGGATTTTTGTGTATTATATGCGAGCTGACGGCCCACTTGATGGTAAGTGGTTACCGTCCTTAGCGAAGTTCCTTATCGCGCGTTGTGAAAGGGGGCTAGACGGAAAAAAATCTTACGAAAAATAATTTTACGCGTTACGTTAGGAAAAAAAAAATTTATGTTTTAATCGAAAGGAACTTCGTTCTATTTGGGTGTCCCATGACACCTCTCAAGTTTCTTTTTTTTGTCTGTCTGTCTGTTCCGGCTAATCTCAGGATCGGCTTGACCGATTTGTACGGGACTTTCGCTGACACATAGCTTAGGTAATAAGGAGTAACTTAGGCTACTTTTGTAGTGACCAATAATAACGCGCGAGATCCTGTTTTGCAATTTAAGTCTGCTTCGAGCCCTCTGCCATATGACCCGTGCAAGTTATCCTGGACCGCTCGCACGTATTTCTATTCATTTCGTACTCCGCTTTTCACTAACTGTTTTCCTAATTTAATTATATTGACTTTCTTCTATAATTTATACCTTGCTGTGCTCCTTCTATATAATGATAAATTGGTGATACCTGTGTGAACTGTAAATTTGTGCATACGCAATAAACTTTTTATACTTGTAATTCTGAGCTTCATTTACTATCATAACCACACACACATCCAAAACTTTTATTTTAGAAAATTCCCGGGAACTATTCCTATGTGACGCAGATGAAGTTGCGCGGGTCATCTATTAGTAGATACATAAATAACATCACGTTTGTACCTTCAAAAATTCAGACAAACATTCAAGCCGAGACAATACCGGCTCGAGTCAAATATTGAATCTTAATATACAACAGAGCACTCACACAATGTGTGCTTGTGAATAAACAAAGGCTCCCTAGAGGAAAACCTGGATATATTGAGAATACGCGACGTAAAGCAACATAGCGTTTTATGTAGCTTGATGTGTCGCTATATGGAACGCGGACGGTTGACATGTCGGGCGTATGATGAGCCAAATAATGTTAAATCTTTGAAAAAAAGACAACAGAATTTAATTTAATCAAAGTATAAATAATTGTTATGTAAGGTAGTCAGATGCTGCTCAAGTGGCGCTTAATTAAAATATTAATAAATATTTTTATTCAACACATGATTGCATGCTAAATTAGAGAAGAAAAACATGAAGATTTGTAACTTTTGAGTAAGTGAGGTTTCTTCTTTTAATATTCAGCGAACTTATTTTTCCTGCTATCAAAAAATATGTAAATAATAATCACTTAAATAATCTTACTATTTCAATTAAACTCTACAACGGGACACTAATCATAGCTCTAGTTCTTGTTCAGTGTACCTATCTAATTCTAGTGTGCCTTTAACGTATTGAAATTATTCATTATTCAAACTTAAATTTCGATTGCGATACAATAATATAAAAAAAAATTAAATGTTATTATTATTATTATATTAAAATAAAAATATAAACCTGCTAAAATTGTCCATTATTTTTTTTTATATTGTAGAACCAAATAAAAACTGGCAAGACGTAATCTGTGAAAAACTGTTCATATTTTCGCGCCACACGACACGTGGAGGCATGTGTCTTTACGTCGCGTTGCTATAATATGTTTCCACCTTGAGACGTCGTGCATTGCATCCTACCTGTCAGTGCTGAGTGCGTTTTAAACATTCATCCCTCTTACAGCGATGTTTTTTTAACGAAGGTCAGCGGTGTTTTTCATGTCGTGATAGAAAATTTAAAAATAAATAAAATATCGTGGAATAAAGTCACCTTTCGGAAATAAATAAATTGGTTGTTCAACCCCCAAAACTCCCATGATAATTGTATATTGGTGTGGGCATAAGTTTTGTTAGGGTGGACGATTTGGATGATGTTTTTTTCTTATGATAAGTGATAGTTGCTACGTCCTTTTGATGTTTGTTAATCTATAACTGATGCCCGTTGGAGCACGAAGGTTCTGGAGTGGCGAGCACGTCAAGGCAAGCGCAGTGTGGGACGACCAGCTGCAAGGTACGGACGGATGATCTTGTTAAGATCGCAGGAACACGCTGGATGCAGGCCGCTACCAACCGGTCGCATTGGAAATCTTTAGGGGAGGCCTATATCCAGCAGTGGACGTCTACAGGCTGATAATGATGATGAATATCTGAGAAATGCTTTTAAAACTATATAAGCAAACTTGTAGTTTTTTGTGCAAAATTTTTTATGATTAGCTGTCCATGCGTAGATATGCTTTTCCAGGATGAACCGATTTCGATGATTCTTTTTTGGTTAGAAAGCAAATACTTTAGAATTAATCTTGTATAAATTTGATAAAGATCAGAGCAGCAGTTTTTGTGTTATTCTTCAAAAATAGATTCCGTTTTTTTCATATTTGTGAAAAATATTTCTATGAAGGACGAAGTTCCTTATCGCGCGTTGTGAAAGGGGGCTAGACGGAAAAAAATCTTACGAAAAGTTGTCACGACACTTTTTTGTTTTAGATGATTATCGCTAGATGGCGCTGTGATCAAAATCTTTTAAAACACGTTCCTTATCGCTCGTTACGTTAGGAAAAAAAAATAAGATATCTTTTAATCGAAAGGAACTTCGTTCTATTCGGGTGTCCCATAACACCTCTCAAGTTTTTACATTTTTATTTCAAAGAAAATCAAATCATTCAGCATTAAATAAATGTCACATCCAAATCTCATTCACCATTTTAATGGTCAAATAAATTTGAAAAATAAACGAAAATTTAACGACATTATTACTGAGAGCAGCATCGTGTAAATTACACGTGCAGACTCAGCAAAAAACATTGTACACCTAACGGCTATCATTTATTTCCGCATCAAAAATCGCGCTTTTCAGATGAATATTATGTCTTCTCATACGTTAAATTTGCTTTTTTCATGTGTTACGATTATTACTTGCGTTGTGTTTTATGATTTTTTTTTTTTTGTTTTAGTTGGAGGAAATCGCCGGATCCCCACCCGCGGGGCGGGTATGTGGGAGTCGAACCTCACTAAAACCTCCAACCACTCACACTCAGCGTCCGAACCCCGGCTGAGGCCAGAACCAAGCACGGGGTTATGCGGGGTGGCGCGACGCGTTACGCACTGCGGCACACTTTCCCGTCGCGACACCCCCGGACGCCGAACCGGTAGCCGCCGGCGAACACGGCCACCGGCTCTCTCGGTCGGCAGGTGTGTTTTATGATGGAGTATGTGCATAAAACATAACTCGAAGTAGAAATAGCAAATGTAAGAGGCATGACGAAAGATTTTGAAATTAATTACACTAATACTAAACGGGTTCTTACCACGATTATTTTCAATTAAAAATTCCCGTGATCATGGCGCTTGAAACAGTGGCGAAATATCGGGATCGCTCAATTGAAAATAATCGTGATAAGAACCCGTTTAGTAATAGTGTAAGTGATGTAGATAACCGCGAGTGTTTAAAAATAATTATTTTGATATTATCATCCATAATATGAGTACACGTTTACTATTTCGGTAATAATACAGAGTTTTAAGGTAAAACTAGATTTTAAACCATTTTTCGAATATCATTTCAAATAGTGCTCGACAACAGCCCGTAGTGTCATGGCGTCGCGTTTGATGTCACGCTTAGGTAAACAAACGCGGGGACGGAG
Source organism: Trilocha varians (assembly GCA_030269945.2). Lineage (NCBI taxonomy): Eukaryota > Metazoa > Arthropoda > Insecta > Lepidoptera > Bombycidae > Trilocha > Trilocha varians. Next base: position 1,106,560 of record AP028271.1, read on the forward strand.
CGACGGGAAAGAGTGTCAATGGCGTAACGCGTCGCACCGTTCTTATAACCCCGTGCTGGGTTCTGGCCTCAGTCGGGGTTCGGACGCTGAGTGTGAGCGGTTGGAGGTTTTAGTGCGGTTAAATCCCACATATTCCCATAAGGGATCCGGTGATTTCCTCCAACTAAAAAAAAAAAAAAAAGTTAAACAAACGCAAAAGTCTCGTCTTGTCTTGTAACGACCCATTACTCTACTGCTAGGCTCAGATCTTCTCGGAGGAGGGATTAAGTATAGTCCACTATACTCGCCTATGTGGATTGGGAACTTCACATATGACAAGAGGATAGGGTCTTTTCCCAGTATGCAATGAACGTCATTAGCAGGTTTCCTCACAATATTTTCTTAAACCATTTTCAACCAGTGAAAAAAAATGGACATAAATTTTCACAAATTACGATTTAGAGATACATTCTCATCCCTTATGTGAGTAACCAAAATTTACTTTCTACAGCCATTTCTGGCGCAACAGAGATACAAAAGAATATAATACGCTATTAAACAAGCTTCATGTATGTACATTCAATAAAATCATTCGAGCAGAAGACAGGGGTTCGTATCAGTGTCTATTGTTATCTATTCACGAGGATGCCTTTTGGTATACCGAATGCTTTATCTTAAATCTAGGTTTCAAATTTGGATCTATGTTAGTTATCTCTTGGGTTGTTTCAAACGAAAGGACATTTAGTAATGGATGAGGATTAATAGTGATTTCAAATATATTACTTTCATGCATTTTGAACGGGTTCTTACCACGATATTTAATTAATTGAGTTGTCTCGATATTTCAACGTTGTTGCAAACGTCATGATCACGAGAAGACTGGATACTGCGGGTCGATTTAAGATCAAACTAATCTGTCTAACCTCTTTCTCGTTCGCTTTTGGGTAGTACCACTGGAACTCGAACTCACATCACGACACACCACACTCACTGTATCTACAAGACTCTCTGAGCATGAACCATGGATTCCAAATACTCGATAATATCGTGGTAAGAACCCGTTGAAAATGCATGAAAGTATTATAGAAAACCGCGAGTGTCTGAATAAGTTTTCAAATATATTATTACATTGAATTTAAATATTTAAATTATTCTATATTTAAATTATTTTGGTATATTGTATCGACGTGTTTACGAGGATGCCTTTTGGTATTACGAATGCTCCAACATTTAGGATTTGTGTAAATTATTTTGTAGGTTATTTCAAAGCAAAAGCCATTTAGTAAAGGACAAGGATCATTTGTAATATCGACTATATTATTACACCGAATACTTCGTTATTTAATTTTACTACATTAACTTTTAAAACAATGTTTACGAAAAGTCATGTATAGTTTTAATAAATTGAATATTGCATGAATTACAGTTTGAGAATATTGAAGAGCTGCATTTTCAAGCATAATTTCAATAGCTATTGAGAAAATAGCACAAGCATCAACTTTCAGATAAAATAGAACCATCCAAATCGTCCAAACAATCTTATTCACTAGAAAAAATACAAGCAGTACATCTTTAAACACGCAGACTTAAATACCTTTTTGAAAGTCGGTCAAAAATAAACGAAAACAACGAAATAGCGTCACATACATCCGGTGCTTATCCATGACATTTACAATAACAGTTTAAAAATATTCAGTGGAAACGTGTGCTCTATATTGTAAAGTAGTTCACTGTGCACTTATCCACGTCATAGGAAAAATCTATATCTATACTAATATTAGAAAGAGGAAAGATTTGTTTGTTTGTAATGAATAGGCTCCGAAACTACTGGACCGATTTTAAAAATTCTTCCACCTTTGGAAACCTACATCATCTCCGAGAGACATAAACTATATTATATTTAAAAAAAAATTAGGGATCCTTACTAAAACTCCAATAATGTAACATAAGGTGTAAAAAAATGCCCTAAAAATTCCTTACGCCGCGTGCGCTACGAAAACTATTGATGATAGAACAAAATAATGTACTACGGGTTTTTAGGTATTTTTAAGACAAACAAAAAAGTCCGCGACAGCATATATCTAACTATTATAGTTTAGTCACAATAATATTTAATAAAAATAAGCACCTAATTGTTGTTTTAACTTGCTATGTAGGGTTTCACTTGCAAGTAAAATTTAATAAGCTTCCTAGTTTCTAATTGAGCTGACATTTTTCACGCAGATGTATATCGCGTGACAATGCAATAATATACAATGGTGCGGATCTGATGATGGATTCGGAAGGTTATAGAAACTCTTGTGCTAAACAAGATAGACCCGTTTGGGCTCGTTTTACTTCTATTAGCACTCTACTGCTACATGATATCCAGGATCTCAAAACTGGATTTAAAAATACTTTCATACATTTTCAACGGGTTCTCACCACGATATTTAATTAATTGAGTTGTCTCCATATTTCAACGTTGTTGCAAACGTCATGATCACGAGAAGTCTGAAATACTGCGGGTCGATTTAAGAGCAAACAAATCTGTCTACCCTCTTCTCGTTCGCTTTTGGGTAATACCACTGGAACTCGAACTCACATCACGACATACCACACTCACTGTATATACAAGACTCTCTGAACATGAACCCGCGAGTGACTGTTGTGTTTAGCACTGGATTCCCGTTGAAAATGCATGAAAGTATTATAGAAAACCGCGAGTGACTGAATAAGTGGGTTTAAAAAGTTTTATATTAATAAATTATTAATTATTATTTGTGACGCAGACGAAGTTACGCCGCTCTCAAAAACAAAACCCATCTCACATTATGAATAAATCAAATTTAAACAAAAAAATAACATTTAGTTTGTTCCCAATTCTTCATTTGTTCATTCACTAGAATCATTGAGTGGGAGTCGACGTAAATACAATACTGAAATATTCTCGGAAAACAATGTAAGGCGAAAGAGAAATATGGTTGACGTAAGCTGTCACGATTGTGTAATACCACAGAATAACTTAACAGAAAGATATATTAATATTTTTAATACTTTCATGCATTTTCAACGGGTTCTTACAACGATATTTAATTATTTGAGTTGTCTCGATATTTCAACGTTGTTGCAAACGTCATGATCACGAAAAGACTGGATACTGCGGGTCGATTTAAGAGCAAACAAATCTGTCTATCCTCTTTCTCGAATGTATTATAGAAAACCGCGAGTGTCTGAATAAGTTTAATATTTTTATTACAAAAATTAAAACGACCGACTTCCATTTCTCAAGCTTAGCACAAAAACTACCACTCAGATCTTTATCAAATTTATACGAGATAATGCTCAAAATGTTTCCTTAACTATCAAAAAAGAATCATCGAAATAGGTTAAGTGGCTACAAGGGCCCACATTACAATACATAAAAGGGTTAGTAAGTCTTAATCTAAGTGTTAGTGACAGGGGACTCGCGTCACTGGCGTCCGTGGGTAATACCACCTTCATGCGTGAAGGCCCACCCCACACGTAGTCCCTGGGCGGTGCCAAGGCAGTGACGTGTGGGTAGCTGCGGAGTTGAGTGCCTGGGAGTAGTCGCACTGATGCGACTGCTCCCCTCAACTCCGTGCTAGGTCATGGACGTGGAGTCCACCTCCGAAGCCCGCACAGGGGTAGGCGACCAGGCCCCTGTGTCGGAGAATGCTACTGGCGTAAGGTCGGGGCGGACATCGCGCGCGAGTGTCATCGCGAGCGATGTCTGTTCTGAGGACCAGAGCGGGAGAATCCGGCGCAAGCGGAAGTCCGCAGCGCGCCGGAGCTCGGAAACGAGCGAAACTTCCGCCTCCGATGATGAGACGACGTGGAGGGCGAGGCTCGTAAGACGAGCGGCCACTACGGCCACGTCTTACACCGAGCCGACGAAAACGGGCAGGATCCCGATTCCGAAGACGGCCGATGCCAAGGCGATGCCCGCCCCGGCTCGGAAGGAGGAGAAGAGGCCCAAAAAGAAGCCTATTGTTGCTTCGCCGGCGCGCTCGGCGACGTCTTTCGCCTCTGCCCAGACGTCCGACGGGGAGATCTCCGAGAGCCCCGTCGTCGCCCTGGAAATAATAAGACGACGAGCACTTTGCGCGGTCACAAAGCTCACCCGCAAAGGGGTCCCCAAACATGAGGTGAGTGACATGCGCTCGATTGCTGCCGGGACCAGCAAGCTCATGCCGATTGTCTCGGCGGCTATCAGTCGCGACGCCAAGCTCCAAGCGGAGCTGGAGAGGACAAGGGCGGAGGTCACTGCCCTCAAGAAAAGACTGCTCGAGTTGGGGCCCGAGCCCGGTACCTCGCAGGGCACCGGCAAGGCGCGGCCTCCGCCACGGGCATCCAAAGAGGATGACGACGAGTGGTCTGCGTACCCACGGTCTAAGACGGTGCGCGGGCCGCGACTTGCGTCGCCGCGGGCCAGGGTGCGGCAGACCGTGGAATCCCCGGAGGACATGGCTGCCCGCATCAGGCGGGAACTGACGGAGGAGTTCGGCAGAGAGTTTGCCAAGCTCAGGGCCGAACTCGTTGCGGCCTTGCACGGCGCCGCAACACCCGCGCCGCCTCCCGTCGCTCCCGCCCAACCGATCACTCCCCAGAGTTCGGGCCCGGCTGTGGCCCGACAGAAAAAGAAGAACGGGGGTGGTGCCAAAACTGCCACACCACCCCCACAACCACAACCCCGCCCACTTCCTCCAGCCCCATCCAATATGGATGAGGGCTGGACCGAGGTGGTGAAGCGGGGCGCCAAACGGGCCAGGGTCGCTCCGGCCTAATCACCGGCTGAGACAAGGGCAGCGGATAAGGCGACTCCCCAACCGGGTAGAGTGCCGTCCGCTGCCCAAAACAACAAGAATAGGACTCCGGCGGTGGCGGCTGCTCCCCAACAGGGTCGAGCGCCCACCGCCGGAAAACAAAAGAAGACGGCTAAGAAGGCCAAGAAGAAGCAGCGCGCGCCGAGGCGGGCAGCAGTGGTAGTCACCCTGCTGCCGGCCGGCCAGGCGAAGGGGCTGACGTACCCCGACGTCATGGCGAAGGCGCGTGCTGCCGTCGACCTGGCGGAGATAGGAGCGGAGGACGGCCTCCGCATCCGGCACACGGCCAACGGGGCTCGATTGCTGGAGTGTCCCGCCGGTGCTGACAGTGTTGGCATCGCGGACCGTCTAGCGTCGGGCCTCCGGGTGGTGTGGCCGGAGGAGGACGTGAAGGTGCACAGGCCGGTCAAAATGGCCGAGTTGCGGGTGACCGGCCTGGACGATTGCACCACCAGGGAGGAGGTGGTGGCGGCCATCGCTGCCCAGGGCAAATGTGCCCCGGAGAATGTAGCCGTAGGCGAACTGCGCCGAGGCTACACCGGGGCCAGCTCGGTTTGGGTGCGGTGTCCGCTGGAGACCGCCAACTCCCTGGCCGCCCCTCCGCCAGGAAGGCCAGCTGGGGATCCAGGCAGGCTGCGCGTGGGCTGGGTCGCAGCCCACGTGCGGCTACTGGAGTCACGCGCCTGGCGATGCCTCAAGTGCTTCGGCACGGGGCATAGTATCGCCAGGTGCACCAGCACCGTGGACCGCAGCGGTTTATGTTTCCGCTGCGGTCTAACCGGACACAAGGCGGCCACGTGCTCGGCCGCGCCGCACTGCGCACTGTGCGCGGCGGCCGGGCGCAAGGCTGATCACCGGGCGGGGGGCAAAGCTTGCTCCCCGTCCGGTGTGAACACCGAACGTAACAGGCGCCGCAACACCAAGCGGCGCCAACAGAAGAAGTCGGCCGGGGGAGTACCGGCCGACGTTTCGGACCCCGCCGTGGCGCCCAGTGCGCCCGAAGGCGGGGGCGATAGAGGAGGGGAGGGAGCGATGGATGTGGTCCAACCTTAATGGACTGCACCCGTCGCTTCCTCCAAGGTAATTTGAACCACTCCGTCAGGGCTCAGGATATGTTAGTCCAGAGCATGGCGGAGTGGTCCATTGACGTGGCTGTGGTCTGTCTGTACCAACCCATTACTGCCCACTGTTGGGCTCAGGTCTCCTCAGGAGAGGGATGCGGCTGTGGTCGCCGAGCCGTATTTTGTCCCCCCAGCGGACGACTGCTGGTTCGGGGATGAGTGCGGCTTGGCGGCCATACACATTAGGAGGACCGCGGCGATCCCCCCCTGGAAATGGTGGCCAGGGGACCCGGGTTCGTCGCGGTGAAGATAGAAGATACCGTCGTGATCGGGGTGTACTTCTCTCCAAGTCGGCCTACTCACGAGTTTGAGCAGTTCCTGGACGGGATCGCAGCGATTACTCAGCGCTCCGCCCCCCGTCCAGTGATACTTGCGGGGGACCTCAACGCGAAATCTGTCACTTGGGGTTCCCCCCGCTCAGACGCTCGGGGTAGGCTGTTGGAAGAGTGGGCGGTCGCGGCCGGACTCTGTATCATGAACAGAGGCTCGGTCGCGACTTGCGTGCGGTGGCAGGGCGAGTCCATCGTGGACGTAACGTTCGCGAGCTCTGCCATCGCACAACGCATCCGCGGTTGGGAAGTGCTGGTGGGGGCGGAATCTCTGTCAGATCACCGGTACATCCGGTTTGATCTGTCCGCCTCCACGCCAACCGCGGTCGCCCAGGGAACTGCACCTCGGTCATTCCCCAAGTGGGCATTGAAGCTCCTGGACAAGGAGCGCTTGATGGAAGCCTCCACTGTGGCGGCGTGGACGCCCATGCGTCCACACCCTGTGGATGTGGAGGTCGAGGCGCTATGGCTCCGGGACACGATGCATCGCATTAGCGATGCTTCGATGCCTCGGGTCGGCCCTCGGCCTCCGAGCAAGTCGGCGTACTGGTGGTCGCCCGAGATAGCGCAGCTTCGTGCTGTATGCGTCCGGGCGAGGCGCCGGTGCGCCCGACATCGCCGCCGCATCCTCGCGCGTCGCGACGATCCCGTCGCGTTCGCGGAGGAGGAGGACCGGCTGTATGGCGAATACGCGGAAGCGAGGAGCGCCATGCGGCTGGCCATCAAGTTGGCCAAGGAAGGGTACATGGAGACTCTCTTGGGGACGCTCGACGACAACCCGTGGGGGCGCCCGTATAAAACGGTGCGCGATAAGGTGCGCCCGTGGGCGCCCCCCATGACCGAGCGTCTCCAGCCTCAGCAGCTGCGGGACATCGTCTCGACGTTGTTCCCGCAGGAGCAGGCCGGATTTACGCCGCCTGCTATGGGTGAGCCGCCGGATAACACCGGCGGTGAAGCCACTGCTGAGGTGCCTCATATCACCAGAGATAAGCTCCATGTGGCCGTGGCACGGATGAGTGCGAAGGACACGGCCCCCGGCCCGGACGGCATCCACGGCCGGGTCCTGGCCTTGGCCATCAATGCCCTAGGGGACCGACTCCTCAGGCTATTTAATTCCTGCCTGGAGTCGGGACGGTTTCCCTCGCTCTGGAGGACGGGCAGACTGGTCCTCTTGCGGAAAGAGGGGCGCCCGGCGGACTCAGCCGCCGGTTACCGTCCCATCGTGCTGCTGGACGAGGTGGGCAAATTGCTGGAACGTGTTCTGGCCGCCCGCATCGTTCAGCACCTGGTCGGGGTTGGACCCGATCTGTCGGCGGAGCAGTACGGCTTCCGGGAGGGTCGTTCGACCGTAGACGCGATTCTACGTGTCCGGGCCCTCTCGGAGGAGGCCGTCTCCCAGGGTGGGGTGGCCTTGGCGGTGTCGCTCGACATCGCCAATGCCTTTAACACCCTGCCTTGGTCCGTGATTGGGGGGGCACTGGAGAGGCATGGAGTGCCCCTCTATCTCCGCCGGCTGATCGGCTCCTACCTGGAGGCCAGGTCGGTCATGTGTACCGGGTACGGTGGGACCTTGCACCGGTTCCAGGTCGTGCGCTGTGTTCCACAGGGGTCCGTTCTTGGACCTCTATTGTGGAATATCGGGTACGACTGGGTGCTGAGGGGCGCCCTCCTCCCGGGCCTTAGCGTTATTTGCTACGCGGACGACACTTTGGTCGTGGCCCGGGGGGATGACTTCCGAGAGTCTGCCCGTCTTGCCACAGCGGGGGTGGCCCTCGTCGTCGGCAAAATAAGGAGGCTGGGCCTCGACGTGGCCCTGCACAAATCCCAGGCCCTGTAGTTCCACGGGGCTGGGGCTGTGCCGCCAGTCGACGCCCAGATAATGGTTGGAGGCGTCCAGATTGAGGTCGGGGTGCAGCTGAAGTACCTCGGCCTCGTGTTGGATAGCCGTTGGACCTTCCAGGCACATTTCGCGAACCTGGTCCCCCGATTGATGAGGACGGCCGGCCAACTCGGTCGGTTGCTCCCGAATGTCGGGGGGCCCAGCAACGCGGTGCGCCGCCTCTATGCGGGGGTGGTGCGATCGATGGCCCTATACGGTGCGCCCGTCTGGGCCGACGCACGGGTGAAAAAATATATCGCCCGATTCCTGCGTCGGCCACAGCGCATCGTAGCTATTAGGGCCATCCGCGGGTACCGCACCGTCGCTTTTGAGGCGGCGTGCGTGCTGGCGGGGACGCCGCCCTGGGAGCTGGAGGCGGAGGCGCTAGCTGGCGATTATCGCTGGCGATGCGACCTCCGCGCCCGGGGCGTGATACGTCCCCTACGGGAAGCGGTTCGCGACAGGAAGGTCCAATCTCGGCGGTCCGTAGTAGAAGCGTGGAAGCGACGTCTCGCTAACCCCACCTGGGGTCTACGGACCGTCGAGGCGATCCGCCCGATCCTAGATGATTGGGTGGGTCGTGGCGCAGGACGCCTCACCTTTTGGATGGTGCAGATGCTGACCGGGTACGGGTGTTTCGGTCGGTATCTGCACCGGATCAAGGCCGAGCCGACGGCGAGGTGCCACCATTGCGTGGAATGTGACCAGGACACGCCGGAGCATACGCTCGCGCGCTGCCCCGCATGGGAGAGGCAGCGCTGTGTCCTGGTCCAACAAATAGGTCCGGACTTGTCGCTCCCGGGCGTCGCGGCGTCGATGCTCGAGAGCGACGAGTCCTGGAAGGCGATGCTCGACTTCTGCGAGTCCACCATCTCGCAGAAGCAGGTGGCGGGGGCTGCGAGAGAGAGGCTTTACGCCGCTCTCAACTTGCCAACCCGCCGCCGTCGAGCAGGGGGCCGGGACCGGGATCTCGCCCGGATTCTGGCCCCCTAAGAGTTTCGGGTCCCCAACGCATGTGAGTGCGAGCGGGGACCCAAGAAGGTGCCGTGTCTCGCTCAACACGCCCTTAGCGTCAGAGCATCCGGGGGATGGTAGACCGCGCTCCCCGACTCACGCTGGTTCTGACCCAGCGGGGTATTCCGTGGGAGGGTGACACGCGGTCCCATCTTGGCGGGCTTCGGAAAGCCCGCCGACCGAGAGAGCCGGTGGCCATATTCGCCGGCGGCTACCGGTTCGGCGTCCGGGGACGGAGCGACGGGAAAGAATGCCGATGGCGTAACGCGTCGCGCCGTCCCTTCAAACCCCGTGCTGGGTTCTGGCCTCAGCCGGGGTTCGGACGCTGAAAGCGAGCGGTTGGAGGTTTTAGTGAGGTTCAACTCCCACATACCCCGCCCGCGGGGCGGGCGGGGATCCGGTGATTTCCTCCAACTGAAAAAAAAAAAAAAAAAAAAAAAAAGTGTTAGTGACAACATAACAGAACGTGGCCTAAGCAATATATCATAGGCCACGCTTCCATCCGACTCGTCCCACATGAGCATCCACGCAATGGGCTATGTATGGTGAGTCGTAACGTTGGGCTATCATTGCTATAATGCTGTTTGGACTGTCCCGCACTCTGCATAGCAAATCGTGAAACTTTGTCCGTTAAAAATACACATTTTTAAACACAGATCCAAAAGTACTTGTTCGATCTTTGAAACAAAACAGTGAGACCTAAGTTCAGCCATTACCTTTCATCTCACACCAGAATCATTTAAATCGGTCCATCCAAACTAAAGTTATCGAGGAAGAAACAAAAAATATTTATAAAAAAATCAGACGATTTGCGTACCTCCTCCTTTTTGGAAGTCGGTCAAAAAACATAATGCTACGTTTCCATGATGGCTCGCCAACGTCCAACACACGTATAGGTAATTTATTAAAAAAAACAATTGAATAACAAGCTTTAAGATCCTAGATATCATGTAACAGTAACGTGACCCAAACACGACAGGTCTATCTTGTTTAGTACAGGAGTTCCTATAACCACCTTCCGAACCCATTATCAGATCAGCGCCATTTTGTCATATTATTGCATTGTCACGCGATAGAATGCACTATGCAATAAACCACCTAACTTTTTATGAAATATTTTCACAAAACCCTTATTACCCTATTTAAGAAGATTAGTTTTCTTGGTTCTGTTATTTCTGCATATTTATTATTCTGTAGTAAAAACGTAGAAAAATAAACTTGAGAGGTGTCATGGGACACCCGAAGAGAACGAAGTTCCTTTCGATTAAAAGATAACTAACGTAACGCGCGATAAGGAACGTGTTTCAAAAGATTTTGATCACAGCGCCATCTAGCGATAATCATCTAAAACAAAAAAGTGTCGTGACAACTTTTCGTAAGATATTTTTCCGTCTAGCCCCTTTACTCAACACGCGATAAGGAACTTCGTTCCAATATCTTAAAGCACAGATAATTTTGTATGAAAATTAATTTCTGTACATAAACTATTTTTTGTATCATCATTGTCAGCCTGTAGACGTCCACTGCTGGACATAGGCCTCCCCCAAGAATTTCCAATGCGACCGGTTGGTAGCGGCCTGCATCCAGCGTGTTCCTGCGATCTTAACAAGATCATCCGTCCACCTTGCAGCTGGTCGTCCCACACTGCGCTTGCCTTGACGCGGACGCCACTCCAGAACCTTCGTGCTCCAACGGCCATCGGTTCTACGTGCTATGTGGCCCGCCCACTGCCACTTCAACTTGCTTATTCTTTGGGCTATGTCAGTTACTTGGGTTCTTCTGCGAATTTCCTCGTTTCTAACCCGATCACGCAGAGTGACACCGAGCATAGCCCTTTCCATTGCTCGTTGCGCGACAGTGAGTTTCTTTATAAGGCTCACAGTAAGTGGCCACGTTTCGGCACCATATGTCATCACTGGTAACACACACTGGTTGTAAGCTTTCGTCTTCAAGCACTGCGGTATGTTAGACGAGAAGACATCTTTTAGCTTACCAAAAGCTGCCCAGCCGAGTTGAACTCTCCGACTGATCTCTTTCTCGAAGCTGGATTTACCTATTTGGATCACTTGACCCAGGTATATATAGTGATCAACAACTTCGAGCATGGAACTCCCAACAAGCACCGGTGCAAGAGGAACACGAACACTCGACATGATTTTCGTTTTGTCCATGTTCATTTTTAAGCCCACCTGTTGGGAAACCCCATTGAGATCTTCAAGCATGCCGCTTAGGTCCTCCAAGGATTCTGCCAAAACCACGATATCATCAGCAAATCGAAGGTGGGTGATGCGCTCGCCGTTGATATTGATGCCAAGTCCTTTCCATTTTAAAAGCTTGAAAGCATCCTCCAATGCAGCTGTGAACAGTTTCGGAGAAATAACGTCTCCCTGTCTCACACCTCGCTGCAGAGGAATATCCTTCGAGCACTGTTCTTGTACTCGGACTGACATACTGGCGTTTTTGTACAAGCACTTCAACACTTCGATGTATCGATAGTCAATGTGGCACCGTCGGAGGGACTGCAGCACAGCCCAAGTCTCTATCGAGTCGAAGGCTTTTTCATAGTCCACGAAAGCCATACATAAAGGCAGGTTATACTATTCAGACTTCTGTATAACCTGACGTAGGGTAAGTATATGGTCCATGGTACTGTAGCCTTTGCGAAACCCAGCCTGTTCGGGTGGCTGAAACTCATCGAATTTACGCGCAAGACGGTTTGTGATAACTCTCGAGAACAGCTTGTACACGTGGCTCAGAAGCGAGATGGGTCTATAATTCTTCAATAAGGTGTTGTCACCCTTCTTGAAAAAGAGCACCACCACGCCTCTGTTCCACGTCTCCGGCGTTATACTTTCGAGCAAGACGGAATTGAATAACCTCTGAAGGATTTTTAGTACCGGTGTACCACCCGCCCTCAGAAGTTCAGCTGTAATTCCGTCTTCGCCCGGTGCTTTGTTGTTTTTAAGCTGTTTGAATAAATATACTTTATAATATATTTTTTGTATAAATATACTAAATTCCTTTTAATCATTATTAAAGTAAATGTATTTAAAGTATGTGTTCGGAACGTAACATTATAGAGATTCGATAAATTGCAATAAAAATACTCGAATTTTGTATTAAATAAACGGAAACATACATTATGACGCTCGCACTATAAGGATTTATTCACACTATTTTTGTGGATTATTTTAAAATATTGTGAGAGGAATAATTTATTTTAACCCTTTCAGGACCATAAGATGGCTGAGACTAATACTACACAATATTTAAGTTATTCTGTAAAGTAAGAGATATCACTAGAAAAACATAGTAGGGTGTACAAATTTCCTATAAATTTCATATGAAACATTTTAACACAACGTACATAAACGTAGCGTTTGACATTCATTAAAAAAATATGTTATTCAATAATAATAACGATTTTTGTAGAAGGGAAAAATGTTTCCCTTGGTCTTGAAAGGGTTAAAGAAAACTTTTCAATATCAAGCGTTTAAAATCCTAGATATCATGTAGCAGAAGAGTGTTAGCTAACACAAGTAAAACGAACCCAAACTTGACGGGTCTATCTTGTTTAGCACAAGAGTTCCTATGACCTTCCGAATCCATCATCAGATCAGCGCCACTTTGTCATATTATTGCATTGTCACGCGATATACATCTGCGTGCAAAATGTCAGCTCAAACCGAGAAGTTTGTCGAATTTAGCTTGCAAGATTCCATCTGAACCTACATACTTACATGAAATGAAAATTTATTGAACTGAAAATTTAACTATCTTACACGTCCAGTGTGAGTTAATACAAAGCTTGTATAAAGCGGAAGAGAGATATTAATTTGACAATTTTCTCCTATATGCAAAACTAGCTGCCCCGCGCAACTTCGTCTGCGCCAATTTCAATTAAATGTCAACGATTCGATTTTTTCTCGCTGTAAATACCATCCTTGAACTTCATCGAGAATTTAAAAAAACAACAATTTCTAAAATAAATATAGCCTAAATTACTCGTTATAACATAAACTATCAGCCATTGAAAGTCAGCCCGTCCGAAGTCCGAACAAACAGACAGTGGCCACCTTCCAGCTCAATCATCAGACCTTGACATTCATCCTATACGCAAAGAACTCATCAGGACGCTTCATTAGAGCCTAAACGCGATGAGATTATCTTGCTTATTGACGGAGTTCCCATAACCACCTTCCAGCTCACACGGGAACGCTGTCGAACGTTATAAAAAGTATCCTATGTCCGTCTCCTGGCTCTAAGCTACTAACACGACTTTCTTTTATATTTGAAGAAGGACAAGTCATAGCGCTCGGGAAACACCTTCACTATTCATAGCTATTAATACAGTTATACACCAATGCAGTGTTTTTTTCCGTATAAATTCCCCAAATTTTAACAAGCAATGATTTAATACACTGCAGTTTCAAATATTCTAGAATTATCCAATTACTTGTGCATGTGGAATATGGTTTATGAAAAACGTCTGGTTTGGCACGTGGCCAGCTCATTTCAACTCGTGTTTGATATATAATAATGTGATAAGCTTGAAAAGTTTGTTTGTTTCCAAATTTAATTTCAATTTTGATTGATTTCTGAAAAGAGGGTTACTAATTACTTTGTGTTTTTGGAACGAAGTTCCTTATCGCGCGTTGCGAAAGGGGGCTACACGGAAAAAACCTTACGAAAAGTTGTCACGACACTTTTTTTGTTTTAGATGATTATCGCTAGATGGCGCTGTGATCAAAATCTTTTAAAACACGTTCCTTATTTGTTTTAGATGATTATCGCTAGATGGCGCTGCGGTCAAAATCTTTTAAAACACGTTCCTTATCGCGCGTAAAAAAAAATAGGAAAAAAAAAATATAAGATATCTTTTAATCGAAAGGAACTTCGTTCCATCCGGGTGTCCCTTGACACCTCTCAAGTTTTTGTTTTGTTTCTACCTACAAAACTTAAGTTCAGCGAAAGTGGTTAGTGTCGCTCATGATCCTCTCCAACGCCAGGGCAATGAGGGGCCGTTATCCATCATCAATTTATACAGGACTTTTCTTAAACCTCGTTTAAAGAGGGACATGTCATAGCGTTCCGGGAACACCACGGACGGGAGTCCATTCCAATATCGCAAAGTTACGGGCAAAAAAAGGACGAATCAAGCTTTCATTAAAGTTTTTTAATAAATAATAATACTTTTATGCATGATAAACGGGTTCTTACCACGGTATTCACTGAGTTTTGTAGATATAGTAAAGTGTAGTGTGTCGTGATGTGAATTTGAGTTCCAGTGGTACTACCCAAAAGCGAACGAGAAGAAGGTAGACAGATTTGTTTGCTCTTAAATCGACCCGCAGTATCCAGTCTCCTCGTGATCATGACGTTTGCAACAACGTTGAAATATTAATTAAATATCGTGGTAAGAATCCGTTATGCACACACTCACTGTCAAACATTCACACTCGCCCGCATATGCCGCATATACGGTTCCCACACATATCCAGTCACACACTCACACTCAAACACTCACACTCATACGCATATGCACGGACATAACCGCAACACGAGAATGTAAAACCAACTCACCAGGCTTGCACTTTATTTAAATTTTTACTGTATATTTTATTTTTATTTTTTCCTTCATTTTGTTTTCCTTAAATAGTAACTAGTATTAAGTTTTATCACTCTGCTAGTGATTAACTGTGCCCAGCTTCCACTATGTAACACTTCATTTAGCGTGGTCCTCACGATACAGGCTTTGCCTAGTGTGAGGATCATTGGTAACTTGTTCAGGCACATCTATAAGTTGAATCCTATGTATATTTAGTATAAGTTTTCTGTCAAATGTATTATGGATTTAACTCACAATAAACATCTTTATTCTTTATTCTTTTATGCATGAAAGTGTTTGAATAAGTTTAAAAATACACGTGAAACTTAGAGCTAAAACTAGTTTACTAATATAAAAAACTTGACTAATAATGTGAAATATTTCTTAGCAAATTTTAACTGGTGATTAAGATAAAGTGCTCCACGTTAAAGATTATAAAAACACTGGACGAGTTTCTGTTTTAAACTTTGTTGAAATAATTTATAATACACGATATATTTAAAGGGATTTAAAACAATTTAAGGTTGACTTTGTTTTATTATCTTTGACCGACTGACAATAGTCTTGTGTATTTAAATCATCTTGTTAACTTTTCTCAGAACACGTATTTTTGTGGGCTTCACAGCGGTCAAATAGACAGTTAACTTCAGTCCCATATTGGAACGAAGTTCCTTATCGCGCGTTGTGAAAGGGGGCTAGACGGAAATTCTTACGAAAATTTGTCACGACACTTTTTTGTTTTAGATGATTATCGCTAGATGGCGCTGTGATCAAAATCTTTTAAAAGACGTTCCTTATCGCGCGTTACGTTAGGAAAAAAAAGTATAAGATATCTTTTAATCGAAAGGAACTTCGTTCTATTCGGGCGTTCCCATGACACCTCTCAAGTTTTTTTTATGTTTGTTCCTGTATAACTTTCGTAAGGATGGACCGATTCGAATGATTCTGGTGACAGAATATTTTGAAGATTTTATATTATAGAAGATAATAATTTTACGTTGTTTTGTTATACTAGTGTTGTAGATAATAAGTGCCTACTAAATCTCACGTAACTGGTTTAAATGGCGACCCAAAATAATCGACATTTTTGCCCCAAATTGCCACATCCTTGCCTCATTCCTCGTCCTAAACGTTTTGTTTGTACAAATGAGACAAATAATTAATGGTTTATATTTTTCTTTTTCACCCTTTAAGGCCAGTTCACGTATTTATTAAGTGTTTTAATGAAGAAGACGCTTTGAATTATTTATGTAGTGTCCGTGAGTGGTATTAAACAAAAATATGAAAAGCACCTATTTTTCAAGAATTTAAAAATGAATCTACACAATCTGAAATTTCCAAAAATAGAATCATAAAAAAGAATAGAAAATCATGAAATCTTGTACGTTAAAAATATACATTTTACGCAGATTTAAAAATACTTGTCGATCTTTAAAAAAAAAAATTAATGGGACCCCATGCCGACCATTACCTCCCATCTGAAACAAGAATCATTTCGGTCCAACCAAACTAAAATTATAAGGTAACAAACATAAAAAATATAGAATCGAAATATC
The DNA here is from genome assembly GCA_030269945.2 of Trilocha varians. Classification (NCBI taxonomy): domain Eukaryota; kingdom Metazoa; phylum Arthropoda; class Insecta; order Lepidoptera; family Bombycidae; genus Trilocha; species Trilocha varians. Next base: position 1,122,872 of record AP028271.1, read on the forward strand.
GAATTGAGTACCTCCTCCTTTTTTGGAAGTTGGCCAAAATGTCCATCCACAAGACTCATCCAAATCGGTCCACTGAAAGCTATACAAGGACAAAAATGAAAAAAAAGTGCTAAACACAATAGTCCTGCGCCCCAGGCTCTCGAGGATGGCCGAATGCTCGTCGAGCTCCTTCTGAGCCGGCCGAGGCGAGGAGTCTTTAAGGGTTCATACTCAGAGAGTCTTGTAGATACAATGAGTGTGGTGTGTCGTGATGTGAGTTCGAGTTCCAGTGGTACTACCCAAAAGCGAACGAGTGCGAGGGTAGACAGATTTGTTTGCTCTTAAATCGACCCGCAGTATCCAGTCTTCTCGTGATCATGACGTTTGCAACAACGTTGAAATATCGAGATCGAGACGTTGAAATGCATGAAAGTATCACAGAAAATCGCAAGTGTTTGAATAAGTTTAAAAAAAGTCAACTAAATACCTCCTCTTTTTGGGAAGTCGGTCAAACTGCACTACCGTTAGTAATAAATGTAAAATGAAATCTTTTATTACCGAAACAAAATGGACAGTAACTGTGTTTTGTAGATGGCGTCTGGCCTGCGTAAATCTGTCCTGGCGTTGTGCCAAAACATGTTGCAGTCACACTTGGTAATTGAGATTTTATGAAAAAGGCCATTTTTTTTGTGTTATTGTAAACTGAGATGACCTTGCGAGGTTTTGAATATATATAAAAATATTGTAGGTTGTATAAAATATTGCCTCGCTGTTTCTAAAACGTTATGATTTGTAAATAAGAAGTAATAGTTAATAAACCAAGCACAAGTATTTTTTTATTGCAAGATAGATAAACGAGCTTAGGGCGCACCTGATCGTAAGCGGTCACCGTCGCTCATGAAACTGCAATGCCAGGGCAAAGAGGGGCCGTTATCTTTCACCTACCAACGTTTTGTGTCAAAAATGATGTGCATAGATTTTTACTTGTATTTAGTAACTTCATCTGCATGATGCATCACAAAAGGGGCAGTCAAACAGCAGTTGCAGTTTATGTGCAGAAGCATATGTTAATTTACAACATTAAATTTATAAACTTTTGGAACGAAGTTCCTTATCGCGCGTTATCGAAAGGGGGCTAGACGGAAATTCTTATGAAAAAGTTGACACTTTTTTGTTTTAGATGATTATCGCTAGATGGCGCTGTGATTAAAATCTTTTAAAACAATTCCTTATTTTGTTTTATATGATTAATGCTAGATGACGCTGTGATAAAAATATTTTACTTAAGTTATAAGAATTAGTTAGTTTAAGTTCTTATAATAAGAGAGAGAGACAGACGTTTGAAACTAACTAATTATTATAAATTTAAAAAAATAAAAATTTATTACAATTCCCTTAAATTAATCGAAAGGAACTTCGTTCCATCCGGGTGTCCCTTGACACCTCGCAAGTTTTTTTCTATAAATTTATACATGTGTTACACACGTAAATCTTCCTATTGAATCAATCTAACTATTGATTGATAAAAACTGCATGAAATTCCTCTGCATCCTTTAAAAATGTAAGGGACAGACAGCCTGAAGACATTTTTGTTTGATACTATACAGTGATTTGTCCGGCGACCCTACTATTACTGTATTTATTTAAACGAATTATAAATTTATGTGCAATTTTTCACAACACCACTGGCAAAAAACGGTGAAGGAAAACATCGTGAGGAAACCTACGTGTCGGAAAAGGATTCTAAAAATCCTTTGTAGTTATGTGAAGTCCCCAATCCGCACTGGGCAAGCTTGGTGGACTATGCCTAATCCCTCTTCTGAGAGACCTGAGCCCAACAGTGGGTAGTAATGGGTTGGTACAGTACATATTTTCACTTTTAACTGAAACTTGTTGATCTTCAGTCATTTTATTTTTTGTCTAATTTCCGCGCCATAACTGCAACATTTACAAATATAAAAATCATGTTTTGTAAGTTTTGATCTGACACAAATATCGTCAAGAATGACAAGTACTAATGAATAGTGGATTTGTTCCATGGAATAAGATAAACCATAGAATAATTAATTAGCAGAATAAAAGTAACCTTGTTTGTCATGAGGTCCCATTTATTTATTTAAGACTAGCTGGCCCACACAACTTCGTCTGCGTCACATAAGGAAATTTTCTCACCGTTCAAACCTTCCCTGGACTTCTACGAATTTTTCAAGATTAAAATAAGCCAAATCGGTTCAGTCGTTCTCGAGTTTTAGCGAGACTAACGAACAGCAATTCTTTTTTATATATAAGAAAGATTGAAAAAAGTACTTTTGCATCTGTGTTTAATAGTCTATACTAATATATACACATATATATACACACTGAAAGAATTTTTGAAATAGGACCAGTAGATCCTGAGATTAGCGCGTTCAAACAAACAAACTCTTCAGCTTTATAATATTAGTATAGAAGTATAGATAGTATAGATTATAGTCTTCATTTAATATGCGTATTATATCCAAATTAAACTGAACTCAACAGATGGTCGATTTCTTCGCGATGTCCTCATTAGATAATAGTATTCCAGCTGTAACAGTGCCAACAATAGCATCTCTATATTCTGAAGTTCATTTCATGATTTCAAAGTACTACATTTATGAGATAACTCGTGCAACTTCGTCTGCGTCACAAAAAATCTATATTGGAACGAAGTTCCTTATCGCGCGTTGTGAAAGCGGGCTAGACGGAAAAATCTTACGAAAAGTTGTCACGACACTTTTTTTGTTTTAGATGATTATCACTAGATGGCGCTGTGATCAAAATCTTTTAAAACACGTTCCTTATCGCGCGTTATGTTAGGAAAAAAAAAAAAAAAGATATCTTTTAATCGAAAGGAACTTCGTTCTATTCGGGTGTCCCATGACACCTCTCAAGTTTTTTTTTTGATCACTATTTTTTTTTGAAAGTAAAATAAAGCTTATGTTACTTGTGGATAATGTAGCATTTGAACGGTAAATTATTAAAATCGGTCCAGTATTTTTGAGTTTATTCATTACATACAAAAATACAAATCTTACCTCTTTATAACGTTAGTTTAACTCCAAAACTGCAAATTTACAGTAGAGCGTTTCAAAGATTCAAAGTGAACCAAAATCTGCATTTATTGTTACATCTTTTTGAAATTTCGTATTTAAATGTAATATAACTCAAAGAATTTTGGAGATACAACAACTTACGTGGGAGGTATCGTATAGCTTTACCGCGGCAGTCCCTGAGTGCCACACGGCTTTTTTTTTATTTATTTAAGATCGAAGAGTTGTGTATGTGTGAGTTTGTCTCACGATTTGTTAGAACTGTCTGTATAGTAATTATGGTATTACTGTATCTAATAAAGAAAAACAGTTCCAGATGTTGCCTCAATTTTCTTAACAAGATGTTCTAAATAGATAGCGCTGTTGCGTCCGTGATGTTGGCAACGCTGACTCCATTACCGGAAATGACGTCATTTTTTTAGAAAATTAAACCAGGGATGTTATATTGTTATTTTGTAGAAGGGACTTAAGTCCAAAATTGGACAGTAATATATATCAATACAATTGTTTGGTATGGATCATAATGAAATTTTGTACAAATATTCTTGGCGGTATTGGAAGTAACATTCTTTTTTTTTCAGTTGGAGGATATCACCGGATCCCCGGAGTATGTGGGAGTTGAACCGCACTGGAACCTCCAACCGCTCACACTCAGCGTCCGAACCCCGGCTGAGGCCAGAACCCAGAACGGGGTTTGAGGGACGGCGCGACGCGTTACGCGCTCCCCATTAAAAGTAACATGGGATACTTTTTACAAAAAACAAATTTCTGAAATACAAGTTTTTATAAAATAATTTATTTTAAAATGCTGAATGTAATGTATCAGTAGAGTGCTAGCCAAGAAATGTAAAATGAGCCTAAACACGACAGATCTATGATATTTAGTAGAGGAGTTCCTATGACCACCTTCCGAATCCATCATCAGATCAGCGCTATTTTGTCTCGTCTTATTATTGCATTGTCACGCGATATACATCTACGTGCAAAATGTAAGCTCAATCGGAAACCGGGAAGTTTGTCAAATTTAGCTCGCAATATTCCACCCGAACTTACATAGATAGATAGATAGATAGAAAATTCTTTATTGTAACACCACATAGAAATACTTACATAGTTACTTTCATGCATTTTGAACGGGTTCTTACCACGATATTTAATTAATTGAGTTGTCTCGATATTTCAACGTTGTTGCAAACGTCATGATCACGAGAAGACTGGATACTGCGGGTCGATTTAAGAGCAAACAAATCTGTCTACCCTCTTTCAAATGCATGAAAGTATTATAGAAAACCGCGAGTGTCTGAATAAGTTTACATAGTTACATCCAGTGCAAGTTAATATAAAGCTTGTAATAACAGCGTCTACCCCTTTGTATGTATATAGCTCAAGTATGTCGGCAATTATGGCTTCCTTTTCAAGACGTTCATTTTGAAATGGTTTTTATCATTTTCAACATCTTTCCTCATTTTTTTTTGAATGTTACACTTTGAGGAAAAACGCAAGAAGATCCATGATTTTTCGTGGAAAATGTTGTGTGTTTCCTAATTGAGAAAAACAACAATAGAGCAATGTTATTTTATTTTTCCTTCGCAAATAAAACCTTTATTGTTTAGCCAACTTCCAAGAAAGACGTCTTCAACTTTGCACTTTACTGAACCGATTACTGAGAGCTAAATACAAAAGTAGCAGATATTGTTCCCAGAATTCGCCAACTGAAATGGAGATGGACGGGACACATGACGAGAGATAGCAGACTAAAGTGGACAAGAATAGTTACGGAATGGCAACCACGAGACAGCAAAAGAAGTAGAGGGAGACAGTTCTAATGATGGGTTGATGACGTCAAGAAGATAGCAGGCAAAACATGGACCAGAGAAGCGAGGGACAGAGAGAAGTGGAAGTGGAGTGGCCTCTGGAAGAGGCCTACGTGTCACAGGACACACCGACCACAGCAGCACATCCGGTGCAATTTAGGATAAGTTAGTTGTAAGTTTTATTTGTATAGTTTTAAGGTTAGTAATAAAGGCTTTTGAATTGAATTGAATTGAATTGAACCGATTACTGCCCACTGCTGGACTCAGGTCTCGTCAGAAGAGGGATTAGGCATAGTCCACCACGCTTGCCCAGTGCAGATTGGGGGATTCACATATCTTCAAAGGATTTTTAGGATTTCTTTTCCAACATGCATTCAGATGTTTTCCTTCACCGTTTTTAGACAGTAGTGTTGTGAGAAATTGCACAATACTCTAAACATAAAATTGTTACTTTGTGTCTAACAAAAATTAGAGAAAAATAATTTCAAATTTACATCATGCTTTATCCCTTTTTGAAGTAATTCATAGACTCTGAATTTGGTATTCATACCATCGAGGGTGGATCTGTAACTTTGGACAATCTGACGTGGGGTGAATGACCTGTCGAAATACAAAGTAGCACCATTTTTATTTTTCGGATCGGTTAAACTTTTTTTCTGACATTGTATGGAAAACGTACGACTATCGTTGCGGACTTCCATACTATGATGAAAAAATATTTTATCCAATTCCTAAAATAAAAGTGATTCTAAGTTGTATTTCGACAGGTCATTCACCCCACGTCAGATTATCCAAAGTTACAGATCCACCCTGTATAGGTAAAAAAGTTTCTTTTAAGCACCGTAAAATTTAAAAAAAATAGTCTTACTCCTCAGTATTTATATCAGATAAAGTTCAGTGAAAATCGGTCCGGTTGCTTCAAATATTACCTGGAACAAACACAGACAAGATTACTATAAGGAACTCCATATTCATTTATTTGCTCCTTTTTTACATTATAGTAAAAAAAAACAATCACAAAAAAATTAATTAAAAAAAAAACTATATAAAAAACAGAGCGCCACTGGAGACAGGGTCTACGACCCAAGCCATCAGTGGTCAGGGCTCAAGAGAGAGGAACCTCCTCACAATACGTGTCGTGTCAAGAACGACCGCCTTCTGAATCAAGCCCTTTACCCAGCTGGGGAGCGAAAGCTTCTCAAGATGACGGTCGAAGCTTTTCGCTATTAGACCGTGCAAAGATACAACGATCGGAACAATGATGGTCGATTCAACACGCCACATGTCGGTCACCTCGTGGGCCAAATCCAAATATTTCAGCTGTTTTTCTTTTTCTGCCTTCACAAGGTTCTCGTCATGTGGAATGGTGACATCGATCAGCACCGCCCGATGCGCATCCCGATCTATTATCACTATGTCAGGCTTATTGGCAACAATAGTCCTGTCAGTGATAATAGATCGGTCCCAGTAGAGCGTTACATGACCATTATCGAGAACCGGCTGAGGCCAATACTGGTAATAAGGTACAGCGGCTTCAACAAGGTCGTATTTCAGAGCAAGTTGTTGGTGGATAATCTTAGCTACCTGGTTATGCCTGTGCAAGTACTCGCCGTTAGCAAGACGAGAACAACCGGAAACGATATGTCTAATAGACTCTCCCGGACGGTGACATGCCCGACAAATGTCGACCGTCCCATCCTTTAGAATATATTTACGGTAGTTGTTCGTCACGATAACTTCGTCCATAATTGCAAAGACAAAACCTTCAGTCTCTCCGAAGAGGTTACTGTACCGTAGCCAAGATACAGAGGCTAACTGATCTACATCGCGGCTCATAAGGGCCCGGTAGAACCGTCCGTGTAGTTTAAGGAACTTATTATTAACATCTTTCTTCTTTCTTTCTTGTTAATACTTCTATCTTTTATTATCTGAAAGGTAACATGTCTGCTGATATCTTGTTTAACTTTAATTGAGATCTGACCTGTAATTCTTGAGTTATTTCTGAAAAGGTTAAGTCGGTAGCCAACAAATTTTTCGGGTATAGTTCGACCGTTCAGAAAATGCGTTCTGACACGTAACTTAGTAATAGCGTTGCGGTTACGATAAAAATATTTTTGCTGGTTGATTACCGTTTTAACAATTGATAAGCATTAAAACAACATTATTATATCAATAATCAATGAATGTTATAATTTTGTGCCAAACTGAGCGTCAAATAATTTGGTAAACAATATTTTTCGTGACTAACTGATAGACGGCCGAACTTTAATTATCAGAAAAGATACTCATATGATGAAATTTAATGACTAAAACTTGAATTACGTAGTTTTCCTTTCATTTAATCGATCATGTTTCTTAGAGAAATTTAATCGTTATAGATCACTCTATCGATTGGAGCAATAGAAACACAGGATGTATTTTTTTGGAATTGTACCAGATTCGATTCCCGGGTGTACCAAGATTAGATTATTTTGAGTAGGTACTTTCTTTGGAGGGGGCATTTAAAAAATCCACCCTGTATACTAATACATATAACAACGCAACAGAAATAATAAAAAATAAGAATCAAAGCGAAATGAACTCAAAAGGATTCTTAACATTTTCAACTAATTCCTACTAACAATTTAATCACAACCCCACAAAAAACAGCCATTGAAACAAGAACTGTAGAAAGTAAATTTATTTTTAAATCACTCCACGAACACAGTAAAATATGATACAGAATTAAATTTTCATACAATTTTTGACCCTGATCGTATTGTACCTAAGTGGTTACCGTCGCTCATGAACCTCTGCAATGTCAGGGGACACTGAGGGGTCGCTACCTACGACCTAACTTTAAGGACCCTCCTCAAGCCTCGTTTGAAGAACGACAAGTCATAGTCCTCCAAATGGTAAGCGGTCACCGTCGCTCATAGACCTCTGCAATGCCAGTACAATGATGGCCTTTACTTCGTACTTAAACGGGACTTTTCTTAAACTTTGTTTAACGAGGGACTCAAAAAGTATTAAATGTTTTTCAAAATTGTTTCACCAATCGAAAGCTACATTATCCACGAGTGACATATGCTAGATTTTATTTAAAAAAAATAGAGATCCTTACTAAAACTTCAATAATGTAAGCCAAGGTGTGAAAAAAATACCCAAAAATTTACTTACATGTACTACAGGTTTGTAGGTCTTATTAAAATCTAACAGTGCTGCCTGAACCCCTTTTTGACGCAGACGAAGTTCCGAAGATCAGCTAGTATATTATAAGCTACAAGTATGATTCGATGAAGTATACTTCTGCATAAAATATTTTTTGTGTCACAAAGAGAATACAATCAAATAAATCTGTTAACACAATAACTTGAGGAAATTAGATTACAAATCTTTTGTGGTTGGATTTTGCAGTTAATTAAACGGACAGGAAAAATGTTTTAAACTGAAGAATACTTTGATCTTTAGATTATATTTTAGTAACTGTAACAGATTTGTCTGCGTGGGGAGAAAACCGGCCGTGAATAATAAAAACTTGAGAGGTGTCATGGGACACCCGAATTGAACGAAGTTCCTTTCGATTAAAAGATATCTTGATATTTTTTTTCCTAACGTAACGAGCGATAAGGAACGTGTTTTAAAAGATTTTGATCACAGCGCCATCTAGCGATAATCATCTAAAACAAAAATAAGGAACGTGTTTTAAAAGATTTTGATTACAGCGCCATCTAGCGGTAGTTATCTAAAACAATTTTGTTTGATAACAAAAAAAATTAAACACTTATCCAAAAGAATATTTTGATCTTTAAATTAAACGGACCTCATGACGACCATCACCTTTCGTCTGACATAATCAACCAAATCGGTCCAGTCAAACCAAAGTTAAACATTCATAAAAAGACTATCAGTTCACAAGATCGGTGTGATAATAGAAAAACCGACGTCAAATGGAATCCTAAGCGTGCCCGCACACCTAAAAAAGTATTGTCAATACTTTCGATCGAGAGATGGGAAAAGAAATAAAAAAATAGTATGTTAAAGAAAGAGTTAATTAAAAACTCATTTTCAAAAATAGCATGTCCATGTTTTAGGATAAATAATACTTGAAAAACTTAATTATATTTTAGGATCGAGTTCCAAGATCGTATAATGTTAAAAATAATAATTTTATCATCGTAAGTCTACTATTCAGGTGGTATTTTAATTTTTAATATATGCAATTATAATAATTAATTAAAATTTCTTTCATACTTTTACAGGTTTGATGCTGCCTGAAACTACTTTTTTTCATGTCTTTTAGCGTAATACATAAAACTAAACTCACTTGACGTAAGCACCAGGTAAGCACAAATAACACAATTTCAATATCTAAATGATGTTTAGAGCATGCTACTCAAACGCTATTATTGCTATTTTCTTTTAACATTACAATTAAATTGTTATGACTTTTAAATCCCATCTCTGCTTCTGTCACAAGTATTGACAATACTCGCTTAGGTGTGCGGGCACGCTAAGTAATAATAGTCCGTCAAGAAAATAGGACAGTTCAACTTAATATAAAATTTATTAACACTGAAAACTAATTTGTTCAAAGAATCTATTTCGTGTCGAAATCAATGGCGAAGAAAATGAGAAACAAATTAAATTTTCATTAGATATAGTAGCCAACAACGATATAAATATTACTGGATATAATAAATACAATGACATGGTAGGTATAAAAAAAGTCGCTTCACGCTGTCTGTCTTTATGTATGGCTTAAACCTTCAAAACTATGCAATAGATTTTGATGCGGTGTTTTTTCTATACTAATATTATAAAGAGGAAAGATTTGTTTGTTTGTTTATTTGTTTGTTTGTAATGAATAGGCTCCGAAACTACTGGACCGATTTCAAAAATTCTTTCACCTTTGGAAAGCTACATTATCCCTGAGTAACATAGGCTATATTTTATTTTCAAAAAAATTAGGGATCCGTATGAAAACATCGAATATGTAACACAAGGTGAATAATCGAAAACTTATTTATGCGTACGCTGCAAAATCTATTGACAGTAGAACAAAATGATGTACTACGGGTTTTTAGGTCTTTGTAAGACAAACAAAAAAGTCCGCGACAGCATATATCTAACTATCATAGTTTAGTCACAATAACCGCTTTTATGTTTATAAAAAAATATTTCGTCCCCAGATTGAACTTAACGTTAAATGAGTATCGTTATATTAACCCTTATCCAAATTAAGTATTTTATTATCAACAGTATTAATGTAGAAGTGAATTACTTAGGGTTTTATTCCAATTTTCGTTTAGAAGTTATCACGAGTATAAAACGCAATGAATACACTCAACGCGGGCCGCGTAAATAATGTCGCAAAAACATTGCGAGTAAGTACTGTTTGAACCCCTTTGTGACGCAGACGAAGTTGCGGGGGTCATCTAGTATCAGATAAAGCGATTCAAGAGGAAGGTTAAAGGACGAAGGTCTGCCCTTTACAATGAGCCCATGATCGATGGGTCTACCACCTTCCATTGTTAAGATTTGCGTGGGTTTGAATTATTTGGTGGGCCTTGTCCCCCGCAAGTAACTCTCTTCCAAATATATGCAACATAGGTAAAAATAGGTACTTATTTTTTTATTACTCTGATTTTTGGAAGATGCTTCTGACTTTTCGCTAAAAAAACCTTAAACTTTTTGTTGAAAAGTACAAAATTTGCATTCACATTTGCAACGCACTAAATGGGAATAAGGTGCTCGTCCCGGACCATTTCTATTGATACATTTGTCATATTATTGCATTGTCACGCAATATAGTGGGCAATCTAACGTTTGCATTTTGAACTACTGTTTATTTAGAGAATGACAGCTCAAATGTCATTCAATTTGTGTTCATAATTTAGTTAAAGGTTTGACATTTACGAAATGGGACGTTTTCGGTTCGCCCAATGGGCAAAAGATCGTTTGGCCGAAGATGAGCATTTTTACCTAAAAATCGTCTTGTCAGATGAAGCCCATTTTCACCTCGGAGGCTATGTCAATAAGCAAAATTGTCGCATATGGGGGTCGAAAAATCCACACGTCACCATTGAGAAGCCAATGCACCCACAAAGAGTTACCGTTTGGTGTGGGTTTTGGTCCGGCGGCATCATTCGAAAATGAGCAAGGAGCCGCCGTTACGGTCAATGGCGAGCGTTACCGTGCCATGCTCAACGAATTTTTGTTTCCAAAAGTTGAAGAGTATGACATGGATGACATTTGGTTTCAACAGGATGGCGCAACATGCCACACAGCCAACATGACAGTCGAACTTTTGGAAAATGAAAACTTTATATGGCCCACCCCTTATATATACTTACATATTCTGTTATTGCTAAATATATTATATTCTATTGATATTATGAAGAGACATACAGTGGCGGCCACGAACCGGTAGGCGCAATGTTGGTAGACCCCCCACAAGATGGACCGACGATCTGGTCAAGATCGCGGGAGGTCACTGGATGCAGATGGCGCAGGACCGGTCGATGTGGCGAAGTTTGGGGGAGGCCTATGTCCAGCAGTGGACGTCTATAGGCTGATGATGATGATGATACAGCGGGAAGCGATTTTGTTATATATTATGCATTAATGTAACATCTAGTGAACCATATATCTGTGTCAGACGTTCGTCCTCATTAACACAGTGGATCGTTTTGCTCTAAATCAATTAACGCTCAAATAATCTCGACGGGTTAACTCCATTCGGTTATCACGAATTTATCTTTCATTTTTGGAACGAAGTTCCTTATCGCGCGTTATCGAAAGGGGACTAGACGGAAATTCTTATGAAAAAGTTGTCACGACACTTTTTTCGTTTTAGATGATTATCGCTAGATGGCGCTGTGATTAAAATCTTTTATTTAACCACTCAACTGAGCGTAATAATAATTAGTTAGTTTAAAACGTCTCTTTCTATAAGAGAGAGAGACAAAAAAAAATTATTACAATTCCCTCACTAATTAATCGAAAGGAACTTCGTTCCATCCGGGTGTCCCTTGACACCTCTCAAGTTTTTTAATTCGTGTTTATCTCTAATTATTTAAAAAATCCACGTTAAATGTTCAAAATAGGCTCTTTTTAATCCCCGAATAAACAGATCCAAAAGTACGACGACGACCAACACCTTTCACCGGACACCAGAATCATTAAAATCGGTCCACCCAATCTAAAGTTATGAAGGAACAAACAAAAAAAAATACAGGCGAATTGAATATCTCCTTCTTTTTGGAAGTTGGTCAAAAATATGTTTGAACTCGTCTCATACAAATTTGATAAAGATCTGACTAGCAGTGTCTGAACTCCGTACCTATACAGGGTGTCCCAAGACTATGCGACATGAACGGGAAGTACCTTAAGTATTAGAGATAGGATGTTTTGCTGAAAGGAAACATCATTTTATTTTTGATGTTTAATAATACTGCATTCACAGATTTTTCGTACATTCTTTGGTTTGTCTGAAAATCGGACTAACAAAATCGGCACAAATCAACACCCTGTATTTTCATTATGCCAATCGTAAAAACAGTTAATTATCAATAACCTTTGCTAACAAACATAGTCTTATCTGCAGATGATCACAAATTAATCGTCCTCTGTACCAACCCATTACTGCCCATTGTTGGGCTCAGGTTTCCTCAGAAGAGAGATTAGGCATAGTCCACCACGCTTGCCCAGTACGGATTGGGGACTTCACACATCTACAAAGGATTTTTAGAACCCTTCTCCGACATGCAGATTTCCTCATGATGTTTTCCTTCACCGTTTTTAGCCAGTGGTATTGTGAAAAATTGCACATAAATCTTTTTCACATTTCGATTTAGAGGTACAAGCCGGCCGGATTTGAACCCGCGACCTCCCGTTCGGAAGGAAGCGCTTCGACCACTCGGCCACCACGACTTTATTTAATTAATCGTCCAAATCGGTCCAATAAATACATCACTCACAAAAAATATATAGCCACCATGAAACCGCTTTGCAAAATAAAAATTACAACCAAACCAATTTGTCTTCCACTCTACGTCAGTTCTCACCCTCTATAAAATATTACATGTGTAGATCATGTGTGGGTATTACTCATGACTTCATACAATGTTGTGACGTTAGGAAAGAAACAATGTTTTTACAAGCTTTATATTAACTTGCACTGGATGTAACTAAGTCAGGAATATAGCGAGTTGAATTTGATTGATTTGATCGCGTGACAATGCAATAATATGACAAAATGGCGCTGATCTGATGGTTTTGGAAGGTGGTCATCGGAATTCTTGTGCTAAACAAGACCCGTCGTGTTGCATTAGCTTGTACTGTACTGCTACATGATATCCAGGATCTTAAAAGCTTGTATTTAATAAATTATGTAAAGCATATAATAATATATTATACATATAAACCTTGCTCTTTGCTCTTGAATTACTTTATTTATAAAAAAAACCTGAGAGGTGTCACTTTACGCTAAAAATAATTCAATTCAATTTCAATTCAATTCATTTATTTGTGATATACAGGTTATTACATAAGATGTTATTCTGATTTACATATTTGTTCAGCTGTAATCAGCTCTGTCGAGCATACAAATCATATTTTATAACTTAAATTCTAAAACAAGAATATTTTAATTGAAATTGTAATCTTAACATATCCTATTGTAATGTCATCTATACTTATAAGACAAGAAAACACATCGCACATAATAATATCATACATGATACAATAATAACATTCTAGATTCCACAATATAATTTAACAGCCAACAATGTATCCACACATCGCACGCCTCACATGAAATGCATTTAACACACAAACACAATGACATGATATTAAATTAGTTTCTCGAGCTCTGAGTAATGAAATAAAGCGTATGTAGTGATGTTACTAGAATATTGTTATACAGGGTGGATTTGTAACTTTTATTGGGTTCAGTTCAGAAACACAATGAAAATTCCTTGGTTCACAATAACAGTTTATTCATTTTCCAAAAACAGTATAACCATCCTCCAAAATCAGTACAATTATCCTCCAAAACTCAGTCACAATTACTCTCAACTCTGTTCACTTTGAAATCACGTCGACTACTGTATTCAAACGACAGCTTACACGCCTTTTATACTTTCTTGAGAAATAAATCAGATGGCGCCACTAGTATTTCCGTTCGCATAAAATAAAATTAAAAGAATCTAACAACACTCTTATAAAATGATTCATCACAACCGGAAGTCCTTCCTTTAAATCGACGTAATACCCGCTTCTACAAACAATTAAATGGAATTAGAGAAAAGTCACCTAACAGCTCGGCCATCCTGTAACTAAGCGAGTCCTCGCGCTTGTTTAACTCTCCGTAAATCCGATCAATTGCAACCATTACTAAAAGATGAGAAAAAAAAATAAATAAAAGGAGACCAAAACAACCAACTAAAAATCAAGCAACGTAGAATTCAAGTGTCCACACAAAAAGCCATGGTTGAATTTTACTCCTCGACACTAGCCTCGTAGCACCATAGCTGAAAGCCATAAAAAACGTTACGTGCCCAAAAGCCTCCTTCATTCCACTCCTGTCTTCAGCCGTTTCTTCATTATAATATCCCTGTTATTTAGTATTCCCACCATCGAAAAGGCCTACCTCTTTTCCTCTTCTGTCCGGTGTATCAGTTCATATAGTTTGTTTCATTTATTGAATCATCTGATAGTATGTCAGTCCACCCCTTCAAATTTCTTTACCGTTATAGCATTCTGCAAGCCTGATAACATTTTTGATGTTTAATTTGATGAGGTCTTGAGTTTGACATTCAGATGGGAGAATTGGAAGGATACAGCCTTCGAAGACTTCTCATTTTCACGTTTTTGTTCTTCACTATATCTTGAGATTCCAGTTTCTCTTCCTAGCGTTGCCAACTCACGTATTCCTACTTCTTTTCTCGCAAAATCCATTAGGGAGATGACCTGTCCGAAATTAACAGTATCCGATTTCATTAAATAAATTATTTCCTCTATTCTGTCCATTTGTGTCCTTCTGTTCATTGCCTTGTTTTATCAGTATCACATTCCCACTTTTCGACTTTTCCTATTTAAATCCTCCGAATTTGTTCAGCTCTACTAATCACACTTTAATGATGGGTCCAAGTGAAGTGGTCCCTCTATCACATCCACATGCTCCAGCCCTGACACGGCCGCACTCCAAGCGAACGAAACTTCGCACCTCCGGGAAACAATACCTATCCTTCTATCTTGAATAGGTCACAACGTCTCTTACAACACAAGATCCTCACCATCGTGCCTCACTTCGAGAATCTACCAGATAACTCCTTTGAGCAAAAACCCACCAAATACAAATACAATACTCGCATAAACTTCAAAAAAAACGTAAGGCCTTGATCAATAACAAAATTTCCCAGTTATCCTAATAGTCCGAGCTTCCGCACCTGCCGATTGGGCAGTTACAATCCGACGTCATCAATGGCCACAACAGCTCTATCAATGGGTCTCCGACTAAAACAAGATACCAGCTGTAATCAGAGAGGGACTAGAGAAGTTGTGTTACAGACGTACACCAGCCAGGCCTTCTACTTGCATACGTCGCATTTTGCTCCAGGATCATATAGAGCCAAGAACGATACGCCAACAATCATTCGTCCACAAAAAGCATTAATCTGACTCTCATCTTCTCACTATCCAATATTTCCTGCAACATACTCTCATCAGTTCACAATCCACATCCGACACTATAAGGGGTTCAGATCCTCCGTCTCAGTCACCATCCGATAGGCTTTTGTAAATTCTCGACCTTGCAAATCACATGAAACAATCCCTACACAACAGCATATCTGGAGCTAGAAGCGCTCGATGTTGTCGATCACTACAGTTGTTGCTCTGGTCAACCGCGTTTTCATGGAAGTCAACTCTACAACAACCCAAAATGGTATCCTTTCCAACATTAATTTCCAATCGTATATTCTCTAGGACAATACTCCCTTCTACTTCAGACACAAACTCTGCAAGCGTTTACACATGTCGTTTGAACATTCGATTCATCTGGAATTCCAGCGACAATTATATCCGGACCTTCTGTAAAAAGTATTGACTCAAAACATAGGAGTGAATAACACTGCCATCAACAATGCACATTCCTGCAACACCGGCATAAACAGCACCAATAAAGCAGGCAAATTGTTATCGTCCCCCATCAAGACTCATAAAAATAATAGACTTCTTCTTAACACAACGTTCGTCTTTCGCGTCTTTTGTCCATCTTCTTTATCTGTCATCCCTTTCACTCTGAGCTTCGTCCAAAAACATCTTTCACAACATTGTTCGTTCAGAAACTACCATTCTCACACAAATCCAGCCAGTTCCGTCCGACCCTTTAATCAAGGAGAACTTTGACTGAACATCAACGTTGACATGCTGTAGGTAAGCATTTATTTGGATTTCTAGGACTCTTGCAGGGCAGAAAGCCTTTCCAACCTTCCCTTGCTACCAGATATGTCCAGAGTGATCCAGACCCAAACTCCCTTGATTGGTAACGCGCATTGGTCAGAAACAGTCCTTATCTAGTAATTCAAAAGGCGATCGCTCCCTCGCAATCGAAACACCTATTACCGCCACTGTATCAACCTCAGAAGCACCAGGTAGGTTCCAATGAATAGTTGTCTGCGTAATGATCTGTCACTTGTATCTCACGACTCCCCGAATTGCCCTACTTTGATGGTTCCGCAAGTTCTTCTTCGCTAAATTACGCCACCTACGCACTAATGGCTCTATGATCCACCCCGTGAAGTAAACAAGACACATCCTGCTAACCTGAGATTTTATAGCGAAATAGTAGATTAGTCATCGTGTATAATGCTCTAATGATTCTTCAAACTCAACTATTTTGCTCAACAATCTGTGTGAAGTCCGGCGTAACTCTCACGACAAGGAGAGGGTTCCATCAACTTTCGCTTCTATCCCTCCCAGACATGTTCCATAATGAATCAAATCTATTCTCCCCCTTTTTTTTCTTCCTTTATTCAGTCGGTCTCTTTGTTTAGTTGAAACTGAATAGTTTTATCTTTTGCCATAAAACGATGTAAGGCAGAATTAATATCATTTGGCTTACTTGTCCATATTCCTCGTGGTGACTGCCGCTCCGCCGTTCTGTTCAATCATTTAAGAACCCTGATAACGTTTCCGAATGTTACCCCTTATCTGTCTCTTTGTGCCATTATTCATCGAAATCCTGGAGACAGTCTCCGCGTCTTCCTTTGTATTTCCTAGTTTTGTTTATCTACTCCAATATCAGATATGCCTGATCATTCGGCCTTGTTCCTTCCCGCAACCTATCAATCTGGTCCAGCTCCAATCCAGCTCCAGGTCCCATCCAGCTCCAGGTCCAATCCAGCTCTAGGTCCAATCCAGCTCCAGGTCCAGTCCAGCTCCAGGTCCAATCCAGCTCCAGGTCCAGTCCAGCTCCAGGTCCAATCCAGCTCCAGGTCCAATCCAGCTCCAGGTCCAATCCAGCTCCAGGTCCAATCCAGCTCCAGGTCCAATCCAGCTCCAGGTCCAATCCAGCTCCAGGTCCAATCCAGCTTCAATGCAGGCCCAGTCCAATACAGGCCCAGTCCAATACCAATCCAGGTCCAGTCCAATCCAGGTCCAGTCCAATCCCGGTCCAGTCCAATCCCGGTCCAGTCCAATCCCGGTCCAGTCCAATCCCGGTCCAGTCCAATCCAGGTCCAGTCCAATCTCAATACCAATCCAGGTCCAGTCCAATCTCAATACCAATCCAGGTCCAGTCCAATCTCAATACCAATCCAGGTCCAGTCCAATCTCAATACCAATCCAGGTCCAGTCCAATCTCAATACCAATCCAGGTCTAGTCCAATCTCAATACCAATCCAGGTCCAGTCCAATCTCAATACCAATCCAGGTCCAGTCCAATACTAATCCAGCCCCAGTGCAATCCAGTCCAGCCCCAATTCAAGGCAGTGCAGTCCAGTCCAGCCCCAATTCAAGGCAGCGCAGTCTAGTCCAGCCCCAATTCAAGGTAGCGCAGTCCAGTCCAGCCCCAATTCAAGGTAGCGCAGTCCAGTCCAGCCCCAATTCAAGGTAGCGCAGTCCAGTCCAGCCCCAATTCAAGGTAGCGCAGTCCAGTCCAGCCCCAATTCAAGGCAGCGCAGTCCAGTCCAGTATCAATCCAGCATCAACCTAGTCAGTACCAATCCAATTTAGCATCAACCTAGTCAGTACCAATCCAATTCAGCATCAACCTAGTCAGTACCAATCCAATTCAGCATCAACCTAGTCAGTACCAATCCAATTCAGCATCAACCTAGTCAGTACCAATCCAATTCAGCATCAACCTAGTCAGTACCAATCCAATTCAGCGTCAACCTAGTCAGTACCAATCCAATTCAGCGTCAACCTAGTCAGTACCAATCCAATTCAGCATCAACCTAGTCAGTACCAATCCAATTCAGCATCAACCTAGTCAGTACCAATCCAATTCAGCATCAACCTAGTCAGTACTAATCCAAGTCCAGCATCAATCAAGTCCAGCATCAACCCAAGTCCAGCATCAACCCAAGTCCAGCATCAACCCAAGTCCAGCATCAACCCAAGTCCAGCATCAACCCAAGTCCAGCATCAACCCAAGTCCAGCATCAACCCAAGTCCAGCATCAACCCAAGTCCAGCATCAACCCAAGTCCAGCATCAACCCAAGTCCAGCATCAACCCAAGTCCAGCATCAACCCAAGTCCAGCATCAACCCAAGTCCAGCATCAACCCAAGTCCAGCATCAACCCAAGTCCAGCATCAACCCAAGTCCAGCATCAACCCAAGTCCAGCATCAACCCAAGTCCAGCATCAACCCAAGTCCAGCATCAACCCAAGTCCAGCATCAACCCAAGTCCAGCATCAACCCAAGTCCAGCATCAACCCAAGTCCAGCATCAACCCAAGTCCAGCATCAACCCAAGTCCAGCATCAACCCAAGTCCTGCATCAACCCAAGTCCTGCATCAACCCAAGTCCTGCATCAACCCAAGTCCTGCATCAACCTAGCCCTGCATCAACCTAGCCCTGCATCAACCTAGCCCTGCATCGACCTAGCCCTGCATCGACCTAGCCCTGCATCGACCTAGTCCTGCATCAACCTAGTCCTGCATCAACCTAGTCCTGCATCAACCTAGTCCTGCATCAACCTAGTCCTGCATCAACCTAGTCCATCCAAGTCCCAGCCATGGTCACTCGACTCTTTACCTCGAGCCTTCCCGCAACCATGACATATCAATCCAATCCAGTCCAGCCATAGTTACTCGACTCTTTACCTCGAGCCTTCCCGCAACCATGACATATCAATCCAATCCAATCCAGCCATAGTTACTCGACTCTTTACATCGAGCCTTCCCGCAACCATGACATATCAATCCAATCCAATCCAGTCCAATCCAATCCAATCCAATCCAGCCATAGTTACTCGACTCTGTACCACGAGCCGTCCGCAACCATGATATATCAATCCAATCCAGTCCAGTCCAGTCCAGCCATAGTTACTCGATGTTACGTGAAAAAGAGAAAAAAAAAGACTTTAATGTAACGGAATTCAACTAAGTAGTATTCAAACCAGAGTGTGGGGAAATGAAAATAAAATAGAAAAAAAAAATGGATCCTCTCATACATAATGAGCGTCCATTTGAAACTCATTTTTTTTGTAAGCTGAGCTCAGTATCATCCATAATGAATACTTTAAAAAAGATGTAATATCAGTGACTTACGGTTTTCTGTGGGCGCAGTACAAGAAAAAGTGGTACCTTTTTCCGTCGATCCCGCTTCTGAACTATTGGGTTCAGTTCAGAAACACAATGAAAATTCCTTGGTTCACAATAACAGTTTATTCATTTTCCAAAAACAGTATAACCATCCTCCAAAATCAGTACAATTATCCTCCAAAACTCAGTCACAATTACTCTCAACTCTGTTCACTTTGAAATCACGTCGACTACTGTATTCAAACGACAGCTTACACGCCTTTTATACTTTCTTGAGAAATAAATCAGATGGCGCCACTAGTATTTCCGTTCGCATAAAATAAAATTAAAAGAATCTAACAACACTCTTATAAAATGATTCATCACAACCGGAAGTCCTTCCTTTAAATCGACGTAATACCCGCTTCTACAAACAATTAAATGGAATTAGAGAAAAGTCACCTAACACTTTGGACAATCTGACGTGGGGTGAATGACCTGTCGAAATACAACTTAGCTCTATTTTTATTTTTGGATCGGTTAAACTTTTTTTCTGTCATTGTATGGAAAACGTACGACTATCGTTGCTGACTTCCATACTATGATGAATTTTTTTTTATCCAATTCCTAAAATAAGAGTTGATATATTAATCGCAATGGTTTTTCCTAAAGTATTGTTTTAAATCTGTTGAATGTTCGTGTATAAATGTGAACTCGATTTTCGTAATTTTTAAGCAACTTCCAAAAAGGAGGAGGTATTCAATTCGACTGTTTTTGTTATTTATGTTTGTTCCCGCATATTTTTTTACTTTGGTTGAACTGATTTGGATTAATCTTGTTCTTATAAAAGGTGTTAATATTATTGTGCGTAGCGTATAACGTATTTTCTCACCAAGATCAAATGTGAAATGATACAGAGAATCTACTCACCGCGCTCTTTTAAATGACGTTAGTCATTACTCTCTCACATTTATAACATAGATACAAAAAAAAAGCAGTCTTTGCTCTATCATATCCGCTAAGTTTTTCAGGTTAATAGTGAACTGAAATTCCAACCTTTCTTTTCTTTTCGTCTAAAACTTGCTTTTGTGATGATTTTACTGATTACTGAATTGTTTTACAGTTTTGCAGACTTTGTCAGGCCATTTATATTTTTTAAATTTGTTTTTATTTGTTTGATCTATTCAGTGTATTTTAGTTTGTAATCAGTTTTCGGAGAATGTTTCGCCTTTTATGATCCTGTAATACTTGTATGAGTCCTGGTGTCCTGAAATACAGACTTGCGTCTAGTTTAGGCACCAGTCTCCCGCAAACATGAATCGGCAGTAATTCTTATTACTATACATTTTATTGTAGTACTTATTTAATTTACTTGTGTCTGATGATTCTGTTGTGTGTTTGTGGTGAGAAAATAAACTATATTCTATTCTATTCTATTTTGGACGTTAAATCGTATAAATTTGACAAAGATCTAATTGGAAAGTTTGTCATATCAAACAGAAAAATATTCATCCGATCCACCAAAACTAAAACTTACAATTAAATTGTTAACCTCATCATTAAAAAGTGGTCAAATACAAAATTTGATTAGTTAAAAGTAATATTTTATTGGTCATCTTAATATATATATTTCTTGTGTTCGTCTGTATGTGACTGAACTCCTCCTAAACGACTGGACCGATTTTGATGAAATTTTTTGTGCGTGTTCGTGGAGATTCGAGAATGGTTTAGATTTACAGTTGGTCAAGATCTGATGATGGAGCTGGAAGGTGGCTATGGGAACTCCGTCATTAAGCAAGATAACCTCATCGTGTTTAGGCTCTAATGAAGCGTCCTGATGAGTACTTTAACACGTTCGCTGCGAAACCATTTTTTGTATAGTAGTCATTGGCTGCGACACGAGGTGCTATCGGCCCGCACCAAGATCAGACGTTAGGGTGATACGCGGTCTATTAGACCCCAATTTTTTTAACAAAGTTATGCGCAACGTACCGCAGGGAAGTTTACGTTTTTCCTTGCCGCACCACGGGAAAGTTGCAGGGTCATTTAGGCCTCGTTTAGCAGTGAACGTGTAAAATTGCCGGGAACAATTCCTATGCGACGCAGACGAAGTTGCGCAGGGCAGCTAGTCTCTTTATAAATGTTAGTACAACACTACGTTTAACTAAATAGTCTAGTAATCCATCTTGGAAGCATACCAAATAGTTCAGCAGACTCGACTGAATTATCATAATATAATAATATAGAACAACTAGCTGACTCGCGCAACTTCGTCTGCGCCGAAAAAAAAAATTAGGGTTGGACTACCCCTAACATTTAGGGGATGAAAAATAGATGTTGGCCGATTCTCATAGGTACCGGATAAGCACAAAAAATTTCATCAAAATCGGTCAAGCCGTTTCGGAGGAGTTCAAGTTCGAACACCGTGACACGAGAATTTGATATATTAGACTAGCTGCACCGCGCAACTTCGTCTGCGCCGAAAAAATAAGAAAAAAATTTAGGGGTGCACTACCCCTAACATTTAGGGGATGAAAAATAGATGTTGGCCGATTCTCATAGGTACCGGATAAGCACAAAAAATTTCATCAAAATCGGTCAAGCCGTTTCGGAGGAGTTCAAGTTCGAACACCGTGACACGACAATTTTATATATTAGATTTTATTGTAATAACGACCTTCATATTATGAAATAATATCACTACATATTATAAAGTCGCATTGTCTGTCTGACCGTATGTATGCTTAAATCTTTAAAACTATGCAACGAAATCCGATGCAGTTTTTGGAACGAAATTCCTTATCGCGCGTTATCGAAAGGGGGCTAGACGGAAAATCTTATGAAAAAGTTGTCTCGATGTTTTAGATGAGTATCGTTAGATGGCGCTGTGATCAAAATATTTTATTTAAGTAGTTTAAACTAACTAATTATTATAACTTAAAAAAATAAATTTTTATTACAATTCCCTCACTAATAAATCGAAAGGAACTTCGTTCCATCCAGGTGTCCCTTGACACCTCTCAAGTTTTTTTTAAATTGGGAGTACGTCACTCTATTTATTTGCTTGGAAGATTTACCTTTCTACAGTATCCCTTTGGAATCTTGCTTTTAGAGGTATATGTGCCATCATAGGTAAAAGACCTGTAGTGTCCTTTGACATTGCAAAGGGCAGGAGCGACGGTAACCATTTACCATCAGGACGGCCGTAAGATCTTGTAATGTAGTCTCTGGATGTTTTAGCTCAATGATTAAAAGTTGAATCTCGATAGGATTTTATCTAGGCCACCTAGATTGCCTGGCATTGTCTGGGTATCTAATTAGATCGAAGCACTAGAAAAGTGCTATTGGAAATTTATTTCTTCTATAATATAAAATAATGGACTCTAATTTAGTTGAAATTGTAAATTTATCTTATTACTAGCTGGTTCATGCAACTTCGTCTGCGTCACAATGGGGTTCAGACAGCACTTGTAAATGTAAAGTGCTAACTATTGTAAATAAAGGGATATCCCATCCCCTATAAAAGGGAAAAAAATAAAAAAAAATAAATAAAGATACGACCCAAATGACACTCACTTTTTGGATGTAGCGGTTGACACGGTGTGGAAGGCCACTCAGAACGGGCGTGAATTCGGCCGGAGCTGGCCACACTGCAGCAGATCCAGACCAGACAAATTCCATTCCATGGGCAACCCCAAGAAGGGGAAAAAATTTCTTCAACGCCACACCCAAATCACACCTCCGCCTAGAATGGCGGAGAGATTAAGCCCGGGCAGCGGGGTGCCCCCAAGGCCCATCCGGGTTCCGGGGGACACGATAACCTCCATGGAGGTGGAGTGCTAACTAAGACAAATAAAATGAGCCCAAACACGACAGGTCTATCTTGTTTAGTACAAGAGTTCCTATGACCTTCCGACTCCATCATCAGATCATCATTTATCATATTGCATTGTCACGCGATATACATCTGCGTGCAAAACGTCAGCTCATTCGGAAAAGTTGTCAAAGAGTGCCTTGAGCATAACGCGTCTCGCTGTCCCTCATAACCCCGTGCTGGGTTCTGGCCTCAGCCGGGGTTCGGTCGCCGAGTGTGAGCGGTTGGAAGTTTTAGTACGGTTCAACTCCCACAGATCCGGTGATTTACTCCAACTAAAAAAAAAAGATTCCGCCGAACTTACATAGGTACATTAGTACATAGTTACATCCAGTGCAAGCTAATATAAAGCTTGTAATAACTACGTCAAATTCGTTCATACGCGGGAAATGAAAAACAAAACAGACAACGAACGAAGCGATTCCGATTAAAAACTAGAGTTCCATTCCCCTTCACACTCGTATGGAATTTTCCAATTAAAATATGACAGTCGGAAACGGTTTTAACAAGTGTCCTCACACATACTCAAATGTATTGGTATATGTTCCAATTAACAAGTTATATAGCTAACAAATGCAAGCTTTAAGAAAAAAAATCCTTATAATAATACAAAAAAAGCTTGAGAGGTGACATGGGACACCTAAATAGAACGAAGTTCCTTTCGATTAAAAGATATCTTATATTTTTTTTCCTAACGTAACGCGTGATAAGGAACGTGTTTTAAAAGATTTTGATCACAGCGCCATCTAGCGATAATCATCTAAAACAAAAAAGTGTCGTGACAACTTTTCGTACGATTTTTTCCATCTAGCCCCCTTTCGATAACGCGGGATAAGGAACTTCGTTCCAAAAATACATGCCCGCTGAGTTTCTTGCCAGATCTTCTGAGGACGTTGGCTATACTTATTTTGTTTTTTTGTGTCCGAACTGGTGGTAGCTTTTGACTTTTGACGTCAACAAGAATGGGCACGTCATCAATGTTGATAATAAAGTATTTCATTTCATAAGATCCTGGATAATATATCATGTAGAAGTAGAGTACTAGCAAAGACAAGTAAAACGAGTAAACACGATGAGACTATCTGGAGACAGGAGTTCCTAAGGCTAGTCCATCATCAAATCAGCTCCATAGTACCATAATAATGAAATTAAATGACATAATTTATTTTTAATATTGATTGTGTGGCGACCAATAATAACGCACGAGATCCTGAATCGCGGTTACGACATTTGCAGAAATCTTCGCATGTATACGACATCTGAAATCTACTACAGTGGGCTTCGGCCTGACCACCATACACTACCTCGCCCGCAAGGAGATCTCCCTTTGGCCTAATACAATTGAAAGCCCACATTGATGATATGCTCATTCTTGTTGACATCAAAAGTTGAACTGGCAAGAAACTCAGCGGATTTTTTTTTTGTTGTAATATTTACAGCATTGTTTAATGTATTGTTTTAAATATTATGTATTGTCACGCTATACAGGGTGATTTCCTAGTGAGGGTACATATTGAAGGTCATGGTAGCTGATGGTTATATACGATCAGTAAAAATATTATTACCAAAGATTATGGCTTAATGCCTTAGTAATCGCAATTTAAAAATATCTAAAATTCTAGCAAAATTATGGTTTTTCGACAGCTGATGGGTGTGGCGGAGGTGTGGGGTGCGCGAGATCAGTAGGGGTCGTTAGTCAACACTCTTTTAGCCGAAATTGTTTATGTTTGAGGCAGTTCTGTCGAATTTAGATATAAAAAAAAAAATAATTTTACCTATTTTTTGTAATATTCCGTATTAGAACAGAGTACTCATCACCCTCCTGCAATATGTACCCTCTTTAAAAAATCACCCTGTACATTTGCTCAACTGTAAACCTAGTTAGTCGAATTCAAATCGCAAAATCCACCCGAACATAGTTACATCCAGTGCCAGTTAACTAAAGCTTTTTTGAGGCAATCTCCCAAATAGCCTGACTTCACATTCGGTGCAGATTTCCATCAGAGAACTAGAAATTTCAAGTGTCCTCACTTGGACCCTTCAATGTTTCCGTCCAATCGGCTCCGGAGAAACTTGTCGTTTATTTCATTTGCGGAGGGCTGAAGTTGTTTTTCACTATTTGTTCGTTCATGTCACAAGAAAGTAAATACAGAATAACTGCTTTTTTATTACAGTGCTGCAAATTTGTCTGTATGGACAGAAAAGTGTGTTCCTTTTGTGACGTCACTGCCAGTTGAGGCTGAAAACCAGCGCTCGGTGTTGTCTGTGGGTTATCCAGCTAACACCCAGCATTAAGCTGAGACTCGACTGGTTTGTGATGGAAACCTTTATATTGTTTTTTTTTTTTTGTATTGTTTGTGCCACTGTTTCCATCACAAATAAAGAAATGTCTATGTCAATGTCTAAAAGTGTGTGTCCCTTGAAAATCAGGTCTCCTCCGAAGAGACATTAGACATAGTCCACTACGCTTGCCCAATGCGGATTGGGGACATATCTTCGAAGGATTTATAGTCCTTTTTCATTATGTAGGTCTCCTCGCGATGTTTTCCTTCAACGGTATTGTGGAAAATTGAGCATAAATCTTTGTCACATTAAGATTTAGAGGTAGAAGCGCGTCGGTTTTGAACCTGCGACTTCCCGTACGAAAGGCAAGTGTTACAACCGCTATTCCACCACGACACTTATACCTACAGGTTCTAACGAGATTGATGGGGCGAGACGTGAGCCTTGGCGGGGTTGCACCCGTCACCTCGCTGAATCTCGTGCTGGGTTCTGTCCTCAGCCGGGGTTCGGACGCTGAGCGTGAGCGGCATGAGGTTTTAGTGTGGTTCGACTCAGACATTCCCGTGCTGGAAGTCCGGCGTTTTTCTTCCAGGACTTTTCTTTAACGTCGTGTTCTTTGGTCTTCTGAATAACATTTATTGTGTCATGGCATATCCATTTAGAGTATTAGACGGGCGATCGCGTTCCCGAAGTTTCTTTATACATTTAATACTTAATGTCGTTGGTTCCATCTTTCGACTTTTGTCCACGCGATCTATTGGACACGAGGGAATCTTTAAAAAGATTTTGAATACATACAAGGGTTGTTGAGACGAGTACCTGTACCTGCACCAACCCATTACTGCCCACTGTTGGGCTCAGGTCTCCTCAGAAGAGGGATTAGATATAGTCCACCACGCTTGCCCAGTGCGGATTGGGGACTTCACATATCTCCAAAGGATTTTTAGAACCCTTTTCCGACATGCAGGTTTCCTCACGATGTTTTCCTTCACCGTTTTTAGCCAGTGGTGTTGTGGAAAATTGCACATAAATCTTTTTTCACCTTTAGGTTTAGAGGTACAAGCCAGCCGGATTGGAACCCGCGACCTCCCGTTCGGAAGGAAGCGCTTCGACCACTCGGCCACCACGACTTTTGAGACGAGTGCATTGGCCTAATGGCTACATAGGAGTTACAGTGGTGGGAGTGAGAGGTGAGCAAATTTCACTCTTAAATTACTTACTCATGTAGGAAGGTTCATTAACACGTTCACTGCGGCAACAATTTTTCTATTATTTCCGTTCCTGCGGTACCAGTTGTAAACGTCTGGTGATAAAGCTTTAAAAACTGTAATCCTACACATTTTAAACATCCATCCATCTCTTTCGACCCAAATTAAAGTTATGTCTTTGGTAAGATAGAGAGGTCTATAATTTTCTTAATCGCACTGTAAGCAAGATACGAACCAGGCCTTTTTGACTGGTATCGCAGTGAACGTGTTAATGTTAATGTCGTTGGTTCTGTAAAGTGAATTATTAATATACATCGCCGAAAATATTATCCAGCCTTCACAGATTCGTTTACGTCTAAAATCTTGTCCAGTTTGTATGAAATAAAGTACCTTTTTATTTATTACCTAACTGGTGACAATGTCGTCTGCGTCACAAAGGGGATCCTCCACCAGGCATTATTTGCGACAACACGTTCACAGCTAAAGCATAAATAATAAAACAACGAAACTAAAAATAGCATTACTTTGATAAAAAAATTGGGGTCTGATAGACCACGTTGCTCTAACGTCTGATGCGGGCCGATAAAGCCTCGTGTCGCAAGGCAATGCAAAAATTGGTCTCGCCAAAAATTGTTGAACCTTGTTTGTACCTTTCAGTTTATAAAAACCATTATTTTCCACTTCATTAGATCTTATAAACTTCGAGGGAAGTTGGGGAGTAATGGACCACGACAAAAAGAAGCTTATTTTTACGCTTAACGTTTTAAAACTTTCTTTTCAAGATGGCCGTCACTCAATGCTTTTTCGGGCGGTAAAATATGACACGATTAGCCGCGGGCTTCGTCTGCGTCATGGAGGATATACAGGGTGTCCCAAAACTATGTGACATGAACGGGAAGTACCTTAAATATTAGAGATAGGATGTTTTGCTGAAAGGAAACATCATTTTA
Source organism: Trilocha varians (assembly GCA_030269945.2). Lineage (NCBI taxonomy): Eukaryota > Metazoa > Arthropoda > Insecta > Lepidoptera > Bombycidae > Trilocha > Trilocha varians. The sequence goes on from AP028271.1 coordinate 1,150,789, forward strand.
TTTTTGATGTTTAATAATACTACATTCACAGACACAGACAAAATACTTAATTTGAATAAGGGTTAATTTAACGATACTCATTTAACGTTAAATTCAATCTCGGAAAGAAATAGCATTTTTATAAACATAAAAGTGGTTATTGTGACTAAACTATGATAGTTAGATATATGCTGTCGCGAACTTTTTTGTTTGTCTTACTAAGACCTAAAAACCTGTAGTACATCATTTTGTTCTACTGTCAATAGTTTTTGCAGCGTACGCATAAATAGATTTTCGATTATTCACCTTGTGTTACATATTCGATATTTTCATACGGATCTCTAATTTTTTAAAATAAAATATAGCTTATAACTTTTCTCGATAAATGGACTTTCCAACAGTGAAAGAATTTTTGAAATCAGACCAGTAGTTCCTGAGATTAGCGCGTTCAAACAAACTCTTCAGCTTTATAGTATTAGTATAGATTCCCTCTGTGACGCAGACGAAGTTAAGAGAAGATAAGAATCAGAGTTCTACGTAACACAATGATTTCTTGAACAAAAGCGATTTTACAAAGAAAAACGGTATTTTTCTCTCCTTTTCGTTACAACGCAAAAGAAATTGGCGTTTTAACGTATTGTTCGAAAATAAAATATCGGAGTTTCGCGATAAAAAGAGATTGAAGAGCGCTTGGGAATAAGTTTAATTTATTTAATACATTTTTAAGGTAATATACGTTAGATACTCTCGTAAGAAATTAGATATTTTAATAATATAGTGATACAATGCTTTTATATTATTGGAACGAAGTTCCTTATCGCGCGTTATCGAAAGGGAGCTAGACGGAAAAAAGTCTTACGAAAAGTTGTCACGACACTTTTTTTGTGACCACCTACCACAGAACTGGGTTTGGTCACCACGACACGAAATTTCCTCACGTCGCTTTATTCCGAATATAATACAGACCAAGACTAGCTTTGCAAGACGATTTAGTGCCTTCTCTTTTCCCGTGCTGTACCAGAGAATTCTTGACACTGCGCGATCTCAATACCTCTTCTTCAATCTTCAAAGTTAAAAGTGCTGTCCGCAGGTGGCTTCTGACGCTTGATTACGATTGTACTGAATCAATTTTAACTATCCCTAAATAACTTGTTATTGTAATGCTAAGTTTAATTTAATCGTAACATTGTAACATCGATTTTATATTATTGTTTTATGCTTGTTAGCGGTCCGCTGTTTTCTCTTTTATTTGGAACTTATAATTGTATAATCCTTACGGCCTCCCGCGATACAGGCCTAGCCTAGTGCGGGGGCCATTGTTGAACTCATGTAAATTAGTTTTTTTTTTTGAATAAATTATTTTGTATTTGTATTTTGTATTTTTGTATTTGTTTTAGATGATTATCGCTAGATGGTGCTGTGACCAAAGTCTTTTAAAACACGTTCCTTATCGCGCGTTACGTTAGGAAAAAAAATATAAGCCTAGCCTAGTGCGGGGGCCAAAGTCGGTCGTTTTCTTTTTTGTAATAAAAATATTATTGACAAGCTGACCCGCGGAACTTCGTCTGCGTTACAAAGGGGTTCAAACAGTACTCGCAATTTTCGTGGCATGAAAACTAAATTACAAGATATCAAATTGATGTCTCTTGCTCATTCCTATGATGTTATAGTGGCCACGGAAACTTGGTTGGATGGTACTATCCATGACAATGAAATATTTAATTCCAAATTTGTAATCTATAGACGTGATCGGTGTACAACATTATCAGCAGGTAAAACCGGAGGAGGTGTTCTTATTGCAGTATCTAGACAAATAGATTCTAGGAGACTCCAACACTTGGAAAGTAATTTTGAGGATTTATGGGTACTTTTAAAACTAAATATTAATGGTAAAACTAAAAATATTACTCTTGGTGCAGTATACATACCTCCACCGGTGATCACAACCACATTGAATAATGTAATTGTTAGTCTAAGTTCTGCAATTCAGCATAGCCTAAGTGATATATTGTTGTTGGGTGATTTTAATTTAAGCTCCATTGATTGGAGTGTTAATATGAATAATGTTAATGATAATGATAGGGCAAATATAGTATCCCATTGTGGGAACAGTGTGTGCACACTATTTCAGGACTTCTTATCTGATAATGAGCTTGTCCAATACAATTATGTCAAAAATGCAAACAACAATATTTTAGATTTGGTATTGTCAAATTTTTCTGGTGTTTGTGTTGAGGAGAGTTCTGTACTACTTAGTAAGCTTGATATACATCACCCACCTTTAGAAATTGAAATTAATGATTTACGCATAAAAAGTTTAGAGTGTATAACCTTTGCTACATATAATTATAAAAAGGCTGACTATAACTTAGTAAATAAATCTCTGAGTCAAATTAAATGGAACAGCTTACTGGGTGGTATTAAAGATGTGGATCTCATGCTGTCAGAATTTTATAATGCTTTATATTTACTTATAAATGATACAATACCTAAAACTAAGAAGTGTAATTCTAAGTATCCTACTTGGTACTCATGTTCATTGATAAAGATGATTAGAGAGAAAGAAAAATTAAGGAAACGATATAAAATATATAAAAATCCACGTGACCTAATAGAGGTTAAGTTAATTAATAGTAGAATTAAATTATTGATTAGAAAATGTTACTCTGAATACTTGCAAAATGTAGAGAGCTCATTAAAGATCAATCCTAAAAAATTCTGGTCATATGTTAAGGGGCAGTCAGGTGGTGCTTCTGGGGTACCTTCTATGATGAATTTCAATGGTTTATCTGCAAACTCTGGACAAGAAATTTGTAATCTATTTGCAACTCATTTTGCATCAGTATTTACCACTAAAGTTTCTGCTGACATGTGTCAGTCTGATAATACTTACTTAACAAACTCATTATCTCAAATAGAAATAACAGAATTAAATATTACTAAAGTACTAAAGTCACTTCATATTAATAAGGGTGCTGGCCCAGATGGTATACCTCCAATTTTCATTAAAAGAACTTATAAAAGTTTGACCCTACCATTAAAGTTAATTTTTGAATTATCTTTGTCTTCTGCTAAGTTTCCAACGCAATGGAAAGTTGCAAATGTTATACCAATTTTTAAGAAGGGAGATAAGACAAATGTCATAAATTATCGTCCAGTATCTATTTTAAGTATATTTTCCAAGGTATTTGAATGTCTCATATGCCCTATTATTACCAGTTATGCCTCCAACTTGATTTCAATTCATCAACATGGATTTTTAGAACGTAGGTCTACGGTATCTAATCTTATAGGTTATGTCTCAGATTTAAGCCAAACAGTAGATAGAAGGACTCAGGTTGATGCCATTTATACGGACTTTAAATGTGCTTTTGATAAGGTTGATCACGATATCCTGATAAGTAAACTCCTTTCATATGGGATACACGGGTGTCTTCTTAGGTGGTTCGAGTCTTATCTTCAAAATAGAACACAAAAGGTTGTTTTGAACGGTTTTAATTCTAACTCCTTTACGGCCTCCTCTGGTGTTCCTCAGGGGTCCCATCTGGGCCCAATTCTTTTTTCGCTTTTCATTAATGACATCACTGAATGCATTCGATTTTGCAACTACTCTCTATTTGCCGATGACTTAAAGATCTACAAAGTTGTAACTAGCGAATCTGACGTTGAAAAATTACAATCTGATTTAAATTCTATAAAATCTTGGTGTAATAAGAACGCGATGCAACTGAATGTAAGCAAATGTATACATATAAAATTTACTCGTAATAAAAATATTATTCCATCTAAATACCATATCGATAACAATGTGTTAGAGGAGGTATCGTACATTAGAGACCTGGGGGTTGTATTAGACACTAAATTGACGTTCAGAAATCACTTTGATAATATAGTGACAAATTCCAGGAAAATGGCAGGATTTATAAAACGAGTATCTCGGAACTTTAATAACGTGCAGGCAATACAATGTTTATACAATGCTTACGTAAGAAGTATCTTAGAATACGCTTCCGTTATTTGGAATCCATATTACAAAAACCATGTAGAACGTCTAGAAGCCATCCAAAGAAACTTTACTAAATTTTTAGCTTTCAAAGACCGTAATTGCCCTTACCGCGCAGATTATAAAGCTCGATTATCTCACTTTGAGATGCACAGTTTGGAAACTCGTCGGAAAGTAACAGACCTAGTGTCACTATTCAAACTTGCTAATGGATTACTGGATGCTCCTACTGTTCTTAGCCAACTAAACGTGACGGTACCGAGGAAAGTTCCGAGGTATCCGATTAAAAATCAATTCTGCTCATCTTACTCGAATACAAATCTTGGTAAATTTTCTCCATTAAACCGCATTATAAAAACCTACAACGAAATCAATTCTGACAGCATTGACATCTTTCATGATTCACCTAACGAATTTAAACAAAATTTGATAAAATTGCTGAAATAAGCTATTTTTTTTTTCTTTTTTTTTTGTGATTTAAGTTTTTGAAATTTTTTTTTGTTACTTTAATTTAATACTATTATAATTTTATGAAAGCTGTATGCACCTCTTTTTTACATTCCACTCGGGCCAAAAGAAAACTATGTATTTTTAGTTTAAGTATAGTTAAGTGAGATTGTAGTTGGTGTTTCTGATATAAATAAATAAAGAAATAAATAAATGCCGTCGCGTTATTATTTTCGCGGCTCGCTGAGTCCCACATATTCATTGCGTTTTATACTCGTGATAACTTCTAAACGAAAAGTCCGATTGGAATAAAACAATAAGTAATTCACTTCTACATTAATACTCTTGATAATATAATACTTAATTTGGATAAGGGTTAATATAACGATACTCATTTAACGTTAAATTCAATCTCGGGATTTTTTTTTATAAACATAAAAGCGGTTATTGTGACTAAACTATGATAGTTAGATATATGCTGTCGCGCACTTTTTTGTTTGTCTTACAAATACCTAAAAACCCGTAGTACATCATTTTGTTCTATTGTCAATAGTTTTTTGCAGCGTACGCATAAATAGGTTTTCGATTATTTACCTTGTGTTACATATTCGATATTCATACGGATCCCTAATTTCTTTAAAAATAAAATATACCCTATGTTACTCGGGGGTAATGTAGCTTTCCAAAGGTGAAGGAATTTTTGAAATCGGTCCAGTAGTGTCGGAGCCTATTCATTACAAACAAACAAACAAATAATTCCTCTTTATAATAGTAGTATAGGTGTAGTCAAATACCCAATTGGTCTCGCAGTGAACGTGTAAAAAAGTTATTATATTCGTGTTGTGAGTTCAACCTGTTTCCCTGTCTGCCGATAATCGTTATCGCTTCTCGATGTTTTCAATCGATTCCGGTAATCGATTTTGTAATAACGATTCGTGCAAATTCGATTTACGTCTTAGCTTTTTTTGAGATGGTTTTCTTGAGGTTTTTATTAGTTGACGTCAAATTGACGACAATACGATTCTGTTAGTAATAGTGTACATTTTTGTAATTTTTACGAAGATTCTGTATTTTTTTACCGACTTCCTTAACACGTTCGCTGCGAAAACATTTTTAGTATAGTAGTCATTGGCTGCGACACGAGGTGCTATTGGCCCGCACCAAGATCAGACGTTAGGGTGACACGCGGTCTATTAGACCCAAATTTTTTTAAAGTTATGCTCAACGCATGTAAGTTTACGTTTTTCTTTGCCGCACCACGAGAAAGTTGCAGGATCATTTAGGCCTCGTTTAGCAGTGTACGTGTTATAGGAGAAGATTCTGGAGTTGAGTTGATGATGAGTCTGTAGGTGACTGTCGCCCATTTTTTTTTTAAGATCGATCAAGTTTTTTTTGGATCTTTGTCAAAAATGTATCTTTTTAACGGACACAAAATATCGATTTGCTTTGCTGTGCGTTGCGTGTATTTTTGGATGAACCGATTTTGATGTATTTTTTTGTTATTCTTCATATTATTATGTAAACGAATATAATTTGATAAAAATGTAACGAGTATTTTTTGTGCTATTTTTCAAAAATGGACTTCGGTCCTTTTATCTTTTGTAAAACGTAATACATGTTTATATCGTTACTAAAGGGTAGGCAATCTAACGTTTGCATTTTGAACTACTGTTTATTTAGAGGATGACAGCTCAAATGTCATTCAATTTGTGTTCATAATTTAGTTAAAAGTTTGACATTTACGAAATGAGACGCTATACGCTTGAACAAAATTGGGAAATATTGAAAGGTACTTCCAAAGTGGTGAGTCTTCAGTCCAAACTGTAAAAAATGTGTGTGTGTGTGTGCCATTTACACCTCGGAGGCAATGTCAATAAGCAAAATTGTCGCATCTGGGGGTCGGAAAATCCACACGTCACCATTGAGAAGCCAATGCACCCACAAAGAGTTACGGTTTGGTGTGGGTTTTGGTCCGGCGGCATCATTCGAAAATGAGCAAAGAGCCGCCGTTACGGTCAATGGCGAGCATTACCGTGTCATGCGCAAACGAATTGAAGAGTATGACATGGATGACATTTGGTTTCAACAGGATGGCGCAACATACCACACAGCCAACATGACAGTCGAATTTTTGAAAAATGCAAACTTTACAAGGTGGTAATCGTGATGGAAGATTTTAAGAACATTATTTTCTGCTATTCAAGGTGCTTGTTTAAACAAAGCAATTTACGAAAAATCTGTGAAAATATTATTATTAAGATTTATAATTAAGAGTATTAATGTAGAAGTAAATTACTTTTTGTTTTATTCCAATCGGACTTTTCATTTAGAAGTTATCACGAGTATAAAACGCAATGAATATGTGGGTGCACTTCGGGCCACGCAAATAATAACGCGACGGCATTGCAAGTACTGTTCGAACCCCTTTGTAACGCAGACGAAGTTGCGCGGGGCAACTAGTTATCAAATATTTTTTTTTTAGCTTAGTATTGAGAATTTCCTCAAGAACAACTAGAAAACAATACCACTTTATTTTTAATATTCCTTAAAATTCCCATTATATTTACAAATTCATTTCTTCATACTCCCATAATTATGTAACATATAACAACTGATGTTGGAACCATTATCGACTCCTCAGTGCAGACACAAACAAAAGTCTATACAGAAGTAAAAATTACCACAAATTGTATCAAAAACTTTTATCACCTTTCACTTTCGATCATGTAAAAAAAACTTGAGAGGTGACATGGGACACCCGAATAGAATGAAGTTCCTTTCGATTAAAAGATATCTTATACAGGGTGATTTTTAAAAGAAGGTATATGACGGGGCAAATAGTGTGTTGAGGTGTAATGACGTTGTAATTAGTCGACCTTCCTTTGGTTTTGTCGGGAATGTCGTCACAATGTCCACTTGAGCACTTGATGATCAATACTTTTGAATAAAAACTTCAAAATAACGAGTTTTAACAGTTTATTACTTTTCACATCAAGAGGTCCGTTCGCCTCGACAATTCAAACACGAATGAATAATAACAACGGCCAACGCCTGTATTTATAGCGAGTCTCCACTTCCAACTACCCGCACGGTGAATAGGTTGGTTTCCCTTGTTATCACCCCGTCATATATATTGCAGGAGGTTGATGAGTACTCTGTTCTAATACGGAATATTACAAAAATAGCTAAAATTACATTTTTTTTTTCATTAATCTAAATTCGACAAAACTACCTCAAACATAAACAATTTCGGCTAAAAGAGTGTTGACTAACGACCTCTAGTGATCTCGCGCACCCCACACCTCCGCCACACCCATCACCTGTCGAAAAACCATCATTTTGCAAGAATTTTAGATATTTTTAAGTTGCGATTACTAAGGCATTAAGCCATATTATTTGGTAATAATATTTTTACTGGTCGTGTATAACCATCAGCTACCATGTCCTTCAAGATGTACCCTCACTTAGAAATCACCCTGTATATTTTTTCTCCTAACGTAACGCGCGATAAGGAACGTGTTTTAAAAGATTTTGATCACAGCGCCATCTAGAAATAATCATCTAAAACAAAAAAAGTGTCGTGACAACTTTTCGTAAGAATTTTTTCCATCTAGCCCCCTTTCACAACGCGCGACTTCGTTCCAAAAGTTTTAAAATAAAGTGATTAGAAACTAATGCGCGCGTCAAGTTAGCAGGCACACATTGAAATTTAATGTTCTTGAATATGTAAAAAAATAGTGACTAAATAGTGACAAAATTGACCGATACCACATAAATAGTGCTAGGACTTTAAAAGATATTCGATAGTCAATACGTGCCTGACAAATTTACGTCAAAGTTAGCAGGCACGTAAGAAAGACGGAACGGGTCAACTTGATTTATGTATCAAAAATTTGTGTCTAAATTGTGACTAACATACCTACAATCTTTAAAAAGTAATGAACCAATAATGTATTTAAAGAAAACTTAAAATAGAAGTGTGGGTACAGTGGACTATGGCTAAAGGAAGATCTCCGACCGGGCGAGGTAGTCTATACCCGGTCAGGCAGAAGCCCACTGTAGTAGATTTCACATGTCGTATATATGCGATCGCACGCTATTATTGGTCGCCACACACACTCCCCTGTGTGGCGACCAATAATAGCGCGTGAGATCCTGAATCGCGGTTACGACATTTGCAAGAATCTTCGCATATATATAATCGCTCGCTTTGGCCGTAATACCACTGACATCCCACACAAGCTTTTAAGATCCCGAATATCATGTATCAGTAGAGTGCTAGCCAAGACAATTAAAATCAGCCCAAACACGACTGTACATCTATCTTATTTAGTACAGGTGTTGTTATATTCAACTTCCGAATCCATTAGATCAGCGCCATTTTGTTATATTATTGCATTGTCACGTGATATCTACGTGCAAAATGTTAACTAAACGGAAATCGGGAAATTTGTCACATTTAGCTTGCAAGATTCCACCCGAACTTACATAGTTACATACAGTGCAAGTTAATATCATCATCATCAGCCTATAGACGTCCACTGCTGGACATAGGCCTCCCACAAAGCTCGTCACATCGACCGGTCCTGCGCCATCTGCATTTTTAATATAAAGCAAGTTAGTATAAAGCTTGTAAAAATTTAAAATATTAAGCCTCTAAAAAACAGTCACCTTTCACATTTAAACTGAAGAAACACTATAAAAATTACTTCTGTATAGTATTTTTCTGTGTCAGAGATGAGGTTTAACGTCAATTTTGCTTCATACCATCATTTTTATAGGCTTTTCAGCTTTACACGCCATGAAATTTTACGTTAAACGTGGATTGGAAAGAAAATAGTCTGTGGCTTCCGTATTTTTGTTTACCAGAAGGTATATTACTTAATAATTTTATATGTACTCGTATTAAAAAAACATTTTTTTTGCATACTAGTCTGGTATGTAATGTGTTCATGGTATTTCTAGAGCGCTATGAGATGACATGTCCCTCATACCCCGACATTGCAGAGTCTAATATATACAGTAAAGTGTGGTGTGTCGTGTTATGAATTTGAGTTCCAGTGGTACTAACCAAAAGCGAACGAGAAAGAGGGTAGACAGATTTGTTTGCTCTTAAATCGACCCGCAGTATCAAGTCTTCTCGTGATCATGACGTTTGCTACGTTGAAATATCGAGACCACTCAATAAGTTAAATATCGTGGTAAGAACCCGTTAATTATGTGAAAACCTGCGAGTGTCTGAATCATTTTATAGGCTACAATCTATACTAATATTATGAAGCTGAAGAGTTTGTTTGTTTGTACGCGCTAATCTCAGGATCTACTGGTCCGATTTCAAAAAATTCTTTCACTGTTGGAAAGCCCATTTATCGAGGAAGGTTATAGGCTATATTTTATTTTCAGAAAAATTAGGGATCCTTATGAAAATATCGAATATGTAACACAAGGCGAATAATCGAAAACCTATTAATGCGTACGCTGCAAAAACTATTGACAATAGAACAAAATGATGTACTACGGGTTTTTAGGTCTTTTGAAGACAAACAAAAAAGTCCGCGAGAGCATATATCTAACTACCATAGTTTAGTCACAATAACCGCTTTTATGGTTATAAAAAATATTTTTTCGTCCCAAGATTGAATTTAACGTTAAATGAGTATCGTTATATTAACCCTTATCCAAATTAAGTATTTTGTTATCAAGAGTATTAATGTAGAAGTAAATTACTTTTTTTTTTATTCCAATCGGACTTTTCGTTTAGAAGTTATTACGATTATAAAACGCAATGAATATGTGGGGCACTGCGGGCCGCGAAAATAATAACTCGACGGCATTGCGAGTACTGTTTGAACCCTTTGTAACGCAGACGAAGTTGCGCGGGTCAGCTAGTATTTGATATTTACTGAATTGTGTTCGACTGAATTAAACTCATCCATCACTCTCTCATTGGGGTTGTCATCGATCGAATTGTGAATTTATGGGTTTCGAACGCTTTTCCATGTTTTATATTGATGAAGGTATTGACAGGTTTGAAAGCTATCTGTAAATTATTTATTTCAACGTAGATGTGGACATATATTTTGAAAGTTAAAACAAAACACTATTTTATTTTTATTTATTTATTCTTCTTGTACAAAAAAATAAGTACAATGGCGGACTTAATGCCTGAGGCATTATCTACCAGTCAACCAAGGGTGGAGCAGAGAGAACAATAGTAGGTGTACAAGAGAAGTGCACACATGAGCTTAAAACACGTAGAACAATATATTATTATACAGTAGGTAAGACATATTTCATATATAAAAGATTACAATAATAATATATATTTATAAATACACATAAACAAAATATAATTACATATTATACATAAATATTACACATATACTATTACAATTAACTATATGAAAACAAATATTTATCAAACATATACATTTATACATATACACACATATATATACATACATTTTATAAATATTAATTATAGGACATTGTATATTTGAAAGAAAACTTTTATATGCAGTAAGCTTTATGATCCTGGATATCATGCAGTCCTAGCTGGGAGCGACGCGTAGTGCGTAACGCGTCGTGCCGTCTAGCATAACCCGTGAGGTTCTGGCCTCAGCCCGACGCTGTGTAAGCTGTCGTAGGTTTACTTTAACTACCACATACTCAAAAAAAATTGTGTTAAACTACAAGTAAAACGAGCCCAAACATAAAGTATCTATCTTGTTTAGCACATATGACTACCTTCAGAATACATCATCAGATCAGCGCCATTTTGTCATATTATTGCATTGTCACGCGATATATATCTGCGTGCGAAATGTCAGCTCAATCGGAAACCGGGGAGTTTGTCAAATTTAGCTTGCAAGATTACACCCGAACTTACATGGTTACATCCAGTGCAAGTTAATATCTGTACCAACACATTACTGCCCACTGTTGGGCTCAGGTCTCCTCAGAAGAGGGATTAGGCGTAGTCCATCACGCTTGCCCAGTGCGGATTGGGGACACATATCTTCAAAGGATTTTTAGAATCCTTTTCCGACATGCAAGTTTCCTCACGATGTTTTCCTTCACAGTTTTTAGCCAGTGGTGTTGTGAAAAATTGCACATAAATGTGAAAACATTTAGATTTAGAGGTACAAGCTGGATTTGAACCCGCGACCTCCCGTTCGGAAGGAAGCGCTTCGACCACTCGGCCACCACGACTTCGACGAGTTAATATAAAGCTTGTAAAAACAGATGAATTGACAATCTTCTTTTAAGAAAGACGGTCTTTTAAAATGTCTTTTAGCTTACAAGATCACCTTGAAGTGTCCTCCATTGATTGATGTAAGGGTTTTTCTAGACAATTACTGCTGAATCCGATTCGATATCTTTCTTTCTGATATTAAAGATACGACTGTGAGTTATTGGATCGAAATATCGCGCGATATTACTTTAGATGTTATTTCTTTGGTAATAAATGTATTGGCTATTTCAGTGTAATGCTTTGATCAAATGTTACTTGTATACAGAGTGATTTGTTAATGATGATATTGAAGGTCATGATAGTACCCTATACAGGGTGATTTTTTAAAGAAGGTACATGTTGCAGGAGGGTGATGAGTACTCTGTTCTAAAACGGCATATTACAAAAAATAGGTAAAATCACATTATTTTTTTTTTAGTTTTAAATTCGACACAACTACCTCAAACATAAACAATTTCGGCTTAAACAGTGTTGACTAATGACCTCTAGTGATCTCGCGCATCCCACACCTCCGCCACACCCATCAGCTGTCGAAAAACCATCATTTTGCAAGAATTTTACATATTTTTAAGTTGCGATTACTAAGGCATTAAGCCATGATCGGGGCGTACTTCTCTCCGAGCCGGCCTACCGTCGAGTTTGAGCAGTTCCTGGACGGGCTCGAGGCGATTACTCACCGCCTCGCCCCCCGTCCAGTGATACTCGCGGGGGACCTCAATGCGAAATCCGTCGCTTGGGGCTCCCCCCGCTCTACAATTCGCGGTGGGCTGCTGGAGGAGTGGGCGGTCGCGACTGGCCTCTGTGTACTCAACAGGGGTTCGGTCGCGACTTGCGTGCGATGGCAGGGCGAGTCCATCGTGGACGTAACGTTCGCGAGCTCTGCCATCGCGGATCGCATCCGCGGCTGGAGAGTGTTGGTGGGGGCGGAATCGTTGTCAGATCACCGTTATATTCGGTTTGATCTTTCCGTCCCCACGCCGGCTGCGGACGCCCGCGGGAGTACGACCCGGTCATTCCCTAGGTGGGCATTGAAGCTTCTGAACAAGGAGCTCTTGATGGAAGCCTCTACAGTGGCGGCGTGGACGCCCATGCGTCCACACCCAGTGGACGTGGAGGCCGAGGCGCTCTGGCTCCGGGACGCGATGCGTCGCATTAGCGACGCTTCGATGCCCCGGGTCGGCCCTTGGTCTCCCACGAGGTCGACGTACTGGTGGTCGCCCGAGATAGCGCAGTTGAGAACTGTATGCGTCCGGGCGAGGCGCCAGTGCGCTCGGCACCGCCGTCGCCGCCTTCCGCGTCGCAACGACCCCGTTGCATTCGCGGAGGAGGAGGCCCGGCTACATGGCTTGTACAAGGAGGCGAGGGGAGCCATGCGGCTGGCCATCAAGATGGCCAGGGAGCAGCACACGGAGCGCCTTTTGGAGACGCTCGATGACGACCCTTGGGGGCGCCCATACAAGATGGTGCGCGGCAAGGTGCGCCCATGGGCGCCCCCCATAACCGAGCGTCTACCGCCTCAGCAGCTGCGGGAAATTGTCACGACATTGTTACCGCAGGAGCAGGAGGGATTTATCCCCCCTGCTATGGGTGAGCCGCCGGAGGATACCGGCGGCGAGGCCCCTGCTGAGGTTCCCCACATCACCGGGGAGGAGCTTCGTGTGGCCGTAGTCAGGATGAGTGCTAAAGACACGGCACCCGGCCCGGATGGCATCCATGGCCGGGTCCTGGCCTTGGCCCTCAATGCCCTAGGGGACCGACTCTTGAGGCTTTACGATTCTTGCCTCGAGTCGGGACGGTTTCCCTCGCTGTGGCGAGAGGGTAGGCTCGTCCTTCTCAGGAAGGAGGGGCGCCCGGCGGATACAGCCGCCGGTTACCGTCCTATCGTGCTGCTGGACGAGGTGGGCAAATTGCTGGAACGCATTCTGGCTGCCCGCATCGTCCAGCACCTGGTCGGGGTGGGACCCGACCTGTCGGCGGAGCAGTACGGCTTCAGAGAGGGCCGCTCAACCGTGGACGCGATCCTTCGCGTGCGGGCCCTCTCAAATGAAGCCGTATCACAGGGCGGGGTGGCCTTGGCGGTGTCGCTTGACATCGCCAACGCATTTAACACCTTGCCCTGGTCCGTGATAGGGGGGGCACTCGAGAGACATGGAGTTCCCCCCTACCTCCGACGGCTGGTCGGCTCCTACTTGGAGGCCAGGTCGGTAGTATGCACCGGGCACGATGGGACCGTTTACCGGTTTCCGGTCGTATGCGGGGTTCCTCAGGGGTCGGTCCGAGGACCTCTCCTTTGGAATGTCAGGTACGACTGGGTGCTGAGAGGCGCCCTGACCCCGGGCCTGAGCGTGATCTGTTACGCTGACGACACGCTCGTCATGGCCCGGGGTCAAGACTTCAGAGAGGCTACCCATCTCGCCACAGCGGGGGTGGCCCTCGTCGTCGGTCGTATAAGGAGATTGGGCCTCGCGGTGGCGCTCAATAAATCCCAGGCCCTGTGGTTCCACAGGGCTGGGGTGACGCCACCTGCAGGGGCCCAAATCGTGGTTGGAAGCGTCCCAATAGAGGTCGGGGTGCGATTAAAGTACCTCGGCCTCATACTGGACAGCCGTTGGACCTTCCGGACCCACTTTACGGAGCTCGTCCCCCGACTGATGAGGACGGCCGGCGCTCTGAGCCGGCTGCTTCCGAATCTCGGGGGACCAAACCGTGTCGTGCGCCGCCTCTACGCGGGGGTGGTGCGTTCGATGGCCCTGTACGGCGCGCCCGTTTGGGCCGGACCGGGAAACCGGACAGCAACTGTTGTCCGGATCCTGTACCGGCCGCAGCGCGTCGTAGCTATCAGGGTCATCCGCGGATACCGCACCGTCTCCTTTGAGGCGGCGTGCGTGCTGGCTGGGACGCCACCTTGGGACCTGGAGGCGGAGGCGCTCGCCGACGATTATCGTTGGCGTTGCGACCTCCGCGCTCTGGGCGTTGTGCGTCCCATCAGAGCCGCGGTACGGGACCGGAAGGCCCAATCTCGACGGTCCGTGCTGGAGGCGTAGTCAAGACGCTTGGCCAAACCCAGCTGGGGTCTAAGGACCGTCGAGGCGATTCGCCCTGTCCTGGAGGACTGGGTGAGTCGTGGCGAGGGACGTCTCACCTTTCGTCTGGTGCAGGTGCTGACCGGGCATGGTTGCTTCGGGAAGTACCTGCATCGGATACAGGTCGAGCCGACGACGAGGTGCCATCATTGCACAAGCGACCTGGACACGGCAGAGCATACGCTCGCTGTCTGCCCCGCATGGGAGGAGCAGCGCCGTGTCCTGGTCGCACAAGTAGGGCGGGACTTGTCGTTGCCGGGCGTCGTGGCATCGATGCTCGACGACGACGAGTCCTGGAAAGCTATGCTCGACTTCTGCGAGTCCACCATCTCGCAGAAGGAGGCGGCGGGGCGGGAGAGGGAGAGCTCTTCCCTCCCCGAACAAACCCCGTCGCCGCCGACGTCGAGCGGGGGGTCGGCCTCGGGAGTTGTCCCGGGATCTGGCCCCCTAAGAGTACCGGGTCCACCAACATCGGACCCGAGGGGTGCTGCGCTAGGCATCAGCGCGCACCCTCCGTGCCATCTGTACGGCGGATGGCAAGCCGTGCTCCCCGACCCGGGCTGGCCCTGGGCCGGCCTGGGCCGAGGGAGACCCTACATCACACGGCCCCATCTTGGCGGGCCTTAATTGGCCCGTCCACCGAGTGAGCCGGTGGTCGTTTCACCGACGGCTGCCGGTTCGACGTCCGGGGGTGACGGGGCGATACGTAAGCGACAATCGCGAACGCGTCCTGTCACCCCTACCACTTCGGATGTCGAGCGTAAGAGGCGGGAGGTTTTGGTGCGGTTCGACACCCACATACCCCACTCGCGGCGATTTCCTCCCGTCCAAAAAAAAAAAAAAAGGCATTAAGCCATATTCTTTGGTAATAATATTTTTACTGGTCGTATATAACCATCAGCTACCATGACCTTCAATATGTACCCTCACTAGGAAATCACCCTGTATAGTGATGTATAAAGCTGAAGAATTTGTATGAACGCAAAAACTTAAAAATTATTTTAGTGTAGGATTGTACAAAAAGTAATTATACAATCTTTGAAAAATTAAATGGGAAACCTTGAAAATTATTACTTTGTTCAAACAAAAAGCATCCAAATCGTTTTTCCAGTACCAAAGATAAAAATAACAAAAAAATAGTTGTCCTCATTCTTTTGGAAAGTTGGTCGAAAATAGTACTATATTTAATACCCTAATGGGGCTAATAGTACAGGCTTACTGGTTCGAACCCGCGACCCGTACGGCAAATAATCGCTTCAACCACTACCCCACCACGACTTACATCGCTACAGTAAAGAATGTCGTAATGCCCACATAACCTCGTGCTGGGTTCTGCCTCAGCCGGGGTTCGGACGCTGAGTGTGAGCGGAGGTTTTAGTGCGGTTCAACTCCCACATTCTCTTCTTCTCTCCACGCTGGGTGGTTGTTACATAAATCCAACTTAAAAAAACTACTTACTCTTCAAAATGATTATCATTTGAGTATCACATTTCTGTATATTACGTATGTGTAAGAAGCAATTTAAAGGGTAATAATTGGGATATTTTACAACAAAAGCGGATGTGGACACAATAGAGCGAGTGATATCCAGATCACGATTATAATACGGGTAAGCGAACGTACTACAGGATCGTTTTTAAAAATTCCTTCACCATTCGTAAGCTACATTATCAACAAGTAACATAGGCTAGATTTTATTTTGAAAAAATAGAGATCCTTACAAAAACTTAAATAATGTCAAGATGTGAAAGGATTACCAAAAATCTTTCTTACATCGCTTGCGCTGGAAAACTATTGATTATAGAACAAAATGATGTACTACGGGTTTGTAGGTCTCATTAAAATCTAACAGTGTCTGAACCCATATTTGACCGACTCCCAAAAGGAGGAGGTACTAAATTCGTCTGTAGATTTTTTTATTTTTGTTCCTCGATAACTTTAGTTTGGGTGGACCGATTTGAATGATTCTGGTGTCAGATGAAAGGTGATGGCTGAACTTAGGTCCCGTTGTTTTTTTAAGATCGAACAAGTACTTTTGGATCTGTGTTTAAAAATGTGTATTTTTAACGGACAACTTTTCACGATTGCTATGCTGTTTTGCGTGTATTTCTTTTATATGAACCGATTTCGATGATTCTTTTTTGTTAGAAAGCAGATATTTTGTGCATTTTTTCGTATAAATTTGATAACGATCTGACTGGTAGTTTTTGTCCTATGCTTGAGAAATGGAAGTCGGTCATTTTCATTTTTGTAATAAAAAAAACTTGAGAGCTGTCATGGGACACTCGAATAAAACGAAGTTCCTTTCGATTAAAAGATACCTTATGATTTTTTTCCTAACGTAACGCGCGATAAGGAACGTGTTTTAAAAGATTTTGATCACAGCGCCATCTAGCGATAATCTAAGACAAAAAAAGTGTCGTGACAACTTTTCGTAAGATTTTTTTCCGTCTAGCCCCCTTTCGATAACGCGCGATAAGGAACTTCGTTCCAAAATATTATTGACGCAAATGAAGTTGCTTGGGCTAGTTAAATATAAAACTCATTTCATTTGAACAGGAAAGGACACCGAAATGACAAACAAGCACTTAATTTACGAAATTACGTTATAAATTACATTTTTCTCATTTTGTCGAGTAAATTGATACTTTTGTATATATACTACGTATATACAGGGTGTTGTTGCCCGGTGAAACAATACTTTAAGGGCTTAATCTATATCACATTTCAAATCATATACACATACTTTTGAAACGGAGATAATGACTTTTTTTTCCCATACAAAGTTGACAAAATATTATTTTGTATTAATTTTGACAACCCTACCCTGACCTACATGTAGCGTGCTATATCTATATGCCATTTTCAAGCACACAGGCGCATCCGATCGCAATTTTAGAGTTCCGTACTATAATAAACTCCTGCTAATAGAAAATTAACACGTAGTTTTGATTAGTTATAACTTATGATATATTATGCCTAGAAAACCCAGACTTGGTGGATGGCTTCTACATCAAGTATACTATTTGCTGTGAAAGTATTGTTTCATCGGATTTTAACACCCTGTATTATACGCAATATTTTAATAAAGAATACTGAGCCGGTAGGTATATGAGTGGTCATAGGAACTCTTGTGCTGAACAAGATAGAACCGTAGTGTTTGAGCTCATTTTATTTGTATTAGCTACTTAAGACCGTAAAAGCTTGTATTTAAAAAAAATCTTTAAAATATTTTTTTGTTCCGGTAATTATTCGAATTTTTGACGCTGTGAAAACCAATTTTGAACTTCACCGAACATTAAAAAAAGAGTTAGCGAAATTGCTCAAGTAATGAATTTACCTACACATTTTGCAATTCATTTTTATCCCTACTAATATTATAAAGCTACTAAGCGCTACAAGCTCTGTCTGTCTGTCTGTCTCGCCCCACGAGTGGGGTATGTGGGGGTTGAACCGCACTAAAACCTCCCGCCGCTTGCGCTCGACCTGGTAGAGATGACAGGACGCGTTCGCGATTGTCACTCACGTATCGCCCCGTCACTCCCGGACACCGAGCCGGCAGTCGTCAGTGAAACGACCACCGGCTCCCTCGGTAGGCGGGCCAATCTTGAGACCCTGAGAAAAATCTATAGGCTACCTTTAACTTTGAAAGTGACGCAGACGAAGTTGCGTGGGCCCGCTAGTAGACATATAAGATTATCATTAAGCAACTGGTAACCTACATGTTAGAAAAAAACTCTGATGACGTCATTGGCAATAACCTAGCACCAGGTGACCCGTGATCTTGCAAGAAAAGAAACAAAAATCTCCCTTTGAATAAACAATGAGAAAGGAAATTGGATTTGTTTATTCTGTTCACATTTCTTCGATAAAGACTGTCAGGGCTGTGCTGATATTGTCGATTAGGTCATTTATAATAATTTATTTTAAAGAAAACTTTTTAAATAAAACCATTTAAGATAGTGGATATCATGTAGCAGAGTGTAACAAGTGAAACGAGTCCAAACACGTCGGGTCCATCTTGTTCAGCACAAGAGTTTCTATGACCACCTTCCGAATCCATTATCAGATCAGCGCCATTTTATCATATTATTGCATTGTCACGCGATACATCTGCGTACAAATTGTCAGCTTAATCGAAAACCGGGAAGTTTTTCAAATTTAGTTTACAAGATTCCACCCCAACTTAAATAATTACAAAGCGAGATGGTTATACGTTTTGCAGCGGCGGCCATCTTGGAACTAATTTTCATGACATGATAATAAATATTTAAAACGAATTTACACTCTCTTTCTCATACACGTAAAACCCCCCCTATTGTTTCTCTGCAATTAAAAATATATACCAGGTTAAACTCGGTTATGGTGCGTAACGCGTCGTACCGCCCCTCATAACCTCGTGCTATGTTCTAGCCTCAACTGGGGTTCGGATGCTGTGTGTGAGCGGTTGGAGGTTTTAATGCGGTTCAACTTTCACATATCCGACCATATCAACATTAAGGCGATTTTCTTCAACTCAAAAAAATACTATTGGCTACTTCTGGCCTTTGCATGCTAGTTACAAATTTAATTTCTTACACACTCGCGGTTATCTACATCACTTATTTTCAATTGAGCGGTCCCGATATTTCAGCACTGTTTCAAGCGCTATGATCACGGGAAGACTGAAGAACTGCGGGTAGGTCATTTAAGAGCATACAAATCTGTCTACCCTCTTTCTCGTTCGTTTACCGGTACCACTGGAACCCGAACTCACATTTCGACATACCACACTGACAGTATCGGCTGCCGTCTCAAAACTAGATTTTTTGGCTAACACTGGATTCCACATACAGGATAGTTTGGGGCTTCACAGTGCTGAAATATCGGGACCGCTCAATTTAAAATAATCGTGGTAAGACCCCATTCATTCATTAATGCCATGTTTTCGCATTAACAATAGAATCACGCGTTTTAAATGAAAAAGTAAAATTTCAAAACACATTGTGTAGGTGCCAACCCTACATCATTTGGAGTGCACCAGTCAAACCTTTTCTAATTTTATTGTCCCTTTCTGCCCTTATATTTTCGATTCTCATACAAAAAACAATTTTCATTTTAGTTTAATTTTGAGTTTTGCTTTCAAATTTGAAAGGCCGTTAATAATTTTGAGAGGTAAAATGTTTTGCTTTGTTTTATTTTGATTTGCATTGTATTGTAATTAGGTGAGACGGACATTAATTAAAAAAAAAACTTGAGAGTTGTCAAGGGATAGAACGAAGTTCCTTTCGATTAATTAGTGTTATTTTATTTTTTTAAGTTATAATAATTAATTAGTTTAAAACGTAAATATTTTGATCAAAGCGCCATCTAGCATTAATCATATAAAACAAAATAAGGAATTATTTTAAAAGATTTTAATCACATCGCCATCTAGCGATAATCATCTAAAACAAAAAAAAACAAAGTGTCGTGACAACTTCTTCATAAGAATTTCCGTCTAGCCCCCTTTCGATAACGCGCAATAAGGAACTTCGTTCCAAAAGTCAACGTCATCATCATCATCAGCCTATAGACGTCCACTGCTGGACATAGGCCTACCCCAAACCTCGGCTCAACCTGTCCTGAGCTGCATCCAGTGACTTCCCGCGATCCAAGTCTTGTTACAAATTTTATTCACAACAAAAAAAGAACACATAATTGCGAAAAGATTCGTAACAGAAAGATTTTATTGGACAAATCAGAATATATTTGTACATAATCAGTCCGTCGTCTTTCACTTCAAGTGGCGAGCGTATTCTTTGAAGGCGAAAAAGTAAGAAGTTGGACCGCAAGTCGTGATCAAAGCTATGTTATTTGCATCGTAATGATGTAGCACTGTTTTGGTGTAAAGTATAGGAAATAGCGATTTATCTACATAGCATAAAACACGCTTTCTCTGTTCGTATGCTTCCCTATCCTTAACAATATTATAATTGCGAAAGTAACTCTGTCTGTTACGCGTTCCCGCTTAAACCTCTTAACCGATTTTGATGAAATTTGGCACAGAAAATCTTTAGACCCAGAGAGAGAACACCTACCTTTTAGTTGAAAGTGACGCAGACGAAGTTATCTGCCCGCTAGTATATATTATGCTTGAATGTTTACAAATTTATTCAGACACTCGCGGTTTTCTATAATACTTTCATGCATTTTCAACGGGTTCTTACCACGATATTTAATTAAGTGAGTATGGTGTGTCGTGATGTGAGTTCGAGTTCCGGTGGTACTACCCAAAAGCGAGCGAGAAAGAGGGTAGATAGATTTGTTTGCTCTTAAATCGACCCGCAGTATCCAGTCTTCTCTTGATCATGACGTTTGCAACAACGTTGAAATATCGAGACAACTCAATTAATTAAATATCGTGGTAAGAACCCGTTGAATGTTTACAACCATGCAACGCATGAAGTGATTCAAGAGAAAGGTTTATGTGTAAAATACATGCATGATGAGTAGAGAATTTTAGCGGTACCTATTTGCTATGATTTCGTAAATAAGCATTACTCATTTAATAAAAATCATGGTAAGTTGCATAAACTAATCCTATTACATGCAATAGATGGCGCTTTACAGCTTTCCCTACATTTTTACAAGCTTTATATTAACTTGCACTGGATGCAACTATGTAAGTTAGGAAAGAATCTTGCAAGCTAAATTTGACAAACGTTATCGCGTGACAATGCAATAATATGACATGGCGCTGATCTGACTTGCCATAGAAACTCCTGTACTAAACAAGATAGACTTATCGTGTTTCGGCTCGTTTTACTTGCATTAGCTAGCACTCTACTGCTATACGATAATCAGGATCTTAAAACATTGTATTTTTTTTTTCGGGTATTGGCCCACCTCTCACTCCCACCATGTAACTCCTGTGTAGCCAGGATCCACAGCGGCGACCATCGTAATGACTCTGAGCAGTGAAGCCCAGGAAAACCCGAGGGAAAGCTAACTTGTCTTGGGCCCCGCAACGAATTTAATCAGAAGATGATAGAAGGAGTAGGAAAAACACGAGTTTCGACTTTCCTTTTCGCAAAGCGGGAGACAATAAAATAACATTGAAAGATGCATTACGCCAGAATTGAGAAAAGCATTGTATTTACTCGGGGCGATACGTGAGCGACAATCGCGAACGCGTCCTATCACCCCTACTACATCGGATGTTGAGCGCGAGCGGCGGGAGGTTTTGGTGCGGTTCAACCCCCACATACCCCACTCGCGGGGCGAGTGGAAGTCCGGCGATTTCCTCCCGTCCAAAAAAGAAAGGAAAGTCCCATTCCACCAAAAATGGCGCTTTATCGCTTCATCCAACATTTTGTACCACGGTAAAGTTTGCAGGGCCGATGGTAACTGAATGCGTAAAGAACGATCCTTGCTGAATATAAATCGTCATCAATGAGAAATAGAAACGGAACGTTAAATGATTTCCAGTTGGATTTCAGTCTGGAAAATTCTGCTGAAAACTGAACGTGTTTTAGTGATGTTATTTGTGTGTAACTAGCTGATCCTCGCAACAATGTCTGCGTCAAAAAGGGGCAGCACTGTTAGAGTTTAATAAGACCTACAAACCCGCTGTACATCATTTTGTTCTATAATCAATAGTTTACGTAGCGCACGCGATGTAGAAAGTTTTTGGGTATTTTTTCACATTAACATTATTGTAGGCAACTGAATGTTAACAAACATCGGAGCTACGAAGACCACGTCGCTATGCACCTGATTTACAAACATTATAAAGGCAAAGGTACTAGCGACTAAAGCGCCACCTATAGATAGTTTTATTAAGATTAAAACCTCATTTGTAAATATACTTTTTAAATGAACGGTGTAATGTTGCCGCGCTTTTTTGAAAATGGAATTGGTGTGAACATTGACAAATACAGATTTCGTCATATTTTTATCTCAACTTTTATTTTTTTAATTGATTGTTTTTATGTTTCTTCTGCACTGGCAACGTTAGATTTCTTACAATTATTGAAGTTTTTTTTCTCGAATTTTTTCCAAAATAAAATCTAGCTAAAATGTTTCTCTTTGATAACGTAGCTTTCGAAAGGTAAAATATATTTTTTTCCGTTAGGTTTTGAGTCCATTCATAAAACTAAACAAACAAAGCTATTCTTTTTATAATACAACTGACAACTGGGAACAAACCAAAATAGGCGTATATCTTTAGAACCATTTATAGGTCTATCTTATTAAGTAAAATATACCGACGACTAGTTTTTTGATGATTCATTTCCAATATTTCCTATGATAAAAAAGTTAAAATAAAAATAGTATCATCTTTTCCGAAAACTTATAACGTTAGAAATGTCAAGTCTTCTGAATCAGTCAAGCAAATATCTAAGTATATAACTAAAGTATCTCATATCTGTTCGCAGTAGGTGTGATATTAACAGCCGACACAAAAAAGTGGATGTATAGAAGAAAAATCTCCAAAAAATATAGAAACAAGCTGCAGTTCTTGGGAGTTTTGGAACGAAGTTCCTTATCGCGCGTTGTGAAAGGGGGCTAGACAGAAAAAATTCAAAATCATTGATCAAAATTTTTTAAAACACGTTCCTTATCGCGCGTTACGTTAGGAAAATAAAAATATAAGGTATCTTTTAATCGAAAGGAACTTCGTTCTATACGGGTGTCCCATGACACCTCTCAAGTTTTTTTTTTATTATTTTTACAAAATGGTTTATTTATTTTTTAATCAGTCTTGGTTTTATTTATTTTTTAGTGTTCCGCCTTAAAAGTACCAACGTCACACCCAGAATTTACGTGATAACTTCGTCTGCGTCACAAAGGGAAGTCTAAGACTTAGTAAGCTCATTTGTGTAGAAAAATGTGCTTTTACGATATCACATCGAAAACCTTCGAAGTTATTACTGTTTTTCTATCATATTGACCATGTACAATACAACGAAGCAGACACCGCTGCAGTCAACAATCAATTTGTCTGCATCCAGTGGTCTACGACGGCGACATAGCTGTCACCACAAGCAATCATGAACCAGCGGTCTTTATGTCAGCAACGAAGCATACACTGCTGCTACATCAACATCGAATGAGGAGTTTTAAAATTTAAAAAGATCCATAATCGATAGAGACAGACAGCGTGAAGCGATTTTGTTTTACACCTTTTTCTTTGTACTGTACTGTAACAACCCATTACTGCCCACTGCTGAACTCAGGTCTCCTCCGAAGAGGGGTTAGGCATAGTCCACCACGTTTGCCTAGTGCGGATTGGGGACTTCATATATCTTCAAAGGATTTTTAGAACCCTTTTCCGATATGCAGGTTTCCTCACAATGTTTTCCTTCACCGTTTTTAGCCAGTGGTGTTGTGAAAAATTGCACATAAATCTTTTTCATATTAAGATTTGGAGGTACAAGCCGGCCGTTTTTTAACCCGCGACCTCCCGTACGGAAGGCAAGCGCTTCAACCCTCTTTCTTTAGCTCAACCTTATCCCATTCAAATGTGGTCGGCGCAATATGTTGTATCTCTCCATTCATTCCTAATCTGACATAAGTCCTCTGTCACGCCGCAAATTTTCGTATCCTCTTTCTCACAATCCAACCATCTATTCATGAACACCTTGTTTTATTTTTGTTTTAGTTGGAGGAAACCGCCGTATGTGGGGGTTGAACCTCACTAAAACCTCCAACCGATCACACTCAGCGTCCGAACCCCGGCTGGGGCCAGAACCTAGCACGGGGATATGAGGGACGGCGTGACGCGTTACGCACTGCGGCACACTTTCCCGTCGCGATAAACACCTTGTAGTAATTATACAAGTTATAATACTTCTGTATACAACAATTATGCTGTGATACCGCCCTTCTTATACGTCAAATATTTATGACTATCGTATCAAGGGAAGTGGGTGAAATATCTTCCTTTGTTCAGATTTATTGTGCCTGGGAGAATAGATCTGATTGTCTCAATCTCTGTTGGATATTTGCCGTATTTTGTCCGATTTTTCTTAAGAAATTCGTGTAGACTTAATGCGAGCGATAGAAGCTTGTCCAATTTTATTCAAGAACTAGATGACTCCCGCATCTTCGTCTGCGTCACAAAGGGGTTCAAACAGTACTCGCAATGTTGTTATTTGCGCGGATCGCTTTGGGTATATTTTTTTGCGTTTTATACCGTCATAACTTCTCAACGAAAAGTCCGATTGGAATAAAACAAAAAGTAATTTACTTCTACATTAATAATCTTGATAACATAATACTTAATTTGGATAAGGATTAATATAACGATACTATTTTAACGATTTTTATCTTCGGACGATTATTATTTTTTCGTGAACCGCTTTTATAGCGGTTATTGTAACTAAACTATGATAGTTAGATATATGCTCTCGCGGACTTTTTTTTAGATCTTCTTATGACCTAAAAACCCGTAGTACATCATATTTTTCTATTCTCAATATTTTTTGCAGCGTACGCATAAACAGATTTTCTATCATATACCATGTGTTACAAATTCGATATTTTCATACGGATCCCTAATTTTTTTCAAAATAAAATATAGCCTATAACCTTCCTCGATAAGTGGACTTTTCAACAGTGAAAGAATTTTTGAAATCGGTTCAGTAGTTCCTGAGATTAGCGCGTTTGTTTTCCCGACGTTGCTAGCTCTCGTACTAATAAAAATATGCTACCACATGTAATTTGACTTGAATGCCGATAGATGTCGTTGCTCTAACAATGTTTAATGAAATTTATTATTTTTATATCCCGTTCCTCGGACATGATAGCACTATAATATATAGCCTATGTGTTGACCCGACTTCTAAGCAATATTCTTGCCAAATTTCAAGTACATCGGTGCAGCAGTTTTCGAGTTTATCGCGCACAAAGCTGACTGACTAAATGTATGGATTCTAAATCGCGCCATCAATATGTTCAACGGTTGTTAGACTTGGGAGAGTGTATTTTGCAATGTTGACTTTTCTACGATTTTATTATATGTATAGACTAGCTGACCCACGCAACTTCGTCTGCGTTACAAAGGGGTTTAAACAGTATTCGCAATGCCGTCGCGTTGTTATTTGCGCGGCCCGAAGTGTACCCACATATTCATTGCGTTTTATACTCGTGATAACTTCTAAACGAAAAGTCTGATTGGAATAAAACAAAAAGTAATTCACTTCTACATTAATACTCTTGATAATATAATTGGATAAGGGTTAATATAACGATACTCATTTAACGTTAAATTCAATCTGAGGACGAAATATTATTTTTATAAATAAAAGCGGTTATTGTGAGTAAACTATGATAGACTAGCTGACAATTTCGTCTGCGTCACAAAGGGAAACAATATATTGGTAACCTTCCCTGATAAATGAACTTTTTAAAACTGATATAATTTTTGACATCGGTGTAGTAGTTTCGGAGTCAATTCGAGACAAACAAACAACCTTTCCTCTTTATTTCAAAGTGACTGAGAAAGAGGGTAGACAGATAGATCTGATGTGATCATTGATCCGAAAGGTAGCCAAAGTAACTCCTGTACTAAACAAGATAGACTAATCACGTTTGGGCTCGTTTTACTTGTCTTGGCTCACATCACGAATCTTAAAAGATTATAAAAAAACCTTGAGAGGTGTCATGGGACACCCGAATAGAATGAAGTTCTTCTTTCTCTTTCGATTAAAAGATATCTTATAATTTTTTTTCCTAACGTAACGCGCGATAAGAAACATGTTTTAAAAGATTTTGATCACAGCGCTATCTAGCGATAATCATCTAAAACAAAAAAAGTGTCGTGACTGACAACTTTTCGTAAGATTTTTTTCCGTCTAGCCCCCTTTCACAACGCGCGATAAGGAACTTCGTTCCAAAAAAATATTTAATGAAGAATCTATTTTTCCTGCTGCCAAAATTAGTCCATTGAAAAGTTACCGAACCAAAGCTGATAAGAATTTAATTTGTAACAAAAAATGCTAACAATTTTTTTTACCAAATAAATAGTCTAAGAGATATACCGTAAAAACCATTTTCAAGATGGCTGTGTGGGATAAGGGTGGCGACCTCGCTTGGTTTTAGCTTTGCACTGATTCACACATCAAAAAAAATAAAATTGTGTCCTCTAAAAACGCAAGGTAAGGCCTAAAAAATGTAACATTTCAATGGACGAAGTTACATCATCATCATCATCAGCCTATAGACGTCCACTGCTCGACATAGGCCTCCCCCAAACCTCGCCACATCGACCGGTACTACGCCATCTGTATCCAGTGACCTCCCACAATCTTAACCAGATCGTCGGTCCATCTTGTGGGGAGCTACCAACATTGCGCCTACCGGTTCGTGGCCGCCACTCCAGAACTTTTCGGCCCCATCGGCCATCTGTTCTTCGCACAATGTGTCCTGCCACTTCAAAGATGCAATTCTTTGGGCTATGTCGGTTACTTTAGTCCTTCTGCGGATCACCTCAATTCTACCCAAGTTACGGTCAGTTATTCAAATAAGTAAAGACGTGAATCGCCAAAGTTAAATTGTATTTACTGTGCCTATTTGTCCCACTGTCAGGTTTATTCGATAAGTCGAAAGTTGAAGACATTTCGCTAAGTTTAATATTGAACGTGTCTAATAGTCCAGGTTCCCTGGTCTATTTTTTTACTTGATTACTATCAAGCTAATTTTTCTTGAGTACTTGTATTTTGATGAGACGCCCAAAAATTTCCTATACCAAACTCTCGATTGTGGTAGCTAACAGAGGTAGCAAGGATATAATATGTCGTTTTGATGATTCTCAAATATTTATTACTAACCGAATTTTCTTTTGTTATATCTCAAGATAATTATCTAAACGATTTGAAAAAATATTTGTCCCACAAAATCTATGGTTGGATTAAAGAAGTCCCCTCTTTCCAACATGTATCGATAACGAGGTCATCATAAATGATTACTAACCAGCTGATTTTTTTTTTTTACTTAATTAATATTTATATAATTTAACAGATAAATTGTCCTACAAATTTCGTGGTACGTTATCCCAGTCCTACGCCTAAAAGTAGTAGTATACTTCCTTGATGTAAAAATAATTACTATCAAGCTGAATCTTCGTGAATAGCTTGGTTTCGATGAGTCGCCCAAAAATTTCCTATACCAAACTCTCGATTGTGGTAGCTAACAGAGGTAGCAAGGATATAATATTATTATGTCGATTTGATGATTTTCAAAAATTTATTACTAACTGGGTTTTTTTTTGTTAAATCTCAAGATAATAATCTAAATTATTCGAAAAAATATTTGTCCGACAAAATTTATGGTTAGATTAAAGAGTCCCCCTCTTTCCAACATGTATCGATAACGAGGTCATCATAAATGATTACCAACCAGCTGTTTTTTTTTCTATTTCTTTAGCGTCTCAAAAAAAATTTTGACTTTTTGGTAGATTCCACTCAACGAGAAGTTAAAAAATTAATTATCCTCAATGTAAATCAAACAAAAAATTTACCAAAAAAAAATTTGTTTGAAGAGTATGTATGCAGAATATATTCATTAAAAACAAAAAATGATCTGAACAAAGGACGGTATGAGTTATTTGAAAAAGGGTATAAAACAAAAAATGATAATGAAAAAATTTTAAAACATAAAATCGTAGGATATGATCCTTCCAGTTTGCCACCAACAAAAGAAGAATTGTTGCAACAAATTAAAAGATTGTATTCATCTGCAATGTATGGTGTAATGCACACATGCGATGCCCCACGGAAAAATTGCCAGAAAATTTTGGATGGACAATAATTGATGGTAAATATGAATATTATTGGTTTGATGGTCCCAAAGTCCAACATTTGAAGAATTATCTTCTGACTTACAAGGTACCTATTAATACTATTGTTATTTATTGATTGATAATTCATCTATACTAATATTATAAAGAGGAAAGATTTGTTTGTTTGTATGTTTGTTTGTTTGTTTGTAATGAATAGGCTCCGAAACTACTGGACCGATTTCAAAAATTCTTTCACCTTTGGAAAGCTACATTATCCCCGAGTAGGCTATATTTTATTTTCAAAAAAATTAGGGATCGTATGAAAATATCGAATATGTAACACAAGGTGAATAATCGAAAACCTATTTATGCGTACGCTGCAAAAACTATTGACAGTAGAACAAAATGATGTAGTACGGGTTTTTTGGTCTTAGCAAGACAAACAAAAAAGTCTGCGACAGCATATATCTAACTATCCTATTTTAGTCACAATAACCGCTTTTATGTTTAGCAAAATAATATTTCGTCCCAAGATTGAATTTAACGTTAAATGAGTATCGTCATATTAACCCTTATCCAAATTAAGTATTATGTTATCAAGAGTATTAATGTAGAAGTAAATTACTTTTTGTTTTATTCCAATCGGACTTTTCGTTTAGGAGTTATGACGAGTATAAAACGCAATGAATATGTGGATTGTAAATGCTCTTCGGACCGCGCAAATAATAATGCGACCGCATTGCGAGTACTGTTTGAACCCCTTTGTAACGCAGACGAAGTTGCGCGGGTCAGCTAGTTATTATATAAATTACTTAATTTTTTCATGTTATTACAGAGTTAGATATCACGAGTGAGGAAAGTGAAATAGATGAAGATGACGGCGAAGATTCTGAAGATTTATCAGATGAGTCTGATGAAGATTAACTTTTTATATGTATATATATATATAAGTATATATGTATAAATACACATATTTTTGTACCTAGGTATCTAAAAAACAAAATTATTTAAATTTAAAAAAAACATTTTTCCACTGTATCTCAGGTTACAAATAGGAAAACTAAAAAATTACAATTTTTGTCGGACTAGTGATACATACCTGTTTTCTTGTAGGACGTTGTTTCATTTGGGTAAAGAACACACTAACCTATTATATAACATTTTTGTCCTACAGTTAGTAAAGAGAAAAATGGTCTTGTGGTATTAACAATGTCTGAGCATAGGACCGGGGTAACGTACCACGAAATTTGTAGGACAATTTATCTGTTAAATTAAATAAATATTAATTAAGTAAAAAAAAAAAAAATCAGCTGGTTAGTAATCATTTATGATGACCTCGTTATCGATACATGTTGGAAAGAGGGGACTTCTTTAATCCAACCATAGATTTTGTGGGACAAATATTTTTTCAAATCGTTTAGATAATTATCTTGAGATATAACAAAAGAAAATTCGGTTAGTAATAAATATTTGAGAATCATCAAATCGACATATTATATCCTTGCTACCTCTGTTAGCTACCACAATCGAGAGTTTGGTATAGGAAATTTTTGGGCGTCTCATCAAAATAAAAGTACTCAAGGAAAATTAGCTTGATAGTAATCAAGTACAAAAATTGACCATGGCTCCTGGACCATAAGTTTTTTATTGGACATTATTTGACGACTATCAGTTGTTTTAGGATCGATCTGTTAACTTTTAATGTAAAGAAACCTTTTGAAATACAAGCTTTTAAGATCCTGGATATCATGTAGCAGTAGAGTGCTAATGCAAGAAAAACGAGCTCAAACACGACGGGTCTATCTTGAGAAGAGAGTTCAAGAGTTCCTACCTTCCGAATCCATCATCAAATCAGCGCCATTTTGTCATATTATTGCATTGGCACGCGGTATACATCTACCCGAACTTATATAGTGGCAAACGATCATTAAACCCTTCCTTTGTGACGCAGACGAAATTGCGCAAGTAAACTGTACTGTACTGTAACAACCCATTACTGCCCACTGCTGGGCTCGGGTCTCCTCCGAAGAGGGGTTAGGCATAGTCCACCACGCTTGCCTAATGCGGATTGGGGAGTTCACATAATAATATCTTCAAAGGATTTTTTGAACCCTTTTCCGACATGCAGGTTTCCTCACGATGTTTTCCTTCACCGTTTTAGCCAGTGGTGTTGTGAAAAATTGCACATAAATCTTTTTCATATTAAGTTTTAGAGGTTCAAGCCGGCCGGTTTTGAACCCGCGACCTCCCGTACGGAAGGCAAGCGCTTCAACCACTCGTCCACCACGACTTTTAGCAAGTAAACTAGTTTTCATAAGTTATTAAATTAACCTTTAATATTTACTTCACCTAAAAAATAGCGAAACATGCAAGAAATTTCAAATGCAGCACAACGTATATTTACAAATTCACCTGCACTGTACAATTTCACAGTTTTCTGGCAACACTCTGTGTTTTCGTATACTTAATGATACGGTGTTGCCAGGGGGAGGCAATTTGAACGCCTGACGGAAATTATGGTTCATATCTGAAGTTTTCCTCTCACACCAAATGGTTTAATGATCATTGGTTTATTCAAAATTATATTGTTTGAGCTGTTGCCCAAAATAGGCTTTAAAATTGTCTTTTTTCTCAAATTGAGAATAATTTAGATCAGAGAAAATAAAACTGCGCGCGTAATTGAAAATTATCTAGTTTATTGTAAATTTTAACAGGGGTGACGGCTTCAGATTATCGAGTATGTGGAATCCAGTGCTAAACACAACAGTCACTAAGGGTTCATGCTCAGAGAGTCTTGTAGATACAGTGAGTGTGGTGTGTTGTGATGTGATTTCGAGTTCCACTGGTACTACCCAAAAGCGAACGAGAAAGAGGGTAGACAGATTTGTTTGCTCGTAAATCGACCAGCAGTATCCAGTCTTCTCGTGATCATGAAGTTTGCAACGACGTTGAAATATCGAGACAACTCAATTAATTAAATATCGTGGTAAGAACCCGTTGAAAATGTATGAAAGTACTTTAAAATTACTAAGAAATGTCGTTATATTTTACTACATCTAAAATACGGAATTCCATTACGGAACACAATTTTGAAATGGACTCGAACAATATTTTTAATGTAATTTGAAAGACGACACTCCTCAACTTGAGTCGACGCTGTCTTCGTACACTGCGAGACAAAAAAAATATTTTATAGAATTTTTTTAAATACAAGCTTTAATATCTTGAAGATTATGTAGCAATAGAGTGCAATACAATAAAACGAGCCCAAACAAGACGGGTCTATCTTGTTTAGCCCCAGAGTTCTTATGACCACCTTCTGAATCCATCATCATACCAGCGCCATTTTATCATATTGCATTGTCCCGCGATATACATCTGCGTGCAAAATGTCAGCTCAATCGGGAACCGGGAAGTTAATCAAATTTAGCTTGCAAGATTGTTTGTTAACCCAAATATATATAAAAAAATACCTGAGAGGTGTCAAGGGACACCCGAATAGAACGAAGTTTCTTTCGATTAAAAGATATCTTATAATTTAAAAGGAACGTATTTTAAAGATTTTGATCACAGCGCCATCTAGTGATAATCATCTAAAACAAAATAAGGAATAGTATAAAAGATTTTAATCACAGCGACATCTAGCGATAATCGTCTAAAACAAAAAAAAAGTGTCCTGACAACTTTTTCATAAGAATTTCCGTCTAGCCCCCTTTCGATAACGCGTAATAAGGAAATTCGTTCCAAAAAAATCTCTCTCGCCCTCCGTCTCAACTTGTACAACTTAAGCATAAGTCCCACACTGGGCAGTAATTCGTTAATACCCCAATTTAACTTTCACCGCGTTTTCTCAACTTAACAATGATGACCACTTCATTTCCTCTTCACAATCAAAACTGGCGCCATTTTATTTTACAACCATCGTAAATGGTTCACTTTTAAAGACGCAGTTAAAGTTTAAGAGGTTTTAACGACTGTAGTGGTTTATCTATATGTAATAATAAAAAGCTGATTTTGTTTGTTTGAACTCGTTAATATCAGGAGCAAATTTAAAAAATATTTTAGTGTTAGTCAGTTAGTTATTTATCGAGGAGGAATCTGTTTAAAAATCCAATAATGTAACTTAAAGTGTAAACTTTTAAGTACAAGCTTTGAATTGAAAATCATAATACAAAGAAAACTTGAGAGGTGTCATGGGACACCCGAATAGAACGAAGTTTCTTTCCATTAAAAGATATCTTATATTTTTTTCCTAACGTAACTCGCGATAAGGAACGTGTTTTAAAAGATTTTAATCACAGTGCCATCTAGCGATAATCATCTAAAACAAAAAAAAGTGTCGTGACAACTTTTCGTAAGATTTTTTTCCATCTAGCCCTTTCGATAACGCGCGATAAGGAACTTCGTTCCAAAAGCTAGTAGACAAGTACAACGAGACCAAAACACGATGAGTCTATCTTGTTTAGTACAGTTCCTATGGCCACTTTCCGAATATATCAGATCACCTCCATTGTATCATAGCATTGTCACGCGATATACATCTGCAAATTTTCAGCTCAATTAGATGCCGGGAAGGTTTTCTTAACTTACATAGTTGTGTTTACATCCATCATCATCAGCCTATAGACGTCCACTGCTGGACATAGGCCTCCCCCAAACCTCGCCACATCGACCGGTTCTGCGCCATCTGCATCCAGTGACCTCCCGCGATCTTGACCAGCTCGTCGGTCCATCTCGTGGGGGGTCTACCAACGTTGCGCTTACCGGTTCGTGGCCGCCACTCCAGAACTTTTCGGCCCCATCGGCCATCTGTTCTTCGCACAATGTGTCCTGCCCATTGCCACTTCAAAGATGCAATTCTTTGGCCTATGTCGGTTACTTTAGTCCTTCTGCGGATCTCCTCATTTCTGATTTGATCACGCAGAGAGATACCCAGCGTAGTCATCACTGGCAACACACACTGGTCAAAGACTTTTGTCTTGAGACACTGCGGTATTGTGGACGAGAAAACTTTCCGAAGCTTACATCCAGTGCAAGTTAATATAAAGCTTGTCAAATCTGCTTCTCTTTGTGATGCAGGCGAAGTTGCGCAGATCAGCTAGTCAACGTATCCCGTTTATGTTGCGGTTGAAAATTGACAGCTTGCATTTTTAGTTTACGACTGTTTTATAGTGAGTTTGAAGGTAATCCAAGTTTGAAAGAATTGTTTTATGGTTGTGAAAATCGTCTAGTGGAATAGATCGTAAAATTTTGATAAGAAAAATGCACTTTTAAGTTATTGGATTTTTCCACGAATCTATAGTTTAGAGGTAACTTAAACACCTATGAGTTTATATAATACAATGGAAAATGTTGAACAAAAATCAAATATGAATCGATTAAAACTTCTTTATGAATAAAATCGTTTGTTAAATGAAATCGAATTGGTAACGCATCACAGCATCACTGTTTCATTAGTACTTGAAGCTGCAAAATTTAATAAACGGTTGGAACGGCTATAGCGAAATTGTCAACAGTATCTGTAAACTAGCTGACAACAGCTTTATCTGCGGCATATTTTGATGTCGCTTCTTCTGTAGTTTTTACAAGCTTTATATTAACTTACACTGGATGTAACTTTGTAACGTCGAGTGCAATCTTGCAAGCTAAATTTGTTAAAATTCTCGGTTTCCGATCGAACTTATATTTTGCACGAAGATGTGACAATGCAATAATATGCCAAAATGGCACTGATCTGATGATAGATTCGGAAGATGGTCATATGAACTCTTGTGCTAAACAAGATAGACCCGTCGTGTTTGAGCTTGTTTTACTTGTATTAGCTAACACTCTACTGCTACATGATAATCAGGATCTTAAAAGCTTGTACTTAAAATAAATGATTCTTATATTATATTGTACACTTATTTTGTCCCCTATTGTAATGGAGACAGGTAAGCAAACACCGAGGCGTCTTAATAAAAATACTTGGAAACTTGAAGAATTTACGCGAACGTCGGAAATTGTTTGTTCTCACATAAGGGAATGTTGAGAGTATTGTTAAAATGAAGTTATTATTTTGACCGACTTCACAAAAAAAATTTGACTTATGTATTTTTTTGTGTTACTGAAGTTTGGGTAGAATTATTTTTTATTTTTTATTGCCACGCAGGCAGACGAGCTAACGGCCCACCTGATCGTAAGCGGTTACCGTCGCTCATGGACCTCTGCATTGCCAGAAGACAAGTCATAGCGCTCTGAGAATACCGAGGAGGGGAGCTCATTCCATAGCTGGATGGTGCGTGGCAAAAAAGTGTTCCTGAAACGAACCGGATGACAGTAGTGGTTCCAAATAGTAGCTCCACCTCGACGCCGTTTGGATGTCTCTTCTGGATGAACCGATTTGGATGACTCTACTTTTGTTAAGCAGATATTTTGGATGTAACCTCTGATAAATGGATAAAAGATCTTGTAATTCGTTTTTGTAATGTTCTTGAAAAATGGAAATTGTTCGATTTGATTTTTTACCTTTTATAAATTACTAGCTGATCCTGGCAACTTCGTCTGCGTCAAAAAGGGTTTCAAGCAGCACTGTTAGATTTGACCTAAGACATTCAAACTCCGTAGTATATTTTGTTCTACAAATAGTTTTCGCAGTGCACTTGATGTAAGAGAGTTTTTATGTATTTATTTCACAGCTTAGCTTACATTATTGAAGTTTTATTATGGATCCCTGTACTGTACCTGTACCAACCCATTACTGCCCACTGCTGAGCTCAGGTCTCCTCAGAAGAGGAATTAGGCATAGTCCACCACGCTTGCTCAGTGCGGATTGGGGACTTCACATATCTTCAAAGGATTTTTTAGAACCCTTTTCCGACATGCAGGTTTCCTCACGATGTTTTCCTTCACCGTTTTTAGCCAGTGGCGTTGTGAAAAATTGCACATAAATCTTTTTCACATTTAGATTTAGCCGGCCGGATTATTGCCAAAATAAAATCTAGCCTATGTTACTCGTGGATACTGTAGCTTTCAAATGGTGAAATATTTTTTAAAAACGATTCAGTACTTTTTGACCCTATTCAATACAAACAAACATTTTTTTTTCCTATTTATAATATAAAAGATGTCGCTAATCAAAACATTCCACTACACTAGACTACATCTAACATAACATTACGTGGTTTCCGTGACCGCATCATCTATTATACGGCCCGGCCGACCGTAAGTGGTTCTCTAACGTAAACAGCACATAAATCTAAGGATCGCGTTGCACTGTTGTTTTATGGAATGATATAGTTTAGGAGGCGGATATTGTTGTGATTCAGTTAAGTGATATTTTCCGTGAAATATTACGTTGTTTTTTTTTAGTGTAGCTTGAGAAATTAAATTTAAAATATTAGGTATTGCAAACTTTACAAATAAAAGCTAGCACCTTACAGAATCTTAAATGCTTGTATTTAAAGCTTTCTTTTAAAATAAAATATGAAAGATGTTATTGGAACGAAGTTCCTTATCACGCGTTGTGAAAGGGGGCTAGACGGAAAAAAATCTAACGAAAAGATGGAAAAGATGTCACGACACTTTTTTGTTTTAGATGATTATCGCTAGATGGCGCTGTAATCAAAATCTTTTGAAACATGTTCCTTATCGCGCGTTACGAAAGGAAATATTTTTTATAAGATATCTTTTAATCGAAAGGAACTTCGTTCTATTCGGGTGTCCCATGACACCTCTCAAGTTTTTTTTTGATAGTTTTTGAGATATTATATAATTTTGTACAATTTCAATTTTTGAGTCTAAAATGCATCCATAGTACATTTTTCGAGAAAACCCCTACTAGATTTTTATAAAATCTAAACAAGGAGAATGAAAAGAACTACCATTAGCACGAAAAATACACATTCAAAAAAAGCCTTTTTGTCCAGATTTTAAGTCTAAAAACTGCAACAAACTAAATAAGATAGGTGTACCCTAAAACTTTACAAGCTCCTAGCCTATAAAACTACTTGACGCGATGGTCGTCCGCGGGAACAACTAAATAAAACTAAACTCGTCCTCAGTTTGTTATGTCTCGACTTTTCCACAGTTTCAAAGTTGTTTCAAGATAAATAAGAAAATAGTAGAGTAATTGGAAATTGCTTTTAAAACAATGTGGGTTCTGTTGACGCTGTTCCAGTGTTTTTTATTGCAAGATAAACGAGCTTTCGGCTCACCTGATGGTAAGCGGTCACCGTCGCTCATGATTCTCTGCAATGCCAATGATAACATAATACTTAATTTGGATAAGGGTATAATATAACGATACTCATTTAACGTTAAATTCAATCTCGGGATGAAATGTTTTTTTTATAAACATAAAAGCGGTTATTGTGACTAAACTATGATAGTTAGATATATGCCGTCGCGAACTTTTTTGTTTGTCTTACTAAGACTTAAAAACCCGTAGTACATCATTTTGTTCTACTGTCAATAATTTTCGCAGCGCACGCGACGTATGGAATTTTTAGGTCATTTTTTTACACGTTATGTTACATTATTGGAGTTTTAGTAAGGATCCCTCATTTTTTAAAAATATAATATAGCCTATGTTACTCGGGGATAATGTAGCTTTCCAAAAATGAAAGAATTTTTGAAATCGGTCCAGTAGTTTCGGAGCCTATTCGTTTACAAACAAACAAACAAATATTTTCTCTTTATAATATTAGTATAGATAATGCTCAAAATGTCTGCTTTCAAACAAAAAAAATCATCCAAATCGGTTCATATAAAAAGGAAATACACGCAAAAACACATAGCAAATCGTGATACACATTTTTAAACACAGATCCAAAAGTACTTGTTCGATTAAAAAAAAAAAACAATGGGTCCTAAGTTCAGCCATTACCTTTCATCTGACACCAGAATCATTCAAATCGGTCCACCCAAACTAAAGTTATCGAGGAACAAACAAAAAAAAAATCTGAAGAATTGAGTACCTCCTTTTTGGAAGTCGGTCAAAAAACAGTCTAATTAATGCGGAAAGACAAAAAAACTGTATCCAATTTACACAAAATAAAAGGACAACTTTTACTTAAAAGTTTAATTGTAAAACTTGCCGCATTTACCGGGTTAACTTTAAGTTACTTGCTAGTCGTATATTACGACTTTACTGGTACTTTACGTTCTAAGTTTAACAGTAGAGTCAATGACCCGTAAACACGTTCGCTGCGGTAGGGTCAAATAAGTAATTTGAAGAAAAACTTTGAAATCGACGATCATGTAGAAGTAGAGTAGATAAGACAAATAAAACAAGCCCAAACACAATGAGTCTATATTGTTTACAACTGAAGATCTTATTTATGACTTCATCATCAGATCAGCGCCATTTTGTCATATTATGGCATTGACACGCGATATACATCTGCGTGCACAATGGCAGCTCAATCGGAAACCGGGAAGTTTGTGAAATTTAGCTTGCAAGATTGCACCAGAACATGGGTTCATTGTTACGCAGTTACATCCAGTGCAAATAAGGGTGGGCAATCTAACGTTTGCATTTTGAACTACTGTTTACTTAGAGAATGACAGGTCAAATGTCATTCAATTTGTGTTCATAATTTAGTTAAAGGTTTGACATTTACGAAATGGGATGCTCTACGCTTGAACAAAATTGGGAAATATTGAAAAGTTACTTCCAAAGTGGTGAGTCTTCAGTCCAAACTGTAAGAAATGTGTGTGTGTGTCAGATGAAGCCCATTTTCACCTCGGAGGCTATGTCAATAAGCAAAATTGTCGCATCTGGGGGTCGGAAAATCCACACGTCACCATTGAGAAGCCAATGCACCCACAAAGAGTTACGATTTGATGTGGGTTTTGGTCCGGCGGCATCATTGAAAAATGAGCAAGGAGCCGCCGTTACGGTCAATGGCGAGCGTTACCGTGCCATGCTCAACGAATTTTTGTTTCCAAAAGTTGAAGAGTATGACATGGACGACATTTGGTTTCAACAGGATGGCGCAACATGCCACACCACACCACAACAAATTAATGTTTTCTCCAGTTTGACACACACACATGCACACACTGTCATCATCCATTAAGAAAGTCGTGGTGGCCGAGTGGTCGAAGCGCTGGAGGTCGCGGGTTCAAATCCTGTCGGCTTGTACCTCTAAATCTAAATGTGAAAATGATTTTTCATATTTAGGTGTTTGGTGTGTGAACTATTCTGTTAATTTTTCAATATGTGTCTGTATGTTATTTTTGACACACAAATAAAATTATGTCTATGTCTATTTATGTGCAATTTTTCACAACACCACTGGCTAAAACCGGTGAAGGAAAACATCGTGAGGAAAAGAGTTCTAAAAAATCGTTGAAGATATTATGTGCAGTACCCACTGGGCAAGCGTGGTGGACTATGCCTAATCCCTCTTCTGAGGAGCCCTGAGTCCAGCAGTGGACAGTAATGGGTTGGTACAGACAAACCATCAATTATCATGACCTTCAAAATGTACCACCATTAAAAGATCACCCTGTATAAATGGGAGACCCAATTCTTTAGACACTAAATGAGTATTGACCTCCAACGGTAACCGTTCCGTCGGTTACCATTATATGGTAGGTTGTATTGATGAAAACGATTTTACTTATTTGAAAATGAATCGATGGAGCGTATTGTGTTACAAAGAAAATGTGTTTACGCAGTGCGGGGTTTTTTACCGACTTTTGTAAAAGAGAAGGTAATCAAGTTTCAAGTCAAGTCAAAAAAGTTCTGGAGTGGCGGCCACGAACCGGTAGGCGCAATGTTGGTAGACCCCCCACAAGATGGCACGACGATCTGGTCAAGATCGCAGGAGGTCACTGGATGCAGATGGCGCAGGAGCGGTCGATGTGGCGAGGTTTGGGGGAG
The DNA here is from genome assembly GCA_030269945.2 of Trilocha varians. NCBI lineage: Eukaryota > Metazoa > Arthropoda > Insecta > Lepidoptera > Bombycidae > Trilocha > Trilocha varians. The sequence goes on from AP028271.1 coordinate 1,190,170, forward strand.
GCCTATGTCCAGCAGTGGACGTCTATAGACTGATGATGAAATCAAGTTGACTGTATTTTTGACTGACTTGCAAAAAATAGGAGGTACTATTCGTCAGAATGGTTCTTTTATGTTTGTACCTTCATAAGTTTAGTATGGGTGGACCGATTTGAATGATTCTGGTGTCAACTGAAAGGCGATGGCTGAACTTAGGTCCCATTGTTTTTTGGAACGAAGTTTTTATCGCGCGTTGTGAAAGGGGGCTAGACGGAAAAAATTCTTACGAAAAGTTGTCACGAAACTTTTTTGTTTTAGATGATTATCGCTAGATGGCGCTGTTATCAAAATTGCGATAAGGAAATTCGTTCCAAAATAAAATTCGAATGAAATTCAAAATTATCAGTTCCATAGAATTCAGTTCACTATTCCAACAATTCAGAAATACCTTTTATACAAATTAATAATCCTAGTTTTATCTCAATAGAACACTAAAACCGCATCCAGTTTCACTTGGCACAGATTAACTGCGCAAATCCTACTAGTTTGTGTATTGTTAATCTGTAGTGTAGTGAATTTAATAGATTACTTGTTGATTTAACTTCGTCTGCGTCACATGAAATGAAATTATTTGAAATGAAGTTATTTATTCTCAACGTTAATGAAATTCTCATGCTTGTTGATGTCAAAAGGCTACCACCAGTTCGGAAAAAGAAATAGCCACTGTCCTGAGAAGAACTGGCAAGAAACTCAGCGGGCATGTCTTTTTTTGTATTATTTTTTGTTTCTTTCTTATCTTTTCAACTCAATATTACAATTTTTTGTTACAATTTTGACCTAAATCGAAAGCTTCATTCTCACTTAGTGCAGTCATCTAGAAAATCACTAATTGTATATATATATATATATATATAAACTTTACTGCACAAACGATTTTTCACAACTTTTTTTTAATGTGTGCCTATTTAGACTTTGAACGTTAAGTGGAATCTTGTTGTAATATGCCTTTACAAACTCACAAATGATTTATTGATTTTGCGTAAACGAGTTGCTGGTAAAGCAAGCTTGTGTTTGTTCCGGGTATTAATATTGTGCAAGTCTGAAACTTTGGGGAAATCATCATCATATGAAGTTAACTGTTCAGGGTTTCTGTTAAACGGATCAGGTCATGATGGAAAGTATATTAACGAATGGTTAACCATCAAACATGGTACCATATTGTTGCATTATCACGCGATATACATCTTTGTGCAAAATGTCAGCTCAATAGGAAACCGGGAAGTTTGTCAAATTTAGCTTGTAAGATTTCACCCGAACTTACATAGACACATAGTTACATCCAGTGCAAGTTAATATTAATTAAAAAGCTAGTAAAAATAAGTGGTTGTAGTGTGGCGTCCATTCTCAAAAATATTGGCTTTTTTACGTAGGGAGACGAGCTAACGGGCCACCTGATCGTAAGCGGTGACACTGTGGGGCCGCTACATACGACCTAACTTTAAGGACTTTGTTTAAGCGTCGTTTGAAGAAGGACAAGTCATAGCGCTCGGGAAACACCGAAGAGGGGAGCTCATTCCATAGCCGGATGGTGTGTGACAGAAAAGAATTTTTGAAACGGACCGTGAATGACCATGGTGGTTCCAAATAGTAAGGGTGAACTCCATATCGGGCATGTTGGGGCTTTTACCTTTTTTTGAAAAGGGTTCCGTTCAGCTCCGCTACTCAGCAGCCAGGTTTGCATTTCCGAGTTGGGTGTATCAGGAAATGAGTTAACACTTTCATGCATTTTCAACGGGTTCTTACCACGATATTTAATTAATTGAGTTGTCTCGATATCTTGTAGATACAGTGAGTGTGGTTTGTCGTGATGTGAATTCGAGTTCCAGTGGTACCACCCAAAAGCGAACGAGAAATAGGTTAGACAGATTTGTTCGACCCGCAGTATCCAGTCTTCTCGTGATCATGACGTTTGCAACAACGTTGAAATATCGAGACAACTCAATTAATTAAATATCGTGGTAAGAACCCGTTGAAAATGCATGAAAGTATTATACCGCGAGTGTCTGAATAAACTATGAATTAAGTTTTCAGTTTGCCTCAAATACCTATTGGCACTAGCACTCGGGCCAGTTACGATTATCTGTCATAGTAATACAATAAAAAAGTAATTTAGAGACATTAGATGGATAGATAGAAAATTCTTTATTGTAACACCACATAGAGATACAATTATAGTGATTTTGTACAAAGAATACAGTGTAACAATTGGCGGCCTTATCGCTTAAAGCGATCTCTTCCAGGCAACCATGTACGGAGATAAACTTATTTAAAAATACCGAGCGGTGTATTATGAACAGCATTCTGTTATAAAATTCTCAGACGTTGTAATATGTGGTGAAATACTCAAATATTCTTGACAAGAGCTGCCGTGAAATGCGCCTCACGTGTGGAAACGTACGGTCTTTCTGAGTTGATGCGTTTAGATGGCTTAGTTTATAGGAGATAGCGGGTTGAGCAACTGTATTTAAAATTTCATCCACAGTTCGTTTCAGAAACTATGCCACGCACCATCCTGCTATGGAATGAACCTCTTCGGTATTCCCTGAGCGTTTGTCCTTCTTCAAACGAGGCTTAACCACTCAACTGGGATCGGCAACCAAATTGGTTTGTTTACTTTTGCCAAGTCTGTGGCAGGAGGCAAATTGAGCACAGTTGTAAAACTTGTTTTGTTTACATTTTTTAATCGCCTCATATTTTAAGTAGATGATATATTTTCGCTGAAAATGCAATACAGCGTCGTTTAGTAAGTAAGATTTACAAAAATATAAGGTTTAATTAAAAAAATCAAAATTAAAAATTATTGGAAAAAAATGTTTTTAAAAAAGGGCTCAAACACGGTATTGATTCCGAACGAAGTCCCCAGTTTCGGGATCTTGCGAATAGTGACGTTCCCAGTTGAGTGGTTAAAGGTCCTTAAAGGTCCCGGTCTCCGATTGAGCTGACATTTTGCCCAATATATATCACGTGATAATGCAATAATATGACAAAATGGCGCTGATCTAATGATGGATTCGGAAGGTGGGCATAACTCTTATGCTAAACAAGATTGCCCCGTCGTGTTTGGGCTCGTTTTACTTGTATTAGCTAGCACTCTACTGCTACATGATATTATTATTATATTGCAGGATCTTAAAGGCTTGTATTTATTTAAGTAAATTATTTGTGTTTTGTTTTAGTTGTAATTTATAATATACTTTTTTTTTAGTTAGAAGAAATCACCGGGTCCCTGCCCCGTGGGTATGTGGGAGTTGAACCGCACTAAAACCTCCAACCGCTCACACTCATCGTCCGAACCCCGGCTGAGGCCAGAACCCAGCACGGGGTTATGAGGGACGACGCGACGCGTTACGCCATCGGCACTCTTTCCCGTCGCGCCACCCCCACTTTATATACCTAGTTGAATAAGTTACATTATAAAGTTGTGTCCCTTATTTGTGTGTCGAATAAAGCTTTTTTAAGAAACCAAATTTGATGCAGTCGTTAGTTAAGCGTTAACTTTAAAAGCTTATAACTTAAACCACTCTTACTCTATATTAATAACGTTGAAGTCTCGGAATAAAGTTTTGAAGTGTTTCACTTGGGAGAGCGCCATAGTTTTTTAGTTTTATTTTTTATTGGAACAACTTAGATCGCCGGAGAGTTTAATGGAGTATCGATCGAATATTAATTGGTTTCCTGTAGTTTGTCTTTTAAGAAGTTTTTTATCTCAGTTTTTGCTAGAAAAACTTTGTTGCTTTGTTTATACTAGGAGTAAATTTGAAATTAAATCCAAGAAATTACGATAAGTGTTATGGGTATCTACAGTGGACTTATGGCCAAAGGGAGATCTCCGACCGGGCGAGGTAGTGTGTGGTGGTCAGGCCGAAGCCCACTGTAGTAGATTTCAGATGTCGTATATATGCGAAGATTTCTGCAAATGTCGTTATCGCGATTCAGGATCTCACGCGTTATTATTGGTCGCCACAGTGTATTAGGCAATTTTGCTGAAAACAATACTTTATTTGTGAAAAGAAATAGCAAAGGAAAAAACTTTTAAAGATTGTTCAAAATGTACAACTTCGTGAATTTTCAACGGGTTCTTACCACGATATTTAATTAATTGAGTTGTCTCGATATTTCAACGTTGTTGCAAACGTCATGATCACACGAAGACTGGATACTGCGGGTCGATTTAAGAGCAAACAAATCTTTCTACCCTCTTTCTCGTTCGCTTTTGGTTGGTACCACTGGAACTCGAACTCACATAACGACACACCTCACTCACTGTATCTACAAGACTCTCTGAGCATGAACCCTTAGAACCCGTTGAAAATGCATGAAAGTATTATAGAAAACCGCGAGTGTCTGAATAAGTTTATGTACAACTTCATCTGAGTAACAAATACAGACTTGAATGTACTTACGTTTTAGAGATTACCTAGAACTAAACTAATTCGGATGAGACACCGAATATAAAATAACGGTCGGTAAACGATGAGATTAAAAAACAGGGTGTTTTTATTTTAGTGGTGTTTATTTATTTTTTATTTTTTACGAGCCAACGGGCCACCTGATCGTAAGTGGTTACCGTCGCTCATGAACCTCTGCAATGTCAGGGGACACTGAGGGGTCGCTACCTACAACCTAACCTTAAGGACCCTCCTCAAGCCTCGTTTGAAGAAGGACAAGTCATATGATTTTAGCTCCAATTGTATATCTAATCTATCGTTTGAGATGTGGTGTTGGAGAAGACTTTTAAGGATACCATGGACTGCTCATCGGACTCATCTATTATTGGTCAGTTCAAGTCAGTTGGGAATACCAATGAGACTGTCCTCCATCTGTCTCAAACGGACTCTTGACTACTTTGGCCACATTTCCAGAGAGGATGGTGGCAACCTTGAAAAGCTAGTCGTAACTGGCAAAGTTGATGGCAAAAGATCACGTGGTCGAAGCCCGATGCGTTGGTTTGACCAGATTAGTGCCGCCCTGGACTCTTTTATCTACGACGCGTTGCATGCTGCTGAAGACAGGACTTTATGGCGGGAAATTTGTCACAAATCTACAACGTGAAGTGGTGGTCACGACGCTCAGACACTGACAGACATACACACACAAACACACACCCACACATACACAAACACATACAATCGTACTCACACACTTTTTGCTAGTTTCTTGTAATCTGTTTCCATATATATCGCTGTATTTACTCTTGGAAATTCGTTTTGATGTTTGGTGTCTTAATATGTTGGTTAAGAGAATTATTTGTTAACACAGACCTCCTGCGACACAGGCTTGTCCTAGTGCAGGGGTCACTGCTTAATATTGTATGTCCTAAATTTAGTTAAATAAATATTTCATTTCATTTCATTTCTCAGATATGATGAATGCGACTCGAGGAAGAGGAGTATATCTAGTTAGCACTAAAGTGTAAGCAAAACATTTCAAAAACTTTACAAAAAAAAACCTTGAGAGATGTCAAGGGACACCCGGATGGGACGAAGTTCCTTTCAATTAATTCGTGAGGGAATTGTAATAAAATTAAGAAGAGAGAGAGACAGACGTTTTAAAGTAACTAATTATTATAACTTAAATAAAATATTTTGATCACAGCGCCATCTAGCATTAATCATATAAAACAAAATAAGGAATTGTTTTAAAAGATTTTAATCACAGCGCCATCTAGCGATAATCATCTAAAACAAAAAAAGTGTCGTGCCAACTTTTTCACAAGAAGTTCCACCCCCTTTCGATAACGCGCGATAAGGAACTTCGTTCCAAAAAAGACTACGGCGATAAAACAAACTTGAAACAATTAAAGTTTTCGAGACCTACATACTGCGGCACAATTTTACCGGGAAAAATTGAAATGAAGAGCTCCCATATTCCCTGGAATCCCAGCGGGCTCGTAAATAAGCTTTAAGCGTTATGTGGTTCCAGGAAAAATGGGGATAACTTAGATGGTTATATTTTAATTCCACATCAGCTTTTTTTGTGAAAGCAATTGAATTATTATATGTAGTGTGACGCGTTTCCATTTTGGCTCGCTAACATCTTTGGGCTATGTCGGTTACTTTTGTCCTTCTGTGGATCTCCTCATTTCTTTTGATCACGCAGCAGAGCCCTTTCCATTGCTCTTTGAGTGACTCTGAGTCGTCTAATAAGACTCATCGTAAGCGACCAAGTCTCTGATCCGTTGGTCAACACTGGCAACACACACTGGTCTTTCGTCTTGAGACACTGCGGTATTTTGGAATACAACAGTTACATCCAATGCGAGTAAATATAAATAAACTTATTCAGACACTCGCGGTTTTCTATAATACTTTCATGGTTTTTCAACGGGTTCTTACCACGATATTTAATTAATTGAGTTGTCTCGACATTTAAACGTTGTTGCAAAGGTCATGATCACGAGAAGACTGGATACTGCGGGTCGATTTACGAGCAAACAAATCTGTCTACCCTCTTTCTCGTTCGCTTTTGGGTAGTACCACTGGAACTCGAATTCACTTCTCGACACACTAAGGGTTCATGCTCAGAGAGTCTTGTAGATACAGTGAGTGGTGTGTCGAGAGTTCCCGTTGAAAATGTATGAAAGTATTAAATATAAATATTTTAAAACAAAACTGTCTTGAACGATCCCTTGTGTTATTTCATCAAATAAATATATCGGCCTACAAATAGAAAAATATATATCAAAAATTCTAGCAAGTTATCCGAGATAGTATTATTTCTCAGAAGTTATATTTCCATAATACTGAGATTGTTATTCAGAAGGATTTTAGACAGATTTTCCCGTCTAGGTAGACAGACTGCTTTATTTATCCACTTTTATAAGAGCTTAAGGCTTTTCTTTATTTCTCTAGAATTTTTCTGATATCATAATCTACAGTTAAGAAAGGACAAGACCTATCTATACTTATTTATATTACTAGCTGACCCGCGTAACTTCGTCTGCGTTACAAAGGGGTTCAAACAGTACTCGCAATGCCGTCGAGTTATTATTTTCGCGGCCCGCAGTGCACCCACATATTCATTGCGTTTTATACTCGTAATAACTTCTAAACGAAAAGTCCGATTGGAATAAAACAAAAAGTAATTTACTTCTACATTAATACTCTTGATAACATAATACTTAATTTGGATAAGGGTTAATATAACGATACTCATTTAAATTTAATTTTAAATTCAATCTTGGGACGAAATATTATTTTTATAAACATAAAAGCGGTTATTGTGACTAAACTATGATAGTTAGATATATGCTGTCGCGGACTTTTTTGTTTGTTTTACTAAGATCTAAAAACCCGTAGTAAAACATTTTGTTCTATTGTCAATAGTTTTTGCAGCGTACGCATAATAAATAGGTTTTCGATTATTCACTTTGTGTTACATATTCGATATTTTCATACGGATCCCTAATTTTATGCTTTTTTCTGACATACATAATTGAAATTTAACGAAATATCAAAAAAGACTAAACGAACACATGCAAACCATATAATAAACTTATTGAAGCTAAGAAAATAAACCGACAATCAAAAAGCAATAAAATAACGACGGTAATAAAATAAAGCCGAGTTCCTATTTGAGTGTAATTTTATACGACTTTTAAATTAGTTTTAATGAGAAAGATATTAACCAACTTTAAAAACGGAGAGGTATTCGATTTAATTTAAAATCTTCTATACAGGGTGGATCTGTAACTTTGGACAATCTCACATGGGGTGAATAACCTGTCGAAATACAACATGCACCATTTATATTTTTTGGATCGGTTAAACTTTTCTTTCTGACATTGTATGGAAAACGTACGACTATCGTTGCAGACTTCCTTACTATGAGGAAAAAAAAATTCTATCCATTTCCTAAAATAAAAGTGGTTCTAAGTTGTATTTCAACAGGTCATTCACCCCATGTGAGATTGTCCAAAGTTACAGATCCACCCTGTATAGAGTTTTGTGGAGCAATAAGAATTTTAATACAATTTTATGTTTTACTAAATCTCGGTAAAAAGAGAAAGATCAGAGATATCGGTAATTCTTGATCCTTTTGTTCATTTTATGTTCTGATTTGATTTAGATAAAATAATAAAATATTCTTGCTGAAATTTTATGTACAAACATTTTATACAGGGTGTCCCAAAACTATGCGACATGAACGGGAAGTACCATGCAAAATGGCGCTGATCTGATGATGGATTCGGAAGGTGGCCATAGGAACTCCTTAACTGAATAAGATATACCTGTCGTATTTGGGCTCATTTTACTTGTCTTAATCTTTTTTTTTTTATTGCCATGTAGGCAGACGAGCCAACGGGCCACCTGATCGTAAGTGGTTATCGTCGCTCATGAACCTCTGCAATGTCAGGGGACATTGAGGGGTCGCTACGTCCTACGACCTAACTTTAAGGACCCTCCTCAAGCCTCGTTTGAAGAAGGACAATCTTATAAGCTTGTATTGAAAGTTTTCTTTAAAATAAATTATTAACAGAAAATTAGTAATGGAGTTCGTGCACCTTTACGTCGTCTTATGGATAATTTTAATAACAAATTTTCTGATCTCGATTTCGCCATGCCGGTTGGCATATTTAGAAGGAAACTTATAGACATTATAAGACATTAAGAAGGAAAATATCAATTATATTTAATCCGTCTATTTACTTCAATTCATTTATATCTTTAACTGCCTTCCTATATTTTATATTCCTTATTTTTGTTTAACTTACTTAAGCTAAGGCTAGGTTACAGGTTTTTTGACTTGATTTTTCTTCTGCAGTTCGCTTCATGTATTTAATTTTATATTTCGTGGATAACGTTATGAGTTGTACATTTGAATCACTACTTAAGTTTCATATATTTGTACACATAGACTAAGTTTAGTTTATAAAATATATTGTACAACTGTTTGTTAATCCCAAACAAAAAAAAAAAAAAAAAAAAAAAATATGTAGGAATACACAACTTGAAATGCAAATCCAGAAGCAACTACTTCAAAGATCTTTAAAAAATTAAATAGGATCCCATGACGACCATCACCTTTCATCTGACGAATCATTCAAATCGGTTCACCCAAACTAAACATATGAAGGAAAGAACAAAAAACAGATGAATTGAGTGCCTCTTTTTTGGAGGTCGATAAAAAGTATGTGTCAACGCCTTTATGAAATTTACGCCTGAAAAAATCGTATCATAGCGTATTATGCGCACGCCTACAACTTCATGTTAATGTAAGTAAATGCCAACAGTATGTAGGTGTTTACGTGCCGAAGAAAATAATATGGTAAATTTAGAATAATCAGTACTGTATTTCAACGGGTTCTTACCACGATATTTAATTAATTGAGTTGTCTCGATATTTCAACGTTGTTGCAAACGTCATGATCACGAGAAGACTGGATACTGCGGGTCGATTTAAGAGCAAACAAATCTGTCTACCCTCGTTCTCGTTCGCCTTTGGGTAGTACCACTGGAACTCGAACTCACATCACGACACACCACACTCACTGTATCATGTTCAGAGAGTCTTGTAGATAGTATCCAGTCTTCTTGTGATCATGACGTTTGCAACAACGTTGAAATATCGAAATAATTATCGAAAGTGTAAATACGATGCTGATGCATTTTGATTCAAATGTGCTATATTTCAAACCAAGTTTTTTGCTACAATGCCAATTACAAAATGCAGCACAAAAAGATAAAATTAATCACCAAGTTATCGGCCACCATAAACAAAAGCAAGAAAACATCCAAACTTAGACAATAGTAACCAAACTTGAATTATTAAGGGCGAAGCAACAACATCGGAAATACTTGGAAACAAGTAACAAAGTTGTTTTAAACTGAAGACGGGAAGTTTAAAGAATATGTTGAAAGGCTAATTGTTGTAATCTAAGGGCCAAAAATGGTAAGACTTTATTAATAAAGTTACACACATTATAAAAAAACTTGAGAGGTGTCAAGGGACACCCGGATGGAACGAAGTACCTTTCGATTAATTAGTGAGGGAATTGTAATAAAATTATATTATTTTTAGTTATAATAATTAGTTAGTTTAAACTAACAAAAACATTTAAAATAAAAAAGTGTCGTGACAACTTTTTCATAAGAATTTCCCTCAAACCCCTTTCGATATTGCGCGATAAAGAACTTCGTTCCAAAAAATTGCCTAAAAATCATCATCAACCAAAAGCTTTTAAACAAAGAACTCGTCAAGAAGGTATTATCAAAAACATTTAACATACAAACCGAAGTGTTATTTGACGCGGAAACACATGATGAATTGGAAATACGCGAAGCTAAGACACCGGAATAAGAACAATATTAATTTGTTTTGTACTCGTCTTCAATTTAATGTTACAATACCCCGCGGCTTACACATTAGATTGGCAAGACGAATTGTTTTGCCGCGACTTTTGAGCTCTTTCGGTATTTTCTTAGCCCCACTTTACTTTATACGTTTCGTGGAAACGACTAATTACATTTCTTGTTACGAGATGATGTTTCTTCAAATAAAATATATAACTTTATAAGAATGAAAATAAAAGAATTCCATTTTTCAAAAGAAAAATTACTAGTTCGATCTTTATCAAATTAATATAGAATTATGTACAGTGTCTGCTTTCAACAACAAAGAGCCATCGAAATCGGTTTATCTAGAAAAGAAACACTAAGAACCAAAAGTACTTATACTATCCTTAAAAACATAAAACAAAAACTTGAGAGGTGTCATGGGACACCCGAATAGAACGAAGTTCCTTTTGATTAAAAGATATCTTATATTTTATTTTTCCTAACGTAACGCGCGATAAGGAACATGTTTTAAAAGATTTCGATCACAGCGCCATCTAACGATAATCATCTAAAACAAAAAAGTGTCGTGACAACTTTTCGTAAGATTTTATTCCGTCTAGCCCCCTTTCGATAACACGGGATAAAGAACTTCGTTCGAAAAATCATCCGAATACAGCCAAATTAAAGTTATGAGGTAACAAATAAAACCAAGTCAAATTGATTACCCCCTTTTGTATACAACTAGTTTGAAAATACGGTATCATAAGATAGATCTTAAGATCTCGAATATTCTTAAATTACGCTTTTCGCATTATTCCTTTCATTTAAAACGCTAGGTTTGTGATCAAAGAATATATTTTGTTATTAACTGTTCTTTCGATTGAAAGTATACAAATACATTTTCTCCGATTTTGTTAGTTCGATTTTCAGACAAACAAAACAATTTACGAAAAATTTAAAAATAAAAGTTTGTAATAAAAAATGATGTTTCCTTTCAGCAAAATATCGTTCATGTCGCATAGTTCTGAATCAGTATCCCCACACCATTTTGCACAATATCTCAAAACTTTCACCACAAAATACTAATTTTGACATCCACATTCTTTAAGCCAAAGCACATCACGAGGTATTAAAAAATGCCGAACAGTTCAACCACCCTGAAAGCTTATACAAGCTACAACAACTATTTAGTAATTGGATGACCGTGACTAGCAGAAAGGGCATCCGGCCCTTTATGTCCCTATATTAATACGGGAAAGGTACTCAAGGATATCAAACGTGTTTGTGTGCGTCATTCCTTCATCGCCCTTCAAAGAAAAATATAAATAAATTAGGTCATGTTTTCGTGAATTTTTGACGTTTATACTCTTTACAAATATAATGTTTTGATTACAAAAAGGAAAACAATCGATATCCGTTTTTCAAGCATAGCTCAAAAAGTACTAATACATCTTTGCCAATTTTGTATAAGATTATGTCCAAAGTGTTTGCTTTCTAAGAAAAGAATCATCAAAATCTAGAGAGGTGTCATGGGACACCCGAATAGGACGAAGTTCCTTTCGATTAAAAGATATCTTATATTTTTTTTTCTTAACGTAACGTGCGATAAGGAATGTGTTTTAAAAGATTTTGATCACAATGCCATCTAGCGATAATCATCTAAAACAAAAAAAGTGTCGTGACAACTTTTCGTAAGACTTTTTTCCGTCTAGCCCCCTTTCGATCGGGGACGGAGCGACGGGAAAGAGTGCCCATGGCGTAACGCGTCGCCCCGTCCCTCATAACCCCGTGCTGGGTTCTGGCCTCAGCCGGGGTTCGGACGCTGAGTGTGAGCGGTTGGAGGTTTTAGTGCGGTTCAACTCCCACATACCCCGCCCGCGGGGCGGGCGGGGATCCGGTGATTTCCTCCAACTAAAAAAAAAAAAAAAAAAAAAAAAAAAAAAAGCCCCCTTTCGATAACGCGCGATAAGGAACTTCGTTCCAAAAACTATCTAGAATAAAAATACACGCAAACACGCACGCAATGAAAAACCTATTGTCTGTTAAAATAATTTAGACATCGATCCCAAAGTACATGTTCGATCTTTAATAAAATTAAATGGGATCCCAAGACACACAGACAGAAAACACACTTTAAAATACAGACTGACAGATAAGATAAGACTGAATTGATAATTGGAACGAAGTTCCTTATCGCGCATTATCGAAAGAGGGCTAGACGAAAATTCTTATGAAAAAGTTGTCACGACACTTTTTTGTTTTCGATGATTATCGCTAGATGGCGCTGTGATTAAAATCTTTTAAAACAATTCCTTATTTTGTTTTATATGATTAATGCTAGATGGCGCATTGATCAAAATATTTTATTACAATTCCCTCACTAATTAATCGAAAGGAACTTCGTTCCATCCGGATGACCCTTGACACCTCTCAAGCTTTTTTTTCTTTTTAGGAAATCGGTCTATTAGGTCATGTTTTCTTGCACACAGCATATTCTTTATGAAAATAAATAAAACAGTATTGGAAAGAGCTTACTCAGACGATAGGTATTTGTTGTGGACAGAGCGTGATCTCTTGGACTTAATCTTCTTGTGCAAAGATTGTTCGAAATAAGTCCTCTATTGTAAACAGATACTTTTAAAGGTTTATTTTTTAGGTTTCAGCTGAAAATCAGTGCTTTTGGTCTTCTTTGAGACCATAAGCTTTTGCTGAGCTGAAACCTATTCGCATGTCACTGAGGACAAGCCTCTATCTTGTTCGGTTTTATTTTATTTTTTTAACTATTGTACCTTGTTTAAATAGATATACTGTTTAAATGTTATAATAATATGAATGTCCTCTATGTGCGTGTTAAATAAATGCTTTTTCTTTTTTTCTTTCTTTCTTTCTTATAAACGAAAAGAAAATAGAAAGAATACAGTTTTGTATTTTGCTAGTTCTCCTATAGACTTATTTTGATTGCCAGGAGAATTTGAAAAATCTATGAATGTAGTTGTATTTCTTGAATAAATAAGAAAATAATGTCCCCTGACATTGCAGAGGTTCATGAGCGACGGTAACCATTTACGATCAGGTGGCCTGTTGGCTCGTCTGCCTACATGGCAATAAAAAATATAAAAAAAAAACTTGAGAGGTGTCAAGGGATGGAACGAAGTTCCTTTCGATTAATTAGTGAGGGAATTGTAATAAAATTTTATTTTTTTTATTAGAGAGAGACAGACATTTTAAGCTAACTAATTATTATAACTTAAATAAAATATTTTGATCACAGGGCCATCTAGCATTAATCATATAAAACAAAGTAAAGAATTAACTTATTCAGACACTCGCGGTTTTCTATAATACTATCATGCATTTTTGGGTACGACCAAAAAGCGAACGAGAAAGAGGGTAGACAGATTTGTTTGCTCGTAAATCGACCCGCAGTATCCAGTCTTCTCGTGATCATGACGTTTGCAACAACGTTGAAATATCGAGACAACTCAATAAATTAAATATCGTGGTAAGAACCCGTTCAAAAATGCATGATAGTATTAAAGTAAAGAATTGTTTTTTAAAAGATTTTAATCACAGCGCCATCTAACGATAATCATCTAAAACAAAAAAGTGTCGTGACAACTTTTTCATAAGAATTTCCGTCTAGCACCCTTTCTATAACGCGCGATAAGGAACTTCGTTCCAAATGTTGTTGTTTCTTTGCAGCAAATTTTGTTAGAATCCCTACTTGGAGTACTGTCCTTGAATTTATTTCTCTCAAAATTCTACCCTGTAGAGGTTATATTCATAAATTGAAAGGAAAGTCCTCAAAAAAAATTAAAAAGTATTTTATCTAATACAAGTAAAACGAGCCAAGATCTATCAGTACAAGAATCCATTATCACACCAGCTCCATTTTGTCACTTTTTTTCATTGTTACGAGATATACATCTGCGTGCAAAATGTCAGCTCAATCGGAAACCGGGAAGTTTGTAAAAATTTAACTCGCCTTAACCCGAACTTACATAGGCACATTAGTACATAGTTACATCCAGTGCAAGTTATAAAGCTCTTACACTATTACTAAACGGGTTCTTACCACGATTATTTTAAATGAGCGGTCCCGATATTTCAGCACTGTTTCAAGCGCCATGATCACGGGAAGACTAAGTACTAGTTAAATGATTAGTTTTAAAAATAATCGTGGTAAGAACCCGTTTAGTTAGTGTAAGTGATGTAGATAACCGGGAGTGTTCAAAGAAATCTATACTAATATTATAAAGCTGAAGAGTTTGTTTGTTTGAACGCGCTACTCTCAGGAACTAGGGGTCCGATTTGAAAAATTCTTTCAACGTTGGAAAGTACATTTATCGAGGAAGGCTTTTTATGTTATATCCCTCTGTGACGCAGACGAAGTTGCTGGCGCGGGTCACCTATTTTAATATAAAGCTTGTAAAAAAGATTATAGCTAAAACAGCTAAATTATGTACAAACGTATTACCGTCGTGAAGTCGGTCCAAAAATTAATTTTACATATTTAAGCAGCCTGGAATGCGAACACTTAATTATTTTCGAGGATTAGCGTAATTATACTTAGCGAATTCAAAGGGTTTACGGGCACCTGACGTATGGTGCGTACGGAAATATTATAATAACATATGAGGGTACAATTTATATTTAATATGCTTTAAAAGTGGATGGATGTAAGAGAGGAAGGTCGAGGAAAAGATGGTCTGATTGTGTGAAGGATGTAATATTATATATAGAAAAATTAATTGCTGTTCGTTAGTCTCGCTAAATTCCTTACAAGTAGCGTCTAGAGTCGTTTATAACACGGATCTTGTAGCATCCAGCGCAAATTTTCGTGCATTCAAACGTTTTTTCCATAACTATTATTGGCATCCTAAATAGTATAACAGCTCACCGCATAGGTCCAATAAATTTAATAAAATCAACGTCCGTGGTGCTTTTCTCAATTCTAGCGTAATGCATCTTTCAATGTTATTTTGTTGTCTCCCGCTTTGCGAGAAGGGAAGTCGAAACTCATGTTTTTCCTACTCCTTCTATCATCTTCTGATTAAATTCGTTGCGGGGTCCAAGACAAGTTAGCTTTCCCTCGGGTTTTCCTGGGCTTTACTGCTCAGAGTCATTACGATGGTCGCCGCTGTGGATCCTGGCTACACAGGAGTTGGGCCAATACCCGAAAGTCTCGCTAAAACTCGAGAACGGCTGAACCGATACGGCTATTTTTTTTTTTAAATATCCGTAAATTATTTCACGGGAACAGTATTATTAATTCCTTCTTATGTGACTTAGATAAAGCTGCGCGGGTCAGTTCGTATTAACTAAGTAAATTAATTAAAATAATCTAACTATTAAAACAATCAGAGTCTTTGTTAATTGCTTTTATTGATGCTGTTTCTACGAAACTTATTTCTATATTGATTTCTTTATAAGGTTGACTGGTAGAGATCACTCTATGCGATAAGACCCATTGTAGCACTTACCATTTACTGTCTTTTCATGATTTATCTTTTTGTATTTTTTTTATGTTCACTATTATATTTCGTCGCCTCAGTGCTTGTTTGGCCTATCTGAATTTTTTTACGAAAATGACTTTTTAATGAAGTATTATAAAAAATAAAATGTCCATCCGACTGGTAAAATATTTTTTTAAAATATTCAATTCTAAAACAATAAAAATCTAATTTCAATTTTTTTCTCAACACGGCACTTAACGAAAATTCCGTGCTTGTTTGCTGTCTCCTGTAAAATTTGCTCGAGTGCAGATTGGCCAAACAAGCACTGAGGCGACGATTTATATTATATTACGTATACTAGCTGACCCGCGCAACTTCGTGAAAATAATAATACTTTTAGTATCATTAAAATAAACTTGATCTCAATGTTGTGTGTATTTTATTTTGTACGGAACCATCAGGCCAGCAGATATATTTTTTCTTCTACACTCGGTAATAGGAGACATGAGGAGGGTCCTTAAAGTTAGGTCGTAGGTAGCGACCCCTCAATGTCCCCTGACATTGCAGAGGTTCATGAGCAACAGTAACCACTTACGATCAGGTGGGCCATTGGCTCGTCTGCCTACATGGCAATAAAAAAAAAAAAAGAAAACATATACCGTGGTAATAGATAAAATTGATAGAGCAGGCCTCGGTTATAGATACAGCAGTGGCGCTGGCTAAAATAATTTTAATAAAATAACGATTGAAACTAAATAAAAAAAAATAGAAAATTACGAAGTTAAAAGTTTATAAAACGTTAAAAAAATCCATCTTGTCGAGGACAGTCCTGATTTCCCAAATATTTTATTTCAAAGTCAAACTTACTCGATTTACCGCGATAATAGGTGCTTTTACCCTATGTCTGTTTTACATTATGGGTACCTAACCAGTTTTGTACAAAACCCCATACAAAATGGTCGATCTGGTCCTTTTGTTTGAAAAACGTATCATAATCAAATTTCTATTTGTGCTACAATTCTACAGATGAAAGAAAATGTATTTTTCAGTCTGTTTTCAACGCGATTTCATTAGCCGCAACGAATAATGAACCTTATTTTGAACCAATGAAAAACACGTTTTAAAAGAACTTACAATTAATAAAACAGTACTAAATCTTACCTTATACACTCGAAAATATCTTGACAACCACTGATTACAGAAAACTGTTAATTTAAAGTATATTTTTATAAAAAAACACGATTTAATACACTTGCGCGAGATACGGGGTCGGACTCACAAGACGACCGAATCGCCCCAACGCCGGACGCAAACTGAATCAAGAAAATGATAGAACACCTCTGTCCTATATTTCAAATTTTCATGAAAAGCGCATGTCGAGAAACCCGTTACAGGAATCCCACCCTAACACTCTAACTTTAAGGGTGAAAATGGCGTGTATTGGTTTGTATATAAGTCCTTTTTGTAGCCAAAATGTTAAACAGGTAACCAATAAGGAATTTCGATTTATCGCAGTGGAATAATTAATGTAATTTTTTATTAATAAATGCGTTCAAAGTATGTAAACAGCTGTTTAAGAGCTAGGCTTTGGGCATTCAAAATTGATTTGGCTTTTCATCTGTTAGTAGAGATTATTCTACAATATATACTGATATAAATTTCTTTATACACTCGCGGTTATCTACATCACTTACACTTTTACTAAATGGGTTCTTACCATGATTATTTTTAATTGCATTGCAGAGGTTCATGAGCGACGGTGACCGCTTACCATCAGGTGGGCCGTATGCTCGTTTATCTACTTTGCAATAAAAAAAATAATAATAATTGAGCGGTCCCGATATTTCAGCACTGTTTCAAGCGCCATGATCACGGGAATATCGGGCCCGCTCAATTAAAAATAATCGTGGTAAGAACCAGTTTAGTAATAGTGTAAGTGATACACTGATATATCACATAATTTTTAGCCTAAAGTTTAGGACCACTGGCTTGAAACAGTGAAGGAAAATATCGTGAGGAAACCTGCATGTCGGAAAAGGGTTCTAAAAAAATTTGCTCCGTCACGGGAATCCTGGCAGATGTGAAACATAAATATTATTTTGCAAAAGTAATATGCAAAAATAGAAAAATATTTTCATAAAATACAATTATAAAAAACTTGAGAGGTGTCATGGGACACCCGAATAGAACGAAGTTCCTTTCGATTAAAAGATATCTTATATGATCACAGCGCTATCTAGCGATAATCATCTAAAACAAAAAAAGTGTCGTGACAACATTTCGTAAGATTTTTTTCCGTCTAGCCCTCTTTCGCAACGCGCGATAAGGAACTTCGTTCCAAAAACTTACTAATTTATTTCAAATCATGAAAGTGTGCTCGTAAAATACAAATTAACTGCCGTTTGTCTTCTTACGTCAAACCAGAAATAGGTTTTACATCAAAATCCTTCTATGATATGTGAAGTCCCCTGACAGAAATCTGCATTGGACAAGCGTGGTGGAGGCTTGATCCATCTACTCAGGAGACCTGAGCCCAGCAGTGGGCAGTAATGGGTTGTTATAAGGGGTGGGCCATATAAAGTTTGCATTTTCCAAAAGTTCGACTGTCATGTTGGCTGTGTGGCATGTTGCGCCATCCTGTTGAAACCAAATGTCGTCCATGTCATACTCTTCAACTTTTGGAAACAAAAATTCGTTGAGCATGGCACGGTAACGCTCGCCATTGACCGTAACGGCGGCTCCTTGCTCATTTTCGAAGAAAAATGGCCCAATGATGCCGCCGGACCAAAACCCACACCAAACCGTAACTCTTTGTGGGTGCATTGGCTTCTCAATGGTGACGTGTGGATTTTCCGACCCCCAGATGCGACAATTTTGCTTATTGACATAGCCTCCGAAGTGAAAATGGGCTTCATCTGAAAAGACGATTTTTCGGTAGAAATGCTCATCTTCGGCCAAACGATCTTCTGCCCATTGGGCGAACCGAAAACGTCCCATTTCGTAAATGTCAAACCTTTAACTAAATTATGAACACAAATTGAATGACATTTGAGCTGTCATTCTCTAAATAAACAGTAGTTCAAAATGCAAACGTTAGATTGGCCCTATAAAGCTTGTAAAATGATGCTTCCCTTTAGGAAAACATCTCCCATATTTAAAGTACTCCCCGTTCACATTATATAGTCCTAGGACACTCTGTATATTAGGTATAGATGCCAGTTAAAATCGTATATGGTAACGGAATGCAGGTGACACTAATGTAAAAGTTAATTATAAAAGTTGACGCGTATTGGCTCACAACGACCAAGTTAAATTGGACTGGTAACATTCGAGCACCTGGTGCCTAATGCAGAGAGAACGGTAGGATAACTTCTCATTTTACAAGCTTTATATTAACTTGCACTGGATGTAACTATGTCACTATGTAAGTTCGGGTGGAATCTTGCAAGCTAAATTTGACTTTCCGGTCTCCGATTGAGCTGTCATTTTACACGCATCTGATATTGCGTGACAATGCAATAATGTGACAAAATGGCGCTGATCTGATGATGGATTCGAAAGGTGGTCATACGAACTTTTGTGCATTGGTTAGTTATTGTTTTACTGTCATTTTATTTTATTGAATTCTCGTTGTTTTTGTTTATTCTGGTTTGTAATAATTCTAGTTTATGTATTTGGCGAGGTAATGTTATGATTTGTATAGTTATAAGTAATGTTGTTGGTTTTAAAACTAATTTTAAGTGCATTATAGTGTATGCAGTGTATGGGTTTATACTTGCTAGGAAGGCAATCCAGAGTATTGTTATATTGTTGTAGGCAACGCGGTGAGCCGTGATAGCGTTCGTGAGTCACCACAGACTTCAACTGAAAACTAGCGCTGTGATAATCCGCAGCAAGTGCTGAGTTGAAGCCTTGTGAAACTCATCATCATCATCATCATCAGCCCACACTCGTCCACTGCTGGACATAGGCCTCTCCCAAAATACGCCACTGAGCTCGATCTTCTGCTCGTCTCATCCAGTTGTTACCGGCCACCTTTCTTAAGTCATCGTTCCATACACTACATACATTGTGACTCAGTACCTACCTATTATCTTATTGTGTGTTTACTAGTTTTAAGTTTATAATTGTACTGAGTTTTCATCAAACATATTTCTTTCTTTCCTTCTTTATTTCTTTGCTAAACAAGATAAAACCATCGTGTTTGGGCTCGTTTAATTTGTTTTAGCTAGTACTTTGCTGCAACATTATATCCAGGATCTTCAAAGCTTGCAGTAAGCAAGCAAATTATTTTATACCTACTATGTAATGCTACATACTGTCTTTTTCATATGTGAGTTTCGGGATAACGTATTTATCTTCATGCATGGAATAGCAAAGTTAGGCGACTATTTCAAGTTTACGGCTGAAAGGAAACAAGATAAAAACGGTAAACGTATGGTTTAATACATGTGTGTAATTTAACTTTTATTTAACTTTAAGTCAAAAAATCTAGTATCGAGACGGCAGCCGATACTGTCAGTGTGGTATGTCGAAATGTGAGTTCGAGTTCCAGTGGTACCGGCAAAAGAAAGAGAAAGAGGGTAGACAGATTTGTCTGCTCTTAAATGACCTACCCGCAGTTCTTCAGTCTTCCCGTGATCATGGCGCTTGAAACAGTGCTGAAATATCGGGACCTCTCAATTAAAAATAATCGTGCTAAGAACCCGTTTAGTAATAATGTAAGTGGTGTAGATAACCGCGAGTGTTTAAAGAAATTTATAACATTACTAGCTGACTCGCGCAACTTCGTCTGCGCCGAAAAAAAAAATAGGGGTGGACTACCCCTAACATTTAGGGGATGAAAAATAGATGTTGGCCGATTCTCATAGGTACCGGATAAGCACAAAAAATTTCATCAAAATCGGTCGAGCCGTTTCGGAGGAGTTCAAGTTCGAACACCGTGACACGACAATTTTATATATTAGATTGAGCTGGATTTAAGCTTAAATGCATGATTATTTGATAGTGGTTCAATTGTGATATAGAAATCATTATGTTAAATCTTCCATACACTGCAGTAAGACTTAATCGAGGAGGCGTTGCGACGATAAACAATGCCGTAGTGTAACACGTCGTCCCGCATAACCCCGTGCTGGGTCCTAGCTTCAGTCGCGGTTCGGAAACTGAGTGTGAGGGGAGGTTGGAGGTTCTAGTGCGGTTTAACTCCCACATATCCATAATACGGTTATTTCCGTTAGCTCGTCTGCCTACAAGGCAATAAAAAAAAACTTGAGAGGTGTCATGGGATACTCGAACAGAACGTAGTTCCTTTCGATTAAAAGACATCTTAATTTTTTCCTAATGTAACGCGCGATAAGGAACATGTTTCAAAAGATTTTGATCACAGCGCCATCTAGCGATAATCATCTAAAACAAAAAAGTGTCGTGACACCTTTTCGTAAGATTTTTTTGCGTCTAGCCCCCTTTCACAACGCGCGGTAAGGAACTTCGTTCCAAAAGAAGATTTCCTCCAATAAAAAGCACTTTACTTCTACATGATATCCAAGATCTTAATAGCTTGTATTTAAAAAGTTTTTTATTCCAACTGGTAAATTTTCCAGCTTCTATTTGCGACGCCGACGAAGTAGAGTCAAATCGTTTTAAATTTTAAAAAAATTGGTTGCCTGTTAAATCGGTATACGGGCGAAAGTTTTACGTGACAACGACTCGGGCATGGTTAGCCCGCCTAAGAGCGAGAGAGACAGACATAAAAAGTGACGCGGCACGCGTGCCTCTCACTCGCTCTCATTGTGAGCGCATAACGTGAGCGGAGCGTAACGCAGTTTCTTGAAGTGTCACCCGGCAAACCAATTTATAAAACGTTATCACGTCAAAAACAAGCCTTTTAATTCATCAGGAAAAGTTTTTATGAACCATTGAAAAATGCTGTACATTTTAAAATGCAGAATAGCTTGATAAATGTAAATAAGCTGTTACATGGTTCAATCGCTTAATGTGCAGAGTGTCACAGTTCAGAGGGATTCAGTAGGTTCAGTTAATGAAGATGAAATTCCATAATTTCCCTTCAATAAAGAGTAGTGTTCGATGCCCCCTGCTGAGTATGAGCAATAGAGTTTGGTTCCGTTCTCACTCACACACACTGGGGGTAATCAGGTGGAAAGTAGTGGCGTGCAAAGATGCATTACATTCCCTAACTTAAAAATACCAACAAAAAACTTGAGAGGTGTCAAGGGACACCCGGATGGAATGAAGTTCCTTTCGATTAATTAGTGAGGGAATTGTAATATTTTTTTTTAATTAAATATTTTGATCACAGCGCCATCTAGCATTAATCATAATATAAAACAAAATAAGGAATTGTTTCCAAAAATTTTAATCACAGTTTAAGTGTCGTGACAAATTTTTCTTAAGAATTTCTGTCTAGCCCCCGTTCGATAACGCGCGATAAGGAACTTCGTTCCAATATATCAAATATACGTTCCCTAATTTTTGCATGTTATTAGTGAAAACAAATTTATGTAATGAATAGGAAGAAATGTAAGTCAAATCTACATAATATTATCCGCATGACTTAAAATATATGCATGTCACCGGTGGAATTCTGGCCATTTTTCTCCGAAAAATAAAGTGTACTTATTGATCCAGGTGTTCATCAACCGCTGCTTCTGTCAGATTATCGGTATCTACTGACCCGAAGACTGAATCTCAAACCAGAGCCTGTGTAATAGATGCAGGGAATCTCCGATCAAACATCAAACGTCGTAAATGTACATGGATTGGCCACACGCTTAAAAGAGACGCTGGTCACATACCTAAGTAGGCCCTGGACTGGACACCTCCAGGAAGCGTGGCCGCCCAAGGCAAACGTGGCGGCGTTCTGTCGCGGCCGATCTTAAAACGATGGGGTTGTCATGGGCGGAGCTAAAGAACGTGGCTGAACACAGGTCAAAATGGAGAAGCGCTGTGGAGGCCCTCTGCCTCATCTCGAGGACATAGAAAATGAAGATAGACTTACTGAGTTGTTTTTCGACTGTGTATCTATTGATACCGTGTGTCAATATTAACAAAGCATCAGTGCTCGTTAGCGGTTCCAAGCTGAATCGCTGACGTATTTACAAACTCTTCATTTTTATCAATTCGTGTTTTTCCTTTTGTAAATATTGGCGTAAAGGTAAATTAAGTAATTGAGAATCTATTTTTTTTTCTATACTAATATTATACAGGGTAAATTCTTAGTGAGGGTACATATTGAAGGTCATGATAGCTGATGGTTATATACGACCAGTAAAAATATTATTACCAAAGAATAAGGCTTAATGCCTTAGTAATTGCAACTTAAAAATATCTAATTTTTTTGCAAAATGATGGTTTTTCGACAGCTGATGGGTGTGGCGTAGGTGTGGGGTGCGCGAGATCACTAGAGGTCGTTAGTCAACACTCTTTTAGCTGAAATTGTTTATGTTTGAGGTAGTTTTGTCGAATTTAGATTTAAAAAAAAATATGTAATTTTACTATTTTTTGTAATATTCCGTATTAGAACAGAGTACTCATTACCCTCCTGCAATGTGTACGTTCTTTAAAAAAACACCCTGTATAGCTGAAAAGTTTGTTTGTATATTTGTCTCGAATAGGCTCCTAAACTACCACACCTGTTTGAATATTTTTTTTCAAAATATGAGGGTTTTCTTACGACGTTTTCCTTCATCGTTTTTAGCCAGTGGTGTTGTGATAAATTGCACATAAATCTTTTTCAAATTCAGATTTAGAGTTACAAGACTGTTTCGAACTCGCGACCTCCCGTATGGACAATATAATAGACAATAGACATTCTTTATTTGTGAAGAAAAAGAAACATACAAAGATACAAAAACATCAAAAATAATACATAAAAAATAAGAGACAATTGCGAGCAGTCTCTCCTTCACCACAAATCAGCTGTGACTCAGCATAATGCTGGACATTGACACATACCAGCAGGACAAATGCCAATATGCCATAATGGAAGGCAAGCGAACCACTCGGCCACCACAATCCCACTAGCATGTAAACAATAGTTGATGAAACACAAACAGAGACTCAATAAATCAAAATCATAGAGACAAAACATTCATTCAAATATAGTCTTTATTCCTTGCACTTAAACTGCAGTTTTGTTTAGCAAATATTGGGGTTTAAGAGCTGTTTTAGTACGCGCAAAGTAAAGACCATGTAGACTGATGTGATATGCATTTAACTTAGATAATCTATGCTTATATATATATGACGGCGTAAATAGTGTGTTGAGGTGTAATGACGTTGTAATTAGTCGATCTTCATTTGGTTTTGTCAGGAATGTCTTCAAAATAACGAGTTTTAACAGTTTATTACTTTTACATCAAGAGGTCCGTTCGCCTCGTCAATTCAAACACGAATGAATAATAACAGCGGCCAACGCCTGTATTTATAGCAAGTCTCCACTTCCAACTACCCGCACGGTGAATAGGTTGGTTTCCCTTGTTATCACCCCGTTATATATATATATATCGTCTCTATTCATACATGATATTCAGGATCTTAAAAGCCTGTACTTAAAGGTTACTTTAGCATAAATTATTTTAGAACTAGATCTAACGTTCTGTCTGTCTATTTATTCTACGTCCAAGCTATTATGCTATGCTTGTTCATATCTGCCCGTCAAACGAGCGTAAAGTTAAATTAATTTGTGTTTTATTAACAGGGCAGCTAAGTTTGAAACCTCCAGGCCATCCCAACGGGTGATGCGTGGTCCAATGCGAAGGATTTTCAAGGTTATATTAGTTTAATTGATGAAAATACAAGAAATATATATATAATAATTTATGGGTCAACAATTTTTTTTTAGTTTGACTGCAAAACATAACATTTCGAGGTCTTACCACGATTATTTTTAATTGAGCGGTCCCGATATTACAGCACTATTTCAAGCGCCATGATCACGGGAAGACTGAGGAACTGCGGGTAGGTCATTTAAGAGCAGACAAATCTGTCTACCCTCTTTCTCGTTCGTTTGCCGGTACCACTGGAACTCGAACTCACATTTCGACATACCACACTGACAGTTTCAATTTTATTTTATTGTCTCCCGTTTTGCGAGAAGGGAAGCCGAAATTCATGTTTTCCTACTCTTTCTATCATCTTCAAGATAAGTTAGCTTTCCCTCGGGTTCCTGGGCTTCACTGCTCAGAGTCGTTACAATGGTTGCCGCTGTGGATCCCACCTACACAGGAGTTACAGTGGTAGGAGTGAGAGGTGACAAATTCTATTCTTTTATTATTTTAACCTTGATAAAATTACTGGTTAAAGCTACCATCAACACATATTATAAAAAAAAAACTTGAGAGGTGTCATTGGACACCCGAATAGGAGGAAGTTCCTTTCGATTAAAAGATATCTACGATTAAAAGATAAGGAACGTGTTTTAAAAGATTTTGATCACAGCGCCATCTAGTGATAATCTCCTAAAACAAAAAAGTGTCGTGACAACTTTTTGTAAGAATTTTTTCCGTCTAGCCCCCTTTCACAACGCGCGATTACTCCCCCTCTCACTAATTAATCGAAAGGAACTTCGTTCCATCCGGGTGTCCCTTGACACCTCTCAAGTTTTTTTTTTAATCCTTATTTAAATTAAGCATTATGTTATCAAGGTATTAATGTAGAAGTAAAACACTTTTTGTTTTATTCCAATCGGACTTTTCGTTGAGAAGTTATTGCAAGTGTAAAACAGAATGAGTACACCCAACGCGGGCCGCGCAAATAATGTCGCGACAACATTGCGCTATATACGAGTACTGTTTGAACCCCTTTGTGACGCAGACGAAGTTGCGGGGGTCATCTAGTAACCTATATAATAATTCTAAAATTAAATTAAGGACAAACTACTTCCCTTAACAGTGGAGTCTAAGGTTAGCGCTAAGTATAATGGATCTAATTATTTTTCCTTTTGTTTTTGACGTGACAACGTCTTTTAAATTGGTTTGCCGGGTGACACTTCAAGAAACTGCGTTACGCTCCGCTAACGTTATGCGCTCACAATGAGAGCGAGTGAGAGGCACGCGTCCCTTCCACTTTTTATGTCTGTCTCTCTCGCTCTTAGGCGGGCTAACCATGCCCGAGTCATTGTCACGTAAAATTTCGCCCGTATACCGACTTTACAGGCAATCAATTTTTATGTTTGATTGTCGTACAGTCCTGTTGGGTGCTCAGACGTAGACTCACACAATGGGTCCAGCTGAAAATCAGCGCTGTAGTTCCTCGAGCTGCGGCATTATGCTGAGGTGGTCACCCTTTCATTTCCACTCTTGCATAGATACGAATCAGCCATAGATTTTTTTTTTGTTATTTTTTTTTTTACTTTTGGTATCTTTTATATTATTGTATCTTCTATGGAAATTGTTGAATTGAACGTTTTTTTCATGTAAGATTGTGGCACGAATAAATGTATTTTCTTTCTTCGTTCTTCTCTTCTTCCCTTGTTGTAAGTTAGCGTGGTTTAGTTAGTGCTAAAACGCTTCTCTCATGAGTTTAGACCACACTATTTGAACGTCCCCGGAGCGTGATCTACGTATGCATATGAAACCGTAACTCACCATGCTTCATTAGCTTCGGCAATAATATTTTGATTGAATTTGATAGTGCCTATATTTTATTATGTTTTCATAGGAGTACGGATTGAGTTGTTTATGGGAAACTATGTTGGCGCAAGATTGTTTTTTTGCATTGTAGGAAATCGACGTATTCTCACCCCCCACTGGATGGGATATGTCAGAGTTGATCCACACGAAAAACTCCAACCGCTCACTTCGAACCCGGGCTGAAGCTAAACCCCAGGATGGAGTTATGCGGGACGGCACGACGCGTTACGCTATTTTATTACATGAAATAATGGTGCAAGCGCAGTCTCAAGAAAATAGTAGTTTTATTTCAACATTATCATCTGTCCGTATAGTCCGATCAAATTAGACCAAAAAAAACTTGAGAGGTGTCAAGGGTCACCCGCTTGGAACGAAGTTCCTTTTGATTAATTAATCACAGCGCTATCTAGCATTGATCATATAAAACAAAATAAGGAATTGTTTTAAAAGATTTTAATCACAGCGCCATCTAGCGATAATCATCTAAAACAAAAAAAGTGTCGTGACAACTTTTTCATAAGAATTTCCGTCTAGCCCCCTTTCGATAACGCGATAAGGAACTTTGTTCCAATAAGACTATAAATTACGTAGATTCCCACCAAGCTGAAAATCAGCAAGATTGCTTAAAATATCATTAAAAACAAAATTTCCTTCCTTAGTCCTTCCACAAACCTCGCTACAACGACTGGTCCTGCCCTGATCTGTGACTTCCCGTGACCCGGACCAGGTCACTAGTCCACCATGGTCAATTCAGGCCATTTGAAATGAAACTAGGCTTTCGGGAGGTCTTCAAAATTATGTTGTAGGTAACCTTTCAGTGTTCCCTAGCATTGCAGAGGTTCATGATCGACGGTTACCAGTTACGATCAGGTGGTTCGTTGGCTCATCTACGTGGCAAAAAAAATGTTTTTCTTTATTTTTCTACACACAGTTTCAGATTGCGAAAAATTTAACTTAAAAATGCAAGCCATGCTTACCTAAATAGACTGAATTAATAATAGAATAGATTTTAAATTCAAATCTCCATTTTATTTATTTATTTAGTTTTAAACATAGTAGCTACAAGGGCCCACATTACAATAAATAAAAGTGTTAGTAAGTCTTAATCTAAGTGTAAGTGACAACGTAACAGAACGTGGCCTAAGCAATATATCATAGGCCACGCTTCCATCCGACTCGTCCCACATGAGCATCCACGCAATGGGCTATGTATGGTGAGTCGTAACGTTGGGCTATCATCGCCATAATGCTGTTTGGACTGTCCCGCACTCTGCAGAGCATCGTTTTCGAATGGTGGCATGGAAACAATCCACTCGGGCTTCTGCAAACATTCCCGATGCGCTGCAGAATCGAGGCAGTCCCAACAACACCCGAAACGCGTTATTGAATTCAATCCGCAGAGCGCTATATGTCCGCTGAGTATACTCCTATGTCTAGATAGAATCTTCCTGTTTGATGTTAGCTTCATATCTAGCCTGAAGGCTAAACGAAAATCGATGTAAGCACATATTGAACTTCGATATAGCTGGTTGAATACCTCATTTTAGAAATAGGTCAAACTATATTTTTGATAGCTTTTTGACACAATAGTACAAAAGAAAGAAAGGAAAAGGATATAATCCCTACTAATATTATGAATCAGAAAGTAACGCTGTCTGTCTGTCTGTTTCCTGACAGACTGACAGCATATATCTAACTATCATAGTTTAGGCACAATAACCGCTTTTATGGTTATGAAAAATATTTTTTTGTCCCAAGTTTGAATTTAACGTTAAATGATATCGTTATATTAACCCTTATCCAAATTAAGTATTTTGTTATCAAGAGTATTAATGTAGAATTAAATTACTTTTTGTTTTATTCCAATCGGACTTTTCGTTTAGAAGTTATCACGAGTATAAAACGCAACGAATATGTGGGACTCAGCGAGCCGCGAAAATAATAACTCGACGCCATTGCGAGTACTGTTTGAACCCCTTTATGACGCAGACGAAGTTGCGAGGGTCATCTAGTTGAAAAATATAGTGCTAGTCATCGGATATTGGCCCACCTCTCACTCTCACCACTGTAACTCCTGTGTAGCCAGGATCCACAGCGGCGACCATCGTAATGACTCTGAGCAGTGAAGCCCAGGAAAACCCAAGGGGAAGCTAACTTGTCTTGGACCCCGCAACGAATTTTTAGTGCTACTTAAATAAAAGCTTTTGACAAGCATCACATTTCAGTATAACAAGCGTAGCGTGATACAATTTCAGATTTAATCTGTGTACGTCACTTCCAATTAACAATTAATTATAAAGTAATTAATTTCAATCATAAAACGATATTGCAGTGGAATTTAATAACTTTGGTTGTGTGACTCTATTATAATGAGGAATGGTTTGTTTGTTTGTTTGTCTCGAATAGGCTTCGAGACTACTGCACCGATTCGAAAAATTCTTTCTGCTTTGGAAAGTTCATTTATCGAGGATGACCAAAATCTGTTCTGATCTGATGGTGATCCGGTTACTAAGAAAATAATAATCATCGAAATCGGTTAGTCCAGATATTAGAAATGAAATGAAATACTTTATTTTCAACATTGTGGTCATTCTTGTTGACGTAATCTAATCATTTTTAGGGCGCAAACTCAGTTTTTTGAGTACAGGATCTTAAGTCATAGTTTAGGATTTTGTTCATTATGCTAAGGTCATAAGATTGAAACTCGTATAGCACTCGTTTTTATACATTGACAATTTCTCATTTGTTTATTGGAATATACGGGAGTGTATTGCGTCGAGCTTGTTGGTAAAAAAATTGTCATAAGTAAAGTTTTTAATGATTTTTGTCTGAATAATTCTTTATTTGAAAATGCAGGTAGTTATCAAGTTAATACGTATTAGTTACAATATTATTATTAGGTATTCCATCAGGTCACTGTTACCCTTACGGATCAATTGTAACCATCCCCCTGTATTACAGATTTGCGCCAAGACTCAGGTCCAGCATGAACTGGACTATTTTCCTAGGGCAGATGCCCCTAATATCTTCAGGGAACAATATATGTCCCCCGAGGATTGGCTACAATAACTATAGTAGTAAAACAACACTGCCTAAAACTATGTATTTGGTAGTTTAGTGGCAGTAAAAACTACAAACTAAAAACATTAATGTGAAATGAGAGCCAAGTTCAATATTATGATAAATGACTTCAACGACAAAAGAAATGAGATCTAAATGGGTGCCAAGTTTAATGATAATGAACCTAAGATAATGTATTGTAGCCTAAGGATTGATTTGGCCATGACATGTATATATGCAGTCATAGCCTCAGCTGGACTTCAGTCGCTGAGGGTAATCGGTTGAAGGTTTTAGAGCGGTTCAATTCTCACATCGTTTTCACTTTTCCTTGAATTGAAAAATATTTAAGCTTTTAAGATCCTGAATACCAAGTATCAGTAGAGTGCTAGCCAAGACAAGTAAAAAAGCTCTAGCGCGATATGTCTATCTTATTTAGTACAGGAGTTCCTATGACCACCTTCCAAATCAATCAAATCATATAATACGAGTATCATATCATTCGTTAGTCGTTCGTTATTCATCAATTCAATCGTATCATTCATTAGTATTTTTTTCATATTATTGCATTGTCATGCGATATACATCTGCGTGCAAAATATCAGCTCTATTGGAAACCGGGAAGTTTGTCAAATTTAGCTTACAAGGTGCCACCCGAACTTACTTAGTTACATATACAGTAACATCCAGTGCTAGTTAATATAAAGCTTGTAAAAAAAACTTGAAAGGTGTCATGGGACACCCGAATAGAACGAAGTTCCTTTCGATTAAAAGATATCTTATAATTTTTTTTCCTAACGTAACGCGCGATAACGAACGTGTTTTAAAAGATTTTGATCACAGCGCCATCTAGCGATTATCATCTAAAACAAAAAAGTGTCGTGACAACTGTTCCTAAGATTTTTTTTGCGTCTAGCCCCCTTTCAATAACGCGCGCTAAGGAACTTCGTTCCAATAAACTTGTATATTGGTCAAAATATACCTCAGTGTATTCCCATTTTTACTACACCTAGTTTACGATGCATCATAAGTCCTAAAGTCAGTGGTAATGATTTGTGAATCCCGCCTCATTAGATAGCTTATGTTTTTACGAGTGTCTCAATACTTGTGCGGTTTATAGCTCGTGCGAATATCTTTCTGTATATTTCATTTGAAGGTGCTCTTTATTTGAAATAAAAAATAATGAAGAAAATTTTTGAATAGAAGCTTTTAAGTTCCTGGATATCATGTAGTAGTAGAGTGCTAGATAGATAGAATAATATTCTTTATTGTACACCAATCAACGACAAAATAAAGATGTAACATTTTAGAATGGTACAATCGGCGGTCTTATCACTGATAGCGATTTCTTCCAGACAACCGTATGGCGGACCAAAAGTAAAAAACAAGGTATTATATATTTGCTATGTACCTACGAAAAAGAAAAAAGAAAAAAGTAATGTTGAAAATGATTTACATCAAATGAAAAGAAAATGTATTATTATAAATAACTAGGTGACCCGCGCAACTTCGTCTGCGTTACAAAGGGGTTCAAAAATTGTAGCCTATGTGTTATTCTGATGTATAAGCTATATTGTGGTAAAGTTTCATTCAAATCCATTCAGTAGTTTTTACGTGAAAGAGTAACAAACATACATCCATACATCCATACATACAAACTTTCGCCTTTATAATATTATTATGATTAAAGGTTATATGATTTATGTTTTAGAGAATGGCAAAAAAGAAACTTACAAAACATAGTAATAATAAGACAATAACATTCATACACAACACATACAACTACACACATCCAGGCGTCTACATGCTAGTACAAGTAAAACGATTTCAAACACGTCGGGTCTATCTTGTTGGGCAGAAGAGTTCCTATGACGAAACGTGAGCGTTTATCGCAAACTTGTCCCGTCACCTCGCCCAATCTCGTGCCGGGTTCTGTCCTCGGCCGGGGTTCGGACGCTGAACGTTAGCGGCAGAAGGGTTTGGTGCGGTTCACCTCCCACGTACCCCACTCGCGAGGCGGGTGGAAATCCGGCGATTTTCTCCTGTCCCAAAAATAGACCACTTTCCAAATCCATCAGATCAGCGCCATTTTGTCGTATTATTGGAACTTATTAATTAAAAATAAATTGCGGATTCAAACTATCAAGATTGATATTTATTTAAACTCGGATTGCGACTAATATTATGGGAACGAAGTTCCTTATCACGCGTTATCAAAAGGGGGCTAGACGGAAATTCTTATGAAAAAGTTGTCATGACACTTTGTTTTAGATGATTATCGCTAGATGGCGCTGTGATCAAAATATTTTATTTAAGTTATAATAATGAAAGAGAGAGAGACAGACGTTTTAAACTAACTAATTATTATGACTTAAAAAATAAAATTTTATTACAATTCCCTCACTAATTGATCGAAAGGAACTTCGTTCCATCCGGGTGTCCCTTGACACCTCTCAAGTTTTTTTTGTATTGTCACGCATACAATATAAAATATGTGCTATATAGTTACATCCAGTCCAAGTTTTATTTTCAGAAAGGCTTCACAAATATCGTTATTGAAATTTAACAAACAAAGGCTTAAAGAAAATAGATCGGAATCTAAAATCGATACAAGTCGTTCTGTCACTCGCTACGGTTAATAATTCACAGTGACACAGATTAATGTGGAGTCAGAGGGAACGAATTAAAACGAGTTAAATCTAAGATAATTAGGTTTGGGAGTTTTGGGAGACAGATTTGAAGAGAGACAGTAGTATAATAGCTTAAAAAATTCTTTAAACAAATAAAATTATCTACTTCACCTACACAATTACCAAACGGGTTTGCTGGAGCATGTTTATTTCATATACAGCCTATTTAATATTGTTAGGCATAATTGGTTTGTAGCCGTTGCCAAGAAAAGAAGAACGTAAATTGCCGCCAGAAGTGAAAATGTGAAAAATGTAAAAATTATAAAATCAAATAATATTAATCACAATCCGAGTTTAAATAAATATCAATCTTGATAGTTTGAATCCGCAACCGATGGCGCTGTGATCAAAATCTTTTAAAACACGTTCCTTATCGCGCGTTGTGAAGGGGGGCTAGACGGAAGAAAATCTTACGAAAAGTTGTCACGACACTTTTTTTGTTTTAGATGATTATCGCTAGATGGAGCTGTGATCAAAATCTTTTAAAACACGTTCCTTATCGCGTGTTACGAAAGGAAATATTTTTTATAAGATATCTTTTAATCGAAAAGAACTTCGTTCTATTCGGGTGTCCCTTGACACCTCTCAAGTTTTTTTTTATTACTTTAGCTGAGTAGTGTTTCAAGTATACCTAGTTTACAAGAAGAACTGTAAGACTACGGAAACTTAAAACGATAATACTTTCATCCATTTTGAACGGGTTCTTACCACGATATTTAACTAATTGAGTTGTCTCGATATTTCAACGTTGTTGCAAACGTCATGATCACGAGAAGACTTGATACTGCGGGTCGATTTAAGAGCAAACAAATCTGTCTACCCTCTTTCTCGTTCGGTTTTGGGTCGTACCACTGAAAATGCATGAAAGTATTATAGAAAACCGCGAGTGTCTGAATAAGCTTAAAACGATAACCTCAAAATCGATTTTATCAAAAAAAAACCTTTAAAAGAATTCGTGCCGTAACTAATCTATGCAATCGACTAATGAGTACAATAATGAACAACAGAGGCCAAGTACAAACAGACTTGTTAATGTTTCTGATACTAGACTAGGTATTTCATAACTTCTGGCATTTTGCCTTATATTTCAGGGATTTAAATCATTATTTAGAGCTTATATACTCTACTACTTCTACTCGGAAGTCGTGGTGGCTGGTCGAAGCGCTTCCTTCCAAACGGGAGGTCGCGGGTTCAAATCCGGCCGGCTTGTACCTCGAAATCTAAATGTGAAAAAAGATTTATGTGCAATTTTTCACAACACCACTGGCTAAAAACGGTGAAGGAAAACATCGTGAGGAAACCTGCATGTCGGAGAAGGGTTCTAAAAATCCTTTGAAGATTTGTGACCCAATCCGCACTAGGCAAGCATGGTGGACAATGCCTAATCCCTCTTCTGAGGAGACCTGAGCGCAGCAGTGGGCAGTAATGGGTTGGTACAGGAAGCTAACACTGAACATTATGTCATTAAAAATGTGAATTATTAACGGACAAAGTTTCACGGTTTGCTGCGCGTTTTGGCGTGTATTTATTTTCTATATGAACCGATTTTGATGACTCTTTTTTGTTAGGAAGCAGACCTTTTGGACATTATCTCATATAAATTTGATAAAGATCTGACTGGTAGTTTTTGTGCTATGCTTGAGAAATGAAAGACGATCGTTTTCTTTTTATTCTTACAGGCTTTATCTTAACTTGCACTGAATGTAACTATGTAAGTTCGGGTGGAATCTTTCAAGGGAAATTTGAAAAATTTCCCGGTTTCCGATTGAGCTGATATTTTGCATGCAGACCTACATCGCGTGACAATGCAATAATATGACAAAATAGCGTTGATCTGATTATGGATTCGGAAGGTGGTCATACGAACTCTTGTACTAAACAAGCTAGACCCGTCGTGTTTTGACTTGTTTTTCTTGTATTAGCTAGCGCTCTACTGATACATGATATCCATGATCTTAGAAGCTTGTAATTAAAGTTTTCGTGAAAATATTTTTGGAACGAAGTTCCTTATCGCGCGCTGTGAAAGGGGACTAGACGGAAAAAAATCTTACGAAAATTGTCACGACACTTTTTTTGTTTTAGATAATTATCGCTAGATGGCGCTGTAATCAAATCTTTTAAAACAATTCCTTATTTTGTTTTATATGATTAATGCTAGATGGCGATGTGATCAAAATATTTTAAAACACGTTCCTTATCGCGCGTTACGAAAAGAAATATTTTTTATGAGATACGTTTTAATCGAGAGGACCTTCCCTGGACTTCTACGAATATTTCAAGATTAAAATAAGCCAAATCGGTTCAGTCGTTTTCGAGTTTTAGCGAGACTAACGAACAGCAATTCATTTTTATATATAAGAAGATTCGACTCGATTTCTTAATACTACATCAAATGTGAACACATTAGATGTAGTACCTCTTCTAAGATGTGCATCGCAACATGATCTAATTTCCCTGGAGATACCTTTGGAACGAAGAAAGATAAATGTTAAACATTGAATATAAAAACCGTATAATTTTATATTAAATAGAGAATTTTCTTTGTAACGTTTTGTGTAAAACTAAAGCTGTTGCTTCTCTTTTCGATATATAAGTTATTGTAAAATAAAAAAATTGGTTGCCTGTAAAGTCGGTATACGGGCGAAAGTTTTACGTGACAACGACTTTACAGGCAACCACTCGGGCATGGTTAGCCCACCTAAGAGTGAGAGAGACAGACATAAAAAGTGGAAGGGAGGCGTGCCTCTCACTCGCTCTCATTGTGAGCGCATAACGTGAGTGGAGCGTAACGCAGTTTCTTGAAGTGTCACCCGGCAAACCAATTTATAAGACGTTGTCACGTCAAAAAACTTGAGAGGCGTCAAGGGACACCCGGATGGAACGAAGTTCCCTTCGATTAAAAGATATCTTATTTTGTTTTTTTAATTTTTTTTTTACGCGCGATAAGGAACGTTTTTTAAAAGATTTTGATCACAGCGCCATCTAGCGATAATCATCTAAAACAAAAAAAGTGTCGTGACAACTTTTCGTAAGAATTTTTTCCGTCTAGTCCCCTTTCACAACGCGCGATAAGGAACTTCGTTCCAATAATAGCAAGATTTTTCAAACATCGAGGTAATAATCGATAACATAAACGAGGTTTAAGTAAAGTCCTGTATGGGTAGGTGACAGATAACGGCATCATTGCCCTGGCATTGCAGAGGTTCATGAGCGACGGTGACTTACAATCAGGTGCGCCGTAAGCTCGTTTATCTATCTTGCAATAAATAAAACTGAAAGTGGCTTATCACATCTTTTCAAATGTTATCAATTTCAGAACTACCTTCTTTGTAAGAAAAAAGAAACAGCAAAATCGGTTCATCTAGAAAACAAATTTGGAAAATCTTGTCCACAAAAATCTACATTTTCAAGTAAACTTCAAAAAGTACTTGTTTTATCTTGATAAATTAACCCCCACGACGAGTATTACAATATTATGAAAAAAATAGCATCCAAATCGGTTCATATAAACTAAACTTGGAGTCAAAAAGCACTCTAAGTTGGAATTAAGCAATCAAAAGCGATGCTTAACTGTTTTATGAGGGTCTACGGGTGACCTACAGCTATCTCGTGCCCTTATGACTATCTACTTGCCCCTATATAAAGGGCATAGAAAATTAAATAAACAGAACTAGGGTGGGTAACCGAACGTTTGCATTTTGAACTACTGTTTATTTAGAGAATGACAGCTCAAATGTCATTCAATTTGTGTTCATAATTTAGTTGAAGGTTTGACATTAACGAAATGGGACGTTTTCAGTTCGCCCAATGAGCAGAAGATCGTTTGGCCGAAGATGAGCATTTTTACCGAAAAATCGTCTTTTCAGATGAAGCCCATTTTCATCTCGGAGGCTATGTCAATAAGCAAAATTGTCGCATCTGGGGATCGGAAAATCCACACGTCACCATTGAGAAGCCAATGCACCCACAAAGAGTTACGGTTTGGTGTGGGTTTTGGTCCGGCGGCATCATTCGAAAATGAGCAAGGAGCCGTCGTTACGGTCAATGGCGAGCGTTGCCGTGCCATGTTCAACGAATTTTTGTTTCCAAAATTTGAAGAGTATGACATGGACGACATGCCACACAGCCAACATGACAGTCGAACTTTTGGAAAATGCAAATATGCATGCATGCTTTATATGGCCCACCCCTTAGATGCTCGTCCTATAGTGCGATTTCCATTTTCAGCTTAGTTTTTCTTTATTAATTACGAGCATTTTGTTTATATCGATTACATTAGTAGGCCCAGTGTTTAATGAAGTATCTGATTCCATAAATATTTTGTAAAGAAATATCACTGTTTAAGAGAAATTCATGTTTCTTTGAAAAATGACCCCGGACCCAGTTATTAGCAACTTTCACACATTTTGTATGTAGAAATACAAATTTCGAACAGTTTTAGGTAAATGTTTTTTAATCAATTTTTCATCATTATAACGAATGCAATAACAATCGAAAATGATATTATTGTAAAGCTGAAGATATAATATGTTCTATTTATTTATTAACACGGGAAATAAAAAAATAGTCGCGTTTGACCACAATTTAGAAGTTGTCATTATGTGGACCTTTTTTTTTTGTTTTGATTTTGGCAATCCGCTGTTATGTTACAGCGATTACTGCCAGTATCGTGTAATAGCTACACATGCGAAAGTGATAAATTTATCTTTTAAAGTGGATATATTAGAATAGTAGATTCTCTAATTGTGGTAGTAAAATGGTATCTGTAACAACACAAACATACAACAGGTGTTAAGGAATATACTACATACTATGCTACACAAAGTTTATAGACTACTTATAATTTAACTACCTGACCCGCGCAACTTCGTCTGCGTTACAAAGGGGTTTAAACAGTACTCGCAATGCCGTCGCGTTATTATGTGCCCGAAGTGCACCCACATGCGTTTTCATTGCGTTTTATACTCGAGATAACTTCTAAACGAAAAGTCCGATTGGAATAAAACAAAAAGTAATTTACTTCTACATTAATACTCTTCATAATATAATACTTAATTTAGATAAGGGTTAATATAACGATACTCATTTAACGTTAAATTCAATTTCGGGACGAAATATTTTTTTTTTAAACATAAAAGCGCTTATTGTGTCTAAACTATGACAGTTAGATATATGCTGTCGCGGACTTTTTTGATTGTCTTTCAAATACCTAAAAACCCGTAGTACGTCATTTTGTTCTAATGTCAATAGTTTTTGCAGCGTACGCATGAATAAGTTTTCGATTATTCACCTTGTGTTACATATTCGATATTTTCATACGGATCCCTAATTTTTTTGAAAATAAAATATGGCCTATAACCTTCCTCGATAAATGGATATTCCAACAGTGAAAGAATCTTTGAAATCGGACCGGTAGTTTCTGAGATTAGCGCGTTCAAACAAACAAACAAACTCTGCAGCTTTATAATATTAGTATAGATATTGTTAGTTATGATACACTTAATAAATGCGCTCACAATCGTAGGGTCCGGGAAGAATGACAGTAGATGTCGGATATTAACTGGACGTTGGATTTTTAATTCACTGATAGCGTAATTGGACCTTGCTCTTGCTGAAAATTTGCGGCGTGACACTCCTAATTTGACATATGTCCTATATGTCAAATTAGGAATGAATGGAGAGATAAAACATATTGCGATCCCATTTGAATGGGATAAGATTATAAAGAAGAGGTTTCAAGAATACTTTTTTGCCACGCACCATCCGGCTATTTAATGAGCTCCCCTCTACGTCGTTTTCCGAGCGCTATGACTTGTCCTTCTTCAAACGAGGCTTGAAGAGAGTCCTTAAGGGTAGGCCGGAGGTAGCGGCCCCGCAATGTCTTCTGGCAACGCAGAGGTCCATGAGCGACGGTAACCGCTTACGATCAGGTGGGCCGTTAGCTCGTCAGCCAGCGTGGCAATAAAAAAAAATTGGTTGCCTGTAAAGTCGGTATACGGGCGAAAGTTTTACGTGACAACGACTCGGGCATGGTTAGCCAGCCTAAGAGCGAGAGAGACAGACATAAAAAGTGAAAGGCACGCGTGCCTCTCACTCGCTCTCATCGTGAGCGCATAACGTGAGCGGAGCGTAACGCAGTTTCTTGAAGTGTCACCCGGGAAACCAATTTATAAGACGTTGTCACGTCAAAAAAAGAGGGTTTTATAACGAAGCTGTTTTCCATAACGCTTTCAAAAACAAATTTCCTCGCAATAATGCACATAAATAAAATCTTATTAGGTACAGAGTAAATTCATTATGAGCAGAAGGCGGTACCGGATGCAATTTTTCAACGGTAGGCTGTCTTGTCTGTTTGTTAGTATTCGGGATTATTATACACCGTAGTGTAATCTTAGGATAAACTTATTCAGACATCAGTGGTTTTCTATTAAGAAGCTATCGAGATTTCAAGACATAGCACCTTTAACATGGGTGACGGCTTCAGATTATCGAGTATGTGGAATCCAGTGCTAAACACAACAGTCACTAAGGGTTCATGCTCAGAGAGTCTTGTAGATACAGTGAGTATGGTGTATCGTGATGTGAGTTCGAGTTCCAGTGGTACCACCCAAAAGCGAACGAGAAAGAGGGTAGACAGTTTTGTTTGCTCTTAAATCGACCCGTAGTTAAATGATATTGTTTATTTGCCTAAAATTTAATGCAAATATATTTAAAAGCGCACTAGCGTTTTATCTAAATCCATGCTTATAGCGTGGGTAGTCCAATATAGATGATTTGAATGAAACGCATTGTCTTCAAAACTTAAACCGTTTACTTCTCCTTAATAACTTTACAGTTTAATAATCTTTTACAAACAATATTCTGATTAACGTTAATCGGTTTAAAATAATCAAAGATTGAGGCGACAGATAGCGATTCGTCGACAGAGTGGTGCGCCGGCGACCGCTCTCCAATAAGTGAGTTTTAAGATGGCCGCCCCGCTACCACAGACTCGACGCTCCGCTAGAGTGACCATAACAACTGTCACTCTTGTCAATGTCATTTTTCATACGCGCCTACATATTTAAAAACCCTACGGTTACGTAACGGTGTAAATAAAGCCATCTTATAGAATATTCGAGTTTCTCGGAGCACTCTTTCACGTTTACTTCGTTTTTTTCTTTAATAAAATGTTACACGCCTACGTTACTAAAGAAAACATTTGAAATTATACTTAGATTGAATGCTGTAGTGCGCAATGCGTCGTGCCGTTCCGCATAACGTCAAACGTTATTCTGGCTCAGCGTTCGGATGCTGTGTGTGAGTTGGAGGTTTTAGTGCGGTTCAACTCCCATATATCTCAAACCCCACGTGGTCGTCCGGCCATTTTCTTCAGCTCAAAAAAAGTTTACTTTGTTTTAAGCTTGCAATTTTTCGTACTACCCAGCGTCTTGGTGGAGTTCATCCCTACTATATGGAACCACCACGGTCATCCACGGTTCGTTTCAGGAACTCTTTTTTGCCACGCACCATCCGGCTATGGAATGAGCTCCCCTCTTCGGTATTCCCAGAGCGCTATGACTAGACCTTCTTCAGACGAGGCTTGAG
Organism: Trilocha varians; assembly: GCA_030269945.2. NCBI lineage: Eukaryota > Metazoa > Arthropoda > Insecta > Lepidoptera > Bombycidae > Trilocha > Trilocha varians. Next base: position 1,229,925 of record AP028271.1, read on the forward strand.
GAGGGTCCTTACAGTTAGGTCGTAAGTCGACCGCCCAGTGTCCCTTGACATTGCGGAGGTCCATGAGCGATGTTTGAAATTCTTTTTCTTGAACTTAATATTCGTCCAATTTTATAAGATTCTGCATTTTTTAAATAACCTCATTATGCAGACAAACCTTCAACCCGTCTGATGGTAAGTCTACATAAACCCCATTACTCAAGCTTAAATTCTAATTAAATTTTAAAATATGCTCAAACCGAAGCTTATGTTTTAGACAAACTTAACATAACCATTTTAAGTTTACAACTGAATTAATTTGAATAATTTTAGTTTATAGCGAAACCTGTATTTTTAGAGGTCGTCTAATACAAGCTTTATATTGCACTGGATGTAACTATGTAAGTTCGTGTGGAATCTTGCGAGTTGAATTTGACAAACCCGGTTTCCGATTGAGTTGAAATTTTGCTCGCAGATGTATCATCAGCCCACACTCGTCCACTGCTGGACATAGGCCTCTCCCAAAATACGCCACTGAGCTCGATCTTCTGTTCGTCTCATCCAGTTGTTACCTTTCTTAGGTCATCGTTCCATCTAGCAGGGGGGCGCCCAACACTACGTTTACCACATCGCGGTCTCCACTCTAGAACCCGTCCACTCCATCGGGCATCAGTTCTTCGACATATGTGCCTTGCGTAGATGTATATCGCGTGACAATGCAATAACATGACAAAATGGCGCTGATCCGATGATGAATTTGGAAGATCGTCAAAGTAACTCTATAACTAAACAAAGAAGTACAATTCCAGTCTTCCAATTTTCTTCAGGGTGTAGCTCGTATTTATTTCACACAAACAGCAAAAACACAATAAAATACTAAAATTTTATAATTAAACAAATTTAGATATAAACTACAGCTGTGTACTGTAAAACAACGTCGTTAAACACTGACTGTCCTTATGTATTATTAAATCTCTAAAACTACGCAAGATTTCAATGCATGTTTTTAGTAGATAGAGTGATTCAAGAGGAAGGTTTATGTGTATAATACATGCATAATATAGTAGAGAAACACTGATAATTATAGAGTTAGTAAATATAAAATAAGCCCTAAGAGCACCTACGTCCAATACATGTTAAAAAAAACTTGAGAGGTGCCAAGGGACACCCGGATGGAACGAAGTTCCTTTCGATTAAAAGATATCTTATAAAAAATATTTCCTTTCGTAACGCGCGATAAGGATCGTGTTTTAAAAGATTTTGAACACAGCGCCATCTAGCGATAATCATCTAAAACAAAAAAAGTGTCGTGACAACTTTTCGTAAGAATTTTTTCCGTCTAGCCCCCTTTCACAACGCGCGATAAGGAACTTCGTTCCAACAAATGACGGTGACGGCCGACCAACATGTAAACGAGGGTTTTGTATGCATTGACCGAAATTGAAACTATGTGACACACAGTTTGACAGTTGACCTACCAGTTATCATTTGCGCGCATTAAAATTGGCGGTATAACCTTGCGAGTCTTGAAACGCAGACGAAGTTGCACTAGTCAGTTAGTTTTATAATTAAATTTACTACAGCTGTGGTTTAAGGTTGAATATAAAATATAATTTATGAACGAAACGTCTCAAAGAAAAGTAAAATGTATTAAATTTTATAACAACTTGCTGTTGTTTCATTTTGTACTGAAGTGTTGGTGTTTGGTGCATGTGATAAGCTACTGTCGTTGTAGGCGACAGAATCAATAATTCATCTTAATATATATAAATCTCGTGTCACAATGTTTGTCCTCAATGGACTCCTAAACCACTTAACCGATTATAATAAAATTTGCACACCATGTGCAGTCTGGTCCAACTTGAGAGATAGGATAGTTTAGATCAAGGTCTGATGATGGAGCTGGAAGGTGGCCACAGGAACTCCGTCAATAAACATGATAAACCCATCGTGTTTAGGCTCCAATGAAGCGTCCTGATGAGTACTTTGCGTAGAGGATACATTTCAAGGTCTGATGATGGAGCTGGAAGATGGCCACAGGAACTCCGGTGTTTAGGCTCTATTGAAGCGTTCTGATGAGTACTTTTAGAACTACCGGGAACAATTCCTATGCGACGCAGACGAAGTTGCGCGGGGCAGCTAGTATTTTATTATATTCTAGTAAAGAACGAACTTGTGTCGACGATAGCGTCATCTATAAATAGTTTAAATATTTGTTATTTAAACCTCTTTTGTGTAAATACTTTTTGAATTGTAATAGAGAATAGATGTTCGCGCGCTTATTTGAATTTAGAACATTCCATTGCCGAATACAGACATTTTGTACATTTTTTCACAACTTTTATTTTCTTAGTTTTATTTTATGATTCCTTCTTAACTTCTCTCTCACTGGCAGCATTAGGTTTTTTACAGTCGTGCTGGATAAGTAGTTAAAATAGTAAAGTTGTCTTCCGTACGGGAGGTAGCGAGTTAATAATATGTTTATTACAAAAATGAAAACGACCGACTTCCATTCCTCAAGCATAGCACAAAAACTACCACTCAGATATATATCAAATAATGCTCAAAATGCCTGCTTTCAAACAAAAAAAAGAATCATCGAAATCGGTTCATATAAAAAATAAATACACGCAAAAACGCACAGAAAACTGTGAAATTTTGTCCGTTAAAAATTCACATTTTTAAACACAGATCCAAAAGTATGAGACCTAAGTTCAACCATCACCTTTTCACAACACCACTGGCTAAAAACAGGGAAGAAAAACAACGTGAGGAAACCTGCAAACTAGAAAAGGGTTCTAAAAATCTTTCAAAGATATGTGCAGTCCCCATTTGGATCGCGTGGTGGATTATTATTAATCTACCTATTTATCCAGGACTGTTCTTAAACCTTTTTTTGGTATTTAAGACGAGCCTAAAATTAGTTAAATGTTGTCTAAAAACAAACTAGTCTAAAACGCTATCTCTTTTATCTAAGTTCACAAATGATTAATTCAAGTTACCGTAAAGCAAATCGCAGTTAGCATACGGGTCATTCCATGTAAAATCGTCTAATCAGCAAAGCTGCACCGTTTTAGATTTGGGTGAAAATTTGAGGGATTCATCTCTAGGGTCCCTAAGAATGAAATTTACACATATTTGATTTCTATGAGCACCCGTTTCCGAGCATTTAAATAAAAACTTTCAAAAATCTCCTTTTTTTAGGTTATTTAAAATTTCCTCAAAGTTTTGTCTGTTTAAAGTTTTTTTCATTATTAAAGCGGAATCCTTAGGGGGACAGACTATAGTTTGATAAAACTCAACGATAATTTTGTTTATAGCGACCTACCATTAGCGAGAGCAAACCAAAAATGAGTGTTTTTTACTCATTTTTCGTTAATTTCAAGCGACTCTAGCGACTAATCGGTTATGAGTTAAGAACTTCTGGTTGACAGGAATTAAGTACACATATCAGAGACAAAATTTAGCTATTCATCAACCTGAGCAGTCCACTCTTTCTGGAAGAAAACTTTGCTTGAAGTTTTGAATTTTTGAAAAATCCCATTTTTCAGCCCACAAAACGAAGGTGTCTACTGCGAGATAAAATTCTAAAATTTTCAGAATCTTTTGTTCTTAGCTTTAACTTTCAAGGACTGCATCGCTTGTTTTGTTATTTTAATGTGTAGTGCACTTACCGGTCGTTTATTGGCAGCAAAAATTATGTCGATATTTTTTATTTTTTCCTAAATTATATATAAGGGTACGAGCCTAAACACGATGAGGTTATCTTGTTTAATGACGGAGTTCCCATAGCCACCTTCCAGCTCCATCATCAGACCTTGACATTCAGTCTCTACGTAAAGATCTCACCAGGACGCTTCATTAGAACCTGAACACGATGAGGTTATCTTGCTTAATGACGGAGTTCCCATAGCCACCTTCCAACTCCATCATCAGACCTTGACATTCATCCTCTACACAAAGATCTCATCAGGACGCTTCATTAGAACCTGAACACGATGAAGTTATCTTGCTTAATGACGGAGTTCCCATAGCCACCTTCCAAGTCCATCATCAGACCTTGACATTCATCCTCTACACAAAGATCTCATCAGGACGCTTGATTAGAGCCTAGACACGATGAGATTATCTTGCTTATTGACGGAGTTCCTATAGCCACCTTTCAGCTCCATCATCAGACCTTCACATTCATCCTCTACGCAAAGAACTCATCAAGACGCTTCATTAGAGCCTAAACACGATGAGGTTATCTTGCTTATTGACGGAGTTCCTATGAATGTCAAGGTCTGATTATGGAGCTGGAAGGTGGCTATGGGAACTCCGTCATTAAACAAGATAACCTCATCGTGTTTAGGCTCGTACCCTTATATATAATTTAGGAAAAAATAAAAAATATCGACATAATTTTTGCTGCCAATAAACGACCGGTAAGTGCACTACACATTAAAATAACAAAACAAGCGATGCAGTCCTTCAAAGTTAAAGCTAAGAACAAAAGATTCTGAAAATTTTAGAATTTTATCTCGCAGTAGACACCTTCGTTTTGTGGGCTGAAAAATGGGATTTTTCAGAAATTCAAAACTTCAAGCAAAGTTTTCTTCCAGAAAGAGTGGACTGCTCAGGTTGATCAATAGCTAAATTTTGTCTCTGATATGTGTACTTAATTCCTGTCAACCAGAAGTTCTTAACTCATAACCGATTAGTCGCTAGAGTCGCTTGAAATTAACGAAAAATGAGTAAAAAACACTCATTTTTGGTTTGCTCTCGCTAATGGTAGGTCGCTATAAACAAAATTATCGTTGAGTTTTATCAAACTATAGTCTGTCCCCCTAAGGATTCCGCTTTAATAATGAAAAAAACTTTAAACAGACAAAACTTTGAGGAAATTTTAAATAACCTAAAAAAAGGAGATTTTTGAAAGTTTTTATTTAAATGCTCGGAAACGGGTGCTCATAGAAATCAAATATGTGTAAATTTCATTCTTAGGGACCCTAGAGATGAATCCCTAAAATTTTCACCCAAATCTAAAATCATGCAGCAACCATTTTTTTCATTTTTAGACGATTTTAAATGGAATGACTCATACGGAAAGATGGCGTCTCTTCTTAATCATTTCACTAAATAAATGCAAAAACATTGTAAAAAAAACTTGAGAGGTGTCAAGGGACACCTGGATGGAACGAAGTTCCTTTCGATTAAAACGTATCTCATAAAAAATATTTCCTTTTGTAACGCGATAAGGAACGTGTTTTAAAAGATTTTGATTACAGCGCTATCTAGCGATAATCATGTAAAACAAAAAAGTGTCGTGACAACTTTTTCGTAAGAATTTCCGTCTAGCCCCCGTTCACAACGCGCGATAAGGAACTTCGTTCCAATTGTTCTACAGTGTTTAATACTTTGTTGTTTTAGGATTTTTTGGACTAAATTAAAAATTAGAACTTTGTACAGATTTTTAGTGTGAGAATCATTGGTAACTTGCTCAGGCACATCTGTAAGTTGAATCAAATGTGTAATGGATTTAACTCACAATAAACATCTTTATTCTTTTATAGTTTTGGAACTTCCCAGAACGAGATTGTGTGTATTTTTATATTTGTCTCCACGTAACTTTAGTGTGGATGAATCGAATTTGATGACTCTTTTGTTAAAAACTAGATAATAGAAGGACACAACCTCATATGAAATTTCATTATTATTTGAAAAGTAATTGTTGTCCTATTTTGGAAAAATTGAAATCGGCGTTTTCTTTTATATAGTAAAGTGTGTCTGAAGTCGTTAAGGCAGTAATTGTGAGCAACTTGAACTTTAGAAAAAATAGTAAAATAAGGTCGGTATCGGTTTCGCTGTCGCATCTGTACTATACTTTCTGATCTGTGCAGTAAACTCGGGTAACCTAGTAGCTCGGCGACTGACACGACGCGTCGCGCGTGATCAGTTACCAATGCGTTAGTAACTGGTTAGTGACTAGTCGCGTCGTGTGCGAACTTGTATGACAATGTATGGGCGGTGACGCTAAAAAAGCTCGTTAGTAATTTGAGTTTGTGTTTAGTTACTTTTGAGTAGTTCCATGTGCGGAGGGCCTAAGTGAGTCATGCTGTTTTTTATCACTTTGTAGCTGTAAGTTAACCGACCATTTGTAACGTCACTGTCAGCTGAGACTGAAAACCAGCGCTGGATGTTGGCATTGATTTTATTATCTATGTCAATATTCAGCAATACGCTGAGTCTCGGCTGGTTTGTGGTGAAAATGTAATAATATGTTATTGTTTGATGTTTTATTTCTTTTATTGTTTTGTACCATTTTTTCCACAAATAAAGGATGTCTATGTCAATTTAGCAAAAACGCGAATCCTTTTAAAGTCTGTCAAAAAACTCATATAAACCATTTCAACAAGTTACAATAACTTTCATAAAATGAAAACTACTTTCCTTTCCTCTTGGGTAAAATAAACTGAATGTCCTTATCGAAAAACTTTTACATTTTGATTCATAGAACCATCCAATTTTTCCGGAACTTATGGTGTAAAGGTGAGATGATTCATTTTTGACCCAATTCCGAAAAGGAGGAGGTAACAAGACAAATAAATATTCTTATTACTAAAATGAAAACAACAGACTTCCGACAGTTTTCAAGCATAGCTCTTTTTTTTTGGACAAAACGAATTTAAACGAAATCGAAATCGGTTCATTCTTTCACGTCAAATACAAAACAACCGAGGAATAAAAGAAACAATAAAATGAGTTTCAATTGTTTATGTATTCAAATTGACGGATAACAAACGTACGGAAATATCTTCGATGTCAAAAGAAAAATGTAATATGGTTGCTTCTTTTGAACTCCAATCAAAGACCAGTAGAAAAAGCTGGGACAAATAAATATTTTATTATGAAACAGTATGAGTGCTAGCGCCAATTTTTGGGTATTTGAGGCTCTGAGGAATTATCTGAGATGATTCCAACATCTCCCTTCTATTACCGTACCACGGGGCGTCGAGGTGGAGTTCATCCTTACTATATGTAACCACCGCGGTCATCCACGGTTCGTTTCAGGAACACGTTTTTGCCACGCACCATCCGGCTATGGAATGAGCTCCCCTCTTCGGTATTCCCAGAGCGCTATGACTTGTCCTTCTTCAAACGAGGCTTGTGGAGGGTCCTTAAAGTTAGGTTGTAGGTAGTGACCCCTCAATGTCCCCTGACATTGCAGAGGTTCATGAGCGACGGTAACCATTTACGATCAGGTGGCTCGTTGGCAAAAAGCTGAAAACTTGGTCCATTGTTCTCCTGATATACCCCAACTCAGAACTGCAGACCTGGCTGCTGAGTAGCGAGGCTCAACGGACCCCAATAAGTTAAGTATCGTGGTGATAGAATCGCTTTTGGTACGGAAAATCACAGGCTCTAATCGACTTGCAACTCTAAATTTTATAAATTTCTTTAAACACTCGCGGTTATCTACATCAGTTACACTATTACTAAACGGGTTCTTACCACGATTATTTTTAATTGAGCGATCCCGATATTTCAGCATTGTTTCAAGCGCCATGATCACGGGAAGACTGAGGAACTGCAGGTAGGTCATTTAAGAGCAGACAAATCTGTCTACCCTCTTTTTCGTTCGTTTGCCGGTACCACTGGAACTCGAACTCATATTTCGACATACCACACTGACAATATCGGGAAAATGGGGATCGCTCAATTAAAAATAATCGTGGTAAGAACCCGCTTAGTAATAGATTTTTTTACAACAACACTGGCCAAAATACGGTAAGGGGAACATCGTAACGAAACCTGCATTGGAAAATGATTTTAACCAGGCGACTTTTACTTTCTTTTTTTTTTGACCGACCTCCCAAAAAGAAGAGATCAAGTTAACTTTTGTGGTAAAACAATAATGTTTGTCGTCGCATTACTTTAGATTTTTACAAGCTTTATGTTAACTTGCACAACGAGCTAAATTTGACAAACTTTTTTCGATTGCGCTAACATTTTGCACGCAGATGTATATCGCGTGACAATGCAATAATATGACAAAATGGCGCTGATCTGATGATGGATTCGGAAGGTGGCCATAGGAACTCTAATATCCGGGATCTTAAAAGCTTGTATTTAAAAGTTTTCTTTCAAATATATATTTTTTCCAAATGATGGCTTCATGCTGCCTCATCATGGCAGGCTTCTGATAGCCCACCGATAAAGAGAACCGATGAAAACTTCTATTTAGATCTTTACCATGTCATTTATGAGGACGTTCATCTAATAAGAGCGCTTCTTTGATAGACGTCGCGTTTTCTTTCCCTTTGTGATACTGGTGGAAGCTTGTGGTTCGAGATTTGGTATCTTGTTCTGAAACAAAAGACAAGTAGAGTGTTAGAAGACAAGTAAATTTAGCTCAAACACGACGGGTCTATCTTGTTTAGTACAGGTTTTGACTATGGCTATCTTTCGACTCCATTATTAGATCAGCGCCATTTTGTCATATTATTGCATTGTCACGCGAGCTCAAACACGACAGGTCTATCTTGTTTAGTACAGGAGGTCCTATGGCTTTCGACTCCATCATTAGAGCAGCGCCATTTTGTCATATTATTGCATGGAATTGAATATTTAAAAAAAATATTTTACCAGTCGGTTGGAAATTTTATTCTTTATAATACTGCATTAAAAAGTAATTTTTCGTAAAAAATGTCAGATTGCCCAAACAAGCACTGAGGCGACGAATTACATATTATGTTTTTGTGGAATAACCGATTTGCATGACTCTTCATTTGTTACAAAGACAATACTTTGAACATAATACATTCTGCTATCCTTAAAAAACAGTCGATTTCACTAAAAAAAATCTTCTTAATATGAAACTATAGGTACATTATTTTCACTCCCCTAGTCTCGTGGCACGTTAGCTCAGTAGTTTAGAGCGCTGGATGTACAGACAACGAATCTCCGCTTTATATAATATTATATATCGTGATAATTTATATATTATTATATATGATGAGAGAGAAACTTGTACATCAGAGGACGGGGGTGCAAATCCCTCACGAGCCAATATACATTTTTGTGTGAACCGATTTGGATGTCTCTTTAAAGTAAACTTTTCAGTTTGATCAAGATTTAACTAGCATTTTAAAGTTGATCCGTAAAAAGTCATTTTTTTTCAATACATAATATAGACAATCACTATGATCAAGGTGAACCGATTTTGATGTCTCTTGTATTTTCACTCTAACCAGATTCAATTTTCTTGTTTGTATTATGCACTTGTTTAAACGAATTGACCGCCTTCCAAAAAGGAATATTAAATTGGTTTTTTTTTGTTTCTTGCATAACTTTATTTTGGGTGGACCGATTTGGGTGTTTATGTCATATGGAAGGTAAAGTCCCATTTATTTGTCTAAGATCGCAAAGTACTTTTGGATCTGTGTTTAAAAATATTAATTTTTCATTGGACGAGATTTCGCAATCTGCTGTACGTGTTTGAGTATTTATTTTCTTGAGTAGTTGAACCGATTTCGGTGATTTTTTACTAGAAAGCTGACACTTTACACAATCTTATATCAATTTCGTAAAGATCCGGCCTGGTGGGTTTTGAGCTATTCTTAAAAAATGTAAGTCGACTGTTTTCATTTTAGTAAAAAAAAATGTATTATTATTATTGGAAAAAAGAAAATCCTGACTCGTGAAGGATTTGAACCTCCGCCCTCCGATGGTCAAGCAAATTTGTATATCGGCGCTCTAACCTACTGAGCTAACGAGTCTCACAACACGCGACGCGAAAACAGTCATCATATAGCACTCTATGACGTCACGATGACATCATTGCATTGCACGAAACAATCTTCGCCCACTAAATTGATACAATCAACCTCATCAATATCTTTACAAACTAGCTGACCCGCGCAACTTCGTCTGCGTCACAAAGGGGTTCAAACAGTACTCGCAATGCCGTCGCGTTATTATTTGTAAAAAGTAATTTACTTCTACATTAATACTCTTGATAATATAATACTTATTTTGGATAAGGGTTAATATAACGATACTCATGTAACGTTAAATTAATTTTTCGGACATTTTTTTTATTTTTATAAACATAAAAGCGGTTATTGTGACTAAACTATGATAGTTAGGTATATGCTCTCTTTTTCTCGGACTTTTTTGTTTGTCTTCAAAAGACCTAAAAACCCGTAGTAGGTACATCATTTTGTTCTATTGTCAATAGTTTTTGCAGCGTACCTACGCATAAATAGGTTTTCGATATTTCACCTCGTCTTACAAATTCGATATTTTCATACGGATCCCTAATTTTTTTCAAAATAAAATATAGCCTATAACCTTCCTCGATAAATGGACATTCCAACAGTGAAAGAATTATTTAAATCGGACTGGTAGTTTCTGAGATTAGCGCGTTCAAACAAACAAACAAACAAACTCTGCAGCTTTATAATATTAGTATCTAATAGATGATGGTTTCACTTGTTTTAGATAGACAGACAAAGTAAATGGTGGGAAAAAAGGTACTTAAAATCTTAAATCACGCGTTTCACACTGTTCATTCTAAGACACTATTCGATACCTCCCACGTAAGTTGTTGTATCTCCAAAACTGCAAATTTACAGTAGAACGTTTCAAAGATTCAAAGTGAACCAAAATCTGCATTTATTGTTACATCTTTTTGAAATTCTTTGAGTTATATTACATTTAAATACGAAATTTGAAAATGAGTATGCATTTATGAGGCTGATAGTACATATAAACTCATTAAAACGACCTTGTTAATAGATTTACTTTTCAAGGTTACAATTCAAAATTTCTTTATTCGGACATCAGTGGTCCAAGTTGTTAGTATTAACAAAAATAACTTAAAACTAGGTGTTAGTAAGACATAAAAATGGAATAATTGTTACGCTGTAATTGGTTACAGCCATCAATCTAATATTACTAGATATGTCCAATGTACCGAACAAAACAGTACAAAATATTTTTATTACAACAATGAAAGCGACCGACTTCCATTTCTCAAGCATAGCACAAAAACTACCAGTCAGATCTTTATCATATTTATAAAAAATAATGCTCAAAATGTCTGTTTTCTAACAAAAAAGAATCATCAAAATCGGTTCATATTAAAAAGAAATAATTACACGCAAAAACGCATAGCAAATCGTGCAATTTTGTCCGTTAAAAATACACATTTTTCAACATAGATCCAAAAGTACTTGTTCGATCTTTTAAAAAAACAACGGGATCTTAGTTCAACCATTACATTTCATCTGACACCGGAATCATTCAAATCGGTCCACCCAAAGTAAAGTTATCGAGGAACAAACATTAAAAAACTTGAGAGATCACGGGACATCTGGATAGAACGAAGTTTCTTTCGATTAAAACGTATCTCATAAAAATTATTTCCTTTCGTAACGCGCGATAAGGAACGTGTTTTAAAATATTTTGATCACAGCGCCATCTAGCATTAATCATATAAAACAAAATAAGGAAATGTTTTACAAGATTTTGATCATAGCGCCATCTAGCGATAATCATCTAAAACACAAAAAGTGTCGTGAAAACTTTTCGTAAGAATTTTTTCTGTCTAGCCCCCTTCTATTTTAATAATACATTACTCTAAAATGATACTCGAAACTCTTTTTCTTTAATTGGGCGGACCTTAAGCCGCTATTATGCTCTGTCCTCTTCTAACGCACGGAACGGTTGCTTGGGACCTTTCAGTCGTACATATTCACTCGCGGTAATATTTCACTTTTTAAAATTCGACAACCCTAATTCAGGACTGTTTTTTCGCAGGCAACCCTATTTTTCCGTGTTCATAATTAAACAATGTTTATTTTCATGTAAATTTGATTAAATTATCAGACCGGTGTAAAATGCTACTTACTATCGATTTACCTGTTTACACCTGGCAACCAGAGAGTTATGACTGGAAAAGTATAGGCAACCTAACGTTAGCATGTTCTATGGGCTTCATACTTTCGATTGGAATGGAATTTGTCTAATAGTCAAACCGGTGAATATTAAAAAAAAAATCTGTTTTTAATTATTCATTAATCATATCCTGGACTGAAATTTACTAGGCAACCCATATGGAATATAATTATTGGCAAATTAAATTGAAATTAAAATATGTTTCATCAAATAAACATCTCGGTGAAGGTCGTTATATAGCGGGATCTTAGACCATTAGGAACACTAAGGAATACTAACAATATTAGGAATAAAGACTACTAAGTTAAATATAAAAAGATCTAACTCGTGAAGGATTTGAACCTCCGCCCTCCGATGTTCAAGATATTCTATATATCGACGCTCTAACCCACTGAGCTAACGAGTCCTGTGAGAAAACTAAGGAATACTAACAATATTAGGAATAAAGACTACTAAGTTAAATATAAAAAGATCTGACTCGTGAAGGATTTGAACCTCCGCCCTCCGATGTTCAAGATATTCTATATATCGACGCTCTAACCCACTGAGCTAACGAGTCCTGTGAGAACACTAAGGAATACTAACAATATTAGGAATAAAGACTACTAAGTTAAATATAAAAAGATCTGACTCGTGAAGGATTTGAACCTCCGCCCTCCGATGTTCAAGATATTCTATATATCGACGCTCTAACCCACTGAGCTAACGAGTCCTGTGGGAACACTAAGGAATTCTAACAATAGGATCTTTTAAAAAACTAGTAATTTAAATATAAAAAGATCTGACTCGTGAAGGATTTGAACCTCCGCCCTCCGATGTTCAAGATATTCTATATATCGACGCTCTAACCCACTGAGCTAACGAGTCCTGTGAGAATACTAAAGAATACTAACAATAGTATCTTTAAAAAAACTAGTAATTTAAATATAAAAGATCTGACTCGTGAAGGATTTGAACCTCCGCCCTCCGATGTTCAAGATATTCTGTATATCGACGCTCTAACCCACTGAGCTAACGAGTCCTGTGGGAACACTAAGGAATACTAACAATAGTATCTTAAAAAGACTATTAAGTAAAATATAAAAAGATCTGACTCGTGAAGGATTTGAACCTCCGCCCTCCGATGTTCAAGATATTCTATATATCGACGCTCTAACCCACTGAGCTAACAAGTCCTGTGGGAACACTAAGGAATACTAACAATATCATGAAGAAAACTAGTAATTAAAGTATAAAAAGATCTGACTCGTGAAGGATTTGAACCTCCGCCCTCCGATGTTCAAGATATTCTGTGTATCGACGCTCTAACCCACTGAGCTAACGAGTCCTGTGAGAACACTAAGGAATACTAACAATATCATGAAGAAAACTAGTAATTAAAGTATAAAAGATCTGACTCGTGAAGGATTTGAACCTCCGCCCTCCGATGTTCAAGATATTCTATATATCGACGCTCTAACCCACTGAGCTAACGAGTCCTGTGGGAACACTAAGGAATACTAACAATAGTGTTTTAAAAAGACTATTAAGTAAAATATAAAAAGATCTGACTCGTGAAGGATTTGAACCTCCGCCCTCCGATGTTCAAGATATTCTATATATCGACGCTCTAACCCACTGAGCTAACGAGTCCTGTGGGAACGAAATGAAAAAACAGCAATGTCCAACGCACTATTATTTATTACTAACATGGTAATTTTGTTTCTGCTTTATCAAATTTATATGAGACCCCATGAACCCTATATAGCAACTAAGATTACACCATTTTTTCTAGGCTATTATTCGAATTTTTCATTCCGTAAAACCATCCTTGAACTTCAACGAACATTTAAAAAGATTTGGCCAAATTAGTTTAGGCTTCATTTAGCTCCTACCAACACATTTTGCGATTCATTTTTATAATATAAATTACGTCCAAAGTATCTGTTAATTAATAAATATCGATTCACCCAAAAATATACAAAGACGCAGTTAGTTGCCAAAAAAGTATTTTTTTATACATAGGTAACCCACAGGTTTGACAAATATTTTATAAAGAAAGAAAGAAAGAAAATAAATTTATTCGTGCCACAATCTTACATAAAAAAACGTTCAATTTAAATAAAAAAACAACAGTTTCTGGTTACGCGGTTTTTAGCGTAGCTTGCCGTCTCGTTCTCGCTTGCTTAGTCTTGGTAAGATAGAGAGAGGTGGCGAACTGTCATACGCGGTCGCGCTGGCATCACACAACGCATCGCCGCATCAGTTGGACTCGGACAGTCTGAGACGACTCACGCGCATCTATCGCGACCGCATCCCGCATTCAATACATCGCTCGCGCAGTTCATATCCGCCTTCCGAGAGCGCGCACGTATACGCTGCCTCTCACCGCTACTGGCCCACGGTCGGCTGTTTATGTGAACTCAATAACCTTTACGAACAATATAACTTGGACAGTGTCGTAATTCAGTGTGTGTGTGCCCGTGTTGAGCTGCGATATAAGGTAAGTCACCTCAATTTACTTGCCAAGACGCCACGCATCAGGGACCTGACGGCACGTATAGCTTCGCCAGTTGCAACGCACAAAGACATTGTTCGGGCTATATTTTTCTTCGCATTATTTCTTCGCACCACGCCTAAATACAGTCCACTTATTATATCATCTCGCATCCACACATTGCGACCTCAAGTTTGAGGCTGCACCTCATCGCATATATTTTACGCATCTATATATTTCGGCCTCAAATAATCTTGAGGCCGAACGCACCGCTGGCCTTTGTAAGGTCCATATGTATGGTCCTTATCGAACCGGATAGTTTGATCCGTATCGCCGGATAACGCATATTTTTGTTCCGTATTGAACGGGACAACGCATCGCATTTATTTTAAGTACTAATTAACTTATTACCGCTTATTTACACATTTTTACATTTATTTATCACACACCGCAAAAACATTGCTGATTTTACAAATCCGCGTATTTCTTTGTAATCAGTGCGTATAGTAGTATTTTTACAAGCGCAGCTTATAATAAACATATATTACCATAGATATAACGTAATATTTTTATGAAATAACAATATTTGCATCATTATTACATTTTCTTAGTTCTTCATTGTTAAAACTTTTCAACATGGCGTCAGATCGAAAGATTAAAATCATTATCGCTAAGAAACAAAGTATTTTCGCTCATATTGATGCTATATATCAGAAATCTAAAAAAGTAGGTACCTTTGATACGAGAACAAAGGAAGACTTTTTGTCATCATCATCTAACATTGAAAAATTATATTCTCAATTTAATGAATTATGTGATAAACATAATGAAATACTTTTAGACGAAAATCCAGATTGTCAACTGAACTTCAGTGAATGGGATGCTTTTGAAACTCTGTACGCAAAAATAAGCCATACTCGTACATCATTGTTACGACCTGTTGAGTCTACTGCTCTAAAATCTTCTCCACGAAACTACTGTAATTTACCTCCATTAGAATTAGTGAGTTTTAATGGTTCGCTAACAGAGTGGCCACAATTTTATGAAAGTTTTAAAACTAACGTTCACCAAAATGAATCTTTGACAGATGGTCAACGCGTACAATACCTGATGTCAAAATTGACAGGTAGTGCTCGAAAAATTTTTGCTGGATTAATACCAACAGAGGAAAATTATTCCATCATCTGGAAATCATTAATAGATAAATACCAAGACAAGCGAATGTTAGGAAGTTTGTATCTGAACAAAATCTTAGACATAAAACCGGTTTCTGACACCGCTTTGCAGTTGAATACCTTTATTGAACAAATTATATCTTCATGGTCAGCGCTTAAATTGCTTAATATTAAAAATTTAGATGATTTCATTTTTACACATATAATACTTAAAAAATTAGACACAAAAATAATTGAAAGTTTTGAAACATCACTAAAACATGACTCGCTTCCAACTAGTGACAGTTTAATAAGTCATTTGAAACATCGTGTGAAGGTATTTGAAAGATCTGGTATATTCCGTCAAGATACATCTCATAAATTTAATAAATCTAGCCGCACATTTTTAGTCACTGAAAATCTTAATAAAGTCAATAAATTATCTTGCAACTATTGTAACAAAACAATTCACATACATCTTTATGAGTGTCCAGACTTTAAAAACTTATCAACTAATGATCGCTTTAATTTTGTAAAATCTAAAAATTTATGCATAAATTGTTTTAGCTCTAAACACAATACTTTAAAATGTGCTTCTTTAAACAAATGTAAACATTGTCACAAGAAACATCATACATTGTTGCATTTTGATCAGAATAAAAATTCTGAGAATAAACCTGAACATTCTTCATCTATTGAAAATGTTTGTATGCATTCTAGTTTAAATACTCAACCTAAATGTACATCTATATTACCTACTGCAAAGGTCATTGTCTATGAAAATAATAAACGTTTCTTAGTTAGGTGTTTAATTGATAGCGGCTCACAAAATAATATCATAACCTATGAATGTTGTCAAAAATTAAAATTAGTTATTAAACCACTTAAATCATCATTAAATTCAGTGGGAAATATTTCTGTACCTATTAAAGGTCAGGTCACACTCAAGATACATTCTCAATTTTCTAATGTTCAATATACTTTAAATTTATTAGTCATTGATCATATATCATACTTGCCAACTCAACGAGTTGAGATTTCACATTTAAATAATTTTAATCATTTGTCTCTAGCGGATGATAGCTGGTATGTGCCTGGAAACATTGAAATCATTTTAGGCACTTCTATGATGGCTAATATTTTACAGCCTACTTCTTTAATGACTCGCTCTCATCCACACGCATTTAATACAACGCTTGGATATATCATTATGGGGGAGACCTCTTATGAAAATTTATGTAATTCTACTTGGTCATTTGGACCTCTCATAGAAAACTTAAATAAAACAATGGCAAAATTTTGGGAACTGGAAGAGATATCTTCTGCAGGTACTTTAACCTCAGATGATAACCACTGTGAGGAATTTTACAAATCCACTATAACTAAAAATTCACATGGTAGGTATATAGTGTCATTGCCATTCAAGGGTGACTCTACGATCTTGGGCGATTCTTATGCTACAGCTCAGCGTCGCTTTTCGACGTTAGAGCGTAAATTTAACGCTATTCCGGAATTACGACAAGCTTATGATGACGTCATCAAGGATTACATTAAACAAGGCTATTTATCCGAAATACCCCGCACTCCGTCGGTTTTGAATGAGGGTTATTTCGTTCTGCATCATCCTGTACAACGTCCTGAAAAATTATCAACTAAAACGCGCGTTGTTCTTGACGCTAGTTCAAAAACATCTAATGGTATTTCTTTGAATGATATTCTTCATCCGGGACCAAATTTACAAACAGATTTATTTTCATTATTGTTAAATTTTAGATATTTTAAAATCGCTATTACCGCGGATATAAGACAGATGTATCTTAGAATTTTAGTAAGAGAAGAGGATCGCAAATTTCAGAAAATAATTTATCGCTTTAATAATACTGAGGATCATCGCATTTTTCAATTAAATTCTTTAGCTTTCGGACTTCGCTGTAGTCCATTTTTGGCCATGCGTACGGTTCACCAGCTGGCCGAAGATAATCGCGCACGCTTTCCTCTTGCTGCAGAAGTAGCCAGTAGGGAATTTTACATGGATGACTTGACCACCTCTGTCAGTTCCATAGAGGATGGCATCCGCTTATCGGATGAATTACGCGCTTTATTCGCTGAAGGAGGTTTTGACTTGGTCAAGTGGGCCAGTAACTCACTTGAGTTACTCAATCATTTGCCTGAGGCATGCCGGGTGCCGATTGAATTCACCGACCATAGCGATACGCTGAAGGTGTTAGGCCTGAAGTGGTTACCTCAGACGGATGTGTTCACTTTTACCACGTCTCCTCCACCCTCTGTTAATACTAAACGATCTATATTATCTACTATCGCTCGCCTTTTTGACGTTTTGGGCTTCGTCGCACCAGTTATTCTCTACGCCAAGCTCCTAATACAGGATCTTTGGCTTACCAAGGTAGGTTGGGATGATGAACCACCAGAGGTTATCATCAATCGCTTCGTTAAATTTAAAACCGAGTTGCCTCTGCTCTCGAACTTGCGCGTTCCTCGCCATTTGGGCGTTGGGGCAGGTTGTGTAGTGAGACTGTTGGCCTTTGCTGACGCTAGTCTCAAGGCTTACGGCTGCGTCATATACCTACACGTTACGCATACTAACGATGACATATCGGTTGAATTAGTTGGAGCTAAGTCAAAGGTAGCTCCACAAAAAACGGTATCACTTGCAAGGTTAGAACTTTGTGCCGCTTTAATATTATCAAATTTAGTTAAACAAGTATGCGCGGTTTTCAACAACCGCTATCACGTCACTGAGACATTTGCCTTCAGTGATTCCATGATCGCTTTGTCATGGATCAATTCTTCACCACATCGATGGCAAATTTTTGTTGCTAATCGCGTAACTAAAATACAAGAAAACTTGTCTCCGGACCGTTTCTTTCACATAAACGGAAAGGAAAACCCCGCTGACTGTTTATCGAGAGGATTGCTGCCTTCTCAAATCATAACGCACCCGCTTTGGTGGTACGGTCCAGAATGGATTCGTCCTCCAATTGCTGCATGGACTATGGAACCATTCAGCTCATCGCTCGGTGAAGGTCCTATACCTGAGGCGACCAATGCAATCGCTGTTGCCACTCCATCCAATGTGGATGGGTCACCGCTACTTATACTATCGTTCCAGGTATCTTCCTGGAAGAAATTATCTCGCATAACTATTTATATTTTAAATTTTACTTTTAAATTAATATATTCTCTTTTGTTCTCGGATCTCAACTTAGTCCGTTACCATTACAATCACGCGCTTTGTTAAATGTAATTTATATCACTTTCGCTTTCTTTACATACTTAACTTTAATTTAACAAATTTTTTCGCATATTTATATTGCGACCTCAACGCTTGAGGTCTCGCATCGCATCAATCGTAGTATGTAATAATTTAATTAATTTTTTGCATTTAGGTTAGTTTTTACTTTATAGCTATTTAGTCATAAGTTAGCTGCGCTCGCATTTATATTATCATACGCATTTAAAATAATCGCTCCGTGGTTCTTTGTATACTATATAATGTTTACACTTACTCACACAACATCACACGCATATTTTTATGTATGTATCATTTATTGACACATACTGCATTCTTGCTTATAACACATGACTTTGTGCTTTGTAAAGCCCAGTCCTGGGCTTTGGCGGGGAGCATGGTTACGCGGTTTTTAGCGTAGCTTGCCGTCTCGTTCTCGCTTGCTTAGTCTTGGTAAGATAGAGAGAGGTGGCGAACTGTCATACGCGGTCGCGCTGGCATCACACAACGCATCGCCGCATTAGTTGGACTCGGACAGTCTGAGACGACTCACGCGCATCTATCGCGACCGCATCCCGCATTCAATACATCGCTCGCGCAGTTCATATCCGCCTTCCGAGAGCGCGCACGTATACGCTGCCTCTCACCGCTACTGGCCCACGGTCGGCTGTTTATGTGAACTCAATAACCTTTACGAACAATATAACTTGGACAGTGTCGTGATTCAGTGTGTGTGTGCCCGTGTTGAGCTGCGATATGAGGTAAGTCACCTCAATTTACTTGCCAAGACGCCACGCATCAGGGACCTGACGGCACGTATAGCTTCGCCAGTTGCAACGCACAAAGACATTGTTCGGGCTATATTTTTCTTCGCATTATTTCTTCGCACCACGCCTAAATACAGTCCATATGTATGGACCTTACAAAAACCGCGTAACCATGCTCCCCGCCAAAGCCCAGGACTGGGCTTTACAAAGCACAAAGTCATGTGTTATAAGCAAGAATGCAGTATGTGTCAATAAATGATACATACATAAAAATATGCGTGTGATGTTGTGTGAGTAAGTGTAAACATTATATAGTATACAAAGAACCACGGAGCGATTATTTTAAATGCGTATGATAATATAAATGCGAGCGCAGCTAACTTATGACTAAATAGCTATAAAGTAAAAACTAACCTAAATGCAAAAAATTAATTAAATTATTACATACTACGATTGATGCGATGCGAGACCTCAAGCGTTGAGGTCGCAATATAAATATGCGAAAAAATTTGTTAAATTAAAGTTAAGTATGTAAAGAAAGCGAAAGTGATATAAATTACATTTAACAAAGCGCGTGATTGTAATGGTAACGGACTAAGTTGAGATCCGAGAACAAAAGAGAATATATTAATTTAAAAGTAAAATTTAAAATATAAATAGTTATGCGAGATAATTTCTTCCAGGAAGATACCTGGAACGATAGTATAAGTAGCGGTGACCCATCCACATTGGATGGAGTGGCAACAGCGATTGCATTGGTCGCCTCAGGTATAGGACCTTCACCGAGCGATGAGCTGAATGGTTCCATAGTCCATGCAGCAATTGGAGGACGAATCCATTCTGGACCGTACCACCAAAGCGGGTGCGTTATGATTTGAGAAGGCAGCAATCCTCTCGATAAACAGTCAGCGGGGTTTTCCTTTCCGTTTATGTGAAAGAAACGGTCCGGAGACAAGTTTTCTTGTATTTTAGTTACGCGATTAGCAACAAAAATTTGCCATCGATGTGGTGAAGAATTGATCCATGACAAAGCGATCATGGAATCACTGAAGGCAAATGTCTCAGTGACGTGATAGCGGTTGTTGAAAACCGCGCATACTTGTTTAACTAAATTTGATAATATTAAAGCGGCACAAAGTTCTAACCTTGCAAGTGATACCGTTTTTAGTGGAGCTACCTTTGACTTAGCTCCAACTAATTCAACCGATATGTCATCGTTAGTATGCGTAACGTGTAGGTATATGACGCAGCCGTAAGCCTTGAGACTAGCGTCAGCAAAGGCCAACAGTCTCACTACACAACCTGCCCCAACGCCCAAATGGCGAGGAACGCGCAAGTTCGAGAGCAGAGGCAACTCGGTTTTAAATTTAACGAAGCGATTGATGATAACCTCTGGTGGTTCATTATCCCAACCTACCTTGGTAAGCCAAAGATCCTGTATTAGGAGCTTGGCGTAGAGAATAACTGGTGCGACGAAGCCCAAAACGTCAAAAAGGCGAGCGATAGTAGATAATATAGATCGTTTAGTATTAACAGAGGGTGGAGGAGACGTGGTAAAAGTGAACACATCCGTCTGAGGTAACCACTTCAGGCCTAACACCTTCAGCGTATCGCTATGGTCGGTGAATTCAATCGGCACCCGGCATGCCTCAGGCAAATGATTGAGTAACTCAAGTGAGTTACTGGCCCACTTGACCAAGTCAAAACCTCCTTCAGCGAATAAAGCGCGTAATTCATCCGATAAGCGGATGCCATCCTCTATGGAACTGACAGAGGTGGTCAAGTCATCCATGTAAAATTCCCTACTGGCTACTTCTGCAGCAAGAGGAAAGCGTGCGCGATTATCTTCGGCCAGCTGGTGAACCGTACGCATGGCCAAAAATGGACTACAGCGAAGTCCGAAAGCTAAAGAATTTAATTGAAAAATGCGATGATCCTCAGTATTATTAAAGCGATAAATTATTTTCTGAAATTTGCGATCCTCTTCTCTTACTAAAATTCTAAGATACATCTGTCTTATATCCGCGGTAATAGCGATTTTAAAATATCTAAAATTTAACAATAATGAAAATAAATCTGTTTGTAAATTTGGTCCCGGATGAAGAATATCATTCAAAGAAATACCATTAGATGTTTTTGAACTAGCGTCAAGAACAACGCGCGTTTTAGTTGATAATTTTTCAGGACGTTGTACAGGATGATGCAGAACGAAATAACCCTCATTCAAAACCGACGGAGTGCGGGGTATTTCGGATAAATAGCCTTGTTTAATGTAATCCTTGATGACGTCATCATAAGCTTGTCGTAATTCCGGAATAGCGTTAAATTTACGCTCTAACGTCGAAAAGCGACGCTGAGCTGTAGCATAAGAATCGCCCAAGATCGTAGAGTCACCCTTGAATGGCAATGACACTATATACCTACCATGTGAATTTTTAGTTATAGTGGATTTGTAAAATTCCTCACAGTGGTTATCATCTGAGGTTAAAGTACCTGCAGAAGATATCTCTTCCAGTTCCCAAAATTTTGCCATTGTTTTATTTAAGTTTTCTATGAGAGGTCCAAATGACCAAGTAGAATTACATAAATTTTCATAAGAGGTCTCCCCCATAATGATATATCCAAGCGTTGTATTAAATGCGTGTGGATGAGAGCGAGTCATTAAAGAAGTAGGCTGTAAAATATTAGCCATCATAGAAGTGCCTAAAATGATTTCAATGTTTCCAGGCACATACCAGCTATCATCCGCTAGAGACAAATGATTAAAATTATTTAAATGTGAAATCTCAACTCGTTGAGTTGGCAAGTATGATATATGATCAATGACTAATAAATTTAAAGTATATTGAACATTAGAAAATTGAGAATGTATCTTGAGTGTGACCTGACCTTTAATAGGTACAGAAATATTTCCCACTGAATTTAATGATGATTTAAGTGGTTTAATAACTAATTTTAATTTTTGACAACATTCATAGGTTATGATATTATTTTGTGAGCCGCTATCAATTAAACACCTAACTAAGAAACGTTTATTATTTTCATAGACAATGACCTTTGCAGTAGGTAATATAGATGTACATTTAGGTTGAGTATTTAAACTAGAATGCATACAAACATTTTCAATAGATGAAGAATGTTCAGGTTTATTCTCAGAATTTTTATTCTGATCAAAATGCAACAATGTATGATGTTTCTTGTGACAATGTTTACATTTGTTTAAAGAAGCACATTTTAAAGTATTGTGTTTAGAGCTAAAACAATTTATGCATAAATTTTTAGATTTTACAAAATTAAAGCGATCATTAGTTGATAAGTTTTTAAAGTCTGGACACTCATAAAGATGTATGTGAATTGTTTTGTTACAATAGTTGCAAGATAATTTATTGACTTTATTAAGATTTTCAGTGACTAAAAATGTGCGGCTAGATTTATTAAATTTATGAGATGTATCTTGACGGAATATACCAGATCTTTCAAATACCTTCACACGATGTTTCAAATGACTTATTAAACTGTCACTAGTTGGAAGCGAGTCATGTTTTAGTGATGTTTCAAAACTTTCAATTATTTTTGTGTCTAATTTTTTAAGTATTATATGTGTAAAAATAAAATCATCTAAATTTTTAATATTGAGCAATTTAAGCGCTGACCATGAAGATACAATTTGTTCAATAAAGGTATTCAACTGCAAAGCGGTGTCAGAAACCGGTTTTATGTCTAAGATTTTGTTCAGATACAAACTTCCTAACATTCGCTTGTCTTGGTATTTATCTATTAATGATTTCCAGATGATGGAATAATTTTCCTCTGTTGGTATTAATCCAGCAAAAATGTTTCGAGCACTACCTGTCAATTTTGACATCAGGTATTGTACGCGTTGACCATCTGTCAAAGATTCATTTTGGTGAACGTTAGTTTTAAAACTTTCATAAAATTGTGGCCACTCTGTTAGCGAACCATTAAAACTCACTAATTCTAATGGAGGTAAATTACAGTAGTTTCGTGGAGAAGATTTTAGAGCAGTAGACTCAACAGGTCGTAACAATGATGTACGAGTATGGCTTATTTTTGCGTACAGAGTTTCAAAAGCATCCCATTCACTGAAGTTCAGTTGACAATCTGGATTTTCGTCTAAAAGTATTTCATTATGTTTATCACATAATTCATTAAATTGAGAATATAATTTTTCAATGTTAGATGATGATGACAAAAAGTCTTCCTTTGTTCTCGTATCAAAGGTACCTACTTTTTTAGATTTCTGATATATAGCATCAATATGAGCGAAAATACTTTGTTTCTTAGCGATAATGATTTTAATCTTTCGATCTGACGCCATGTTGAAAAGTTTTAACAATGAAGAACTAAGAAAATGTAATAATGATGCAAATATTGTTATTTCATAAAAATATTACGTTATATCTATGCTAATATATGTTTATTATAAGCTGCGCTTGTAAAAATACTACTATACGCACTGATTACAAAGAAATACGCGGATTTGTAAAATCAGCAATGTTTTTGCGGTGTGTGATAAATAAATGTAAAAATGTGTAAATAAGCGGTAATAAGTTAATTAGTACTTAAAATAAATGCGATGCGTTGTCCCGTTCAATACGGAACAAAAATATGCGTTATCCGGCGATACGGATCAAACTATCCGGTTCGATAAGGACCATACATATGGACCTTACAAAGGCCAGCGGTGCGTTCGGCCTCAAGATTATTTGAGGCCGAAATATATAGATGCGTAAAATATATGCGATGAGGTGCAGCCTCAAACTTGAGGTCGTAATGTGTGGATGCGAGATGATATAATAAGTGGACTGTATTTAGGCGTGGTGCGAAGAAATAATGCGAAGAAAAATATAGCCCGAACAATGTCTTTGTGCGTTGCAACTGGCGAAGCTATACGTGCCGTCAGGTCCCTGATGCGTGGCGTCTTGGCAAGTAAATTGAGGTGACTTACCTCATATCGCAGCTCAACACGGGCACACACACACTGAATCACGACACTGTCCAAGTTATATTGTTCGTAAAGGTTATTGAGTTCACATAAACAGCCGACCGTGGGCCAGTAGCGGTGAGAGGCAGCGTATACGTGCGCGCTCTCGGAAGGCGGATATGAACTGCGCGAGCGATGTATTGAATGCGGGATGCGGTCGCGATAGATGCGCGTGAGTCGTCTCAGACTGTCCGAGTCCAACTAATGCGGCGATGCGTTGTGTGATGCCAGCGCGACCGCGTATGACAGTTCGCCACCTCTCTCTATCTTACCAAGACTAAGCAAGCGAGAACGAGACGGCAAGCTACGCTAAAAACCGCGTAACCAGTTTCCATAGAAGATACAATAATATAAAAGATAACAAAAAAAAATCTATGGATGATTCGTATCTATGCAAGAGTGGCAATGAAAGAGTGACCCGCTCAGCATAATGCCGCAGCTCGAGGAACTACAGCGCTGATTTTCAGCTAGACATGTCAGGTCTTGAAAAACTGGCCATGTGAATCTGTCCAGTTAAACTAAAGTTATTTAAGCACAAACTGAAACTGTAGGAAATCAGAGGCTGCCAGTGCATTGAAGAAAATAAAAACAATCATTTAATAAAAATAAAACTTAAGAGGAAGAAAAGTATGACGCAATCACAACTAGTTTTTACACACACAAATTCGATATTTGAAAAAGCGCGCCAACATTCCTTCTTAATTTTAAAAAGAGGATAATAACAAGGAGGTTTTAATAAAAAAATATTAAAATTATTACAGAGGGCGCTATCGTCGTCTGTTCGTTACATTTTAAATGTATAAAATAAAAAACTGATTTAGTCGCCTACAAAAATAATAAAAGAAACGAAACGATTTAACAACGACAGACGATTTAAAATGTCCTTCATCAATGACCACTCTTAGCCCCAGCATATATCTCCAAACAACACATAGAGCTATAATCGTAAACAGAGCCGCCTCTCACGGGAATCCGTCCCAATGTATATCACTGCGAACAAGACTGTCTATTGGGAGATCTTACTGAAGAAAAATGTACAGAACCCGCTTTAAGGTATCGGAAATCAGTTCGAACTTAGGATGTAGGAAAAGTTTGGACGAGTTATTTAAAATAGCCTGTGACAGATTTTTTTATTTATTTATTTATTTCATACGAGATCGGGCCGTATCGGGTTTTTAAATGTCTCGTTTATTTTTTACTAGATGACCCGCGCAACTTCGTCTGCGTTACAAAGGGGTTCAAAAATTGTAGCCTATATAGGCACGCGCCGCCCGGCGCAAACAACTACGACCCTGCATTTTAAATTTGTAATATCTTCGGTAATATTTACTTAAATTACATGCTGTAAAAAGCATATTGATCTATAATAAATGCACAATTTATTTAAGGTACTTAATTGGATAAAGATTAATGCTGTATTGTTTAAAATCACTTCGTAAATAACCATTTTTTAGTAAAGAATAAAAATGGTTATGCTGGGTTATCCCTAAGAGATAGACATATACCTAGACTTTTTTGTTGAACTTTTTAAGGTGAACAATACTGTAGTACATTATTTTGGTCTATCTCGTAGGGTTCAGCCAGCGTTTGCAATATAAGCGCAAAAAAACGTGCTTATTTACGACATCACATTAGAAACCTTTAAATTTATCAGTGTTTCTCTACTATATTATGCATTTATTATACATACAAACCTTCCTTAAGAATCACTCTATCTATTAAAAAAAACCGCATCAAAATCCGTTGCGTAGTTTTAAAGATCTAAGCATACATACAGACATACAGCGAAAGCGACTTTGTTTTATACTATGTATTGATTCATAAAACACTTAGCCTAATACAATAATTTGTTTTAAGAATGAACAAGAATAAGGGTATATTAAGATTACAATAGGGGTTGTCCATTAATTACGTGAGGCTTGAAAGGGGGGGGGGTTTGATAAAAATCACGAAAATAACATAAGGGGGAGGGGGGGTGTAGTAAGATATCTCGTGTATTTATTTTTTCGTCAAACCTGCATGATGCTTATCCAGTTGTTAGTGTTGAAGAATGTCTTGCTAATCTGTGGTCCGAGGACAATATACATTAAATATATTCATGTACTAGTACAATACATGTTTTTCCTATGATTACACTCTTCGTTTATTATTATTGTTATGGCAATAAAAAAAAACTTGCAACCTGGTGTAGACATTTTTATTATGGTCCTTTATTTCAGTATAAAATAAGATTATAGTTTATACCTGTATTTAAATTAAGATAATATTCAGAAAATTTTAAGATTCGTTGTAGGTACTAAAAATACACGTGATGTTGAGAAGGGGGAGGGGGGGGTGGTCTTAAACCTCACTACGTATCACCGATGGGGGAGGGGGGATTAAAAAATGCTAAAAAAAGATCACGTGATTAATGAACAACCCCATATTGGTTTGGCTAGTTGTATAGTTAGGGTGGTGCGACATGAAACAAAAGTATAAAACAGAGCTGTTCACGTCGGCTTCGTTTGTGATAGTTGTACATAGTTGCCGTGATGCGGTCGCAAAATTAAGCATATTATTATAATATAATTACAGTTAAGATCAGGGCTACTATGACATGTCTATTTTTAAACTCACAACAAATAGTATCAGTAATTGACTTTATTATGTTATATATCATGCGAAGTTGAGTTGAAGTCATTTAGGTATATTTTGTCTACATTTCGTTTCGTCCTTAGAGTTTTTAAATTGAAATTAATTACTTTGAACCTTTGAGCTGTTATCCAAATTCTATGTTGAAGGAATCAAAAGAAATGGAAATGGTAATAAAAGACTCTGGGTACGCGAATTCAACTCTCACTTGACAGTTTTTTGCCTTAGTGGTAAGTGTTTACTGCAGTGTTGGCATTAATCGATTGATTTTTAAACCATTGCTTAATTTGATTAATTTAATCGAACTAAACTTACGATTACGATTGATAATCGTAATTAATTTTAATCGTGGTAATTGTCGATTAAGATTTTAATCGTAATTTTTAATCGTTAATCAGATTAAATTTTTGCCAACACTGGTTTACTGTTGTACCAATAGGAACCTCCAACACGTCGGCAACACCACTAATCTACCTTCATCTTTTATATACATCTTTTAAAAACTTCCTTCCAAAATAAATTTAAATTGAAAAACTCATTGACATTTTCGAAAGATGAACGCAAAACGTCGAGTATTTGCCACATCCATTGTACACAGTTGTATAACTACATCAATGGCATTTTAAATCCTAAGAACTCGCTCTGGGATCGTAAATGCCACCATTGTTAAAACTTTAGGTATAACGTGCATTTTCAAACGCTAAACTTACGATGAAGTTCGTGTAATATTACAAGCTTAATATTAACTTGCACTGGATGTAACTATGTAGTTCGGGTAGAATCTTTTGACAAACTTCCCGGATTCCGATTAAGTTGACATTTTGCACGCGGATTTATATCGCGTGACAATCCAATATAATATGACAAAATGGTGGTCATAAATGGTGGTGGTGTGCGAAGAACAGATGGCCGATGGGGCCGAAAAGTTCTGGAATGGCGGCCACGAACCGGTAAGCGCAACGTTGGTAGACCCCCCCAAAAGATGGACCGACGATCTGGTCAAGATCGCGGGAGATCACTGGTTGCAGTTGGCGCAGGACCGGTCGATGTGGCGAAGTTTGGGGGAGGCCTATGTCCAGCAGTGGACGTCTATTGGCTGATGATGATGATGATGATGATGGTGGTTATAGGAACTCGTGTACTTAATAAGATATAGACTTGTCGTGTTTGAGCTCATTTTACTTGTCTTGGCTAGCGCTCTACTACTACATAATATCCAAGATCTTCAAAGTTTTTTTAAACGTTTAAAAATTTAATTTATTTTGACTTACGTTATTTATTACATTCTTCTTGACAATAATAGCGACGCCTCCGCCACGGCCCGGCTTCGCACCTGCAGGCCTGGGGACACGCCCCACCAGACACCGATCCTGAGACTTAGGTCTGATTGGTACGTCGTCTTCTTCATCTGATGCTAAATGGAATCAAATAACATTATTACAAAAAGAAAACTGACTTGCATTTTTCAAAAGTAGCACAAAAAATACTAGTAAGATTTTTATAAAATTAATACGAGATTTTGTCCAAAATATCTGCTTTGTAAAAACAATCATCTATATCGGTTCACAAAAGAAATACACGCAAATCGTGTAATCTTAATAACCTTATACAAACAAACACGACGGGTCTATCTTGTTCAGTACAGAAATTCCTATAACCTTAAGAATCCATCATCAGATAAGCGCCATTTGTCATATTATTGCATTGTCACGCGATATACATCTTGCAAAATGTCAACTTAATCGGAAACCGGGAAGTTTGTCAATTTTTTCTTGCAAGATTCCATCCCTTACATAGTTACATCCAGTGCAAGTTCATATAAAGTTATAAACATATAGGTAATTCAGACACTCGCGGTTTTCTATAATACTTTCATGCATTTTCAACGGATTCTTACCATGATATTTAATTAATTGAGTTGTCTCGATATTTCTATTA
Organism: Trilocha varians; assembly: GCA_030269945.2. Classification (NCBI taxonomy): domain Eukaryota; kingdom Metazoa; phylum Arthropoda; class Insecta; order Lepidoptera; family Bombycidae; genus Trilocha; species Trilocha varians. The sequence continues at coordinate 1,259,068 of AP028271.1, forward strand.
TCGAAAAAAGGTAGACAGATTTGTTTGCTCTTAAATCGACCCGCAGTATCCAGTCTTCTCGTGATCATGACGTTTGCAACAACGTTGAAATATCGAGACAACTCAATTAATTAAATATCGTGGTAAGAACCCGTTGAAAATGCATGAAAGTATCATATAAAGTTTCGGGTATTTGCCCACCTCTCACTCCCACCACTGTAACTCCTACGTAGCCAGGATCCACAGCGGCGACCATCGTAATGACTCTGAGCAGTGAAGCCCAGGAACCCGAGGAAAAGCTAACTTGTCTTGTTAATATGAAGCTTGTAACTAACATTCTCTATCTCTGTCATGCTTTAGTATTCCTGGCAGTTTGTATCTCACTCTCTGGTTGCTTCTACTTCTGCTGCGACTCCTACTTCGGCAATCAGAGGCATCAGGCTCTGACTTGCTGTGTATCTTGCATCTCTTCTTCTTTATATTGCCGGTCGTGTATTTAAGTATTCTGCAGTGTTAGTTTATGTTAAAAAAGATTTTGGTACAATGGAATAATACAAATGGCGTGGTAAGAAAAAACTTGAAGCCCTTACTTTACATTTTTTGAGCATGGAAATCGACACGCACTGAATTCTTGTTTACAACAACTAAAAAAACTTGAGAGGTGTCAAGGGACACCCGGATGGAACGAAGTTCCTTTCGATTAATTAGTGAGGGAATTGTAATAAAATTTTATTTTTTTAAGTTATAATAATTAGTTAGTTTAAAACGTCCGTCTCTCTCTCTTTCTTCTAGCATTAATCATATAAAACAAATATAAGGAATTGTTTTAAAAGATTTTAATCACGAAATTTCGTAAGCAGTACTTAGCTACGCCATCTAGCAGTAATCATCTAAAAGAAAAAAAGTGTCGTGACAACTTTTTCATAAGAATTTCCGTCTAGCCCCCTTTCGATAACGCGCGATAAGGAACTCCGTTCTAAAATTTTTGATCTGAGTATTATAAATCTCAAACAGTATTTATTTATTTATTACAATCACAAATCATAACAATTAATTATATTAAAATTTAAAATATGAATAATTAAATTATTAATCATTTATTAAAGAGGGACACACATCAGTTGTTTGTTTGTCAGTACATGGATCCTATCATAATAACTCATATATCGATAACTGTGTCAGTACCGAATGTTTTTCTGGAGTTTTTCTAATTAAAATGGGACCCTAGTAAGACCATCACCGTTCACCTGAAAAAGTGGGCGTGGCGTGACGGGAAAGAGTGCCGTAGGCGTAACGCGTCGCGCCGTCCCTCATAACCCCGTGCTGGGTTCTGGCCTCAGCCGGGGTTCGGACGCTGAGTGTGAGCGGTTGAAGGTTTTAGTGCGGTTTAACTCCCACATATCCCGGTGATTTCCTCCAACTAAAAAAAAACCTGAAAAAGTAATCATCCTAATTGGTCCACCCATACAAAAAGGGATAGCACAAAAATTATCCAATCATTTCGGTGTCAAAAAGTACTACTGGTGGATCGAAAATCAGTCGCGGCCCGCCCCGCCCTAATGGAATACTCACGAGAACTTGTTTTTCTTCTTTCCATTCTCATAAGAGCTGCATGTGTCATCAGTGCCATCAGAATCAGTCATATATGGTACCTTGCCCATTTTGGTGAGAGAAACTATTTTTATAAATTAACGATGGATGTGGAATAATAAATGTTTATTTTGTGCTTTTTTTCGTTACATTTTCGTGTATTTTTAATTCGCCGAAACGCGCGCCATCTTTTTTGACAGGTGTCAGAAATGACAGCTGTCAGTTTGTCTGTTTATCAAAAAGTATTTATTGTGTTAGCGTGCCCGCACACCTAAAGAAGTATTGACAATACTTTCGATCGAGGGATGGGAAAAGATACAAAAAATAGCGTGTTAATTAAGAACCCATTTTCAAAACTAGCATGTGCATGTTTTAGAATAAATAATACTTGAAAAACTTAATTATATTTTAGGATCAAGTTCAAATCGTATAATGTTAAAAATATTAATTTTAACATCGTAAGTCTACTATTTAGATGGTCTTATAATTCATAATATATGCAATAAATTAATTCAAATTTATTTCTACTTTTACAGGCTTGATGCTGCCTGAAACTACTTTTTTTCATATCTTTTAGTGCAATACATAGAACTAAACTCACTTGACGTAAGCACCAGTAGGTATATACGAAAAACACAATTTCAATATATTATTATAAAAGTTTTTTAGTGCATGCTACTCAAACGCTATTATTGCTATTTTTTTCTAACATTCTTATAAAAATGTTATGACTTTTAAATCCCATCTCTGCTTGTGTCACAAGTATTGGCAATACTATTTTAGGTGTGCGGGCACGCTTATAGTCATGCCAATACTTTTGAGCGAAAGATGGAAAAAGATACTAAAAAATAGCTTGATAAAGAAAGTGTTAATTTTAAGCACATTTTCAAAAATAGCGTAATAAATAGAGAAAGGCTTAAAAGTTCCTTGTCGTTCAAGGACACAATAAGACGAGGTCCCTAACAAGCTTTAGGTAAACGCGGGGAACTATGCTTGATAAAAAACTTGAGAGGTGACATGGGACACCCGAATAGAACGAAGTTCCTTTCGATTAAAAGATAAGGAAGGTGTTTTAAAAGATTTTGATAACAGCGCCATCTAGCGATAATCATCTAAAACAAAAATAAGGAACGTGTTTTAAAAGATTTTGATCACAGCGCCATCTAGCGATAATCATCTAAAACAAAAAGTGTCGTGACAACGAAAAAAGTGTCGTGCCAACTTTTCGTAAGATTTCCGTCTAGCCCCCTTTCGATAACGCACGATAAGGAACTTCGTTCCAAAAACAAAATCAAAATCGGTTCATCCGTTTAGGAGTTACGATATCACAGACGTGTAAAATATATGGTACCAAGTCGTTTTTCGTCAGGAATTAAAAATATTTAGGCTATATTTATTTTAAAGCAATATAACATTGTTTTCAGAAACTCAATCTTGTGATCAATTAATTTTAGGTCTAAATTTGATTGCGTTAAATTTAAATCCAATATTAAATTTCGTGAATTTCATGAATAACGTAATTAAAACAATTAAGACTATTCGTTAAATCTCAGAATGATTTTGAGGTAAATGGTAAATAACATAACTCAAGATTTTTAGTTTTTATTATTGAAACGAAGTTCCTTATCGCGCGTTATCGAAAGGGGGCTTGACGGAAATTCTTATGAAAAAGTTGTCACGACACTATTTTGTTTTAGATGATTATCGCTAGATGGCGTTGTGATTAAAATCTTTTAAAACAATTCCTTATTTTGTTTTATATGATTAATGCTAGATGGCACTGTTATCAAAATATTTTATTTAAGTTAAAATAATTAGTTAGTTTAAAACGTCTGTCTCTCTCTCTCTTTCAAGAAATAAAATTTTATTACAATTCCCTCACTAATTAATCGAAAGGAACTTCGTTCCATCCGGGTGTCCCTTGACACCTCTCAAGTTTTTTCTTTATCAACTAAAACGAACCTAAACACGATGAGTCTATTTTCCTATGGCTTCCGACTCCATCATCAGATCAGTTCCATGATACGTTCCATGATATATGGTTTGTCACTTTCGAACTCCAGCGAATCGGTCAAAATTCAACTTACAAAATTCCACCCGAACTTCATAGTTAAAAAAACTTGTGAGGTGTCAAGGGACACCCGAATGGAACGAAGTTCCTTTCGATCAATTAAATTAGTGAGGGAATTGTAATAAAATTTTATTTACTAATTATTATAACAAATAAAATATTTTGATCACAGCGCCATCTAGCATTAATCATATAAATCAAAATAAGGAATTGTTTTAAAAGATTTTAATCACAGCGCCATCTAGCGATAATCATCTAAAACAAAAAAGTGTCGTGACAACTTTTTCATAAGAATTTCCATCTAGCCCCCTGCCGATAACGCGCGATAAGGAACTTCGTTCCAATAGTTACATTCAGTGCAAGTTAAAAGCCTACAAAACCAGTGCTTTTAAAAATCTCAATAATTACAATTTCTTACTTACACCATTTTTCCACGACCGCCCCTTCCTTTTGCGAAGTCTCAGAAAGTACGTGTCAAGAATCTCTGATTTCACAATTACTATTCATCCTTAGATATTAATAGAAAATTAGACTGTCATTCATTTTGATAATTAAATAAAACGTAGAAAATTTTACAGGAAAATCTTCTTGGTTTATTTCTAAGGAAGAATTCCCACTTTGAGACCGACTTCCAAAATGGAGGAGGTGCTCTGAATGATATTTCGTGGAGCTGAAAAACTTACCGTTCGTCGGTCGGCCCGTCCGCGAAGCGAAGCTTTTGTTGCCGTCGTTGGTGAAGTCCTCACAAATTCCGTGGAATATATCACACAGTCCAAAGGTTGCTGGTGAAGTCTTGGGTGTGTAGTTTTTGCACTAACAGGAGTAGTGAACCTTCGCGTCGGATAATATGTACAACGTTCGCAAGTTCGGCTGTTGCTTGCGCGTTCAAACATGAAATTTATATTTTTATTTGTGTTCGCAGCAGCCAATGAGCGCGCGATGCACTAGGCTTCTGGCTACCAGAACGAACGGCTTGTCCACAGCCTACGGAAACATACTCCGATAAAACTATATCTTGTGTGTGTGTGCAGTATTGCAGCTCAGTATTACGACCAATAATAACAATAACAAGAAAATAGAATTAAAAGCTAAAACCCGTGAACACGATATCTGTTCCAGTACGGAACATGCTCAATTCGTCTGTATTTTTTTTGTTTGTTCTGTGGCAACCAATAATAGCGCGCGAGATCCGGAATCGCGGTATCAACATTTGCAGCATTCGGCGCATACGACATCTGAAATCTGCTACAGTGGGCTTCGGCCTGACTGGGCATACGCTATCTCGCCCGGTCGGAGATCTCCCTTTGGCCATAACTCCACTGTACCCACAGTTCCTTCATAACTTTAATTTGGGTAGACCATTTAATTTTGAATGATTCTGGTGTCAGTACTTTTGGGTCTGTGTCAAAAATGTGAATTTTTAACGGACAAGAGTTTAATGGAAGTCAGTCGTTTTCATTCTTTTAATAAAAATATTATAATAATTTATTTCAAGAAAACTTTTTAAACACAAGATTTTAAGATCCTGGATATCATGTAGCAGTAGAGTGCTAGCTAATACAAGTAAAACGAGCCCAAGCACGACGGGACTATCTTGTTTAATACTGGAGTTCCTATGACCACCTTCCGAGTCATCTGATCAGCACCATTTTGTCATATTATTGTATTGTCACAATACATATGCAAGCAAAGTTTTATCTCAATCAGAAACCTGGATGTTGGTCGCAACTCGCAAGATTCCACCCGAACTTACATTGTTACATCCAGTGCAAGTTAATATAAAGCTTGTAAGATAATGAAAATTCAAGTATGTATAACATAAACCCACGTCATCGAAGTTGCTATAACTTAACATGAACTTAGTAAGTTAGTATACTTCACTAGCGGTAACTTAGTTAAGTTGAAGCTTTTAGAGCAAGGCGTAACCTAACTTGATAGTAAGTTAAGTGTAGTGAATTTATGTTTTATTTTTAGAGTTTTTTGGCGTTATTTCGAAGATTAGGGAATTTAAAAAGGTTACTACGAAATGAAATGGTTTATACTTTCATGCATTTTCAACGGGTTCTTACCACGATGTTTAATTAATTGAGTTGTCTCGATATTTCAACGTTGTTGCAAACGTCATGATCACGAGAAGACTGGATACTGCGGGTCGAACCGCGAGTGTCTGAATAAGTTTGAAATGGTTTATTTTCAACTTAAATGATAGCTTGTTGACGTTATAAACTATTTTTAAAAACAAATAGGTATCGTCCTGAGAAGAATTAGTAGAAGAAAATGAGCCCAAACATGACAGTTCTAACTTATTTCGTACCTACAGTAGTTCCTATGACCACCTTCCGAATCCATCATTACATCAGCGCCATTTTGTCATATTATTGCATTGTCACGCGATATACATCTGCGTGCTAAATGTCAACTCAATCGGAAAGTTTGTCAAATTTAGCTTGCAAGATTCCACCCGAACTTACATCGTTACATAGCTATATCCCAAGCTAATTTATAGCTTGTAAAAATAATATTAACAGCCCCCGAAAGATCACCCCGGATCCTGGCTACACAGGAGTTACAGTGGGAGTGAAAGGTGGGCAGGTGGAGGATGGGAAACACATCCTAATTTGTTGTGTAAAAATAAATCCTCTTTGAAGATCCTATTTGATGTGAAAATAAGAAATAGTCTATTTAAGATGTATTACGAGCCCGAAAACTTATACATATTTATTTGGGTTTCAGCCTAGGAGAAAATAGTGTGCTTCCCATTTGGGATTATGACGTCAATTATGTTAGAGCTTTGGAAGGATATTAATGTTTTTTTAAGAACCTACCTCTTTTATATTCTAGTTGACCCGCGCAACTTTGTCTGCGCCGCAAAGGAAGGCAGTTTTAGAAGCTTTATATTAACTTGCACTGGATGTAACTATGTATGATGTAACTATGTAAAGCCAGGTCAATGATTACTTGGACGATTGCACAAAGTGGGAATGAGTTGCTCGCCAAGGTCATTTCATTATCGTAATCGTTTTTTTATTTTTTATATTTAATGTAAAATTGTATAATACTGTTAAAATACTTTAAAAAAAATATATGCTCATAAAAGAAAAAAGACATGCCCACTGAGTTTCTTGCCAGTTCTTCTCAGGACGGTGGCTACAATTATTATTTTTTTGTGTCCGAACTGGTGGTAGCTTTTAACTGTTGACGTCAACAAGAATGAGCACGTCATCAATGTTGAAAATAAAGTGTTTCATTTCATTTCATATCTATCTAACTATGTAAGTTCGGACGAAATCTTGCGAGTTTAATTTGACAAACTTCCCGGTTTTAGATTAAGCTGACATTTTGCACGCAGCTGTAAATCGCGCGACAATACAATGGAGTTGATCTGATGATGGTGTCGAAAGTCATATTTTATAAACTCCTGTAAGACAAGATAGAACCATCGTGTTTGGGCTCGTTTTACTTGTCTTGGTTAGCTCCTTTTTATTTTATCATACCTTGGATTACGATTTAGATAACCACGAGTGTATTTAGTAAGGCCTGGGCCATATAAAGTTTGCATTTTTCAAAAGTTCGACTGTCATGTTGGCTGTGTGGCATGTTGCGCCATCCTGTTGAAACCAAATGTCGTCCATGTCATACTCTTCAACTTTTGGAAACAAAAATTCGTTGAGCATGGCACGGTAACGCTCGCCATTGACCGTAACGGCGGCTCCTTGTTTATTTTCCAATGATGCCGCCGGATCAAAACCCACACCAAACCGTGACTCTTTGTGTGTGCATTTGCTTCTCAATGGTGACGTGTGGATTTTCCGACCCCCAGATGCGACAATTTTGCTTATTGACATAGCCTCCGAGGTGAAAATGGCCTTCATCTGACACACAAACACACACACACACACACATTTCTTACAGTTTGGACTGAAGACTCACCACTTTGGAAGTAACTTTTCAATATTTCCCAATTTTGTTCAAGCGTATAGCGTCCCATTTCGTAAATGTCAAACCTTTAACTAAATTATGAACACAAATTGAATGACATTTGAGGTGTCATTCTCTAAATAAATAGTAGTTCAAAATGCAAACGTTAGATTGCCCACCCTATATATTAAATCGAAGATTTTCTACAGCTTTCTCGAGAGATTTGTCCTGTATTTTGGTGAATATATTTCATGTATTAAACCATTATTTTTTCCTCAACAATTGGGAAGTTTGTACAAATGTATTATCCCTTTGGCGATTTCCGTCTTATAAAGGTTCACGGAAACCAGGATAACCTTCGGGGCATTTATTTATAGCCTACTTAAGCTAACATCAATAACATTAAGGCTAATAGTTTGGCATATTTGGCTAGTGGGTCCGCGCTTCGTCTGCGTCACTTTCAATTAAAAGGTCCTATGTTCTTTTAGGGTCTAAAGATTGTCTGTGCTTTCGTCAAAATCGGTTGAGAGGTTTAACCTTCCTGGGTATAGGACAAATGATTTAACACCTATACCCGAGAACGGTGTGACAGACCGTAACTTTGACTTCTATTATCTACTTATTTTTCTATCGTACCTTTTATATATATTTTTTTTTAATAGATATTATAGGATTTTATAAAACAAAAAATATCAATTGTTAACATAAACTATTAATACTTCAATGACAATCAGTCTTTCCACAACAGCCTAAAAAAATCAATTTTTTTCTTATAGTCTAGAAAAACAAAGATTTTTTTTAATTCTCAAAATAAACAAAAAAAATCATTTATGTCTCAAAAATCATGTTTCTTGAGACCATTATAATACACACTCAAACAACCTCTCAATTACCACACACAGCAAACACACATATACAACCAACTCGCAGAACCCGGAGATGTAGAATTAGGCTGCGTTTCCACCAGAGATGTGCGAGGATGCATAGCGAGGGATGTGTTTGTAAAGAACCAATAGGATCGCTTCATTTACCATGCCGCGGTCAGCACAGCTCTGGTGGAAACGGCTCAGCGGAGCTAGATTTTTGCGCATACAAAACAAGCGCGGGATGTGTACGAGGGAAGTGTGCGAGGAATGTGTGTTGAGAAAGATGTGTTGCGAGGTTTGCGCATACTGTACCAGCCATTTATGTGTACTGTACACATAAATGCGCATTTTCACAGCTCCGCTACACATCCTCGTAGGCACATTATCATCGCACAGCTTTGGTGGAAACACCCACACATTTTCACAGCACAGATAGACATCCTCGCACGACACATTTCCATCGCACATCTCTGGTGGAAACGCAGCCTTATCTCCGAAGACAAAAACGAGCAGGGGAGCAGATTACCCTTTTTCCCGTGGATCATGGGACGGGGTATTCTGAAAAAACCCGACCTAAGAGGTCGAGAACGCAAGCCGTTACACCCATCTAAATTTAGTTAAATTTAAAAGTTTTCAAAGCAGTCAGAGCGTATCTTTATATTGCAACTAACAGAACGCGCAAAGTCTTAAAATTCGTAGACAAAAATATTTGTAAAAACTGTTTTGTCGGTCACACAGACAAGTGCGCGGGTATAGGGAGTTATTAAGGTCATTTTTGACCGAGAGTAGGTATGTCATGGGTGGCTGAGGATCCTGAAAGACAGTTACTAGGGGTGTGCGAATATCGTTCGAATCGAAATTCGAATAATTCGAAAAGTTTCGAATAATCCGAAATTTCGAATAGTATCGAATTTGACTACAACGATGCATCGGAAATAGGACAAGAATTTGTATTTTGTAGATAATATCTTGAATGAGCTAGATGTCAGATTTTGTATTTTTTGTTTGTGTGATTGTAAAAACTTACGTTCTCTGATCAAAACTTGGCATCAAGAATTTTCCCAAGATCTATTTATTACCTATGTCCTATTTCCGATGCATACTCGTAGTCAAATTCGATACTATTCGAAATTTCGAATTTCGTGATTCGGAACGAATAATTCGTAAGTTCGAATTATTCGCACACCCCTAACGGTTACCACTTACCATTATGTGGCACGTGGTAAAATACAGTGAATAATCATTTTGCGGTCGCCATGGACTTATTAAGTAAGTAACAAGTGTTTCTAGGTTGTATTGTGACTAGTCATTCATCCCATTCAGCTGGTCCAAAGTTAGAGCTCAGTCCTGTATAACATTACAATTAGATACGATTTAATTTGAAATAGATTGTTAGTACAAAATCCATACAAGCTTGTACATAAATTTCTCTTGATTAGATTTACGGAGGGTTTCTCTACAAGATGTATTGCGCTCTTTTACGTCTAAATAAGTCCATGGCGATTGCAAAAGATGAGTCGATTATATAATAGGTACTCAGCAATAAGTCGTGGTGGTCGAGTGCAAGTCGTGGTGGCCGAGTGGTCGAAGCGCTTCCTTCCGAACGGGAGGTCGCGGGTTCAAATCCGGCCCGCTTGTACCTCTAAATATAAATGTGAAAAAGATTTATGTGCAATTTTTCACAACACCACTGACTAAAAACGGTGAAGGAAAACATCGTGAGGAAACCTGCATGTCGGAAAAGGATTCGAAAAATTCTTTGAAGATATGTGAAGTCCCCAATCCGCACTGGGCAAGCGTGGTGGACTATGCCTAATCCCTCTTCTGAGGAGACCTGAGCCCAACAGTGGGCAGTAATGGGTTGCTGCAGTACAGTACTCAGCAATGTATTATTTTACTATATTTTATAGATATGACATGACACATATGAAATAACATTTTTCTACTCAAATAAAACGATTTAACAAACAAAAATACTTAGGACAGATTTATCTTTTTCTATTGACTTGTAATATTTACTTGGGACCTTTGTGTAGGGCAAGTCACGACGTCTTTTACAAATCCGCCTACACTGGCCATTTCTAACTATATAATAAAACAACAGAAGGTTTAGAAAACCTGTATATTGGTAAAGAAAAAATTAGGTTCAAAAGCGTCAGTCGTCAGATACCATTCTTCACGTGTCAGATCTTTTTATTCTTCGAATAGTATGTTTTTTCATGATATTGTTAGTATTTCTTAGTGTTCTCACAGGACTCGTTAGCTCAGTGGGTTAGAGCGTCGATATATAGAATATCTTGAACATCGGAGGGCGGAGGTTCAAATCCTTCACGATTCAGATCTTTTTATATTTAACTTAGTAGATTTCATTCCTAATATTGTTAGTATTCCTTAGTGCTCCCACAGGACTCGTTAGCTCAGTGGGTTAGAGCGTCGATATATAGAATATCTTGAACATCGGAGGGCGGAGGTTCAAATCCTTCACGAGTCAGATCTTTTTATATTTAACTTAGTAGTGTTTATTTCTAATATTGTTAGTATTCTTTAGTGTTCCCACAGGACTCGTTAGCTCAGTGGGTTAGAGCGTCGATATATAGAATATCTTGAACATCGGAGGGCGGAGGTTCAAATCCTTCACGAGTCAGATCTTTTTATATTTAACTTAGTAGTGTTTATTTCTAATATTGTTAGTATTCTTTAGTGTTCCCACAGGACTCGTTAGCTCAGTGGGTTAGAGCGTCGATATATAGAATATCTTGAACATCGGAGGGCGGAGGTTCAAATCCTTCACGAATCAGATCTTTGTAAGATTCTTTAAGCCTCGTTTGAAGGACAAGTTTTTTTTAAATATTTATAAGCAGACGAATCAACGAGCCACCTAATAAGTGGTTACCGTCGCTCATGGACCTCTGCAATGTCAGAGTACAATGCGTTGCGTGGAGTTAATTTTCAGCCTCGCTACTCAATAGCTAGGGCTGCAGAACTGAGTAGTAGGGGTGTGCGAATATCGTTCGAATCGAATAATTCGATTCTTCGAATTATTCGAAGTTCGACGAATATTCGAAAAATTTCGAATAATTCGAAAATTTTCGAATATTCGTTGAATTTCGAATAGTATCGAATTTGACTACGACGATGCATCGGAAATAGGACAAGAATTTGTATTTAGTAGATAATATCTTTAATGGGCTAGATGTCTACAAAATAGTCTTAGTCGTCGTAGTCGAATTCGATACTATTCGAAACTTTTCGAATTATTCGAAATTTTTCGAATATTCCGCGAATTTCGAATAATTCGAAGATTCGAACTATTCGATTCGAGTTTCGAAACGAATATTCGTATTCGATTCGGAACGAATAATTCGTGAGTTCGAATTATTCGCACACCCCTACTGAGTAGTAGTATATCAGGAGAACTATGGACCAAGTTTTCAGCTTGCCTCAAATGCTTACCCAAAAGTTGATAGCTCTCAGGCCAGTACGACGTTCTAGATGGGTGAAATAACAAATAACGTAGATTGGAAATACAAATCTTGAAATCGAACCAACCGATATTCGAAGCCAATCGTTGACATTACGAATTATTAAACATATTTGCGAAGAACGAGAGGGAGCGAATATTGATGTTGGTGTCCTGATTGCGCGACGCGATGCTATGCTTTACTTTTTAAAAACTTTTAGTTAAACTTATACTGGATAGTGCATATACAGGGTGTCCCAAAACTATGCGACATGAACGGGAAGTATCTTGAATCACGATTTTCACCATGTTTCTTTTGTTTAAGACACTATATTTATAACTAACTTATATTTAAACTTACGAATTATTCGTTCCGACGTTCGTTAAACTTAAATTGAATAATTTAAATTACGGATTATTCGAAACATTTCGAATTATTAGAAATTCTTAGAATATTTTTGAATTTCGAATATTCGAGTTTCGAATCGAATATTAATATTACGAATAATTCATAAGTTCGAATTATTCGCACACCCCTACTTCTGTGTACCTATTTAATATTCTTTATGTATACTTTATGTTTTCGTCACAAATAAACAATGTCTATAATATCATATCTTCGTGCTACTACAGCAAACCACAGACGATAGCTACAGTATTCTGTCGTTTGTATTACTGATCGGTTCCCGGTTCCACAGGCTACAATTAGGCTACAGATTCTCGTAGGCATACACTGGGAATTCTGTGTTTGTTTTGTTGTACTAGGTCGTCATTTAACAAGATAAACTCGATATTGGAACTTTGAAATGATATCTTAAGTCACATTTAAACTTCCAAAACGGTTTCTTAACTCGAAGATAGAATATGAACCAATTTTTATGATTACTTTTGTTGTTTGTGTCGTGAAGCAAAAAGATTCTTAACTCTGCGATGGAATATGAACCAATTTTCATGATTTTTTTTGTTTTCTATTAAACGATGAGTAAACTAATAGAGCGTAGTAATGGGCTAGTTGTCGAAATAAAAGTTTCAATAAAACAAAGAATATGGTAAATCAACAATTTATTTTAAATAATAATTTTGCTCGCCAAGTCGTGCTATTAAAGCATTTTTTATAAATAACTATCACCGAACGTAATACCCATCGAAGTTATTTCGGTTATAACTTTTTTAATACTGAACCGATTTTGATAAAACAACGACTAAATGTTAAGTGAGACTTGCTATAATACATAACAAAAAACCCCAACTAAATTGGTTCGGCCGGTTCGGAGATTAGCGTGCACAAACATACAGACAAACAGATAAACAAACAGACAAAAAAAAATCTAATTGCATTTTTGGCATCAGAATCGATAACCAAACACCCCCTGCTAGTTTTTTTTTATATTTTCAATGTACAGAATTGACCTCTCTACGATTTTATTATAAGTATAGATATAGACTATATTCACAATTTGGTTATTACACCCTATACGCCCTATAGGCTATATTCCCAAGATAAACCTAGTGACATAACATTTTAACTATAATATTATAGATTAAATTCCGTATTTATTCTAAAAGCGATTTTAATACATTTTCACATCTCAAACACTTATCACTATTTTCTAAGGCAGTATATTTTCTACACCTTAGGCATTGCCCGCTTACGCTATGTGACAACTCAACTTCAAACAAATTAACGTCAGCTGTCATTAATTTGACAGATGACAGCTCCAAAATCTGACAGATGACACTATCATTCACGCCGTCAGTTTGATTTAGAGGATTTAACTGTTCAAATAAGTTTTTATTCAATTTAATTTCAACTTTAAACCTTTTTAGGTCCTCATTTTTCGTTTGCACGCAAATTTCCCTTTTTATATCTAGTATTAAATCCATTGTGTCTGTTTTAATCGATTTTGGATTTAGAACGGGTATGTGTGACGTCATAAAATAGGGTTTTTCGTGCAAAGGGTGGTGTTGCCATACTTCTTCGATTAGATGTGGTAATATAGGCCCTATTGCCTTCGACAGAGAGACTAAAATCGTGTGTATGACTAACTGAGCTGAAATTCTTTCGTTCGACCGTTTCTCAGAGCAATATAGTCTATCTTTAACACAATGACAGTAAATACCAGAAACTTTATTACTAATAAAATGTAGTATCGTTTGAGCTACATGATTGTATCGAAAATGTGTGTAATTTTCATTGATTTGTGTCAAAAAATCATCTGTTTCTTTTAGCATGTATTCATCGAAGTAGTTTAATATCGGTTTTTTATCAAAATCGGTTTCTTCCAAATCGCTAACAACACTTAAAAGGTATTTTAAAATGTTTCTAATACGAATAACTTCGAATTGACAATCGTCTAATAGTTTTTTGCTGATTACGATTTGTGAATGCTGTGTCGAATGACTGGCAACCCACCATCTGAAAAAAAAAAATTTGAGAGGTGTCATGGGAATAGAACGAAGTTCCTTTCGATTAAAAGGTATCTTATAATTTTTTTTTGTGAAAAAGATTTATGTGCAATTTTTCATAACACCACTGACTAAAAACGGTGAAGGAAAACATCGTGAGGAAACCTGCATGTCGGAAAAGGGTTCTAAAAATCCTTTGAAGATATGTGAAGTCCCCAATCCGCACTGGGCAAGCGTGGTGGACTATGCCTAATCCCTCTTCTGAGGAGATCTGTGCCCAGCAGTGGGCAGTAATGGGTTGGTACTTGGTTGGCTTTTCTTATTATTTTACCTTAAAGTATCAACACCGTAGGCCGTTTGTTTCTTTCCACCATTGATAATAGTCGCAGGATCTATGACGTTACCAATAGATTTAGACATTTTACGTTTATTCTCATCTACGACGAAACCGTGGACGGAAATTGACCTGAAAATAAAAAAAAGAACATTAATTATTATTATTTATTTATCAATCATCGTAGGATCACAATACACAATATACAGGGTGTCTAAAAAGAAATTTTATATTTGTTTAGCTTACTGCGTGAACGCTGCGTACTTGAGGGGTGCGGGGGTTATGTCAATTGGTAGCTTGGCTCTTGGGGATTCAGTCGCTATGGAGCGTTTCTCGGTAGCAGACCGCGCGTTGTGCGTGCGAGAGTTTTACAAGAACGGTGATTCGACAACTGTCGCGCGTAGAAAATTCTGCAGTATTCGAGGTTTTCGCCACTTAAATGATGCGCCAAGCCTTCCTCTCATTCGACATTGGGTTAAAAAGTTTGAAGAGACTGGATCAACGCTGGATAAATCAAAATCCGGGCGACCTAGGTCATCAAGAACGGTAGAAAACGTGGAGAGTGTTAATCAATCTGTACGTGACGACCCGAGCCTTTCAATTCGGAAGCGCGCGAGTGCTTTAAATGTGCATAGATCATCATTACATCGCATTATGCACAAAGATCTAAAGCTGCACCTCTACAAAATTCAATTGGTGCAAGCCCCAAGATGCCGGTCAGAGGCTTAATTTCGTAAATCAGATGATTGAGCTATTTTGGCCTTTAAATTGGCCTCCACGTAGCCCAGATTTAACCCCTATGGACTTTTTCCTATGGGGTTATCTTAAATCTAAAGTTTACGCCAATAAACCAACTTCACTGGCGCATTTGAAAGAAAATATCCGTCACGAAATGGCAGCCATCCCTCACTCCACCCGTCGAGCAGTCATAAGTAATTTTACTGTTTGATTAAAATATGAGTGCCAACAACGTGAGGGTTTACATTTAGACGATATTATTTTTAAGAAATGAATTCCCAAAAAGTGTATTTTAACAATAAATTAACATTTTTTCTATATATCGCTTCCTTTTTTTTAATCAATCCACTAAATATGAAATTTCTTTTGAGACACCTTGTACAATTAAACAAAAAAAAAAAAAAAAAAACAAAACAACAAAAACATTAAAAAACATAAAAAAAAAAGAAAATGGTTAAAAATAGTTTAAAAAAGAAAGAATTTAAATTTTTACGCGTAACAGCTTCGTCGTTTTACGTCGGAACTCAAAAGTGTGTTAAATAATTGAATCGATTTTAATAGTATGTGTTTGTAAAAACGTTGCAAATGGTTAAATAATATTGATACGATCATTCTTGTGATGGATTTATGAAAGATATTAAAGTTCGTATTTTTTTTAAATTATGTTAATTTTTTAAATTTAAAACACAGCTTAAAAAATCATCACCTCATTCAAACCAAAAAAGAACACCAAAATCGGTTCACTATTCAACATCCTCGAATATCAGCCAAAATACCCATCGCCTAACAAAAAAAAAAACATCAAAACCGGTTAATTTTTTTTGTCCAAAATTAAAAAAAAATCATACTTATAAGGAGGTATCTCGTTCAAAGCCAAAGAGGTGAGCAACGAGGCCTGGAACCAGCCCGTCAGCTGATCTATACCTTCGCAGTACACGTCAGCTGACCGACCTTCGAGAATGTTCCAGGACAGGCCGGAATCTAGCCATATGTCCATTATATCCTGAAAATATAGTATTTATCAAATTTATATGAGTTTACCGTTTACTTTATATGAACCGGTAAGCGCAATGTTGGTAGACCCCCCACAAGATGGACCGACGATCTGGTCAAGATCGCGGGAGGTCGCTGAATGCAGATGGCGCAGGACCGGTCGATGTGGCGAGGGCAGGGGGAGGCCTATGTCCAGCAGTGGACGTCTATAGACTGATGATGATGATGTTGATGATGTGAGTTTGGTAGCTGCTTTTATGCCCAAAAATAGGATTATCGAAATCGATTTATTGAGAAAATAAATAAATTTCTTTAAACACTTGCGTTTATCTCGATCACTTACACTATTACTAAACGGGTTCTTACCACGATTTATTTAACTGCGGGTAGGTCATTGAAGAGCAGACAAATCTGTCTACCCTCTTGTTGCTCAATTAAAAATAATCGTGGTAAGAACCCGTTTAATAATAGTGTAAGTGAATAAGTAAATTTTTAAACACAGATCCAGAAGTTTGTCTGAAATAAAAAACAAATAAATCGGTTCATCCAAACTAAAATTACGCAAGGACGAATATATACTGTCAACTTAATACCCTCTTTTTGAGAAATCAGTCAAAAAACAGGAATTACAACTATAATTGAAATATTGAATATTACTACTCGTTACAAAACTCAAAATGGAATCACCTTTCCTTTTTCGATTTGTCCGCCATCTTTGACTTCCGGTAATAGTTTGCTGACGTCACAAGTCCACCACACATCCGTTCCTTCCTTGTCTATGAGCGTACATAGATTGTCTATGATATCTCTGAGAAAAAGAAAACATAATAAATTTATCAAGTAAATATTATCATTTGGTAATCGTTGAGAACGTTGTGAAATTATATGGGAACCGCCATTTTGTAGCGGCCATCTTGGATATCTCTCAAAAAATCTTTTAAAAACATCTAAACATAGCAACAAAATATCGGAAACACACATACACGTGATACTATGTTTGTTAGCAAAGATTATTCATACTGTTCTTTCGATTGGCATCATAAAAATACAGGATTTTTTTTTTTTTTTTTTTTTTATTGCCATGTAGGCAGACGAGCTAACGGCCCACCTGAGGGTGTTGATTTTTGCCAATTTTGTTTGTGCAATTTTCCGACAAACCAAACAATTTACGAAAAATCTGTGGGTGCAACATTATTAAACCAAAAATAAAATAATATTTTCTTTCAGCAAAACATCCTATCTCTAATCTTTAAGGTACTTCCCGTTCATGTAGAATAGCTTTGGGACACCCTGTATAAACCGAAAAATTCACATTTCAAACACAAAAACTACATCAAAATTGGTTCATCCTATTAACGATACAAACACACACAAAATCCACCATTTTACGTCAATAAAAAAAAACGTACCTATTAATAATAACATCTCCATTTGAATATAAAACAGGTATAGGCACACCCCAAGCTCTTTGCCTAGATATACACCAATATGGCCTTTTCTCCAACTGAGCCTTAAAACCTTGCCTAGACTGAACACTGCTCGATGTTGGAAGAATTTCTATGTTTTCAAGAGCTTTCTAAAAAATTATAGTTTAAGAGCTGTAAATGAATTAGTTACACCCATCGTTTTATTAATGGGGGCGGCGCGACGGAAAGAGTGTCCCTCATAACCCCGTGCTGGGTTCTGGCCTCAGCCGGGCGGAAGACGCTGTGTGAGCGGTTGGAGGTTTAAATACGGTTCAACTCCTACATATCCGGTGATTTCCTCCAACAAAAAAAAAATGTATTATTAATAATTAGATGAAACGCGCAACTTCGTCTGCGTCACAAAGACATTTCAAAATCAAGAATAACACTGGCTGAAAATGAAAAACTGCATATTGGAAAAATATTCTAAAAAATCCTTTGAAGATATGTGTAGTCCTCAATCCGCACTGGGCAAGCGTGGTGAACTATGCCTTACCCCTTTTCGGAGACCTGACTCTATTACAGTATCCCCTACTAATCTGTGGCTGATAAATATCATCCACTACTAGACACAAGCCAATTTTGAGCAGTTTAGGGGGCGTTCATAAATTACGTGAGGTGTTTTTTCCCTCCCTCCCCCACTGGTGAGATGTCGTGAGATTTTATTCAACCCCCTCCCCCATCACCCAATCTTACGTGAGATTTTTCAAAATGTGAGTTTCTTAACCACTGGCTAAAAATGGTGAAGGAAAACATCGCGAGGCAACCTGCATGTCGGAAAAGGGTTCTAAAAATCCTTTGAAGATATGTGAAGTCCCCAATCCGCACTGGGCAAGCGTGGTGGACTATGTCTAATCCCTCTTCTGAGGAGACCTGAGCCCAGCAGTGGGCAGTAAGGAGTTGGTACAGGAGTTTCTAACGTAAACGCGTTGGATTGAAAATGTAAAAAAAAATTGCTTCGTGCTTTTATTTCCGACTAGTAATCGATATTGCTGAGAGTTTAATTATATGTGTAATGAAAGTTTAAAAACAAAATACTTAAATCGTATTACGTTTTACAGGATGGGCCATCTAACGATTGCATTTTGAACTACTGTTTATTTAGAGAATGACAGCTCAAATGTCATTCAATTTGTGTTCATAATTTAGTTAAAGGTTTGACATTTACGAAATGGGACGCTATACGCTTGAACAAAATTGGGAAATATTGAAATTTTACTACCAAAGTGGTGAGTCTTCAGTCCAAACTGTAAGAAATGTGAAAAAAAAATCCATAAAAATGATTGGTCTTCAAGGCAGTTTGTGGATCAATTTATGGACGTCCTTTTAGTATCTACTATAATTGGAACGAAGTTCCTTATCTCGCGTTGTGAAAGGGGGCTAGACGGAAAAAAATCTTACGAAAAGTTGTCACGACACTTTTTTTGTTTTAGATGATTATCGCTAGATGGCGCTGTGATCAAAATCATTTAAAACACGTTCCTTATCGCGTGTTACGTTAGGAAAAAAAATATAAGATATCTTTTAATGGAAAGGAACTTCGTTCTATTCGGGTGTCCCATGACACCTCTCAAGTTTTTTTACTTACCAAAGCTGGTTCTTTCAGTCTAGCAGTATCAATAAACCACTGCTCACTGGCCCTTATAATAATAGGCTTCTTGGTCCTCCAATCCAATGGATAGGAATGGGTATATATACCACGGTATATGATGGAAGAATCCAGGAGTTTGATCACTTTCTCCTGTCCATCATTCAGGACTTGGAGACCGTTTAGCTGAGGATCCAAGTCGGTGTAGCAACCTGCTTCATCTACTTTGCATTCCTGGAGATTTTAAGGTTTTTATTTAACTTGAACTGGATGTAACTATGTGAGTTCGGGTGGAATTTGACAAACTTCTCGGTTTCCGATTGAGCTGACATTTTGCACGCAGATGTATATCGCGTGACAATGAAACAATATGACAAAATGGCGCTGATCAGATGATGGATTCGGAAGGTGGTCATCAGTGGCGTGCATGCATATTTAAGTCAGGGTATGCAGAAATATAAATCTGAGTAATTTTCCACATATTTATGTCCTATAATCAATTTAATTTAACTTTTACGCTAAATGTGTGCAAATTATAGTAATGAAAAGTGTATTTTGGTTAAATATACAACGTTTAATCGTTTTTTGTTACAATTTTTTAAGCAAATTTGAAATGCCAGGGTATGCAGTGCGTATTTGCTTGTATGAACTGCACGCCGCTGGTGGCCATAGGAATTCTTGTGCTAACCAAGATAGACTCATCATGTTTGGGCTCGTTTTACTTGTCTTGGCCAGCTCTTTAGTTTTACATTATAAAAGCTTGTGCTTAAAAGCTTTTTACTTTTATTATTATTTATCACAAAGAATATTTGTTTTTTATTACAAACTTGCTGATCCTCGCAACTTCGTCTGCGTCAAAGAGGTTCAGGCAGCACTGTTAGATTTTAATAAGACTACAAACCCGTAGTACAAAATTTTCTTCTATAAGTTTTTGGATATTTTTTTCACACCTTGGCTTACAATATTGAAGTTTTAATATGGATCTTAATTTTTGGAACGAAGTTTCTTATCGCGCGTTATCGAAAGGGGGCTAGACGGAAATTCTTATGAAAAAGTTGTCACAACACTTTTTTTGTTTTAGATGATTATCGCTAGATGGTTCTGTGATTAAAATCTTTTAAAACAGTTACTTATTTTGTTTTATATGATTAATGCTAGATGGCGCTGTGATCAAAATATTTTCTTCTTTCTATAAGAGAAAGAGACGTTTTAAACTAACTAATTATTATAACTTAAAAAAATAAAATTTTATTACAATTCCCTCACTAATTAATCGAAAGGAACTTCGTTCCATCCGGGTGTCCCGTGACACCTCTCAAGTTTTATTTCCGAAGTAAAAGACTATGTGGATAACATAGCTTTCGAAAGGCGCAATAATTATTAAAAACGGTTCAGCAGTTTTTGAGCCTATTCATTACAACCAAACAAACAGTTTCCTCTTTATAATATTAGTATAGAAGGTACCTACCACTTTCATATTATTCTTCAAAGCTACTAAAAAATCATCCGGTCCGTGCGCAGGCGCGGTATGTACTAAGCCGGTACCTTTACCGGATGTCACGTGGTCACCGGGAAGAAATGGCAATAGTTCACCAAATATAGGGTGGCGGTATGACGAGCCATTTAATTTTGTACCTGGATGGACAAGTTAAATAACATTTATAGTCTGAGAGACTGATTGATTTATTTTTAATTGCCATGTAGGCAGACGAGCCAACGGCCCACCTGATAGTAAGTGGTTACCGTCACTCATGAACCTTTGCAATGTCAGGGGGCACTGAGGGGTTGCTACCTACGACCTAACTTTAAGGACCCTCCTCAAGCCTCGTTTGAAGAAGGGCAAGTCATAGGAGAAGGAAGGATTTGAAATTCGTCAGAAAAGGGAGGAATTTTGATGTGAACGCGCATCTTCTGTCGCACGCATAGAATTATTACATCTGAAATCAACATCATGAACAACAGAATGAAGCCAATTTAAAGTGCACCGATCGCGCGTAACTGTCGTAAACGTCGGTATGCAGGTTTCCTCACGATGTTTTCCTTCACCGTTTTTAGCCAGTGTGACTAAATCTTTTACAGATTGAGGCTTAGAGGTAGTATACTGCTCAAGCCGGTTCGAACCATCGACCTCATAGACGGAAGGCAAGCGTTACAACCACTATACCACCACGACTGTACAATCTGTTCTTTTCTGCATATTACTTTTTAGTTTTTAATAATGTCGATGTATCAAATCTGCCAAGAGTCCCGTGACGGCTCACATTTTTTTTTTTTAATTGGAACGAAGTTCCTTATCGCGCGTTATCGAAAGGTGGCTAGACGGGAAAAATTCTTACGAAAAGTTGTCACGACACTTTTTTTTGTTTTAGATGATTATCGCTAGATGGCGCTGTGATCAAAATCTTTTAAAATACGTCCTTATCGCGCGTTACGTTAGGAAAAAAAAAATATAAGATATCTTTTAATCGAAAGGAACTTCGTTCTGTTCGGGTGTCCCATGACACCTCTCAATTTTTTTTTTTCTCACACAAATTCTACTCACCGTCAAACTCGAAGATCTTCTTTATCTCAACGCCCAATACTCTTTCTAGACCTTCGATAAGACTGGTGCCAACTAAGAAATACTGGCCAGGTTTATTTGACAAAGATACGATGCTATACATCATTTGAGGGTTATAGCAGATCGCTCTGTTAGCTGGTAGAGTCCAGGGTGTAGTTGTCCAGATAATGGCTGATAAGGGGAAGCTGGAGACAAGAATCTATTGTGTATAATTGGCCTTATAAATGTATGTCATTACATACCCATTCAACTGGGAACGTCACTATTCGCTAGATGGCGAAACTGGGGACTTCGTTTGGAATCACTACCGTGTTTGAGCCTCTTTTTAAAAACATTTTTTTCCAATAAATTTGTATTTCGATTTTTAACTAAACCTTATATTTTTGTAAATCTTTATTATTACACGACGCTGTATTGCATTCTCAGCAAAAATATATCATCTCCGTAAAATATAAGACGATTAAAAGATGTAAACAAAACAAGTTTTAGAACTGTGCTCAATTTTGGCTCCTGGCACAGACTTGGCAAAAGTAAACAAACCAATTTTGTTGCCGATCCCAGTTGAGTGGATTGTATAAAATGAAAGTAGCTTCAGATGGCAGTCACTTCAAACAGTACTGGACCGGTCGTTGTGGTGAGATTTGGGGAAGGACTATGTCCAGCAGTAGACGTCTATTGGCTGATGATGATGATCACCACATAACATTGTGAAGAAACCTGTATAGTGGAGGAGAACCCTTCAAAGATATGTGAAATCTCCCGTGTGTTTGAAGTATGTGATATCACTACTGAAGAGACCTATAATATATCCATCCTGATAAGAAGAATAACAATCTCAGAAGGACTTTTATATAAATTCAAAAAAAAAACTTGAGAGGTGTCATGGGACACCCGAATAGAACGAAGTTCCTTTCGATTAAAAGATATCTTATAAAACATATTTTCTTAAGTAACGCGCGATAAGGAACGTGTTTTAAAAGATTTTGGATCACAGCGCCATCTAGCGATAATCATCTAAAACAAAAAAAAGTGTCGTGACAACTTTTTCATAAAAAATTCCGTCTAGCCCTTTTCGATAACGCGCGATAAGGAACTTCGTTCCAAAACCATTGTTTGGCCATCCAGTGTGTCATCTACCATATAACTAAACTTGTTGAACTTACCCTTTCAAACTATCCTTGACACAATCAGGTATAATTTCCATTGGAAATGTGACATACACTTCAGTGCTTTTATACTCTGGGTCATATTCTAATTCTGCTTCCGCAAGAGCTGTTCTGAAATATATTTTCATTTCTTTAGTGAGTTTCAATTATTAATGTCATAGTCATACTTTATTTGCTGTAAAAAAAACGGTAAAAAATAATAAAAACAAAACAACGTGTGAAACATAGTCACTAATTATTAAAAATTAAAATATTACATAAAAAAAGAGACATGCTCGCTGAGTTTCTTGCGCCAGTTCTTCTCAGGACGGAGGCGTAATTTTAGTGAACTGGTGGTAGAACTTTTGATTTTATTTTTGACATTCAAAATGTGTGTGTGTCCACGTCTACTTTGAAATAAATGATTTGACTTTGACTTGACTACACACTGTCTGTCTTGCTAATTGTATGCTTAAATCTTTGCTAAGGAATTTGATGTGACTTTTTTTAATAGATAGAGTAATTCAAGAGGAAGGTTAAAGATACATGACAAAAACACTTATTATTATTTATTTATTTATTTTTTTTATTGCGAGATAGATAAACGAGCCTACGGCCCACCTGATGGTAAGCGGTCACCGTCGCTCATGAACCTCTGCAATGCCAGGGCAATGAGGGGCTGTTATCTAACGCCTACCGATACAGGACTTTTCTTAAGCCTCGTTTAAAGAGGTTTTTAGAGGTTAGGTTAGGTTAGGTGCGGCAGGAGGTTTTAGTGCGGTTCGACTCCCACATACCGCACTCGGGGGGCGGGTGGAAGTACGGCGATTTCCTCATGTCACAAAAAAAAAGGTTTTAGGTAGTTTTGGTCTTAAGTCTCTTTTTATCACAATGACAAAATTATGTGGCTATTATACCCATTAAAAAGTATTAAACATAAATTGAATTACAGTATCTTCTTACCTAGAAGATGGACTCCAGTAAACAGGTTTCAACGCTCGAAACACATAACCTCTTTCATACATTTTGTAAAACAAATGTAACTGCTTCTTAACATATTCTTTTTTTAATGTCAAATAGCATTGGTGATCCCAGTCGGCCATGACGCCCCAACTTACGAAAGCTTCTTTTTGCTTTTCAACAGTTTCTAAAGCGAAATTTCTTGCTATGTTACGTATGTTGATAGGATCGGTGCTGGTTGACGATTTTTTGGACTTTTGTAACGCTTTTAACTCTATCGGGAGACCGTGGCAATCCCAACCGGGTACGTAGTGGACTTTGTGGCCTTTTAGTATGAGAGTGCGGTTGTTTATGTCCTTTATGATCTGAAAGTTTCAGTTTTATTGTAGGACTGAAAAGAGGATTACGAATGTAAGGGATGTAATTCATATATTTAATGCATTGTTAGCAGTTCAATAGGTCATCATAAACAGTTATTTTGAATGCAATTTGAAGTGACTAATTAAATACTGTAATTATTTTCATTTATCCACTCAACTGGGTATGTCACTAATCGCTAGATGGCGAAACTGGGGAATTCGTTCGGAATCAATACCGTGTTTGAACCCCTTTTTAAAAACATTTTTTTCCAATAATTTTTAATTTTGATTTTTAATTAAACCTTATATTTTTGTAAATCTTACTTACTAAACGAGGTCGCCGACGCCGTTTCGTTTCAGCGAAAATATATCATCTACGTAAAATATGAGACGATTAAAAAATGTAAACAAAACAAGTTTTAGAACTGTGCTCAATTTTGGCTCCTGCCATAGACTTGGCAAAAGTAAACAAACCAATTTGGTTGCCGATCGCAGTCGAGTGGTTAATTGCTTATTTTTTATATTATATTTAAAAAAAATCATTTACAAAAACAGCATACTGTAATTTATTAATGTGGTATTCAAATATAGTAATTTTATTTGACATTGCATGGAACTTTTACATACTTTTAATTTTATTTACCAATTGCCTTGTAATTACTAAGAACATACTT
Organism: Trilocha varians; assembly: GCA_030269945.2. Classification (NCBI taxonomy): domain Eukaryota; kingdom Metazoa; phylum Arthropoda; class Insecta; order Lepidoptera; family Bombycidae; genus Trilocha; species Trilocha varians. Next base: position 1,284,175 of record AP028271.1, read on the forward strand.
TCTTAAAAGCTAACTTGCTTTTTAAATGAAATTTCTGTAACTTACTTTATTTACAGCGTGTCCCATATGTAAATCTCCATTAGCGTAAGGCGGGCCATCGTGCAATACAAACTCAGGTCCTTTTAGATGTTTCCTTTGCCAAGAATATAAGTTCGCAAACTCGGCACTCTAGAAAAAAAATAACGAAACTTTTGATTAAGTTTAACGTTGAATATCTAACTTATTTTACGTAAATCTTACAGTATAATGAAGAATACTTCATATATTATCTGTTTAAGGTTAAATAATAACAGTAGTTATTCAATTTACCTTTTGAATTTCATGTTTTGCGGCGGCTGTGGAGCGCACAGGAAACTTCGTTTTTGGAGTCAAAATAGTATGTGAATAGGTCTTGGTTTTCGGTTCTGCTGTGCTTTTCGAACGGATACAACTCATACAAATCCATTTTGATAGAGATTTTCTGTAATTTGCTCTAATTATCACGAAATTCTTATTTAATAACATTTCGGAGGTTATGTTTTGCTGCAATATTTTGATTTTTGACAGATATCTTGTTTGACATTTGACGTAACTTGACAGTTAACAATAGTGATGTCAAGTCTACAACATCAAAAAATTTCGTTAGCTCAATAACTTGTGCCGAAACATTTCTTATAAATATTCATACCATAAATATTTTATAACTAATTCGTCGCCTCAGTGCTTGTTTGGCCTATCTGCACTCGAGCAAATTTTACAGGAGACGTTTTTTTTGTTTTATTTATTAAATAACGTTTAATTTTTTAATTTGATACTTAATATAAATACACGAGCTACCCACAAATTGAATTATAAAGAAATAATATACAATAGTTCATGATTCTAGCGTATTTTACATGTTTTGTGTGACGATAGGCCAAACGTGCACTAAAAATTTTTCGGATGTTTACTTACAACAAACGTGCACTGAAGATTCACCAAAGGATTGTGATAATTTTCCGTGCTTGTTTGTGCTAAGTGCTAATATTGTTGATACAGGATGTAACTTTTTAATTAGTATAAGTTTTACTGCCGATTTCGCTTGTTCCGTTGTGTATATTATTTTAAAATATGACCAACTTCTCGATTTTTGATTGATGGGTTTTTTGCGCTTGAAGCGTCCTGGTGAGTATTTTGTCTGTAGATGAAGGTCAAGGTCTGATGATGGAGCTGGAAGGTGGCAACAGAAACTCTGTCAATAAGTAAGATAACCTCATCGTGTTTAGACTCTAATGCAGCGTCTTGATGAGTTCTTTGCATAATCATGAATTTCAAGGTCTGATGATGGAACTGGAAGGTGGCCACAGGAAATCCGTCACTAAGCAAGATAACCTCATCGTGTTTAGGCTTTCATGAAGCGTACTGGTGAGTACTTAGTCCCTAGATGACTGTCAATGTCTGATGATGGAGCTGGAAGGTGGTTACAGGAACTCTGTCAATAAGCAAGATAACCTCATCGTGTTTAGGCTCTAATGAAGCGTCTTGATGAGTTCTTTGCATAGACATGAATATCAAGGTCTGATGATGGAACTGGAAGGTGGCCACAGGAACTCCGTCATTACGCAAGATAACCTATTATTTGTATGGAAAACGGGCGTGATACTTGTCTTAACCTGACAATTGGTTTAAAGTTTTTAAAATAGAACACCCTGTTTGAAATTCAACTGAGTCAACGGTGAATTAAAAAAAATACGTATTTCTCTATTTTTAGCGGTGTCTGCTCATCTTTGCTTTTATGATTTGTTGAAGAAATACTTTTAAAATGATATTCAATCAAATTTATGAAAAAAAAACATAATTTAATAAACTATTTCTCATTTTTTATTGTGATTTCATGCGAATCTCACTGTGTTTCGAACTACTGTGACGTCATACAAAATGGCGGATACGGCGCTACGCCGGCTGTGATTGGTCAATTGAGTTGCGATACAACAAACAAGCACTGAAATTTTTAAAAACTACCGATACAGCAAACAAGCACGGAATTTTCGTTAAGTGCCGTGTTGAGAAAAAAATTAAAATGAGATTTTTATTGCTTTAGAATTGAAAATTTTAAAAAGTTATTTTACCAGTAGGATGGAAATTTAATTCTTTATAATACTACATTAAAAAGTCATTTTCGTAAAAAATGTCAGATAGGCCAAACAAGCACTGGGGCGACGAATTATCATAAAAAGTATAATTCGTCCTCAAAAACTTTATTTCGTTGGAACGTAATTTAAGTAATATTTTTTTCATTACTACTGATTTTGTGACTAAATCCATCGGATAACAAGTTGTTTGCAAGAAGAAAAGATGAAAATATTCTCAACTTTTCGTTTTTTTTTAAACAGTGAAAAACATGAAATATATTCAAAAAATCGATTTCGAGCTCAGCTGAAAAGGGATCAGAATTATTGCGTTGACACAATAAGATTTGCCCATGTCTAGCCAAGATGTCAAAATGACAATGTCAAAAGTCAAAACTCTTTTTTTCTGTTTTCAGTCGCGTAAGCAAAGGTATTAATAAATTTCTTCATGCTTAGAAAATATCCAAAAAATAAAATAATATTCATTCCTTAAAAAACAATACTTTATTTGTAAATCAACAAAAATAACTAATAATTAATAGTTTAACGTTAACAGACTAGCTAAAGATAACATTACAATTATACAATTTTTGTTTATTCTTTTACTAAATTTACTAAACTTTTTTATAAATCATCGTAAATAGTCTTAGGTATAGAATGAGACTTAATAACACTTTTGTAATAGTGTGCCGATGCACGCGGCGTTCTCGTACGTTCAGGTGAAGTAAAATTCACTTCATATAGTCCAAATTTGGTCTGGAAACCTTCGTTCCACTCAAAATTGTCCATTAATGTCCATGCAGTGTAACCCACTACGTTGATACCGTCTTCTGTTATTGCCTGAAGTAGCTGAAAAAAAAAATACAAAAATGAAAAACATGGACGTCTTTTTTCAAAAATAGTTTGAAAATTATTGGTCGGATCTTTATCGAATTAATATTAGATCATCTTCAGTGTACCTGCTTTCTAAAATAAAAAAAATCAAATTGATACGTGAAAATCGGTTCATTGAGCAAAGTGTTATTAAACACGCATCAAGTTGGTAGTTTTGAACACTTTTATTAACCTCTGGTGCGCCTTAGACACCGATCTATGCAAGCACAAAGTACGAATGAACACTCCCGATTTTTTATTTTTGACGTGACAACGTCTTATATATTGGTTTGCCGGGTGACACTTCAAGAAACTGAAATACGCTCCGCTCACGTTATGCGCTCACAATGAGAGCGAGTGAGAGGCACGAGTGCCTTTCACTTTTTATGTCTGTCTCTCTCGCTCTTAGGCGGGCTAACCATGCCCGAGTCGTTGTCACGTAAAACTTTCGCCCGTATACCGACTTTACAGGCAACCAATTTTTTTTTATTAATTACACAGTATTTAAATAATGTTTCTAGCAACTTGTAAAAAAGTTTAATAACTATACAACAAAATAAAACTATAACGGATTTAATTTTCAGCAAGATTCGAGGCCCGCCATTTTTCAAAGTTAGTGTTCGAAATGATATATTTATTTAAATATTTGGGTCATTCCATGTCAAATCGACAAATAGTTGGACGCGACCCCCACCGATTCGGATGATTTTTGGTGGAGAGTTTTGTCTCATTATAAAACGAAGTTCTGCTAAAGGAAAAAAAAATTAAAAAAATTTCCTAAGAGATATTCAATATCAAAAATTTCATTGTTTTTCCGATTTTATGAGTTTAGTTGTTTAATATTTCAGAGACTACTGAGTATTAAAAAAAAAACTCTGGTATATTTTCAGAGGATACTTAGAGGTATGAGAAAAAAATTTTTTTGAAAAAAAATTTTGAAACTGATCAAAATTAAAAAAATTTGAATTTTTCAAAATCGTGAAAAGTACCCATCGCGGGAAAATTTTAGCCTGAATTTTTTTTATATTATACTTATAACATATCTAAAGATATTTTGAAATTTTTAGAGGGGTGTTATTTTTCGTTTCATAGATATGAATTTTTGAATTTTGAAAAAAAAAAATTTTTTCTATTTTTTATTTTTTTTTCGTTAAATATCATTATTCTACTACATGATTACTAAAATTTGAGGTCTAAAATATTTTTTTTATGTTAATAGGATGTGAAAACAAAAATATTTCAAAATTGTATGTAATTATCTGTTTATCGAGAATACTATTTAACATTTAAGGCTTCCGTGATCAAATGAAAGGATTAAAAGCATAAAGGAAGTATTTCATTTTTAAGACTGTAATTCCTCTTGTCCTTTCAGAGTTTGCTGCAGTTTATTTCGTACGACGTTTTTTGGTCTCTTCCTTTTCTGAGGTTGATGTCTCAGACCTTTTTCTCAATCTTGAAAGAAAGAAATGATATCAATTTTAAAATAAAAGATTAATTGCCATCAAGTAAAAAAACTCGAAATTCTGATTTTCCTACCTGGTTTTCATTGGTGATTCATCGATGATATCATAAACATCAGTGTTTTTTAGGCGGCAGAGTGTGACACTTTGACAATATTTAAGTTTTGATTTAAAGTTGAATCTATAATATATTTTGAAATATTTTTGTTTTCACATCCCATTAACATAAAAAAAATATTTTAGACCTCAAATTTTAGTAATCATGTAGTAGAATAATGATATCGAACAAAAAAAATTATAAAAATAGAAAAAATTTTTTTTTTTCAAAATTCAAAAATTCATATCTATGAAACGAAAAATAACACCCCTCTAAAAATTTCAGAATATCTTTAGATATGTTATAAGTATAATATAAAAAATTTTCAGGTCAAAATTTTCCCGCGATGGGTACTTTTCACGACTTTGAAAAATTCAATTTTTTTTAATTTTGAACAGTTTCAAAATTTTTTTTCAAAAATTTTTTTTTCTCATACCTCTAAGTATCCTCTGAAAATATACCAGAGTTTTTTTTTTAATACTCAGTAGTCTCTTAAATATTAAACAACTAAACTCATAAAATCGGAAAAACAATGAAATTTTTGATATTGAATATCTCTTAGGAAAATTTTTTAAAATTTTTTTCCTTTAGCAGAACTTCGTTTTATAATGAGACAATACTCTCCACCAAAAATCATCCGAATCGGTGGGGGTCGCGTCCAACTATTTGTCGATTTGACATGGAATGACCCATTTAGTGTTATTTTCTATTAATTTACTAGAATTTCATACGACAAAAACACAATAGAGTAAAACTTTAGTGAAATTTATAAAATATTATTTGAATCCTTGTTCAAATAATATAATCGTTGCTGAAATTTTGAAAAAAAAAAACTAAAAAACATGAGCTGTCAAAAATTGAGTCAAATTTATTATCATGACCCTCACACACACATACACAAGAAATCAAAAATAGTAAACACGCATTCCAGAAAATCTTCGGGCACCCCAAAGATTAATTCCATCTCTCCAATTCCGAATCCATCATCAGATCAGTGCCATTTTGTCATATTATTGTAATGTTACGCGATATACCAGATGTATATCCAGATAATCTAATATATAAAATTGTCGTGTCACGGTGTTCGAACTTGAACTCCTCCGAAACGGCTCGACCGATTTTGATGAAATTTTTTGTGCTTATCCGGTACCTATGAGAATCGGTCAACATCTATTTTTCATCTCCTAAATGTTAGGGGTAGTCCACCCCTAATTTTTTTTTCGGCGCAGATGAAGTTGCGCGAGCCAGCTAGTAATATTATATAATTATATACCAGATGCGCAAAATGTCAGCTCAATCGGAAACCGGGAAGTTTGTCAAATTTTACTCGCATGATTCCACCCGATCTTACGTAGTTACATTAATAAATATTTACATCTAGTGCAAGTTGATATAAAGCTTGTAAAAACTTACCGCTTTCAAATAATCTCTGTAATATTCGACTCTGGATCTGTCATTCAAGCCGCCATCAGTCGAGATACCGTTCTCAGTGATAATGAACTTCAAGTCCCCATACTGGTCCTTTAGCCAATTTAGTTGGCTCCGAAAACCATGTGGGGTCACCTGAAATTATTTAGGAATGGAACTAAAAAAAAATAATTTAACTAAAGTTCGGCTGTTCAGAGAATACGTTCCTGACACGTGCGATTGAACTGACGACGTAACTTTGTAATGGCGTTGCAGTTACGATAAAAATATTTTTGCTGGTTGTTTACCGTTTTAACAATTGATGAGCATTAAAACAACAGTATTATATCAATAATCTATGAATGTAATAATTAAGTGCCAAACTGAGTGTCAAATAACTTGGTGAACAATATTTTCCTGATAGGTGTCAGGAACGCATTCTCTGAACGGCCGAACTTTAGCATAGTGTTATGTTATCTAGGTATCTATTTTGTTGTGATACATCTATAGCCGCACGTAAAACCGATTTCTGCGTCGTCGTAAGAAGACAAACGGCAGTTAATTTGTATTATTCATAGAATTATTACATCTGGTTCAACATCATGAACAACAAAATGAAGCCAATTTAAAGTGCACCTATAGCGCGTAACAACACGATATTTTGAATCAACATCATGAATAACAAAGTGAAATTTTAATGAATTTATGTAATATTTCATTAGTGTGCTAAACGAATTGAGTGTCATCAATTATTTTACGAGCACATTTTGAAATAAATTCTTAATTTTTTGTATTAAATGAAAAATAATGTTTATTTCTGCATATTACTTTTACCAAATAGTGTGCGCGGGGACGGCGCAACGGGAAAGAGTGCCGTACGCGTCGCGCCGTCCCTCAAAACCCCGTACTGGGTTCTGGCCTCAGCCGGGGTTCGGACGCGAGTGTGAGCGGTTGGAGGTTTTTGTGCGGTTCAACTCCCACATACCGGATCCGGTGATTTCCTGCAAGTAAAAAAAAATATAGTGCGCTGCTTACTATGTATAACATTAAAATGGCTCTCCTGTAAAATTGCGTTTTGTCACTTAACCTACTTACTATTCGTTAATTTTTTTTCTAGAAATATTAAAATTATTATTAACAGCAATACATACTTATACCTACTGTGGGCGACTGAATGTTAACAAACATTATAAAGGCAAAGGTACTAGCGACTAAAGAGCCACCTATAAATATTTTTATTAGAATTGATTAAAACCTCTTGTAAAATACTTTTTAAATGAAAGATTTGTGTTGGCGCGCTTTTTTTAAATTTCGAATTGGTGTGAACATTGTAAAACACAAATTGCGTCATATTTTTTGCTCTAAATTTTTATTGTTTTTATTAAATTTCTTGTTCTGAAGTTTTCTTTGCACTGGCAGCCTTTGATTTCCTACACCTACTTGAAAAATAAATACAGGGTGGATCGGTCATTCACCCCACGTCAGATTGTCCAAAGTTACAGATCCACCCTGTATTAAAAAATGCGAACAAATCTATCCTTAAATTTAAAAAAGTGACCTACATAAAACCAGCTAGAATACCCAGTGACCCAGTTAGGGTCTTTCTCGAAGACTGCATCGAAATCTGGAGCCCCATTCAGCGGCCAACTGCCAACATTTTCTCCACTCTTCGCCTTTCTGACAAGGCGACTAGTGTAGAAGTTCATGCCAAAGAAATCGTAGGTACCTGCAAAAGATTGTTATTAGCAAAAATCATTTGTAATTCTTTCGATCGGCGTCACAAAAATAATCTGTCAAAAACATAGAATGATTACATCTGGAATCAACATCATGAACAACACAATGAAGTCAATTTAAATTGCACCGATCACGCGTAACAACACGATATTTTGACATCATTAATAACAAAGTTAAATTTTAAAAAACTTACACACATAAAATATTACGTGTTAAACGAATTGAGTGTCATCGGTACACTAACGCCAGAATATCATTCAGCCCACGTCAAATTGTCCAAAGTTACAGATCCACCCTGTTGCCTTAACAAAGTTGTCGTCATGTGAAACAATGACATTCTTTGCAATATTATTACCTCTAACGAAAACGATTTCCTCGTCAGTAAAAGGAGGTAGTACGGATTTGCTAAATCCTTTCTTTCTGCTCAGTTCTTCAAAGTGTTTTTCAAGCGAAGCTGGCCAACCTCCCTGCTTTGAGTAAACTGCATGTGAAAATCTACCACCCTGAAAAATGACATGATCAGACAATCAAAAAAGACTGAGCCAAAAATATTGTATACTTTACAGAACAGTCTAGAGCAGTATATTTTGGTAAGTAACTTAATGTGCAACTTATTTAATTGCTTTAGGCATTTTTGGAACGAAGTTCCTTATCGCGCGTTGTGAAAGGGGACTAGACGGAAAAAATTCTTACGAAAAAGTTGTCACGACACTTTTTTTGTTTTAGATGATTATCGCTAGATGGCGCTGTGATCAAAATATTTAAAACCACGTTCCTAATTGCGCATTATGAAGGGAAATAATTTTTATGAGATACGTTTTAATCGACAGGAACTTCGTTCCATCCGGGTGTCCCTTGACACCTCTCAAGTTTTTTATTTAATTGGGAAACAACAGTACAAGTTATTACATCAATACAGAGATACAAAAAATTAAACTTAGTCCAAATAAGTTTCCACCTCTAAACAAGTCAGATAAAAGACGTAAAAGGCATAACGGGTGTGTAACCCGTAGCCACGAAAAAAGAGAACCGAATATTGCCGCGAAAACTGAAAAATGTAAATGGAAAATTTGTAAAATAAAAATGCAAGTCGAGTTTGCATATAAATCTTGACAGTTAGAATTTGCAACATACTGAAAACTTCATAAGTACAAACTTTTAAGATCATGTAGAAGTAGAGTAGAGTCAAGTAAAACGAGCCCAAATACAATGAGTCTATCTTGTTTAGTACAAGAGTTCCTATAGCTTCCGACTCCATCATAAGATCAGCTCATTCAGCTATTTGGTACCATATTACTTCCTGTTCCTGTACCAACCCATTACTGCCCACTGTTGGGCTCAGGTCTTCTCAGAAGAGGGATTAGGCATAGTCCACCACGCTTGCCTAGTGCGGATTGGGGACTTCACATATCTTCAAAGGATTTTTAGAACCCTTTTCCGATATGTTTTCCTTCACCGTTTTTAGCCAGTGGTGTTGTGAAAAATTGCACATAAATCTTTTTCACATTTAGATTTAGAGGTACAAGCCGGCCGGATTGGAACCCGCGACCTCCCGTTCGGAACGACACGCTTCGACCTCTCGGCCACCACGACTTTTACCATATTACTGCATTATCAAATTTAATTCGCAAGATTCCACCCGAACTTACCTAGTTACATTCAGTGCAAATCTAATAAAAGTTTTTTAGTAGCACTTACAATATTCTGTCTTAATAGTTCAGTCAACTCATCATATTCGTCTGATAGAGGTTGGTACCAAATCAAAGGGTTAACAAGGGAGATTTCACCTGAAACAACGAAAATAGAATTTAATGGCTATAGGTTCAAATTTTCGCGGTTTAAGACTGGCTAAAATATGGTTAGGAAATAAGACAGATATAACAATAAGAGTCCTGTATAGGTAGGTGAGGATATTCGCAGAAGAACCCAAGTAACTGACATAGCCCAAAGAATAAGCAAGTTGAAGTGGCAGTGGGCGGGCCACATAGCACGTAGAACCGATACCCGTTGGAGCACGAAGGTTCTGGAGTGGCGCCCACGTCAAGGCAAGCGCAGTGTGAGACGACCAGCTGCAAGGTGGACGGATGATCTTGTTAAGATTGCAGGAACACTCTGGATGCAGGCCACTACCAACCGGTCGCATATGGAACGCGTTACTATGTTAAACTCCTTACACGTTGAGTCTAAAGTCGTTTATTACACAGATCTTGTAGCATCTAGCGCAAATTTCCGTGCATTCAGACGTTTTTGCCATAACTACTATTGGCATCCAAAATAGTACAACAGCTCACCGCATAGGTCCAATCAATTTAATAAAATCAATGTCCGTGGTGCTTTTCTCAATTCTGGCGTAATGCTTTTTCAACCTTATTTTATTGTCTCCCGCTTTGCGAGAAGGGAAGTCGAAACTCATGTTTTCCTACTCCTTCTATTATCTTCTGATTAAATTCGTTGCGGGGCCCAAGACAAGTTAGCTTTCCCTCGGGTTTCCTGGGCTTCACTGCTCATTGTCATTACGATGGTCGCCGCTGTGGATCCTGGCTACACAGGAGTTACAGTGGTGGGAGTGAGAGGTGGGCAAATACCCGAAAAAAGATAACGGCCCCTCATTGCCCTGGCATTACAGAGGTTCGTTTATGACACCTTGGATTACGGAGTTGGAGTTTTAGTTAAAATCCTTAACTTTTCTGAATAAGTAGTTTACTATCGCCTATTACCGTCCTCCATATATGGACTATCCATGGACTAATTTTTCAAAACGGACCAGCGGGTCTTCAGATTACCGCGTTCAAACCAACAAACCCTTCGACTTCATATTATTATGTCAGTCTAGATTTACGCGTTCAGTTCTGAAATTCAACATCCAATAATAAGTTTACCTCTGTAATTAGACCTGAACTCCTCATCATAAATCCTCCAAGCTCTGGCATGAGCTAGAAGCACATGTTTGGTGCACACATAAGGAGCCATATCTGGTTCCAATATAGGTGGGGCCATACCCCCAGTATTGTACACATAGTCACAAATAGACAGAGGCTCGTTTATAGTCACCCAAGTTTTCACCCTGTCCGCGTATAGGGTGAAAACTACCCTTGCGTAGTCTGCAAACCAATCCACTATGAGGGGGTTTAACCAGCCACCTGAAACAGATTAAAAACTATTTTTTTTGATATATTGTTATTCGTATTATTTTTTGTCTAAATTATAATTTTTTTGGAGCCATTTTTTTGAACGAAGTTCATTATCGCGCGTTGTGAAAGGGTGCTAGACGGAAAAAATCTTACGAAAAGTTGTCACGACACTTTTTTGTTTTAGATGATTATCGCTAGATGGCGCTGTGATCAAAATCTTTTAAAAAAACGTTCCTTATCGCGCGTTACGTTAGGAAAAAAAATATATAAAATATCTTTTAATCGAAAGGAACTTCGTTCTATTCGCGTGTCCCCATGACACCTCATGACACCTCTCAAGTTTTATTTAAGATTAAAATCTGACACACTTACTTAGCCTAATCGAGATGAGTAGCCGTTGCTCATGGACCTCTGCAATGTCGCACTGTCCCGCTACCTACGACCAGGTAGCGAGACATTACGAATTATGCCTACGGATCTATCTATACTAATATTATAAAGCTGAAGAGTTTGTTTGTTTGTTTGTTTGTTTGTTTGAACGCGCTAATCTCAGGATCTACTGGTCCGATTTCAAAAATTCTTTCACTGTTGGAATGTCCATTTATCGAGGAAGGTTATAGGCTATATTTTATTTTCAAAAAAATTAGGGATCCGCATGAAAATATCGAATATGTAACAAAAGGTGAAAAATTGAAAACCTATTTATGCGTACGCTGCAGAAACTATTGACAATAGAACAAAATGATGTACTACGGGTTTTTAGGTCTTTTGAAGACAAACAAAAAAGTCCGCGACAGCATATATCTAACTATCATAGTTTAGTCACAACAACTGCTTTTATGTTCAAAAAATAAATTAATTCGTCCGAAGAATTAATTTAACGTTAAATTAGTATTTTTATATTAATCCTTATCCAAATAAAGTGTTTTGTTATCAAGAGTATTAATGTAGAAGTAAATTACTTTTTGTTTTATTCCAATCGGACTTTTCGTTTAGAAGTTATTACGAGTATAAAACGCAATGAATATGTGGGAGCATTTCGGGCACATAATAACGCGATGGCATTGCGAGTACTTTTTGAACCCCTTTGTAACGCAGACGAAGTTGCGCGGGTCAGCTAGTACTTTATAATATTATAAAGCTGAAAAGTTTGTTTGTTTGTTTGAACGCGCTAATCTCAGGAACTACTGGTTCGATTAGAAAAAATATTTCTCTGTTAGAAAGTCCATTTATCGAGGAAGGCTATGTTGTATCCCTCCGTGACGCAGACGAAGTTGCGCGGTTCACAAGTATATTTATTATTATATTACGACTTAAAAACCTTTAGAAATTTCGAAAAAAAAAACAAACTCTTTTATTCTTACTACAGATATATAGATATACATAAAGCCAACGACCTACATATTAAAAGGAGATGCTGATAGTATTATCACAAACGTGATGTGTGTGACGAACATCTTCTGAATCACGTGTAGCGTATTATATTCAAGGTTAGGTCGTATCGTAAACTTCAAGCAAATAATTTATTTAAACTTTTTAAATACAAGCATATTAGATTCTGGATATAATGTAGCAGTAGAGTGCAAGCAAAAACAAATAAAACGAGCCCAAACACAACGGGTCTATCTTGTTTAGCATAAGAGTTCCTATGACCACCTTCCGAATCCATCATCAGATCAGCGCCGTTTTGTCATATTCATTGTCACGTGGTATCTGCGTGAAATTCAGCTCAATAGGAAACCGGGAAGTTTGTCAAATTCAGAAACAGAACTTGCATAGTTACACCCAGAACAAGTTAATATAACTGTACCAACCCATTACTGCCCACTGTTGGGCTCAGGTCTCCTCAGAAAAGGGATTAGGCATAGTCCACCACGCTTGCCTAGTGCGGATTGGGGACTTCACATATCTTCAAAGGATTTTTAGAACCCTTTTCCGATATGCAGGTTTCCTCACGATGTTTTTCTTCACCGTTTTTTAGCCAGTAGTGTTGTGAAAAATCGCACATTAATCTTTTTTCACATTTAGATTTAGAGGTACAAGCCGGCCGGTTTTGAACCCGCGACCTCCCGTTCGGAAGGAAGCACTTCGACCAATCCGCCACCACGAGTTAATATAAAGCTTGTAAAAATACACACAGTACTCAAATTAAGGGGTACACTCACCAAGATCCTGTAAACTCTGGGGTAGATCCCAATGATAAACAGTGACTAAAGGCTCAATCCCTTTCTCCAACAACCCATCAATCAAATTCCTATAATAATTACTTCCATCTATACTGATTTTATTGCTATATCCACTAGGCAAGATCCTGGTCCAAGAGAGAGAGAATCTATAGAAATGGAGACCAAGTTCTTCAGCCATTTCGATGTCTCTCTTCCAGAAATGATATGAGTTACAGGCTATGTCTCCATTGGTTAGATCTGCTATGGATTCTGGTCTTTCGTGAACGAGCCGGTCCCATATGTTTTCGGTTTTATCTGGAATTTAAAAGGTAATTTTGCTAAGTCGAAATAGAAGAATTCTGAGAAATGATGCTATTACAAGTTTGCAACAATATTTAGTACGAGTATAAGGGGTGGGCCATATAAAGTTTGCATTTTCCAAAAGTTCGACTGTCATGTTAGCTGTGTGGCATATTGCGCCATCCTGTTGAAACCAAATGTCGTCCATGTCATACTCTTTAACTTTTGGAAACAAAAATTCGCTGAGCATGGCAAACAAACAAATCCTTCAGCTTTATTGACTATTCAATTCGTCTGTATTTTTTTTATGTTTGTTCCTCGATAACTTCAGTTTGGGACAGTTTGGGTGGACCGATTTGAACGATGCTGGTGTCAGAAAGGTAATGACTGAACTCAAGTCCCATTTTTTAAAGATCAAACAAACTTACTTTTGTATCTGTGTTTAAAAATGTGTATTATTAACGGGCATTCTAGAACAGAGTAGATACTCAATGTATCACAAATTAGTAAAAGCAACAACATTTATACGGCCAGAATTACCTAATAGGTATAAATACTATTTAAAAATCTATTGTGCTACTTACCACTAGCATTCCAACCACCTTCGACTTGATATGACGCTGAAGCAGCCCCGAATTTGAAGCCATCAGGAAATGTTAAGTTTGATCTACACACGCCGATGAGAACGCTGCAAGATAATCTAATATATATTATAAAGGCGAAAGTTTGTAAGTATGGATGTTTGTTACTCTTTCACGTAAAAACTACTGAATGGATTTGAATAAAACTTTACCACAATATAGCTTATACATCAGAATAATACATAGGCTACAATTTTTGAGGTTTCTAATGTGAGGTCGTAAAAAAACACATTTTTTGCGGTATAATAGTACTATATTATTTATAGACGTCGCTAACTAGACGGGCTAGACGGGACGAACCTGAAGTCCACGCGAACGAAGTCGCGGGCAAAAGCTAGTTTATCATATAACTAGATGACCCGCGCAACTTCGTCTGCGTTACAAAGGGGTTCAAAAATTGTAACCTATATAGGCACGCGCCGCCCGGCGCAAACAACTACGACACTGCATTTTAAATTTGTAATATCTTCGGTAATATTCACTTAAATTACATGCTGTAAAAAGTGAACAATACTGTAGTACATTATTTTGGTCTATCTCGTAGGGTTCAGCCAGCGTTTTCAATATAAGCGCAAAAAACGTGTTTCTCTACTATATTATGCATTTATTATACATACAAACCTTCCTTAAGAATCACTCTATCTATTAAAAAAAACCGCATCAAAATCCGTTGCGTAGTTTTAAAGATCTAAGCATACATACAGACATTGCAGAGGTTCATGAGCGACGGTAACCGCTTACCATCAGGTGGGCCGTATGCTCGTTTATCTACCTTGCAATAAAAAAAAAAAAAAAAAAAAAAAAACATACAGCGAAAGCGACTTTGTTTTAAACTATGTATTGAAGTCTATTACGTTTGCGAAAGTCGGTCAAAAAGATAACAAAAAATCGAAATCATTCAACAGGGTTAAAAAAAAACAATTCTAAAATTACGATACACAATTTAAAGATATTGATAACCTCACTCCAAAGACAAAACATGCAAAAAACAATTATAAAACAAATGACGTCGTAAAAGATAAAAATATGAATTAAAACAATAATTACCTCAACACAACTACACTATAATAAGTCATGTTTAAAACTATGCACATTTAGCAAATATTACGGAAATCTATATGTGTAAAGCTAGCGTCCACTGCTATGATAATGCTATACACATCACACAAGATATAGCCCGAAAGCTAGTAGAAATTTTTGGGTGGATAACTGCAAATCTGGCTGTTGAGTAACGGGGTTAAACGGAACCCTACATTTTGAAAATGTTTGAATATTATATTATTTTTTTTCAAAAATGTGTTTGAATCAACTTGAAATAAAATAATATATATTTTATATATTAAAATAAAATAAGACCAGAACATTAAGTCGGGGCTTTTGCATAGCCAGACGCGTGCAAAAATGTTCGAATTGTAGCAGGTTCGATTCCCGGTTGGATGGATGGAAAAAAAACGATGAATGTGTTTCTAAAAATACTAAATAACATAAAAAAAAATGTTTCCTTTCAGCAAAATTTGCTAAAATCATTTCGAGTAAGTATTAACTGGAAGGGGCGTTTAAAATTTCCACTCTTTATACTTACATAGCTTCTTATTTAGTGGACAAGATCATTATTATTTGCAATTCTTATCATTATTACGGGAAATGACGAGATAAAAGTATTATAATATCGATCGTATCACGAGATGTCTGCATCTATAAACTTATTTCCTGTTGTCATAAGAAAATTTCAATGACATTGAAGAATAATGCTATAATAAATATTAAAAACTTATTAATCACTCAACTGGGACCGGCATCAAAATTGGTTTGTTTACTTTTGCCAAGTCTGTGGCAGGAACCAAAATTGAGCACAGTTCTTAAACTTGTTTTGTTGACATAATATTTTAATCGTCTCATATTTTACGGAGATGATATTTTGCTGAAAATGCAGTACAGCGTAGTTTAATAATAAAGATTTACAACAAAATATATTCTAAAGGATGGGACGGTCGACATTTGTCGGGCATGTCACCGTCCGGGAGGGTCGGCGAGTACTTGCACAGGCATAACCAAGTAGCTAAGATTATCCACCAACAACTTGCTCTGAAATACAACCTAGTTGAAGCCGCTGTACCTTATTACTAGTATTGGCCTCAGCCAGTTCTCGATAATGGTCATGTAACACTCTACTGGGACCGATCTATTATCACTGACAGGACTATTGTTGCCAATAAGCCTGACATAGTGATAATAGATCGGGATGCGCATCGGGCGGTGCTGATCTATGTCACCATTCCACATGACGAGAATCTTGTGAAGGCAGAAAAAGAAAAACTGCTAAAATATTTAGACCTGTTATTCTCAAGCTTTATTCCAACAGGTCATTCACCCCACGTCAGATCGTCCAAAGTTACAGATCCACCCTGTATATGTACAGGGTGACACAAAAGATTTTTAATAACATTTTCTGTCAAAAATGGAAACGACCGACTTCCATTTCTCTAGGATAGCATAAAACTAGGTACCGGTCAGATCAAATTTTGAGAATGTATTATGAGACAATGCCCAAAATATCTGCTATCTAACATAAAAGAATCATCGAAACGAAAAATGGGACCCCACAACGACTGTCACCTTTCTTCTGAAAAGAAAAAAACTTGAGAGGTGTCTTAGGACACCCGAATAGAACGAAGTTCCTTTCGATTAAAAGATATCTTATATTTTTTTTCCTAACGTAACGCGCGATAAGGAACGTGTTTTAAAAGATTTTGATCACAGCACCATCTAGCGATAATCATTTAAAACAAAAATAAGGAACGTGTTTTAAAAGATTTTGATTACAGCGCCATCTAGCGATAATCATCTAGAACAAAAAAAGTGTCGTGACAACTTTTCGTAAGATTTTTTTTCCGTCCCCCCTTTTTTCCAGCCCCCTTTCGATAACGCGCGATAAGGAACTTCGTTCCAATTATCCGAATCGGTCCAAAATAGTTAATTTTTACAAGAAAAAACAATGATTTCTATTTAGTTTGTTTTCCCGCTAAAATATAGTTGCGATGGTCATGGTCGTCGCAGAAAATTGTTTCATACTTCCGTGACTAATAACGAAGAAGGTGACTCAAGAAATACTATTGTTTTAAATTTAAAAGTGTAAAGTTTTTGTAAAAGTGAAATAGGTACATAAAATAAATTCTATTTTTGAAAGGTAGTCAGACAGAGGTCAAGCAGAGCACAAAAACTAAAAATTAAAAAAAGAATCGAAATCGGTTCATATAAAAAGAAATATACCCAAAACGAATGGCAAATTGTGAAATTTTATCCGTTAAAAATATACATTTTTAAACACAGCACCGAAAGGACTCGTTCGCCCTTAAAAAAATCAATTGGGACCTAACTTGAACCATCACCTTTCATCTGACACCAGAATCATTCAAATCGGTCCACCCAAATAAAAAAAAATATAGACGAATTGAGGACCTCCTCCTTTTCGGTCAAAATTATAATAAAACTACAATAGATACTTCTAAGAATTCTATATTATTTGTTTGTGACGAAGACAACGATATTTATTTTACTCAAACACAAAAATCAGCTTAAATTACTACACCATTTAAATTAATACTTAAATAAGTTTCAAACAAGCTGAAATTCTTAAGCGTTTCCATATTGGCTCGACAACGGCCAACATACGTAAAAAAAGAAAAACTTGAGAGGTGTCATGGGACACCCGAATAGAACGAAGTTCCTTTCGATTAAAAGATATGTTATATTTTTTTTCCTAACGTAACGCGCGATAAGGAACGTGTTTTAAAAGATTTTGATCACGGCGCCATCTAGCGATAATGATCTAAAACAAAAAAAGTGTCGTGACAACTTTTCGTAAGATTTTTTTCCGTCTAGCCCCCTTTCGACAACGCGCGATAAGGAACTTCGTTCCAACAAATGACGACGTCGGCCGACCAACATGTAAACGAGGGTTTTTTATGCATTGAAACTATGTGAAACAACGTTTTACAGTTGACTTACCAGCTGTCATTTGCGCGCATTGGAAGTTGGCGAGCCAAGATCGAAACGCACCATTAAATTATATTATAAGTAGGTGACCCGCGTAACTTCGTCTGCGTCACAGAGGGATACAATATAGCCTATAGTCTTCCTCGATTGACATTCCGACAAAGAATTTTTCAAATCGGACCAGTAGTCCCTGAGATTAGTGCGTTCAAACAAACAAACTCTGCAGCTTTATAATATTAAGTATAGATATGTCGCGTTTCCACATTGACTCGCCAACTTCCAACTTTCATATTGGTCGACCATATTGGTCGACCATCTACGCCAATGTGGAAACGCTGGCAATATAGGGACACATCTTCGAATAAATTAAATTTACTAAATCTGCAATTAGACCGTAGGTAATAATGGCTCCAACTAAACACTGCCAAAATCAAAATTTGGTAGGCCTTAGTTGTCATTCTCTCGGTGACCGAGCGTTCATCATCATCATCATGGGATGTGAGGGGATACTCAACAACTTTCTCCCCTATGCCAACCTCACCTGCCCGCGGTCATCCTGCTAATTAACAAACGGTTCTGGCTACCGGCTGAAAGCGGTATAGCACAGCCTAAACATGACACAGTAAATAAAAATCTCTGGCCACTGACAGGCAGCAGTGTCAGTGGTGCGACACCCTGTGTCTCTGCGATCTTCAACACGCCTGCCCAGCGTGGAGATTATGGGCAAAACCTCCCAAAATGATAACGACAAAGAAACAAAGGCCCCTAGTTCCCGGCAGCCCTGCTATTCTTCGTATAGCGTTACGTTAGTTAAATTACACATCTAAAATACAAAACATACATTCTCTGTCGCTTAAGATAATAATTTTAAACTAAAGACTGTTTAAGACGTTTTCTAAAACACTTGATGTTTAGGTAATGTTGTTTGGAGCAGTGTTGGCATTAATTGATTGATTTTTCAATCGAATGGTTAATTTGATTAATTTAATCGAATAAAACTTAATCGTGATTAAATTAATAGTGATTAAAATTTTAATCTTAATCGTGATTAAGTAAAATAATCATTAATAGTTAATTTGATTAAACCGATTAAAATTTTAATCGTAATTTTTAATCGTTAATCAGATTAAATTTTTGCCAACACTGGTTTGGAGACACTATTTGTACTGTTTTGTTTGTTAGTGTATCTAGTCTATTAGATCGACTTTTGAATTCTGCAAACCATTTTTGCCGCAGACGAAGTTGCTGGTTTCTATATGGAAATAGTTTTTGGTGAATTCGTAAAGCCGTGGTTCCGTATAATATCTCTGTAGTACGTCGCTGAAGCTTTAGGGGTCCTCGTCTTGTTCGGAGACGAAAAATCCACTTGATAAAGTCCGTAACTGTCTCTGTAGAAATTTAAATTAAAACATTAGACTGCGTGTTGCAAAATTATGATATTGTAGACTTACTAGACTAAATAAATATGAATTAGTATAAAAAAAAAACTTGAGAGGTGTCATGGGACACCCGAATAGAACGAAGTTCCTTTCGATTAACAGATATCTTTATTTTTTTCCTAACGTAACGTGCGATACGGAACGTGTTTTAAAAGATTTTGATCACAGCGCCATCTAGCGATAATCATCTAAAACAAAAATAAGGAACGTGTTTTAAAAGCTTTTGATCGCAGTGTCATCTAGCGATAATCATCTGAAACAAAAAAGTGTCGTGACAACTTTTCGTAAGATTTTTGTCCGTTTCTCAACGCGCGATAAGGAACTTCGTTCCAAAAACTTTTTAAACACAAGCTCTTAGTACACTACTAGCTGAGACAAGTAAAACGAGCCCAAACACGACGGGTCTATTTTGTTTAGTACAGGAGTTCCTATGACTACCGACTCCATCATCAGATGGCTCCATGGTACTGTGGGTACAGTGGACTTATGGCCAAAGGGAGATCTCCTTGAGGGCGAGGCAGCGTATGGTGGTCAGGCCGAAGCCCACTGTAGTAGATTTCAGATGTCCTATATATGCGAAGATTTCTGCAAATGTTGTAACCGCGATTCAGGATCTCGCGCATTATTATTGGTCGCCACAGTACTATATTGCATTGTCATATACGCGTGCAAAATGTCAGCTCAATCGGAAACCGGGACGTTTGTCAAATTTAGCTTGCGAGATTCCACCCGACTTAGGTTACGTCCAGTGCAAGTTAATATAAAGCTTGTAAAAGAGACTTACTTGAATCCTGATAACCACTCAAAAGTGTCAATTAGACTCCAAACGGTATAAGATGTAACATTTATACCATCTTCTTTTATCGCCAAAAGTAACTAAAATCAAATAAACTTGTTCAGACACTCGCGGTTTTCTATAATACTTTTTGTGTGTCGAGAAGTGAGTTCGAGTTCCAGTGGTACGACTCAAAAGCGAACGAAAAGAGGGTAGACAGATTGGTTTGCTCTTAAATCGACCTGCAGTATCCAGTTTTCTCGTGATCATGACGTTTGCAACAACAACGAAATATCGAGACAACAAAATTAATTAAATATCGTGGTAAGAACCCGTTGAAAATGCATGAAAGTAAAATCAAATATTTTAATGGTTAAAAATATACCGAAATTTCATATTGGCATTGACAGTTTATGTCATTCTCATTTCAATGAGATAAAATCAATTTTGTATGAATTATGTTCATAGCGACTGCTTTCGAGTTAAAAGAATCATAGAAATCGGTTCATATAGGAAATAAATACGTCAATCAAATAAATTTTCTCACTCGTATCCAAAAGTACTTATTAGATCTTAAAAAAATAAATGGGACCCCACGACAACTAAAGGGTGGGCCATATAAAGTTTGCATTTTCCAAAAGTTCGACTGTCATGTTGGCTGTGTGGCATGTTGCGCCACGCTATTAAAACCAAATGTCGTCCATGTCATACTCTTCAACTTTTGGAAACAAAATTTCGTGTTCGCATGGCGCCGGGCACGGTAATGTGATGGTAACGCTCGCCATTGACCGTAACGGCGGCTTCTTGCTCATTTTCCAATGATGCCGTCGGACCAAAACCCACACCAAACCGTAACTCTTTGTGGGTGCATTGGCTTCTCAATGGTGACGTGTAGATTTTCC
Organism: Trilocha varians; assembly: GCA_030269945.2. NCBI lineage: Eukaryota > Metazoa > Arthropoda > Insecta > Lepidoptera > Bombycidae > Trilocha > Trilocha varians. Next base: position 1,305,185 of record AP028271.1, read on the forward strand.
GACCCCCAGATGCGACAATTTTGCTTATTGACATAGCCTCCCAAGTTAAAATGGGCTTCATCTGAAAAGACGATTTTTCGGTAAAAATGCTCATCTTCGGCCAAACGATCTTCTGCCCACTGGGCGAACCGAAAACGTCCCATTACGTAAATGTCAAACCTTTAACTAAATTATGAACACAAATTAAATGACATTTGAGCTGTCATTCTCTAAATAAACAGTAGTTCAAAATGCAAACGTTAGATTGGCCCAAAATCAATCAAATCAGTCCACCCAAGCTAAAATATACAAACATTAAAAAAACATACAAACGAATTGAGTACCTCCTCATTTTTGAAAGTCGGGGTCACAATGTACATTTTGGGAAACAGGACAATGAAAGTAACTCACCTCATGAAGATACCCATCATGATATTCAATTCTTGCATAGTCCTGGAGACCGTCACTCGGTTGACCACCGTACCCTGTCTCAGTGATCATGAAATGGAGGTCACCGTATCGCTTTTTTAACCAGTTTAGTTGATGCCGCAGTCCTTGAGGGTACACCTGCAAGTTTAGTATGGCTCATCAGTTGAAGTCACAGTAGCCAAAGTGTTGGGGGTGACGGGGCGAAGCCTTGGCGTACACCCCATACAATCTGCTGGATTCTGTCCTCAGCTAAGGTTCAGACGCTGAGTATGAAAGCAGGTTTTATTGCAGTTCGATTACCATATACCCCAGCTGCGGGGCGGATGGATGTCCGGCGATTTTGGAAAAAACCGAAAAGTAGTTCGAAACGCGATGTTATCTTCTTCTACATTATAAGAAGAGCTAGCCAAGACAAGAAAAACGAGCCAAATAGGACACAAGCTAGCACTATGGGTCTATATTGTTTAGCACAAGAGTTCCTATGGCTATCTTCGCACTCCATCATAAGATCAGCTCTGTTCGGTGATTTCTACCGAACACCTTACTCAGCAGTATTGGCGTAATGTACAACGTCATTTCTACAGACCATCAGTGCACATTTGATTATCGCGTTAGTCGGGTGCATTCATTAACATTTTCACATCCGGCTCGAAGGACCAAAATGTAGGGTGCAGTGTGAGGGTTGTATTAAAATGTTGTTTGTTTTCAAATGTTTAATGTTGAATGGACTTATAATAACTTATTTGTAAAATGTTGAAAAATGTTATAAAATGTTAATGTTAAAAATGTTAATGAATGCACCCGACTAATGCGGTAATCAAATGTGCACTGATGGTATGTAGAAATGACGTTGTACATTACGCCAATACCGCTGAGTAAGGTGTTCGGTAGAAATCACCGAACAAGCTCCATGGATTATTGCATTGTAACGTGATATACATCTGCGTGCAAAATGTCAGCTCAATCGGAAATCGGGAAATCTGTGAAATTTAACTCGTAAGATTCTACATAGCTACATCCAGTGCAAGTTAATATAAAGCTTGTAAATTGCTCCTTACCCCAAACCAGACAGGGCCGGCTAGTTTCCACGTTGGGTCTGGTCCAAACACCACTCCCAGTTCCTTTGACCCAGAGAAGGGCCAATCACCAGTATCATTCGGCCCAGCAGCTCTTACTTTGAATGTGGTGTAGTGGTTCAGAGCATAGAAATCGTATGTCCCTGGAATTATTGCAGTTGATATTATTATGGTGTTTCTTTTAAGATTTATAACGGTTTGTGTCACCATCCGGCTATGGAATTAACACTCCTGTTCGGTATTCCGAGAGCTATGTTTAGTCCTTCTTCAAACGAGGCTTAAGAAAGGTCCTTAAAGGTAGGTCGTAGGTAGCGGAGTGTTTCCTCACATTACAGAGGTCCATTGTTGATAGTAACCACGCTCGTTGGTTTGTCTGTCGACATGGCGATAAAAAAATTGATATATACGAGGCGTTACTAAAATGAACTTTAGTCTTGTGATATAATATAGGACAGATAGGTAGGTAATATACCACAGGAAGACTCAAATTTATTTAATTAACATTGTTTACAACAATCTTCTCGAAAAGACTAGAATATTGCTCCAGAAACTTCTCGAATGGTCTCAAATCTTCTTCAACAATCCGGAATGCTTTTCTAGAAGCTTCTCGAGTACCCTTGAAAGGTGTGACAGAGATAGGGATATCTTTGTCACACTCGCCCACTTCTCTAGAACATTCCTGAACAGTCTCGAGATAACACTTAACATCTCTGTCTCCCTCACACTTAAATAATTTGAATACCTTTAACGAATTCAATCTCTTCAGGCGTGAAAGCAAGGACCCTGGATTTTTTGAATCCTTTCTTGAAGCTGTTGTCTTCAAGTACCTTGTTAAGTTTTGGTGGCCATCCACCTTCTTTGGAGTATATTGGGTAGGTAAAACGAGCTTCCTGTCATATAAAAAAAATCTGCTAAAAATAACAATATCTTGAGTAATCTTGGGAATGAAAAGACCAGAGAAAACAATAAGACGAATGATGAGAGAATGTGGTTTATGTGATGAGATATGTAGAAAAAGTCGTGGTGGCCGAGTGGTCGAAGCGCTTCCTTCCGAACGGGAGGTTGCGGGTTCAAAAACCGGCTTGTACCTTTAAATCTAAATGTGAAAAAGATTTATGTGCAATTTTTCACAACACCACTGGCTAAAAACGGTGAAGGAAAACATCGTGAGGAAATCTGCATGTCGGAAAAGGGTTCTAAAAATCCTTTGAAGATATGTGAAGTCCCCAATCCGCACTGGGCAAGCGTGGTAGACTATGTCTAATCCCTCTTCTGAGGAGACCTGAGTCCAACAGTGGGCAGTAATGGGTTGGTACAGTAGTGTATAAATTAATAATTTCTGCACTTACACATAGTTCGTTCACTAGTTCGGCCAATTCAGTGTCTGCTTCAGTCTCCGGTTCAAACCATAAGAAAAGCTGGGAAACCGACATTATACCTGAAAATTAAGTAAATTTCTTTAAACACTCGCGGTTATCTACATCACTTACACTATTACTAAACGGGTTCTTACCACGATTATTTTTAATTCAGCGATCCCGATATTTCAGCACTGTTTCAAGCGCCATGATCACGGGAAGACTGCGGAACTGCGGGTAGGTCATTTAAGAGCAGACAAATCTGTCTACCCTCTTTCTCGTTCGTTTGCCGTGGTATCGAAATGTGAGTTCGAGTTCCAGTGGTACCTGATCATGGCGCTTGAAACAGTGCTGAAATATCGGGACCTCTCAATTAAAAATAATCGTGGTAAGAACCCGTTTAGTAATAGTGTAAGTGATGAAAATTAAGTATTGAAATATTAATCTTGTTTAATACTAGAGTTCTAGTCATCTTCCGAATCTATCATCAGATCAGCGCCATTTTGTCTCATTACTGTATTGTCACGCGATATACATCTGCGTGCAAAATATCAGCTCAATGGAAAACCGTGAAGTTTTTTTTTTTTTTTTAGTTGGAGGAAATCACCGGATCCCCGGAATGTGGCAGTTGAACCGCACTAAAACCTTCAACCGCTCACACTCAGCTTCCGAACCCCGGTTGAGGCCAGAACCCAGCACGGGGTTATGAGGGACGGCGCGACGCGTTACGCCCACGGCACTCTTTCCCGTCGCGCCGCCCCCTCAACTCGAACTTACATAGTTACATCGCGCAAGTTAACATAAAGTTTGCAAAAACCATACCATGATACTTAGGCTTAAATTCTTCATCATAGATCCTCCAGGCCTTAGCATGGGCCAGCAGAACATACTTATTGCACAAATACACGCCAAGATCAGGACTCATCACAGCAGGAGGTGATACATTTAGGTACCCAGCATCGCAGATGACCAGGGGCTCGTTCATAGTCAGCCAAACCTTGACTCGGTCTCCGAATAGAGTGTAAACAACCCTCGCGTAGTCCGCAAACCAGTCCACTATGAGGGGATTGGTCCAGCCACCTGAAAATACATTAGGTTTATCAGTTTTAGTAATAATTTCTACTGCACTTCATTGATATTGAATAGTCGTGGTGGTCGAGTGGTTGAAGCGCTTGCCTTCCGTACGGGAGGTCGTGGGTTCAAAACCGGCCGGCTTATTTCTTAATATGAAAAAGATTTATGTGCAATTTTTCACAACACCACTGGCTAAAAACGATGAAGGAAAACATCGTGAGGAAACCTGCATATCCGAAAAGGGTTCTAAAAATCCTTTGAAGATATGTAAAGTCCCCAATCCGCATTAGGCAAGCGTGGTGGACCATGCCTAACCCCTATTCGGAGGAGACCTGAGCTCAGCAGTGGGCAGTAATGGGTTGTTACAGTACAGTACAGCACTTCATTGATACATGATCTGAATAAAAATATTTTTGTTACAAAAATGAAAACGACCGACTTCCATTTCTCAAGCATAGCACAAAAACTACCTGACAGATCTTAATCAAATTAAATGAGATGCAAAGAGATGTGCAAAGTTTCTGCTGCATAACAAAAAAACATCGCAATCGGTTCATGTAGAGAACAAATACACGCAAAAACGCACAGCAAGTGAAATTTTGTTCGTTAAAAATACACATTTTTAAACACAGATCTAAAAGTAATTGTACGATCTTAAAAAAAAAATGAGACCCCATGACGACCCTTTCATCTGACACCAGAATCATCGGTCCAATCAAACTAAACTAACTAGGAACAAACATTTAAAAAAAAACTTGAGAGGTGTCAAGGGATGGAACGAAGTTCCTTTCAATTAATATCTTATAATTTATTTTCCTAACGTAACGCGCGATAAGGAACGTATTTTAAAAGATTTTGATCACATCGACATCTAGCGATAATCATCTAAAACAGAAAAAGTGTCGTGACAACTTTTATAACAATTTCCGTCTATCCCCCTTTCGATAACGCGTGATAAGAAACTTCGTTCCAACAATAATTGGGAAGTCGGTCAAAAAGTTAATGTCATTGAACATCAATATCCTTACCCAGATCCTGCATTATCTGCGGCAGTTCATAATGGTATATCGTCACCAGAGGTTGTATGTTATTTGCTAGTAGACCGTCTATTAGATTGTTGTAGTAGTTCTTTCCGTCTTCGCTGATGTAGTTCGGGAAACCACTTGGGAGTAGACGAACCCATGATATTGAGAACCTATAATATTTTATTAACAAAAATGAAAACGACCGACTTCCATTTCACAAGCACAGCACAAAAACTACCAGTCAGATCTGAATCAAATTTATATGAGAAAAACTTGAGAGGTGTCATGGGACACCCGAATAGAACGAAGTTCCTTTCGATTAAAAGATATCAATAATGCTCAAAATGTCCGCTTTCTAAACTTTTTTAGAAAGCGGACATGATTCTTTAATCATTGAAATCGGTTCATTTAAAATGGAAATACACGCAAAAACGCATAGGAAATCGTGTAATTTTGTCCTTTAAAAATACACATTTTTTAAACAAAAGGATCTGCCAAAAGTTCTTGTTCGATCGTTAAACAACGGGACCTAAGTTCAGCCATTACCTTTCATCTGACACCAGTAGAGTACCTCCTCCTTTTTGGAAGTCGGTCAAAAAAAATCTTTTATCGTCATCGTCAACTGAGATTTAAGAAAAGACTTGTCCACTTTTCTCTGTTTTATTTTGCGTTAAAAGTTATTTTGAATTAACTATTTCTTTTTTATAATTGAGGTTAAGTTGTAATTATGTATGTCGATTTCGGACGAATGCATTTTTCTTCAACTATTGAATTACATAGTTGGTTCAGCTTTTTACTGGATAATATTTTTTTTCATTTTCTTTTGAGTTTTAGAACTAAACGTGATGTCTAACGGTCCCTCAAATGCCAAAAAATTTATTTCCAATATTTTTTTCAAAGTTTTATGTAGTGGTGATGATACTTCTGTCCTCAGCCGGAGTTTGGAAGTTGAATGTTAGTGGCAGAAGGTTTTAGTGCGGTTTGATTCCCACATACCACAGCTGCGAGGCGGGTGGAAAGCTGGCGAATTCCTCCTGTTCAAAAAAAGTGGTTTTGTAAATTTCACCTGTAGTAATCCAAGCCTAGTTCCTTGGCTATCTCGATGTCCCTCCTCCAAAGATGATAGGAATCCGCAGCTACATCACCAGTTTGACCATCAGCTATCATCTCTGGGCGGTGATGAGTGAAATGATCCCATATGCTCTCGCTTTTATCTGTAAGAAGATCAAGGAAGATTTAAAATATATTTTAAAGTTAATTAGAAGCTCTTAATCCTGGATATCATGAGCATATCATCAGAAGTAGAGAGAAGAAAAGAAAGAAAGAAAGAAAAACATTTATTTGTGACAAAAAAAAAAATATTCTTTTTTTTTTTCAGTTGGAGGAAATTGGGAGTATGTGGCAGTTGAACCGCTCTAAAACCTCCAACCGCTCACACTCAGCGTCCGAACCCCGCTGAGGCCAGAACCCAGCACGGGGTTTGGAGGGACGGCGCGACGTGTTACACGCTCGGCACTCTTTTCCGTCGCGCCGTCCCTAGAAGTAGAGAGCTAGCTAAGACATGTAAAACAAGCCCAAACACGATGACTTTAGTTTAGTACAGGAGTTCCTATTACCTTCCGACTCCATCATCAGATCAGCTCCATTGTACCATATTATTGCATTGTCACTTACATAATTTACACAAAATGTCAGCACAATCGGAAACCGGGATTTTAGTTATATTCAACTCGTAAGATAGCACACGAACCTACATAGTTACATCCAGTGCAAGTTAATATAAAGCTTGTCATATACTAACCACTAATATTCCAGGCTCCTTCTACTTGATAAGATGAAGACGCTGCTCCGAATTTGAAGTCTGGTGGAAACGTGTCTTCGGGAGTAGGACCTGCTTTCACTAGGGGACTAGAAAAGAACAAAAACACAAAAAATAACTTGAGAGGTGTCATGGGACACCCGAATAGAACGAAGTTCCTTTAGATTAAAAGATTTCTCATATTTTTTTTTCCTAACGTAACGCGCGATAAGGAACGTGTTTTAAACGATTTTGATCACATCTAGCGATAATCATCTAAAACAAAAAAGTTTCGTGACATTTTTTCGTAAGAATTTTTTTCCATCTAGCTCCCTTTCACAACGCGGGATAAGGAACTTCGTTCCAAAAATCTTTCTTTTTCTAAAATTATGAGATAAACTAATTCATATTTAAATGATTAAGTGTACTTACTTAATCACACTTATCTTTCAGACAAAAACGATCACCGAAATTGGTTCAACTGTCATATTTTTTCAAAGACAACGTTAGAGATCCAGAGGTAATATAAGGACCAACGACAACCTCAATTATATTATGAAAAGTATCATCGGAATCGGTCTACCTACACAATCGTTATTGACACACAAAAACCTAATGTTGGCGGACACATATACTAAGACGGGCCTCAACGGGTCGCAGAATTTTTGTATGAAAATCTTTACAAGATACGTTGCGGCTTTCCTAAGTGTATTCGGTCCTTGAGTAGCAATTTCAAAATTAATTATATTATCATACCTGTAAACAACCAACCACAATAAAATCATCTTGATAACTGAATGAGGAAGATCATTAATTAAACAATGCTATAAAAATATTACGTTATCATCAACAAAAACAACATTTTAATGTGTATAGTGTAATAAAATATAATTTATTTGTCGACTCATTTGCTTTACAGGTAAAATATTTTATGTCATGTTGGCTGTGTGGCATGTTGCGCCATACTGTTGAAACCAAATGTCGTCCATGTCATACTCTTCAACTTTTGGAAACAAAAATTCGTTGAGCATGGCACGGTAACGCTCGCCATTGACCGTAACGGCGGCTCCTTGCTCATTTTCGAATGATGCCGCCGGACCAAAACCCACACCAAACCGTAACTCTTTGTGGGTGCATTGGCTTCTCAATGGTGACGTGTGGATTTTCCGACCCCCAGATGCGACAATTTTGCTTATTGACATAGCCTCCGAGGTGAAACCTTTAACTATATTATGAACACCAATTGAATGACATTTGAGCTGTCATTCTCTAAATAAACAGTAGTTCAAAATGCAAACGTTAGATTGCCCACCCCATGCAAGTAAAACGAGTCCAAACACGACGGATCTATCTTGTCTAGCACTGAAGTTCCTATGGCTACCTTCGGAATCTAATATCAGATCAGCTCCATGGAACCACCAATCAGAAATCGAGAAGTTGGTCAAATTAAGCTCTTAAGATTCCGCCCGAACTCACATAGTTGTGTACATAGTTACATCCAGTGCATGTTAATATAAAGCTTGTACAATCTATAAAAGTATATCATATCCTAGTATTGACATAATTGATCATGTAATTCGCCATTTTGTAGCAGCGGCCATTTTGGATCAACTCTACCCAGGAGTGGACGTCTTGTCATTGAGATTGATTATATTTAACGGCGCCTCCTTGGTGTGAGAGTGTCACGAAACGTAAAAGAAGAATAATGACATTTGTGAAATCTGACGTTTCGGCACTCTGATGCAACTCCGGGCTCTTTTGTGGAAGAAGGAAGCAAAACGTGTTCGGTGGAGCGTCGTTATAGTATTTTTCTAAAATAATTATTGTAGAACTTCTTAAAAAGTGGTTTTAATTCTCCTCGCCCGCCTACCGACATTCGCTCGGCAACCGAAGATGAACACAATTGATGATGATAATGACAATGAGTCGTTAAATTTATAAATTTTTGCAATTATTTGATCCTGAAACATTATTTTAATGTGCTTTTAGTAGATTTAAATTTGTTATTGTTAATCCCAATAGGTCAAATAATACAGTATAAACAGGGTTTTATTAACCGTGTCCTAAAAAACTACATTGGGAAATTAAGTAAAAACATACTTAATTACTCGAAAACTGATATGAATAACCCAAAATTTATTTCAATTAATGATTAAAATCCACTAATTGATCAATTAACATAACGATGCATATTTTTAGCTGAAACAATAGATAAGGTTTTATATAAAAGCTTCGTTTTGTGTTCTGGCGAATATTCGGAAAAAATGTCGCTTCGTGTAGTCTTACTCTTTTACTTTTTCTATTCCATAAACGCGTGTAATACAAGAAAATACTGTCTTAGTAACAAGACAATAATAGTAACAGGAGGCGCAAGAGGCATAGGCTATGCTATTGCCGACAATTTTCTTACAAAAGGTGCCAAAATCATCATCATTGTTGATAAAAATGCGACCACCGGTTCTGTAGCTGCCAAGAGGCTGAACGCAAAATACGGTTACAACAAAGCCGTTTTCATTCACGGTCATGTCTTCAGAAATATGGATTACTGGTATCGTATTATTGCTAAGTATAAAATCGATGTATTAGTCAATAATGCTGGAGTTTTAGATGAATATGATACCACAGAAATGGTATTAACAAATGTCGCAGCCCCTATATCTTGGTCACTTAAATTCAGAGACTACAACAGAAAAGACTGGAAAGGTAGAGGAGGAACCATCATCAATATATCATCAAGAGCAGGATATACCGTCTTCCCCTTTGCAGTTGGATACAGCGCCACAAAATTTGCCATAAGAGGATTCACACAAAACTTAGGCCATGATTACAATTGCAAGAAAACAGGGATAAGGGTCATTGGAATCATGCCGGATTTTACTTATACCGAAATGACAAGGCAGGCTATGGCTGAAATGGATCAAATTGAAGACCTTAAGAAGATTACTTCGAGAGCCACTTGGCAGACAGCTGATGCTGTAGGAAGAGCTACTGCTGAAGTCTACAGTACTGCAGCAACAGGCACGCTTTGGACAGTGTCTGGTGGCAGAATCCGGGAATCACCAGTCGTGGAATATATTACAACGGAGGAGATAAAAAATTGATTATTGTAAAATTTGCAATGACTGTATCGCTTATATTTTTAGAAATTGAGATAATTAATAATGGTTGTAAGTTTTATTTTTCAATAGATAATAATCATGTTTTCCCGTTCTAAAAATTATAATAAAAAGAAATTATAATAACTTTTAACGATTTATTCTTTTGTCTCCATATAGACGAAGTTGTGCGGGTAATTCTGTTGCTGTTGCTGTTTGAATCATAGAAAAAAAATCTATGATTCCAACAGCTTAAAATTACATAAACCCATGAAATACTGGTACTGAATTATCCACACAACTTCGTCTATATGGAGACAATATACTGTCTCCTTTTCTTATAAAAATCTGTGTCTATCATAGGCATAACAGTTAAAAAAAACTAGTAAAACATTCCTCCCCTCTTGAAGCAAAATTGCGCAGATCACCTAATCTTCTTCTCTTATATATATAAAAATGAATTGCTGTTCGTTAGTCTCGCTAAAACTCGAGCACCACTGAAGCGATTTCGCTTATTTTAATCTTGAAATATTCGTAGGGAAGGTTTAAACGGTGAGAAAATTTCCTTATGTGTCGCAGACGAAGTTGCGCGGGCCACCTAGTTAATTATAAATATGAACTTACTAAAGAGATCTATCTCGTATAACGCCAGCGTAGTAAAGCGCGGAGTCTCGTGCAGTTCTTGTCCGATTCCGAGAGTTGAAGTCCACTTGATAGATGCCGTATTTTATACTGAAAATGGGAATAGGCAATATATTGCATAGACCAGCTAAGACTAGGCTGAGCGGCGTGCAGTTCATACAAGCAAATACGCACTGCATACCCTATCATTTCAAATTTGCTTAAAAAATTGTAACAAAAAACGATTAAACGTTGTATACTTAATCAAAATACACTTTATTACTATTATTGGCGTTACGTTAGCGTAAAAGTTAAATTAAATTGATTATAGGACATAAATATGTGGAAAATTACTCAGATTTATATTTCTGCATACCCTGACTTAAATATGTATGCACGCCACTGACTAGGCTGAGCTAAGAAGGTCAATGTCGTGGGAAGTCACTGGATTTTTTTTTTTTTTTTTTTTTTTATTGCTTGATAGATAAACGAGCCTACGGCCCGCCTGATGGTAAGCGGTCACCGTCGCTCAGATTTATATTTCTGCATACCCTGACTTAAATATGTATGCACGCCACTGACTAGGCTGAGCTAAGAAGGTCAATGTCGTGGGAAGTCACTGGATTTTTTTTTTTTTTTTTTTTTTTATTGCTTGATAGATAAACGAGCCTACGGCCCGCCTGATGGTAAGCGGTCACCGTCGCTCAGATTTATATTTCTGCATACCCTGACTTAAATATGTATGCACGACGCCACTGACTAGGCTGAGCTAAGAAGGTCAATGTCGTGGGAAGTCACTGGATTTTTTTTTTTTTTTTTTTTTTTATTGCTTGATAGATAAACGAGCCTACGGCCCGCCTGATGGTAAGCGGTCACCGTCGCTCAGATTTATATTTCTGCATACCCTGACTTAAATATGTATGCACGACGCCACTGACTAGGCTGAGCTAAGAAGGTCAATGTCGCGGGAGGTCACTAGATGCAGATGGCGCAGGACCGGTCGATGTGGCGAGGTTTGGGGGAGGCCTATGTCCAGCAGTGGACGTCTACAGGCTGATGATGCGTGGGTTGGGGTAGGATAGTGCTGGTTGTTTTTGAATCGAAAGAGTAGATTCTAAGGGAAGGTTTATCTGCATAATATATGCTTAAAAAAGTAGAAAGTAAAAAAAAACTGATAATTTTAATGGTTTTTGATGTGTTATCGTTAACCCTTTCAGGACAATAAGATGGTTGAGACTAAATATGCGAATACTACACAATATTCAAGTTATTCTGTAAAGTAAGAGATATCACTAGAAAAACAATATAGGGTGTACAAATGTAATTTTCTTTTTAATTTCATGGGAAACATTTTAACACAACGTTCCTACGTTTGACATTCATTAAAAAAATATCGATTCAATAATAATCAATAACGATTTTTGTAGTAGGGAAAAATATTTCCTGTGAGCGTGAAAGGGTTAAAAGCATATTGACGTGACAACGTGTTATAAATTGGTTTGCCGGATGACACTTCAAGAAACTGCGTTACGCTCCGCTCACGTTATGCGCTCACAATGAGAGCGAGTGAGAGGCACGCGTCCCTTCCACTTTTTATGTCTGTCTCTCTCGCTCTTAGGCGGGCTAACCATGCCCGAGTCGTTGTCACGTAAAACTTTCGCCCGTATACCGACTTTACAGGCAACCAATTTTTTTCTGCGTTTACATCACTTAAGCTGTCTGAACCTTTCCTTTGTGACGCAGATAAAGGTCCACAGGTTAGTCAGTTAAAAATATCATATTACTTACGTATATCCCATCAATAGCTCGAAGTTGTCCATCAATGTCCAAACAGTATACGCTGTCAGATTTATCTTATCAATATTTATGGCTTTTAGGACCTAAAATCATATAATCATTTTTGTTTAAATTTAAGATCCTGGATAGTAGTACAGTGCTAGCTTATACTAGTACAACCAAAGACGACGAGTGTATTTAGTTTAGCACAAGAGTTCCTATGAACACCTTCCGAATCCATCATCACACCAGCTCCATTTTGTCATAATATTGCATTGTCACGCGATTTACATCTACGTGCAAAATGTCAGCTTACTCGGAAACCGGGAAGTTTGTCAAATTTAGCATGCAAGATTCCGAACTTACATCTAGAGACATTAGTACATAGTTACATCCAGTGCAAGTTAATATAAAGTTGTAAAAAGTAAAACGAGCACAAACACGACGGGTCTAACTTGTTTAGTTCAGGAGTTCTTATGACCACCTTCCGAATCCAACATCACACCAGCTCCATTTTGTCATAATATTGCATTGTCACGCGATTTACATCTACGTGCAAAATGTCAGCTTACTCGGAAACCGGGAAGTTTGTCAAATTTAGCATGCAAGATTCCGAACTTACATCTAGAGACATTAGTACATAGTTACATCCAGTGCAAGTTAATATAAAGTTGTAAAAAGTAAAACGAGCACAAACACGACGGGTCTAACTTGTTTAGTTCAGGAGTTCTTATGACCACCTTCCGAATCCAACATCACACCAGCTCCATTTTGTCATATTATTGCATTGTCACGCGATATATATCTGCGTGCAAAATGTCCGCTCAATCGGAAATCGGAAACTTTGTCAAATTTAACTTGCAAGATTCTACCTCAACTTACATAGTTACATCCAGTGCAAGTTTATATAAAGCTTGTAATACCTCTTCTAAATAATTCTTCATATACTGCACTCTTTCTACATCTCTGAGTCCACCGTTAGCATCACCAGCGTACCCATTCTCCGTTATCATGATCTCGACGTCGCCATATTTCTTTCTGAGCCAGTTTAGTTGATGCCTCAGACCTTGTGGGTAAATCTGTAAAAATCAAATTAGTGGATTATGCATTTTTAATCATGTAATTAAATCTGACGCGTTGATTAATTTTGTTATTAATGTGATTCTTAATCCGTGAAGCGCAGCAGGAGGTACTTTTGGAACGAAGTTCCTTGTCGCGCGTTGTGAAAGGGGGCTGGACGGAAAAAAATCTTACGAAAAGTTGTCACGACACTTTTTTTGTTTTAGATGATTATCGCTAGATGGCGCTGTGATCAAAATCTTTTAAAACACGTTCCTTATCGCGCGTTACGTAAGTAAAAAAAAATATAAGATATCTTTTAATCGAAAGGAACTTCGTTCTATTCGGGTGTCCCATGACACCTCTCGAGTTTTTTCTTTAGATTTGAAGGAAATCGCTGGATGTACAAGTTGAGTCGAAAGGGGAAGGCACGACGCCTTACGCATTATGGTAGCCTTTCGCGCCGGCCCCGGACTTACTTTTTGTAATTTTACATTTTTTTTATTTATTTATTACTTTATTGTACACTACACAGAAAACAAGTTATATAAAAAAAAATATTCCGTATAATATCCCTATCAATAAATATTTAATATTCCGTATTATCATCCTGTATAAAGCCAAAGTCAAATCATTTATTTCAAAGTTGATGTGGACACATACATTTTGAAAGTCAAGAAAAAAAGTTCTACCACCAGTTCACTAAAATTACGCCTCCGTCCTGAGAAGAACCGGCGCAAGAAACTCAGCGGGCATGTCTTTTTTTTAATTTCAATTGTGTTTTTTTTTCAATTTTGTTTTACAATGTTTTTGCTTACTCCAAACCACGAAGGTGCCGCTGTTTCCCAACCTTCTCCCTGACGGAACACGACCCCTACTTCAGGGGACCCTGTGAAGGGCCAAACTCCAGATTCATTGGCTTCAGCAGTCTTCACCAAGTAAGTTGTGTAGTGGTTCAGAGCGTAGTAATCATAGGTTCCTGGCAAAATGGCTGATAGTTAATAAATACATATTTACGCACTTATTTAAGATTATTACAAACTTTATATTAACTTGCACAGGATGTAACTATGTAAGTTCAAGTGTCAAAATGGCGCTGATCTGATGATGGATTCGGAACATGGTCATAGGACTGAACTCTTGTGCCAAACAAGATAGACCCGTCGTTCTTCGCCTCGTTTTACTTGTATTAGTTAGCACTCTATTACTACATTTATTTTAAAATCCATGAATGCAGTTGTCTTTCTTTGCAAAAATAAAATAATGTTTCCTTTCAGCAAAATTCGCTAAAATCATTATTTCGAGTACTTCCCCTAAAGGGGGCGTTTAAAAATTCCACCCTGTAAGTAATACTAACAAGTAATATGTACTTGTAAAAACGCAGAGTTCGGGTCTCTTTGCATCTTATACCGGTTGTTCCACGGGGAGTGCTCCGAAGAATTATTTGAAATGATTCCAACATCTCCCTTTTATCATCGCACCGCTCGGCGTCGAGGTGGAGTTCATCCCTACTATATGGGACCACCGCGGTCATCCACGGTTCGTTTCAGGAACACTTTTTTGCCACGCACCATCCGGCTATGGAATGAGCTCCCCTCCTCGGTATTCCCTGAGCGCTATGACTTGTCCTTCTTCAAACGAGGCTTGAGGAGGGTCCTTAAAGTTAGGTCGTAGCTAACGACCCCTCAGTGTCCCCTGACATTGCAGAGGTTCGTGAGCGACGGTAACCACTTCCTATCAGGTGGGCCGTTGGCTCTATCTATCTAAAAAGTCTGACCTACATAGTAGAAACACCAGGAACAAACATAAACTTGGTTTGCCGATGAGTCGATTGCATAAAATAAGAAATTCCTTCAGGTGTTTGTCTGTATGCATGTACAACAAAATCCCACAAGATGTTCAAAACCTACCTATACATAGGTTTAAGAAAACTATTAAAGAACGTCTGTGCAAGAAAGCCTACTATAAGGTCAATGACTACCTGGACGATTGCACAAAGTGGGAATGAGTTGCTCGCCAAGGTTATTTCATTATCATAATCGATTTTTTAATTTTATATATTTAAGGTAAAATTGTATAATACTGTTAAATACTTAAAAAAAAAAAATGCTCATATTACAAAAAAGACATGCCCGCTGAGTTTCTTGCCAGTTCTTCTCAGGACGGTGGCTACAATTATTATTTTTTGTGTCCGAACTGGTGGTAGCTTTTAAATTTTGACGTCAACAAGAATGAGTACGTCATTAATGTTGAAAATAAAGTATTTCATTTCAAAGTATTTCATTTCATTTCATATCAATCGCTTTAAGAGATAATGGCAGTCTAAACCTTAAAGTACGAAGACCTCAACCCAGCAATGGACTAACCTTTAATGAATTTTATTTCTTCATCAGTGAAGGGTAGCAGTCGTGATTTCGAGAACCCTTTTTCGAAGCTCTTCTCTTCGATTAATTTCTCTAATGCTGGTGGCCATCCGCCATTGAATACTGGATGAGCAAATCTTTCTTCCTAAAGAAAATATTTAGCAAAATCAATAGAATGGAAAGGATAATAATTATATTTTAAACTTTCAAGATTAAGGCGAGGTGAAATTGGTTGGTTGATAGTCGTGGTAGCCGAGTTGTCGAAGCACGTCCTTCCGAACGGGAGGTCGCGGGTTCAAATCAGGACGGCTTGTACCTCAAAATCTAAATGTGAAAAAGATTTATGTGCAATTTTTCACAACACCACTGGCTAAAAACGGCGAAAGAAAACATCGTGAGGAAACCTGCATGTCGGAAAAGGGTTCTAAAAATCCTTTGAAGATATGTGAAGTCCCCAATCCGCACTAGACAAGCGTGGTGGACTATGCCTAATCCCTCTTCTGAGGAGACCTGAGCCCAACAGTGGGCAGTAATGGGTTGGTACAGAAATTGGTACGCTTTGCTCTCGGGAGTGACGGGACGATACGTAGGCCTTGGTGTACAACGTGTCGCGTCGCCCCGCACAATCTCGTGCTGGGTTCTGACCTCAGCCGGAATCCGCACCCTGAGCGTCAGCAGCAGCAGTTCGACTCCCACAGACACTACCTTTTTTTATTGTTTGATAGATAAACGAGCCTACGGCCCACCTGATGGTAAGCGGTCACCGTCGCTCATGAACCTCTGCAATGCCAGGGCAATGAGGGGCTGTTATCTGTCGCCTACCGATACAGGACTTTTCTTAAACCTCTTTAAAGAGGGACATGTCATAGCGCTCCGGGAACACCGCGGATGGGAGTCCATTCCAAATCGTTTTTTTTTTCAATTCTTCTTCTGAGCCGTTCACTCTTGGGAGAGTAGTGGTGCATTCTTTAGTTCGAGGTACATACTGTGAGAATATTGGATTATTGTAGATTCGGTAGCGATATTGATAAGGTCAGTCCAAGTTGGTGATGATTTTACAATCATCTGGTGAAACGGACACCGTTTGGCATTAAATACTTATGGAAACTTACACAAAAAGCATTCGTCAATTCAGCACCTTCCACGTCTGTTTCTTGAAATGGCTCGAACCACAACCCAAGCTGAGAGAACGCCATTTTGCCTGTTACGAGAAAATCACAAATTCGAAGTGTGTATGTATCTATGGCTTCCCGAATAACCAGATTTAGAAATAATTTTGTTAATAATATTTTTATTACAAAAATGAAAACGACCGTATTCCATTTTTAAGCATAGCACAAAACTACCAGTCAGATCTTTATCAAATTTATATGAGATAATGCTTAAAATGTCTGCTTTCTAACAAAAAGAATCATCGAAATTGGTTCATATAAAAAGGAAATATACACAAAAACGCATAGCAAATCATGAAATTTTGTCCGTTAAAAATAGATACACATTTTTAAACACAGATCCAAAAGTATTTGTTCGATCTTTAAAAAAAAACAATGGGACCTAAGTTCAGCTATCTGACACCAGAATCATTCAAATCGGTTCACCCAAACTACATAAGTTATCGAAGAAGAAACATAAAAAAACCTTTTTGGAAGTCGATCAAAAAGATCAATTAGTCGAATGTACCTAAGTTCAGCTATCTGACACCAGAATCATTCAAATCGGTCCACCCAAACTACATAAGTTATCGAAGAAGAAACATAAAAAAACCTTTTTGGAAGTCGATCAAAAAGATCAATTAGTCGAATGTACCTAAGTTCAGCTATCTGACACCAGAATCATTCAAATCGGTCCACCCAAACTACATAAGTTATCGAAGAAGAAACATAAAAAAACCTTTTTGGAAGTCGATCAAAAAGATCAATTAGTCGAATGTACCTAAGTTCAGCTATCTGACACCAGAATCATTCAAATCGGTCCACCCAAACTACATAAGTTATCGAAGAAGAAACATAAAAAAACCTTTTTGGAAGTCGATCAAAAATATCAATTAGTCGAATGTCATCAGCTATGTTTCATGAACAATCCAAGATGGCGACTGCTATAACATGTAATAAACTTATTGGAACTCCCTGAGTATGAAAATGGCCAATTTCCATTCCTCAAGAGGGCAATAAAATGACCACTCAAATCTTTATGAAATCTACATGAAATTAAGTTCTTTCTCACAAAAAATCTTAAAATAAAGTCAACGGATTTTGTCAAAAAAAAAACAGACAATTTCATAACATCTTCTTTTAGGGAGTGTAAAATTACCATCACTTACATTATTACTAAACGGGTTCTTACCACGATTTACCACTTCGTTTGCCGGTACAAACGAGAAAGAGGGTAGACAGATTTGTCTGCTCTTAAATGACCTACCCGCAGTTCTTCAGTCTTCCCGTGATCATGGCGCTTGAAACAGTGCTGAAATATCGGGACCTCTCAATTAAAAATAATTGTGGTAAGAACCCGTTTAGTAATACTGTAAGTGATGTAGATAACCGCGAGTGTCTAAAGAAATTTAAAATTACCATGATACTTTGGCTTGTATTCCTCGTCATATATCCTCCAGGCCTTAGCATGGGCTAACAACACATATTTACTGCACAAATACGTGGCCAGATCTGGGCTGTTCAGCGCTGGAGCTATTATGCCGTTGTACCCAGCATCACAGAGACCGAGTGGCTCGTTGATAGAGATCCAGAACTTGACTCTATCAGCAAATAGCTCGTAGACCACTCTTGCGTAATCCGCAAACCAGTTTACTATGAGAGGGTTGGTGAAGCCTCCTGAAAATTTAATAATTGTCAACACTTGATGAAAGTCCTTAAAGGTCAAATTGTCCTTAAAGGTAAAATTTCATTATACCAAACTAAAAAGATTTTACTGGCCAACCTAACAATTATCAACAGCTTCGTCACTGTTCCTGACATTGCGAGGTCCATAATTGACGGTAACCAATCATTTAGCTTGTTATTATCTGGCAATAAAAAATAAACTTCGAAATAAACTCTCGTCGAAAAAGCGACTTCTGCGCTGGCTAAGCTCAATTTAGCAATCATGACTACGATGCAACGAATTATAACGAAGTTTCTTATCGCGCGTTATCGAAAGGGGGCTAGACGGAAAAAAATCTTACGAAAAGTTGACACGACACTTTTTTTGTTGTCACGATACTTTTTTTTGTTTTAGATGATTATCGCTAGATGGCGCTGTGACCAAAATGTTTTAAAACACGTTCCTTTTAAATTATTACATATCTTCTAATCGAAAGGAACTTCGTTCTATTCGGGTGTCCCATGACACGTCTCAAGTTTTTTATTTTATTATAATCAACTAGTTTATCTCTTAATATTTTTGTTACAAAAATGAAAACGACCGACTTCCATTTCTCAAGCATAGCACAAAAACTACCAGTCAGATCTATATCAAATTTATATGAGATAATGCTCAAATCATATAAAAAGGAAATACACGCAAAAACACATAGCAAATCGTGAAATTTTGTCCGTTAAAAATACACATTTTTAAACGCAGATCTAAAAGTACCGGTCCGATTAAAACCTACGGACCTAAGGACCTAATATCAGCTATTACCTTTCATCTGACACCAAAACCATTCAAATCGGTCCACCCAAACCAAAGTTATCGAGGAACAAACATAAAAAAATACAAACGAATTGAGTACCTCCTCCTTTTTAGAAGTCGGTCAAAAAAGATCCAATCTATTTCCTACTTAAGCTCTTTTTACAATAATTGTAGTCGAATGGCCTGAATCAAGGTTGCAGACGTTACAGTAAATAATTACAATTATTTTTAAATTTTGCTACGTCATTGAAATAATATGATAGAAGATAGATACATTTTATTAGTGGTAGACAAGATGCACAAAAACTGTAATGACTAGTTAATATAAGTACTAGATTTTTACGTACTAACTATAATATATTTTTGTAATAAAATATTACTATAATATATACAGGGTGGATCTGTAACTTTGGACAATCTGACACAGGGTGAACCTGTCGATGCTAGATACGTCAAAGTGCGAACATTTATATAGCAACGTAATACATCTTCTTCTAATATATAAAATTGTCGTGTCATGGTGTTCGAACTTGAACTCCTCCGAAACGGCTCGACCGATTTTGATGAAATTTTTTGTGCTTATCCGGTACCTATGAGAATCGGCCAACATCTATTTTTCATCCCCTAAATGTTAGGGGTAGTCCACCCCTAATTTTTTTTTTCGGCGCAGACGAAGTTGCGCGAGTCAGCTAGTATTATTATATTTTAATAAAGTAGTACGATCATGCGATTTTAAAAGTTGTGTGTTGTGTTGTTGTGATTTTAAAAACCAACTGATCAGTTGATAGACGTAATTAAGTAAATGCTTCTCTTAAAAAAATATAAACTTAATTGTTGTCGCGCCGCCGATACACTTGTTACAAATAGATCGATGTTATGTAATTTTATAAATTCGTTAAAAGTATTGCTTGCTCTCACAGTATACGAGTTTCTACGTTTAGTAGTTTATGTTCATTTAGTCTGCATAAATCCTATAATATCTACCTAGATATGGAAAACACTCAAATACAAACCCATATCTTGAAACACAGCGGGCATATCAAAATGGTGGATAGTGACCAGCGGTTCAATGTTTCTGGCCAGTAGCCCATCGATCAGATTGTTGTAGTAATTCTTGCCGTCTTCACTGATGTAGTTCGCGAAGCCAGTCGGCAGGATTCTTGTCCAGGACAGGGAAAACCTGAAGAGAAGAGCCAAAAAAGGTATTAGTTTGTTAAAACCGATGACGATGACGATGACGATGACGATGACGATGACGATGACGATGACGATGACGATGACGATGACGATGACGATGACGATGACGATGACGATGACGATGACGATGACGATGACGATGACGATGACGATGACGATGACGATGACGATGACGATGACGATGACGATAAAAGGTTTTTTTTGACCGACTTCCAAAAAGGAGGAGGTACTGTATTGGTGTCAGATAAAAGGTAATGGCTGAACTTAGGTCCTACTGTTTTTTTAAAGATCGAACAAGAACTTTTGGATTTATGTTTAAAAATATGTATTGTTAATGGATTTAATATCACGATTTTCTATGTATTTTTGCGTGTATTTCAAACAAAAGCAGACATTTTGAGCATTATCTTATATATAAAAATGAATTGCTGTTCGTTAGTCTCGCTAAAACTCGAGAATGACTGAACCGATTTGGTTTATTTTAATCTTGAAATATTCGTAGAAGTCCAGGGAAGGTTTAAACGGTGAGAAAATTTCCTTATGTGACGCAGACGAAGTTGTGTGGGCCGGCTAGTCTCATATAAATTTGATAAAGTTCTGACTGGTAGCTTTTGTGCTATGCTTGAGAAATGGAAGTCGGTCGTTTTAATTTTTGTAACAAAAACCAATCCCTACCTGTAATGGTTCAAGCCAAGTTCGGCAATCATTTCGATGTCTCTCCGCCATTGATGGTACGAATCACAGGCTATGTCTCCTGTGTTGTTGTCGGCTATTTTGCTCGGCATTTCATGCGTTAAAGTGTCCCACTGACTTTCTCCTTTATCTGCAAAATATTATTAATTATTATATGACGGGGGTGATAACAAGGGAATCCAACCTATTCACCGTGCGGGTAGTTGGAAGTGGAGACTTGCTATAAATACAGGCGCTGGCCGCTGTTATTATTCATTCGTGTTTGAATTGTCGAGACGAACGGACCTCTTGATGTAACAGTAATAAACTGTTAAAACTCGTTACTTTGAAGTTTTTATTCAAAAGTATTGATCATCAAAGTGTGGACATTGTGACGTCATTCCTGACAAAACAAAACGAAGATCGACTAATTACAACGTCATTACACCTTAACACACTATTTACGCCGTCATATATGATATTATGAACTAAGAAACTTCGTCTACATCACAAAGAAAAGTCACTGTGGCGACCAATAATAACGCGCGAGATCCTGACGCGGTTACGACATTTGCAGAAATCTTCGCATATATACGACATCTGAAATCTACTACAGTGGGCTGCGGCCTGACCGGGCATACACTACCTCGCCCGGTCGGAGATCTCCCTTTGACCATAAGTCCACTGTAGATACCCACGGTCACGATGTAATTGGAGAAAGATGTGCTTAATTACGACATTTCATCAAAAACTATTATATATAAAAGAATAATGTAAATAGACCAAGGAATCTAAATATATAAAAAAAAACTGTAATTCCATTTTCTGACCTTCCGAATCCATTATTAGATCAGCGCCATTTTGCATTGTCACGCGATATACATCTGCGTGCAAAATGTCAGCTCTATCGGAAACCGGAAAGTTTGTTAAATTTAACTCGCAAGATTCCACCCGAACTTACATAGTTACATCCAGTGCAAGTTAATATAAAGCTTGTAAAATACTAGCTTTTGCCCGCGACTTCGTTCGCGTGGACTTCAGGTTCGTCCCGTATTATCAAAAATTGTAGCCTATGTGTTATTCTGATGTATAAGCTATCTTGTAGGAAAGTTTCATTCAAATCCATTCAGTAGTTTTTACGTGAAAGAGTAACAAACTTCCATACATCCATCCATACCTACAAACTTTCGCCTTTATAATATATTAGATTAACAAAGGAAATGCGAGATAGGTACTTTGAGGTAAAATAATAATATTGATTGACGTATTTATCTCTTAATTTTTTTCTTATTTTACGAGATCACCTGTACCAACCCACTGCTGGGCTCAGGTCTCCTCAGAAGAGGGGTTAGCCATAGTCCACCACGGTTGCCTAGTGCGGATTGTGGACTTCACATATCTTTAAAGGATTTTTAGAACCCTTTTCCGACATGCAGGTTTCCTCACGATGTTTTCCTTCACCGTTTTTAGCCAGTGGTGTTGTGAAAAATTGCACATAAATCTTTTTCACATTGAGATTTAGAGGTACAAGCCGGCCGGATTTGAACCCGCGACCTCCCGTACGGAAGGACGCGCTTCGACCACTCGGCCACCACGACTGCCTTCGAGATCACCAACAAGATTAAGTGGTCAATGTCGTCGAGCATGTGTAATAAAATTAACTAATTTCTTAGAATATTATTTTCCCATGTTAATAAAATTCCGTGAGAAAATATAATTCATTGTGCACAATTATCGTAATTAGTAATTGTAGTCTCGTCTCGAAAAGTACTCAGTAAATTTGAATTTTCTAGCGTCTCTTCGG
Source organism: Trilocha varians (assembly GCA_030269945.2). NCBI lineage: Eukaryota > Metazoa > Arthropoda > Insecta > Lepidoptera > Bombycidae > Trilocha > Trilocha varians. The sequence goes on from AP028271.1 coordinate 1,328,138, forward strand.
TATTCTCAGAGCGCTATGACTTGTTCTTCATAGGAGGCTTGAGGAGGGTCCTTAAAGTTAGGTCGTAGGTAGCGAAGCTTCAGTGTCCCCCTACATTGCAGATTTTTTTCGGGTATTAGCCCACCTCTCACTCCCACCACTGTAACTCCTGTGTAGCCAGGATCCACAGCGGCGACCATCGTAATGACTCTGAGCAGTGAAGCCCAGGAACCCGAGGGAAAGCTAACTTATCTTGAACGAATTTAATCAGTAGATAATAGAAGGAGTAGGAAAAACATGAGTTTCGACTTCCCTTCTCGCAAAGCGGGAGACAATAAAATAATATTGAAAGATGCATTACGCCAGAATTGAGAAAAGCACCACGGACATTGATTTTATTACATTTATTGGACCTATGCGGTGAGCTGTTGTACTATTTTGGATGCCAATAATAACATTGCAGATTATAAAATTACCTACTTTCATGTATAATTAACGGGTTCTTACCACGATTTTTTATTAATTAACTCTTGATATTTCTCAGTACTACCCAAAAGCGAACGAGAAAATGGGAAGACCAATTTGTTTGCTCTTAAACTTACCCGCAGTATACAGTCTCTTCATGATCGTTTGCAACAACAACGAAATATAGAAATTAATTAGATATTGTGGTAAGAACTCGTTAGGCTTGGTTTTGTGGTGGACCCTACTTGCAGACTATGAGAGGAGGAGGACACCCCTCTTCACTTGCTCTGTGATTGCCCTGCTGTTAACAGCATTAGATCTCATATCCTTAGGGGACATATTATCTTGTTCCCTGAAGATATTAGGGACATCTGCCCTAGGAAAATAGTCCAGTTCATGCTGGACCTGAGTCTTGGCGCAGATTTGTAATACAGGGGGATGGTTACAATAGATCCGTAAGGGTCGCAGTGAATTAATGGGCTACCTGTGCCCATCGCCCCCCTTTCTCTTAATAAATAAAAATAAATAAGAACTCGTTAATAATGCATGAAAGTAATCTATATTGATCTCTTATCATCAGAACCTCTTCATCCGACTAACCTGCAGCATTCCATCCACCTTCCACTTGGTACGCTGATGATGCAGCTCCGAACATGAAGTCTGGAGGAAACGTCAGCTCTTCACTCCATGACAACGATAATAGAGCACTGGAACAAAAAAACATTTATTTTTGACGTGACAACGTCTTATAAATTGGTTTGCCGGGTGACACTTCAAGAAACCGAGTTACGCTCCGATCACGTTATGCGCTCACAATGAGAGCGAGTGAGAGGCACGCGTGCCGCGTCACTTTTTATGTCTGTCTCTCTCGCTCTTAGGCGGGCTAACCATGCCCGAGTCGTTGTCACGTAAAACTTTCGCCCGTATACCGACTTTACAGGCAACCAATTTTTTTTTATGAACCAGAAGTGGTTTAACCACTCAACTGGGAACTGCGTCAAAATTGATTTACCTATGCCTATGTGGCATGAGCCAAAATTGAACACAAAGTGACAGTAGTTCGGAAATTTGTCTTGTTTATCATATTCTCCATTTTTTTTAGAGATAATGATTTTCACCCCAAAACGTATTACAGGGTATTTTAAGAATAAAATAAATGGATGGAACGAAGTTCCTTTCGATTAAAAGATATCTTATATTATTTTTTTTCATATTTTTTTTACGCGCGATAAGGAACGTGTTTTAAAAGATTTTGATCAAAGCGCCATCTAGCGATAATTATCTAAAACAAAAAAAGTGTCGTGACAACTTTTCGTAAGATTTTTTTCCGTCTAGCCCCCTTTCACAACGCGCGATTAGGAACTTGGTTCCAAAAATTACAAGAATATTAAATTTAATTAAACTAATTACGCTAATATTTCTAAAAAGCCTCGTAAAATAGCTGTATATTTTATATCTGAGAGTAATTTCAATAAATTTTCTATAATCACACTAGAAATAAAGTAATTATCCGAGAATAGGGTCAAGTTGAACAAATTATTTACAATGTAATTTAATTTCAATTCCGAGTTGTGAGATAATAAAGATGATGTTTTTTTTATTTTTTTTATTGCGCGATAGATAAATGAGCCTACGGTAAGCGGTCACCGTCGCTCATGAACCTCTGCAATGCCAGGGTAATGAGGGGTCATCTATCGCCTACCGATACAGGACTTTTCTTAAACCTCGTTTAAAGAGAGACATGTCATAGCGCTCCGGGAACACCCCGGACGGGTGTCCATTCCAAATCGGAATGGTACGGGGCAAAAATGATCTTCTGAAGCGAACCGTGATATGATTTGATTGTATACTTTTATTAACCTACTTCCTAAAAAGAGAAGGTTATCAAGTTGACTGTATTTTACAAGCTTTATATTAACTTACACTGGATGTAACTATGTATCTATATGTAACTACTAGCTGCCCCGCGACAATCGCGAACGCGTCCTGTCACCCCTACCAGCCTCGTGACGGGTTCTGTCCCGGCCGGGAATCGGACGTCGAGCGTGAGCGGCGGGAGGTTTTAGTGCGGTTCAACCCCCACATACCCCACTCGCGGGGCGAGTGGAAGTCAGGCGATTTCCTACCGTCCCAAATAAAAAAAAGGTCGAACTTCGGGTGGAATCTTGCAAGCTGATTTTGACAAACTTCCCGTTTTTTGATTGAGCTGACATTTTGCACGCAGATGTATATTATTATCAGGTGACAATAATATGACAAAATGGCGCTGATCTGATGATGGATTCGAAAGGTGGTCATAGGAACTCCTGTACTAAATAAGATAGATCTGTCGTGTTTGGCCTCATTTTACTTGATAATTGAGTTTTTGTAAAATACTTTAGTCTATTACTTCGGTTTTTTTTCAATCCGAACAGTTTTTATTTTTTATATAAAAACTTCACAAATTTTACTACCAAGAACACAATAATGTGAATGTTTTTCTCAGACACTGTTTTATCTTGTTATTAAAATCATGATTTATTTCAAAAAAAAATGTCATAAAAACTTAACTACTCATTTTTCTCAGTGATAATTACACAAAAGACAATATTAACACATTAATAGTTACCTAATTGTATCTTAAGTTTATCATTATTTTTAAAGAATAACTGAAAAAGTACTAGTAAAATTAATTTACTTATATCTTCGGTGTTTCCCAGCGCTATGACTTGTCCTTCTTCAAACGAGGCTTGAAGAAAGTCCTTAAAGGTATACCGTAGGTAGCGGGACAGGGTCCCCTGACAATGCAGAGGTCCATGAGCAACGGTGCCCGCTTACGATCAGGTGGTTAGCTCGTCTGCCTACGCAATAAATCTATATACTACTAGCTGACTCGCGCAACTTCGTCTGCGCCGAAAAAAAAAAAAATGGGTGGACTACCCCTAACATTTAGGGGATGAAAAATAGATGTTGGCCGATTCTCATAGGTACCGGATAAGCACAAAAAATTTCATCAAAATCGGTCGAGCCGTTTCGGAGGAGTTCAAGTTCGAACACCGTGACACGACAATCTAATATATAAAATTGTATTGAAATTTTTTGTGCTTATCCGGTACCTATGAGAATCGGCCAACATCTATTTTTCATCCCCTAAATGTCAGGGGTAGTCCACCCCTAATTTTTTTTTCGGCGCAGACGAAGTTGCGCGAGTCAGCTAGTTTTATATATTAGATTCTATTTACGAAATTGTTAACTGACCTTAACACGACCACTCTCAATGAAATCATTTTGTTGACTACGCTCTTGTTATTACAAATTAGTGCAAAAACTAAGCATAAGAAGATTTTTATTATCACAAGCTTTATATTAATTTGCACTACCTAGATGTAAATATGTAAGTTCGGTTGATATTTTATTTTATTTTTCATTTATTTGGGAAACAACAGTATAAGTTATTGCAGTTTACCAGCTTCCCGGTTTCACGTGACAATGGAATAATAATAATAATATGACAAAATATCCCTGATCTGCTGATGGAGGGTCGGAAGGGGAACTCCCGTACTAAACAAGCTAGACTCATCGTGTTTGGGCTCGTTTCACTTGTCTTGGCTAGCACTCTACTGCTACATAATATTCAGGATCTTAAAACTTTGTATTTAAAGATTTTTTTTTCAGTTGGAGGAAATCACCGAATCCGGTATGTTTTTTTTTTTTTTTTTTTTCAGTTGGAGGAAATCACCGGATCCCCGCCCGCCCCGCGGGCGGGGTATGTGGGAGTTGAACCTCACTAAAACCTCCAACCGCTCACACTCAGCGTCCGAACCCCGGCTGAGGCCAGAACCCAGCACGGGGTTTTGTGGGACGGCGCGACGCGTAACGCTCTCGGCACACTTTTCCGTCACGCCGTCCCCGGACGCCGAACCGGCAGCCGCCGGCGATACGGCCACCGGCTCTCTCGGTCGGCGGGCTATCCGAAGCCCGCCAAGATGGCTGGACCGCGTGTCACCCTCCCACGGAATACCCCGCTGGGTCAGAACCAGCGTGGGTCGGGGAGCGCGGTCCGCCATCCTCCGGATGCTCTGACGCAAGGGCGTGCTGAGCGAGACACGACACCTTCTTGGGTCCCCGCTCGCACTCACATGCGTTGGGGACCCGAAACTCTTAAGGGGCCAGATTCCGGGCGAGATCCCGGTTCCGGCCCCTTGCTCGACGGCGGCGGGTTGTTGCGGGGCGGAGAGAAGAATAAATTCTCTCCCTCGCACTCCCCGCCACCCTCTTCTGCGAGATGGTGGACTCGCAGAAGTCGAGCATCGCCTTCCAGGACTCGCCACTCTCGAGCATCGACGCCACGACGCCCGGGAGTGACAAGTCCGGTCCTATTTGTCGGACCAGGACACACCGCTGCTGCTCCCATGCGGGGCAGACAGCGAGCGTATGCTCCGGTGTGTCCTGGTCACATCCTATACAGTGATGGCACCTCGTCGTCGGCTCCACCTGAATGCGGTGCAGATACCTCCCGAAGCACCCGTGCCCGGTCAGCATCTGCACCGCCCAAAAGGTGAGGCGTCCTTCGCCACGACCCACCCAATCCTTTAGGACGGGGCGGATCGCCTCGACGGTCCGTAGACCCCAAGTGGGGTTAGCGATGCGTCGCTCCCACGACTCCATCACGGACCGCCGAGATTGGGCCTTCCGATCCCGAACAGCTTCCCGCAGGGGACGCACTACGCCCCGGGCCCGGAGGTCGCATCGCCAACGATAATCGTCGGCGAGCGCCTCCGCCTCCAACTCCCAGGGCGGCGTCCCCGCCAGCACGCACGCCGCCTCAAACGCGACGGTGCGGTACCCGCGGATGACCCTGATGGCTACGATGCGCTGTGGCCGGCGCAAGTATCGGGCAAAAGTTGCCCGAGTACGAGGCTCGGCCCAAACGGGCGCACCGTACAGGGCCATCGAGCGCACCACCCCCGCGTAGAGGCGGCGCACTGCGTGGCTGGGTCCCCCGATGTTCGGAAGCAACCGACCAAGATGGCCGGCCGTCCTCACAAGTCGAGGGACCAGCTGCTCGAAGTGGGTCCGGAAGGTCCAACGGCTGTCCAGCACGAGGCCGAGGTACCTGAGATGCACCCCGACCTCAATTCGGACGCCTCCAACTACGACGTGGGCGTCGACGGGCGGCACCGCCCTTGCCCTGTGAAACCACAGGGCCTGGGACTTATGCAGCGCCACGTCGAGGCCCAGCCTCCTGATTCTGCCGACGACGAGGGCCACCCCCGCTGTGGCAAGACGGACAGACTCTCTGTGGTCGTCCCCCCGGGCCACGACCAACGTGTCGTCTGCGTAACAAACGACGCTAAGGCCCGGGAGGAGGGCGCCCCTCAGCACCCAGTCGTACCCGATATTCCACAGGAGGGGTCCAAGAACGGACCCCTGCGGAACACCGCGCACGACCTGGAACCGGTGCAAGGTCCCACCGTACCCGGTACATTCGACCGACCTGGCCTCCAGGTAGGAGCCGATCAGTCGGCGGAGATAGAGGGGCACTCCATGCCTCTCCAGTGCCCCCCCAATCACGGACCAGGGCAGGGTGTTAAAGGCATTGGCGATGTCGAGCGACACCGCCAAGGCCACCCCACCCTGGGAGACGGCCTCCTCCGAGAGGGCCCGGACACGCAGAATTGCATCTACGGTCGAACGACCCTCCCGGAAGCCGTACTGCTCCGCCGACAGATCGGGTCCAACCCCGACCAGGTGCTGAACGATGCGGGCGGCCAGAACGCGTTCCAGCAATTTGCCCACCTCGTCCAGCAGCACGATGGGACGGTAACCGGCGGCTGAGTCCGCCGGGCGCCCCTCCTTACGTAGGAGGACAAGTCTGCCCGTCCTCCAGAGCGAGGGAAACCGTCCCGACTCCAGGCATGAATTGTACAGCCTCAGGAGTCGGTCCCCTAGGGCATTGAGGGCCAAGGCTAGGACCCGGCCGTGGATGCCGTCCGGGCCGGGCGCCGTGTCTTTTCTACTCATTCTGACCACGGCTTCATGGAGCTCATCCTTCGTGATGTGAGGCACCTCAGCAGTGGCTTCACCGCCGGTGTGATCCGGCGGTTCACCCATAGCAGGCGGAATAAATCCGTCCTGCTCCTGCGGGAACAACGTCGAAACGATGTCCCGCAGCTGCTGAGGCGGGAGACGCTCAGTCAGGGGAGGCGCCCACGGGCGCAGCTTGCCACGCACCGCTTTATACGGGCGCCCCCACGGATCATCGTCGAGCGTCTCCAAGAGTGACTCCATGTACCTCTCCTTGGCCTGCTTGATGGCCAGCTGCATGGCGCTCCTCGCTTCAGCGTACTCGCCATACAGCCGGGCCTCCTCCTCCGCGAACGCGACGGGATCGTCACGGCGCGCGAGGATGCGGCGGCGATGTCGGGCGCACCGGCGCCTCGCCCGGACGCATACAGCACGAAGCTGCGCTATCTCGGGCGACCACCAGTACGCCGACCTGTTAGGAGGCCGGGGGCCGACCCGGGGCATCGAAGCATCACTAATGCGATGCATCGTGTCCCGGAGCCATTGCGCCTCGACCTCCACGTCCACTGGGTGTGGACGCATAGGCGTCCACGCCGCCACCGTGGAGGCTTCCACCAAGCGCTCCTTGTCCAGGAGCTTCAATGCCCACCTGGGGAATGACCGGGGCGCAGTCCCACGGGCGACCGCGGTTGTCGTGGGGGCGGAAAGATCGAACCGGATATACCGGTGATCCGATAGCGATTCCGCCCCCACCAGCACCTCCCAACCGCGGATGCGTTGTGCGATGACAGGGCTCGCGAACGTCACGTCCACGATGGACTCGCCCCGCCACCGCACGCAAGTCGCGACCGACCCTCTGTTCAAGACACAGAGTCCGGCCGCGACCGCCCACTCCTCCAATCGCCTACCCCGAGGTTCGGTGCGGGGGCAACCCCAAGCGACTGACTTCGCATTGAGGTCCCCCGCCAGTATCACAGGACGGGGAGCGGAGCGCTGAGTAATCGCTCCGAGCCCGTCCAGGAACTGCTCGAACTCGAGAATAGGTCGATTTGGAGAGAAATACGCCCCGATCACGACGGTATCTTCCATCATCGCCGCGACGAACCCTGGTCCCTTGGCCACCATTACCAAGGGCGGGATCGCCGCGGCTCTCCTACGTGGATGGCCGCCAAGCCGCACTCGTCCCCGAACCAGCACTCATCTGCTGGGGGAACAAAGTACGGCTCCGCGACCACCGCTACGTCAATGGACCACTCCGCCATGCTCTGGACCAACATGTCCTGAGCCCTGGCGGAGTGGTTCAAATTTCCTTGGAGGAAGCGACGGGTGTAGTCCATTATTGTTGAACCACATCCATCGCTCCCTCCCCTCCTCCATCGCCCCCGCCATCGGGCGCACTAGGCGCCACGGCGGGGTCTGAAACGTCGGCCGGTACTCCCCCGGCCGACTTCTTCTGTTGGCGCCGCTTCATCTTGCGGCGCCTGTTACGCTCCGTGTTACCACCAGACGGGGAGCAAGCCTTGCCCCCCGCCCGGTGATCGGCCCTGCGACCGGCCGCGGCGCACAGCGCGCAGTGCGGCGCGGCCGAGCACACGGCCGCTTTGTGTCCGGATTGACCACAGCGGAAGCACAATCCGCTGCGGTCTACAGTGCTGGTGCACCTGGCGACGCTGTGCCCCGTACCGAAGCACTTGAGGCATCGCCAGGCGCGTGACTCCAGCAGCCGCACGTGGGCTGCAACCCAGCCCACGCGCAGCCTGCCAGGGTCCCCAGCCGGCCTTCCAGGCGGAGGAGTGGCCAGGGAGGTGGCGGCCCCGACCGGGCACCGTACCCATACCGAGCTGGCCCCGGTGTAACCTTGGCGAAGTTCGCCTACGGTTACATTTTCCGGGGCGCACTTGCCCTGGGTGGCGATGGCCGCCACCACCTCCTCCCTGGTGGTGCAGTCATCCAGGCCGGTCACACGCAGCTCAGCCATCTTGACCGGCCTGTGCACCTTGACCTCCTCCTCCGGCCATACGACCCGCAGACCCGACACCAGACGGTCCGCGACGCTGTCACTGTCAGCGCCGGGACACTCCAGGAGTCGGGCCCCATTGGCCGTATGCCGGATGCGGAGGCCATCCTCCGCCCCGATCTCTCTGAGGTCTACTGCCGCGCGCGCCTTCGCCATGACGTCGGGGTATGTCAACCCCTTCGCCTGGCCGGCAGGTAGCAGGGTGACCACCACTGCAGCCTGGCGCGGCGCGCGCGGCTTCTTCTTTGCCTTCTGGCTCTTCTTCTTCTTCTTTCCGGCGGCGGGCGCTCGACCCGGATGGGGAGCAGCCGCGGCCGCCGGAGTCACGTTCCTGTTTTGGGCAGTGGTCGGCGCTCTCCCCGGTTGAGGAGTCGCCTTGACCGCTGCCCTCGTCGCGTTCGGTGGTGGTGGTTGGGTCGAAGTGGCCACGACCCTGGCCCTCTTGGCACCCCGCTTTACCACCTCCGTCCAGCCCTCATCCATGTTGGATGGGGGTGGAGGAAGCGGGCGGGGCTGGGGCGCTGGCACCGCAGCCGGTGTGCCGTCGCCGCTCTTCTTCTTCTTGTTCTTCTTCCGGGTCGGAGCCGACTCCGGACCCGGTAGAAGTCCAACCGGTTGGGTGGGAGCTGCAGGAGCGACAGGAGCGACCGGAGGTGGAGCGGATGTGGCAGCACCACTCAGGGCCGCCACAATGCCCCTGAGTTCGGCAATCTGCTTGCCGAACTCCTCCGCCAACTCCCGCCTGATGCAGGCAACCATCTCCTCCCGAGACTCCGCCTGCTGTGCCCTGGCCCGTGGTGACGCGAGTCGCCGCGGAGGCAGCCACTCGTCGTTGGCCTCCTTGTTGGCCCGCAGCGCTCTGGTGCTGCTTGGCTGCGCAACCGGCGGTGTAGGCCGCGCCCTTCGCGAGCCACTCGCTGCCGCACTGGTCCCCGGTCCCTGGGTCTCGAGGGCCACCAGCTTCTCCTTGAGGAGAGCCACTTCTGCCCTCGACCTCTCCAGTTCCGTGCGCTGCGCCGCGTCCCGACTGATGGCCGCTGAGACCACAGGCATAATCCTCTCGGTCTCATCGGCCACCTGCCGCCACCACCGCGCGTAGGTCGGGCGCAGCCTGATGGTCCTGGTTAAGGCCGCAGCAGCGGCCTGGCGCCTTATCGTCTCCAGGACGACGACGGGGCTCTCTGAGAGCTCCCCGTCAGTCGCCTGAGCCGAGACGAACGATCCCACTGAGGGCGCCGGTGAGGCGGAGGTCCCCCTGGGATCCTTTCTGGTCTCTGCAGTGGTGGCAGTGGCTCGCCTCGTGGGTCCTCGCGGCGTCTCCTCTTCAGAGGAGGCGGACGAAGGCCCAGTGCTTTCCGAGGTCCGGCGCGTCGCGGTCTTCCGCTTGCGCCGGCCCCTCCCACCCTGCTCGACAGAGCGGGCATCACTCGCGACAGTACTCGCGCGCGATGCCCGCCCCGACCCTACGCCAGTGGCATTCTCCGTCACAGGGGCCTGGTCGCCTACCCCTGTGCGGGCTTCGGTGATGGACTCAACGTCCATCACTCACCGAGAGGTCGGAGGGAGTAATCGCACCAGTGCGATTACTCCCGGGCACCCAACCTAACGGCCGCTCTCCCGTTGCTGCTTTGGCACCACCCGGGGACCACGTGCGGGGTCAGCCTTCAAAGAAGGTGGTCGAGCCCACGGACGTCAGCAACGGGGGGCCCCCAATCCGGTATGTTGGAGTTGAACCGTACTAAAACTTCCAACCGTTCACACTCAGCGTCCGAACCCTGGCGGCCAGAACTATTATGAGGGACGGCGTGACGCGTTACGCTCTCGGCACTCTTTTCCGTCGCGCCGCTCCCGTCGGACTCAGCCGCCGGCGATACGGCCATCGGCTCTCTCGGTCGGCAGGCTTTCCGAAGCCCGCCAAGATGGGACCGCGTGTCACCCTCCCACGGGATATCCCGCTGGGTCAGAATCAGCGTGGGTAAAGATTTTTATAAATGTTATGTATTTGGACAGACGTGTAAATGAGACACCGGTTAGTTGCGCACTGGTTTATTGCCATCGGCGGGGTTGCAGTGTGGGCGCAGCCACACGTATACACACACATGTAATTCTCATACGTAACAATCCTTCCCCTATCAAAAAAATATACTAGAACTAAACTTAACAATATGGAAACTATTCAAACTTAATGCTAAAATTTATTTACTTTTTCATTTTTTAAAATACTGCTTAAAGGATATCGGTGGACGATTACGTAACATTCTTTTAGGTGCGGCTGGTTGCGTGACTGGCACAGTCTCGGCTGTACCCTGGGGCTCTGCTTCTGCTTCGTGAAACTCGTCTTCGGTCACCGAAACGTTTCGCGTCCTCTCTGTGCTGTCTGCTCCTTCTCGTTCCTCGGCAACAGTTTCTTGAACCTCTGACTGTTCTAAGGTCTCTGGCCAGAAGAAGGGTGTGCTAGGTTCATATAGTTCTGCCCTTCTCTGTATCTGCACGCTGCGAGGTGGAGTCGACATTTCTAACTCCGGCATTGTGTTAGAAACATTAGGCGACACGCTTGGTGATGCTGGAGACACTGGTACTGGCCTTGGATTAACTGGCGTCGCTGACAGTCTTGACGTATGTTCCGAATTTAGGTTGTCCATGTTCGTACCCTTATACAATATAATTTGATTCTCGTGTCTTTTAAGAATCTTAAAACTAACAATATCCTTAATTAAATACAAAACTTTTCCTATTCTTCTTACAATTACTCCTTTACACCATATTATTTTTGTTTTATTTATAAACTTTTTGTATAATACCACATCATTTTGTTTAAAACAGTATTTTTTTGTTTTATTTTTATGTAGTTTAATTTGCGTACACTGTTGCATTTTTACACGATTAGCCACCAGCGGTGATGAGGGTGCCGATGCAATGGGATCAATTAAATCTAACCTTGATCTTAATTTGCGCCCGTAAACTAACTCTGCAGGCGATGTCCCGGTGGCGGAATGAACGGAATTACGGTAATCCATTAGGTATTTTAATAACAACATTTTTCTTTTATTTTCACTTAAATTTGATAAAATGCAAGACTTAATTCCCTTTTTTATTATCTTTACAAAACTTTCTGCTTGCCCATTACTGGCAGGATGATAGACTGGTGACGTCAAATGTTGTATGCCGTTTGATTTGCAAAACAGTTCGAAATCGTGGGAACAAAAAGCTGTGCCATTATCACTCACTATAGTTTTGGGTACTCCAAACCTGGCCATAAATTCACAGAGTTTTTCTATAACTATAGCCGACGAAGTATTAGTGGTCATCTTATATAATTCTACCCACTTAGAGTGTGCGTCCACTACTAGCATGTATACACTTCCGTTGATCGGTCCCAAAAAATCTATGTGTATTCTATCGAACGGGTGATCTGGAAAGTCCCAATGAGCTATTGGCGCGCAAGGAGGAGAAGGCCTTAATTGTAAACAAATTTTGCATGACGCAATCATCCTTTCTATAGCTTGATCGATTCCCGGAAACCAAAACCTAGACCGAGCTTCAGCCTTAGTCTTAACGATGCCTAAATGTGCCGAGTGCAACTCATTTAAAATTTTTTCGTGTAATTTTACCGGTAATACGACCTTATGACCCCGCATTATAACACCATTTTCAAACGATAACTGCGATCTACACAAATGATACGGCGTTAAATGTTTGTCATTTATCTTGGGCGGCCAACCACGTAAAATAAAATTCTTTATTTTTGTTAATATAACGTCCTGTCTTGTTTCGTCTCGCAAATTTTCTATAGTGATCGGCAACGTTTCATCAACCACGAAACATACATACGTCGCGCGATCGTATGCCGTCTCACAATCACAACATCTGCACCGCTCGGTGCACGCACAGGCGTGCATCACTCGCGGTAGGCTCGCACGTGACAAATAATCCGCGCTGTTATCCGTACTACGAACATATTCGATTTTGTAATTATAGCTACTCAAGAATAACGCGTATCTTTGTAGTCTATTAGCAGACATCTCCGGTATTCCTTTGTGGAGGCCAAAAATAGATAACAACGGTTTATGATCTGTTCGTAGAATGAACGGATTAGACCTACCATATAAGTACTGATGAAACCGCCGGACTGCAAATATAATGGCCGTGGCTTCTTTTTGTATCTGTGCATACCGTTTTTCCGCCTGATTTAATGTTCGCGATATGAATGAAATGGGTTTTTCGATACCGTCTGATCCTATTTGCGAAAGAATGGCCCCAAGTCCACTCGGAGAAGCGTCGACTGTGACAATTAATTTGGCGTTTGGATTATAGTGAGCTAACGTTTGATCTGACGTCATCAACCTCTTTACTTTATCGAATGCCTCGGAGTGAGCACCGGTCCATTTCCAGTTGCAGTCTTTTTTAAGTAGTTTATACAATGGACTTAGTGTCGTAGATATGTTTGGTATAAAACTTCTGTAATAGTTAATTAATCCTAAAAAAGATTGCAACTGACTTACATTTTTAGGGATCGGCGCTTCCACCATGGCCTTAACTTTTTCCGGTGATTTTTTTGAGTCCATCCTTCGTTATGATATACCCCAAATAAGACACCTGATCTTGGAAAAAAACGCACTTATCTGGTTGTAGTGTCAGTCCCGCATCCTGTAATCGTTTTAAAACAATGTTTAGTTTTTCTTTATGTTCTGTTTCATTTTTTTCCAGTGATTAAAATATCATCTAGAAGACATAAGACTCCATCCATCCCTGACAACACCCTTTCGATTGCTCTTTGAAAAATTGCCGGAGAGCTGGATAACCCGAACACAAGTCGGGTGAACCTATACAACCCTCGACTTGTATTGATACAAGTTAGATCTTTTGAATCTTCGTCTAAAACGAGTTGATTATATGCCATTGATAGATCCAATTTACTAAATTGTTGGCCGCCGTGGAGCTTAGAAAATAATTCTGTAATTGTAGGAAGAGGGTATTGTTCCACTAATAATTGTTTATTTATGCTTACCGAGTAATCGACGCACAATCTAAGCGACCCATTTCGTTTTAAAACCGGTACTATCGGCGAAGCATATTCCGAATATTCTACGGGTTCCAAAATGCCTAGCTCGACTAGTCTGTCAATTTCTTTGTTTACTTTGTCTCGTAAAGCGAATGCTACGGGTCGTGCCTTACAAAAAATAGGTTTTGCATTATCTTTTAATAACAATTTCACTTTATATTTATTAAAGGTGCCTAGTTTATCGCAAAATAATTTCGGGTATTGTTTAGCTAAACTTTTAGTAAAATCTCCGCAATAATTTACGGATAAAAGTTGTAAATTGAATGCCGATATAAAATCGCGACCTAATAATGGCGGTCCGCCGTCTTGTACAATAAAAAACACTATATTATGCTTTTGATCGCAATATTCTACTACTAAGGTAATAATTCCTATGCACTGTATTTTTTTCCCATTATAGGTTCTGAGTTGTTTATACGTGTTTGATAATGGCACATTCTTAAAATTTTGTTCATAAAATGACTGTGAAATTACCGTTACCGCTGACCCGCTGTCTATTTCGAACTTAAAAGGTTGATTATTAATTAAAATAGTTTCCATCATTGGTTCCCCTTTAACTGAACGGATATAATATAGCTTACCGTCATCATCTACGTCATCCTCACCCTTATCACCGCTTGTTAACTGTAAATATTTCACTTTTCTACACATTTTCTGCAAATGACCCTTTTCGTGACATTTTTTACACTTATAGTTCGCATATTTACAGTCAGCTGTCGTGTGATTAGTGTACCCACACACTTGACAATGCGCCTTGTTCTCGATCTTGCCTTTTTTCTTTATCGATGAAATTTTGAAAATTTGATTTTCATCCGTTGAGTGCGATGTAGCTCCTGTGCTCATCGACGCTGCTGCATTTGCGCGGCTCATGTTCTCCGCCATCTCCACGACCTTGACCAGTGTCAGATCGGCCAAGTTCTGCGCATATAGCTTTTCTTTTTCTCTGCCCGGCGTCATTCCCATAATGAATTTGTCCCTCAGAGCCTCTTCCACGTTTAAGAATCCACAGTTGGTTGTTAATCCTCGCAATCTTGCTGCCCATTGTGAATAATTTTCCTCTGCCATTTGGGATGCGGCATAGAAGTTGTGTCTCTCACCAAAACCAACACATTTCGGTGTGAAATGGCTGTCCAATAATAAGAGGATATCTTCATAAGGGACCTCTTCGATTTCTTTCGGAAGGGCCAAGTCCGTTACAAGTTTGTAGGTAGTTTCGGCGAGTGCGCTGAGTAATATAGCTTTCCTCTTGTAACCGGCGATGTCCGTTGTTTGGTTTATATCATTTGCAATAAAATATTGCGAAATCCGGCCTTTATACGTTTTCCAATTTTGCGTTTGATGCTCGAACGTACATAAAATGCCGTGATGCATTGACATTATAACAATTTTTGTTAACGCGTAGGTAGTAACTCGTCGCCACTGTTATGTATTTGGACAGACGTGTAAATGAGACACCGGTTAGTTGCGCACTGGTTTATTGCCATCGGCGGGGTTGCAGTGTGGGCGCAGCCACACGTATACACACACATGTAATTCTCATACGTAACAATAAATAAACTAGCTGGCCTACACAACTTCGTCTGCGTCACATAAGTAAATTTTCTCACCGTTTAAACCTTCCCTGGACTTCTACGAATATTTCAAGATTAAAATAAGCCAAATCGGTTCAGTCGTTCTCGAGTTTTAGCGAGACTAACGAACAGCAATTCATTTATATATATATATAAGAAGATTATTTGTATTTACTACGGAACCCTAAGAACGAGTTTTTTATATAAACCTATTTCGATGATACTTTTTTGTTAGAAAGCAAACACTTTGAGCATTACTTCATACAATGATAATGATCTGACTGGTAGTTTTTGTGCTATGCGTGAGAAATGGAAGTCGGTCGTTTTCATGTATCTAATCTAATCTAATCTTAATATATATATTTCTTGTGTGCGTCTGTATGTGACTGAACTCCTCCTAAACGACTGGACCGATTTTGATGAAATTTTTTGTGTGTGTTCGTGGAGATTCGAGAATGGTTTAGATTCATACCCGCGATTTTTTTTTTTTTTTGACGCAGACGAAGTTGCGCCGGGCAGCTAGTATATATTATAAAGGCGAAAGTTTGTATGGATGTTTGTTACTCTTTCACGTAAAAACTACTGAATGGATTTGAATGAAACTTTACCACAATATAGCTTATACATCAGAATAACACATAGGCTACAATTTTTGATAATACGGGACGAACCTGAAGTCCACGCGAACGAAGTCGCGAGCAAAAGCTAGTTTTTGTAATAAAAATATATATTTCCTGCACCGATGCAATTACAGGCCGGTCTGTCCTTTATTCCGTGCTAAGTGCGTGCATTACTGTGACATCAATGCTTAAACAAAACCAGTTTTCGAGACTTGTGTTGACGTAATGTATAGTATCTTAAAAGATTGTTTAATTTAAAGACGAGCATTGTAAGCAGTTGGTTCTGTCATCTAAAAGACAGATAATGCTCTCATTTACTGCAGTTGTGTTAAGGTAAGTGTAATTTCTTATTAGAAAGTCGTTCTTAAGAAGATAGAGATATTTTAAAGAACGGTCGACGCTCAAGGTACCGATGGCGTGTCATCTACATCTACAAGTCCATCTCTGGTGCGACCTAGCACTACACCGAGAAGTGGCAAGTATTTTAACGGAGACCGAGACTCACTTTAGGTCGTGTAAGTACGTTTTTTAAGAGATCTCTTAGCTGGAGAAACTGCTTTGAGTTTCCCTGTTATGTCGTCAGTTTAAATTAATTATCTCCTATTTAACATTAAATTTCTGGCTACAGTGGTGTGGAGTTGTTATGTGCGATAAATATCACATCAATATGTCGAATCTAAAATCATCAATCCTGTGTGAAATGTTTTAATTAGTTTCAAAAGCTTTCATATAAATTGCACTGGATGCAACTATGTCTGAGCTAAATTTGTCGAATTGCCCGGTTTCCGATTGACCTGACATTTTGCACGCAGATATAGGGTGGGCAATCTAACGTTTGCATCTTGAACTACTGTTTATTTAGAGAATGACAGCTCAAATATCATTCAATTTGTGTTCATAATTTAGTTAAAGGTTTGACATTTACGAAATGGGACGTTTTCGGTTCGCCCAATGGGCAGAAGATCGTTTGGCCGAAGATGAGCATTTTTACCGAAAAATCAACTTTTCAGATTTTCACCTCGGAGGCTATGTCAATTAGCAAAATTGTCGCATCAGGGGTCGAAAAATCCACACGTCACCATCGAGAAGCCAATGCACCCACAAAGAGTTACGGTTTGGTGTGGGTTTTGGTCCGGCGGCATCATTCGAAAATCAACTCAACGAATTTTTGTTTCCAAAAGTTGAAGAGTATGACATGGACGACATTTGGTTTCAACAGGATGGCGCAACATGCCACACAGCCAACATGACAGTCGAACTTTTGGAAAATGCAAACTTTATATGGCCCACCCCTTATATCGCGTGACAATGCAATAATATGACAAAATGGCGCTAATCTGATGATGGGTTGGGAAGATGGTCATAGAAACTTGAAACAAGATAGACTCATCGTGTTTGGGCTAGTTTTACTTGTTTTGGCTAGCTCGCTCTTTACTTCTACATGATATCCAGTTAAAGCCTTGCTTTTATATTTTCTAGTGTTCTACTATCGCTTTCATGGAGTGAAGAGCTGACCTTTCCTCCGAAGTTCATGTTCGGAGCCGCCTCATCAGCTTACCAAGTGGAAGGTGGATGGAATGCTGCAGGTTGGTTATTTTAAAAGCTTTGTGTTAACTTGCACTGGATGTAACTATGTACTAATGTACCTATGTAAGTTCGGGTGGAATCTTTCGAGTTAAATTAGAGAAACTTTCCAGTTTCCGATTGAGCTGACATTTTGCACGCAGATGTATATTGCGTGACAATGAAATAATATTATTATGACAAAATGGCGCTGATCTAATACTGGATTCGGAAGATGGTCATAGGAACTCCTGTACTAATATTACTAATACTGTAAGATAGACCTGTCGTGTTTGGGATCATTTTACTTGTTTTTGCTAGCACTCTACTAATACATGGTCTTAAAAACTTGTATTTAAAGTTTTCTTTAAAATAAACCACCACCTTTTCTTGGAACCGCTGCGATCTTCCACGGTTCGCTTCAGAAGATCATTTTTGCCCCGTACTATTCCGATTTGGAATGGACTCCCATCCGCAGTGTTGCCGGAGCGGTATAACATGTCCCTCTTTAAACGAGGTCCTGTATCGGTAGGCGATAGATAACAGCCCCTCATCGCCCTGGCATTGCAGAGGTTCATGAGCGACGGTGACCGCTTATCATCAGGTGGGCCGTAGGCTAGTTTATCTATCACGCAATAAAAAAAAACCATGATGGTAATACTAGAGACACCTACAAATGCCAACTGCCAATTTGTTTCAGACAAAAGTGAAAACGTCTGGGATCACTTTCTACATGAACATCCGGAGTTGATAGCTGATGGTAGCAACGGTGATGTAGCCTGCGACTCCTACCATCTCTGGAGAAGAGATATAGAAGTTGCTAAGGAACTGGGCTTGGATTACTACAGGTGATTTTAAGACCGAACAAGTATTGTTGTGTTTAAAATCTGGATCTGCGTTTTTGCGTGTATTTCGTTTTGGAACGAAGTTCCTTATCGCGCGTTGTGAAAGGGGGCTAGGCGAAAGTTCTTCCGAAAAAGTTGTCACGACATTTTTTTGTTTTAGATGATTATCGCTAGATGGCTGGGATGTGATCAAAATATTTTTAAACACGTTCGCGCGTTACGAAAGGAAATAATTTTTATGAGATACGTTTTAATCTAAAGGAACTTCGTTCCATCCGGGTGTCCCTTGACACCTCTCAAGTTTTTTTTATATGAACTGATTACTATGATTCTTTTTTGTTAGAAAACAGGTATTTTGAGCATAAATTTGATAAAGATCTGACTGGTAGTTTTTGTGCTATGCTTGAGAAATGGAAGTCGCTCGTTTTCATTTTTGTAATAAAAATATTATGTTTGGACTCGCATAGATGATGATCGTCATGGGGTTTAATTGAAATTTTTAAACATCGAACATTTGGATCTGGACAAGATTTTACGATTATATGTGCGTGTTTGCATTAGATGAACCGATTTCGATGATTTTTTTTGTTAGGTAGTAAACATTTTGAACATAATCATCATCACATAAAATTGAAAAGATATAATGGTTTTTGATCAGAAACTGAGGCATTGATTTAACTCAACTCATCCTGAAGTCTGTAATCTCTTTCAGATTCTCTATATCATGGGCCCGTCTCCTTCCAAATGGATTCTCGAACTACATCAGCAAAGATGGAGTGAACTATTACAATAATCTGATAAACGGTCTACTGGAGAACAATATACAGCCTTTCATCACAATTTACCATTACGAACTACCGCTAATATTTCAAGATCTTGGTAAGTATACCAGTGTGGCTTAGGGACTAGTATTGCTTAAGATTAAGAGGTGAAAGGAGACCTGAGCCCAACAGTGGGCAGTAATAAGTTGGTACAGGAAGGGGTGAAAGACGAAACTTTTTTAGTTGGAGGAAATCGCCCTATACACCCCTAGGGTGGGATATATGGGAGTTGTACTGTGCTAAAACCTTCAACCGCTCAGAGTTTGAACGTCAGCTGAGGCCAGAAACCAGCATAGGGTTATGACGGCTCGACGCGACGCAACACGGCATTCTTTTCCGTCGCGCAGTCCCCATCACGATACGTTAGCCTTATATTGAATCACATCGTGTTATCCCACAAAAACGATGATAGAGAAAGAGAGATTTTAGTGCGGATCGACTCACATACCACATCTGCGGGATAGGTGAAATTCAGAAACAAAAAAGGACAAGGTTAATAAAACCAAAAATTGTACTGTCGTACAGTAATGTCCTTCTCCAAAAAGTATAAGACTTTAGTATAGTCTATGAACGTATTTTAGTAGTCTATGTTAGGTTATTAACCATAGAAATTTCAAAGACTAGTCGGAAAATTGATTTTGTTATTTTGCCTTCGATATGATCACATTGTTTATTAATGGCGCAATAAATTTTCAAACATTACATACAAAACTAGACAAAAAAACTTCTATATCTCCAGGTGGTTGGACCAATCCTCTCATAGTGGATTGGTTTGCGGACTACGCGAGGGTTGTTTACACTCTATTTGGCGACCGAGTCAAGATGTGGCTGACTGTTAACGAGCCCCTCATGATCTGTGATGGTAGCTACATGGGTGTATCACCGACTGGTGTCATTAGTCCTGACCATGCCGTGTTTCTGTGCAGCAAATATGTTATACTGGCCCATGCTAAGGTTTGGAGGATCTATGATGAGGAGTTCAAGCCTAAATACCATGGTATGGATTATTGCTAGCTTATTAGATGGAACGATGACCTAAGAAAGGTGGCCAGTAACAACTGGATGAGACGAGCAGAAGATCGAACTCAGTGGCGTATTTTGGGAGAGGTCTATGTCCAGCAGAGAGCAGCTATGATGATGATGGATTATTGTTTATTAGTTTAGTGTTAAAGATAATGGATTCACATTAGTATCCGAAATCGATTTTGAGTTTGTCCAGTTACTAGTATCACAATCAGTATTTGAGAAATAATGTAGTTGCAGTAGAAGTGCGAAAAGTTAACGTTGAATTTTTTAGGCAAGTATGCAGACGAGGTAACGAATCATTTAATTTTGATCCTAACTCACGGAGCTCTGCAATATCAGAGTACGCTATCCCTCTAACCACAACCTGCCGTTAAGGCCTTCGGAATGTAACCTTAAGCATAAAATTTGCAAAAGTCTCAATGAAATTGCTTTTGTAACTTTTTGGAACTACTATATCCTTGAACTGTACTGTAACAACCCATTACTGCCCACTGCTGGGCTCAGGTCTCCTCCGAAGAGGGGTTAGGCATAGTCCACCACGCTTGCCCAGTGCGGATTGGGGACTTCACATATCTTCAAAGGATTTTTAGAACCCTTTTCCGATATGCAGGTTTCCTCACGATGTTTTCCTTCACCGTTTTTAGCCAGTGGTGTTGTGAAAAATTGCACATAAATCTTTTTCATATTAAGATTTTAGAGGTACAAGCCGGCCGGTTTTGAACCCGCATATCCTTAAACATTTTCAGGTAAAGTGTCTGTCTCCCAGCTTTTCCTGTGGTTTGAACCTGAAACAGAAGCTGATGCTCCTTTAGTCGAACTCGCAAATGAATTGGTTGTAAGTATGCAAAATTTTGAAGACCGTCTGGAATGAACTCCCCGTCCACGGTGTTCCCGGAGCGCTATAACATGTCCTTCTTTAAACGAGGTTTAAGAAAAGTCCTGTATGGGTAGGTGATAGATGACGGCCTGCATTCCCCTGGCATTTCAGAGGTTCATGAGCGACGGTAACCGCTTACCATCAGGTGGGCAGTAAGCTCGTTTAATTATCCTGCAATATAAAAAAAAAACAAGATTTCAGAAACACAGCTGCAGACATAATGACTTAACATGGATTTTCAATTCCCTAAATACAAATTTTATTGAATAATTTTGTTAATTGGTTTCTCTATACCACCACCAACCAATAACACACATGCACTTAGACTAGTGAAACCTGTAACAAAATCAAATTTTAATATCATTAATAATGCCCTGACCTGACCTAAGGTCCATGAACGATGGAATTAAATCCGGTGTTTCTAGTTATTAAAAATCATTAAGAAATTCACATATTTATCACAGGAATCTCGCTTCACACATCCCATATATTCCAAAGAAGGTGGATGGCCGCCGGCTTTGAACAAAATCCTGGAAGAAAACAGCTACAAGAAAGGTTTTAAGAAATCCAGGGTCCTTGCTTTCACGCCTGATGAGATTGAATTCGTCAAAGGTATACAGGGTGTTGGTGCCCGGTGAAACAATACGTTAAGGGCTTAATCTATATCACATTTCAAATCATGTACACATACTTTTGAAACGGAGATAGTTACTTTATTTTCCCATACAAAGTTGAAAAATTATTATTTTTTATTATTTTTGACCCTACCCTAACCTACATTTAGCGTGCTATATCTATTTTACGCACACAGGCGCATGTATCCTGTTTAGAATGTAATTTTTGTCCCGTGTATTATTACAATGTTCTATGATACAGGAGGTGACTAGCCGGCTCAAGTCTTTAGCTGTTAATGTGGGTCAGTACAGTAGGGTTGATCATGCACAAATTAACACGTAGTTTTGATTAGTTATAACTTATGATATATTATGCCTAGAAAACCCAGACTTGGTGGATGGCTTCTACATCAAGTATACTATTTGCTGTGAAAGTATTGTTTCATCGGATTTTAACACCCTGTATAAAATATTATAACGTGAATTTAAATAGAGATAAAATCCCCCCCAACATGCCAGACCTTATTTGACGATTTTCACCAAATAAATATAAGAACACTCTCGACTTCCCGTTTTTTCGTCATCAGCATCATAAGCCACTACTAGACATAGTTTGTCCACAAACTTCGCCCAACGACCGCTTCTGCGCTATCTGTATTCAGTGACTTCCCGCGATCTTGACCAGGTTGTCAGTCGATCTAGTGGGAAGACTATGCCATTCCAGAATTTTTCGGCCTCGTGGGCCGGCTTTACACAATGTGTTCATTGCCACTTCAAAGACGCAATTTTTTGAGCTATGTCGTTCTTCCTTGATAGATTTTTTTTTTTTTTGGAAAACACACTAAAATCTTATTTACAGGTACCTACGATTTCTACGCTTTGAACCACTACACAACGTTCAAAGTAAGGGCAGTGGGCCCTAACGAAACGGCTGGTGACTGGCCCTTTACTGGGTCGAAGGAATTAGGAGCTATCTTTAGGCCAGACCCAGCGTGGAAGCTAGCTAACCCATTTTGGTTTGCAGTAAGAGTTCTAAATTATAAATTACTAGCGGGCCCTCGAAATTTCGTCTGCATCATTTTCAATTAAAAGCCTTTTTTATTTCTCAGGGTCTAAAGATTGTCTGTGCCAAATTTCATCAAAATCGGTTGAGAGGTTTAAGCGGAAAAGCATAACAAACAGACAGACAGAGCTACTTTCTCATTTATAATATTACCTAGTAGGGATAACACTAAGATTCTAAGAAGGATTTGATTGTGTTTTGACCGACTTAAATGTTTTCTGTCAAACTTTTTTGGTCGAAGTGTTGTTGATCATTAAAAATAAATAAATATATCAGGTCTACCCTCAAGTCCCCCGATTGGTGAGGACGGCCGGCCAACTTGGTCTGCTGCTTCCGAACGTCGGGGGACCCAGCCATGCGGTGCGCCGCCTCTACGCGGGGGTGGTGCGATCGATGGCCCTATACGGTGCGCCCGTCTGGGCCGACCCACGCGTTCGGGTGACTATCGCCCGATACCTGCGTCGGCCACAGCGCATCGTGGCAATTAGGGCCATCCGCGGTTACCGCACCGTCGCTTTTGAGGCGGCGTGTGTGCTGGCGGGGACGCCGCCCTGGGAACTGGAGGCGCAAGCGCTTGCTGGCGATTATCGCTGGCGATGCGACCTCCGCTCCCGGGGCGTGGTGCGTCCCTTGCGGGAAGCGGTCCGCGATCGGAAGGTCCAATCTCGGCGGTCCGTAATGGTAGCGTGGAAGCGACGTCTCGCTAACCCCACCTGGGGTCTACGGACCGTCGAGGCGATTCGCCCCGTCCTAGAGGATTGGGCGGGTCGTGGCGTAGGACGCCTCACCTTTTGGGCGGTGCAGGTGCTGACCGGGCACGGTTGTTTCGGTCGGTATCTGCACCGGATCCAGGCCGAGCCGACGGCGAGGTGCCACCATTGCGTGAGATGTGACCAGGACACGCCGGAGCATACGCTCGCACGCTGCCCCGCATGGGAGGAGCAGCGTTGTGTCCTGGTCCAACAAATAGGTCCGGACTTGTCGCTCCCGGGCGTCGCGGCGTCGATGCTCGAGAGCGACGAGTCCTGGAAGGCGATGCTCGACTTCTGCGAGGCCACCATCTCGCAGAAGCAGGCGGCGGGGGTCGAGAGGGAGAGGCGATATGCCACTCTCAACTTACCAACCCGCCGCCGTCGAGCAGGGGGCCGGAACCGGGATCTCGCCCGGAATCTGGCCCCCTAAGTGTTTCGGGCCCCCAACGCATGTGAGTGCGAGCGGGGGCCCAAGAAGGTGTCGTGTCTCGCTCAGCACGCCCTTAGCGTAAGAGCTACCGGGGGATGGTAGACCGCGCTCCCCGACCCACGCTGGTTCTGACCCAGCGGGGTATTCCGCGGGAGGGTGACACGCGGTCCCATCTTGACGGGCTTCGGAAAGCCCGCCGACCGAGAGAGCCGGTGGCCGTATTCGCCGGCGGCCACCGGTTCGGCGTCCGGGGACGGAGCGACGGGAAAGAATGCCAAGCGCGTAACGCGTCGCACCGTCCCTCCAAACCCCGTGCTGGGTTCTGGCCTCAGCCGGGGTTCGGACGCTGAGTGTGAGCGGTTGGAGGTTTTAGTGCGGTTCAACTCCCACATACCCCGCCCGCGGGGGGGCGGGGATCCGGTGATTTCCTCCAACTGAAAAAAAAAAAAAAAAAAAAAAAAAAAAAAACCCTCAAGGACTACGGCATCAGCTAAACTGGTTAAGGAAGAGATATGGAAACATTAATTTTATGATCACGGAGTCAGGGTACGGTGGTCGATCAACCGATGGTCTCCAAGATAACGACAGGGTAGAGTACCTTGATGGGTACCTACATGAGGTCAGTAATTCTAGGCGAAAAACGACCGTGTGTCTGTTTGAAATGAATAAACTGATTTTGATGTTTTTTTTAGGTTTTTAATGTTATTCGGTTCTTTTTTATAATAAGAAAATCAAAATTTAATAATTTATTTTCAAGAATAGTTTTAAATACAAACTTTTCCTGAATAAAGCTAAAATAAGTAAAACGAGACCAAACACGACGGGTCTATCTTGTTTAGTACAGAAGTTCCTTTGGTCACCTTCCGAATCCAACATTGTACAATTATCTTGGCTGATATATATCTTTGCTCTTAAAATCTGGTACTTTTTTGGAACGAAGTTCCTTATCGCGCGTTGTGAAAGGGGGCTAGACGGAAAAAAATCTTACGAAAAGTTGTCACGACACTTTTTTTGTTTTAGATGATTATCGCTAGATGGCGCTGTGATCAAAATCTTTTAAAACAATTCCTTATTTTTGTTTTTGATGATTACTGCTAGATGGCGCTGTGATCACAATATTTTAAAACACGTTCCTTATCGCGCGTTACGAAAGGAAATAATTTTATGAGATACGTCTTAATCGAAAGGAACTTCGGTCTATTCGGGTGTCCCATGACACCTCTCAAGTTTTTCTAGTTAATGTGGGAGTTGAACCGCACTTAAACCACCAATCGCTCAGACTCAGCCCCCGGTTGAGGCCCAGAACCCAGTACGGTGCTATTATCTCGATTTTGTATTGAATAGTTTTTTTTTTCAGTTACTTTTGGCAATACAAAACGATGGTATTAATATCACTGCCTATACTGTTTGGAGTATGATAGATAGTTTTGAATGGCTATCGGGATACACGTAAGTTTTTCATAGCATTGAGAATGTGCGTAATTAAACACATTAATTAAAAGAATTTTAGCTGGTTTATATAATGTTGAATGGTGGACTGTATGTTAAAGAATTTGTAGATATTCGGTGTGAAGTAATAATTGCTCCTCGTCCAATAATGTGGTAGATAGCAGCACTTCACTTACCTTAATATTATTGCAGTCTTCATATGTAGTCTCGTGGGATGATGTAGAAAGTGGCAATGATGATCAAACTTATTATCGTTGTAGAATTGTATTAGTTTTGTTTATTCGGAACGTCCGATTATATATTTTAAGCTTTTTTCGTTGTTATGTCAAATTGTTTTCTCTTTCTTCTTAAATCGAGTAGGCCACGCTTTGGTCAAGATGGCCGCGCTCGGCAATTCTTACCGGCCAGTATCATGCTTCACGGAAGCGGTTGGTCGTGAAGACGTCACTCTTCTTCTATACAATATATTAGGTAGTGGAGTATCGCCGATTACTCGAACTATCCACCGTAAGTCGAACGAGGATCGAACAGAGAACATAAATTAATATAGTAATGCTGTAAGTAGGTACAAGAATATTTGAGAATATTTGTAAAAAATAACAGGGGAATAAAAGTATTTTTTTTCCATTGTTCTTAATCCAAATGAAACGGACATATTTTTGACCATTAATAAAAAAAAAGTTTAAATAATAATTAAAGCATAATAATAAAAAAATATATCCAAAGAGGTACATCCTTAAATGTTTTAAGCTTCAAATTCAAGTTCTGTATATTTTTACAGGGATAACTACGGACTCTACCAAGTGGATTTTTCGTCTCCGAACAAGACGAGGACCCCTAAAGCTTCAGCGACGTACTACAGAGATATTATACGGAACCACGGCTTTAGACAGACATCTAAAACTAATTTTGTATAAATTTTATGTTATAAGAAATAAAAAGAAGTTTTTTACTGCAAGTTAGGCAAACGGTCTTGAATCTATAACCTATTTTTTTCTATCACCTAGTTATTGACAAGCCTGTGTCACTGGAAATCTGTGCTATCCAAATAATTCTCTTAACTAACATACGACAACAAACATCAAAACTAATTTCCGAAAGTAAAAACAGCTATATAAAACCAAATGAACAAAATATCTTTAAACACTCGCAGTTATCTACATCACTTACATTATTACTAAACGGGTTCTTACCACGATTATTTTTAATGGAGCGGTCCCGATATTTCAGCACTGTTTCAAGCGCCATGATTTCGGGAAGACTGAGGAACTGCGGGTAGGTCATTTAAGAGCAGACAAATCTGTCTACCCTCTTTCTCGTTTTTTGCCGGTACCACAGTCTCAGTCTTCCTATTATTCCTCTTCTTCAATAATTGTGGTAAGAACCCGTTTAGTAATAGTGTAAGAAATGAACAAAAACTACCAAAAATTATGTGAGTACGTTTGTATGTGTATGTGTGCGTTTGTGTATGTATGACTGTGTGGAAGGAACTCCATTTCAATTCGGAATAATACGATTATCTAGAACTCTTGCAATAATTTAACCCTGACTAAACTTTAGGTCATTTGAAAAAAACAAAACAACAATAATGTTTTACAT
Organism: Trilocha varians; assembly: GCA_030269945.2. NCBI lineage: Eukaryota > Metazoa > Arthropoda > Insecta > Lepidoptera > Bombycidae > Trilocha > Trilocha varians. The sequence goes on from AP028271.1 coordinate 1,354,897, forward strand.
TTTTATTAAAATAATCATATTTAAAAACAGTATCAATATTTTTAAGTTTCCAGCTGAACCTGTTGAAGTGGAGTTTGTCTGAAAATAAAAACAAAATTTATTTTATCATTCATCTATTTCAAATTCAACAAAAACTTGAGAGGTGTCATGGGACACCCGAATAGAACAAAGTTCCTTTCGATTAAAAGATATCTTATATTTTTTTTTCCTAAGTTAACAGCGGTAAGGAACGTGTTTTAAAAGATTTTGATCACAGCGCCATCTAGCGATAATCATCTAAAACAAAAAAGTGTCGTGACAACTTTTCGTAAGATTTTTTCCGTCTTTTAACGCGCGATAAGGAACTTCGTTCCAATAATTCGAACTGAGTTCCTTCCGACATCAGATCAGCTCCATGGTACCATATTATTGCAATGTCATACGATATACGTATGCATGCACAGTTTTAGTTTGGAACCCGGGAAGTTGGTTTTATTACCCTCAACTCCGTGCTGGGTTCTGGCCTCATCCGGGGATAGGACGCTAAGTGTGAGCGGTTGGAGGTTTTAGTGAGGTTGAACTCCCACATATCCCGGGAATCCGGTGAATTCCTTCACCTGAAAAAAAAACAGTAATTCTTATACTATAGGGTGGGCCAATCTAACGTTTGCATTTTGAACTACTGTTTATTTAGAGAATGACAGCTCAAATTTCATACAATTTGTGTTCATAATTTAGTTAAAGGTTTGACATTTACGAAATGGGACGTTTTCGGTTCGCCCAATGGGCAGAAGATCGTTTGGCCGAAGATGAGCATTTTTACCGAAAAATCGTCTTTTCAGATGAAGCCCATTTTCACCTCGTAGGCTATGTCAATAAGCAAAATTGTCGCATCTGGGGGTCGGAAAATCCACAAGTCACCATTGAGAAGCCAATGCACCCACAAAGAGTCACGGTTTGGTGTGGGTTTTGGTCCGGTGGCATCATTGGACAATGAGCAAGGAGCCGCCGCGGCGGCTCGGCGCGTACCGTAACGGCGCGCCGTTACGGTCAATGGCGAGCGTTACCGTGCCATGCTCAACGAATTTTTGTTTCCAAAAGTTGAAGAGTATGACATGGACGACATTTGGTTTCAACAGGATGGCGCAACATGCCACACAGCCAACATGACAATCGAACTTTTGGAAAATGCAAACTTTATATGGCCCACCCCTAAGAAGTCCACTGCTAAAGATTGACCTAGACGTGGAATGTTTGCTATTAATCACTATTTTAATAACCTTCTAAAATGCTCAAAAACTCTATACCTTTATAGTAGTTTCTTTTTCCAGAAGTTTCTAACGACAGTCCTAAGGAATAGAACGCAATTTAGTATTTTAGAAATTTGTGCCAATGTAAATTTGTATGGTGTTTTATGGTGCAAAGAGTCGGTTTATAAGTGGTTACCGTCGCTCATGGACCTCTAAAAGTCAGGAAACCAACTTAAAGAAGATTTCTAGTCCCAAATTCTCCTTTTGAAGTAAAAAAATCCAAGATGGCCGCTACGGTACGGCGCTACCACATCATAAGTATAATATTATTTCACAACTGGGATTTACATGCTGCTATCTATACCAACCCATTACTGCCCACTATTGGGCTCTGGTCTCGTCAGAAGAGGTTAAATGCTGCACTAATAGGAAAATTTACCGTAATTAATTACAAGGTGCTTTTTTGAGCCTACCTTTAATAGAAACAACATATTTAGAAAAAGCTTTAACACGTTTGCTGCTAAATGAGGCCTAATTGATCCCTCCAGTAACTTTTCTATGGTGCGTCAAGAAAAACGTGAACTTCTCGTGCGAAGAGCATAACTTTGTTAAAGAAATTGGGGCCGATAACACCTCGTGTCTCATTGAACGTGTTTTAAAATTATGAATTGTATCTAAAAGTAAATTGTGTTATTTTTATTGTTTTTACCTCTGTTGGGAATAACTTCTCATCTGGAAAAGGCACGTCAAGTGAGTGTGCCTCAATGATGTTCTTGTAGTAGTGTGCTGATGCCCTCGGCGTTCTCGTACGATTTGGAGACGAAAAGTCGACTTGGTACAAACCGAATTTAGTTCTGAAATTTTTATTTACGGTTAAAATGTAGCAACCCATTATTGCCCACTGTTGGGCTCAAGTCTCCTCCGAAGAGGGATTAGGCATAGTCCACCACGCTTGCACAGTGCGGATTGGGGACTTCACATATCTTCAAAGGATTTTTAGAACCCTTTTCCGACATGCAGGTTTCCTCACGATGTTTTCCTTCACCGTTTTTAGCCAGTGGTGTTTTGAAAAATTGCACATAAATCTTTTGCACATTTACATTTAGAGGTACAAGCCGGGCGGATTTGAACCCGCGACCTCCCGTTCGGAAGGACGCGGTTCGACCACTCGGCCACCACGACTTCTGTGGGTAATATACAGGATGGAATTTTTATTTTTTCCCTCCAGAGGTAGTAGGAATTTTATATAATGATTTAGTTTAAGGTTTGTTAAGATTTGTTTCCTTTCAGCAAAATTCGCTGAAATCATTCATCATCATCAATCATCATTTTAGAGTATTGACAACGAGCAAATTTTTAAAAGCTTTTCCAATTTTATTTCTTCGTATGAAGCGTCAATGAAATCTTACCAAGACAGCGGACTCTACCAACTCCTGAAAAGTCCTGTATAGCCCAGGCATTACAGAGGCTCAAGAGAGATGGTAACCACTGACTTAGAACTTTTTTTTATTGCCACGCAGGCAGACGAGCTAACGGCCCACCTGATCGTAAACGGTTACCGTCGCTCATGGACCTCTGCATTGCCACAAGACATTGCGGGGCCGCTACCTACGACCTACCCTTAAGGACTCTCTTCAAGCCTCGTTTGAAGAAGCACAAGTCATAGCGCTCTTAGGTGTCATCTCTGTCTTGCAATTAAAAAAAACATCAAAAAAATTACTGATATCCATCTGCCCATTCGAAGTTGTCCATTAATGTCCAGGCTGTGTAACCAGTGATATTGATGCCATCTTCTCGTATCGCGAGGAGAATCTGTAAATTGTGAAGTAAAAGTATGTGGGCACAGTGGACTTATGGCCAAAGGGAGATCTCCTTGCGGGCGAGGTAGTGTATGGTGGTCAGGCCGAAGCCCACTGTAGTAGATTTCAGATGTCGTATATATGCGAAGATTTTTGCAAATGTTGTAACCGCGATTCAGAATCTCGCGCGCTATTATTGGTTGCCACAAGTATTTGAATCACATGAACTATCAATTATAAGAGAAGGCAATCTAAATCTTACATTTGCTTGATAATCGTCGACCTTAAAGCAATTCAAATCGGTCCACTCAAACTAAAGTTATGAAGGAATAAACACAAAAAAAAAACTTGAGAGGTGTCATGGGACATCCGAATAGAACGAAGTTCCTTTCGATTAAAAGATATCTTATATTTTTTTTCCTAACGTAACGCGCGATAAGGAACGTTTTGATCACAGCGCTATCTAGCGATAATCATCTAAAACAAAAAAAGTGTCGTGACAACTTTTTCATAAGAATTTCCGTCTAGCCCCCTTTCACAACGCGCGATAAGGAACTTCGTTCCAATAATTTCCAACTCAAAATGAATAGTTATTTTTCATAATATAAATTTAACCTGTTCCAAATGTTCCTTATAATATCTTATTTTGTTAATATCATACAGTCCTGGTGTATCAGGATACCCGTTTTCCGTGATCATGATTTTAATATCTCCGTAGTTCTTTTTGAGCCATTGCAGGTGATGTCTTAGACCTTCGGGGTATACCTGAAAGTCACCAAAATGATATTTATAATAATTCATTTTAAAAGACAACTCTTTAAATAAAATGATCCTGGATATCTATACTTCTATACTAATATTATAGAGAGGAAAGATTTGTTTGTTTGTTTGTTTGTAATGAATAGGCTCCGAAACTACTGAACCGATTTCAAAAATTCTTTCACCTTTGGAAAGCTACATTATCTCCGAGTAACATAGGCTATATTTTATTTTCATAAAAATTAGGGATCCGTATGAAAATATTGAATAGGTAACACAAGGTGAATAATCGAAAACCTATTTATGCGTACGCTGCAAAAACTATTGACAATAGAACAAAAAGATGTACTACGGGTTTTTAGGTCTTTGTAAGACAAACAAAAAAGTCCAGGACAGCATATATCTAACTATCATAGTTTAGTCACAATAACCGCTTTTAAGTTTTAAAAAAAATATTTCGTCCCGAGATTGAATTTAACGTTAAATGAGTATAGTTATATTAACTCTTATCCAAATTAAGTATTATATTATCAAGAGTATTAATGTAGAAGTAAATTACTTTTTGTTTTATTCCAATCGGACTTTTCGTTGAAAAGTTATCACGAGTATAAAACGCAATGAATATGTGGATGCACTTCGGGCACATAATAACGTGACGGCATTGCGAGTACTGTTTGAACCCCTTTGTAACGCAGACGAAGTTGCGTGGGTCAGCTAGTCATGTATATGATGCAAATGGTAAGCAAGGAGCCTAAACACGATGAGCCTATCTTGTTTAGTACAGGAGTTTAAGACACTGTTTTTGCTGGCAAAGAATTTTCGTAATTAACTGTTCTTTCGATTGGCATCATAAAAATACAGGGTGTTGATTTTGACGATTTTGTTAGCTCGATTTTCAAACAAACAAAACAATTTACGAAAGATCTGTGAATGCAGTATTATTAAACATGAAAAATAAAATGATGTATCGTCAGCAAAACATCTTATCTCTAATATTTAAGGTACTTCCCGTTCATGTCGTATAGTTTTGGGACACCCTGTATATGTGACAAAGCAATATTGTCACGCGATTTACATGTATACAAAATTTCAGCTCAACCAGGAAGTTTGTCAAATTCAACTTGCAAGATTCCACTGCATAGACAGTTACATAATTACATCCAGTGCGAGTTACAAGCTTTTAGAAATAACATCATACCGAAAGCCAGTAGGTTTCTCCGTGTCTCCATTGAGGGTCTGTCACCAGCTTGGCATTCAAAATAGGTGCGTCAATCATCGGCCATGGACCCAACTCTTCGCCAGGCTTAGCTGTTCGTATTAGCCGGGTGGTGTAATAGTTCACTGCATAGAAGTCGTAGGTGCCTGTAGATGACAAAGGACATTTTATTAGTTCACCGCGATCCGATCGCAATCGGTGGGAGTGCGATCTTAAAACGCATTTGATATAATGATTTGTGATGTGAGTTTAAAAAAAATGCTACCCCTTGTCTGTCTTAACACGTCCGTTGCGGTATCATTTTTTGCATACTCGTCGTTTGCTGCGACCCGAGGTGTTATTGGCCCGCACTATGACCAGACGTTAGGGCGACACGCGGTCTATTAGACCCCACCTCCCTTAAAAAAATTATGCTCTTCTTCCTTGCCGCACCATAGAAAAGTTGCATTAGGGATCACTTAGGCCTCGTTCAGCAGCAAACGTGTTAAACAAATTTATGTTGAGTATCTCTTTTGGAACGAAGTTCCTTATCGCGCGTTGTGAACGGGGGCTAGACGGAAAAAATTCTTACGAAAAAGTTGTCACGACACTTTTTTGTTTTAGATGATTATCGCTAGATGGCGGTGTGATTAAAATCTTTTAAAACACGTTCCTTACCGCGCGTTACGAAAGGAAATATTTTTTATGAGATACGTTTTAATCGAAAGGAACTTCATTCCATCCGGGTGTCCCTTGACACCTTTCAAGTTTTTTATTTCATAATAGATGACCCAACATTAGATCGTATAGTCAATAGTGTAACTACTAATTAGTTTAGGTAATGATGAAATAACCAATTGGAGGGCCAGCTGAACAAATAAAATTTAAAAGAAATGAAAATGCTACTACTGTCCTCGGTGTTACCAGAGCGTTATGAGTGTACATTTAAACGAGATTTAAGAAAAAAAAACTTGAGAGGTGTCAAGGACCCGGATGGAACGAAGTTCCTTTCGATTAAAACGTATCTCATAAAAAATATTTCCTTTCGTAACGCGCGATAAGGAACGTGTTTTTAAATATTTGGATAACAGCGCCATTTAGCATTAATCATATAAAACAAAATAAGGAATTGTTTTAAAAGATTTTGATCACAGCGCCATCTAGCGATAATCATCTAAAACAATAAAAGTGTCGTGACAACTTTTGACGTGACAACGTCTTATAAATTGGTTTGCCGGGTGACACTTCAAGAAACTGCGTTACGCTCCGCTCACGTTATGCGCTCACAATGAGAGCGAGTGAGAGGCACGCGTGCCTTTCACTTTTTATGTCTGTCTCTCTCGCTCTTAGGCGGGCTAAAAATTCCCGAGTCGTTGTCACGTAAAACTTTCGCCCGTATACTGACTTTACAGGCAACCAATTTTTTTCGTAAGATTTTTTTCCGTCTAGCCCCCTTTCACAACGCGCAAAAAGGAACTTCGTTCCAATTAATGTAGTAGATGATGGTTAATTAAAAGTCCCTTAACGCCTTAACATAAAAATATTGTTGGAAGTATCCTCAAAACATAAATATATGTTTTTAAAATCTTGGATATCATGTTGTAGTAGAGTGCTAGTTAGCTAGACAAGCAAAATTAGACCAAACGCGAGCTTGTTTAGCACAAGAATTCCTATGACTTTTTGACCGGCTTCCAAAAGGAGGTACTCAATAAAAATCGTATTTTTTTTTAATGTTTGTTTTCAAAGTTTAGTTGGTTACTTGAACTTTAGTTTGGGTGGACCGATTTGAATGATTCTGAAGTCAGATGAAAGGTAATGGCTGAACTTAGGTCCCATTGTTTTTTTTTAAGATAGGAACATAAATAAGAAAAAGAACTTTTGTATCTGTGTTAAAAAATGTGTCTTTTTAACGAACAAAATTTCAAGATTTGCTATGCATATCTAATATCTTCTTATATATAAAAACTAGCTGACTCGCGCAACTTCGTCTGCGCCGAAAAAAAAAATTAGGGGTGGGCTACCCCTAACATTTAGGGGATGAAAAATAGATGTTGGCCGATTCTCATAGGTACCGGATAAGCACAAAAAATTTCATCAAAATCGGTCGAGCCGTTTCGGAGGAGTTCGAGTTCGAACACCGTGACACGACAATTTTATATATTAGACTAGCTGACTCGCGCAACTTCGTCTGCGCCGAAAAAAAAAATAGGGGTGGACTACCCCTAACATTTAGGGGATGAAAAATAGATGTTGGCCGATTCTCATAGGTACCGGATAAGCACAAAAAATTTCATCAAAATCGGTCGAGCCGTTTCGGAGGAGTTCAAGTTCGAACACCGTGACACGACAATTTTATATATTAGATGAATTGCTGTTCGTTAGTCTCGCTAAAACTCGAGAACGGCTGGGCCGATTGAGCTGATTTTGGTTTTAAAATGTTTGTCGTAGTCCAGGGAAGGTTTAAACGGTGAGAAAACCCGGGATTTTTTTTGTGACGCAGACGAAGTTGCGTGGGCCAGCTAGTATATTATAAAGGCGAAAGTTTGTATGTATGGATGTATGTTTGTTAGTCTTTCACGTAAAAACTACTGAATGGATTTGAATGAAACTTTACCACAATATAGCTTATACATCAGAATAACACATAGGCTACAATTTTTGAACCCCTTTGTAACGCAGACGAAAATGCGCGGGTCATCTAGTATTGTATAAATTTGATAAAGATCTGACTGGTAGTTTTTGATACTTGAGAAATGGAACTCGGTCGTTTTCATTTTTGTCATAATCTTATTCAGAATCCATCATCAGATCTTGGTATCTTATAGTTGTTAGACTATTATATACCTTTGATCAAGTCTATCTCTTCTTTCGTGAGGTCAGGAAAATTTGATTTGGAATATCCTTGCTTTAAACTGTTTTGCTTCAATATTTCAACTATTCTTAGTGGCCAGCCTCCTTCTTTAGAGTATATTGGAGAAGAATATCGACCTTGCTAAAAGGAGAATAAGACTTAAATTCACATGTCCCTCTTTAAGCGAGGTTTCTATCTGCCCACCTCTCACTCCCACCAATGTAACTCCTGTGTAGCCAGGATCCACAGCGGCGACCATCAAATGACTTTGAGCAGTGAAGCCCAGGAACCTGAGAGAAAGCTAACTAAAGCTAAAATTGAAAACGCATTACGCCAGAATTGAGAAAAAATTGTCCAAAGTTACAGATCCACCCTGTATATAGCATATCGATTGAACAGTACAACTGTACTAACCCATTGTTGCCCACTGTTGGACTCAGGTCTCCTCAGATGAAGAACAGTACAACGTCTTGTCTTAAAGAAAGTCCTTAAAAGTATGTCGTAGGTAGCGGGACTGTGTCCCCTGACATTGGAGAGGTCCATGAGCATCGGTAACCACTTATGATCAGGTGGCTCATAAGCTCGTCTGTCTATTAGGCAATAAAAAAAATTAAATAGCTTTATCTATTTATTGGAACGAAGTTCCTTAACACGCGTTATCGAAAGGGGGCTAGACGGAAAAAAGTATTACGAAAAGTTGTCATGACACTTTTTTTGTTTTAGATGATTAGATGGCGCTGTGATCAAAATCTTTTAAAACACGTTCCTTATTTGTTTTAGATGATTATCGCTAGATGGCACTGTGATCAAAATCTTTTTAAACACGTTCCTTATCGCGCGTTACATTAGGGAAAAAAAATAAGATATCTTTTAATCGCACCTCTCACACCACTCAAGTTTTTTGTATTTATGTACTTACGGAATACTCCATAACAAGTTCAGTAATATTAACATCTTCATCTGAAAGAGGTTCGTACCAGAAAGGCATATTGGATACGGACAGCTCTCCTGAAAATAAAAGCAAAAATTGGTTTAGGAAAACATCGATAGGAAACGGCTAATTAAATAATTTAATTTAAAGAAAATTTAAAGAATACAGGCTTCCCGGTTTCCGATTGAGTGTCAATTTTGCACGCACATACCACGTGAAAATGCAATAATATAACAAAATGGCGCTGATCTGATGATGGTTCCGGAAGGTGGTTCTAAAGTTTTCTTAGATATAAATTATTGAAACGAGATTTAAGAAGTCCTTTTAACAAGGTTTAGAAATAATGGTAATTAGAACCAACCTGGTCTCAGCCGGTTCGGACGCTGAGTGTGAGCGATTGAAGGTTTTAGTGTTCAACTCCCACATAACGCATTCAGAAATCCGGTTATTATCTCCAACTAATGACAACACTCAAGTCTACGACCCAAGCCACCAGTGGTCAGGGCTCAAGAGAGAGGAACCTCCTCACAATGCGTGCCTTGTCAAGACCGCCTTCTGAATCAGGCCCTTTACCCAGCCGGGGAGCGAAAGCTTCTCAAGATTAAGAAAGAAAGAAAGAAAATACTTTTATTCAGCACACACTTAAACAGTACATAAAAGTAAAAACAAAAAACATAAATAAAATAGAAGAAACTGTGCTTAAGATGTGTACTGAAGGGGCGACCAGCTCAGCACACAGCTACAGCTCTGAAGCTGTAGCGCTGATTTTCAGCTGGACCCATTGAAATCAGCGCAAGAGCTACACTAAGGTCGGTTTCATTGTATACTATTCTATTTATCATTTTTGATTGAAATCTATTAAAAAAAAACGAGAACGGTATACAATCCATTAACTTAATTTTTACGATTACGGTCGAAGCTAAACCAAAACACTTACCATGATACATTTCCTTAAAGTCCTTCTCATAAATCCTATAAGCCTTAGCATGAGCCATTAATATATGCTTATTACATAAGAAAACTCCTACTTCAGGATCTATTACTCCAGGAGCCAGAAAACCAGTGTTAAAAGCTCCTTCGCAAGCCAGGAATGGTTCGTTTATAGTGATCCAAGTCTTCACTCTATCACCGTATAGTTTAAAAACAGCTCTGGCGTATTCTCCAAACCAATCGCTAGAGTACGGATTTGTCCAGCCTCCTAAAATACATAGAACCAATTAGAAGTTGGAAAAAATAGCACTTTTAATCGGGGTGACGGCTTCAAATTATCCTGTACTAGCTGACTCGCGCAACTTCGTCTGCGTCACAAAGGGGTTCAAACAGTACTCGCAATGCGGTCGCATTATTATTTGCGCGGCCCGAAGAGCATCCACACATACATTGCGTTTTATACTCGTCATAACTTCTAAACGAAAAGTCCGATTGGAATAAAACAAAAAGTAATTTACTTCTTCATTAATACTCTTGATAACATAATACTTAATTTGGATAAGGGTTAATATGACGATACTCATTTAACGTTAAATTCAATCTTGGGATGAATATTATTTTGCTAAACATAAAAGCGTTTATTGTGACTAAACTATGATAGTTAGATATATGCTGTCCCAGACTTTTTGGTTTGCCTTGCTAAGACCAAAAAACCCGTAGTACATCATTTTGTTCTATTGTCAATAGTTTTTGCAGCGTACGCATAAATAAGTTTTCGATTATTCACCTTGTGTTACATATTCGATACTTTCATACGGATCCCTAATTTTTTTGAAAATAAAATATAGCCTATGTTACTCGGGGATAATGTAGCTTACCAAAGGTGAAAGAATTTTTGAAATCGGTCCAGTAGTTTCGGAGCCTATTCATTACAAACAAACATACAAACAAACAAATCTTTCCTCTTTATAATATTAGTATAGATAGATGTGGAATCCAGTCTTAGACGAAAATAAAGCCAAAAAATCTAGTTTTGAGACAGCAGCCGATACTGTCAGTGTGGTATGTCGAAATATGAGTTCGAGATCCAGTGGTACCGGCAAACGAACGAGAAAGGGTAGACAGATTTGTCTGCTCTTAAATGACCTACCCGCAGTTCTTCAGTCTTCCCGTGATCATGGCGCTTGAAACAGTGCTGAAATATCGGGACCTCTCAATTAAAAATAATCGTGGTAAGAACCCGTTTAGTAATAGTGTAAGTGATGTAGATAATCGCGAGTGTTTAAAGAAATTTATTGGAAAAATACTTCTTAGTCTACAGGATAAAATAGTAATGGTAAACAAGCAAGGATAAGGATTAAACCCCTTTAGAAGCTATGTTAGATGAGCGTATAGAATAGAGCCTGATTTATTTACTAGACCTGAACCCTATAGGTTGATATATAACCACTCAACTGGGATCGGCAACCAAATTGGTTTGTTTACTTTTGCCAACTCTGTGGCAGGAGCCAAAATTGAGCACAGTTCTAAAACTTGTTTTGTTAACAATTTTAACCGTCTCATATTTTACGGAGATGATATATTTTCGCTGAAAATGCAATACGGCGTCGTTTAGTAATAAAGATTTACAAAAATGTAAGGTTTAATTAAAAATCAAAATTAAAAATAAAAAAATGTTTTTAAAAAGGGGCTCAAAACACGGTATTGATTCCGAACGAAGTCCCCAGTTTCGCTATCTAGCGAATAGTGACGTTCCCAGTTGAGTGGATAAGGTACAGTACAGGGCACAGATTATTAACAGCATTGAATAGACACAGGCTAAGAACGTCATTGTATAGCCTGTCACTTTGCTTGAACAGATGAACACCTATGTTGTTTGGCAAATAGGAGATGAGACACCACAGGTGAGAAAGTATAGTCAACACAATGCCTAAGAAAAATGCGACCTACGAGTCTTCAAGACTTACTTGCTTTAAGCTTGAAGTCGTAAGGTTTCAAAGACTACCTACCCAAATCTTGTAACTTCTGTGGCATGTCCTGATGAAATATTGTAACTAAGGGCTTGATTCCTTTCTCCAACAACCCGTCTATAAGATCATTGTAGTACCTCGCGCCATCTTCACTGATGTAATTCGCGAAGCCGTTTGGAAGTAACCGTGACCAGGAAATTGAAAACCTGGAAATAATGTTTTCAGCTAAGAGCTTATCTCGGTAAAAGTAACGGTCGACGCCCAAATATTGAAAAATAATTCTAAATAACTAGAGAGGTGTCAAGGGACACTTGGATGGAACGAAGTTCCTTTCGATTAATTAGTGAGGGAATTGTAATAAAATTCTATTTATTTAAGTTATAATAATTAGTTAGTTTAAAACGTCTGTCTCTCTTAAATAAAATATTTTGATCACAGCGCCATCTAGCATTTATCATATAAAACAAAATAAGGAATTGTTTTAAAAGATTTTAATCACAGCGCCATCTAGCGATAATCATTTAAAACAAAAAAAAGTGTCGTGACACCTTTTTATAAGAATTTCCGTCTAGCCCCCTTTCGATAACGCGCGATAAGGAACTTCGTTCCAAAAACTCCTTTGAAGATATATTGTGAAGTCCCCAATCCGCATTAGACAAGCGTGGTGGACTATGCCTAACCCCTATTCGGAGGAGACCTGAGCTCAGCAGTCGGCAGTAATGGGTTGTTACAGTACAGTACAGACGCTCTGTTGGACGTCCAAGGTACCCATGGCGTGCTTTTATGCGAGGAGAGCTTTTATCGGAGGCCAAGACTCACTTCGGGTCGCTGAGCCAGCGTAGTAAGTGCAAGTATTAGACATAGACATAGACATCGTTTATTTGTAATGAATATATAATGAATAATAATAATAAAAAAACATGGATTAAATAAGTTTTCATCACAAACCACAACAATATGACACCCTCAACCGCCATATAACGCTGGTTTTCAGTTTCGACTGGCAGTGACGTTACAAATGAAATATGTATATGAAATAGTTTGCAGTACACCGTACACAATACATGTTAAGTCTAAAGGATTGATGTACAATGTGCTCTTGCACAAGATACGGTTTAATTTTAAATTTAAATGATGTAAAATTTTATTTTAAAGATATTTAATTACAAGCTTTTAAGATTCTGGATATCATGTTACAGTTAAGCTAAGACAAATAAAACGAGCCCACACAACGAGTCTATCTTGTTTAGTACAGGAGTTCCGACTGGCATTTCGACTTCATCATCAAATCAGTTCTATAGTATCATGTTATTGTATTGTCGGAAACCGAGAAGATGACTTGTCCTTCTTCAAACGAGGCTTGAGGAGGGTCCTTAAAGTTAGGTCGTAGGTGACCCCTCAGTGTCCCCTGACATTGCAGAGGTTCATGAGCAACGGTAACCACTTCCAATCAGGTGGGCCGTTGGCTCGTCTGCCTACATGGCAATAAAAAAAAAATGGTCAAATTTAAATCAAGATTTAACCCCGACTTACATAGTTACATCTAGTGCAAGTTAATAAAAAGCTTGTAAAAATGAGGCTGTTTTAAGACTTTTGACCAAGAACCAAAAGATGAAGGAGAGTGGGCAGAACAAAACACACGGGGACGGAGCGACGGGAAAGAGTGCCGAACGCGTAACGCGTCGCGCCGTCCCTCCAAACCCCGTGCTGGGTTCTGACCTCAGCCGGGGTTCGGACGCTATGTGAGCGGTTGGAGGTTTTAGTGCGGTTCAACTCCCACATACCACTCCGCGGGCGGGAATCCGGTGATTTCCTCCAACTGAAAAAAAAAAGAACAAAACACACACACCTTATATTGCATCAAATAATCATACCTGTAAAAATGAAGTCCTAATTCAGCAGCCATCTCTATATCTCTTTTCCAGAGATGATAGGAGTCGCAGGCCACATCACCGTTGCTGCCGTCAACTATTTTGTCCTTGCGAATGTGTGTAAAACGATCCCAGACACCTTCAGCTTTGTCTATTAAAATAATATTTTAAAGATAATACAAGGTTTTAAGATTCTACATTTAATGTAGCTATGAAATAGGCACTAGCTAAGTCAATTAAGAAAAAGAGGACGACAAAGGAAAAGATGGAGAGACACGTTCACGCAACAAATGGTATCAAATTGGATGCAAATAGAGATCGCAAAACATGGAATAAAATGGGGGAGGCCTACGCCGCCAAAGGCGACTTTTACCTTTAATAATGTAAAAATAATTTAAATTCAGATTAGTTTTTAATTTTTCAAGAAACTTTTAGTTAGTGTAAGTTAATGTAAAAAAAAAGGAAATATTGTTAAACTATAATATTCGTTTATCTGCCTTGCAATAAAAAAAAAAAAAAATAATGACTAGTTTTTTAGGTAAAAGAATAAAGGCTTTTTTATATTATTTTATTTTTATTTTATTAAGTCAATTAATATGATCCTAAACACCTATTACAGGAGTTTTTATGGCCGAATTCATCAGATCAACGTATTTGTCATATTATTGCATTGTAACGCGATATTTGTGCAAAATGTCAGCTCAATTGAAAACCGGGAAGTTTGTCAAATTTAACTCGCAAGATAATCAGAAACTTGACAAATTTAGAAGATGTACTGCGCAGAGTTAAGCGCCTTAAATGGAGATGGACAGGACATTTGATACGGTCCAAAGTAAAAAATGTACCAAAGACATCACAGAATGGTATCCAAGAGATGGTAAGAGACGCAGAGGACGACAACTTAAAAGATGGGAGGATTACCTACCCCACCTCTGGCGAAGACATGCCCAGGATAGAGAGAAATGGCGAAAACTGGAGGAGGCCTATGTCAATGGACCTGGCTGAGAACAACAACAAAAATATACACAGATATTATAATTAAATTAATAAGTCAGAGATTAAAGGCTATTTTTATTTTATTTTTAATTTAACTCGCAAGATTCCATCCGAACTTACATAGTTACATCCAGTGCAAGTTAATATAAAGCTCGTTAAATAGTAAGAAGACATACCTGATACATTCCATGCACCTTCTATTTGATAAGACGATGATGCAGCACCAAATTGGAACCCAGAAGGGAATTTTAACTCCAAGCATGGTGCCATAGGTAAAAACCTGTAATATTCAAAAAACTTCACAGTTGACAAAATTACACCTTGTAGAATTAACACAACAAAATTATTGAGAGTAGAACGTAAGGCATTTATAGGAAATTTCATAGATAATTTATCACAAGAAAAAAACTTGAGAGGTGTCAAGGGACACCCGGATGGAACGAAGTTCCTTTCGATTAATTAGTAAGGGAATTGTTATAAAATTTTATTTTTTTAAACTAACTAATTATTATAACTTAAATAAAATATTTTGATCACAGCGCCATCTAGCATTAATCATGTAAAACAAAATAAGGAATTGTTTTAAAAGATTTTAATCACAGCGCCATCTAGCGATAATCAAAAAAAAGTGTCGTGCCAACTTTAATTTCGATAACGCGCGATAACGAACTTCGTTCCAAAAAAACGGATAGAATTGATACCAAAAGTATTACGACAGCCGCAATTAATGCTATCTTAATCCCTTTGTGACTCAGACGAAGTTGTAATATTAGTATGAAACAATGCTTAGTAAGCCAGTAAATACGCTACATAATATCAGAAAAATTTATCATCGTCATTTTCTATATAATTAACCATAAAATAATTAATACTCACCCAGCCGCAACCACGAGTATCAATAACATGACTGCAACTAAAACTATTAAACTAATCGTGAATTATAACTGGATAAGCGCAAAAACATACTTTTACAGAAGTAAATCTTGATACAAAAAAAACTTGAGAGGTGTCATGGGACACCCGAATAGAACGAAGTTCCTTTCGATTAAAAGATATCTTATTTTTTTTTCCTAACGTAACGCGCGATAAGGAACTTTGTTTTAGATGATTATCGCTAGATGGCACTGTGATCAAAATATTTTAAAACACGTTCCTTATTTTTATTTTATTCGGGGGTTCCATGACACCTCTCAAGTTTTTTTTTGTATAGTATTCTTATTATGTGACAAAAGGCTTAACAAATATAATGCACATAATCTATCTATAATTTGCGTTAAGGCACGCAAGATTAATTACATAAAACATAGCAATACCTGCTAATATTATGAACTAGCTGAACCGCGCAACTTCGTCTGCGTTACAAAGGGGTTCAAACAGTACTCGCAATGCCGTCGAGTTATTATTTGCGCGGTCCGAAGTGCACCCGCATATTCATTGCGTTTTATACTCGTGATAACAATTCAACGAAAAATCCGATTGGAATAAAACAAAAAGTAATTAATTCTACATTAATACTCTTGATAACAAAATACTTAATTAGGATAAGGGTTAATATAACGATACTCATTTAACGTTAAATTCAATCTCGGACCGAAAAAATATTTTCATAAACATAAAAGCGGTTATTGTGACTAAACTATGATAGTTACATATATGCTGTCGCAAACTTTTTTATTTGTCTTACAAACAAACAAACAAACTCTTCAGCTTTATAATATGAGTATAGATGTGATTTGCACCATAATTTGATCCACGAAAAAACTATTCAAAAGATCCAGTGCTAAACACAACAGTCACTCGCGGGTTCATGCTCAGAGAGTCTTGTAGATACAGTGAGTGTAGTGTGTCGTGATGTGAGTTCGAGTTCCAGTGGTACCCAAAAGCGAACGAGAAAGAGGGTAGACAGATTTGTTTGCTCTTAAATCTACCCGCAGTATCCAGTCTTCTCGTGATCATGAGGTTTGCAACAACGTTGAATTATAAGATATCTTTTAATACTTCGTTCTATTCGGGTGTCCCATGACACCTCTCAAGTTTTTTTTTATATATTTCAGGAACTATGTGGAGTTTAGTCTTCAGTCTAGAATGACTGATGTTTACACAAAGAGATTTATCCGTTGCGTTTTATCTATGGATCAGGAAAATCTAGATAATAACAAACTAATAAATAGGTAGGTACAATATGCGCATAATCAATGCTCACATGTATTTAAGTCTAATGTTTCTGCTATATGAGGAATTTACACGTAGCGATAGTTAATAACATTCCATGTTACCAATTACGACAAAATCTATTTTTTTTAAATGAGAATAAGTATGTAAAACATAATAACAAAACATCTTTCTATATTTAATAATTTATTTTAAAGAAAACTTTTAGCTTCAGATCATGGAAATCATATTAAGTAGAGTACTACCCAAGACAAACTAAAACACGATATCTATTTTATTTAAAACTGCGATCCCTATGCTATCTTCCGACTTAATCATATTAGCTCCATACCATATTATTGCATTGTCACGCGGAAAACCAGAAATTGGTCAAATTCAATTCGCAACATTCCACCCGAACTAACATAGGTACATGCTTACATAAATACATCCAGTATATTTTTATAATTAAAACTTAAAAAAAAACGCGTGGAAATTACCACTTTAAAAACTCTACGTGTAAAACCACCTCACGTGCACTTTATAAGGTGATCTACTTCTGAAGGTAAATATTGATTTAAGGCCACAATTTTATTACACTTGTTCATAATTGTAGTTGTCAATTGTGATAATTTGTACTTGTTAACTAATATATTCAAGTAAATTGCATCGAGAGTTGACGATTTGGTCAGGGTCGCGGGCGATACGTGAGCTACAATCGCGAACGCGTCCTGTCACCCCTACCAGCCTCGTGCCGGGTTCTGTCCCGGCCGGGGATCGGACGTCGAGTGTGAGCGGCGGGAGGTTTTAGTGCGGTTTAACCCCCACATACCCCACTCGGGGCGAGTGGAAGTCCGGCGATTTTCTCCCGTCCAAAAAAAAAGGTCACTGGATGACAGACAGCGCAGGACCGGTCGTTGTGGCGAGGTTTGGACGAGAACTCTGTTCAGTCATCATCATCATCATCATCATCATTAGCCTATAGACGATGGGTGATGAGTACTCTGTTCTAATACGGAATATTACAAAAAATAGGTAAAATTACAATATATATTTTTTTTTAAATCTGAATTCGACAAAACTACCTCAAACATAAATAATTTCGGCTTAAAAGAGTGTTGACTAACGACCTCTAGTGATCTCGCGCACCCCACACCTCCGCCCCACCCCACAGCTGTCGAAAAACCATCATTTTGCAAGAATTTTTGATATTATTAAGTTGCGATTACTAAGGCATTAAGCCATATTCTTTGGTAATAATATTTTTACTGGTCGTATATAACTATCAGCTACCATGACCTTCAATATGTACCCTCACTAGGAAATCACCCTGTATATTTTTTGTATGTTTGTTACATCTTGAGTTTGGGTAGACCGTTTTAGATGATTCTTTTGTTAGATGAAAGGTGATGCTCGTCGTAAGGTTTCGTCCACGGTGTTCCCGGAGCGCTATAACATGTCTCTCTTCAAACGAGGTTTAAGAAAAGTCCTGTATAGTAGGTGATAGATAATGGCCCCTCATTGCCCTGATATTGCAGTTCTTGAACGATGGTGGCCGCTTAACATCAGGTGGGCCGTGAGCTCATGTCATGCAAAAAAAATTAGAACTGTATATTTTGTTAGTTTTGTTCGAAAATCATACCAAAACAAGCAACTTCATCTTTCAAGATTTTTCAAGGTTTTTTTGCTGATGTTTTAGTCAAAAAAAAAAATTAACAATTAAATAGTTTATTAAAAACAGTACAACTTAATATTACAAATAATGATACCGTGTTCGTTGTTTTACTTGAATTGTACTCCATCTGCAAATAAAAATCAATTAAAAAATATATTACAAAAATGAAAATGATCATTCCATTTTTCAAGAAGAGTACAATAACTAAGTACGTAAGTTCTTCAAATAAAGAATCATCGAAACCGATTCATTTGCAAACAAGTTCACGAAATCAGTAGCAGGTATCATCATCATCATCAGCCTATAGACGTCCACTGTTGGACATGGCCTCCCCCTGTCCTCGCCACATCGACCGGTCCTGCGCCATCTGCATCCAGTGACCTCCCGCGATCTTGACCAGATCGTCGGTCCATCTTGTGGGGGGTCTACCAACATTGCGCCTACCGGTTCGTGGCCGCCACTCCAGAACTTTTAGCAGATATAAATAATATTATTTTCATAATTAATACTTACTGCTCTAGGCAAAGGGACATCCAGTGAATGCGCCTTAATGATATTTTTGTAGTAAAACGCAGAAGCTCTCGGTGTTCTCGTACGATTTGGAGACGTGAAATTAACTTCATACAGGCCATATTTGGATCTAGAAAAAACAAAAAAATAATAAAGCTTTAAGATCCTGGAGATCATGCAGTACAGTGATAGCTAACACAAGTGGAACGAGACCAAATACGACGGGTCTATTTTGATTAGCACAAGAGTTCCAAAGACCACCTTCCGAATCCATCATCAGATCACCGACATTTTGTCATATGCATTGTCACGCGATATACGTCTGCGTGCAAAATGTCAGCTCAAACAGAAACCGGGAAGTGTGTCAAGTGCAAGTTAATTGAAAGCTTCTAATTAAGCAGAATTTCATTTTTCTCATCATCTTATTAGACAACAAATAAATTAAAATATCTTACTGATATCCTTCACCCCATTCAAAGTTGTCCATCAAAGTCCACGCTGTATAACCTGTGACATTGATGCCATCTTTAATCGCCAGGAGAATCTGGAAACATGTTTTTTTTTATTATCACGTGGGCAGACGTGAAATGTCATGGTGATCACTGGTCGAGTTGTTGATGCCTTTTTTTTGTACGGGAGATAACTGGCCAAAATATATTTCTAGATCTTAATTTGCAAAATATTTGGATACAACTGCATCGCATCATCGCATTTCGGAAAAGCATTCTAAAATCCTATGAAGATATAATGTGATGTCCCCAATCTTTTTGGGGCAAACGTAGATCGGTCCATGCCTGATCCTTCTCCTGAGGACACCTGAAGCTCAGTAATGGGTTGGTCGAGTACAATAAGTAGACAGATGAGCTAATAGGTCGCCTAATTGTAACTTACAACCAACCTATATAAATTCTCTTCAAGCCTCATTTGAAGAAGGACAAGTCATACCTCTCGAGAAACACTGAGTTTTCTAGAGATGTTTTGAAAGGGTATTTGATACCTCTCACTCTCATCACTGTACCTCCTGCATAGACAGGATCCACAGCGGCGACCACCGTAATGACTCTGAGCAGTGAAGCCCAGGAACTAGAGGAAAAGCTTAGACGTCTTAGGCTTCCCAACGAATTTAATCAGAAGATGATAGAAGGAGTAGGAAACATGAGTACAGAGGACAAGGGTAACATACCGTCGCCTCAGTGCTTGTTTGGCCAATCTACACTCGAGAAAATTTCACAGGATCACACAAACAAGCAGGGAATTTTCGTTAAGTGCCGTGTTTAGAAAAAAAATCAAATGAGATTTTTATTGTTTTAGAATTGAATATTTTAAAAAAATATTTTACCAGTCGGATGGAAATTTTATTCTTTATAATACTGCATAAAAAAGTAATTTTCGTAAAAAATGTCAGATTGGCCAAACAAGCACTGAGGCGACGATACGCCAAGCAAAATTTAACAATAAAGTATGTAGGTACCTGTTCTAAATGTCCCTTGTAGCTCATGATTCTATTAACATCATACAATCCAGGTTTGTCAGGATAGCCATTTTCTGTGATAAAAAACTTCATGTCGCCATATTGGTTCTTAAGCCACTGCAGCTGATTCCGTAAACCTTCTGGGTAGACCTGGAAGATACAGAGCAGGGTAAAAGTTTGACAAGAGTTGATCAGAGTAATCGATATTGTACAAAGAACAGCGTTTTTGATGTGAACAAGACAAAAGGTTCCGGAGTGATAATGCTATGTAGGATTTTTTTTTAAGTCGGATAAAATCACCGGAGACCTTGAAACATGAACCGCACTAAACCTCCAACCACTCACACTCAGCCTTCGATTTTCAGCTGAGCAGAATTTAGCAAGGAGATATGCGGGGTTCCTTCTAACAAGGCTTGAAGAAAGTTCTTAAAGGTAGGTCGTAGGAAGCGGCCTCGCAGTGTCCCCTGATAGTGCATGAGCAACGATAACCGCCTACGATCAGGTGACTCATTGGCGCGCCTGCCTACAATGCACCAAAAAAAAGAAGGAAGGACTGGGTCCGGGCCGCGATAAGTCACTGGATGCAAACAGCACAGGACCGGCCGTTGTCACGAAATTTGCCTATAGCCTATATCCAGCAGTGAACTTCAAAGGGTGACAGTAATAGGTTTTACACTAGTGATTCTTACAGCAAACCAATATGATTCTCCGTGCTTCCACTCAGGGTCCATGAGCAGCTTGGCATTCAAAGCCGGTGCATCTTCCATTGGCCAGGATCCTAGGACCTCACCTGGTTCAGCCTTTCTTACCAATCTGGTGGTGTAATAGTTTACCGCGAAAAAGTCGTAGGTACCTGAAGAAAACGACAAGGGAAATAAGGATAATATTGGGAACTGAGATTCTAAGAAGTTCCTAGAACACTCTTGAGTAACTTTTCAAACCTCGGCGTCGAGGTGGAGTTCATCCTTACTATATATGGAACCACCACGTTCATCCACGGCTCGTTTCAGAAACACTTTTTTGCCACGCACCATCCGGCTATGGAATGAGCTCCCCTCTTCGGTATTCCCAGAGCGCTATGACTTGTCCTTCTTCAAACGAGGCTTGAGGAAGGTCCTTAAAGTTAGGTCGTAGGTAGCGACCCCTCAGTATCCCCTGACATAGCAGTTCATGAGCGACGGTAACCACTTCCTATCAGGTGGGCCGTTGGCTCGTCTACCTACATGACAATAAAAAAAAATTCTTCAATTGAAACATTCCTTTAAAATACTAAAAATAAAGTCACCCTAATGATTAACACTTAAATTTTCTCAAAAACACTTTTTGTAAGTAATAACTACAGCTCTTGGCTATAAACTACGGCTGTAATTTAGTTTAGAAATAGAATAAAAATATTACCTTTTACCAACTCAATTTCTTCTGGAGTGAATTCCGGTAGATTAGACATAGAGAAACCCTGCTCCACACTATTTGTCTTCAACACTTCGGTGATGCGTGGCGGCCACCCACCTTCTTTGGAGTAGATCGGGTAGGAGTAACGGCCAAACTAAGTAAATACAAAAAACTTGAGAGGTCATGGGACATCCGGATAGAACGAAGTTCCTTTCGATTAAAACGTATCTCATAAAAATGATTCCCTTTCGTAACGCGCGATAAGGAACGTGTTTTAAAATATTTTGATCACAGCGCCATCTAGCGATAATCATCTAAAACAAAAACGTGTCGTGACAACTTTTCGTAAGATTTTTTTCCGTCTAGCCCCCTTTCACAATGCGCGATAAGGAACTTCGTTCCAAAAACTGTAGTATTTATATGTACACTAGCAGGCCTGCACAACTTCGTCTGCGTCACTTTCAACTAAAAGGTCTATGTTCTTTCTCAGGGTCTAAAGATTGTCTGAGCTAAATTTCATCAAATTCGATTGACAAAATTAAGCTGGAAAGCGTAACAGACAGACAGACAGACAGAACTACTTAGGCATTTTTTTTATTGCCAGACAGTATAGGCAGACGAGCCAACGGGCCACCTGATCGTAAGTGGTTACCGTCGCTCATGAACCTCTGCAATGTCAGGGGACACTGAGGGGTCGCTACCTACGACCTACCTTTTAAGGACTTTCTTTAAGCCTCGTTTGAAGAAGGACAAGTCATAACGCTCAGGGAATACCGAGGAGGGGATAGGCTCATTCCATAGCCGGATAGGGATTACCAACTTTTGTTTTACAAAAACCAAAACAAAGTCCAGTCCGAAGTTATTGAAAACTACGACATGGTACGCACTCAATTCTATAACTCGCACTTCCATTAAATTAGACTTTTAAAGTGCATTATTTGTGACTTAGAGTTTTCTTCGATGAACTTATTATGATGATTCTTATTTTTTTTTATTGCTTTGTAGGCAGTGCGCATGTCAGAAAAGGGTTCTAAAACTCCTTTGAAGATATGTGAAGTCCCCAATCCGCACTAGGCAAGCGTGGTGGACTATGCCTAACCCCTCTTCTGAGGAGACCTGAGCCTAGTGGGCAGTAATGGGTTGGTACAGGTACAGGTAGGCAGACGAGCTAACGGGCCACCTGATTGTAAGCGGTTACCGTTGCTCATGGACCTCTGCAATGTCAGCGGACACTGCGGGGCCGCTACCGACGGCCTACCTTTTAAGGACTTTCTTTAAGCCTCGTTTGTTTTTAGAGATGGTACCTGATTAATTATAATCCGGAATAATATTTTTAAAATTATACTTACAGTGTATTCGTAAATAAGATCAGTGATATCTACATCTTCTTCCGAAAACGGTTCAAACCAAAAAGGTTGATTGGAAATTGATAGTTCTCCTGAAAATCATTCAAACATGATGTAATATTATGAGTTATAGTAATATCTATCTCTATGTTTTATGTATAACTAGATGACCCGCGCAACTTCGTCTGCGTTACAAAGGGGTTCAAAAATTGTAGCCTATATAGGCACGCGCCGTCCGGCGCAAACAACTACGACCCTGCATTTCAAATTTGTAATATCTTCGGTAATATTCACTTAAATTACATGCTGTAAAAAGCATATTGATCTATAATAAATGCACAATTTATTTAAGGTACTTAATTGGATAAGGATTAATGCTGTATTGTTTAAAATCACTTCGTAAATAACCATTTTTTAGTAAAGAATAAAAATGGTTATGCTGGGTTATCCCTAAGAGATAGACATATACCATCGACTTTTTTGTTGAACTTTTTAAGGTGAACAATACTGTAGTACATTATTTTGGTCTATCTCGTAGGGTTCAGCCAGCGTTTGCAATATAAGCGCAAAAAACGTGCTTATTTACGACATCACATTAGAAACCTTTAAATTTATCAGTGTTTCTCTACTATATTATGCATTTATTATACATACAAACCTTCCTTAAGAATCACTCTATCTATTAAAAAAAACCGCATCAAAATCCGTTGCGTAGTTTTAAAGATCTAAGCATACCTACATACGGACATACAGCGAAAGCGACTTTGTTTTATACTATGTATTGATGTGTGTTTTTACCTATATGTTAAATAATGTATTATGTGTGTGAAATAGGATTGAAATAGTAAATATTATTATTATGTCAATGACATACATTGCACTGCATTGCAACAGCACTGTGAACTCTACAAATGTAATCTGATGCTTTCAAGGGTTGTCTGGAAGAGATCGCTCTTAGCGATAAGACCGCCCATTGCATGTATTCTTTGCTTTATTTTCTGTACGCGTTATTTTCTGTTTTTGTATGCAATAAAGTGTATTCATTCATTCATTCAAACATCAATATTGACCCATTCGTTTGGAAGACAGTGTGATATCCTAATCAATTACATACATTATTCTGAAGACACTCTTACTATTCAGTTGCTTCGTGTTGAAATTGTTTTTTGATCTTAAGTTAACTAGTCGTACCTAGATGGGTCACAAAGTCACAAAGCTACTCATTGTCATAAATTCACACTAGAAGACAGAAAACCCTTTGAGACTGTGGCGACCAATAATAGCGCGCGAGATCCTGAATCGCGGTTCTGACATATGCAAAAATCTTCGCATATATACGACATCTGAAATCTACTACAGTGGGCTTCGGCCTGACCGGGCATTCACTACCTCACCCGGTCGGAGATCTTCCTTTGGCCATAAATCCACTGTACCCACAACTGGTGACCCCGACGTGATCACGGGCGAAGATTTTTGCAAATGTCGTAACCGCGTATTCTGGATCTCGCGCGCTATTATTGGTCGCCACAAGACATATTATATTCCGGATCCGAATTAGCAAACATGTTTGACTACGCCTAACCCCTCTACTGAGGAGACCAGAGCGCAACAACCTATTCAAGTAAGTGCAGTACTCCAAAATTAGTTTAATGTTAACGATTAGCTTAAAAAAACTTGAGAGGTGTCAAGGGACACCCGGATGGAACGAAGTTCCTTTCGATTAATTATTGAGGGAATTGTAATAAAATTTTATTTTTTAATAACTTAAATAAAATATTTTGATCACAGCGCCATCTAGCATTAATCATAGAAAACAAAATAAGGAATTGTTTTAAAAGATTTTAATCACAGCGCCATCTAGCGATAATCATCTAAAACAAAAAAGTGTCGTTTCGATAACGCGCGATAAGGAACTTCGTTCCAATATAATTTTTGCGTCGTGCAGTTTTGGAATTAAGTCCGGTCCTCGGTGTTCCCGATGCTCTATGACGTGTCCCTCTTAACTAAAGTCCTATAACTATGGCTATGGGTAATAGTCCCCCGATGCCTTGACATTCCATAAGCTATTAAAGTTTTCAAATATTGTGAAAATATACACATCATCATCATCATCATCAGCCTATAGACGTCCACTGCTGGACATAGGCCTCCCCCAAACCTCGCCACATCGACCGGTCCTGCGCCATCTGCATCCAGTGACCTCCCGCGATCTTGACCAGATCGTCGGTCCATATAGTGGGTGGTCTACCAACAATGCGCCTACCGGTTCGTGGCCGCCACTCCAGAACTTTTCGGCCTCATCGGCCATCCGTTCTTCGAACAATGTGTCCTGCCCATTGCCACCTCAAAGATGCAATTCTTTGGGCTATGTCGGTTACTTTAGACCTTCTGCGGATCTCCTCATTATATACACTCACCATTATATTTCTCCTTAAATTCCTCCTCATAAATCCTATACGCCTTAGCATGGGCTATCAAAATATACTTATTGCACAGAAACAGTCCAACTTCAGGATCAACTATACCGGGAGCCAGAAACCCTGTGTTGAATGAACCTTCGCAAAGGATGAAGGGTTCGTTTATAGTGACCCAGGTCTTGACTCTATCACCGTATAGTCTGAAGGCGATCCTTGCGTACTCCGCAAACCAGTCGCTAGAGTGAGGGTTGGTCCAACCACCTGGAAGAATATTGGAATAATGGATACAGTGCCTGTGCCAGGTGCCTGTTATTGCAATGATACAAAATAATAAGAGCGGACTATATTTAAGATATCATGCATTGTGAACGGGTTCTTATTTGGTCTCGATATTTGAACAGTGTTGTAAAGGTCCGAACTCGTGGTGGAAGTCGTGGTGGCCGACTGGTCGAAGCGCGTCCTACCGAACGGGAGGTCGCGAGTTCAAATCCGGCTTGTACCTCTAAAACTAAATGTGAAACAGATTTATGTGCAATTTTTCACAACACCACTGGCTAAAAACGGTGAAGGAAAACATCGTGAGGAAACCTGCATGTTGGAAAAGGGTTCTAAAAATCCGTTGAAGATATGTGAAGTCCCCAATCCGCATTAGGCAAGCGTGGTGGACTATGCCTAACCCCCCTTCTGAGGAGACCTGAGCTCAGCAGTAGGCAGTAATGGGTTGTTACAGTACAGTACAGTACAGTGCAGTTGTAAAGGTCATGATCACGAGAAGACTTGATAAATAATGAATTAAATTTGAACTACCAACCCAGATCCTGAAGTTTTTGCGGCATATCTTGATGGAACAGTGTAACAAATGGTTGGATTCCTCTTTCCAGCAACCCGTTTATAAGATCATTGTAGTACCTTTCGCCATCCTTACTGATATAGTTGGAAAAGCCGTTAGGAAGTAGACGCGACCAGGATATTGAGAATCTGTGGAAAAGCATAAGTGTTTATTCTTCCTACTCTATCTGTATGAAACACAACACAATACAAAATACACATTTTTTTTGAAGGCAGACTAATCAACGGGCTACCTGATCGTACGTGTTACCATCGCTCATAGACCAAAGAAATTTCAGGGGACACTACAGTCGGGCCGCTACTTACATATATCTCTTAACACGTTCACTGCAAGACCATCTCTGCGACACGAGGTGTAATTGGCCCGGACCATAACCAGACGTTAGGGTGATACGCGGTCTATTAGACCTTTAATAAAGTTACACTCTTCACACCGCTCGTTTTTCCTTGCTGCACCACAGGAAAGTTGCAGGAGGGGTCATTTAGGCCTCGTTTCGCAGCGAACGTGTTAAGCCTCGTTTGAAGAAGGACAAGTCATAACCAACTTGTACGAGTAGGTTTAAAATAAACTTGAAAATCTCCTTTGGAAATTCATAAAATTACCTGTAAAAATGAAGTCCTAATTCAGCAGCCATCTCTATATCTCTTCTCCAGAGATGATAGGAGTCACAGGCTACATCACCGTTACTACCATCAGCTATTTTATGATTCTGTGTGTGCGTAAAACGATCCCAAATACCTTCAGCCTTGTCTGTTGAATTAATAGACATATATACATAATTTCCACAAAATTTTAAAAATGCCACAGTGCGTAATACGTAATGTCGTACTTTATACAGGGTGGATATGTAACTTTGGACCATCTGACGTGGGATGACCTGTCGAAATAAAACTTAGATCCACTTTTATTTTTGGACTTGATGACCCCCGCAACTTCGTCTGCGTCACAAAGGGGTTCAAACAGTACTTACTGGCAATGTTGTCGCAACATTATTTACGCGGCCCGCGTTGAGTGTATTCATTGCGTTTTATACTCGTGATAACTTTTCAACGAAAAGTCCGATTAAAATAAAACAAAAAGTAATTTATTTCTACATTAATACTATTGATAAAAAAATACTTCATTTGGATAAGGGTTAATATAACGATACTCATTTAACGTTAAATTCATTCTCGGGACGAAATATTATATTTCATAAACATAAAAACGGTTATTGTCACTAAACTATGATAGTGAGATATATGCTCTTGCGGACTTTTTTGTTTGTATTACAAATACCTAAAAACCCGTAGTACATAATTTTGTTCTATTGTCAATAGTTTTTGCAGCGTACGCAAAAATAGGTTTTCGATTATTCGCCTTGTGTTACATATTCGATATTTTCATACGGATCCCTTTTTTTTTTTATTGCATGGTAGATAAACGAGCCTACGGCCCACCTGAGATGCTCGACTTCTGCGAGTCCACCATCTCGCAGAAGCAGGTGGCGGGGGCTGAGAGAGAGAGGCTATATGCCGCTCTCAACTTACCAACCCGCCGCCGTCGAGCAGGGGGCCGGAACCGGGATCTCGCCCGGATTCTGGCCCCCTAAGAGTTTCGGGTCCCCAACGCGTGCGAGTGCGAGCGGGGACCCAAGAAGGTGCCGTGTCTCGCTCAGCACGCCCTTAGCGTAAGAGCATCCGGGGGATGGTCGACCGCGCTCCCCGACCCACGCTGGTTCTGACCCAGCGGGGTATTCCGCGGGAGGGTGACACGCGGTCCCATCTTGGCGGGCTTCGGAGAGCCCGCCGACCGAGAGAGCCGGTGGCCGTATTCGCCGGCGGCTACCGGTTCGGCGTCCGGGGACGGAGCGACGGGAAAGAATGCCGATGGCGTAACGCGTCGCGCCGTCCCTCCAAACCCCGTGCTGGGTTCTGGCCTCAGCCGGGGTTTAGTGCGGTTCAACTCCCACATAACCCGCCCGCGGGGCGGGTGGGGATCCGGTGATTTCCTCCAACTGAAAAAAAAAAAAAAAACGGTCCACCTGATGGTAAGCGGTCACCGTCGCTCATGAACCTCTGCAATGCCAGGGCAATGAAGGGCTGTTATCTATCGCCTACCGATACAGGACTTTTCTTAAACCTCGTTTAAAGAGGGACATGTCATAGCGCTCCGGGAACACCGCGGATGGGAGTCCATTTCAAATCGGAACGGTACGGGGCAAGAATGATCTTCTGAAGCGAACCGTAGAAGATCGCAGCGGTTCCAAGAAAAGGTGGTGAACTTTGCCCCTGCGGCGTGTGGTACGATGTAGCCTGTACCTTCCTCGATAAACGGACTTTCCAACAGTGAATTTTTGAAATCGGACCAGTAGTTCCAGAGATTACCGCGTTCAAACAAACTATTCAGCTTTATAATCATTCCGGACTTGGATATGACATAGATATGACATAAAAAAAAAGTTAAACCGATTCTAAACATAAAGCGGTTCTATGTTGTACTTTGACAGATCCTTCACCACACGTCAGATGGTCCAAAGTTACAGATCCACCCTGTATAAATGTCTGATCTTTTCCGGATTTCAGCCGTTGAGAGAGAGATTTAAATGCGGTTCATCTCTTCATCTTTCATCACAAACTTATGAGGTGGTTGGGATTCCGATTCCCTCCCACTAAAAAGTGGGAAGCGGGTTTGTACTGCGTACTCATAAGAATTCTGGCTTCGTTTGAAGAAGGACAAGTCATAGCACTCAAGAAACACGAAAGCGATGAACATAAAGTACTAACCAGACACATTCCAGGCTCCTTCTACTTGGTAAGAAGAAGATGCAGCCCCGAACTTGAACCCAGGAGGGAAATTTAAATCCGAAGCTAATGTCGGCAAAATGCTATAAAAATCAAGATGATTATTAAACATTTTCGAAACAAAGAACAGGACTATAATTAGTCAAGAATAGTACAAATAATAGTAAAAGAATAGTCGTGGTGGCCGAGTGGTCGAAGCGCGTCCTTCCGAACGGGAGGTCGCGGGTTCAAATCCGGCTGGCTTGCACCTCTAAATCTAAATGTGAAAAAGATTTATGTGCGATTTTTCACAACACCACTGGCTAAAAACGGTGAAGGAAAACATCGTGAGGAAACCTGCATGTCGGAAAAGGGTCCCAAAAATCCTTTGAAGATATGTGAAGTCCCCAATCCGCACTGGGCAAGCGTGGTGGACTATGCCTAATCCCTCTGCTGAGGAGACCTGAGCCCAACAGTGGGCAGTAATGGGTTGGTACAGGACAGGACAGTACAAAATCTAGTAGTTATATCTTCATCAATCGAATCAAATTTATGCTTTCTAAAACAAATAAAAAATCGTCGAAATCGATTCATTTGGAAATGCTAAATTGCATTGCTGAGTCGGTAGCCGTTTCCTAGCAATGTCATTTAGTTATACACTCGGGTGCAATGAAATCGCACATCTGTACATTTTTCGAAAAATATTATTTACTTCTTTTAAATTAAAAAAATACATATATTTTTTAGCCCTCTGCTCAAGGTTAGTTCAATACCTATTCAATGATACCATATAAGTGGAGATAAGGTTACTTTCTTCAGGAAAATAAAATACAACAACAATTTAATCTTTATTACAAAATGATTACACAACTAAACCATTTAAAATTTGGGGATTAATAAAAAAAAACACAAAAAATACTGAAAAATCATTCATTAGTAACAAGCATTGCCCCCTCTTGCCAGAATCACAGCTTCACACCGATTCCCCATCGACTCTATCAAGTTTCTGATAAAGTCTTGTGGTATGGCGTCCCATTCCTCTTTGAGCGCATTTTGTAGCTCCTGGAGAATAACTGGAGCACTATTTCGACCTCTAATTTTTCTTTTAAATTCGTCCCACAAGTGTTCAATCGGATTAAGGTCCGGGCGCCGAGCTGGCCACTCCATCACGGGTACATTTACTTCTTGTAAGTATTGTCTCACTACCGCAGCGGTATGAGGTCTTGCATAAAAAGACCTTGATGACGTTTTACACAAAACATGCCTTTTTAAACTTGCAGTTGGTCTTGCAAGCTGCAGTGAGTTGAGAGAGCAATTTTTGGAGTTTGCTGTTGTCGTTTTGTTTCAGCAGGCAGGTAAACTTATCATGTCTTATGTAGTATCATTGAATAGGTATTGAACTATCCTTCAACCTTATGTTAAAAAATATATGTATTTTTTTGAAATAAAAAGAAATAAATTATATTTTTCAAAAAATGTACAGATGTGCGATTTCATTGCACCCGAGTGTAGTTTAGTGTAAGTGATTTGTAATTGCTTGAAATAAAGATTTATTCTATTCTATTCTAAAAAACGTAAAAAAAAATATAATTATTTCGCGAAGTCAGTCAATTAAATAAAAAAAATAAAAAAGCCTTTTATTTCTTGAAGATATTAACAAACATATTTATCATCTCTAAATACATAATATAATAGGCCATTCCGAGTGTTTTTTTTTTTATTGCCACACAGGCAGACGAGCTAACGGCCCACCTGATCGTAAGCGGTTACCGTCGCTCATGGATCTCTGCATTGCCAGAAGACACTGCTGCCTGCTGCTGCAGAAGGACTAAAGTAACCGACATAGCCCGAAGAATTGCATCTTTGAAGTGGCAATGGGCAGGACACATTGTGCGAAGAACGGATGGCCGGTGGGGCCGAAAAGTTCTGGAGTGGCGGCCACGAACCGGTAGGCGCAATGTTGGTAGACCCCCCGTTTGAAGAAGGACAAGTCATAGCGCTCGGGAAACACCGAAGAGGGTAAGAAAAGGGTAAGAAGGGTAGTGTGTAAGAAATGTTACAAATTTATCTTACGAGAGAGTTCACGCCCTTAGACCAGAGACTAAATCGCTAAACAAATAATAAATAACTTACCCAACACAAAGAAAAATAATAAAAAAACATAATTTGATATCAACGTCCATTGGAGCCTGTCTTGAATTACACAAGAAAATTACACACAAAATTACATTAGCTTAGTCAAACAAGTTTTATAGATAAGTAAACAGTTTTGGAATAATTACAAAATTGTAACAGATAAAAACATAAGCCGGTTAATCCAAGTATATATGTAAACTAGCTAAACCGCGCAACTTCGTCTGCGTTTTTATTCTGCGTTTTATTCTGATAATAAACATCACATTAAATACCTTTAAAAATTATCAGTGTTTCTCTAATGTAATAATAGGTCCTTTGCTACTTCATTCCCACTGACTGCACTAAGTGGAAATGAAGCTTTCGTTTTAAGTCAAAATTGTAATATTGAGTTAAAAAAGAAAACTGAAAAATAATACAAAAAAGCCGTTGAGTTTCTTGCCAGTTCTTCTCAGGACGGTGGCTACTTCTTTTTTCCGAACTGGTGATAGCCTTTTGACATCAACAAGCATGATAATTTAATTAACGTTGAGAATAAATAATTTCATTTCATCTTAATATACAGGGTGTTAAAATCCGATGAAACAATACTTTCACAGCAAATAGTATACTTGATGTAGAAGCCATCCACCAAATCTGGGTTTTCTAGGCATAATATATCATTAGTTATAACTAATCAAAACTACGTCTTAATTTGTGCAGGATCAACCCTACCGTATTGACCTACACCAACAGCTAAAGTCTTAAGCCGGCTAGTCACCTCCTGTATCATAGAACATTGTAATAATACACGGGACAAAAATCACATTCTAAACAGGATACATGCGCCTGTGTACGTGAAAATAGATTTAGTACGCTAGATGTAGGTCAGGGTAGGGTTGTCAAAAATAATACAAAATAATAATTTTTCAACTTTGTATGGGAAAATAAAGTAACTATCTCCGTTTCAAAAGTATGTGTATATGATTTGAAATGTGATATAGATTAAGTCCTGAAAGTATTGTTTCACCGAGCACCAACACCCTGTATATATTTCTTGTGTACGTCTGTATGTGACTGAACTCCTCCTAAACGACTGGACCAATTTTGATGAAATTTTTTGTGTGTGTTCGTGGAGATTCGAGAATGGTTTAGATTTACAGTTGGTCAAGGTCTGATGATGGAGCTGGAAGGTGGCTATGGGAACTCCGTCATTAAGCAAGATAACCTCATCGTGTTTAGGCTCTAATGAAGCGTCCTGATGAGTACTTTAGACTGCCGGGAACAATTCCTATGCGACGCAGACGAAGTAGCGCAGGGCAGCTAGTTTACCTATGAAATTGACGTTTTGCACCTACTCATTTCAAACTAATTTTATTTAAAACATGGTATAATCCAAAAGTAGCCTACCCTTCAATATGCCTTTGAAGAATTTGTTGCCTCCAGATTTCTGAAGAATAAAAATGAAAACGTATTAAAATTTATTGATCTGCAATACAAAGTGTTACATGTAAATTTCCCACAAAGAATAACTAAGGACGGAATTTAATCGACATTCCGTAACTATCTTAGAATAGAATAGAAACTCTTTATTGAACACCAAAAAAACATGTAAAAGAAACATATAAAAAAAAATTGTACAGTAAACTACAGTCTTATTGTGAGAAGGAACGCTTGAGCCCGTAGGTACTAGTAGAAACTGTACCACGCCAACACTGTTTTTTTTTTATTGCCATGAAGGTAGATGAGCCAACGGGCCACCTGATCATAAGGATACGGTGTAGGACTCCTTCATATAATACAAGCCAGATCAGACAATGCATAATAAATAACATGAGAAAAAGGCATACACAGGAATATGATTTTATAGGTTATAATTTTATGTTTATGTATTGTAATGTCACGGAGTTCAAGAATCCGTCAACCGGGCAGTTCTTAAGTTACAGTATACCGACATACGCCACATTCAAACTGTACACTATAGCCATTCATTTAACAATGGAATAAATGTAAATCAAATATACCTAAATGAACAAAAAGAAGAGCATCAATAAACGTCCACTGCGTTGACAAAACTGCATTGTGCAAAAGTGATTACATAAATGATAAGTGATAAGCGAGCTATTTTCCGCAACTCGACGTCATAGCGTGCCCGCACACCTAAAAAAGTATTGTCAATACTTGTGTCAGAAGCAGAGATGGGATTTAAAAGTCATAACAATTTAATTAGAATGTTAGAAAAAAATAGCAATAATAGCGTTTGAGTAGCATGCACTAAAAATCTTTTAGATATTGAAATTGTGTTATTTGTATTTACGTCAAGTGAGTTTAGTTCCATGTATTGCACTAAAAGATATGAAAAAAGTAATTTCAGGCAGCGTCAGCATTATATGATTTTGGAACTTAAAACTAAAATATAATTAAGTTTTTCAAGTATTATTTATCATAAAATATGCACGTGCTATTTTTGAAAATGTGCTTTTAATTAACACTTTCTTTAACATGCTATTTTTTAGTATCTTTTCCCATCCCTCGGTCGAAAGTATTGACAATACTATTGATAAGTGTGCGGGCACGCATACATGCACCTATTTGCGTGCAGGTGATACTTTTTTTTGCAGTTCGAGGAAATCACCGGATCTGTATATCTGTATGTGGGAGTTGAACCTCACTAAAACCATCCGCTCACACTCAGCGTCCGAACCCCGGCTGAGGCCGGAAACCAGCACGGGGTTATAAAAGACAGCGCGATGCGTTACGCTCTCGGTACTTTTTCCCGTCGCGCTGTCCCCGGACGCTGAACCGGCAGCCGTCGGCGAATACGGCCACCGGCTCTCTCGGACGGCGGGCTTTCATAGCCTGCCAAGATGGGACCACGTGTCACTCTCCCACGGATTACCCCGCTGGGTCAGTACCAGCGTGGGTCGGGGAGCGCGGTCAACCATCTCTTGGTTGCTCTAACGCAAGGGCGTGCTGAGCGAGACACGAGACACACTCTTGTTGGGGACAGGATCCGGGCGAGATCCCGGTTCCAACCCCCTGTGCAGGTGATACTGGATATTATATACTCCAACCCTCTAGGAAGTTTGCTTTTTAGGTCTAGTGACCGCCTCGGGAAGTGGCAAGTGACCTTGGTAAAGTTGGCAACAACTGTGCATTCCAACACATGAGCCGCTGTTTCTTCCTTCTCCTAGCAGGCCCTTCATAGTGGACTGTCAGTTATATCTATAGTATAAAGGTTCCCGCTGTCGTTTCGGTGTTTGGGGATCAGTGGACTATGGACAAAGGGAGATCTCCTTGCGGGCGTGTATGCCCCATCAGACCGAAGCCCCTGTAATAAATTTGAACTGTTGAATTTCTTCGCCGAACGTTGCAAACATCGATACCGCGATTCAGGATCTGGCACGCTATTGGTCCGCCACAGGTCTTTCTTCTTTAGGCGTAATAGTTGCTTAGTAAGTTTTGGACTTATGTCCGGAACTGCAAGTTTTGCCTGCATTCTGCTGACTAAGACCATAATTATTGGTGTGTATCCATAGATACTAATCTATTACTTTATTTTTTTATATCCTATCATACTACTATTATAAAGGCGAAAGTTTGTAAGTATGGATGTTGTGGATGAATGGATTTGAATGAAACTTTACCACAATATATCTTATACATCAGAATAACACATAGGCTATACGACTAGACGGGACGAACCTAAAGTCCACGCGAACGAAGTCGCGGGCAAAAGCTAGTAATATTATAAATCTGAAGAGTTTGTTTGTTTGTTTGAACGCGCTAATCACAGGAACCACTAGTCCGATTTGAATAATTATTTCAGTATGAATAGTATATTTATCGAGGCACGCTATTATTAGGCTATATTTTATCCCTCTGTGACGCAGTTGAAGTTGCGCGGGATGAA
Organism: Trilocha varians; assembly: GCA_030269945.2. Lineage (NCBI taxonomy): Eukaryota > Metazoa > Arthropoda > Insecta > Lepidoptera > Bombycidae > Trilocha > Trilocha varians. The sequence goes on from AP028271.1 coordinate 1,390,027, forward strand.
TATGACTGCGAGGTTACTTTAATTAATACAAATAAAATACATAACAAATTAGTTTAATTTTTTCAGACAATACGGCAATTTCATAGGTCAACACCTGACAGACATGTATCATACACATAAACCTTTCTCTTGAATCACTCTATCTATTAAAACGCCGCGTTATAATCCATTTCGAAGTTTTAAATATTTAAGCATACATAGAAAAACAGCGTGAAGCGAATTGTTTTATACTATGTACGTAGTGGTAAAATGATAATGCATTTTAAGAGGTAATTCCCTGATTAGATCTTCGTTCGTAAATAATTTATTTAAAAAAACTTTTAAATACAGGCTCTTAAGATCCTGGATATCTTGTAGCAGTAGAGTGCTAGCTCTCGTTTTACTTGTACTACACAAGATCTAGGGATTGCAATCCGGTAACATTTTCAATCCGGCCGGATCCGGTACGGCTTAGCGTCAATCCGGCCGGATCCGGCGGATCCGGTACAGATTAATTAATAAAGGCAGATTTTCGTTTTTCGGTTCGGAATTAATTATAAGAAATGTCAGTAAGTTAATTAAGTGTCATAGTACATACAAAGTACCTACAAAAATACTACTAATGATTATAATCTAGCACTAAAGAGGTTATTAATTTTGGTTTCTACCTAAATAAAAATAATTCTAATTTCGGTCTATTCGTCAAAACTCAAGATATTTTTTCTTATTTCTATTATATTATTTATATTTATTAATTATCAAATCAGATTTTTTTGATATTTGCAAATTTTCAGTAGTTAAAATATTTTAAAAATGTATATTTTATGCTTTACGAATTAATTAATCTAGTTTTGACTTTTGTTATGGGTTTCTCTTAACAACTGACATAGCATCACGTACTTAAAGTATGAAATGAGTAGTGAAAAGGTCGAAAATGTTAATTATTTTCACAATACTGGCTTATTTCAAAGCTTTTTGCAGTTTTTTAGAGTTTTAATTAATGCAAATGCAATGCTGAAAATCAAAACATCACAAAAACTTATTTATTATAAATAGTAAGGGAAAATTAATACTAATTTGTCTAAGATTGGCACTACCGAATCCGGTCGAGCCAAAAATACACCGGATCCGGTTTTCCGGATTGCAATCCCTAACAAGACCCCACCGAACTTACATAGTTACATCCAGTGCAAGTTAATATAAAGCTTGTAAATATCAGCTCGATCGGTGCAGAACTTTTTGAGTCTTTGAAGCGTACACATACCAACATAACGTTTTTACATAATAATATAGAAGATATAGTGCCTATTGTTAAATGTCAATGCCTATTCAAAAAAAAATGTTTACAATTTAAAAAAGATGCTTTAATTACCAATAAAGATAACAATTAATTAATATTGTTAATTATGTATCAAGAACAAATGCCTAAAACTTTATAAACAAGTATTTTCGTACAAAAATACGATAACGAGAGTTCTAGTTTTACTGAAACTCAAAACCAATTCTATTTTGAAAAATAAAGCTTTTAAGATCCTAGATATCATGTAGCAGTAGAGTGCTAGTCAATAAGGGGTGGGCCATATAAAGTTTGCATTTTCCAAAAGTTCGACTGTCATGTTGGCTGTGTGGCATGTTGCGCCATCTTGTTGAAACCAAATGTCGTCCATGTCATACTCTTCAACTTTTGGAAACAAAAAATCTTTGAACATGGCACGGTAACGCTCGCCATTGACCGTAACAGCAGCTCCTTGCTCATTTTCGAATGATGCCGCCGGACCAAAACCCACACCAAACCGTAACTCTTTGTGGGTGCTTTGGCTTCTCAATGGTGACGTGTGGATTTTCCGACCCCCAGATGCGACAATTTTAGCCTCCGATTTGAAAATGGGCTTCATCTGAAAAGACGATTTTTCGGTAAAAATGCTCATCTTCGGCCAAACGATCTCCTGCCCATTGGGAGAACCGAAAACGTCTCATTTCGTAAATGTCAAACCTTTAACTAAATTATGAACACAAATTGAATGACATTTGAGCTGTCATTCTCTAAATAAACAGTAGGTAGTTCAAAATGCAAACGTTAGATTGCCCACCCTATACAAGTAAAACAAATCCAAACACGATGAGTCTATCTTGTTTAGCACAAGAGTTCCCATGACCATCTTTCAGCCGTTGGACCTTCCGAACCCTATTCGAGCAACTGGTCCTTTGACTTGTAAGGACGGCCGGCCATCTTGGTCGGTTGCTTCGGAACATTGGGGTCCCAGCCACGCGGTGCGCCGCCTCTACGTGGGGGTAGTGCGTTCGATGCGTGGGGACGTCGCCCTGGGAGCTGGAGGCGGAGGCGCTCGCTGACGATTATCGTTGGCGTTGCGACCTCCGAGCCTGGGGCGTGGTGCGTCCCCTGCGCGAAGTGGTTCGGGATCGGAAGGCCCAATCTCGGCGGTCCGTAATGGAGTCGGTTCGGACGCTGAGTGTGAGCGGTTGGAGGTTTTAGTGAGGTTCAACTCCCACATACCGCACACACCCGCCCCGCGTGATTTCCTCCAACTGAAAAAAAAATGACCATCTTTCGAATCCATCATCAGATCAGCGCCATTTTGTCATATTATTGTCACGTGATATACATCTGCGTGCAAAATGTCAGCTCAATCGGAAACCGGGAAGTTTGTCAAATTTAGCTCGCAACATTCCACCCGACAACTTACATAGTTCCATCCACAATACATCCAGTGCAAGTTAATATAAAGCTTGTAAAAATCACCCTGTTTACAACCATTGCTATAAAACTAGTAGTTTTCATTATAATTGGTTAATAAAGCATAAAAATATTAAATAGAATAATAAAGAAATACATAATATTAAATAATAATACCTATTGTCAGTGCAAACTCTCCAAGCGTGTTTTTTTATTTTTATTTTTATTAAATTTGAAAAATTGGAAATATATTATGTACTAAGCATACAATTTTCGTACATAACTTGAAGAAAAATATTATTTAAAAATAAATTTAACGAGCGCCTTAGCCATTTTTTAGCAATCGACATTTTTCATTATTTTAAAATTTGTTGTGTTTCTTGTCGAAGGCGCGCTGTTAATGAAGTTGAATTTTTTTTTTTCTCGCATAGCTAGTTTGGAGGGACCATCATCATTTCAATGCTAAAACGTACGGTATCTTGAGCTTCGCTATTGGAACGAAGTTCCTTATCACGCGTTGTGAAAGGGGGCTAGACGGAAAAAAATCTTACGAAAAGTTGTCACGACACTTTTTTTGTTGTAGAAGATTATCGCTAGATGGCGCTGTGATCAAAATATTTAAAACACGTTCCTTATCGCGCGTTCCGTTGGGAAAAAAAATTATAAGATATCTTTTAATCGAAAGGAACTTCGTTCTATTCGGGTGTCCCATGACACCTCTCAAGTTTTTAGTTGTTCGCCGATCTAATTAGTAGTTTTTTTGCTTTTTTTTAGTAATGAGTAAAGGTGTTTTTTTGCTTCAAATACGTATTATTTGCATAAACTATTCACTGTAGTTACAAAAAAACAAATACTTGACCACTTGAATAATTTTCAGCAATTACCATTTCAATGTGCAAAATCATGTTCGTCTTTATACAGCGTTGTTCAATATAGTTAAGGATCGAAAGATGTTAGTTGCATGTGTGTGTTATAATGTGTGCGTAAAAAACCTGTATGAATGCATTGATCAGTAGCAAAATAAACATTAAGCAAACAACACGTCGTTTTTATTCTCCGCGGTGACTGCATACAAGTTTGAACCTTATTACCAAACATAATGGTCCTTCGAGCCGGATAATTAGTGAATAGTGAACCAGCGAGCGATCGTCCGACGAGAACAAAAGACTGCATTCTTTAGCAAAAAACTCAGGTGATTTGCAGTTTTTTAACAAATTACGAGTTTATAACGGCGTTTACGTATCAAGATGTCTACTATACAGCAAAAAATACTTGAATTGGAAGAAACTGCAAATTTGCTACAGAAGGCGCAAGTTAACTTAAAGAAATGTCCGAAATCCAGATTAACAAAAGGTTACATTGAAGCACGGATTAATACCATAAAGGAGTATTGGAATAAGTTCACGAACGGACACTATGACCTAATAAAGTTAGTGCCGAAGGATGAAAGAAACATCATGCCGTACTTCAGCAACGACGAATTCAGTAACATCGAAAATGTATACTCGTGCGTTCTGGCCGATCTTACCGATTTATTATCACCGTCAACGTCGCTCACGGAGAAGTCGCTTGCAAGCAATGCAAATGAACAAAATGTAGCTTATGTTGGGTCAACCGAGTGTCAGGTGAAGCTGCCAAGAATATCACTACCTACCTTTTCTGGGAGTTCTTATGAAGATTGGCCGGCATTCCATGATTTATTTGCATCACTTGTACACACTAATGCATCCATAAGCAAAGTGCAAAAATTACAATATTTAAAATCATGTGTAATAGGCGAAGCGGACACTTTACTGAAACATATCCAAGTGATAGAATCGAATTACGATCAAGCATGGGAACTTTTGAAGAGTAGATATGGAAATAGAAGACTCATAGTGAATTCTTTATTAAAAAGGATCTTCATGCAACGAAAAATATCTATTCAAACTGCAACTAACATAAAATTGTTATTGGATACCACATGTGAGTGCATAAATAGCCTCAAAAATCTAAATGTTGCTACAGAATCATGGGATCCTTTATTAATATATGTGGTGGTGCAAAAATTGGATGCTGACACTCATCGAGATTGGGAAGAGTACGCCTCCAGGGACAATGTTGAAGAGCTACCCACATGGGAGAATCTTGTTAAGTTTTTAAACAATAAATTTCGTACTCTTGAGCTTATAACACCAACATTAAAAGAGAAGTCACGAAGCACAAAAGAATTTACACATACAGTCCACACCTCTACAGCGCCGTTTAAAACAAAAACAAGAAGTTGCATCATATGTCAAGAAAATCATACACTATGTCACTGTGGGGAGTTCATGAAGATGGAACCAACAGAAAGGGGCGAATATGTCAAGAACAACAACCTATGCTTCAATTGTTTGGCGGCGGGCCACTCAGCACGCAACTGTCGCCTCAATATGTCATGTCGCATATGTCAAAAGCGTCATCATTCTATGGTACATCAACAAGCACCACGGGTTACCAGTAACTCAAACAACCCTGACAATATTCAAGCTAATCATCATCACCTCGAACATGAATCAACTTTTAATGACGAAAATGAACCAGATATTCAGCTATCATCTCATTTCACAACAAACACATCTACGGCGTTGTTAGCTACAGCCATTGTGCCAGTTAAAGATGATTCCGGTAATGTAACTGTACTACGCGCACTAATCGATCAAGGCTCTCAAGCGACATTCATTAGCGAACGAGCAGCCCAGATGCTACGAATAAGTCGAATGCCGGTAGATGGAACAATCATTGGGGTCGGTTCCACCACAACGCGGATTAAACATGCAGCACAAATAGCAATATTATCAAGACTCGATGAAAATTTCAATATCAAGATAAAGGCCTACATAATGACAACGCAGCTAACAACCCAATTACCATCGCAAACATTACCAATCGGCGAGTGGCCTCACATACAAGGTCTAGTTTTGGCTGATCCAGAGTTTAATAAACGTGGACGAGTAGATATGCTGCTGGGTGTTGAAGTCTACGCCCAAATCCTGAAAGGTGAAATGGTCAAGGGTCCTCCGGGCTCCCCATGCGCACAAAATACCAGCCTGGGATGGATTCTATTCGGGAATGTACAAAAGGAAAAAAATGAAGAATTCTTGGTTATGCATCATAACCTTGACCTAAACAATATGCTTAAATCGATGTGGGAGCTAGAAAATGAAGAAAACAAATCACTAACAGTAGAAGAAAGAAAATGCGAAGAAATTTACAAAGCTACCTACTCGAGAACCAAAAATGGACGATACATCGTCAAACTACCTACAAAGACAAATAAATTACAATCAACACAAGGAGGAACGAGGGACATAGCTCTAAGAAGACTTTATCAATTAGAAAAACGCCTAGAAAAGAATCCTACACTAAGAACAGAATACGCCAAAGTCATGGAAGAATACATAGAAATGAACCACATGGAGGAAGTACCAATGGAAGATTTAAGCAAACCAAGCGTGTATTTACCGCATCATGCTGTAATAAAGGAAGATAAAGAAACGACAAAGATCCGAACAGTGTTCAATGCATCTCAAAAGGGCACAAACAACATATCTCTCAATGATGAACTACTGGTAGGGCCAACTCTACAGACTGACATGAGGAGCCTCATTATGAAGTGGCGTATGAAGAAGATCTGTTTTGTTGCTGACATACAAAAAATGTATCGGCAGATTTTAGTACAGGAAGAAGACAGAGACCTACAAAGAATATTATGGCGAGACGATATCAATGAACCGGTAAAGGATTACAGGCTTATGCGAGTCACCTTCGGTACTGCATCTGCCCCGTACTTAGCAGTAAGAACCCTGCACCAAGTTGCGGACGATGAAGGCATTCTACAGCCACACGCAGCAAAGGTTATAAAGGAACATTTCTACGTCGACGACTGCATGTCTGGACAAGACTCCTTATCTGAATCAATAGAAACTGCCAAAAACATTGATGCTATCTTACAAAGGGGAGGATTTCCTCTTCAGAAATGGTGCTCAAACAGTGCGGAGTTCCTCAAACACTTCGAACCTGCAAAGAGAAGTTCTCACGTGAGTCTCGACATCAACATTGATGGTATCATAACAGCTTTAGGTCTACGCTGGAACATGGGCCAAGATGCATTCCAATATAGCATAAATTTACCTCCATCGAAGGGCATGGTCACGAAACGCATCATTCTCGCCGACATACAACGACTATTCGACCCTCTCGGTTGGCTGGGACCTGCAATCTTGCCAGCTAAGCTGCTAATACAAAAATTGTGGTTACAAGGCGTAACTTGGGACGAAGAAGTAGATATCAATGTTGCAGAAGAATGGAAATCATTGAGAGATAGCTTCAAGCATTTAAATGACATCACAGTATCTAGATGGTTATACACTTTAGAAAGTAAGAAAAATGACATCGAGATTCATGGATTTTGCGATGCTTCTAATAAGGCATATGCTGCAGTAGCTTATGTACGAGTCAAAACCGAAAACAACGAAGTGAGAACCAACATAATAGCAGCACGAACCCGCATCGCGCCTGTTAAACCCGTGTCACTGCCACGCTTAGAATTATGCGGCGCAGTTTTACTGTCGCGATTACTAAAACAAATAAAACAGGCCATGAGCATACCCGATCATCAAATATTTTGTTGGACCGATTCTTCTATTGTATTATCCTGGATGCTCGGAGATCCTACACGATGGCAAACATTTGTTAGAAATCGGGTAGTGGAAGTTTTAGATAACACCAGCACCAATTGGTATCACGTGGCGACGCAAGATAACCCGGCAGACACAGCATCGAGAGGACAGCAAATTCTAGATTTGAAGAAGGATGAAAAATGGTGGCACGGTCCTGCCTGGCTGAAATATGATCAGATTTGCTTTACGAGACCAAACAACTTAACCACTGACCTAGAACGAAGGGAAAGGATACAAGCTAATCTGAATATTGAGCAAGAAATCCAAAGGGCTGATCTCACAAGCAAGATTGATGAGTTTGATAGTCTAACAGAATTAGTGAAAACAATAACCTATTGCAAGAGATTTCTGAAAGGAAAGAAACTAGTAATGAAGGATACAGCTATGACAACGTTAGAATTGGAAGAATCATTAAAGGCTTGCATAAAATTGGTACAAGGCAAATGTTTTAAGGAAGAAATTAAAACCTTAAGGGAGGGGAAGTCAGTTAAAGTCAATAGCAAACTCAAGTCCTTACAACCTTACCTAGATGACGAAAATATCCTAAGGGTGGGCGGAAGACTGCGACACTCCAACTTAGATGAGGACAGTAAACATCCCGTGATCCTGGATGATACCCACAGTCTATCAACACTAATTGTAGCTGATGCTCACCTGAAAACACTGCATGGTGGAGTACAATTGACGCTGGGATATTTGAGATCAAAATTTTGGATCCTAAAAGCAAAAAAATTGGTTAAGGCAAGAATACACAAGTGTCTGTTGTGTGCCAAACACAGTGCTGCAACAAAAAATCAACTCATGGGTGACTTACCTCGAGTGCGAGTGACTCCCGCTAGACCCTTTCTGAACAGCGGAGTGGATTTTGCTGGACCATATTCGATTTTAATGTCTAAAGGGAGAGGAGCCAAATCAAACAAGGCCTATGTCGCTATATTCATATGCATGGCCACCAAGGCGATACATTTGGAGTTAGTTGGAGATCTTACCTCTGAATCATTTCTGGGAGCCTTCCGACGATTTGTTGCACGTCGTGGAAAATGTGCCAACTTATGGAGCGACCAAGGCAGAAACTTTGTAGGTGCTGATAGAGAGCTAAAGGCCGCATGGACAGAAGCCAAATTACAATTCGATGACTTAATCGCAGATTCACTGGCCTTGGATGGAACACAATGGCATTTCATACCTGCTTACAGTCCCCATGTAGGCGGTCTCTGGGAGGCAGGAGTAAAGTCGATGAAACACCACATTAAACGCGTTATGATTTCACATTTGACCTTTGAAGAGATGACAACGTTGCTGTGCCAAATCGAGGCTTGCTTAAACTCAAGGCCTATTGTTCCCATTGACGACTCCGACACAGACAACATCATGCCTCTGACACCGGGCCATTTCCTCATCGGTGAAGCACCAATTATTGCACCTCATCCAAGCCTCAGCGATGTTTCCGTGAGTCACCTATCACGGTGGCAGCGCATGCAGAAGGTACTTGGAGATTTCTGGCGAAGATGGCAATCCGAATACTTAACCAGATTACAACAAAGACCGAAATGGCTAAAACGAGTCGATGAATTTCAGATTGGACAAATCGTACTCATAAAGAGTGATAACCTTCCTCCTGGCAAATGGGCTCTTGGTAAAATCACAGAAAAACATCCTGGAGAAGACAAAATTACGAGAGTGTATAGTGTTAAGAGTGGTAACAGTGTTGTAAAAAGGTCATTTAATAAGTTATGTCCTTTGCCAGTCAACATTGAACCATAAATTATTATCATTTTTAATTATGTAAACATAAGTTAGATTTGTATTTAAAAGGACTTTATGAGCCCTTTGGTGGGCGGAATGTTCAATATAGTTAAGGATCGAAAGATGTTAGTTGCATGTGTGTGTTATAATGTGTGCGTAAAAAACCTGTATGAATGCATTGATCAGTAGCAAAATAAACATTAAGCAAACAACACGTCGTTTTTATTCTCCGCGGTGACTGCATACAAGTTTGAACCTTATTACCAAACAAGCGTGTTTTTATCAACATCTTAATGAGGTTATAAAGTAGCGGACCGATTTTGATAATTCTTTTCGATTTAAAACATGATGCTTGTATGGGTTCATTTAGTTCTTGGGAAGGAGAGAAAACGTACTTTTGACAAAATAAAACAAAATGGCCTAATTTTTTTTTAATTTTAGAATCAAAATAATAGTAGATTTTGTGCTATGAAACATAAACTAACAAACAGTTAACGCGGTAAGTGGTCATTTTAAAGGTCAAAATAATATTATTATTACAAAAATGAAAACGACCGACTCCCATTTCTCAAGCATAGCACAAAAACTACCAGTCAGATCTTTATCAAATTTATATGATATAATTATTATCAAAATATCTGTTTTATAACAAAAAAAGAATCATCGAAATCGGTTCATATAAAAAGGAAATGCACGCAAAAACGCATAGCAAATCGTGAAATTATGTCTGTCACATTTTTAAACACAGATCCAAAAGTACTTGTTCGATCTTTAAAAAGTAACAATCGGACCTAAGTTCAGCCATCACCTTTCATCTGACACCAGAATCATTCAAATCGGTCCATCCAAACTAAAGTTAATAACATAAAAAAAATACAGAGGAATTGAGTACCTCCTCCTTTTGGAAGTCGGTCAATTTAGTATTATATTATAAAGGCGAAAGTTTGTATGTATGGATGTATGTTTGTTACTCTTTCACGTAAAAACTACTGAATGGATTTGAATGAAACTTTACCACAATATAGCTTATACATCAGAATAACACATAGGCTATACGACTAGACGGGATGAACCTGAAGTCCACGCGAACGAAGTCGCGGGCAAAAGCTAGTAATACATAATATATAATTTATCTTGATTAGCATATCAATAACACCAATGAATATATGACGATATAACACAAATAAATAACAATACTGTTATTTATAAATTTCTTGAATTAATGAATTATTTATACACATAAAAGTATGTATGAAAATTAAACACAGTTAAAACAAAAGAAATCGCTTAAAATAATTATGTTTTTACAATATATAATTAAAAAATAACGATATTAATCTAATCTAATATATAAAATTGTCGTGTCACGGTGTTCGAACTTGAACTCCTCCGAAACGGCTCGACCGATTTTGATGAAATTTTTTGTGCTTATCCGGTACCTATGAGAATCGGCCAACATCTATTTTTCATCCCCTAAATGTTAGTAGTCCACCCCTAATTTTTTTTTCGTCGCAGACGAAGTTGCGCGAGTCAGCTAGTTTTATAATAAACGTTGTTGCAAACGTCATGATCACGAGAAGACTGGATACTGCGCGATTTAAGAGCAAACAAATCTGTCTACCCTCGCACTCGTTCGCTTTTTGGTAGTACCACTGGAACTCGAACTCACATCACGATGTACACATCAGTATGTGGAATCCAGTGCTAAACACAACAGTCACTAAGGGTTCATGATCAGAGTCTTGTAGATACAGTGAGTGTAGTAGACAGATTTGTTTGCTCTTAAATCGACCCGCAGTATCCAGTCTTCTCGTGATCATGACGTTTGCAACAACGTTGAAATATTGAGATAACTCAATTAATTAAATATCGTGGTAAGAACCCGTTGAAAATGCATGAAAGTAAAATCAACAGCCAAAACATAAAGTAAAAAATATTCAATTTTATATATATGTTTTCGTTTGGGATCTACAAACAATATTTTTCAAAATACAACTTGCTGTATAAAGTTTAAATTTGCATTATTTATTAGTCAGTGTTTTCGATTTAATTATTTAATTGTATATTACGCATTTGACACAGTCAATATACAAAAGAATAATAACATTCATTAATAATATCAAAAAGATATTAACAATAGTTGAATGTCATAACAATGTACTATTAGCGTATTATTATTATTGTATTATTAATATGAATGATAATATATTATTTTGAATGATAATATATATTTTGTGAATTAACTTTGTGTTTGATATAAATTAATAATGTGTCGTGTACGATTGAGTTATTTTATGATTTTATTGCAATAGTGAATTTAATTGAATTTATTTGTAATCATCTTTAGTTTAGTTTTCAATATTGTCAATTTTTCAGTTGATATTTAAATTGTTTTAGTATTAATTGCATATTTAGAGTTTATTGTATTTTCTGTATTTAGTGTTACATTTAATAATACTGTATTATTAAATTATTTTTGCGACAGCATCATCATTATCAAAGATGATTCCAGCATATGTATTTTGGTAAGTTTCAACTTGTTCTTCTATTTTTAGCCGATTTCCAAAAAAATGTTTCAACCTATATTTGCTTTTTTATGTTTGTTCGCGACTCTTTTATTGAAAATATCTTGCTAATTTTTTTTTTGGGACGAACCAATCTAATGGTCCAGGAGCCATGGTCAATTTTTGTACTTGATTACTATCAAGCTAATTTTCCTTGAGTACTTTTATTTTGATGAGACGCCCAAAAATTTCCTATACCAAACTCTCGATTGTGGTAGCTAACAGAGGTAGCAAGGATATAATATGTCGATTTGATGATTCTCAAATATTTATTACTAACTGAATTTTCTTTTGTTATATCTCAAGATAATTATCTAAACTATTTGAAAAAATATTTGTCCTACAAAATCTATGGTTGGATTAAAGAAGTCCCCTCTTTCCAACATGTATCGATAACGAGGTCATCATAAATGATTACTAACCAGCTGATTTTTTTATTTTTATTTAATTAATATTTATATAATTTAACAGATAAATTGTCCTACAAATTTCGTGGTACGTTATCCCAGTCCTATGCCTAAAAGTAGTAGTATAGTTCCTTGATGTAAATATAATTACTATCAAGCTGAATCTTCGTGAATAGCTTGGTTTCGATGAGTCGCCCAAAAATTTCCTATACCAAACTCTCGATTGTGGTAGCTAACAGAGGTAGCAAGGATATAATATGTCGATTTGATGATTTTCAAAAATTTATTACTAACTGGGTTTTTTTTTGTTAAATCTCAAGATAATAATCTAAATTATTCGAAAAAATATTTGTCCGACAAAATTTATGGTTAGATTAAAGAGTCCCCCTCTTTCCAACATGTATCGATAACGAGCTCATCATAAATGATTACCAACCAGCTGTTTTTTTTTCTATTTCTTTAGCGTCTCAAAAAAAAATTTGACTTTTTGGTAGATTCCACTCAACGAGAAGTTAAAAAATTAATTATCGTCAATGTAAATCAAACAAAAAATTTACAAAAAAAAAATTTGTTTGAAGAGTATGTATGCAGAATATATTCATTAAAAACAAAAAATGATCTGAACAAAAGACGGTATGAGTTATTTGAAAAAGGGTATAAAACAAAAAATTATAATGAAAAAATTTTAAAACATAAAATCGTAGGATATGATCCTTCCAGTTTGCCACCAACAAAAGATGAATTGTTGCAACAAATTAAAAGAACTGTATTCATCTGCAATGTATGGTGTAATGCACACATGTGATGCCCCACGGAAAAATTGCCAGAAAATTTTGGATGGACAATAATTGATGGTAAATATGAATATTATTGGTTTGATGGTCCCCAAAATCCAACATTTGAAGAATTATCTTCTGACTTACAAGGTACCTATTAATACTATTGTTATTTATTGATTGATAATTCATCTATACTAATATTATAAAGAGGAAAGATTTGTTTGTTTGTATGTTTGTTTGTTTGTTTGTAATGAATAGGCTCCGAAACTACTGGACCGATTTCAAAAATTCTTTCACTTTTGGAAAGCTACATTATCCCCGAGCAACATAGGCTATATTTTATTTTCAAAAAAATTAGGGATCGTATGAAAATATCGAATATGTAACACAAGGTGAATAATCGAAAACCTATTTATGCGTACGCTGCAAAAACTATTGACAGTAGAACAAAATGATGTAGTACGGGTTTTTTGGTCTTAGAAACAAAAAAGTCTGCGACAGCATATATCTAACTATCCTATTTTAGTCACAATAACCGCTTTTATGTTTAGCAAAATAATATTTCGTCCCAAGATTGAATTGAACGTTAAATGAGTATCGACATATTAACCCTTATCCAAATTAAGTATTATGTTATCAAGAGTATTAATGTAGAAGTAAATTACTTTTTGTTTTATTCCAATCGGACTTTTCGTTTAGGAGTTATGACGAGTATAAAACGCTATGAATATGTGGATTGTAAATGCTCTTCGGACCGCGCAAATAATAATGCGACCGCATTGCGAGTACTGTTTGAACCCCTTTGTAACGCAGACGAAGTTGCGCGGGTCAGCTAGTTATTATATAAATTACGTAATTTTTTCATGTTATTACAGAGTTAGATATCACGAGAGAGGAAAGTGAAATAGATGAAGATGATGGCGAAGATTCTGAAGATTTATCAGATGAGTCTGATGAAGATTAACTTTTTATATATATATTATATATATATATAAGTATATATGTATAAATACACATATTTTTGTAGGTATCTAAAAAACAAACTTATTTAAATTTAAAAAACATTTTTCCACTGTATCTCAGGTTACAAATAAGAAAACTAAAAAATTACAATTTTTGTCGGACTAGTGATACATACCTGTTTTCTTGTAGGACGTTGTTTCATTTGGGTAAAGAACACACTAACCTATTATATAAAATTGTTGTCCTACAGTTAGTAAAGAGAAAAATGGTCTTGTGGTATTAACAATGTCTGAGCATAGGACCAGGGTAACGTACCACGTAATTTGTAGGACAATTTATCTGTTAAATTAAATAAATATTAATTAAGTAAAAAAAAAAAATCAGCTGGTTAGTAATCATTTATGATGACCTCGTTATCGATACATGTTGGAAAGAGGGGACTTCTTTAATCCAACCATAGATTTTGTAGGACAAATATTTTTTCAAATAATTTAGATAATTATCTTGAGATATAACAAAAGAAAATTCGGTTAGTAATAAATATTTGAGAATCATCAAATCGACATATTATATCCTTGCTACCTCTGTTAGCTACCACAATCGAGAGTTTGGTATAGGAAATTTTTGGGCGTCTCATCAAAATAAAAGTACTCAAGAAAAATTAGCTTGATAGTAATCAAGTACAAAAATAGACCAGGGAACCTGGACTATAATATTGCATACTATAAAGGCGAAAGTTTGTAAGTATGGATGTATGGATGTTTGTTACTCTTTCACGTAAAAACTACTGAATGGATTTGAATGAAACTTTACCACAATATAGCTTATAAATCAGAATAACACATAGGCTACAATTTTCTAATGTGAGGTCGTAAAAAAACACATTTTTTGCGGTATAATAGTACTATATTATAGACGTCGCGAACTAGACGGGCTAGACGGGACGAACCTGAAGTCCACGCGAACGAAGTCGCGGGCAAAAGCTTTAAAAGCTTTAAGCTAGTTTTCAATAAAAGAGTCGGTGCTGATTGGATGCCAAAGGCAAGGGACTGAGTGCTTTGGAGTGCATTGGGGGAGGCCTACGCCAAGGAGGCGGCTACTATAGGAGAGTGAAGGAGAAGATTTCTCAAGACCCAACAGAGAGACCAAAAATGTTTTGATTTCTTTTTTCACACTTTTTGTTTTTGACGTGACTACGTCTTATAAATTGGTTAGCCGGGTGACACTTCAAGAATCTACGTTACGCTCCGCTCACGTTATGCGCTCACAATGAGAGCGAGTGCCGCGTCACTTTTTATGTCTGTCTCTCTCGCTCTTGGGCGGGCTAACCATGCCCGAGTCGTTGTCACGTAAAACTTTCGCCCGTATACTGACTACAGGCAACCAATTTTTTTAAATAGTTAATGTAAATTTGTCTCTTATGTTTATGTTTAAATTAGTAGTAATAAAGGCTTATTTTATTATGTTTGTTCGCGAATAACTTCGTTGTTTATAAACCGATATTGACGATTCTTTTTTATTAAACATATTTCAAAAGCCCCGGTTTTCCAGGATAAGAAACCAGGGTCTTATGATCCGCCGCCTACAGCAGATCGGATAAATTGAGGGGTAATTGAAGAAAGGAAGTCCAACTGACTTTCTCTTTAACTTTTGTAAGATTTTTTTTTTAGTTGGGGGAAATCACCGCAGGGCTGGGGTATGTGGGAGTTGAACCGCACTAAAACCTCCAACTGCTCACACTCAGCGTCCGGACCCCGGCTGAGGCCAGAACCCAGCACGGGGTTATGAGGGACGGCGCGACGCGTTACGCCCAAGGCAAATTGTATACGAGAGTTTTCATAGTTCAATAACGTTTAATATCTTTCAGTTTACTAATATCTTCGTCATGGGGTATCAGCGAGGTACGTTTTCCAAGCTGGTTCCTATTTGGCTCGGCAACTTCGTCTTACCAAACTGAAGGGGGCTGGAACACTTCTGGTAAGATTTTAGATAAGTTCAACATTAGCAATGAGGTGACCTGTACCAACTATAAGGTGGGCAATGTAACGTTTGCATTTTAAACTACTGTTTATTTAGAGAATGACACTCACATGACATTCAATTTGGGTTCATAATTTAGTTAAAGGTTTGACATTTACGAAATGGGACGCTATACGCTTGAACAAAATTGGAAAATATTGAAAAGTTACTTCCAAAGTGGTGAGTCTTCAGTCCAAACTGTAAGAAATGTGTGTGTGTCAGATGAAGCCCATTTTCACCTAGGAGGCTATGTCAATAAGCAAAATTGTCGCATCTGGGGGTCGGAAAATCCACACGTCACCATTGAGAAGCCAATGCACCCACAAAGAGTTACGGTTTGGTGTGGGTTTTGGTCCGGTGGCATCATTGGAAAATGAGCAAGGAGCCGCCGTTACGGTTAATGGTGAGCGTTACCGTGCCATGCTCAACGAATTTTTGTTTCCAAAAATTGAAGAGTATGACATGGACGACATTTGGTTTGAACAGGGTGGCGCAACATGCCACACAGTCAACATGACAGTCGAACTTTTGAAAAATGCAAACTTTATATGGCCCACCCCTTACGTCTATGTCAGAAAAGGGGGATTTCAGTCTGTACTTCCGATGTAACTTATATTGTGTAAAAACCTCGAAAATTGACAATATTTCGCTAAAAAAAATTGCATTTATGATACGCATTGCATTTGCATTTATGAAGTCGTGGTGGTCGAGTAGTCGAAGCGCTTCCTTCCGTACGGGAGGTCGCGGGTTCAAATCCGGCCGGCTTGTACCTCTAAATGTAAATATGAAAAAGATTTACGTCCAATTTTTTACAACACCAATGGCTAAAAACGTTGAAGAAAAACATCGTGAGGAAACCTGCATATCGGAAAAGGGTTCTAAAAATTCTTTGAAGATATGTGCAGTCCCCAATCCGCACTGGGCAAGCGTAGTAGACTATGCCTAATCCCTCTTCTGAGGAGACCTGAGCCCAACAGTGGGCAGTAATGGGTTGGTACCCAATATCATTCTTCTTGAATCACTCTATTGAAAAATCTGCATCACTTAAAATCAATAGCGTAGTTTCAAATTTAAGCATACAAAGGGACAGAGAGCATTTTCTAACCAGTAACATTCACGGGGCGAAACGTAACGCGTCCCGTCACCTCACCCAATCTCGTGCCGGGTTTTGTCCTCGACCGGGGTTCGGACGCTGAGCGTGAGCGACAGGTTTTGGTGCAGTTCGACTACCACATACCCCTGCTTTAAATCTTATTTTATTGTCTCCCGCTTTGCGGGAAGGGAAGTCGAAACTCATGTTTTCCTACTCCTTCTATTATCTTCTGATTAAATTCGGTGTGGGGCCCAAGACAAGTTAGCTTTCCCTCGGGTTCCTGGGCTTCACTGCTCAGAGTCATTACGATGGTCGCCGCTGTGGATCCTGGCTACACAGGAGTTACAGTGGTGGGCAAATACCCGAAAAAAAAAATACCTCACCTGCGGGACGGGTGGAAGTCCGGTGATTTCCTCCTGTCAGAAAAAAAACATCCAAGATTTTCAAGGTTGTATAGTATTTAAAAGCTTCCAAAGCACTATTTTATATCCCAAACGAGGTTTATGAAAAGCCCTGTATCGAACGAGCACCATGAAGTCGTCAGATTTATCATATTAATCCAAAATTGTTTTCCAGACAAAACCCCTAGTGTCTGGGATGACTTCACTCATAAACACCCGAATGCGACCAAGGACCGCAGCAATGGGGATGTGGCTTGTGACTCTTACCACTTATATGAGAAGGACATTGAAATTTGCGCGGAATTGGGCCTGGATTTTTACAGGTAGGCTAGTCTGTTTCAACAAGGGATCTTCAAGGGGTTTCAGAAATTCCTATACAAAATAGATTGGATAATTGCTTCGCTGTGTCTTGGTATTGTAGATGTCTAGAGAAAGCGGGAATCGCTCCCCATCAGGGCCTGCTTTATTACTAGCCAATGCAAAAAAGAGGTCACTGAATCAATAGTCACCATAATTCATGGATCTTAGTACGAGGTCATAAGATAAGCCAACTTTTAAGTAGTTTTAAGCCGAAATAGGACACGTCAAAACGGAAATATTCAGAGATCATGCCATAATGTTATGCTGCATCATCATCATCATCATCATCATCATCATCAGCCTATAGACGTCCACTGCTGGAAATAGGCCTCCCCCAAACCTCGCCACATTGACCGGTCCTGCGCCATCTGCATCCAGTGACTTCCCGCGATCTTGACCAGAATTAATCGAGAAGAATCTGATCTTGAGAAGAATTAATTTCTGAATCTCTATATAAATTACTGTATGGTTCGGTATAATAAGGATGCCGTGTGATTATTTTTAGCGTTCAAGATGAAATGATTTTATCTATTTATTTGCAGATTCTCCATCAATTGGCCACGACTTCTACCTGACGGTTTCGCTACAAACATTAGCACAGACGGCAGAGAATATTACGATAACTTAATCAATGGATTACTGAAGAGAGGAGTCCAACCAATGGTTACTTTATACCACTGGGAACTGCCGAAAAACTTACAGGATTTAGGTAGGTATATAGAGAGAGCAAAAGAGCAAACTAAGTATGAGAGGTAAAACGGAAACGACATTCTCAAATTCAATGTTTATCAGTATTCTAATCAAGATAAACGATAGTCTACTGATAAATTATACAAAAAAGACATGCCCGCTGAGTTTCTTGCCAATTCTTCAAAGGACGGTGGCAATTTTTTTCCCCGAAATTGTAGTAGCTTATAACGTCAACGAGAATGACCAATTGATCGATGTTGAAAATAAAGTATTTCATTTCATTTTTTACAGGTGGTTGGGCCAATCCCAATATGGTTGATTGGTTTGCAGACTACGCCAACATAGTATTCTCCCTCTATGGCGACCGAGTTAAACTATGGGTCACCATCAATGAACCAATCAGCGTTTGTGATAACTCTTACGTCAATGAGAATTTCGCTCCTGATGTTGTTGAGCCTAGAGTAGGCCCCTATTTGTGCACAAAGACTTTGCTGATGGCACACGCTAAAGCATATCGTATTTATAGTGCCAAGTATAAATCGTTATATGGAGGTAAGAAATATTTAATATTTTTTTTTATTGCCATGTAGGCCGACGAGCCAACGGGCCACCTGATCGTAAGTGGTTACCGTCGCTCATGAACCTCTGCAATGTCAGGGGACATTGAGGGGTCGCTACCTACGACCTAACTTTAAGGACCCTCCTCAAGCCACGTTTGAAGAAGGACAAGTCATAGCGCTCTGGGAATATCGAAGAGGGGAGCTCATTCCATAACCGGATGGTGCGTGGCAAAAAAGTGTTCCTGAAACGGACCGTGGATGACCGCGGTGGTTCCATATAGTATGGATGAACTCCACCTCGACGCCGGGTGGTACGGTAATAGAAGAGAGATGTTGGAATCATCTCAAATAATTCCTCAGAGCACTCCCCGTAGAACAATCGGTATAAGATTCAAAGAGACCCGAAGTCTCTTCGCTGACCCAAAGGTTCATAAAGTGATAATTAACGGAATCCAAAACCAAAGAACCCCAAGACTGTATTTTAATCATCATCATCAGACCAAACTCGTCCATTTCTGGACATAGGTCTCTCCCAAAATACGCCTCTGAGTCCGATCTTCTCATCTAGTTGTTACGGGTCACCTTTCCTATGTCATCGCTGTATCTAGCAGACGGCCCAACCAATATATATATTGTAAAATGCAATATAATTCGGATTCTTTCAAGCGAGGGTTGAAAATTGGAAAGTAAAGATGGAAGGCCTTGCAGTATCTCTGATGTTACAAACGTATATTGATGATATCAAAAACTTACTACCAGGTGCTTCGTATGATCGTAAATTGCATGGTCTGACCATTAGTTTTTGAGAAAAATCTTCGAACTTAAATCACTTAAGTCACTTAAATCTATTTCAAGCTACGAAGTTTTATTTGCTTTAAAAAGCCTCCTGCTGCTTATAATTCAATTAACGCTTA
The DNA here is from genome assembly GCA_030269945.2 of Trilocha varians. Lineage (NCBI taxonomy): Eukaryota > Metazoa > Arthropoda > Insecta > Lepidoptera > Bombycidae > Trilocha > Trilocha varians. Next base: position 1,409,900 of record AP028271.1, read on the forward strand.
CTTAACGCGCACCCTAAAACTGTGCAGAAAGTTTGTAAAATTGAAATCTCATATAGTCCACCTGACTAAGAATTGTTAATTATAATTGATGAACTATTTTAATTACAGGAAAAATCTCATTTTCAAACAATATATTTTATTTGGCGCCAAAAACCGAAGATGATAAAGAACTTGCTGATTTATATATGGAGTATAGTGTGAGTGCAGTCATATAAAATATTAACATTGTCTTACTCCAAACGAGGTTTTAAGAGTATCCGAGTAAACTTGGATACCACATACAACACTGATTTCAAATGGACTAAATTCAGCTACTCACTTTTGCCTAGTGATGAGCAAAGCAAGACCAAGACCAATGTTGCTCATCACTACTTTTGCCAAGTACCATCCGGCTGAGAGGAGCCCTCTCCGGTATTTCCCAAGATCTATAACTTGCCCTTCTTCAAAAGGGGCTTAAGAAAAGCCGTTATAAGTAAGTTGTGGGTAGCGGGCAATGTGCCTTAAAATTGTAGAGGTCCATTAGCTACGGTAACTTAGGAACAGACGGCCCGTTGGCTCCTCTAGATACATGACAGTAAAAAAACTCCTGTCTTGGGTGTTACCTGAGATCTATAAATTGTCCTTCTTTAAATGAGGTTTATTTAAGCTTCTTGGAAGGCCATAATGCCCTTCAATATTCTGAAATCAGAGTGGTTTACAAAACCAAAGACTTACCAATAAAAATAATTTACTCGGTAACTACGAGTTTACGTGCATGACAGCGCGGGTGCGCGGGTTCAAATCCAGCCTCTAAATCTAAACGTGAAAAAGATTTATGTGCAATTTTTCACAACACCACTGGCTAAAAGCGGTGAAGGAAAACATCGTGAGGAAACCTGCATGTCGGAAAAGGGTTCTAAAAAATCCTTTGAAGATATGTGAAGTCCCCAATCCGCACTGGGCAAGCGTGGTGGACTATGCCTAATCCCTCTTCTGAGGAGACCTGAGTCCAACATTGGGCAGTAATGGGTTGGTACAGTATAGTACAGTGCATGACTGTTGGTCTTAAAAATGAGTAAATTTTTTTAGCATGGTCGCTACCTCCATCCAATATACTCTAAGGCAGGCGGATGGTCTGAAGTACTGAAGAAGTTTATGGACACAATCAGTCAGAAACACGGGTACCCTCGCTCCAGACTACCGACATTGAGCAAAGATGAAATTAAGTTCATTAGAGGTTTGTATCGTTTTCAATTTAAACTATCTACACTATATTATAGTATACTATGATAAATTAAAATAAACCGTATACTATAACATGCTCCATCATAATATTAACTCAGTAGCCAATCACAAGTCACAACCTCAGTCCCTAACCCTAACTAAAGGGTAATAAGAGTTAGAAGGTCAGTGGCCTTGGCAAGTGAACACTGCAACAGCTGGAACATCTACTTAAAGAAACATTTCAAACTGTCACTTATTTTCAGGGACATTCGATTTTTTCGCGTTAAACTACTACACAAGCCGCATTGTGAGGAAGGCCAAGCCTGGTGAAGAACCTGTAAGGTTTTATGGAGACATGACAGAACTACCAGCTGTGTTCGAAGACTTCCCTAACGGTACCCAGGGGTACCCAGTAGAGTTTACTGTAAGTTGAATTTTTACGTCAACTCATTTTTGATAATATTCTAAACACGCATAAATAATAGGTTGTCAAATATCTCCCTTCCGCTTTTTTGCTCTTTATTCAATGCTTTATCAAAAGTGTCCAAACTAATCATGCATAGGGTCGTTTTGTAGGTTATGTCAAGACCTTTCAAATTATGTATAGTATTGCCAGATACGAGCTCTGTAGCGCGTTGTACATAGCCGCGAAATTCAAAAGACAAAAAGGCGGAAGGGAGATATTTGACAACCTAATATTATGTTAAGACATCTAACTTACCCACGCAACTTCGTCAGCGTCACAAAGGAAAGGTCTAGAAAAAATGTGCTTAATTACGGCATCACTTGACAATCCTTCAAAAGTATTAGTGTTTCTCTTTTACATTACACATGGATTAAACATAAACCTTCCTCTTGATGTATCATCTATTTAAAGCCGCATCAAAATCCCTTGCATTAAAGATTTAAACATACATAGGGACAGATATATTTTTTTTTATCTTTTTTATTTTCCGGTCAAGAACGAGGGAGGTCACTGGATGCAGATGGCGCAGGACCGGTCGATGCGGCGAGGGCAGGGGGAGGCCTATGTCCAGCAGTGGACATCTATAGGCTGATGATGATGATGAAGCTTTTCTCAAACATAATTTCGTTTTGTAAGCTTAAAACTACTCCGCCAAACTCATTGCAATAATAAACTAATTTTAATATTACTTCAGCTTTACCCTGAAGGTATAAGGGATGTCGTCAGCTGGATCAGGAGGAAGTACGGAGAACAGGATATTTTCATCACGGAGAATGGATTTGCGTCTCCAAACCGAGAGATGGAAGACCACGATAGAATCAATTACATTGAGATGCATTTGAAACAGGTAGTGACCATAGCTGGACTCGGGACTCCTCTGAAGAGATCAAGTGTCATTTTCATTACATTTTTTTTTATTGCCATGTAGTCAGACGAACCAACGGGCCACCTGATCGTAAGTGGTTACCGTCGCTCATGAACCTCTGTAATGTCAGGGGCCACTGAGGGGTCGCTACCTACGACTTTTTTTTTTTTGACGGGAGGAAATTGCCGGACTTTCACTCGCCCCGCGAGTGGGGTATGTGGGGGGTGAACCGCACTAAAACCTCCCGCCTTTCGCGCTCGACATCAGATTAGTAGGGGTGACAGGACGCGTTCGCGTATGCGCTCACGTATCGCCCCGTCACCCCCGAACGTCGAACCGGCTGCCGTCGAAGAGCTACCTACGACTTAACTTAAAGGACCCTCCTCAAGCCTCGTTTGAAAAAGGACAAGTCATAGCGCTCTGGGAATACCGAAGAGGGGAGCTCATTCCATATCATGACAGATAAACGAGCCTCCCAATAATGGTAAGTGGTTAGCATCGCTCTTGAGCCTCTGCAATACCATAGAGGGTCGTTTACTTACCATACAGGACTTTTCTTAAATCTTGTTTAAAGAGGCACAGTCATAGCGCTCCGGTAACACCGCGGACAGGACTGCAAATGGCGACGATATTTTTTGTTTGGTTATATGTATAATATTTAAGGATAAAACTTATGGTCCGAAAGCTAATGCCAGTTTTTGGGTAGGTATATTAGACAAGCTGAAAAGTTGGTCCATAGTTCTCCTAAAATACCCCAACTCAGAACTGCAGACCTGGTTGCTGAGCAGCAGAGATAAACGGATTCATACATTTTAAAATTGACACCTAGCTCCCTGGGTATTATAGGTAACTGTTAGGATACTTTTTCGGTCCAAATATAAAGTGAATTTGACGAGCACTAGTGGGATTTTCAATTTGAAATTCATCAGTAATTTCATAATTGGAACGAAGTTCCTTATCGCGCGTTATCGAAAGGGGGCTAGACGGAAATTCTTATGAAAAAGTTGTCACGACACTTTTTTTGTCTTAGATGATTATCGCTAGATGGCGCTGTGATTAAAATCTTTTAAAACAATTCCTTATTTTGTTTTATATGTTTAATGCTAAATGGCGCTGAGAAAAAAAAAATATTACAATTCCCTTACTAATTAATCGAAAGGAACTTCGTTCCATCCGAGTGCCCCTTGACACCTCTCAAGTTTTTTTTTCTTCTAGATTTTGCTGTGCATGTATGAAGATGGAGCCAGGATATCTGGTTACACATATTGGTCCTTACTTGACAACTACGAATGGTCAAATGGATATACGTAAGTCATTTCTTTATTGTCTTAAAACTCGTATTATTTACAAACTATTTAGGATATTTACTCCAAGCCGTAGTGGAGAGAATGTCCTGTCGAAACACAACTTAGAACCACTTTTGTTTTGGAATCTGTTAAACTTTGTATCACTTTATAAACTTTTTTTTAAAAGCTTGCTTATGACGTGGATTTAGGAATTCAAGTTTTTATTGCCGTATAGGTTTTTTTTTCATTTGGAGGAAATCACCGGATCCGGTATGTGGGAGTTGAACCTCACTGAAACCTCCAACCGCTCACACTCAGCGTCCGAACCCCGGCTGAGGCCAGAACCCAGCACGGGGTTTTGAGGGACGACGCGACGCGTTACGCTCTCGGCACACTTTCCCGTCGCGCCGCCCTCAATTGCTGTATAGGTAGAAAGCCAACAGGCCACCTGATTGTTAGTTACCGTCACTAATAGCTCAAAACGGTGAAGAAAAACATCGTGAAGACCTGCATATTGAAATGGATTCTAAAAATCCTTCTATGATATCTGAAGTCCCCAATCCACATTGGTCAAGCATGGACTATGCCTAATCCTTCTAGTGAGGAGACCTGAGCCCAGCAGTGGTCAGTAATGGCTTGTGATTGTACAGTATTAATATACCTAAATTATGACTTATTTCTAGGGCCAAATTTGGTTTATATGATGTTGATTTCGAAGACAAAAATCGCAAACGTACTCCAAGACTCTCAGCTAAGTACTACACCGATCTCATCAGGAGAAGAACTATTAAAATGAAGAAGAAACAATCTGTGCATAAACTTTAAATAAATACATGTCTACAGGAATATTGTGTCTTTTATTTTAAAATTTTAGATCAGACTTACACTGAGAGGACCAATTTTTCAAAATATGATATCAAATCAAATCATCTTTAATTTCATGCATTTTCAACGGGTTCTTACCACGATATTTAATTAATTGAGTTATCTCGATATTTCAACGTTGTTGCAAACGTCATGATCACGAGAAGACTGGATACTGCGGGTCGATTTAAGAGCAAACAAATCTGTCTACCCTCGCACTCGTTCGCTTTTGAACGTCGTTACGTACCAAGGGTGGTTAAATAAGCTATCGAGTATATATAGCTATCGAATATTTTTATTACAAACATTTTCGATCAAGTGCCTACTACAAAATACAGTTCCGATCAAACCCTTATAATTAATATCTCTAAATTCAACTATGCATCCGTTCAACTGGGGTATATCAGAACTATGTACCAAGTTTTCAGCTTGCCTCAAATAAAATAAAAAAAACTTGAGAGGTCTCATGGGACATCTGAATGGAACGAAGTTCCTTTCGATTAAAAGATATCTTTAAAAAATATTTCCTTACGTAACGCGCGATAAGGAACGTGTTTTAAAAGATTTTTATCACAGTGCCATCTAGCGATAATCATCTTAAACAAAATAAGGAACGTGTTTTAAAAGATTTTGAGCACAGCGCCATCTAGCGATAATCATCTAAAACAAAAAAGTGTCGTGACAACTTTTAGTAAGAATTTTTTCCGTCTAGCTTCCTTTCACAACGCGCGACAAGGAACTTCGTTCCAAAATAAAATTAGCCTTTATTACTGTTAACAAAAACAATTACATTTTAAAAACTAGAAAAACGTTTGACATTTGTCATCTAGAAGTTAAGGATGAGTAACAGTTTGTCTTTCGACAAAGGCCTCCTCTAAATTCTTCTACGCTCTCCGATCTTTTGCCACTCGAATCCAATCTGTCCTGCTTTTTCGAAAGTCATCCTCCCAGCGTTTAGTTTGCCGTCCTTTACTCCTTTTTCCGTCTCTTGGGTGCTTCTGTAACTGTTTTGGTCCACTTTTCTTTATCCTCTCTCAAGATATGACCCGCCCATCGCCGTTTCTGGATTTTACAATCTGATTTTGCATTGCCTCAAATAACCACCCAAAAATTTCCCCTAGCTATTTTCCTTAATGAAATGAAATATTTTGAAAAGAAATGAATGGTTTAACTCTGAATATTTTGTAAGTGAAATTTCTCTTTCATTTCAGACCGGATGTAACTGCCATAAAAATTTGGTGAAATCAATAAAATGTTTATGAAGTCGTTAAACAACTTTTAAATTTAATTTATTTATTTGATGTTGCTGTCTATATGTGTATAATACCAGAAACTATTGAAAAATACCATTGATAATTAAAAAACCTTCTTGGATTTTAAATTTATCATAGTAAGTATCGTATGCGTTTTAGCGTGTATTTCCTTGTTATATGAACCGATTTCAATGATTCTTTTTTTGTTAGAAAGCCGACATTTTGAGCAGCAACTCATATAAATTTGATAAAGATCTGACTGATAGTTTTTGTGCTATGCTTGAAAAATGGAAGTCGGTCGTTTTCATTTTTGTAACAAAAATATTATCGTACCTATTTCAAAGTACAAAACAGTATGTTTACATATATTTAAATAAGTTTGGACGTGTCCATGAGGAATATTTCTATGTTTACAATATATATAATAGTTTTCAAACAAGACTTGTACTATTAATACATTCAGATTCGTCACGTATTTGGAAAGAGGACAAACGCGAATCGTATTTATGTTTGAGGGTTCCGTACGAGAATAAAATATAGTTGATATATAAGGGGGCCTCGGCATTGCAGAGCTTCATGAGTGACGGTGATCGCTTACCATCAAGTGGGCCGTAAGCTCGTTTAACTTGGGAGCGGCAGCGTTGTCTCCTGGTAATGAAAATAGGACCGGACTTGTCACTCCCGGGCGTCGTGGCATCGATGATCGAGAGCGAGTCCTGGAAGGTGATGCTCGACTTCTGCGAGCCTGCCATCTCGTAAAAGAGGGTGGCGGGGGGTGCGAGGGAGCGATTGTACGCTTCTCTCCGCCCAGCAACAACCCGCCGCCGTCAAGCAGGGGCCGGAACCGGGATCTCGCCCGGAATCTGGCCCCCTAAGAGTTTCGGGTCCCCAACGCATGTGAGTGCGAGCGGGGACCCAAGAAGGCGTCGTGTCTCGCTCAGCACGCGCCTTAAGCAAGAGCGACCGGGGGATGGTAGACCGCGCTCCCCGACCCACGCTGGTTCTAACCGAGCGGGGTATTTCGTGGGAGGGTGGCACGCGGTCCCATATTGGCGGGCCGCCGACCGAGAAAGCCGGTGGCCGTATTCGCCGGCGGCTACCGGTTCGGCGTCCGGGGGTGTCGCGACGGGAAAGTGTGCCGCAGTGCGTAACGCGTCGCGCCATCCCGCATAACCCGGTGCTGGGTTCTGGCCTCAGCCGGGGTTCGGACGCTGAGTGTGAGCAGTTGGAGGTTTTAGTGAGGTTCAACTCCCACATACACCACCCGGGGCGGGGTGGGTATAAGTAGATTTCCTCCGAAATCTCCGAAAAAAAATATTATAATTGTCATTTCACAGAACCCTAAAAAAGTAAGTAATGCTTGTCAATCTTCACAGGATTTCAGTCAGCGTTCAAATAACAACTATTTTAGTAAGATTTCGTTCATCTTTATTGTTGGTAAAAATCGTTTTTTTTTATTATTTTTAGTGATGTGCTTTCTACATATTTTTGACCGACTTTTAAGAACAGATACCAGTATAGCGTGTTTAGTTTATTGGAACGAAGCTCCTTATCGCGCGTTGTGAAAGGGCGCTAGACTGAAAAAAATCTTACGAAAAGTTGTCACGACACTTTTTTTGTTTTAGATGATTATCGCTAGATGGCGCTGTGATCAAAATCTTTTAAAACACATTCCTTATCGCGTGTTACGTTAGGAAAAAAATAATAAGATATCTTTTAATCGAAAGGAACTTCGTTCTATTCGGGTGTCCCATGACACCTCTCAAGTTTTTTATTTTACCTAAAAATAGTTATTGTTAAAAAGTGCCTAATTTAGACATTTTACCTATCTATCAATTTCGACTATCTTGGTGCGACACAAGAGGTACATAAAAAGCGGATGTGAATTTGAATAGTATATACCTATCAAAGATGTTGACGACTTATATTATTTGGTAAGTTAGACTTACGTTATATTTTAGAATAACCCCAATTAAAATGCTCTGAAATCTAATAAACAAGCTTTAAGGTCCTGTATATCATGTAGCAGTAAAGTGCTTTTTTTTTTCAGTTAGAGGATATCACCGGATTCCGTATGTGGGAGTTGAACCTCACTATAACCTCCAACCGCTCACACTCAGCGTCCGAACCCCGGCTGAGGCCAGAACCCAGCACGGGGTTTTGAGGGACGACGCGACGCGTTACGCTCTCGGCACACTTTCCCGTCGCGCTGCCCCCGGACGCCGAACCAGCAGCCGCCAGCGATACGGCCACCGGCTCTCTCGGTCGGCGGGCTTTCCGAAGCCCGCCAAGATGGCTGGACCGCGTGTCACCCTCCCACGAAATACCCCGCTGGGTCATAACCAGCGTGGGTCGGGGAGCACGGTCCGCCATCCCCCGCATGCTCTGACGCAAGGGCGTATTGATCGAGACACGACACCTTCTTGGGTCCCAGCTCGCACTCACATGCATTGGGGACCCGCATCTTAAGGGGCCAGATTCCGGGCGAGATCCCGGTTCCGGCCGCAGCAGTAGAGTGCTAGCTAATAGAAGTAGAACGAGCCCAAACTTCTATCCATCTTACTCAGTACAGGAGTTCCTATAACCACCTTCCGATTCCATCATCAGATCAGCGCCATTTTATCATATTATTGCATTGTCACGCGATATACATCCGCATTTAAAATCTGGACTCAATCGGAAACCGGGAAGTTTGTCAAATTTAACTTGCAAGATTCCACCCGAACTTACATAGTTACATCCAGTTCAAGTTAATATAAAGCTTGTAATATACAGGGTGGATCTGTAACTTTATAGCAGCTGAAGTATGGTCAAATAGTCGAAATAGAACTTAGAACCCCCTTTTTTTAGAATCGGTTAACGCTCCCTGAACCTTCCCTTATAAACCAGAAGAATATACTAGCGTTTCTAATTTCCAGTCTACTAACATCCCCTATATGGGGTAACATATGTGACTACCGCTTACCACAATGGTTTAAGCTTGGTACAGCCTCAGCAGCTTACCAAATCGAGGGGGCTTGGAACGTCAGTGGTAAGTTTTGAAAAGGTTAAACCAATAATAACATATTTTTCACAAAAACAGCTGGGCAGATCTTTATCAAATTTATATGAGATAATGCTCAAAATGTATGCTTCCTAACAAAAGAAGAATCATCGAAATCGGTTCATACAAAAAAGAAATACACGTAAAAACGCATAGCAAATCGCGAAATTATGTCCATTAAAGATACACATTTTTAAACACAGATCGAAAAGTACTTGTTCGATATCTTTAAAAAACAATGGGACATAAGTTCAGTCATCACCTTTCATCTGACACCAGAATCATTCAAACAGAGGAACAAACCTAAAAAAAAAAAATACACACTAATTGAGTACCTCCTCCTTTTTGGAAGTCGGTCAAAAAACATATAAAATTAATTAAATGGACCTAGTTTTCCTGTTCACGTTCCCTGCAAAACCAATTTTTGTTACGAGGTGTTATCGGCCCGCATCATAACCAGACGTTACGTCGACACGAGGTCTATTAGACCCCACCTTTAACAAAGTTATGCTCTTTGCACCACAGGGAAGCTCACTTGTTTCCTTACCATACCGTAGGAAAGTTGCAGAAGGGGTCATTTAGGCCTCGTTAAGCAAGTTTTACCCCGAACGTGTTATGTTTATATATTATTTATGCTCAAAAACTTAATTTCTTTACTTTTTCTTCCCAGACAAAATGCCTAGCATATGGGATGAGTTCACGCATAAATATCCCAACAGAATCAAAGATGGCAGTAATGGCGACGTGGCCTGCGATTCATATCATAAATATGAGAGGGACATTGAGATGTGCGCTGAACTTGGCCTTGATTATTACAGGTAATGCTATTTATGTTAAGACTTCAAACGCTTTCAAAGATAAAAGAAAATTCGTCCCTCTATGCCTTGGCATTACAGAGGTGATGATGAGCGACGGTAATCGCTTCGCATCAGGTAAGCTGTAATATATTATTCTAAAATATATATGACGAAAATTAAGCAATTCTCAACTACTATCGTTTTTGAAATACGATTTTACGCTGTTTGATCGACTAATTCAGGTAAAAAACACGAAAAATTATCCATAGAGTACCCGTCAAATCTTAATTTAAATAAAAATTAAAAAAAATACGTCTGTTTCTCACCACAAACAAAACAATTACATGTAGAAAGGTAAATATACATTAAACAACGGCTTTGAATGTGGATCCCTGGTGCCTGTGGTAGGTAGAAATACCTGTGTTACAGGTCACCAGGACTCCACCTCGAACACATAGATTAACATAGAATTCTAATGAATACATGGCTCATATCAGAAATAGAATGACTAGATGAACATCTTTCGTGACAAATATAAGAATTTTAGCTGGTGAATATAATGTTGAATAGTGGACTGTACGTTAAAGAAATTTTAGATATACGGTGTGAAGTAAGATTCGCTCCTCGCCCAATAATGTGGTAGATAGCAGCACTCCACTTACCTTAATATTATTGCAGTCTTCATATTATGTAGTCTCGTGGGATGATGTAGAAGGTGACAATGATAATCAAACTTATTCTTTTTGTTGTTGAATTAAATTAGTTATATTTATTCGGAACATCCGATTATACATTTTTAGCTTTTTTCGTTGTTACGTCAACTTGTCTTCTTTTTTTCTAAAATCGAGTAGGCCACGCTTTGACAAGATGGCCACGCCCGGCAATTGTTACCGGCCAGTATCACGGAAGCGGTTAGTCGTGAAGACGTCACTTCTTTTATAGGTACAATATGTTAGATAATGGAGTATCGTCGATTACTCGAACTACTTATCGTAAGTCGAACGAGGATCGAACAATAATCCAATTACCATGCATATAAGTATTAATTCTTCAAAAGCGAATTGCTCTCTTAAATTTAATGTTCAACTTCTCCTCACATAAGGTTTAAAAACGCCATATAAACAATTGTAATATTAAGTTGCATTTTGAGCCTTAAACACAGGGTGTTAAGCACTAAATTGAATAATTTATTGAATCAAAAATATAAAAACAAAAATTATTTACAGATTCTCTATAAACTGGCCACGACTATTGCCCAACGGTTTTGCCACAAAAATAAGTGTCGATGGCAGACGATACTACGATAATTTAATCAATGGATTACTGAAGAGGGGAATACAACCAATGGTGACCATATACCACTGGGAACTGCCGCAAAACCTTCAAAATTTAGGTTACTAATTCGATGCAATTTTTAATCTGTATACGATAGCCCATTGTTATTGGAACGAAGTTTCTTATCGCGCGTTGTGAAAGGGGGCTAGACGGAAAAAAATCTTGCGAAAAAGTTGTCACGACACTTTTTTGTTTTAGATGATTATCGCTAGATGGCGCTGTGATCAAAATCTTTTAAAACAATTCCTTATTTTGTTTTATATGATTAATGCTAGATGGCGCTGTGATCAAAATATTTTAAAACACGTTCCTTATCGCGCGTTACGAAAGGAAATAATTTTTATGAGATACGTTTTAATCGAAAGGAACTTCTTTTCATCCGGGTGTCCCTTGACACCTCTCAAGTTTTTTTAGTGTTCTCACATGCTGAATAAAATATGTATTATTTCTTTCTTTATTTACTGCTAGACATAGACAAACTGGTCAAAAACAAAAAAGTGTCGTGTCAACTTTTTCGTAAGAATTTTTCAGTCTAGCCCCCTTTCACAACGCGCGATAAGGAACTTCGTTCCAATAATTAATAACAAAATTAAACAAATATTTGTTCGCAGGTGGTTGGGCCAACCCAAATATAGTGGACTGGTTTGCTGACTACGCAAATGTCGTGTTCTCTCTCTTCGGAGACAGAGTCAAACTTTGGATAACTATCAACGAGCCAATAGTAGTGTGCGATATATCCTATACGACTGAGTATTTTGCTCCTGGGTTAGTTGAACCGCAATTAGGTCGTTATTTGTGCACTAAGAATTTGCTTTTAGCCCACGCTAAGGCTTATCGTATTTATGAGGCGAAATATAAGCCATTTTATAGAGGTGAGTTGAGTTGGTGATAAGCAAGAGAATTTAAGATTTCATTTTTTTTGTGGAGACTAGGGTATATACAGGGTGATTTCTTAGTGAGGGTACATATTGAAGGTCATGGTAGCTGATGGTTATATACGACCAGTAAAAATATTATTACCAAAGAATATGGCTTAATGCCTTAGTAATTGCAACTTAAAAATATCTAAAATTCTTGCAAAATGATGGTTTTTAGACAGCTGATGGGTGTGGCGGAGATATAGGGTGTACGAGATCACTAGAGGTCGTTAGTCAACACTCTTTTAGCCGAACTTGTTTATGTTTGAGGTAGTTTTGTCGAATATAGATTAAAAAAAAAATATATTCTGTAATTTTACTTATCTTTTGTAATATTCCGTATTAGAACAGAGTACTCATCACCCTCCTGCAATATGTACCTTCTTTAAAAAATCACCCTGTATAATATCTGTTATAGTTTTGTCAAAATTTTTTGACAGGAAAAGTCTCAATCGCTAATAATTGTCTCTACTTCGGAGCAAAAACTGACAGTGACAAAGAATTAGCGGAACTATACATGCAGTATACAGTAAGTGTTTTTAAGTTACGTATGTCCACTCATGTTTAGAAAATCTCCTTAAATTAAGCACGAACAAGGTTCAATTTATAAACTTACTAGCTGACCCCCGCAACTTCGTCTGCGTTACAAAGGGGTTCAAACAGTACCCGCAATGCCGTCGAGTTATTATTTTCGCGGCCCCACATATTCTTTGCGTTTTATACTCGTAATAACTTCTAAACGAAAAGTCCGATTGGAATAAAACAAAAAGTAATTTACTTCTACATTAATACTCTTGATAACAAAATACTTTATTTGGATAAGGATTAATATAACAATACTAATTTAACGTTAAATTCATTCTTCGGGCGAATTAATTTTTTTTTTAACATAAAAGCAGTTGTTGTGACTAAACTATGATAGTTAGATAGAATATGCTGTCGCGGACTTTTTTGTTTGTCTTTAAAAGACCTAAAAACCCGTAGTACATCATTTTGTTCTATTGTCAATAGTTTTTGCAGCGTATGCATACATAGGTTTTCGATTATTCACTTGTGTTACATATTCGATATTTTCATACGGATCCCTAATTTTTTTGAAAATGAAATATAAGCCTATAACCTTCCTCGATAAATGGACATTCCAACAGTGAAAGAATTTTTGAAATCGGACCAGTAGATCCTGAGATTAGCGCGTTCAAACAAACAAACAAACAAACAAACTCTTCAGCTTTATAATATTAGTATAGATTCAGACACGGTGGTTTTCTATAACACTTTCATGCATTTTCAACGGGTTCTTACCACGATATTTAATTAATTGAGTTGTCTCGATATTTCGTTGTTGTTGCAAACGTCATGATCACGAGAAGACTGGATACTGCGGGTCGATTTAAGAGCAAACAAATCTGTCTACCTTCTTTCTCGTTTGCTTTTGGGTAGTACCACTGGAACTCGAACTCACATCACGACACACGACACTCACTGTATCTACAAGACTCTCTGAGCATGAACAACTCAATTAACTAAATATCGTGGTAAGTAAGAAAATGCATGAAAGGTTCAATTTAAATAAAAATGTCTTTGAAACTTCGCAATGGATTTGATGCAGATTTCTGTAATACGTGCATAATATACAAGGTGTCCCAGTATAATGCGACATAAACGAGAAGTACCTCACATGTTGGAGTTAGGTTATATTTCTGAAATGAAACATCACGTCCTTCTTCAATGTTTGTCCTTCTTCAAACGAGGCTTGAGGACGGTCCTTAAAGTTAGGTCGTAGGTAGCGACCCCTCGATGTCCCCTGACATTGTAGAGGTACCACTTACGATCAGGTGGCCCGTTGGCTCGTCTGCCAACATGGCAATAAAAAATAAAAAAAAACTTTTGATGTTTTAACTGTTTTCACTGATTCCTCGTAAATTGTTCAGTTTATCTGAAAAATAAACTAACAAAATCGGAAAAAACTAAACCTTTTTTTATACTTAGTTACAAACCATCTAAGTTATTATGTGTTTAAGTTGCACAACTCAGCTAATGTCATTTTGACCAAGTGGAAAGGAAGCCATAAATCCGTTTTTGTTTTAGTGCGGTCGTTACCTCCACCCAATATATTCAAGGACAGGTGGGTGGCCCTCGAGTGTTATAAAGTTAATGGACACCATCAGTTACAAAGCAGGCTATCCACGTTCCAGGCTGCCGGCTTTCAGTAAAAGAGAAATCCAACTAATTAGAGGTATTTTTTTTTAAGCACAAGCTTTTAAGATCTTGGATATCATTTAGCAGTAGAGTGCTAGCCAGGACAAGTGAAACGAGCCCAAACACGGTGGGTTAAATGTTTAGTACAGGAGTTCTTATGGCAACCTTTCGAATCTATCATCAGTTCGGCTTCATTGTATTTTGACGTGACAACGTCTTATAAATTGGTTTGCCGGGTGACACTTCAAGAAACTGCGTGACGCTCCGCTCACGTTATGAGCTCACAATGAGAGCGAGTGAGAGGCACGCGTGCCTTTCACTTTTTATGTCTGTCTCTATCGCTCTTAGGCGGGTTAACCATGCCCGAGCCGTTGTCACGTAAAACTTTCGCCCGTAAACCGACTTTACAGGCAACCAATTTTTTTTAACCATAATATAGCATTGTCACGCGATATATTATACAGGGTGGATCTGTAACTTTGGAAAATCTAACGTGGGGTGAATGACCTGTCGATATACAACTTAGCACTATTTTTATTTTTTGGATCGGTTAAACTTTTTTTCTGATATTTTTTTTTAATCCAATTCCTAAAATAAAAATGTTTCTAAGTTGTATTTCAACAGGTCATTCACTCCAAATCAGATTGTCCAAAGCTACAGATCCACCCTGTATAATATGTATATTTTAGATCAATCGGAAGTTGGTCAAATTCAAATCGCAATATTCCATCGGAACTTACATAATTCATAGTTACATCCTGCAAGTTAACATAAGCTTGTAAAAGTATTAATCTGTTTGCAAAAGTTTCATAAAGCTCGGTCCAGTCTTTTCAGAGCTCTGGTATAGCAATTTAGAGGATTGTTTTATTTTAGAAACCACTCTTTGGATGTAGGTACTGTACCAACCTATTACTGCCCACTGTTAGGCTCAGGTGTCCTCAGAAGAGGAATTAGGCATAGTCCACCACGCTTGCCCAGTGCGGATTGGGGACTACACATATCTTCAAAGGATTTTTAGAATCCTTTTCCGACATGCAGGTTTCCTCACTATGTTTTCCTTCACCGTTTTTACCCAGATTTTTTGAATATTTGTAATCTAACGTAAATTTTGAAAAACATTTGATTGACAGTTCTTGTACCTATGCTTAAAAATGGCAGTTGATCGTTTTAATTTTGTAAAAAACTTGCGTCCATAGGCAGTTTTGACTTTTTTGGACTCAATTACTACATCAGTCGCACTGTGACGAAACTGAAATCTGGTGAAAAATCGCAAGGATTTTTTGGTAGTCTTGAAGAACTACCAGCCGTTTTTGGAGACTTCCCTAACAGTACTCAGGGATACCCTGAAATGTTCACTGTGAGTTCTATGATTTTTTTCCAACCACATTTGTAGATACATGTTGCAATTTTTAACGCCCCATCCAGGGAAAGTACTCAAAGTAATGATTTTAAAGAATTTTGCTGAAAAGATACATTTCTTTATTTTTGAATAACAACAACTGAATTCATTTCGTAAATATTTTTTTATCATTTATCATAAAATCCGGGAATCGAACCTGGTACAATAAAAAAAAAAACTTGAGAGGTGTCAAGGGACACCCGGATGGAACGAAGTTCTTTTCGATTAATTAGTGAAGGAATTGTAACAAAATTTTATTTTTTAAGAATTAATACATAAGGAACGTGTTTTAAAAGATTTTGATCACAGCGCCATCTAGCGATAATCATCTAAAACAAAAAAGTGTCGTGACAACTTTTCGTAAGATTTTTTCCCGTCTAGCCCCCTTCGGATAACGCGCGATAAGGAATTTCGTTCCATAAATCACACCCTGTAAGCTGTAGGAGACGTGTTACTTTTTAAGCAGCCCCTTCCCCCCACTGCATTAATCAGTGGTGGTAAGTAATCCCTAATTTATATTCTAGATATACCCAGAAGGCCTGAGGCTACTCCTAAACTGGATAAGATCACAATATGGAGACCAAGATATTGTGATCACGGAAAACGGAATGGCATCTTCCAAGCGCGAACTGAAAGACTACGACAGAATCAATTTCATTCAGAGACATTTGGAACAGGTTTGTAACAAAAAAACTTGAGAGGTCACGGGACATCCGTATAGAACGAAGTTTCTTTCGATTAAAACGTATCTCATAAAAATTATTTCCTTTCGTAACGCGCGATAAGGAACGTGTTTTACAATATTTTGATCACAGTGACATCTAGCATTAATGATATAAAACAAAATAAGGAATTGTTTTAAAAGATTTTTATTCACAGCGCCATCTAGCGATAATCATCTAAAACAAAAAAGTGTCGTGACAACTTTTTCGTCAGAATTTCCGTCTAGCCCCCTTTCGATAACGATTTTATTTTAATTTTCAGATAATGCTCTGTTTATACCAAGATGGGATCAAAGTTTCTGGATATACATACTGGTCACTTTTAGACAACATGGAGTGGTCCAGTGGCTATGAGTAAGTATCAGCGCCATCTTTGCGAATATTTTGAGCTTAAGAAAAATATTTATGTGCAATTTTTCACAGCATCACTGGCTAAAAACGGTGAAGGAAAACATCGTGAGGAAACCTGCATGTCGGAAAAGGGTTCTAATCCTTGGAAAATATGTGAAGTCTTATCCGCACTGGGCAAGCGTGGTGGACTATGCCTAATTCCTCTTCTGAGAAAACCTGACCCAATGATCATGTGTAACAGAATTTCCGAAAGAAATAAGGTTAAACCACCTTCAAAATAAATGTATACTCTTGTTGATCAGTAGCCTCAATTGCTGAGCCACGAAACGAGGTTAGAGAAGAGTTCTACTGCTCTTAAGTGACATTCATCATCATCATCTCATCATCTTAAGTGACATTGATCTCTATCATTGTAGAAATGTATGTACCCATCAGGTGGACTCGATTATCTTCGAGGCAATAATAAATCCAGGACATACGGAAGCCCAAAAAGCCAGTAACCAATCGCTTTACATTTTAAATCTTATAAAGGACGATACGTCGTAGCCATCTTTTTATTATTTATTCATTATCGTCATCGGCTCAAAGATGCTCACAAATCCATCGAATTTCATGAATGGTCCTATGCTGTTTGCATCAAATAGCTTCCCGCTGCCTTGACGAGTTCTATCCAACAAGCTGAAACTTCTGCCTACGTAGTCTATAAAACCATTTCTTTTCAGCCCCAAATTTGGTCTTTACGACGTAGATTTTAAGGACAAACACCGCAAAAGAACACCGAAGCTCTCCGCGCAATACTATGCTGAAGTCATCAAGAGTAGAATTACGGAAGCTAGCAAAAAATATACAAAAACTTAAGAGATATAAGAATGTTTAAAGATTGTATGTGATTATAGAAATAAAGTAGTTACTTCAATTATTGTGTTATTGTACTATAGCCACTCAACTGGGATCGGCAACCAAATTGGTTTATTACTTTTGCCAAGTGTGTGGCAGGAGCCAAAATTGAGCACAGTTCTAAAACTTGTTTTGTTTACATTTTTTAATCGTCTCATGTTTTACGGAGATGATATATTTTCGCTGAATATGCAATACAGCGTCGTTTAGTAATAAAGATTTACAAATTTAGAAGGTTTAATTAAAAATCAAAATGAAAAATTATTGGAAAAAAAAGTTTATAAAAAGGGGCTCAAACACGGTATTGATTCCGAACGAAGTCCCCAGTTTCGCCATCTAGCGAATAGTGACGTTCCCAGTTGAGTGGATAGTATTCTTAATTTTTACAAGCCTTACATTTATCTTGGATGTAACTGTATGCCTATGTAATGGCCCTTCAATATCCTGGCATTGCATGATGTAACTATATATCTATGTAACTATGTAAGTTCGGGTGGAATCTGGCAAATTAACTTTGACCAACTTCCAATGACAAAATGACGCTCATGCTCAAAATGGTGCATCATCAGATGATGGATTCGAGAGATGGTCTTAGGAACTTTTGTGCTAAACTAAATATACCCATCTTGGACTCGTTTTACTTGTATTAACTAGCACTCTATTGCTACATGAAGATCAGGATATTAAAAACTTGCATTAAAAAAAAATCCCTAGTAGTATTAACCCTAAAAAGGATTTTTTGGCACACCTCTCACTCCCACCACTGTAACTCCTGTGTAGAAGGATCCACAGCGGTGACCATCGTAATCACTCTGAGCAGTGAAGCCCAGGAACCCGAGGGAAAGTTAACTTGTCTCCCCGCAACGAATTTAATCAGAAGATGATAGAAGGAGTAGGAAAACATGAGTTTCGACTCCCTTCTCGCAAAGAGGGAGACAATAAAATAACATTGAAAGATGCATTACGTCAGAATTGAGAAAGCACCCTGGACATTAACTTTATTAAATTAGTGTTTCATTTATTATTTATATCTGTTGTGGTGATGTCGTCCGTTCGATATTTTCGCGGAGCTGGCTGAAAATCAGCGCTGTGAAGTGTTTCACTTGACAGCATTTTGCTGAGCCAGTGGTCCGTTTGCTGTGACAAGGGCACTTTCAGACTAAAATGATTATACCTGCTGATGTAACTCACTTTGCTACAGCAATAAAGATTTTCTTTCTTTCTTAATTGGACTTTATTAGCTAATTTTAAGCCCTTGAAAGGATACTTTCATGCATTTTCAACGGGTTCTTACCACGATATTTAATTAATTGAGTTGTCTCGATATTTCAACGTTGTTGCAAACGTCATGATCACGAGAAGACTGGATACTGCGGGTCGATTTAAGAGCAAACAAATCTGTCTACCTTCTTTCTCGTTCGCTTTTGGGTCGTACCACTGGAACTCGAACTCACTTCTCGACACACCACACTCACTGTATCTACAAGACTCTCTGAGCATGAACCCTTAGTGACTGTTGTGTTTAGCACCTTGAAAGGATATTAACAAACACAATTTCTTTCGAAAAACATGTATTTTATTTATAACGACGAGATCCTATGAGATATAGGCAATGGTTTCTCATACGCCTGTATGTCCTTGATAGCTGTCTTCCATTTCTGAGGATTTACAAGTTTTCGGCTCCCGATAACATCACCGTAGTACTGGGCTGAGAGTCTTGGAGTTCTTGTGCGGTTCTCATCATCGAAGTCAACGTGGTATAGTCCGAATTTCGCCCTTGTTGCAAAGAAAATAAAGTTGTTAATGAGTTTGTGGTCCGAGAGCTAGTGCTTTTTTTGGATATTTGAAGCACGTTGAGTACGGGGATATGTCGGTTCTATATTTTCAGTATAATATGTTGCCTAAGTTAAGTGTAGGTGGGGGTGTCGCGACAGGAAAGTGTGCCGCAGTGCATAACGCGTCGTGCCATCTCGCATAACCTCCGTGCTGGGTTCTGGCCTCAGCCGGGGTTCGGACGCTGAGTGTGAGCGGTTGGAGGTTTTAGTGAGGTTCAACTCCCACATACTCCATCCGGGGGTATCCGGCGATTTCCTCCAACTAAAACAAAAAAAAAAGGTTAAATGTGGGTGGACAGTTATGGATGATTATTTTTGCCATTTGCCAGATGGCGCAGGACCGGTCGATGTGGCGAGGTTTAGGGGAAGCCTATGTCCAGCAGTGGACGTCTATAGGCTGATGATGATGATGATATTATGGACATTTTCCATACAATGTCATAAAAAAAAGTTTAACCGATCCAAAAAATAAAAATGGTGCTATGTTGTATTTCGACAGGTCATCCACCCCACGTCAGATTGTCCAAAGTTACAGATCCACCCTGTATAGTCAATGAAAAATGAAACACATACGTGTATCCATAAATCCACTCGAAACTGTCCATGAGTGACCAGTATGTGTAGCCAATAACTCTTACTCCATCTTCATAAATGCTTAACAGGATCTGTAAATAAAGACAAGGTATACAGGGTGTAAAAAGAGCACCTCCAAAAACAAGACTGGTGTATGTGGGAGTTGAACCGCACTAAAACCTCCAACCGCTCACACTCAGCATCCTAACCCCGGCTGAGGCCAGAACCCAGCACGGGGTATGGAGGGACGGCGCGACGCGTTACGCGCTCGGCACTCTTTCCCGTCGCTCCGTCCCCGGACGCCGAACCGGTAGCCGCCGGCGAATACGGCCACCGGCTCTCTCAGTCGGAGGGCTTTCCGAAGCCCGCCAAGATGGGACCGCGTGTCACCGGTGGTAATAGTTAGACGACTCTTTCTTGACCGACTTCCAAAACGGAGGAGGTAATCAATTCGTGTGTTTTTTTTTGTGTTTGTGCCTTTATAACTTTTGCTTGAACCCATTTGAATGATTCTGATTTCTCATTCATGATTATTGAAGCCTAAGAAAACTAAGTACTTTGCGAAAAATGAAAATTAATACTTTTGAATGAAAGCGAGCATTACATCATTCTCAAAGAAGTAAGAGAGAAAAGTACCAAAATTAAGCTTAACATAAATAAAAATAGGTAAAATACTTTTTAAATTAAACGGTTTTATGTTAAACATACATTGCAATGTTTAAGATAAATGTACTAAAACCAAAAAATAATAAAATAGATACAGTTGTGGGAATTATAAAACCGTTGGGCACGTCAATTGTCTACAACCTATTTTTTTTCTAGTTTTTAGTTTGATAAAAATTGTTATCAGCCATTTGATAGCGGCAGCCAATCTTGGATTTCAATTTTTTATAGTATATTGTATTCTGCTTGTTGAGTCCTTTCATTTGATACCCATATTGATGGGATTAATAAAACATAAATTATTCGCCATTTTGTAGCGGCGGCCATCTTGAATTTATAATATATTATAGAATTTATATGAATAAACATAATTGTATTGTCACCAACATCCAAAGTGTATACAAAATTTCAGGTTAATCGGTTGACAGGAAAAGGGTGAAATTTGAATTACTACATTTGACCCAAGAATAAATAAAACAAACGGGGATTCCTCAACGACCATCATCTGAAAAAATTATCATTCGAATCGGTATTAACCTTTGGCAAGACGGCCAAAAATCATCATCGAAACCGGTTCACGATTATCTGTTTACATACTTGCTCTAAATGCTGTTGGATATAGTTGATCCTGTCAAAGTCGTGTAAACTGTCATCGGTACCAGAATATCCGTTTTCAGTTATAAATATTTCTTGGTCGCCATATTGTTTTATTATCCAATTGATTAGGCTTCTCAAGCCTTCTGGAACGGCCTGGAAACATAAGCATAAGCAATATTGGTGACTTGTAATTTTTTTTAACGCGTTAGCTGCTAAGCGAGACCTAAAGAAGGGATAATTTAGGCCCGCAACCTTCCCGTTGTGCGACAAGTAATAATATTTTATTACAAAAATGAAAACAAGCGACTTCCATTTCTCAAGCATAGCACAAAAACTACCAGTCAGATCTTTATCAAATTTATAGGAGAAAATGCTCAAAATGTCTGCTTTCTAACAAAAAAAGAATCATCGAAATCGGTTTATATAAAAAAGAAATACACGCAAAAGCGCATAGCAAAATGTGAAATTTTGCCCGTAAAAAACACAAATTATTAAACACAGATCCAAAAGTACTTGTTCGATCTTAAAAAAAAATCAAATGGGACCTAAGTTGGGCCATCACCTTTCATCTGACACCAGAATCATTCAAATCGGTCCAACCAACACTCCACGTCAGATTATCCAAAGTTACAGATCCACCCTGTATGAATGCAAAGTTATACCTCAATCAGAAAATGGGAAGTTTATCAAAAGCTTGCAAGATTCCACCCAAACTTACATAGTTACAATCAGACACATAAATGCGTGTACACCGTAAAAGTGAAATTCGCTTGCACGACCACGAACGCCAGATAGTCGAGACGTTACGCGTGATTGGCGTACTTTAAATTGGCTTCATTCTGTTGTTCATGATGTTGACTCCAAATGTAATAATTTTATGATCATAGCAAAGATCTCTACTTATATTATACATGCGAAAGTAACTCTGTCTGTTACGCTTTCCCGCTTAAACCTCTCAACCGATTTTGATGAGATTTGGCACAGACAATCTTTAGACCCTGAGAAAGAACATAAGCTACCTTTTTGGAACGAAGTTCCTTATCGCGCGTTATCGAAAGGGGGCTAGACGGAAAGTTGTCACGACACTTTTTTAGTTGTCACGACATTTTTTTTGTTTTAGATGATTATCGCAAGATGGCGTTGTGATCAAAATCTTTTAAAACACGTTCCTTATTTTTGTTTTAGATGATTATCGCTAGATGGCGCTGTGATCAAAATCTTTTAAAACACGTTACTTTTGAATTATAAGATATCTTTTAATCGAAAGGAACTTCGTTCTATTCGGGTATCCCATGACACCTCTCAAGTTTTTTTAATTGAAAGTGACGCAGACGAAGTTGCACAGGCCCGCTAGTTTAAAATAATAAATAACTTACAACAAACTCTTCAGGGTAGGCTTCAGTGGTATTTGGAAACAACTCTAAGATCGCTCCTATGTCTGGAAAATCGCCGAAGTTACCTTCAGTTTCGTTAGGCCTTGCTTTCCTAACCTTGCGACTTGTGTAGTAGTTTAGACCAGTAAAATCGTATGTACCTTCAAATTAAATCAAATATATTTTAATGTCAACATAGGTGCATTGTATTATTACATTTCCTCGATAACTTGATGATTCTGGTGTCAGATGAAAGGTAATGCCTGAACTTAGGTCCCATTGCTTTTTTTTAAAGATCAGATAAGTAATTTTGGATCTGTGTTTAAAAATGTGTATTTTAACGGACAAAAGTTCACGATTTGCTATGCGTTTTTGCGTGTATTTCTATTTTATATGAACCGATTTCGATGATTCTTTTTTATTAGAAAGCAGATATTTTGAGTATTATCTCATATAAATTTGATAAAGATCTGACTGGTAGTTTTTGTGCTATGCTTGAGAAATGGAAGTCGGTCGTTTTCATTTTTGTAATAAAAATATTATTTTGATTATTCCCTCACACAACACAGTTACTCAGATATTTCTTAAAAACACCTGTTCTCACCTTTGATCAGATCAATTTCACATTTCGTCAGCTGCGGTAATCTGGACCATTTGTAACCTTGAGCTCTGCTGATCTCACACATTTTCCGTTCAAACATTGGAGGCCATCCTCCTTCAGTAGAATGGATCGGATGCATGAATCGACCGAACTGTGGAGTTTTACATACAAAAATAACATTATAAAAAACTTGAGAGGTGTCATGGGACACCCGAATAGAACAAAGTTCCTTTCGATTAAAAGATATCTTATATTTTTTTTCCTAACGTAACGCGCGATAAGGAAATGTTTTAAAAGATTTTGATAACAGTGCCATCTAGCATTAATCATATAAAACAAAATAAGGAATTGTTTTTTAAAAGATTTTAATCACAGCGCCATCTAGCTAGCGATAATCATCTAAAACAAAAAAAGTGTCGTGACAACTTTTTCGTCAGAATTCCCGTCTAGCCCCCGAGGAAATTCGTTCCAAAAAATACTTACGAATTTAAACTACTCACGGTAAATTGCATGTACAGTTCAGACAGGTCTTTGTCATCTTCCGTTTTAGGACTGAAGTAGTTGCCGTTATGAGAGATCGACACTTTACCTATGCAATAAGTATAAGGTAAATAGGTTACAGAAAAAAAACATACAGGTTGGAATTTTTAAACGCAGGCGGCGTTTAAAAACCCAGTAGAAGAACTATTATTGATATTAACAAAATGTGCTGAAAGAAAATATTTCTTCATTTTTGAAAGGAAATACAACTCGTCGCAGTGCTTGTTTTGCCAATCTGACATTTTTTACGAAAATGACTTTTTAATGCAATATTATAAAGAATAAAATTTCCATCCGACTGGTTAAATATTTTTTTTTTAATATTCAATTCTAAAACAATAAAAATCTCATTTCAATTTTTTTCTCAACACGGCACTTAACGAAAATTCCGTGCTTGTTTGCTGTCTCCTGTAATATTTGCTCGAGTGCAGATTGGCCAAACAAGCACTGAGGCGACGAAGTGCATTCATAGATTTAAGAAAAAAAATCTTGGTACCGGGTATCGAACCTGTTACCATTCGAAAAAATCACACCTTTCAACAAAATTTACTGAACGTTTAAAAAATTCACCCTGTATTTTCACAAATACGCTGTGTATCTTAGTTGGCGGGGTGGTTGGACTTTCACCACAAAGAGTTACGGTTTGGTGTGGGTTTTGGTCCGGCGGCATCATTGGAAAATGAGCAAGGAGCCGCCGTTGCGGTCAATGGCGAGCGTTACCGTGCCATGCTCAACGAAATTTTGTTTCCAAAAGTTGAAAAGTATGACATGGACGACATTTGGTTTCAACAGGATGGCGCAACATGCCACACAGCCAACATGACAGTCGAACTTTTGATAAATGCAAACTTTATATGGCCCACCCCTTAGGCTGCGTTTCCACCAGAGATGTGCGAGGATGCATAGCGAGGGATGTGTTTGTAAAGAACCAATAGGATCGCTTCATTTACCTTGCCTCGGTCAGCACAGCTCTGGTGGAAACGGCTCAGCGGAGCTAGATTTTTGCGCATACAAAACAAGCGCGGGATGTGTACGAGGGAAGTGTGCGAGGAATGTGTGTTGAGAAAGATGTGTTGCGAGGTTTGCGCATACTGTACCACGTACGCTTCGCAACGCATCCTCGCGCCACACATAAATGCGCATTTTCACAGCTCCGCTACACATCCTCGTAGGCACATTATCATCGCACAGCTTTGGTGGAAACACCCACACATTTTCACAGCACAGCTAGACATCCTCGCACGACACATTTCCATCGCACATCTCTGGTGGAAACGCAGCCTTAATTTAAGTAAATGCCTCTAAAACCTTAATGCTATCTTAATAAGCGTTCACCTTTAAACCGCGGCTTATATTTCTTATCATACACATGGTAAGCTTTAGCATGAGCCATGAGCACTGTTTTCGTACAAATGAATGGTGCCAACACAGACTCAACAACCATATGAGGGCTATGACTGGTAATGTAGTGACATATGACTATCGGTTCATTGATAGTGATCCAGTATTTCACTCTGTCACCGAACAAAGAGAAAGCTACATCGGCGTAGTCCGCAAACCAATCTGCCATTAATGGGTTTGCCCAGCCACCTGCAACAATAACGTTGAAAATGTCTAAATGTATATGACAAGGTGACAAGGGAGGTCACTGGATGCAGAGGGCGCAGGACCGGTCGATGCGGCGAGGTTTGGGGGAGGCCTATGTCCGGCAGTGGACGTCTGTAGGCTGATGATGATGATGATGATTTGTTAATGATGGGACTTATTGAAGGTCATGATAGTTGATGGTCAATATTTTTTTTTTTATTGCGTGTTGGATAAACGAGCGTACGGCCCACCTGATGGTAACTAAATAATATGGTATAAAGCCAGGGATGCAAGAGTTCACTAATTGAGGTTCTTAGCTTAACATTCGGTTGTTCGATTATTATTTTTTATAGTTTTGTCGATTAAAACTATTTTTTGACGTGACAACCTCTTATAAATTGGTTTGCCGGGTGACACTTCAAGAAACTGCGTTACGCTCCGCTCACGTTATGCGCTCATAATGAGAGCGAGTGAGAGGCACGCGTGCCTTTCACTTTTTATATCTATCTCTCTCGCTCTTAGGCGGGCTAAGCATGCCCGAGTCGTTGTCACGTAAAACTTTCGCCCGTATACGGCAATCAATTTTTTTTTAGTAATTTTACCAGAAAGAATATCAAATTACTATGCCATCATTAAAAATCACCCTGGAACTAATTAACCACAAGCTATTTGCCAGTGGAAGTCCAATGAGAAACATCCCAACCGTATTAGAGATTATTCGGAACCTGGCATTGCATGACCAGCGGTGACCGCTTAATCAACCAGGTTTAAATTATTACAACTGAACATGCAAGTAAGTGTGAGTAATACTTAACTAAATTTTGGAATGTCTGCGGTATATCCCACTGGTACAACGTAACCATAGGCTCTATGCCTCTTTTCAGAAGACCATTGATTAGATTATCGTAGTACCTTCTACCATCAGCGCTGATTCTTCTATTATAACCTTCGGGTAACAGTCTGTTCCAGGAAATTGAGAATCTGTAAAAGAAAAGAAAGAAGAAGAAGACAGAAGTGACAGAGCAGTATAATAGAATATCCTTTGATGTACCAAAAAAAACAAGGGATTTAGAAACTAATACAGCTTAATCACTTACACTATTACTGAACGGGTTTTTACCACGATTATTTTATTATTTTTAATCACGGGAAGACTGAAGAACTGCGGGTAGGTCATTTAAGAGCAGACAAATCTGTCTACCCTTTTTCTCGTTCGTTTGTTTGGCGTTTGAAACAGTGCTGAAATATCGGGTACTCTCAATTAAAAATAATCGTGGTAAGAACCCGTTTAGTAATAGTGTAAGTGATGTAGATAACCGCGAGTGTTTAAAGAAATTTGATACAGCTTAAACTTAGATTTCATCCAGTGAACCTTACTTAGGCAAGTAGTACCTACTTGAGCATCAATATGTGACGCGATGCCCCAAACAAACCTGCAGCTAAGGTTTAGTCTTCAATCGGGGTTCGGATGGTGAATGCAGAGGTAGGTCGACTTCCATCCTGACTAATTAAAAAACAAGCAGTAACGTTCGCCACCTACCGCCTAGCATTGGTGGCTCATACGAGGAATATCGACAACAAGAAATAATTCCAAAGCCAGATTGCACGTGGTAGAAACAATATTTTGAAGCACACAAGTCTTTGACACACATTGGCACGTATCTTAATATATATATTTCTTGTGTTCGTCTGTATGTGACTGAACTCCTCCTAAACGACTGGACCGATTTTGATGAAATTTTTTGTGTGTGTTCGTGGAGATTCGAGAATGGTTTAGATTTACAGTTGGTCAAGGTCTGATGATGGAGCTGGAAGGTGGCTATGGGAACTCCGTCATTAAGCAAGATAACCTCATCGTGTTTAGGCTCTAATGAAGCGTCCTGATGAGTACTTTAGATTGCCGGGAACAATTCCTATGCGACGCAGACGAAGTTGCGCAGGGCAGCTAGTTTACCTGTAAAAGTCCAACCCTAAAGTGGCAGCCATCTCGATGTCTTTCTCATATTGGTGATAGGAATCGCATGCAACGTCACCATTCCTCTGATCGGCTACCAGATTCAAGTACTTATGAGCGTAGTAGTCCAGTAGACTTGGAGTTTTATCTGTAAACGATTTTACCAAATTTTATAGCTTGTTCATTTTCATTCAATTTCAACTGCGTCACAAAGTAAGAAATTGGTTTTAAACAGGGGGCTTGCGTAAATAAATTTCTGGGTTAAATTTCAAGTCTGTAGGCAAAGTAGTATGATACATCAGTTAAAAGATTTATGTGCAATTTTCACAACATCAATGGCTAAAACCGGTGAAGGAAAACATCGTGAGAAAATTCTGAGAGTCTATGTCCAGCAGTGACTGATGATGATGATGTTGAACTCGTCTGTCTATTAAGGCAGTGGAAATGGGGGCGGCGCGACGGGAAAGAGTGCCGATGGCGTAACGCGTCGCGTCGTCCCTCATAACCCCGTGCTGGGTTCTGGCCTCAGCCGGGGTTCGGACGCTGAGTGTGAGTGGTTGGAGGTTTAACTCCCACATACCCCAGGGATCCGGTGATTTCCTCCAAATAAAATAAAATAAAAAAAAAAGGCAGTGGAAATATAGAACTTACCGCTAATATTCCAAGCTCCTTCTATTTGATAAGAAGAAGTAGAAGCCCCGAACTTGAACCAGCTTGGAAATCGTCTCTCGCTCCGTAGAGGAACTATGAGAAAACTGAAAATTAAGTAGAAGTCGTAATGATGAAATAGTTGGTCCACCTACCTTCCACGAAGTGATATTGAAAAACCTAATACTATAATCATTGGGTATTTGTACGTGGAAACTATTCCAGGAGTTTCGATATTAGTGTTTTTATACATGCTCTTACCGAATTTCAGCCCCTGTGCTAAACAAGATAGACCGGTCGTGTTTGGGCTCGTTTTACTTGTATTAGCTAGCATGCACTGCTACATGATATCCAGGATCTTAACATGTTGTATTTTGAAAAAAAATCTTTAGAATAAATTATGTAACTATACGCCAAAAATTTATATTATTAAAAACGTTTTTTACAATGGTAAACTGTTCTGACCTTACAATATAAACTCCGAGCAGCATGCTTTCCGAAAATGGAATAATATATTCAATTCGTTTAATTTTTGAGTACGTTTCTTATACAGGGTGTGCTAGAATAAGTGTATGGAAAATACTGGTCTTATGCGGTTGTTTCTGATATTAGTGTGCACAAAACATAGAATAGGCGAAAGATTTTGAAATCCTCTTCCATATTGTGGGTACAGGTTCACTATTTACGAAAAACACATATATTTCGGTAACAATGCAAAGTTTAATTAGGTTTCAAGCTATTTCTAAATTTCATTTCAAATAGTGTGCGAATACAGCCCATAGTGTCATGGCTAGTGATGAGCAAAACTGGTCTTGGTCTTGCAAAAAAAGCAACACCAAGACCAAGACCATCATTCGACTCGCAAGACCAAGACTGTATGGGCAAGAACAAGACCAACTATGCAAGACCAAGACTATACGCAAGACTCAACCAAATTTTTTTTTTCACACTAATGAGATAAAATATTTTTAACAGCGTCAACATATGCTTTTCTTGGAACAATATTAGTTGGTTTGCTCTTAAATGACCTACCCGCAGTTCCTCAGTCTTCCCGTGATCATGGCGCTTGAAACAGTGCCGAAATATCGCGACCTCTCAATTAAAAATAATCGTGGTAAGAACCCGTTTAGTAATAGTGTAAGTGATATTTTAATTTATTAAAAATCTTATTAGTGTTTTAATTTCTTTTAATATACAATGTAGCTTCACGAAAGTCTTCGAATTTTTGATACTGTCGTCATGCCTATTACTAAATCTGGAATCAACATCATGAACTACAGAACGTAATCATACTGTATATTAGTTATAACTTATTAAAGATAATTAAATTAATAAACGTACGTATATGAAAAAAAATATACCAGCGCAGAAGTAAAAAATATTTTAAAGAAAACTTTTGAAATATAAGCTTTTAAGATCCTGGATATTATTACAGTAGAGTACTAGCTAATACAAGTAAAACGAGCCCAAACACGACGGGTCTATCTTGTTTAGCACAAGAGTTTCTATGACCTTCCGAATCCATCATCTGATCAGCGCCATTTTGTCATATCATTGCATTGTCACGCGATATACATCTGCGTGCAAGATGTCAGCTCAATCGGACACCGGAAAAAATTTCCAATTTAGTTTGCAAGATTAATTACAGAGTCCTTATTCGTTCTTTGGGCATTTTCAGATTTACTTCTGTAGTTATTGTTGATACTATGACAGAACTGTACATACAGAGATACAACTGTGTCAACATAGTAATATACTAAAAGAAGTCGATTTAGTCCAATTCAATATTCACCTTGAATTTTATGTCTCTAGTAACTGATACTCACAATAGGTATTTAATAGGGGTATTTAATATTCCGACGGCAGCAAAGAACAAGAAGACATCTGCATTTTGCCGAATTTAACTTTTATGGATATTTGAATCCAGAATTCTTTATTTTATCTGGTAAATTTTTTTTTTCAAACAAAAAGTGTTTTTTTTGTGTTTTTTGTTGCGTAAATAAAGACATATACACTATTTTTTTGAAAAAAAACGAAGTACACCCGCACATCTACCGGATAACCGTGTGTGCGTCGTACAATTTAGCAAGCCACTTAGTATAAACAAAGATATCAGTTAGAAAAAACGTTTGCTGTAGGTTCTTTACCTTCTTTATTCGATTGGTATGATGTTGATGGAAATGGTGTGAAATTATATTTCGCGATCTGGATGCGTTCTTCACTTTTTACTTCTTTTCTAAGGAAAAAGTCTTACGTAGAAACGAATATATGGCAGTCTATGCGATGTAGAAAAAGACATCTGCAGTAATACGAAAAAAAAACAATAATTTATTTAAAATATGTCGCTATCTGCTGCGAAACATTATTTTATTTACACATTCCAAATTTGAAAAACCTGGCATTCTTATAGTAAAAGTTATCAAACTTTCTCACAAAAAACGCTCTCCTGGAAACTAACGATTTTGTAGATATCTGTTTGTTCTTTGCTGCCGTCGATTCGAACGATAATATTCGAATCGATTCGAACGATATTCGCGCACCCCTATTAAATACCTATTGTGAGTATGAGTTACTTGGCTAGTGACATAAAATTCAAGGTGAATATTGAATTAGACTAAATGTCATAGAATCAACAATAACTACAGAAGTAAATCTGAAAATGCCCGAAGGACGAATAAGGATTCTGTAATTTTCTTGCAAACTAAATTTGACAAACTTCCCGATTTTCGATTGAGCTGACAGTGCTAACACACATACACACAGATGTATATCACGTGACAATGAAATAATATGACAAAATGGCGCTGATCAGATGATGGATTCGAATAATTCGTAAGTTCGAATTATTCGCACACCCCCTAGTATTTAATTCTGTATTTTACTACAGATATCCCAATGTAAGAGGAACCAACTCCTCGATAGAACCTACTTCATTTGTATGAGTGCTAGCAAAGTTACAATGACGTGTAGAATATTCAAATGACTCTCCTGTAAAATTGCGTTTTGTTACCTACTAGTAAACGTAAGATCGTCAATTTTAAAGGATATGAAGAAGCCTTATTTTGGGATGGCACGACGCGTTACGCACTACTCGCTCAGCCATCTTGGCGAGCTTTCCGAAGCCCGCGTGTCACTCTGCCACGGAATACCCCGCTGGGGCAGAACCAGCGTGGGTCGGTGAAAGCGGTCTACCATCCCCCGGTTGCTCTGACGCAAGACTCGACACCTTCTTGGACCTCCTCTCGCAGCTTTGAGGACCCGAAACTATTACAGTATAGCAAATAGCAAACAGTTAATCTATAATATAAAAATGAATCGCAAAATGTGTTGGTAAGCGCATAACTCAACAACGCCTGGACCAATTTGGCCAAATTTTTTTTAAAAATGTTCGTTTAAGTTCAAGGTTGGTGAAAAAATCGAATAGTTGCCGGGAAGAATTGAAAAAAAACGGGTCATAGGGTTCACGCAGACGACGTCGCGGGCAGCAGCTAGTAAAACATAATGTTCGTGATAACACTATGTAAATAATAATTATTTGCTAGTTTACAAGACTGATAGTGATTATCAGTGATTACTTATACCCTTGACATTGATGATTACATTTTATAGTAATCTCGTATGTTACTGAAAAAAAAAATAGAAAACTTTTTAAATACAATCATTTAAGATCAAAAAAAAAAAAAAAAAAAAAAAAAAAAGACATGCCCGCTGAGTTTCTTGCGCCGGTTCTTCTCAGGACGGAGGCGTAATTTTAGCGAACTGGTGGTAGAACTTTTGATTTTATTTTTGACTTTCAAAATGGATGTGTGTCCACATCTACTTTGAAAATAAATGATTTGACTTGACTTGACTTGACTAGATCCCATGTAAAATAAGTACTGTATTGCCCATTACTGCCCACTGCTAAATTTAGGTCTCCTGCGAAGAGGGGTTAGGCATAGCCCTCCACGCTTGCCCAATGCGGATTGAATTGAATTGTAAAATAGTGCTTGCCGAGAAAAGGAAAACGAGCCCAAACACGACGGGTCTATCTTGTTTAGAACAAGAGTTCCTCCATACTTATCGACTCCATAATCAGATCAGCTTCATGGTAACTTATGCGCTGATCTGAGCGTGGGTCTATCATAGCACTCTACAGCTGCATGATATTCAAGATCTTAAAAGCTTGTATTTAAAGTTTTCTTTAAAATAAATTATTGTATTGTGGGCTATCAGTGATATTAGGCCAACGGGAGATCTCCGACCGGACTAGGTAGTGTATGCCCGGTCAGGCCGAAGCCCACTGTAGTACCTACTACAGAAGACGTCCCTTGGATAATGGCGGTCCCGGAGTAACCGTTCCAGGCGATAGCCTGTTTCGGTAGTAGCTACGCCGGCTGCTACTACAGGCGGGTCACTTGGTAGGGCCAGAAGGCCTGTGGGTAAGTCAGGTGGGGCCTTTAGGTAGTGCGATCGAACCATTGTAGACAAGGTCACGCAGGTGATCGGCGAACTACGGTTGAGAATGTCTTGATCGGTAGTAGCTACAACCCACCATTGGACGAGTTAGAGCACAGAAGGCAAGGCCTCTGTGTTCAGTCGTCGGCGGTGAGGAGTGGTCTTATTTAGAGGAGAAGAAGGTCACGTGGTAAACCTCTACTGTCCGGCGGGCGCCGATGGTATGGCGCGATCTCACGTAAGTTGGGATTGCGAACATAGAGGAACTCGGGCGTCTGATGTGGTCGTTGAGACTCTCCATGCGTAGGTCGCAAGATGACGGCATTCCGTACGAAGCGACCCACTGTAGTAGATTTCAGATGTCGTATATATGCGCCGAATACTGCAAATGTTGATACTGCGATTCAGGATCTCGCGCGCTGTTGGTCGCTACGGTATAATAAATCTATTTTTTCCCATGTAAAACCGCTGGCATAGCTTGTATAACATCACTATCTTTAAGATAAGAACATAATATAAATAATAATTTTATCAAACCAATCTATATGTATTTTATTAGAATCATCATTGTAATTGCACGCGTTTGATAGTAATGTTCTTCCACTTTACCGTCTTATTTTGGTGATTATTTTCTCTATTAAAAATTTAGTAAAACAGTGGAATTTCCATATTTTCTCGTAATCGTCATCGTCATCGTCATCGTCATCGTCATCGTCATCGTCATCGTCATCGTCATCGTCATCGTCATCGTCATCGTCATCGTCATCGTCATCGTCATCGTCATCGTCATCGTCATCGTCATCGTCATCGTCATCGTCATCGTCATCGTCATCGTCATCGTCATCGTCATCGTCATCGTCATCGTCATCGTCATCGTCATCGTCATCGTCATCGTCATCGTCATCGTCATCGTCATCGTCATCGTCATCGCCATCGTCATCGTCATCGTCATCGTCATCGTCATCGTCATCGTCATCGTCATCGTCATCGTCATCGTCATCGTCATCGTCATCGTCATCGTCATCGTCATCGTCATCGTCATCGTCATCGTCATCGTCATCGTCATCGTCATCGTCATCGTCGTCGTCATCTCTGCTTACTGCCACTTCAGCTCACTCATGAAGCTTACAATTTGTCAACAGCTTTTTAGTTCCATCATGGACTTCAAGTTTGGATTTTCCTCCTGGTTTCAAATTTGGTGCAGCAACTTCTTCATACCAGATTGAAGGCGCTTGGAATGTTAGCGGTAAGTTCACAATAGAGTGTTGTCATCCAGGTGTTATCATTTGTTTTTGACAAAATATAGTCTAAGTCAACTTACTGGGGACGGAGCGACGGGAAAGCATGCCGATGGCGTAACGCGTCGCGCCGTCCCTCCAAACCTCGTGCTGGGTTCTGGCCTCAGCCGGGGTTCGGACGCTGAGTGTGAGCGGTTGGAGGTTTTAGTGAGGTTCAACTCCCACATATTCCGCGGGGCGGGCGGGGATCCGGTGATTTCCTCCAACTAAAAAAAAAAAAAAAAAATGTCAACTTACTATCTACTTACATGGGTAAGACAATAAATCTTATTTTAAAGTCAGGATATTTGCCGAATTTGAATTATTTTTTCATGCATTTTGAACGGGTTCTTACCAAGATATTTAATTAATTGAGTTGTCTCGATATTTCAACGTTATGATCACGAGAAGACTGGATACTGCGGGGTAAAAATTGTATTCTATTTTTAACATATTTTGTTATGAATACTTATCATGCTAATTCTTAAGTAGTTCCATTTGGAATCTTTTACAGATAAATCCGAAAACATTTGGGACAGACACACACACAGTTCAAAGAAAATCTTTGAAGGAGCAAACGGTGATGTGGCCTGCGATTCATATCATCTTTGGGAGCGAGATGTTGAGATGGCGGCGGAGTTGGGACTACATTTCTACAGGTTTGCAAATAGTCTGTACTGTAACAACCCATTACTACTCAGGTCTCATCAGAAGAGAGATTAGGCATAGTCCACTACACTTGTATAATGCGGGCTTCACATATCTTCGAAGGATTTTAGAATTCTTTTAAAGTATGCAGGTTTCCTCAAGATGTTTTTCTTTGCCGTTTTTAGCCAGTGGTATTGTAAACAATTGCACATAAATCTTTTTCACATTAAGATTTAGAGATGCAAGCCAGCTGGTTTTGAACCCGCGACTTTCCTATGTAAGGCAAGCGCTTCAACCACTCGGTCACCAGGACTTGGTAAAAAACTAAAAAGTCTGATTATCATCAAATGCCACAACAAAAGATAGTAAGCCTTCTAATCATCATCATCAGCCCACACTCGCCACTGCTGGACATAGGCCTCTCCCAAAATACGCCACTGAGCTCGATCTTCTGTTCGTCTCATCCAGTTGTTACCGGCCACCTTTCTTAGGTCGTTCCATCTAGCAAGAGGGCGCCCAACACTACGTTTACCACATCGCGGTCTCCACTCTAGAACCCGTCTACTCCATCGGGCATCAGGACCCTTGTCCTACCGTAATGTTATTTGCTAGGTTCTCCATATCCTGGTCGCGGTTGTTACCAACGGGCTTTCCAAACCACATCAGTGAAGACGGAAAGAATTACTACAGCAACCTCATCGATGGTTTGTTGGAGAAAGGAATCGAACCTGTCATCACATTGTACCATTGGGATCTTCCTCAACACTTACAGGATCTTGGTGAGATAATCAACTTTAATGGCGTCAATTTTTTGATTTTTGTAGCCATTTTACCTCATTAAAGAAAGGTCATGTATGTCCCTTTAGTCTATTTATAAACAGCCTTGCTCCTAGAAACTTGAATTAAATTTACCTTCGTTTCATCTACCACACGCTGAATTTCATAACGAAAAATATGTTATGAATCAACTAGCTTAGAAGCTATGTAAAACTCTATTTTCTAGAGATTCATTATCAAGTGAATTTCTGGAAAAGAAATTGCACCTATCATCCTGCAGGCCACGATTCACTTTGGCAATAAATAATACCTACTTTGAAACTTCTGACTTAAGCATAAGATCTATTTTTAGGTGGCTGGACCAATCCCCTCATGGCTGACTGGTTTGCTGACTACGCAAGGGTCGTCTTCTCTTTATACGCCGACCGCGTCAAAACCTGGATCACTATTAACGAACCCATAGTAATATGCGATTTTGCTTACAACATTGGGGCTTTTGCACCAGGAATTTTCAGCCCTAATGTAGGGGCTTATTTGTGTAACAAGAATGTTTTGCTGGCCCATGCTAAAGCCTGGAGGATTTACGATGAAGAATATAGGGCTAAATATCATGGTAAAGATATAATAAAATTATCAATTATCAATTTGTATTGCAAGACAGGTAAATGAGCCTACAATCTGCCCCATGGGGTTCCGACGCTTTTGAGCCTCTGCAATGTCGGCCATTATCCATCACCTATTTATTATACAAGACGGAGGATGTTTTCATTTCAGATTTGAATACTATTTACCTATTTTGCAAAAAAAAAACAACTGCTAAAATTGTAAAGAATATTCGCATTGGCAAAAACTGATGCGAAGAGTAATATAATATGTAAAGTTCTCGATCATTCCAGGCAAAGTTTCCATCACCAACATGATGATCTGGTTCGCACCATACACTGAAGTAGATGATGACCTAGCTGAACTGACAAGACAAAACGCTGTAAGTTTCCACGCACACACGCACAATTTACTTATAACACTTGCTTAAAAGGTTTTGATAAAATATTGATAATGTTATTTAGTGTGGGCACCTTAGTCTTTGGTTATAACTGCTATTGTCTAATGCCTCGATGTCGAGGTGGAGTTCACCCCTACTATATGAAACCACCGCCATGCTATGGCGAGTATTCTCGAGTGCTATGATTTGACCTTCTTTAAACGAGGCTTAAGGAAAGTTCTCAAAGGTAGGCGGCTCTTTAGCATCCCCTGACATTGCTAAGGCCCATGACCTACGGTAACCACTAAAGAGGTGACCTGTTGGCTCGTCTGCCTACATGACAATAAAAAATGCATGCTGTGTCGATATGCAAGATCTTCAATATAAATTTCTTTAAACACTCGCGGTTATCTACATCACTTACACTATTACTAAACGTGGTACCGGCAAACGAACGAGAAAGAGGGTAGACAGATTTGTCTGCTCTTAAATGACCTACCCGCAGTTCCTCAGTCTTCCCGTGATATGGCGCTTGAAACAGTGCCGAAATATTGGGATCGCTCAATTGAAAATAATCGTGGAAAGAACCCGTTTAGTAATAGTGTAAGTGATCTTCATTATATTTTCTTTGATTGTTTCTCTGTTTCCATAATCTTGTTACAATACAATATTTATATTTATACAGCGATTGTTTAACGTCCTCGTCTATATATATAAAGCAAACAAATTTGTAAGATCATAAAATAGCAAACACAGTTACGAAATCAACTTTGCGATAAACAACTGTAATTGTTTCCATCCGAAAATATTATCCAATTCAAATATTTTGATTCCCACAGGTGGGCAGGTATTCACATGCTATTTTCAGCAAAGAAGGAGGATGGCCTCCAGCCATTGAAGAAGCAATAGCTAAGAAAAGTTTTGAACAGGGTTTCACCAAATCTAAGCTGCCCTCTTTCACGAAGGAAGAAATAGAGTTGATTAGAGGTGATCAGTTTAATGATAACAAAGAATAATCACTACATAGTATAAAACAAAGTCGTTTTCTGCTGCCTGTCCCTATGTATGCTTAGATCTTTAAAACTACGCACCGAATTTAAATGCGGTTTTCTTAAATAGATAGAGTGATTCTTCAGGATTTTTATATGGTTTTTTATTTTGAAAAAAATTAGGGACGGATCCCTATGAAAAAAACTTGAGAGGTTTCAAGGGACACGCGGATGGAACGAAGTTCCTTTCGATTAATTAGTGAGGAGAATTGTAATAAAATAATATTTTTTTAAGTTTTAATAATTAGTTAGTTTAAAACGTCTGTCTCTCTTTCTCTTTTAGCTACAATATTTTGCTAAAAAATATTTTGATCACAGCTCCATCTAGCGACAATCATCTGAAACAAAAAAATTGTCGTGACAACTTTTCGTAAGATTTTTTTCCGTCTAGCCCCCTTTCACAACGCGCGATAAGGAACTTCGTTCCAAAATACTTTACCAAATGTATGTGTTGATTGTTTTCAGGCACATATGATTTCTTAGCTTTAAACTACTACACAGCCCGTTTGATCACCAAAGCGTCACCAGAAGACCAGCTACTACCCTGGCCTATATTTTCTTGTCCAGATTTGAATGCCAAGTTCATTATTGACCCAAATTGGGAGCCAATGGAACATAAACTTTTTCTGGTAAGTATTAAAACTCAAATCAAGTTAACTATGTACTGACTACTGCTGGGCTCGGGTCTCCTCAGTGGAGGGAGAAAATTAAGCTTGTAAAATTACACTCGAACTTACATAGTTATGTACATAGGTTAGTTACATCCAGTTAGACATAGACATAGACATGCTTTATTTGTGAAGAAAACACATACAGAAATAAACATTTTAAATTTACAAATTAACAACACTGGTTTTCATCACAAACTAGTCGGGACTCAGCTTAATGCGCGATGTTCACTGTGGATTTACCACAGCAAACACCGAGCGCTGGTTTTCAGCCTCAATTAGCAGTGACGTCACAAAAATGACGATAGAATAAAATCAAAAAATAAAAGAAACAGTACAATTGAATTAAAATAATTAAAATTAATCACATTATCAGTAAGGGGGAGGCTACGGGCCTTGCTGCCAAAACCTTTATAGAAATTTAAACAATACAAAAATAAAAATACATTTCATCATAATCTGTGGGCACATTTATATTAATTAAAAGTAAACAGGCTAGTTCAAGTTAATATAAAGCTTGTAAAAACAGTTTAGTATCCTCCCTCCTACTGTTAGGAAATTTAAAAATTAAATCCTGTAAGTAACAACAATGGTGTCGACATTTCCAGATCTACCCTGAAGGGCTTCGGTACCAACTTCGCTGGTTGAAGCAGCAGTACGGTGATATCGAGATCCAGATCCTGGAAAATGGATACTATGGGGTCTCAGGACTGGAAGACCAGAAAAGGATAAAATGTTTCGACGACCATTTAAAGCAGGTTGGATTCAAATTACTTTCTTTTAAAATCCAAATCGGTTTAACTGTAACGGAATTGTGATGCCACAGAGATGCACAGATCCAACATCAGGAACTCGGCTTCTTATTGGAACGAAGTTCCTTATCGCGCGTTATCGAAAGGGGGTTAGACGGAAATTCTTGTGAAAAAGTTGTCACGACACCTTTTTTGTTTTAGAT
The DNA here is from genome assembly GCA_030269945.2 of Trilocha varians. Taxonomy (NCBI): domain Eukaryota; kingdom Metazoa; phylum Arthropoda; class Insecta; order Lepidoptera; family Bombycidae; genus Trilocha; species Trilocha varians. The sequence continues at coordinate 1,448,661 of AP028271.1, forward strand.
GATTATCGCTAGATGGCGCTGATGACTAAAATATTTTAAACAATTCCTTATTTTGTTTTATATGATTAATGCTAGATGGTGCTGTGATCAAAATATTTAAGTTATAATAATTAGTTAGTTTAAAACGTCTGTCTCTCTCTCTCTTATATTATTTATAACTTAAAAAAATTAAATTTTATTACAATTCCCTCACTAATTAATCGAAAGGAACTTCGTTCCATCTGGGTGTCCCTTGACACCTCTCAGATTTTTTTTAAAATTTGAAAAGCTTTTGTGAGAGAAAAGAGAGCGCACTGGGGCTTACGTCTCGCCCTGTCTGAAGATGGTCATAGGAATATTTGGACTAAACAAGATCAAATTATCCAGACCTTAACGAGATGTTTGGCTTCGTTATTATCGACTTTCCTCCACTCCACTTCTACATGATATCCAGGACATTAAAAGCTTGTATTCAAGAGTTTCCTTTAAACCTTTTTTATTACATAGACATACTTTATTTGAGGTAAAAATGGTACAAAAAATGAAAGAAAAAAAAATACAATTTACATAATCATACCTATTATATTTCTACCACAAACCAGCCGAGACTCAGCGTATTGCTGAATATCGACATAGATTACTTTAATATTATAAAGCTGCAGAGTTTGTTTGTTTGAACGCGCTAATCTCAGGAACTACTGGTCCGATATAAAAAAATCTTTCACTGTTGGAAAGTCCATTTATCGAGGAAGGCTATAGGCTATGTTGTATCCCTCTGTGAGGCAGACGAAGTTGCGCGGGTCACCTAGTAGATTTTAAAATCAATGCCAACATCCAGCAACATATTAATTTTAGATACTCCTGTCTATCAAAGAAGATGGTGTCAATGTGACCGCTTACACAGCCTGGAGTCTAATGGATAACTTCGAGTGGGCTGATGGATACAAGTGAGAAAAATTGCATTTTGAATCAAAAATAATATTTTTATTACGAAAAGGGAAAAGACCGACTTCCATTTCTCTAGCCTAGCACAAAACTACCAGTCAGATCTTAATCAAAATTTTATGAAATAATGCTCAAAATGTCGGCTTTCTACACAGATAGATATTGTTAACTTTGGACCTTTTTTTTCAGTTGGAGATAATCACTGGGTCCGGATGAACCGCACTAAAACCTCCAACCGCCCACACTCAGCGTCCGAACCCCGGCTGAGGCTAGAACCCAGCACGGGGTTTGGAGGGACGGCGCGACGCGCTACGCGCTCGGCACTCTTTCCCGTCGCACCGTCCCCTTAACTTTGGGCTAGGAGTATTTTTCATTGCCATGTATGCAGTCGCTGATGGACCTCAGCAATGTCAAGGGACACTGCCCAACTACCTACAACCTTTAAGGACTTTCTTCAAGTCTCATTTCTGTGTTAATTTACCTAATAAGACTTATTCTTCTGCAGAGCTAAATTTGGTCTATATGAAGTAGATTTCGATTCTCCTCAACGAACCCGCACACCGAGAGCTTCAGCGCATTATTACAAGAAGATTATACAGAACAACTCTTTAAATATTTATAGAGAAGAACTTTGATAATAAATGGTTTAATAAAATAATAATATTTTTATTACAAAAAAGAAACCGACCGACTTCCATTTCTCAAGCATAGCACAAAAACTACCTGTCAGATCTTTATCAAATGTATATGAAATAATGCTCAAAATGTCTACTTTCTAACAAAAAGAATCATCGAAATCAGTTCATATAAAAAGGAAATACACGCAAAAACGCATAGCAAATCGTGAAATTTTGTCCGTTAAATATACACATTTTTAAACACAGATCCAAAATTACTTGTTCGATCTTTTAAAAAAACAATGGGGCCTAAGTTCAGCCATTACCTTTATCTGACACCAGAATCATTCAAATCGGTCCACCCAAACTAAAGTGACCGAGGAACAAACATAAAAAAAAATTGAGATTTGTCATGGGACACCCGAATAGAACAACGTTCCTTTCGATTAAAAGATATCTTATAAAAAATATTTCCTTTCGTAACGCGCGATAAGGAATGTGTTTTAAAAGATTTTGATCACAGCGCCATCTAGCGATAATCATCTAAAACAAAAAAAATATCGTGACAACTTTTCGTAAGAATTTTTTCCGTCTTGTCCCCTTTCACAACGCACGATAAGGAACTTCGTTCTAAAAAAATATACTGACGAATTGAGTACCTCCTTTTTTTGAAATTCGGTCAATGATGAATGTATCTATGTAAGTTCATATCGCTTGACAATATTGTTATAAAATATGTTAGAATGGAGCTGATCTATGATAAAGTATTAAGGTAGTCATAGGAACTCCTGTACTTTACAAGATCTATCTATCGTGTTTGGGCTCGTTTCACTTGTTTTTACGTATCTAATCTATACTAATATTATAAAGCTGAAGAGTTTGTTTGTTTGTTTGTATGTTTGTTTGTTTGTTTGTTTGAACGCGCTAATCTCAGGATCTACTGGTCCGATTTCAAAAATTCTTTCACTGTTGGAAAGTCCATTTATCGAGGAAGGTTATAGGCTATATTTTATTTTCAAAAAAATTAGGGATCCGCATGAAAATATCGAATATGTAACAAAAGGTGAAAAATCCAAAACCTATTTATGCGTACGCTGCAAAAACTATTGACAATAGAACAAAATGATGTACTACGGGTTTTTAGGTCTTTTGAAGACAAACAAAAAAGTCCGCGACAGCATATATCTAACTATCATAGTTTAGTCACAATAACAGCATTTATGTTTATAAAAATAGTATTTCGTCCCGATATTGAATTTAACGTTAAATGAGTTTCGTTATATTAACCCTTATCCAAATTAAGTATTTTGTTATCAAGAGTATTAATGTAGAAGTAAATTACTTTTTATTTTATTCCAATCGGACTCTTCGTTTAGAAGTTATGACGAGTATAAAACGCAATGAATATGTGCACTTCGCGCCGCGCAAATAATAACGCGACGTCATTGCGAGTACTGTTCGAACCCCTTTGTAACGCAGACGAAGTTGCGCGGGGCAGCTAGTATATATTATAAAGGTGAAAGTTTGTATGTATGGATGTATGTTTGTTACTCTATCACGTAAAAACTACTGAATGGATTTGAAAGAAACTTTACCACAATATAGCTTATACATCAGAATAACACATAGGCTACAATTTTTGAACCCCTTTGTAACGCAGTCGAAGTTGCGCGGGTCACCTAGTAATATAATAAACTAGCTGTTCAAAGTCAAAGTCAAATCATTTATTTCAAAGTAAATGTGGACACACATACATTTTGAATGTCAAAAATACACAAACAAATTGTATGAATTGCAACGGCCCGGAACGAGCACCTCATTCCCATTTTGAGCAGTCATTTATATAATCATTAAGTTCATAATATGCTTTTCTGCATAGCCGTTCTTTGATAACTCTCTTAAACTTATTTATAGGGAATGTTTGAACGGCGAACTCTACGTCGTCTCTCTCGTTGTCTGCGTGAACTCTATTTATTCCGCAATTAAAGGTAGGCTATGTTCTTTTTCACGGTCTAAAGATTGTCTGTGCCAAATTTCATCAAAATCGGTTCAGAGGTTTAAGCAGGTAAAGTCGTGGTGGCCGAGTGGTCAAATCGCTTCCTTCCGAACGGGAAGTCGCGGGTTCAAATCCGGCCGGCTTGTACCTCTAAATCTAAAACTGAAAAAAAATTATGTGCAATTTTTCACAACACCACTAGCTAAAAACGGTGAAGGAAAACATCGTGAGGAAACCTGCATATCGGAAAAGGGTTCTAAAAATCCTTTGTAGATATGTGAAGTCCCCAATCCGCACTGGGCAAGCGTGGTGGACTATGCCTAATCCCTCTTCTGAGGAGACCTGAGCCCAACAGTGGGCAGTAATGGGTTGGTAAAGTACAGTACAGTTTAAGCAGGAAAGCGTAACAGACAGACTGACAGACGAGAGATACTTTCATATTTGTAATATTAGTAGGGACAGGGATGTTAAAAGAGAACCTAATTAAGTGTACGCATCGGAGGCGTTACAACAAAGCTTGGAAACTTTTCACCTACTGTGACACAGACGATAGCACCGGTCACCTAGTAACTGGATAAGTTATCTGAATAAGAAAACAACTTAAGGGATTATTTTTAACAGATAAGGACCAAGCCATATTATATTATGACCTAATGGTATTATCAGTTGTAAATTATATAGTATTTATTATTTTATTTGTATTATTAAGATTGTTTTAGCGTTGTTAAATTATAAACAAAATGTTTTCCGTGGTAGCGGTCGTGTTTTGGTAATGTTATATTTTAATCATTCATGTTAAATGTCCTTAACTGTGAGGTTGTGGTTGCTGAGTAGTTGAAGCGCTTGCCTTCTGTACAGAAGGTCGCGGGTTCAAAACCGGCTTGTACTAAATCTTAATGTGAAAAAGAAGTTAATTTTTTATAACACCACTGGCTAAAAGCGGTGAAGGATAACGTCGTGAGGAAACTTGCATGTCGGAAAAGGATTCTAAAAAATTCTTCGAAGATATGTGAAGTCCCCAATCCGCATTGGGCAAGCGTGGTAGACTATGCCTAAAAAATATTTTATTTAAGTTATAATAATTAGTTAGTTTAAAAGTGAGAAAGAGACAGATAAAATTTTATTACAATTCCCTCACTGATTAATCGAAAGGAACTTCGTTCCATCCGAGTGTTCCTTGACACCTCTCAAGTTTTTATATATTTACCACGCTGGTTTATCTGATACTCATATTATTATACTTTCATGCATTTTGAACGGGTTCTTACCACGATATTTAATTAATTGAGTGGACTCGATATTTCAACGTTGTTGCAAACATCATGGTCACGAGAAGACTGCGTATTATTGTAGTCATTTTAGATCTTTTCATCTAAATAGGATAAGGTATATAGAAATATAAGATAAATTTCTTTAAACACTCGCGGTTATCTACATCACTTGCACTATTACTAAACGGGTTCTTACCACGATTATTTTTAATTGAGCGGTCCCGATATTTCAGCACTGTTTCAAGCGCCATAATTACGGGAAGACTGAGGAACTGCGGGTAGGTCATTTAAGAGCAGACAAATCTGTCTACCTTCTCTCTCGTTCGTTTGCCGGTACCACTGGAACTCGAACTCATAATCGTGGTAAGAACCCGTTTAGTAATAGAAATATAAGATGCTATAAGTTTTCTACGTTTGGCAGTTTTCTGTTACCCCCAACATGGACCTTAAGTTTGGATTTTCCTCCTGGCTTCAAATTTGGTGCAGCCACTTCTTCATACCAGATTGAAGGCGCTTGGAATGTTAGCGGTGAGTCTACTATAACTTTAATGAATGATTTTAATCCAAAATTGTAGTCATAAACAGAGGAAAGACAATCTAAATAAGATAAGACACACTGAAATAAGAAAAGAAAGAAAGAAAGAAAATACGTTTAATGAAAACTCAGTACAACATGAAAAATTAACACCAGTAAACACAAGTACAATAGTTACAGTAGGCAATGTCTGTAGACAAACATAAAAACCATTTCGTTTCACAAGGTCTCAACTCAGCACATGCTGTGGATTACCACAGCGCTGGTTTTCAGTATATAAGAGAATGCCGTCTTTATTTAACTGTCAAACTGTACTGTATCAACCCATTCCTTCCTTAAAGAATTATTTAATTATAGTAATAATTATTTAATTATATTATTTAATTTAGAATCCTTTGAAGATATGTGAAGTCCCCAATCCGCACTAGGCAAGCGTGGTGGACTATGCCTAATCCCTCTTCGGAGGAGACCTGAGCTCAACAGTGGGCAGTAATGGGTTGGTACAGTACCTCCTGTACGGAGGGCAATCTCTTTGACCCTACAATTAATAAAAAAATTGGTTGCCTGTAAAGTCGGTATACGGGCGAAAGTTTTACGTGACAACGACTCGGGCAGGGTTAGCCCGCCTAAGAGCGAGAGAGACAGACATAAAAGTGAAAGGCACGCGTGCCTCTCACTCGCTCTCATTGTGAGCGCATAACGTGAGCGGAGCGTAACGCAGTTTCTTGAAGTGTCACCCGGCAAACCAATTTATAAGACGTTGTCACGTCAAAAATTAAAGCAGCCTCTCTATAAAAATAATAATGATACAGATAAATCAGAAAGTATTTGGGATCGACTCACACATACCCATAAAGAGAAAATCTTCGAAGGAGGCAACGGTGATGTGGCCTGTGATTCCTATCATCTTTGGGAGAGAGATGTTGAAATGGCTGCCGAGTTAGGACTGGATTACTATAGGTACGGATTTTTTGTATGCAACTCTTACGGTATCCTTTGATAAAATCTATATTCTATACTTATATTATAAAGCTGCAGAGTTTGTTTGTTTGTTTATTTGTTTGTTTGAACGCGCTAATCTCAGAAACTACCCGTCCGATTTCAAAAATTCTTTCACTGTTGGAATGTCCATTTATCGAGGATGGTTATAGGCTATATTTTATTTTGAAAAAAAAATAGGGATCCGTATGAAAATATCGAATATGTAACAAAAAGATGGAAAAACGAAAACCTATTTATGCGTACGCTGCAAAAACTATTGACAATAGAACAAAATGATGTACTACGGGTTTTTAGGTGTTAGTAAAACCTACAAAAAAGTCCGGGAGAGCATATACCTAACTATGATAGTTTAGTCACAATAACCGCTTTTATGTTTATAAAAATAAAAAAAATGTCCGAAAAATGAATTTAACGTTACATGAGTATCGTTATATTAACCCTTATCCAAATTTAGTATTATGTTATCAAGAGTATTAATGTAGAAATAAATTACTTTTTGTTTTATTCTAATCGGACTTTTCGTTTAGAAGTTATCACGAGTATAAAACGCAATGAATATGTGGGTGCACTTGGGACCGCGCAAGTAATAACGCGACGGCATTGCGAATACTGTTCGAACCCCTTTTTAACGCAGACGAAGTTGCGCGGGGCAGCTAGCATTAAGATAAACAGTTCTAAAGAATATTTTTATGGTCTCCCTGGAACTCGAAAGTCATGTTTCCTACTCCTATCATCTTCTAATTAAATTCGTTTTGGGACCATTTTCTGCCAAGCAAATTCCTTAGCCTTGTAACCATATAGATCCCGTACTTGGTAATTGATACCACCTACAAACTACATAATTATATTATCAGGTTCTCCATATCCTGGCCGCGGCTGTTACCAACGAATTTTCCAAACCACATCAGCGAAGACGGAAAGAATTACTACAGCAATCTCATCGATGGTTTGTTGGAGAAAGGAATCGAACCTGTCATCACATTGTACCATTGGGATCTTCCTCAACACTTACAGGATCTTGGTAAAAATGCATTTGTGATTTAGTAGAATTAGGCATCATTTAAAATTGTTAAGTCTTCAGACTACATCTGATGCTGGGGTTGCAGTGCCGCACCTGAACGCCATTTTATATTTTTAAAAAAGAAGCACATCTTCGTCCATCATCTTTGCGTCCGCACATACTATTGTAATTTATTAAATCTTTCATAAAATCATCTCATATACAGTCCACTCTTCGCATTAACAAAAATCAATATCAGCCCGTAGACGTCTACTGCTAAACGCAGGCCTTTCTGAGACTTTGAAAACCGAATCTACGCTAGTTGTATCCAGTGGCTACCAGTAGCTTAAACTTGCTCCTTCTTGAATACTTCCATCCTCATCTTTGGCTGTCTGCTGATCCAGAATCTTCACGCGCTAGGAGCTTTAGATGTATTCTTGTCCGGCCTTTTCCTGTCAAAATTTAATTACGGAAGACGCAAAAGTGTTTCTCGAAACGGTTAATTCAAAGACTGGACGAAATATCGCCTGGATCAAGGAATTTGTAAGACTTTATTCCTCCTACCGAGTGAGCCGGTGGTCGTTTCACCGACGGCTGCCGGTTCGACGTCCGGGGGTGACGGGGCGATACGTGAGCGACAATCGCGAACGCGTCCTGTCACCCCTACTACATCGGATGTCGAGCGCGAGCGGCGGGAGGTTTTGGTGCGGTTCAACCCCCACATACCCCACTCGCGGGGCGAGTGGAAGTCCGGCGATTTCCTCCCGTCCAAAAAAAAAAAGACTTTATTCCTGGACTGGTTATGATTTTCAGGTGGCTGGACAAATATCCTCATAGCAGACTGGTTTGCAGACTACGCAAGGGTCGTCTTCTCTTTGTATGCAGATCGCGTCAAAACCTGGATCACTATCAATGAACCGATTTTAGTTTGTGAACTACCCTACAACACTGCTCAGTTTGCACCAGGAATTTTAAGTCCTAATGCTGGAGCGTACCTTTGCAATAAGAATCTTTTGCTTGCTCATGCTAAAGCCTGGAGGATTTATGATGAAGAGTACAAGCCGAAGCATCATGGTAAGATTAATTTTAGATTCCTTATCCAATCATGCACCTGATTTTAACTTGTTATTTAATTTTTAGTTTATTTCTTAGTGTAGTTTTTAGTTTCTGTTTTTTTTACTATGTCTCTGATAATGGTTCCATAATCTTTCGTGTTAATCTAGTTTCGGTCTCCCGCGATACAGGCCTGTCCTAGTGCGGGGACTATTGTTAAACATACATATTTTGTAAATCTTTTCTTTTTTATAAATAAATTTGTATTTGTATTCTTTTCTAATTGACGACCCATGATGCTCATACTAAATATCAATTGTCGATACTGTTTTGCGCAATTGTAATTGTAGAATTATTATGTAGTATGTAGTTGATAATGATAAAAAAGTTTTTAATTTGTAATCGAGTTTTACAAGATCCTAAGATCACGACATTGTAAATGAAAATAAATTTATTAAAAAAAACTTAATATCTAAACATGGTATAACTTGCGGTAACCTCACTAGGCAAGCCTGTATCGAGGCAACCAATACTACCCGTTTACAAATAAAGTTTTTTTAGCCTGTAATGTAAAATTCTAAATTACAAACTATCTTAAGTAATTACTAAAACATAATATGGAAAAAGAGAAAGAAAAATTAAAATAAAAAACAACACAGATATAACTTATGACTATTCATGTGATCCAGAACTTTTCCACGCGGCCACGAACCGGTAGGCGCAATGTTGGTAGACCCCCCAGTCCCCCCACAAGATGGACCGACGATCTGGTCAAGATCCCGGGAGGTCACTGGATGCAGATGGCGCAGGACCGGTCGATGTGGCGAAGTTTGGGGGAGGCCTATGTCCAGCAGTGGACGTCTATAGGCTGATGATGATGATTTATTTGATTCCTCAGCAAAACTATATCAAACCACTCACTATGTGCTCAGTTCCGTCGTACGACAAAGCCTTCAACCATTTCTGCACGACAAACCTGGCCCCAGAAACAGATTTATTTTCAAGATCACAGAAACTAACAACCCTGTTGTAAATAAAGGCTTTTACAAAGATTCCAAAACGTCGACCAAACTTTGTTTTAACGGGGGGAAAAGGCATTCTATTGCATCGGATACATAACCACTATATAATATTAGTATGGAGTAAGACAGATACAATCACTAGTCTCATTTTAGGAAAAGTAACGATTGGTAATATGATGATCTGGTCTGAAGCGCAAACTGACGATGATGAAGAACTAGCCGAACTTGTTAGACAGAACGCAGTAAGATTTTTTATTATTATATTTCTATAGTATTGTATAGATTTAAAAACTCTAAAGTATTTGAAATCTACATTCATGATCCATCTACTGAAAAAGCCCAGCAGTGGTCAGTGAAAGGTTTTAACAATAATTATAGTTTTAAACCACAGAGTTGCAAAACTATTTCCCAAAGAAGCAACTATCATGTTTTAGATTTTACTATCTCTGTCGTGTATTTTTTTCTTCCGTAGGTAGGACGTTATTCGCACCCGATATTCTCTAAAGAAGGTGGTTGGCCACCATCGATAGAGGAAGCCATAGCAAAGAAAAGTAGCCAACAAGGATTCATGAAGTCCAAGCTCCCTTCTTTCACCATAGAAGAAATAGAATTAATCAAAGGTACTTACAATTTTCGTTAAGTAGTTAAACTCATCTTGACCTTATCCTACTATTATTATAAAGGCGAAAGTTTGTAAGTATGGATGTATGGATGTTTGTTACTCTTTCACGTAAAAACTACTGAATGGATTTGAATGAAACTTTACCACAATATAGCTTATACATCAGAATAACACATAGGCTATACGACTAGACGGGATGAACCTGAAGTCCACGCGAACGAAGTCGCGGGCAAAAGCTAGTATAGAATAAGTTTAAATAATTAATTTTAAAGAAAACTTTAAATACAAGCTTTTAAGATCCCAAATATCATGTATCAGTAGAGTGCTTGCTGGGACAAGTAAAATGAGCATAAACACGACGGATTTATCTTGCTTAGTACAGGAGTTCTTATGGCCACCCGTCGAATCTATCATCAAATCCATGATACCATATTATTACATCGTCACCCGATATATTCTTCAAACGAGGCTTGAGGAGGTCGTAGAGACCTTATAGTTAGGTCGTAGGTAGCGACCCCTCAGTGTCCCCTGACATTGCAGAGGTTCATGAGCGACGGTAACCACTTACGATCAGGTGGCCCGTTGGCTCGTCTGCCTACATGGCAATAAAAAAAGTGCAAAGTTTTAGCTCAATCAGAGACTAGGAAGTTGGACTAATTCAACCTACATATCATCTAACGTTACATCTAGTGCAAGTTAATATAAAGCTTGTCAAACACATACATCCAACACGCACTCATTCCAGGGACATACGACTTCTTATCAATAAACTACTATTCCTCACAACTGGTGGCTAGAGCATCGCCAGAAGACACACTGGGTCCTTGGCCAATAATGGGTTGCTCCGATCTGGACGCAAAGCTTTTTCATCATGAGGACTGGGAACCTATGGCCAGTGACCATTTCAGGGTAAGTTCCTTATCACGCGTTATGAAAGGGGGCTTTTTTTTTTGTTTTTAGTTGGAGGAAATCACCGATGTGGGAGTTGAACCGCACTAAAACCTCCAACCGCTCACACTCAGCGTCCGAACCCCGGCTGAGGCCAGAACCCAGCACGGGGTTATGAGGGACGGCGCGACGCGTTACGCCATCGGCATTCTTTCCCGTCGCGTCGTCCATGAAAGGGGGCTAGACGGAAAAAAATCTTACGAAAAAGTTGTCACGACACTTTTTTGTTTTAGATGATTATCGCTAGATGGCGCTATGATCAAAATCTTTTAAAACACGTTCCTTATTTGTTTTAGATGATTATCGCTAGATGGCGCTGATGATTATCGCTAATTAATCGAAAGGAACTTCGTTCCACCCGGGTGTCCCTTGACACATCTCAATTTTTTTTTGTATTTAGGTTACTCACTGCTTATGTTCTTTTATAAACCGCACGCTTCATTCTCAGATATACCCAGAAGGACTAAGGTATCTACTGCATTGGCTAAAAAAGAATTATGGAGACATTGAGATCAAGATCATGGAGAATGGATACTATGGAGTCTTGGGGTTAGATGACCAGAAGAAGATCAAATGCATCAATGACCATCTTACGCAGGTATACATCTTCTATTTTATGTCTTTCTTACATGGAAAGTTCATATTCATTCCCGGCCATGTTCTAAAGAAGATCAGCTATAATAATGTAATAAATTTAATTTATCAAATTTAAATATGAAAGAAAGAAAGAAAAAGCATTTATTCAAAACGCACATAGACGACATTCATATTATTATAACATTTAAACAGTATAATACCTATTTAAACAAGGACAAAAAAGTTAAAAAATAAAATAAAACCGAACAAGATAGAGGCTTGTCCTCAGTGGTGTGTGAATAGGTTTCAACTCAGCAAAAGCTTATGGTCTCAAAGAAGACCAAAAGCACTGATTTTCAGCTGAAACCTAAAAAACCCGATGCCATCTGCCTACAGTTTATCATATAAGTAAATTAGATACAAACTAAATAAAAGTTAAAAAAACTGCCTAAAAATAATGTAAACATTACAACAAAAGAAAAAAAACATTGGGTTACTAACAAAAATAAATTATGAATATGAAGGGGCAGGAGGGCCTTCATCAGAACTCATCTTGTGCAGGTAGAAAAGCGGGTATGTCGGCAGATGGGCGTGAGCATGAAAGTCAGAGGTCTTTGTCACAATTACAGTTGTTTAATCGACACAGGGTTAAGTAATCGAAATACAACAACTAAATGAATAATGTACAGTCTAATCAATGCGGCACCAACTTAATTAAGCGCTATATTAACTATTGGAGAGATTCAAAGCGATTCGTCACAAACGTGGTGCGCGGACGCCGTCTCAAACAACACTGTGTTAAGATGGCCGCCCTCACGACCATCAACAATGACGCTTCGCTAGGTTGACTTTGACAGCTAAAAATCAACCTGACGTGTGACATTCACGGATGCGCCGTCAAATAAAATAAAATAAATTAAAAACAGGTACACAAAATGTGTTTATGTGATTAAAATAAAGAAATAAATAAATAAAGTCATTTATACTCAGGCTGTACTCGGCTCTCATCTAAATAGTATAATCCATCTCAAAACAGTAAAATAACCTTTAAATTTTCTAGGTTCTCCTGTCTATACAAGAAGATGGTGTCAATGTAACTTCATACACAGTCTGGAGTCTGATGGATAACTTTGAGTGGGTCGACGGTTACAAGTAAGAAATAAAACGTATATAAATTCTAATTCTAAAAAGTCAACTCTGTAACAACCCATTACTGCCCACTGCTGAGCTCAGGTCTCCTCCGAAGAGTGGTTAGGCATAGTCCACCACGCTTGCCTAATGCAGTTTGGGGACTTCACATATCTTCAAAGGATTTTTAGAACCCTTTTCCGATATGCAGGTTTCCTTACGATGTTTTCTTCACCGTTTTTAGCCAGTGGTGTTGTGAAAAATTGCACATAAATCTTTTTCACATTAAGATTTAGAGGTACAAGCCGGCCGGTTTTGAACCCGCGACCGCGTACGGAAGGCAAGCGCTTCAACCACTCGGCCACCACGACTGTTTACTTAACTAACTTAACTTACTAATAGTTCGAGATTTCTTAACAGACCAAAGTTAAGAAAACAATCATTACAAAAAAGACAAATTGAGTTTTTGGGAAGACGGTAAAAAATATCTTTGATACTTGATTACTATTGTAAACTATTATTCCACAGAGCCAAATTTGGTCTATATGAAGTGGATTTCGATTCTCCTCAACGGACCCGCACACCGAGAGCTTCAGCGCATTATTACAAGAAGATTATACAGAAGAACTCTTTAAATATTGATAGAGAAGAACTTTAATCAATTAAATATTTACCAAACGGCTTTTTTTTGACGAATAGCACAAAAACTACCATATCCACTCAACTGGGATCGGCAACCAAATTGGTTTGTTTACTTTTGCCAAGTCTGTGGTAGGAGCCAAAATTGAGCACAGTTCTAAAACTTGTTTTGTTTACATTTTTTAATCGTCTCATATTTTACGGAGATGATATATTTTCGCTGAAAATGCAATACAGCGTCGTTTAGTAATAAAGATTTATAAAAATGTAAGGTTTAATTAAAAATCAAAATTAAAAATTATTGGAAAAAAATGTTTTTAAAAAGGGGCTCAAACACGATATTGATTCCGAACGAAGTCCCCAGTTTCGCCATCTAGCGAATAGTGACGTTCCCAGTTGAGTGGTTATCATAATGTTATTAAATTTATACGAGACTAGCGTAACTTCATCCGCGTCACTTTCAATTAAAATGTAGCCTATGTTCTTCCTCAACATTAAATAGCAACATTTTTAAAGAAAAAGTTGAAGAAGGAGAATTCCATCACCTTTCAACTGAAATAAGAATCATCTAAATCGGTTCACCCGAATAAAAGTTATGCGAGTCCAAACATAAAAAGTTTACTTTGGGAATTCCGTCAAGTTGAAACTCTTTACAAAATTCATCATCATCATCAGCCTATAGACGTCCACTGCTGGACATAGGCCTCCCCCAAACCTCGCCACATTGACCGCTCCTGCGCTATCTGCATCCAGTGACCTCCTGCGATCTTGACCAGGTCGTCGGTCCATCTTGTGGGAGAGTGTACTCACGCTGCGTTTACCGGTTCATGACCGCCACTCCAGAACTTGGCGGCTTAACAAAATTGCATCCAATAAAATTCAGGCGTTATAAGGCAACAGAGAGTAGAATATTATGATTCTAGTAAACTACAAACGTACAAAGAGAGAAAGAAAGAAAAACATTTACTGAACACACAATACACGTTTATAAATATACATTTTAATAAGGACAAAAACAATGCTAACAAACAGTGCAGTGTGCCCATAAGGCCACAGCTCAGCATATGCCGCAGATTACTGAAGCGCTGATTTTCAGCTGAACCCCAATTCGATTAAAGAGAATTTAGAATTTGAAAGTGTATGTAAGAGAAGAGGAAGGCCTAGGAAGATGGTTGGACTGTAAGAAAGAGGATGTGAAAATTTGGCGTGACAGAGGACTTATGCCAGATTAGGAATGAATGGAGAGATATAAAATAAAACTCGAGAGGTCACAGGACATCCGGATAGAACGAAGTTTCTTTCGATTAAAACGTATCTCATAAAAAATATTTCCTTTCGTAACGCGCGATAAGGAACGTGTTTTAAAATATTTTGATCACAGCGCCATCTAGCATTAATCATATAATAACGCGCGATAAGGAACGTGTTTTAAAATATTTTGATCACAGCGCCATCTAACATTAATCATATTATTATTAAACAAAATAAGGAATTATTTTAAAAGATTTTGATCATAGCGCCACCTAGCGATAATCATCTAAAACAAAAAAGTGTCGTGACAACTTTTTCGTAAGATTTTTTTCCGTCTAGCCCCCTTTCACAACGCGCGATAAGGAACTTCGTTCCAAAAACATATTGCGATGACCACATATAAATGGGATAAGGTTGAACTAAAGAAGAAAAGTAAATTTGAATGGATGAAATGAAGAACACGCAAAAGTAGAACAAAATAATTTTAATTTAGTTCATTTATTTTTCTACCAATAATAGTTACCTAATAATAATACTATTAAAAATAAGTGTAAATAAATGAATACAGAATACTATTACAATAATGTAAGAACTTAACAATGGATTCTTGGTACTACTGCGCGACGATTGATTGTCCTGTAAAAAAAATAGGTATATTATCTACTTTAAATAATACATGACGGCGTAAATAGTGTGTTGAGGTGTAATGACGTTGTAATTGACGTCACAATGTCCACTTGAACACTCGATGATCAACACTTTTGAATAAAAGCTTCAAAATAACGAGTTTAAACAGTTTATTACTTTTATATCAAGAGGTCCGTTCGCCTCGACAATTCAAACATGAATGAACGATAACAGCGGCCAGCGCCTGTATTTATAGGAAGTCTCCACTTCCAACTACCCGCACGGTGAATAGGTTGGTTTCCCTTGTTATCACCCCGTTATACATTAAACAATAAAATTTTCTTACAAGCTTTATATTATTAACTTGCACTGGATGTAACTATGTATGTAGCAATTTAAGTTCGGATTGAATCTTGCAAGCTTAATTTGACAAACTTCACGGTTTCCGATTTTTTTTTATTGCCATGTAGGCAGACAAGCCAACGGGCCACCTGATCGTAGGTGGTTACCGTCGCTCATGAACCCCTGCAATGTCAGGGGACATTGAGGGGTCGCTACCTACGACCTAACTTTAAGGAAGGACAAGTCATAGCGAGAGAATACCGAAGAGGGGAGCTCATTCCATAGCCGGAATGAGTTGAAATTTTGCTCTCAGATGTATACTGTGTGACAATGCAATAATATGGTATCATGGAGCTGATCTGATGATGGAATCGGTGGCCATTTTTTTTTTTTCAGTTGGAGGAAATCACCGGATCCCCGCCCGCCCCGCGGGCGGGGTATGTGGGAGTTGAACCGCACTAAAACCTCCAACCGCTCACACTCAGCGTCCGAACCCCGGCTGAGGCCAGAACCCAGCACGGGGTTTGGAGGGACGGCGCGACGCGTTACGCCATCGGCATGCTTTCCCGTCGCTCCGTCCCCGGACGCCGAACCGGTAGCCGCCGGCGAATACGGCCACCGGCTCTCTCGGTCGGCGGGCTTTCCGAAGCCCGCCAAGATGGGACCGCGTGTCACCCTCCCACGGAATACCCCGCTGGGTCAGAACCAGCGTGCTCCGCCGTGTCCTGGTCACATCCCACGCAATGATGGCACCTCGCCGTCGGCTCGGCCTTGATCCGGTGCAGATACCGACCGAAGCACCCGTGCCCGGTCAGCATCTGCACCATCCAAAAGGTGAGGCGTCCTTCGCCACGACCCACCCAATCATCTAGGATCGGGCGGATCGCCTCGACGGTCCGTAGACCCCAGGTGGGGTTAGCGAGACGTCGCTTCCACGCTTCCATTACGGACCGCCGAGATTGGACCATCCGATCGCGAACCGCTTCCCGCAGAGGACGCACCACGCCCCGGGCGCGGAGGTCGCATCGCCAGCGATAGTCGCCAGCGAGCGCCTCCGCCTCCAGCTCCCAGGGCGGCGTCCCCGCCAGCACGCACGCCGCCTCAAAGGCGACGGTGCGGTAACCGCGGATGGCCCTAATAGCAACGATGCGCTTTGGCCGACGCAGGAATCGGGCGATGTTTAATCGCACCCGTGCGTCGGCCCAGACGGGCGCACCGTAAAGGGCCATCGATCGCACCACCCCCGCATAGAGGAGGCGCACGGCGCGGCTGGGCCCCCCGACATTCGGGAGCAACCGACCAAGTTGGCCGGCCGTCCTTATCAATCGGGGGACCAGGTTCGCGAAATGGGCCTGGAAGGTCCAACGGCTATCCAACACGAGGCCGAGGTACTTCAACTGCACCCCGACCTCAATCTGGACGCCTCCAACCATTATTTGGGCGTCGACTGGCGGCACCGCCCCGGCCCCGTAGAACCACAGGGCCTGGGATTTGTGCAGCGCCACGTCGAGGCCCAACCTCTTTATTTTGCCGACGACGAGGGCCACCCCCGCTGTGGCAAGACGGGCAGACTCCCGGAAGTCATCCCCCCGGGCCACGACCAAAGTGTCGTCCGCGTAGCAGATGACGCTAAGGCCCGGGAGGAGGGCGCCCCTCAGCACCCAGTCGTACCCGATATTCCACAGTAGGGGTCCAAGAACAGACCCCTGTGGAACACCGCGCACGACCTGGAACCGGTGCAAGGTCCCACCGTACCCGGTACACATGACCGACCTGGCCTCCAGGTAGGAGCCGATCAGTCGGCGGAGATAGAGGGGCACTCCATGCCTCTCCAGTGCCCCCCCAATCACGGACCAGGGCAGGGTATTAAAGGCATTGGCGATGTCGAGCGACACCGCCAAGGCCACCCCACCCTGGGAGACGGCGTCCTCCGAGAGGGCCCGGACACGTAGAATTGCATCTACGGTCGAACGACCCTCCCGGAAGCCGTACTGCTCCGCCGACAGATCGGGTCCAACCCCGACCAGGTGCTGAACGATGCGGGCGGCCAGAACGCGTTCCAGCAATTTGCCCACCTCGTCCAGCAGCACGATGGGACGGTAACCGGCGGCCGAGTCCGCCGGGCGCCCCTCTTTCCGCAAGAGGACCAGTCTGCCCGTCCTCCAGAGCGAGGGAAACCGTCCCGACTCCAGGCATGAATTGAACAGCCTCAGGAGTCGGTCCCCTAGGGCATTGATGGCCAAGGCCAGGACCCGGCCGTGAATGCCGTCCGGGCCGGGGGCCGTGTCCTTCGCACTCATCCGTGCCACGGCCACATGGAGCTCATCTCTGGTGATATGAGGCACCTCAGCAGTGGCTTCACCGCCGGTGTAAAGATCCGGCGGCTCACCCATAGCAGGCGGAGTAAATCCGGCCTGCTCCTGCGGGAACAGCGTCGAGACGATGTCCCGCAGCTGCTGAGGCTGGAGACGCTCGGTCATGGGAGGCGCCCACGGGCGCACCTTACCGCGCACCGATTTATACGGGCGCCCCCACGGATCGTCGTCGAGCGTCCCCAAGAGAGTCTCCATGTACCCTTCCTTGGCCAGCTTGATGGCCAGCCGCATGGCGCTCCTCGCTTCCGCGTACTCGCCATGCAGCCGGTCCTCCTCCTCCGCGAACGCGACGGGATCGTCGCGACGCGCGAGGATGCGGCGGCGATGTCGAGCGCACCGGCGCCTCGCCCGGACGCATACAGCACGAAGCTGCGCTATCTCGGGCGACCACCAGTACGCCGACTTGCTCGGAGGCCGAGGGCCGACCCGAGGCATCGAAGCATCGCTAATGCGATGCATCGTGTCCCGGAGCCATAGCGCCTCGACCTCCACATCCACAGGGTGTGGACGCATGGGCGTCCACGCCGCCACAGTTGAGGCTTCCATCAAGCGCTCCCTGTCCAGGAGCTTCAATGCCCACCTGGGGAATGACCGAGGTGCAGTTCCCTGGGCGACCACGGTTGGCGCGGAGGCGGACAGATCAAACCGGATGTACCGGTGATCTGATAGAGATTCCGCCTCCACCAGCACTTCCCAACCGCGGATGCGTTGTGCGATGGCAGAGCTCGCGAACGTCACGTCCACGATGGACTCGCCCTGCCATCGCACGCAAGTCGCGACCGATCCTCTGTTCATAAGACAGAGCCCGGCCGCGACCGCCCACTCTTCCAACAGCCTACCCCGAGCGTCTGAGCGGGGGGAACCCCAAGCGACAGATTTCGCGTTGAGGTCCCCCGCAAGTATCACTGGACGGGGGGCGGAGCGCTGAGTAATCGCCCCGATCCCGTCCAGGAACTGCTCAAACTCGTGAGTAGGCCGACTTGGAGAGAAGTACACCCCGATCACGACGGTATCTTCCATCTTTACCGCAACGAACCCGGGTCCCCTGGCCACCATTTCCAGGGGTGGGATCGCTGCGGCTCTCCTGATGTGTATGGCCGCCAAGCCGCACTCATCCCCGAACCAGTAGTCGTCCGCTGGGGGGACATAATACGGCTCGGCGACCACAGCCACGTCAATGGACCACTCCGCCATGCTCTGGACTAACATGTCCTGAGCCCTGACGGAGTGGTTCAGATTACCTTGGAGGAAGCGACGGGTGCAGTCCATTAAGGTTGGACCACATCCATCGCTCCCTCCCCTCCTCCGCCGCCCCCGCCATCGGGCGCACTAGTCGCCACGGCGGGGTCCGAACCGCCGGCCGGTACTCCCCCGGCCGACTTCCTCTGTTGGCGCCGCTTGGCTTTGCGGCGCCTATTCCGTTCTGTGTTAACACCAGACGGGGAGCAAGCTTTGCCCCCCGCCCGGTGATCAGCCTTGCGCCCGGCCGCCGCGCACAGCGCGCAGTGCGGCGCGGCCGAGCACGCGGCCGCCTTATGTCCGGTTTGACCGCAGCGGAAACATAAACCGCTGCGGTCCACGGTGCTGGTGCACCTGGCGACACTATGCCCCGTGCCGAAGCACTTGAGGCATCGCCAGGCGCGTGACTCCAGTAGTCGCACGTGGGCTGCGACCCAGCCCACGCGCAACCTGCCTGGATCCCCAGCTGGCCTTCCTGGCGGAGGGGCGGCCAGGGAGTTAACGGTCTCCAGCGGGCACCGCACCCAAACCGAGCTGGCCCCGGTGTAGCCTCGGCGAAGTTCGCCTACGGCCACATTCTCCGGGGCGCATTTGCCCTGGGCAGCGATGGCCGCCACCACCTCCTCCCTGGTGGTGCAATCGTCCAGGCCGGTCACCCGCAACTCGGCCATTTTGACCGGCCTGTGCACCTTGACGTCCTCCTCCGGCCATACCGCCCGGAGGCCCGACGCCAGACGGTCCGCGATGCCAACACTGTCAGCACCGGCGGGACACTCCAGCAATCGGGCCCCATTGGCCGTGTGCCGGATATGGAGGCCGTCCTCCGCCCCTATCTCCGCCAGGTCGACGGCAGCACGCGCCTTCGCCATGACGTCGGGGTACGTCAGCCCCTTCGCCTGGCCAGCGGGCAGCAGTGTGACTACCACTGCTGCCCGCCTCGGCGCGCGCTGCTTCTTCTTCGACTTCTTCGTCTTCTTCTGCTGTTTGCCGGCGGCGGGCGCTCGACCCTGTTGGGGAGCAGCCGCAACCGCCGGGGTCCCGTTCTTGTTTTGAGCAGCGGACGGCACTCTACCCGGTTGGGGAGTAGCCTTATCCGCTGCCCTTGTCTCGGCTGGTGATTGGGCCGGAGCGACCCTGGCCCGTTTGGCGCCCCGCTTCACCACCTCGGTCCAGCCCTCATCCATATTGGATGGGGCTGGAGGAAGCGGGCGGGGCTGTGGGGGTGGTGTGGCAGTTTTAGCACCGCCGCCCCCGTTCTTCTTTTTGTTTTTATTCCGGGTCGGACCGGCCGGTCCCGTACCCGGATGTACGTCCGGTGAGGCGAGAGCTACAGGACGCGGCGCAGGTGTTGTTGCACCGCGTAGGGCTGTAAGTTCAGCCCTGAGTTCGGCAATCTGCTTGCCGAACTCCGCCGTTAGCTCTCGCCTGATGCGGGCAGCCATTTCGTCCGGGGACTCAATGGTCTGCCGCACTCTGGCTCGCGGCGACGCAAGTCGCGGCCCGCGTGCCTCCTTCTGCCGAGGACGCCACTCGTCGTCGTCGCCGTCTGTCGTCTTGGTTCGCGGCGCCGCCGCGTCGCTCGTCCGAGCAGCTGGCGACGCTCCGCCAGGTTTCGGCTTAGGCTTAGGCCCCTGAGCCTCAAGGGCCGTCAGCCTTTCCCTGAGGAGGGTCACCTCGGCCTTCGCTGTCTCCAGCTGCGTTTGTAGCACAGCGTCTCGGCTGATGGCCGCAGAGATGGCCGGCATAATTCGACCAGTCTCCTCGGCCACCCGTCGCCACGCCTTTGCGTAGGTCAGGTTACCGCCACTGTGGTAGCGGTACGTGGCCGAGCTGGCCCGTCGTCTTAATGACTCTAGGACGACGACGGGGCTCTCGTAGAACTCCTCATCAGTCGTCGTCCGAGTCGAGGCGACGCGAGAAGGACCTATTGGTTTCTTGCGCCTCGGCGCGGGCATCGCCGCTGCATCCTTCGCCCGTGTCCTTTTGGTGGTGGCGTCCCCGACAGCCACCCGCCGAGTGAGACTCGCCGCTCGCGATGACTCGTCGTCGACGTCGGAGGCCGCTGAGGACTCCCCCGTCTCCGAGCTTCGGCGCGCCGCGGACTTCCGTTTGCGCCCGAATCTTTCGACGGAATCCATGAATCGGGAGCAGTCATCGCTCGCGACGGTACTCGCGACCGATGCCCGCCCCGACCTTACGCCAGTAGCAATCTCCGACACAGGGGTCTGGTCGCCTACCCCTGTGCGGGCTTCGGAGGTGGACTCCACGTCCATGACCTAGCTCGAAGTTGAGGGGAGCAGTCGCATCAGTGCGACTACTCCCAGGCGCTCAACTCCGCAGCTACCCACACGTCACTGCCTTGGCACCGCCCAGGGACTACGTGTGGGGTGGGCTTTCACGCATGAAAGTGGTATCACCCACGGACGCCAGTGACGCGAGTCCCCAATCGGTGGCCATAGGAACTTCTGTACTAAACAAGATAGACCCGTCGTGTTTGGGCTCGTTTTACTTGTATTAATACTTTACTTATTCTTAATATCTAAGATATTGGCTATTTATATCCGTAAGATCATCTTTATATCTATATTTAAAAGCTATTTGTAGTAAAAATATTGTTAAATAATTAAATACTATTTAGAAACTCTTACCTCCATAGCAAACGTTATATTTAAAGAGCGTGCTTCTAAAACTCTTCTGTAGTATTCGGCAGATAGTTTAGGAGTTCTTGTTCGGTTTTCTGATGTGAAATCAACGTCGTAAAAACCGAAAGTGGAGCTGTAAATTAAGTAGGTATTCACGATTAATATCATATTGGAACGAAGTTCCTTATCACGCGTTGTGAAAGGGGGCTAGACGGAAAAAATCCTTACGAAAAGGTGCCACGACACTTTTTTTGTTTTAGATAATTATCGCTAGATGGCGCTGTGATCAAAATCTTTTAAAACATGTTCCTTATCGTGCGTTAGGAAAAAAAAAAAAAATTAAGGAAAAAAAAGATATCTTAATCTTTTAATCGAAAGGAACTTCGTTCTATTCGGGTGTCCCATGACACCTCTCAAGTTTTTTTTTCTTTCTTAGTTTCTTTTTCTTTCTTTCTTTCGATTTTGATGTTTTTTGTTATTGCCTCGACGAGCTACTGGGCCACGAGATCGTTAGCGGTTACCGTTGCTCATGGACCTCTGCATTGTCAAGAGACACTTCGCTACCAACTGCCTCCCTTTAAGGACTTTCTTCAAGCCCCGTTTGAAGAAGGACAAGTCATAGCACTCGGCTAATGATTATTTTCTTCTGATGTCGTCTCATAGAAGAGTAAAGAGACTAGTAGTTGCTCCGAGCAACTTCGTCTGCGTCATAATGGCTGATAATTTCGATGTAAACACAAGCTTGACAATGATATGATGATGGAAGCCATGGGAACCCCTGTACTAAACAAGATAGACTCATCATGTTTGGGCTCGTTTTACTTGTCTTGACTAGCACTCTACTTTATTGTTTGATGGTGAGAAAATAAAGTTGCTTTGATTTAAAATAAAGAAAAAAACTTACGTGTATCCATCCATCCATTCGAAGTTATCCATCAGAGTCCACGCTGTATAACCTATGATATTAATATGATCCAACTTTATTGTTTTAAGAACCTGAAACACCGAAACAATAAAACATAGATTGCCCACACATCTTTTATAATATTCCCAATGTGTTCAAAGGCGATAGAATCGTGTTTTCAAAAACTTCAAATGATAACATTTTGTTTAAAGACCGCCAATTACAAATAGGCATGCAGTCGGCACCTATAATTGTGTTAGCATTAAGTTTGAATCTATACTAATATTAATTAAAACGAAAATAAGGAACGTTTTTTAAAAGATTTTGATCACAGCGCCATCTAGCGAAATTATCTAAAACCAAAATAAGGAACGTGTTTTAAAAGATTTTGATCACAGCGCCATCTAGCGAAATTATCTAAAACCAAAATAAGAAACGTATTTTTAAAAGATTTTGATCACAGCGCCATCTAGCGAAATTATCTAAAACCAAAATAAGGAACGTGTTTAAAAAGATTTTGATCACAGAGCCATCTAGCGAAATTATCTAAAACCAAAATAAGAAACGTATTTTTAAAAGATTTTGATCACAGCGCCATCTAGCGAAATTACCTAAAACCAAAATAAGGAACGTGTTTTAAAAGATTTTGATCACAGCGCCATCTAGCGAAATTATCTAAAACCAAAATAAGGAACGTGTTTTAAAAGATTTTGATCACAGCGCCATCTAGCGAAATTATCTAAAACCAAAATAAGAAACGTATTTTTAAAAGATTTTGATCACAGCGCCATCTAGCGAAATTATCTAAAACCAAAATAAGGAACGTGTTTTAAAAGATTTTGATCACAGCGCCATCTAGCGAAATTATCTAAAACCAAAATAAGAAACGTATTTTTAAAAGATTTTGATCACAGCGCCATCTAGCGAAATTATCTAAAACCAAAATAAGGAACGTGTTTTAAAAGATTTTGATCACAGCGCCATCTAGCGATAATCATCTAAAACAAAAAAGTGTCGTGACAACTTTTCGTAATTTTTTTTTCCGTCTAGCCCCCTTTCACAACGTGCGATAAGAAACTTCGTTCCAAAAGCTCTTCGCACATTCAATTAATTCTTAATGATTGTACCTCCATCAAGCTGTCTCTATAAAATTTAATTCGGCCATAATCTTCTACGCCAGCTTGACTTGGATATCCATTTTCTGTGATGAAAATTGAGAGGTTCCCGTACTGTGTCGTCAGCCATTTTGAAAGTTTTCTTAGACCTGGTGGGGTTACCTGAAAAGAGGTTAGGGAATAGACCATCAGGACGGTAAAGAATACCGTAGTGCGTAACGCGTCGTGCCACCTCGCATAACTCTATGTTGGATTTTGTCTTCAGATAGTGAGTGTGAACGGAGGTTTTAGTTCAACTCCCACATACTCCTGGAACTTCAAGGATCATTCAAATCGGTTCAGCCGAACCAACGTTACACGGGAACAAACATAACCTTTTTAGAAGTCGGTCAATATTTTTTTTTTAAATGCATATTTTTAAGTTTCTGGATATCATGTAGCAGTAGAGTGCTAGCTAATACAAGTAACAAGAGCCCAAACACAACGGGTCTATCTTGTTAAGCACAAGAGTTCCTATGACCTTCCAAATCCATCATCAGATCAGCGCCATTTTGTCATATTATTGCATTGACACGCGATATACATCTTTTTTTTTTTTTCTATTGCCAGGTAGATAAACGAGCATACGGCCCTCCTGATGGTAAGCGGTCACCGTCGCTCATGAACCTCTGCAATGCCAGGGCAAAGAAATGCGTGCAAAATGTCATCTCAATCGGAAAGAGTGAAGTTTGTCAAATTTAGCTTGCAACCACCCGAACTTAGTTACATCCAGTGCAAGTTAATATTTAAAGCTTGTAAGAAAGAGGTAAACTTACGAAAAACCATTTAGTAGAAGTCTTGGGCCAGTTTGATGATGAGGTTAGCTTGGCATTCATATCCGGAACATCAGTAATCGGCCAGGGTCCTAATTCTTCATCAGGTTCAGCTTTCCGTACTTGGCGACTGGTGTAATAGTTGAGGGCGTAGAAATCGTAGGTGCCTGTATAATAAATATTTTACTTTGCATTGATATTACCCAATTGCTACAAATAAAAAAAACTTGAGAGGTGTCAAGGGACACCCGGATGGAACGACGTCCCTTTCGATTAAAAGATATCTTATATTTTTTTTTATTTTACGCGCGATAATGAACGTGTTTTAAAAGATTTTGACCACAGCGCCATCTAGTGATAAATCATCTAAAACAAAAAAAGTGTCGTGACAACTTTTCGTAAGATTTTTTTCCGTCTAGCCCCCTTTCACAAGGCGCGATAAGGAACTTCGTTCCAATAAAAGCTTTGAAGGTCCTGTAGAGTGGTAGCTGAAACAAAAAAACGAGCCCAAACACGACTGATCTTGTTTAGAACAGGAGTTCCTATGGCTACCTTCCGAATTCACCAACTACGTGGTACCATATTCTTGAATTGCCACGAGGTAAACATCATCAGTAGACGTTCATTGCTAGTCATAGGCCTCCCCCAAATCTGCCTACGTTGCACCTACCGTTTCGTGGTCGCCACTCCGGAACTTTCCTGTCCCATCGGCCATTCGTTCTTCGCACAACGTGTCCTACTCATTGCCACTTCGAAGACGCAATTCTTTGGACTACTCCTTCTACTTCCCTTCTGGGGGCGGCGCGACGGCGAAAAAAAGAATCTACTTTCCTTCTAACGAACCTCCTCTTAAACGATGTCTATGTCTCTTTTCTGATTATGATCTGATTCGATTTGATCTCATTGATCCAAAGAAACACTCAGCAAGGCTATGCTATTTTTAATACGGTTAGGACCGGAAGATGATTACTCCATTTTGACTTACCCCTAATCAACTCTATTTCGTGTTGCGTAAATGCTGGTAAGTTAGACTTGGAGTACCCTTGCTTTCTGCTGCTCCGGCTGAGTGCTTCCTCAAGACTTGGAGGCCATCCACCCTGCTTAGAATAAATGGGGTGGGAGTAACGACCGACCTGAAACAGTTTTTGTGGATTTTGAAGAAGCTCGAGAGGAACCAAGGTTTTAGTCAGTGCTAGTTTGTACGTACTTTAAAATTACACGGATATTTTCCGTTCCTTAAGTCGTGGTGGCCGAGTGGTTCAAGTCCGTCCGGCTTGTACCTCTAAATCTAAATGTGAAAAGATTTATGTGCAATTTTTCACAACACCACTGGCTAAAAACGGTAAAGGAAAACATCGTGAGGAAACCTGCATGTCGGGAAAGGGTTCTTAAAATCCTTTGAAGATTTGTGAAGTCCCTAATCCACACTGAGCAAGCGTGGTGGACTATGCCTAATCCCTCTTCTGAGGAGACCTGAGCCCAACAGTGGGCAGTAATGGGTTAGTACATTACTCAATAGGTCTGTATTTTTTTATGTTTGTTCCTCGATAACTTTAATTTGGGTGGACCGATTTGAATGATCCTGGTGTTAGATGAAAAGTAATGGCTGAACTTTAGTCCCATTGTTTTTTTAAAAGAAGGAATGAGAACTTTAGGATCTGTGGTTAAAAATGTGTATTTTTAACGAACAAAATTTCACGATTTGCTATGCATTTTTGCGTGTATTTCCTTTTTATATGAATTGATGTCGATGATTCTTTTTTTGTTAGAAAGCGGATATTTTAAGCATTATCGCATATAATTTGATAAAGATCTGACTGGTAGTTTTTGTGCTATGCTTGAGAAATGGAAGTCGGTCGTTTTCATTTTTGTAATAAAAATATTATTTTCATTTTTTTTTTTCAAAACAGACAAATGAGCCTCATGCCTCTGCTTGGTCTCTGCAATTTCAGGTCATTGGAGAACCGTTAGGCGTTACCCATAATTTATGTACTTAATTTAAGATAAACTAACGACTAGCAATCCGGATAAAGGAAAATTATAGAACAATATTTCAAACCGAAACCGAACCACTTTAAAAAGGGCATGTCATAGTACTCGAGCACCGAGGACGGAAATCCACTCCAAATCAGAATGTTATAGAACAAAGATATTATTATTCTTAATTTTTTTGTACCTATTGGGTTTAAGCATTGCGTACTTTTTATCTTTCTCAAATTTTAGTGTACTGTACTGTACCAACCCATTACTGCCCACTGTTGGGCTGTAATGGGTTGTGGACTGTTGGGTTTCCTCACGATGTTTTCCTTCATCGTTTTTAGCCAGTGGTGTGAAAAATTGCACATAAATCTTGTTTTTCACATTTAGATTTAGAGGTACAAGCCGGCGACCTCCCGTTCGGAAGGAAGCGCTTCGACCACTCGGCCACCACGACTTCACAATATTAATGTACCATCTCTTAATTCACCCTGAAGATTTGGCACTATACTTACACAATTCTCCAGTACCAGCTCAGTCAACTCTTTGTCACTTTCCTCGAAAGGTTCAAACCACAATAACTGATTCGCCATAGCTATTTTTCCTGTAAAATGTTTTAGGTCAACAGTTGGTGCCTCTCTGATGATGCAAATAAAGAATAGATGTTAGAAATAGACAAAAAGGTTTCATAGATAAACTATAGTAACTGCAGCGTCTCTCTATTACTCTAGATATAGATAGTCGATGTCATATTTAGTCTTTGGTTAACATAAAAATGTAAAACTGTGTGTTTCAAGTTAAACTTAATTAAATAATAAAATTACAACAAAACCAGTGTTTAATTACATAAAGAATGTACAACAATAAGAATAGATACATAGTTAACATTCAAATGTAATTAATTACCTCTTAAATCTTACCAATTAGTCTCTTAATTAAGTTTTTAAATCGGACCAGTTCTTGACATAAAACTCTTCTGTTGTATAATATTGGCACAGATTCCCTTTAGTAAATAAAATAAGATATAAGAAGAAAAAAAGACCTAAGATAAGATCTGATTCTGTTTAGGATGGTTTGTGCTAATGGAAAGATATAGGGTGGCAGATAATGAATGTCAGGATAGAAAGTTTGGGAAGTATAAATCGTATTATCACAACTCCATTTAAATGGGAATAGGTCAAATTCAAGAAGATTCCTTAAAACCCATTATGGTTAACTAAATAACTTACCATGGTACTTATGCCTGAACTCCTTATCATAAAGTCTCCAAGCCTTGGCGTGTGCCATCAGCGTATGTTTACTGCACAAGTACGGAGCTACCTCACTGTCGATGACTCCTGGTGCTAAAACGCCAGTGTTGTAAGCCATGTCACATATCACAATTGGTTCGTTGATAGTGATCCAGGTCTTCACTCTGTCTCCGTATAATTCGAAGGCTATCTTCGCGTATTGTTCAAACCATTTTGATATGTGAGGATTTGTCCAGCCACCTGAAAAGTAAAGAAAAAAAAAGTTTGTAAAGAAACTTAAAGCCGATTAAATAAGACAAATTGCAATTTCGAACACCATAAATTAGTGTTTCCAATAATGACACACTAGACAACTGTAGCCCGCTAGCAAGTGCCAATAAGGCAAGCTGAAAACTTGGTCCATAGTACAAATATTTTAAAAATGTAGGGGTCCGTTTAGTCCCGCTACTCAGCTGCCAGTTCTGCAGGTCTAGTTTGAGGTATATCAGGAGAACTACAGTGGGTTGCCAAAATATTACGGACAGTGGGTTTTTTTCGTTATTTTCAAGTTTGGGTGCACTTGACTGCATACAAGTGGGTTATAATGAATCAACTTAATTTTTTTTGGGATCTTACACTCATCAACGTTTAAAATGTCA
Source organism: Trilocha varians (assembly GCA_030269945.2). Classification (NCBI taxonomy): domain Eukaryota; kingdom Metazoa; phylum Arthropoda; class Insecta; order Lepidoptera; family Bombycidae; genus Trilocha; species Trilocha varians. Next base: position 1,477,166 of record AP028271.1, read on the forward strand.
AGTGTTTTGGTACGAATAGGGGATGTTTTAAGTTTTAAAAACATTTTAATTAAGATTGAGCAGCCAAGTGGAACATACGCGAAACAGGGAATATCGGATCTTATTGTTTTTTGTGTTGTTATTATTCTACAAATACAACTTAAATGTGAGTATTTTATTGTTTTGAATATAAACTTTTATGTTTGTTATTTTAAAGTAAAAATAAATTATTATTTATGTAATTTTTTTCATTCAGTATGGGTCGTAACTCCGATTTGAGTCCAAGAAAAAAATCTGAAATAAAAACTCTTCTTATGCACACAAGTCACTCCCAAAGAAAGATAGCAGAGTTGGCAGGTGTATCCAAGTCTGCAGTAAACACAATCAAATGCAAAATGGACCAAAATGTACCTCTTTCACCTGAAAGAAAAGGGCGAAGTGGCAGAAAACGTATCACAACTCCGCGTTCTGACCGTAAAATACGGGATATTTGCATAGAAAATCGGAAAAAAGTGCTAGACAACTGACTCAATTGGTGCAGGAGGCTGGTATTTCAGTTTCCAAACGAACAGTGCAAAGAAGACTGGCTGAAGAAGGCTTGACTGGCCGTCGACCAGTTAAGAAGCCACGCCTCACAGATGCCATGAAAAAAAAACGTCTCATCTGGGCTCGTGAACATCGCCATATGACAGTTGAGGATTGGAAAAAGGTTAATTTCTGTCTCAAATGTATTAATAAAATATAACACATAATATTTACTTTTTTAAATAGACATCTCCAATATCATTTGAATTTTTCAGGTCTGTTTCTCTGACGAGTCGACATTTGAAATTCTTGAAGAAAAAAGCAGCTTTGTCCGACGACGCCCAAATGAAAAATATCACCCCGACTGCATTGTAGAAAGGGTGAAACACCCTGTTAAAATAATGGTGTGGTCTGTGATAAGCGCCAAAGGGGTAGGGCGTCTTTACATTGTGCAGGGAACCATGAGACAAGACCAGTACAGGCAAGTTTTGCAAACTCGCTTGCTACCTCAGCTTCAAGAATGGTTCCCTAACAACGAGGAATTCCTATTTATGCACGACTCTGCCCCTTGTCACAAAGCTAGGAGTGTCACTGCATTCCTAGCAGACCATAACATCTCAGTTTTACCCTGGCCTGGCAATTCACCAGACTTGAATCCAATTGAAAATTTATGGGAGCTAACAAAGAGAGAAATTGCCAAAGAAACCATCACAAACAAACGACAACTGACAGAGAAATTAATAAATGTGTGGCATCACAACCATTCAATACCACAAAATGCAATAAAATGCATAGAAAGTATGCCCAAGCGCATTAAAGCTGTTATCCAGGCCAAGGGTAATATCAGTAAATATTAATATTATTTTTAAATTTAGTCCTATTTTATTTTATAATCACATGTCTACTTTTTTTTAATGTAAAATAATTAATAAATATGTAATTATATATAATAAAATATTTTGCTCACTCTAACTAGTGTTTATCTAATAATTTTTCACACCCAAATGCAACTAACATAAGTTTTAGTAACTGTCCGTAATAATTTGGCAACCCACTGTATGTGCCAAATTTTCAGGTTGTCTCAAATTCCTACCCTTTGGCACTAGCTATCGGGCCATGTTATATTAATGCTCGAAGAATGAAACTTTGAACCATACATTCTCTGCATGCTTTTTTAGGCTTCATTTTGTTATCCTTAACTGGTTATCATCGCCTAATGAACCTCTGCAATGTCACGACACTGGGCTTACGACCTTAAGGACTTGTCTCAAGCCTCATTTAAAGAAGTACAAGTCATAACTACCTAAGTCCTGAAGTCTCTGCGGCATGTCCCAGTGGTAGAGCGTGACGACTGGTTCAATGTCGTTCTCCAGTAGAGCGTTTATGAGCGAGTCGTAGTACTTGACGCCGTCATCGCTCACGTAGTTCGGGAAGCCGGTCGGGAGGAGACGGGCCCAGGATATGGAGAACCTGGATGTGGATTATAGAGAAAGATCCAATTTGAAATATGTGGAGTTTCTTCCAACAAGATTTGAAGAGAGTCTGCGAGCGACAGAAACCACTTCTGTACTGTACCGTAACAACCCATCACTGCCTACTGCTGGGCTCAGATCTCTGCCAAGGAGAGGTTAGGCGTAGACCACCACGATGCGGATTGGGGACTTTACATATCTTCAAAGGATTCTAAAAATACTCAGCGATTTTCTAGACTCATCGAGCCCGAACTCTAAATTACGTTGAAATATCGAGCCCACTTAATTAAATAAAAACCGTGGCAAGAACCCGTTAATTATTTATGAAAGTAATGTTTGAATTAGTTTATGGTTTTACCTGTAAAAATCCACTCCTAATTCGACCAGCATTTCCACATCTCGTCTCCATTGATGGTAAGAGTCGCAGGCTACATCACCATTAGTTCTACCTACTATTCTATCAGGGTACGTCTTGGTGAAGTGATCCCAAATACTTTCAGCTTTGTCTGTAAGGAACAATAACTTAAATAAAATTTTCGTCGTTCTTATAATGGGAACATGGATTAAGCTCGAATCTAATATATATTATTATTATAAAGGCGAAAGTTTGTAAGTATGGATGTATGGATGTTTGTTACTCTTTCACGTAAAAACTACTGAATGGATTTGAATGAAATTTTACCACAATATAGCTTATACATCAGAATAACACAAAGGCTACAATTTTTGAACCCCTTTGTAACGCAGACGAAGTTGCGAAGGTCATCTAGTATCTAATAAACCATACTCCGATAAAAGGAATGAAAAAATCCTTCAAAGGAAATTAATAGACTACATCATATAGATGCAGTATTCGACCGACTTCCATTTCTTAATCCCATCACAAAAACTACCAGTCAGATCTTTATCATTTTTTTTTGTTATTATTGCCATGTAGGCAGACGAGCCAATACGAGATAATTTCCAAAGTGACTGCTTCCTAACAAAAAAACAATCATCGAAATCGGTTCACATAGAAAAGAAATACACGCCAAAACGCACAGCAAACCGTGCAACTTTTGTCAGTTAAAAATACACATTTTTAAACACAGATACAAAAGTACTTGTTCGATCTTAAAAAAAATAATGCGACCTAAGTTTAACCATCACCTTTCATCTGACACCAGAGTCATTCAAATCGGTCCACCTAAACTGGAGTTGTTGAACAATGGCTATGGGAACTCTATCAATAAGCAAGATAACCTCATCGTGTTTAGGCTCTAATAAAGCATCTTGATGAGTTCTTTGCGTATAGGATGAATGTCAAGGTCTGATGATGGAGCTGGAAGGTGGCCACTGTCTGTTTGTTCTGGCTAATCTCTGAAATGACTAGCCGATTCGGACGGGCTGACTTTCAATGGCTGATAGTTTATGTTATAACGAGTAACTTAGGCTATATTTATTTTAGAAATTGTTGTTTTTTTTAATTCTCAATGAAGTTCAAGGATGGCATTTACAGCGAGAAAAAATCGAATCGTTGACATTTAATTGAGATTGGCGCAGACGAAGTGGCGCGGGACAGCTAGTCATAAATAAAAACAAAATACAGACGAATTGAGTACCTCCTCCCTTTTGGAAATCAGTCAATAAATCTTCTATGGATATACGGCAGAAGCTGAGCTTTATTTGTTCGTAGTTTTTACTTCATGATTTGAGTAAAAAAAAATTAACAATTATTATTTTAAAGAAAACTTTTTAAATATAAGCCTTAAAGATCCTGGATATCATGTAGAAGTAGAGTGCTGGCAGCAAGTAAAAATACCAAACACGATTACACTTGTTCCTATGATCATGTTCCGAATCCAACATCAGATCATCTCTATTGGAACGAAGTTCCTTATCGTGGATGAAACGGGGCTAGACGGAAAAAAATCTTACGAAAAGTTGTCACGACACTTTTTTGTTTTAGATGGTTATCGCTAGATGGCGCTGTGATCAAAATCTTTTAAAACACGTTCCTTATCGCGCGTTACGTTAGGAAAAAAAAAAAGAAGATATCTTTTAATCGAAAGGAACTTCGTTCTATTCGGGTGTCCCATGACATCTCTCAAGTTTTTTTACCATATTATTGCATTGTCCCGCATCTATCTTGTCAGTACAGGAGTTCCTATCACTGAAGAGTGCTATCAAAAGACTCACCAGCTACATCCCAAGCTCCTTCCACCTGGTAAGCTGAAGAGGCCACACCAAATTTGAATCCTGCTGGAAAATCCAAATCAATGCTTGCAGCTGAAGATATCAGAACTCTATAATGAAAACCATAAGTGGTTGCTCGTAACTTGCATGGATGTAACTATGTAAGTTCGGGTGGAAGATTCCACGCAACGCAACGCTAAATTTGACAAACTTCCCGGTTTCCGAGTGACAATGCAATAATATGACAAAATGGCGCTGTTCTGATGATGGATTCAGAAGGTAATCATAGGAACTCTTGTGCTAAACAAGATAGACCCGTCGTGTTATCGTTTTACTTGTATTAGCTATCATTCTACTGCTACATGATATCGTGAATCTAAAAAGCTTGTATTTAAAAAACTTGAGAGGTGTCATGGGACACCCGAATAGAACGAAGTTCCTTTCGATTAAAAGATATCTTATAATTATTTTTTTTCCTAACATAACGCGCGATAAGAAACGTGTTTTAAAGATCTTGATCACAGCGCCATCTAGCGATAATCATCTAAAACAAAAAAGCGTCGTGACAACTTTTCGTAAGATTTTTTTCCGTCTAGCCCCCTTTTGATAATGCGTGATAAAGAACTTCATTCCAAAAGTTTTCTTTAAAATAAATTCTTTTTTTAACCAACTTCATGAAGGAGGTTAAAGGTTATATAGTTGGTCGATTTGTTTATATCCCCATAACTTTTGTACTTTTTGTCATATGAAGGGTACCTAATTATCATCATAGGATCCCCTTTTTAAATCAAACTTGTACTTTTGGAGATCTGATTATTTTAATACTGTATTTATTTCCATTCGATTTTACACTATAAATGAAATTATACAAAATTAGAATAAAATCTGATTAAAATAAGCAAACCAGTCTACGGACCACTTAGATTTTATTATGCTGGAGTAAATCGGAAATCGGGTGGGATATGTGGTAATTGAACCGCACTAAAACCTCCAACCGCTCACACTCAGCGTCCAAACCCAGGCTGAGGCCGGAATCCAGCAAGGGGATTTTTGGAACGAAGTTCCTTATCGCGCGGTATCGAAACGGGGCTAGACGGAAATTCTTATGAAAAAGTTGTCACGACACTTTTTTTGTTTTAGATGATTATCGCTAAATGGCGCTGTAATTAAAATCTTTTAAAATAATTCCTTTTTTTGTTTTATATGATTAATGCTAGATGGCGCTGTGGTCAAAATCTTTTAAAACACGTTCCTTATCGCGTGTTACGTTAGGAAAAAAAAAATAAGATATCTTTTAATCGAAAGGAACTTCGTTCCATCCGGGTGTCCCATGACACCTCTCAAGTTTTTTTTTTTTCTTTGTTTATTGACTTTGTATCTCGCTTATATTTTAAGCACAACTTGACAGTGTCAGGTAGTGAAGGTATCACAGCTGTATTTGATGAGCACGGGGTTACGCGATGGACAGACGGTTGATGGCACGACGGCAATACGGCAAGCACTTCACATTAAAATTAAATATTTTTCAAAACATTTATTTTATAACTAGGTGACTCGCGCAACTTCGTCTGCGTTACAAAGGGGTTCAAAAAAGCCTATGTGTTATTCTGATGTATAAGCTATATTGTGGTAAAGTTTCATTCAAATCCATTCAGTAGTTTTTACGTGAAAGAGTTACAAACATACATCCATACATCCATACTTACAAACTTTCGCCTTTATAATATATCTATACTAATATTATAAAGCTGAAGAGTTTGTTTGTTTGTTTGTTTGTTTGTTTGTTTGTTTGTTTGTTTGTTTGTTTGTTTGTTTGTTTGTTTGTTTGTTTGAACGCGCTAATCTCAGAAACTACCGGTCCGATTTCAAAAATTCTTTCACTGTTCGAAAGTCCATTTATCGAGGAAGGTTATAGGCTATATTTTATTTTCAAAAAAATTAGGGATCCGCATGAAAATATCGAATATGTAACAAAAGGTGAAAAATCAAAAACCTATTTATGCGTACGCTGCAAAAACTATTGACAATGGAACAAAATGATGTAATACGGGTTTTTAGGTCTTTTGAAGACAAACAAAAAAGTCCGCGACAGCATATATCTAACTATCATAGTTTAGTCACAATAACCGCTTTTATGTTTATAAAAATAAAAAAAATGTCCGAAAAATTAATTTAACGTTAAATGTGTATCGTTATATTAACCCTTATCCAAATTAAGTGTTATATTATTAAGAGTATTAATGTAGAAGTAAATTACTTTTTGTTTTATTCCAATCGGACTTTTCGTTTAGAAGTTATCACGAGTATAAAACGCAATTTATTTAATGCACCCACAGCGGGCGGCGAAAATAATATCGCGACGACATAACGAGTACTGTTTGAACCCCTTTGTAACGCAGACGAAGTTGCGCGGGTCAGCTAGTATTAGAATAAAATCATTATATATAGAAACCGATTAAATTATGAATAATAATACAATAAATTATCTTCATTATATTTGCATTCAATGTCACATACCTATAATGTAATTTTCTTTTATTCATAAAATTTAGAGTCAATAATCATTGTTTCGTAAAGTAAGTATATTTACTAAGTATTTGTTGAGATTGTAATATGACAAATAATAATTTTTATTATTATTTTTTTTTTATATTGCCATGTAGGCAGACGAGCCAACGGCCCACCTGATAGTAAGTGGTTACCGTCGCTCATGAACCTCTGCAATGTCAGGGGACACTGAGGGGTCGCTACCTACGACCTAACTTTAAGGACCCTCCTCAAGCCTCGTTTGAAGAAGGACAAGTCATAGCGCTCTGGGAATACCGAGGAGGGGAGTTCATTCCATAGCCGGATGGTGCGTGGCAAAAAAGTGTATTAGGGTTTTATTAATATTTTATGGGTATTTTTAGGGTTCCGTGCTGAAGAAATTAAACCTTTATTATTATGTTTGTTTTTTTATGGCTCCCGTCCAATGACGTTTTTGTCAGTGTGAAGTGGGACGCGTACACGCTATTTTGCTGCTCCTCGATTATTTTATCTCTAGTTTTAGTTTTTTATTCTTTATTTTTAATAATTATGTTGGGGAAGTACGGAAGGGATATAGTTTATTAGTTTATGTTTTTATATTGTATTACTATTTGATAAGTATTTCCTTACTCTTGTTACGTCACTGCCAGCTGGGACTGAAAACCAGCGCTGGATGTTGGCACCTATCCTATTGGTGTGTGTCAGTATTCAGCATTATGCTGAGTCACGGCTGGTTTGTGAAAAAAGAAATTAGTTTTAGGTAATTGCTTGTCATTTTTCTTTTTTAATTGTATGTTTCTTTTTTTGCAAATAAAGTATGTCTATGTCTATTAAAGAGCGCATACTGAACCAGTCAAAACAGCGCATAGGTTTTGTAAAGTTTTATTTCATTTTTTGCTGGGTCAAATGCACCCTGTATATTCGGGGACGGCATAACGCGTCGTGCCGTCCAGCAAAAATTCGTGCTGGGTTATGGCCTCAGCCGTTTAAGGTTGGAGGTTTTAGTGCGGTTCAACTACCACATGCCAACCTCTTCCAACTCCAGGTATCCTCCAACTTAAAATCACCAACATGAAAATGCAACAATATGGTACTATGGCGCTGATCTGATGATGAAGTCGGTAGCCATAGGAACTCCTGTACTAAACAAGATAGACTTATCGTGTTTGGGCTCGTTTCACTTGTTTTGATTAGCATTCTATTTTTATATGATATCCAATATCTTAAAAACATATAACACTTTAATTTTTGTACTTGTACCAACCCATTACTGCCCACTGCTGAGCTCAGGTCTCCTCCGAAGAGGGGTTAGGCATAGTCCACCACGCTTGTCTAATGCGGATTGGGGACTTCACATATCTTCAAAGGATTTTAGAACCCTTTTCCGACATGCAGGTTTCCTCACGATGTTTTCCTTCACCGTTTTTAGCCAGTGGTGTTGTGAAAAATTGCACATAAATCTTTTTCACATTCCTTCCTTGGGGAGGTCGCGGGTTCAAATCCGGCCGGCTTGTACCTCTAAACACTTTAATTATTTTACTTTAAATATAATTTTTTTGTTCAAAAATGTTAATTAATTACAAAATTGTTTACGTTCAATCCGTAATTATCCGTTACTAAATTTTGGTAAACAATTTAAATTTGTAATAACCTAACCTAAACCTTACATGTTTTTGTTATTTTCAAAGGTTTTTCAAAACCACAAACTTGTTTTGTAAAACAGAACAATTGGTAGTTATTATTTTAAAATATCAACCATATTTTGTTAGACGGTGACCTTCAAATGAGCGGACTTGTCGGCCTATGTATCATCACTACATTTATTATATTATTATACTAGATGACCCGCGCAACTTCGTCTGCGTTACAAAGGGGTTCAAAAATTGTAGCCTATACGTTCTAGAGAGCGCAGCGAACAGACGTGTTTTATGTTACGTGCATAAATAAAACCAGAAAAAACAAGAAACAAACAAAACATTCGTTCAAACAAGTTCTTTGTTCACAATCATAAAGGCGCGTCCATCAGTCACCGCACTTCAGGTACTGTTCAATTTAATTTCCACAATGAATTTTATGCGATCTCCAACAAAGTCCTCAAATCGCAGAGGTTCCCAACCGGACTTATCGAAGGCTAGTATCGATGACTCCGTAATACAACAAAATACTCTACGCAAGAGGAAACAGCCTGAAGAGGACAACATAAAATGTGACTTTGAAAACCTGCGTAAAGAGATTACCGCCATGTTTCATAACTTTGCTGAAAACCAAACCAAATTACTTAACAAAATTTCAATTGATATATCAGATGTGAAAGACGAAATTAGAAATCTTCAATCTACTACAAAAGAAATTTTGTTAGAACAAAACAAGATAAAAGCAGACATAAAGAACCTAGAACAGGAAAAAAAGACTATGAGCAAGAAACTAGATGATTTGGAAAGGGAATTGCTGAATTTTAAATCACCACGCATGAAGAAATCCACAGAAAAAACGTTATTATGTGAAGATGTTGTTGTCGAATTACAAGAAAGAGAACGTAGGAGTAAAAATATTATTATTGTTGGCATACCTGAATCAAAAATTGCCAATAGAAACGATCGAAACAACTCAGACACCACAGAAGTTATAAAAATTCTTAAAACAGCATTACCTGATAGTCCTGATCCTATAAAAATACATAGATTGGGTCTTTTTAAGCAAGACAAAATTCGACCTATTAAAGTCTACTTTCAGAGTCAAGAACATGCAAAAATGATACTCCGTAATAAATCCGCTACATGTATTAAAATATATTCCGATAAAACACCATATCAACAACGTTACCTGAAGAGCCTCAGCGAGGAATTGAAAGAACGCGAACAAAATGGTGAAAAAGATTTAACCATAAAATATATAAATGGTATCCCAAAAATCATACAGCAATCGTCAAAAAACTAAGAACTACGAGATCAAATCAACAAAGACACAACAATATAACATATCAAATTACAACCCAATACAATAACCTAAGCAAGAAAAAATCTTCTCTTAAATTTTTATATGCGAATGTACGCAGTTTGGTGAAGATTGGCAAAATAGATGAGCTGAACTGTATTTTATCGGCAAATGACAATATTCATGTACTTGTGTTTGTTGAAACCTGGATCAAATCTGAAGAAGAAGCCAAAAATATCAATCTAAAAAATTATATCCACTACTACAACTTTAGAACAAAATTAAGAGGAGGCGGTGTATCCATATTTGTTCAAGAAAACTTGAAGCACGAGTTTCTCGACGACCTATGTGAGGATGACAATCACTATATCTGGGTGCATCTGCAAAGATTTTCTTTGGATATTGGAGCTATTTATAAGCCGGAAAGATCAAACAATTCAAAATTCTTGGATACACTTACAGAACAGATTCAGAAAAGAAAAAGAGCTATCATGTTCGGGGATTTTAACTATAATCTTCTAGGAACCAATCCCAATACCACTGAATACAAATTACTACTTGAAGAACAAGGATATAATATAATTAATAAAATCTCAGAAAAACACTGTACTAGAGAAACTTCAACCACCAAGACTCTTTTAGATCACGTCAGTACGAACCTTAAAGATCAAGAATTTCATTTTACAATTATTGAATCAAGCTTATCAGACCATAAACTTATATTTCTAGAATTGGAGAAGTATAAACCAGAACCTACCAAAACTATAAGATTTGAAACTATACAATATTCAGTCCTGTATAAAACTGTTAAGAATATAGACTATGAGAAAATTGGTGAAGATTACATAAAACTAGAGCAAACACTTGTCTCCGCGATCAATAGCAGTAAAGTGATTAAAACCAAAAAAATAAATCCACCTAGAACAGATTGGATTAACCAAGATATTATTGACCAAATAAATAAGAGAAACGAGTTGTGGAAGTATTTAAAAACCAACCCTAATGACCCAAACGTTGAATTATTGTTCAAAAAAGAGCGTAATAGGGTTTTTGAAAATATTCAAAAAACTAAAAATAATTATTATATAGGATGTTTCAAAGAATGTGAAAACAAACCCTTCAAAATGTGGCAGTTAGTAAATAGTTTATCTAACAATACAAAAAAGAATACAATAGCTCCTACTAAATTACAGTCTGATTATGGCCTTATAACTGATGGAACTGAAATATGTGAGACATTTAATAATTACTTTTCCAGCATCGGTAAAATTCTTGCAAACAACATTAATTCTAAATTACATAGTGATCATATTGATCTCAATAAAATTAATAAACCTTTAGTAAGTACCTCATCGACACTAACAGAACTGTTTCCAGCAACAACAAGCGAAGTAGATAAAATAATATTAAACTTAAAGAGTAATACCAGTGCGGGAGTAGATGGTATTAGTGTCAAAACAATAAAAAACTTCAAAAGTCTTATATTGCCAAGTTTAACTTCATGTTTTAACAAATGTCTATCGGAAGGTCACTTCCCAGATTCACTTAAATACGCAAAAGTAACACCGATATTTAAATCTGGCTCTAAATTATGCCCCGGAAATTACAGACCAATCTCAGTGCTACCCGTATTTTCAAAAGTTTTGGAAAAACTGCTTCATAAAAGATTAAGCGATTACTTAAATTCAATTGATTACTTATTTAAAGGACAGTACGGATTTAGACCTAAATCAAATACGTTAACAGCAGCAACAGATCTAATCACTAAAATAAAAACCAATATTGATAATAAACAGATTGTTTTGGGTATTTTTATTGATCTTAAAAAAGCTTTTGATACGGTAAGTCATAACTTACTTTTGCAGAAACTGGCATCTATAGGTGTGCTTGGGAATGCTTTGAAGATGTTTGAGTCGTATCTTAGGGATCGCGTGCAAATTGTCCGAATAGGAGATAAATCTAGTTCTGGGAAAGTAATGAAATGGGGAGTACCACAAGGTTCAATTTGTGGTCCTCTGCTATTTCTTATTTATATTAATAGCATAAGTGAGATTGGACTGAAAGGTCAAATTTATTTATACGCTGATGACACTTCTCTTTTTTATTTTGGTAATTCCATAGACACGATTATTCAAGACGCACAGAATGATTTAAACATCTTAGAAAAATGGTTCTCAACAAATTTACTGACAATTAATGCCACGAAAACTAATTACATAATATTTGCAGCAAAAAATAAAAAAATCCATTCCCATAAACCACTTAAAATTGCTGATCAAAATCTAGAAAAAGTAAATAAAGCTAAATATCTTGGACTAATTTTAGACAGCCAACTCACATGGAAAGCCCATATAGAAACGGTGCGATCCAAGCTATCAAGTTTAACTGGCTCATTACGTCGTAACACCAGATGCCTTCCACTTAACGTCCGATATACTATTTACAATACCTTAGTGAAACCTCACATTGAATATCTTATAGAAATATGGGGCACTGCTGCCAAAACTAACATCAAAAAATTACAACGAGCTCAAAACAAAATAATTAAAGTCCTTTTTCACTATAACTACCTAACACCCACTATAGATATTTACAAAAATACAAAACTATTTGATATTTCTCAAATATATAAATATAATACTTGCATACTAATACGCAAAATAGCATCTAAAAATTTACAGTCGGAAATTACATTTACAAAAAATATACAGGTACAAAAACGATTAACACGTCGATCACATAATTTACAACTACCTAGAACCAGAACAAGCTATGGCCGAAAGACTGTGATTTGTGAGGGCGCAGAAATTTATAATTCAGTTCCCAGAAACATTAGAGACGAGAAATCCAATCATACATTTAAAAAATTATTGAAAAAACATATAATGTCACTTAAAACTAACGCTTAACAAAAAATAAATATCTGTAATTGTGAATGAGTCCTTATGATTATCTTTTGTGTCAAGAATTGTAAATTCACTGCATATTAACAATATTAATTTCGATGTACCGACATTTGGTTTTATCGCATGTACTAAGTTGTAACTTGTGTCTCAGAACTGTGAAATATGTTATTTTTAAGTTATAATTAGTGTTTATTTCTATGTAAGTGATTTGTAATCTTTTGGAAATAAACTATTTCAAACCGTATATAGGCACGCGCCGCCCGGCGCAAACAACTACGACCCTGCATTTTAAATTTGTAATATCTTCGGTAATATTCACTTAAATTACATGCTGTAAAAAGCATATTGATCTATAATAAATGCACAATTTATTTAAGGTACTTAATTGGATAAGGATTAATGCTGTATTGTTTAAAATCACTTCGTAAATAACCATTTTTTAGTAAAGAATAAAAATGGTTATGCTGGGTTATCCCTAAGAGATAGACATATACCATCGCGGACTTTTTTGTTGAACTTTTTAAGGTGAACAATACTGTAGTACATTATTTTGGTCTATCTCGTAGGGTTCAGCCAGCGTTTGCAATATAAGCGCAAAAAAACGTGCTTATTTACGACATCACATTAGAAACCTTTAAATTTATCAGTGTTTCTCTACTATATTATGCATTTATTATACATACAAACCTTCCTTAAGAATCACTCTATCTATTAAAAAAAACCGCATCAAAATCCGTTGCGTAGTTTTAAAGATCTAAGCATACATACGGACATACAGCGAAAGCGACTTTGTTTTATACTATGTATTGATTCGCATTATTACATTATTTTATTTGATTAGTTCTTTTTGCTATTTTTATACAGGGTGATTTGTTAGAGAGGGTACATATTGCAGGAGGGTGATGAGTACTCTGTTCTAATACGGAATATTACAAAAAATAGGTAAATTACATTTTTTTTTTTTCAAATCTAAATTCGACAAAACTACCTCAAACATTAACAATTTCGGCTAAGAGTGTTGACTAACGACCTCTAGTGATCTCGCGCACCCCACGCCTCCGCCACACCCATCAGCTGTCGAAAAACCATCATTTTGCAAGAATATTAGATATTTTTAAGTTGCGATTAGTAAGGCATTAAGCCATATTCTTTGGTAATAATATTTTTACTGGTCGTATATAACCATCAGCTACCATGACCTTCAATATGTACCCTCACTAGGAAATCACCCTGTATTAGGTTTTTTTGACATTAAATTCATAAAAAAAAAATGCTCATATTACAAAAAAGACATGCCCGCTGAGTTTCTTGCCAGTCCTTCTCAGGACGGTGGCTACAATTATTATTTTTTGTGTCCGAACTGGTGGTAGCTTTTAAATTTTGACGTCAACAAGAATGAGTACGTCATCAATATAAAGTATTTCATTTCATATATTAGTTTATTGGACGAAGTTTCGGGGATCATGTAATGAGACATAATGCAATGTTTTAGATCGACTTCCAAAAAGAAGGTGGTACTGAATTCGTCTGTATGTTTTTTAATAACTTTATTTTCCGTAATCCGATTTGAATGATTCTAGTGTCAGATGACAGACGATAGTCGTTATGGGGTCCCATTTTTTTTTAAAAGACCAAATACTTTTGATCTTTGTTGAGAAAGTGTATTTTAACGGACGAAATTTTGAAATTTTGTTAAAAAAAATGTTAAAATGAGACCCTATGACAACGATTATTTTTATCCGACACCAGAACCATTAAAATTGAATACCTCCTCCTTTTTGGAAGTCGGTCAAAAACGAGCCCAAACTCGATGAATCCATCTTGTTTGGTACAGGAGTTTCTACGGCTACCGACTCCATCATCAGATCAGCTCTATTGTACCTTATTATTGCATTGTCTTCAAAATCTCAGCTCGAAAATCGGGAAGTTTGTCAACTTGCAAGATTCCACACGAACTTCAGGGCAAAAATAAATGCACTTTGACTTTTAGGAAATTATGCAAAATTATTTAGAGTTTTAACAACTCTCTATTATATTTTATGTTACACTAGCTGCCCCGCGCAACTTCGTCTGCGCCAATCTCAATTAAATGTCAACTATTCGATTTTTTCTCGCTGTAAATACCATCCGTGAACATCATCGAGAATTAAAAAAAAAACAATTTCTAAAATAAATATAGCCTAAGTTACTCCTTATAACGTAAACTATCAGCCATTGAAAGTCAGCCCGTCCGAATCGGTCTAGCCATTCCAGAGATTAGCCAGAGCAAACAGACAGTGGCCACCTTCCAGCACCATCATCAGACCTTGACATTCATTCTCTACGCAAAGATCTCATCAGGACGCTTCATTAGAGCCTAAACACGATGAGATTATCTTGCTTAATGATGGAGTTCCCATAGCTACCTTCCTGCTCCATCATCAGAACTTGACATTTATCCTCTACGCAAGGAACTCATAAAGACGCTTCATTCGAGTCTAAACGCGATGAGGTTATCTTGCTTATTGACAGAGTTCCCATAGCCACCTGCCTGCTCCATCATCAGACCTTGACATTCATTCTCTACGCAAAGATCTCATCAGGACGCTTCATTAGAGGCTAAACACGACGAGATTATCTTGCTTATTGCCGCGTTATTACGCGATCCTTATATGGCCTCGTGGCCCCGCGCAATCAACCTCCACTTTAGTCAGAGCTCCGGTTGCGACGATTCACCATATAAATTGGAGATCTCTTTATGTTGGTCATTAAAAGCTCTTCGAGTACATGTCTTTTGTAATTTTTACTTTTAAAACATTTTAAATTACCATAATTCTATATTTTATGCCATAAAATAATAATTTTCTCGACAAAGCATTTTTTATAAATAACTATCACCGAACGCAATACCCATCGACGTTATTTCGCTTATAACTTTTTTAATACTGAACCGATTTTGATAAAACAACGACTAAATGTTAAGTGAGACTTGCCATAATACACTACAAAAAACCCCAACTAAATTGGTTCAGCCGGTTCGGAGATTAGCGTGCACAAAGATACAGACAAACAGACAAAAAAAAATCTAATTGCACTTTTGGCATCAGAATCGATAACAAAACACCCCCTGCTAGTTTTTTTTTTAATTTTCAATGTACAGAATTGACCTCGCTACGATTTTATTATAAGTATAGATTGAATTAGAACAAAAAACTTGAGAGGTGTCAAGGGACGATTAATTAGTGAGGGAATTGTAATAAAATTTTATCTTTTTAAGTTATAATAATTAGTTAGTTTAAACTAAAGTATTTTATTTTATTTTTTATTTTAAATAAAATAAAACGTTTCACAGCACCATCTAGCTTTAATCATATATAAAAAAAAGAATTGTTTTAAAAGATTTTAATTACAGCATCATCTAGCAATAATCATCTAAAACAAAAAAAAGTGTCGTGACAACTTTTTCATAAGAATTTCCGTCTTCGAATTAGCCCCCTTTCGATACCGCGCGATATGGAACTTCGTTCCAAAAACTGACATTGAATGCCACAAAGCTGTGTGCGACAGAGAAAGCGCTGTATAAATCCGAAGCTATCAACTGCTCTTTTTAAAAGTCGAAGTGCATTTATTCTTGCCCCGAACTATAGTTACATTCAGTGCAAGTTAATTTATAGCTTGTAAAAAACTCGGTCACCCTACTTCATTCGCGACGGGAAAGAGTACCGAGCGCGTAACGCGTCGCGCCGTCCCTCCAAACCCCATGCTGGGTTCTGGCCTCAGCCGGGGTTCGGACGCTGAGTGTGAGCGGTTGGAGGTTTTAGTGAGGTTCAACTCCCACATAACTGGGGCGGGTGGGGATCCGGTGATTTCTTCCAACTGAAAAAAAACCCTATTTCATCTAATGATGATATTTTCTAATACTTATTATTTGTATCCTAAATAAATAAACTAAAAGTAGTACCTACTCAAGTACCTCTTAAATATAAATTATTTTTACTTACCCTAACACAACAATCTCTTGAAGCAGCATGATGAATAATGATGAAAAATACTTCAAACAAAAGATTTTAATCGCAAACAAATTAATGATGTACTAAGGCAACTGACTGACTTCGCCTGCTTCAATATGATTGTTTTTACATTAATACTGCACTGTACCGTAACAACCCATTACTGCCCACTGCTGGGCTCAGGTCTCCTCCGAAGAGGGATTTATATTGGACCGAAGAGAAAACGCACCTTCGACCACTGTCTTAGTTTCGGCTGAAACCGAAACTCACTAATACTGTACATTTTTTAAATGATGTCTTTGACTTTACATTTTGACCAACTTACAAAAAGAAGGAGGTTCTCGTGCTAAATGATTACCGTAACTCATATGCCCCTTCAATGCCAGGGCAATGAGGGGCCTACTATTGTTAGGTGACTTTTCTCTAATTCCATTTAATTGTTTGTAGAAGCGGGTATTACATCGATTTAAAGGAAAGACTTCCGGTTGTGATGAATCATTTTATAAGAGTGTTGTTAGATTCTTTTAATTGTATTTTATGGAAACGGAAATACTAGTGGCGCTATCTGATTTATTTCTCAAAAAAGTATAAAAGGCGTGTGAACTATCGTTTAAATACAGTTGTCGACGTGATTTCAAAGTGAACAGAGTTGAGAGTAATTGTGACTGAGTTTTGGAGGATGATTATACTGATTTTGGAAGATGAATAAACTGTTATTGTGAACTAAGGAGTTTTCATTGTGTTTCTGAACTGAACCCCAATACTATACAGGACTTTTCTTCAACCTCGATGAAAGAGGGACATGCCATAACGCTCTGGAAACACCGAGAAAAAGACTCCATTTTTTTTAATGTCGTGTAGGCAGGCGAGTCAATGAGCCACCTGATCGTAAGTGGTTACCTCTGCAATGTCGGGGAATACTGAAGAGACCTTACTTTAAGGACCTCTTTTAAGCCTCATATGAAGAAGGACAAGTCATAATACTCTGAGAATACCGAAGAGGGGAGCTCATTCCATAGTCGGATGGTGCGTGGCAAATAAGTTCCTGAAACGAACCGTGGATGATCGTGGTGGTCCCATATAGTAGGGATGAACTCCACCTCGACTCCGAGTGGTACGATGTTGGAAACATCTCGAACAATTCCTCGGAGCACTCCTCGTGGAAGAACCGGTATAAGATGCAAAGGGACCCGAAGTCTCTTGGCAGACTCAAAGGTTTTTCCAACTCAGTATGAGGTTAAGAGTGAAAAACGCCTGTGTAAATTAAATAGCAAGTCACTGTCAATATTTTTTATTTATTTACTTGCATTCAGTTAGTTCAAAGTTAATGGATTCGGCGTCATAAGGTATATTTAATTTTAAAGGGACCATTCTCCAATATAAATATCACTACATAGTATAAAACAAGGTCGCTTCCGCTGTCTGTCTGTCTGTATGTGAGCTTGAAACTTATAAACTACGTTATGTTTTTTGTCAATAGATAGAGTGATTCAAGAGAAAGGTTTATATGTATAATACATGCATAATATGATAGAAAATAATTTACTTTTAAAGAGGTATTTGATGTCGTAAATAAGAGCTATTTTTTGACCGACTCCAAAAAGGAGGAGGTACTCAATTCGTATGTTTTTTTTATTTTTTTTATGTTTGTGCCTCGATACTTCTTGTTTGGGTGGACCGATTTGAATGATTCTGTTGTCAGATGAAAGTTGATGGCTGAACTTAGGTCCCATTGTTTTTTTTTAAAGATCGAACAAGTACTTTTGGATCTGTGTTTAAAAAAGTGTATTTTTGACGACCAAAATTTCACGATTTGCTATGCATTTTTCAAATCGGACCATTTATTTGTATATATTTAAAAAAACAATTACAAGCAGAAACCTCGTAAAGCACTTAATAATTTAGTTATACGCGTATCGATAAAAAATAGTGCTTACGTTGGTTAATATTATAACAAAAAAAGATCTGTAAATAAAACAAGTGTTTAGACTTGAAAAACTTTTGAAGTTGAAATTATGTTTCAATGACCTGCTTTTTGACCGACTTTAGAATACGAGGCTTAGGTTTAGGTAGCCAGTAGTTTTTAAGATAACATTTGCGATGTAAAAGCAAAATAATATTTTTATTACAAAAATGAAAACGACCGACTTCCATTGCTCAAGCATAGCACAAAAACTACCAGTCGGATCATTATCAAATTTATATGAGAAAATGCTCAAAATGTATGCTTCTTAACAATAAAAAAAATCGAAAAACGCATAGCTTATTGTGAAATTTTGTCCGTTCAAAATACACATTTTTAAACACAGATCCAAAAGTTATTCTTTGATCTTTAAAAAAGTATGGGGCCTAAGTTCAGCCACCACCTTTCATCTGACACCAGAATCATTCAAATCTGTCCACCCAAACCAAACTAAAGTAATCGAGGAACAAACATTTAAAAAAAACATTGAAATGAGTACCTCAAAAATAATCTAAATAAAAAAAAGAATCATACAGGCGAATTGAGTAGAAGGTACCATCCATTTTAGAAGTCGGTCAAAAAAACAGTATTAGAGCGTAATTGTGGGGGCGCGGCGACGGGAAAGAGTGCCGAGTGCGTAACGCGTCCCGCTGTCCCTTCAAACCCCGTGCTGGGTTCTGGCTTCAGCCGGGGTTCGGACGCTGAGTGTGAGCGGTTGGAGGTTTTAGTGCGGTTCAACTCCCACATACCCGGGGATCCGGTGATTTATATAAATAAATAAATAACCTACTACGTTACGTTACGCAATAAATTTGAACTTGTATTGTGTACGAGTAATTTATTTCATTTCAATTTATTTACTTGAGTCATTATTTTATTATGAAATGCACTTATGTTGTAAAATTATAATATAAAATCTATTTTAGTAAAAACGACACAATACAAAAACTCTTTATTGAAACACCACAATTACGTTAGTTATACGTTAAAAAAACTTAAATATAGTGTATCAATGGGCGGCCTTATCGCTCAAAGCGATCTCTTCCAGGCGAACATTGCATGCTTAGAAACACATACTCAGCATTACCATAAATAATGCTGAGTATGTTTAAAACAGTAAAGATTAATGAATCCGTGTCACTTATAATCCTATATATCCACTAATTATTTTGGATAGGAGAAATCGCTGAAATTCCACCTGCCCCCGAAGTCGCGCTATTCTGCGTGCAAAATGTCAACTCAATCGCAAACCGGGAATTTTGTCTTTATCTTGCAAGATTCCACCCAAACTTACATAGCAGTGCAAGTTATTATAAAGCTTGTAAAATAAAAATAGGTAAAAAACTTTTTAAGTTAAACGGTTTTATGTTAAACATACATTGCAATGTTTAAGATAAATGTACTAAAAACCAAAAAATAATAAAATAGATACAGTCGTGGGAATTATAAAACAACGTTGATTAAAATGTTTGTTTTGTAATGTTACACTATAATTAAGACAACAACGATTGTAGAAAATTGACGTGCCCAACGGTTTTATAATTCCCACGACTGTATCGATTTTATTGTTTTTTTTGTTTTTAGTACATTTATCTTTAAAACCGTTTAATAAATAATAAAACAAACGGGGTGAGCTAAATAAAACCGTTTAATAAAAACCTTTGAGGGAACCTTAGAATTCAAACCTTTGCAATGTCAGACCTAAAAGTGTCTTAAGGACTCTCAAGCCTCGTTTGAAGAGCGACCGCTCGTATATAACACAACGTAAAAAGATAAATACTATCAATTGATATGTGATTTCACGCGCGCTGCATGTGTCTACATTCTCATTGAACATCATGGTGCGCTGTGTACTTATCGTGTTTGGGTAAGTTATTGAAATTTAACCAACTTAAAAACACCTTAGAAATTATCTTTAAAAAAAACTTTAAATACAAGCTTTTCGTTGAAATTCCACCGGCCGAAGTTGAGTATATGGGAGTCGAACCACACTACACCCTGGATAAGGTCAACTTACCTTAACTAATCATTATCAGGAACTCATGTAGCAGTAAAGACAAATGAAACACGAGTCTATCTTGTTTGGTACAAGAGTTCCTCTGACCACCTTCCGAATCCATCATCACATCAGCGCCATTATGTCATACTAGCTTTTTCCCGTGACTTCGTTCGCGTGGACTTCAGGTTCGTCCCGTCTAGCCCGTCTAGTTCGCGACGTCTATAATATTGTACTATTATACCGCAAAAAATGTGTTTTTTTACGACCTCACATTAGAAACCTCAATAATTTTAGCCTATGTGTTATTCTGATGTATAAGCTATATTGTGGTAAAGTTTCATTCAAATCCATTCAGTAGTTTTTACGTGAAAGAGTAACAAACATCCATACATACAAACTTTCGCCTTTATAATATATATTAGATATTAGATTATTGCATTGTTACGCGATAAACATTTACATGGCAATCCGGGAAGTTTGTCAAATTTATCTTGCAAGATTCAACCCGAACTTACATCCAGTGCAAGTTAATATGAAGATTGTAAAAATGGAAGTTCGTTTACATTTTGGTGGAAAATATTATAAAAGCGCGGTATTTAGTTCATAATAATAATTATATATTTACAGGGGGTCATCGTTTTTATGCATTTGATATTAATTTGATAATTTCTTAGATTTGATAACACGGTTTATAATAATTGGAAGTATATTAACAGGCTAATCGGTTAGATTTTGATAAGAATTACAAACCAGATTATTTTGTTTTGAAACAATATCTTTGGTATTCGCTTATCATTGTTGTAACAAAATTTAATAAGCATTGCCTATGGATAAACCGAAAATGATATAATAGGTATAATTATAAATATGACAAATAAATAGAATTTGAATATAAATGTTTGTTGTAATATTTTCAATAAAAATTAAAGCGTATGACTTGTAGCGGGGGCGGCGCGACGGGAAAGAGTGCCGTTGGCGTAACGCGTCGCGCAGTCCTTCATTACGTCGTGCTGGGTTCTGGCCTCAGCCGGGGTTCTGACGCTGAGTGTGAGCGGTTGGAGGTTTTAGTGCGGTTCAACTCCCACATACCCCACACGCCCCGCCGGATCTGGTGATTTCCTTCAACTGAAAAAAAAGTGACTTGTAGCATCATTCCAAATCCATCATCAGATCACCTCCATCGTACCATATTATTGCATTGTCACGCGATATACATCTGCGTGCAAAATGTAAGCTCAATCAAACAACGGGAAGTTTGTCTTTAGCTTGCAATTTTACCCGAACTTGCATAGTTACATCCAATGCAAATTTATAATAACGTTATATAATACCTACAGATATAACGCCCTATAATACATTAATTATTTAAAAACTGTTATTGGAACGAACTTCGTTCCTTATCGCGCGTTGTGAAAGGGGCTAGGCGGAAAAAATTCTTGCGAAAAGTTGTCACGACACTTTTTTTTGTTTTAGATGATTATCGCTAGATGGCGCTGTGATCAAAATCTTTTAAAACAATTCCTTATTTTGTTTTATATGGTTAACGCTAGATGGCGCTGTGATCAATATATTTTAAAACACGTTCCTTATTGCGCGTTACGAAAGGAAATATTTTTATGAGATACGTTTTAATCGAAAGGAACTTCGTTCTATCCGGATGTCCCGTGACCTCTTGAGTATTTATTATTTTACCAAATGTCGATGTAAAAAATTCACTGTACTTTTATAAGCTTTTATTTAACTTGCAATGGATGTTACTATGTAAGTTCGGGTGGAATCTTGTGAGTTGGATTTGGCAAACTTCTAGATATTCGGGTATTGGCCCACCTCTCACTCCCACCACTGTAACTCCTGTGTAGCCAGGATCCACAGCGGCGACCATCGTAATGACTCTGAGCAGTGAAGCCCAGGAAAACCCGAGGGAAAGCTAACTTGTCTTGGACCCCGCAACGAATTTAACCAGAAGATGATAGAAGGAGTAGGAAAAACATGAGTTTTGACTTCCCTTCTCGCAAAAGCGGGAGACAATAAAATAAAATTGAAAGATGAAGAAACTTCTAGATAGAAGATAGCACTTCACCAGGACCTATAAATGTTTTTAAAGTGTTTAACATAAATTGCATATTGTGGTTTGACGTTAGTTTTTCTCACCATGTAAATGAATAACTAAATGTCCTCATTAAATTGCTAATTATCTACTTTACCATATGTATTGTTTACATTTTGCTAGTATGCGGAATAAATATTATGAATATGATGTCACGTGGCTAATTTATTTCTGTTTCTAGACATAATATGGTTTAAATTTCTTTAAACACTCGCGGTTATCTACATCAAATAAAAATAATCGTGGTAAGAACCCGTTTAGTAATAGTTTAAGTGATAATATGGTTTACACAATATAATTTTATGAAGTAAATTTAAAATATATTTACTCGCGCAATGATACACACAGATTTTTTTTTACAAACTGATACATCTTCAACAATGGTCCCCGCACTAGATCAGACTTGTATCGCGGGAGACCTTACAAAGATATCACAATTGGTTCGTACAGCCAGAGACTGATAAATTAAACTATATAAGAAGAAAATAAGTTAAAATAAAAATAAACTAGATAAGCTTAATTAAAAGTACAAAGAAAAAAAAAAAAGAAAACATGATGAGACGAGATGGCTATTTTTTCTGGTCATTTGATTACGTCTTGTGTTTTTTTTGCTGCTATATTTCTATGGACTTGGTGGAAATTCCCCCACGTGTTGGAAAAATTATATGTAAAAGTTGAACCATACTAAAATCTCTAACCGCTCACACTCAGCGTCCGAACCCCGGCTGAGGTCACAAATTAGTACGGGGTTATGCGGGCCGGCACGACGCGTTACGCACAACGGCATTCTTTCCCGTCGCGCCGCCTCAGGACAGCGAACCGGCTGCCGCCTGCGATACGACTCTCGGTCGGCATGCTTTCCGAAGCCTGTCATGATGGGACTGCGAGTCCTAAGAAATACCCCGCTGGTTCAGAACCAGTGTGGGTCGCGCGGCCTTCAATCGCCCAGTTATTACAACTTGTGTTACATTATTAGACTACTAGTAGCAAATAATAGCCTTCCTAGATAGCAATCTTCAGCTTTATACAGGGTGTATCTGTATCTTTGTACCACCTGAAGTGGACTGAATGACCTGTCGGAATACACTTAAAACCAAATTTATTTTGGAATCGAATCTTTTTCCGATATCTAATGGTATGTAACTATCATTGCGCAAAAACGCGTTTATAGCTTTTCGATAAGAAAAATGATTTGGGTATAATATTGTTTATCAGGCGTATTTTCTTACAGTATCCTGATCTCAAGTGTGAAAAGTCAATTGGATTTCCCTCCAGGGTTCAAGTTTGGTGTCGCCTCTGCATCATACCAAGTGGAAGGTGCTTGGAATGTGTCAGGTAACTTTATAAAAATCTTTTATGTAACTTGCACTGGATATACTAAAGGTAAGGTAGATTCTTGCAAGTTGAATTTGAGCAAATTCCCATTTTTCGATTGAGCTGAAATTTTGTACGCATATTTATCATCTTAGACGTAAACGTCTGCCAAATTTCGCTACAACGACCGGTCCTGCACTATCTGCATCCAGTGACTTCCCACGGCCTTGACCAGGTTATCTGTCCACCTTGTTCAAGGTTTGCATTCGGTGCACGGATCCACTCCTAAACTAACTAAATATATTACCATGGAGCTAATTTGATATAACGAAATTGAAACTCCTGTACTAAATAAGATACACCCTTGTTTGGGCTCATTTTACTTGTGTTGTCTCTCTACTGCTATATAACATCCAGGACTACAGTAGCTTAAAATTTCATGTGTGTAATATTGTTTATATTTTACAGATAAATCTGAAAATATTTGGGATCGCTTCACGCACGACCACAGAGATATAATATCTGATAAAAGCGATGGTGATGTTGCTTGTGATTCCTATCATCTCTGGAAGAGGGATGTGGAAATGCTGACGGAATTGGGAGTACATTTCTACAGGTGTGTTGTTGTTAGGTGGAATCTAGATGAACCTATGTTATTTTTTTTTTATTGCTTAACAGATACACGAGCCTACGGCCCTGATGGTAAGCGGTTACCGTCGCTCATCGACCTCTGCAATGCCAGGGCAAAGAGGGACCGTTATCTATCGCCTACAGGACTTACCCATACAGGACTTTTCTTAAACCTCGTTTAATTCTTATCAAACTCTTAATCTAAATTAGCTGATCGAACCACATTGTAAGTGGTTACCGTTGTACGTGGGTTTTGCATTGTCAATAACACTGTGGGGTCTTTTAGATCTTTTAACAAGTGGTCGGGGTCCATCGAGAAGAGGGTCATTCCACAGCCGGATGTTACGTGGCAATAAAATAATCCAATCCGATGCTGACTGCAATGGTTCCATAATACAGTTTATGAAGAAAGCATAAAGAAAAATGCATAAAGATTTGCTTCAGCTTAATTCTGTACACATCGAAAATATACCAGAAATATCATACCATAAAATACCAGATTTTAACAAAGCTCAATATCTATCAACCAGTTGCTAATATGGTGTCACTTTTGGCTTGAATAATCAATTCTATTTGAAACTTAACCAGGCTGACTACTCACTAGAACCTTACGAAGGGCTCCATCCTAATCACCATTAAACTGATTAAACTTTTGCCTTGAAACACTTATATTATTATGCGACATAAATTTTAGGTTCTCCATATCCTGGGCCCGTCTTCTCCCGACCGGCTTCCCGAACTACGTGAGCGATGACGGCGTCAAGTACTACGACTCGCTCATAAACGCTCTGCTGGAGAACGACATTGAACCGGTCGTCACGCTCTACCACTGGGACATGCCGCAGAGACTTCAGAACCTAGGTATTTTTCTGAACAAACCTTAGCAATAAGTATCCTTGCCAAACTGTGCCAAAAACTTAATTGGACCTATGAAAAAGTAGCACCAGATTGATCATAACTTATGCCTCCCAAATGTCCTCTGTTCTATTACCAATTCCATTATTTGATCAGTTTAAATAGTCCTAAGTGATTACCACTCACATACATCAAGGAGACCGTTTGCCGTTTCGATTAATCCTCACGCTCAACTTTGTTTAAACGAATTTCAGGAAAGTCCTGTTACGGTACCTCGCAGTATCCTTTAAAATAGTAGACATCCTTGAGAAACCGCAACCATCTACTATGAAAGGCAACCCGCTTAGTTGCCTCCAACCGTACCTTAGAACATGCAATGTAGTCAGACATGCCACAAGGTGGACAGACGGTCTGGTCAGGGATGCAAGAAATCACTGGATGCAAAGAGAGCAGAACCGGTCGTTGTGATGAGGTTTGGGGGAGGCCGGACATAATAATATGTCCAGCAATGAACGTCAGGCTGAGAACAAAAAGCCATAACTTCTACTAAACAAACTACCTTCCCATTTTCCAGGTGGCTGGACCAACCCTCATATACCAGAATGGTTTGAGCAATACGCGAAAATAGCCTTCGAATTATACGGAGACAGAGTGAAGACCTGGATCACTATCAACGAACCGATGGTGATATGTGACATGGCTTACAATACTGGTTTCATGGCCCCAGGAATCATCGACAGTGAGGTAGCTCCGTACTTGTGCAGTAAACATACGTTGATGGCACACGCCAAGGCTTGGAGACTTTATGATAAGGAGTTCAGGCATAAGTACCATGGTAAGTATTAAATTACGTAGTGGCCGAGTGACTGATTTGTGTTCCGGCTTGATCTTTAATCTTAATTCGTAAAAACTTTTACCTAAGGGCAATTAATCAAAACACCACATTGAAGGGAAATATCGTGATGAAACCTGTATATTCGAGAAGGATAAAAACCTTTCTAAGATATTTGAAATCCTAGGAAAGCACTACCTATACAGATTTGGTAGACTATCCCTCTGTTGAGTAGACCTGAACCCAACAG
The DNA here is from genome assembly GCA_030269945.2 of Trilocha varians. NCBI lineage: Eukaryota > Metazoa > Arthropoda > Insecta > Lepidoptera > Bombycidae > Trilocha > Trilocha varians. The sequence continues at coordinate 1,503,622 of AP028271.1, forward strand.
TAGATAGCAATCAATGATGATTGAATATTAGATCTTACCTTGATCCTCAGTTTTTCGGAAAATTCTACTTCAAATCAAATTGTTTCAAACTGTTATTAAAATATTCCTACATGTCATAATCATCATCAGCCTACACTCGTCCACTGCTGGACATAGGCTACTCCCAAAATACGCCACTGAGTCCGATCTTCTGCTCATCTCTACCTTTTGTTGCCACCCATCTTTCTTAGGTCGCTGCTCCATCTAAACACGTCATTTCAGGTCAAATATCCCTGGCCAATCATTTGTTCTGGTTCGAGCCTGCTAGTGATGAAGACACAGAACTAACAGCACTGGTATTACAAAATTGTGTAAGTAACTAAAATAATCCAATCTATCTCCATTTTAACCTCTGCAATGACAGGCCCTAGCATGGTAGTTAAATAGAAGAAAGAAAGAAAGAAAGAAAGCAACTTTATTCCACACACACAAAGAGGACACAAAGATATAAACTAATAACATAAAAAAAAAAAAAAACGTAGAACATACAATTTTCTTAGTTAAAAAACATATGTAAGTATAACATTATAAAAATGACATATACGTAAAACAATATTTTTAAAACTTATATAACTAAAAACACAGAAAATAAAATAAAATTGAAAGTATCTGATAGGGTTGTGTCCCCGGAGTGCGCACGGAAAAGGTTTCTGCTCAGCTAAAGCTATTGGTTCTGAAACCAATAGCACTGATTTTCAGCAGCAACCCTGTCCCCCATGTCATCTACCCACGGTCAAAGGAATGATACCTAAAAGTGCAATATGCCCATTTTTAGATTAACAGGGTAGACAATAATAAATGAAAACAGCCATACAGCAACATTACAAGAACCCGTTTAATATTTGTATAGGTGGATTAGCGATATTTAATTAATTATTAATTATTAAATTATTTATATTATTGTATATTTATCATTATTATGTTGTGTAGTTTCAATATCACATCACCGACGCATCAACCAATCATTAATTTACAGCAAGTGTACTGAATACCGAAATACTTACATATTTTTTACTGTCTCCCGCGTCTTCTGATGAAATTCGTTGCGGGGCCCAATACAAGTTACCTTTCCCTCGGGTTCCTGGGCTTCACTGCTCAGAGTCATTACGGTGGTCGCCGCTGTGGATCCTGGCTACACAGGAGTTACAGTGGTGGGAGTGAGTGGGCAAATACCCGAACCACATTACACCTTAAACATTATTTGGAAGCAATTTTCGAAGACATACCCTCAAATATTATTATTTTTAGATCGGTCGTTACTCCCACCCTATTTACTCCAAAGAGGGAGGATGGCCACGAGCTCTGGAGAAAGCCTTGTACCACAACAGCCGAAGACAAGGGTACACAAAGTCAAACCTGCCAGTTTTGACCAAACATGAAATTGAGTTCATCAGAGGTAAGACCAAAAAATCCAGAGATATGATCTGATCTGACCCGTGCGACTCGTATAAGATAAATTATAAGAACAGCTTAAAAGTTGTGTTATAAATACGAGGAGACAGCTTAAAGCTTAAGTGTTTTCCCGCTTCTAACACCAATGTAACTAATTTGTGTATTTGGCATTCATTATTGCCCGCTGGCTCTGAGAAAGACTACTTTTTTGGACCCTAACATCAAATGAAATTTTCATTATAATCTAAATCACAGGCACTTTCGACTTTTATGGAATAAATCATTATACAAGCCGTCTGGTTCAGAAAGCGAAACCTGGAGAAGTTTTAGGACCATGGCCAGTGATAGACGCACCAGACTTGGATGCCAGGCTTCTTACTTCACCTGACTGGATGGAGACCACCTCTTCGTGGTTCTTCGTAAGTTCAAGCTGTAAAAGACTATATCGATTAAGGAAAAAGTCATGAAGAAACCATAGCGTTATTACTTCTGGAAACAAACGAAGAAGAAATTTCGTAAAGGTAGGCCGTAGGTAGCGGCCCCGCAGAGGCCCATGAGTACTCGGTACTCGCTTACGATCAGGTGGCTCGTTTGCCTAAAGGGCAGTAAAAAAAGTCTCGCGTAGACTACACAGCATTCTGAATCACCATTATTCCAATTAGACTACAGGCCCGTAAAGAAAAATTATGGGTCATTTGAACCACCAGGTGACCTATCTAAAACGAAATTCTAGCATAAAATAATAAGATTCAGTACTATGCCGTCACTTGTAAGCTGTCCAACTGAGTGCAGGTGAGCATTCAGGGGATTGCAACCATCGTTTTTCCCCTTGTCGCATGATTTTTGTACGGCGTTGAGGAATAATGGATTAGAAGCAGTATTTAAATAGTATGATACAGATGCCGTATGTAGTCACAATGACTCTACAGTGAAAGTGGTCATAATATTAATTTATTTCTTTTCCAGGTAAACCCACCAGGATTGAGGAATTTACTCCAATATCTGAAGAAACATTACGGGAATATTCCTATATTGATAACAGAAAACGGATTTCCGAATAAAGGCGGTCTCGAAGATTTTGACAGAATAAATTATTACGAAGAGAACTTAAAACAGGTTTGGTTTTCATAAAAGCTTTTATTTAACGTTCACTGGATATAACTAAGTACAATTGAACCAACTGAATGATCCGCCTAATAATTCGTTTGAAGAAGTCTTTGCTCGGCTCATGATGTTTCTAGATTATTCCATAGGTATTCAATTTTGTTCCAGATCTTGAAATCAATAAACGAAGATAAAGTAAACGTAACGGGTTACACAGCGTGGACTCTTATGGATAACTTTGAGTGGATGGATGGTTATAGGTATGTGAGTAATATAATAGCGATGTAACCAATATTCGCATTATATACGTGATAGACCCGTCGTGCTTGGGCTCGTTTTACTTGTGTTAGCTGACACTCACTCTACTTTTAAATTATGTATTTTAGAGAATTTCTAAATTATAAGTTGCTCAATATATTATTTTCTAGGTCTAAATTCGGTCTGTATGAAGTGGACTTCTCATCACCCCATAGAACTCGCACACCAAGAGTATCAGCACATTTTTACAAAAGAGTTATTGAAGCGCATTCCTTAAATGTTTCTCTTGTCGAAGCAAGCCAGGTAATAAACCAGTTCAATTGTATTTAACACTAGATGCAAGTTTGACGTAAGTCGTGGTGGAAGCGTTTGCCTTCCGTACGAGAGGTCGCGTGTTCAAAACCGGCTTGTACATCTAAATCTTAATGCGAAAAAGATTATGTGAAAATTTTCACAACACCGGCTAATAATGGTGAAGGAAAACATCGTGAGGAAACCTGCATGTCGGAAAAGGATTCTAAAAACCCTTCGAAGACATGTGAAGTACCTAATCCGCACTGGGCAAGCGTGGTGGACTATGCCTAATCTCTCTTCGGAGGAGACCTGAGCCCAACAGTGGGCAGTAATGGGTTGTTACAGTACAGTTTAAATAAAAATCTATATTTCAGGTAATCATTCGTTCAGGCAGCTCCACCATTCGACCAGAATTCACTGCAATTCTATTTATTACACTATTATTTATTTTTAAGTTATAAATGATCTGATAATTTTAATATATTGTTTAATATATTGTTTGACACCACCAAAACTACATTAAATAAAATTCTTTATAATAATTGGATTGTTTTATTGGAACCCGCGACGTGTGTGAACCCTGTAAGATTATGCCTTTTTTTCCGGCAATTATTCGAATATACCTCGCCATTAAAACCATCCTTGAACAAGAAAGAATTAGCCAAATAGGTCCACGTGTTGTTGAATTACGCGTTTAGCTACACTATTTGTGATACATTATATTGTAGAAGAAATGTAAAACAATGTTTTTTTAAAATCATTAAATTAATGGCAAGTGAACGGACCCCTCTTCGGAGGAGACCTGAGCTCAGCAGTGGACAGTAATGGGTTGTTACAGTACAGTACAGAACGGATAGAGTGCGAGATATTTCAACACAGGTGACAAATTAATGACAACTGACAACTGGTAGGCCAACTCGTCGCCTCAGTGCTTGTTTGGTCAATCTGCACTCGAGCAAATTTTACAGGAGACAGCAAACAAGCACGGAATTTTCGTTAAGTGCCGTGTTGAGAAAAAAAAAAAGTGATTTTTATTGTTTTAGAATTGAATATTTTAAAAAAATATTTTACTAGTCGGATGGAAATTTTATTCTTTACTAGCTTTTGCCCGCGACTTCGTTCGCGTGGACTTCAGGTTCGTCCCGTATTATCAAAAATTGTAGCCTATGTGTTATTCTGATGTATAAGCTATATTGTGGTAAAGTTTCATTCAAATCCATTCAGTAGTTTTTACGTGAAAGAGTAACAAACATACATCCATACATCCATCCATACATACAAACTTTCGCCTTTATAATATATATTAGATAATACTGCATTAAAAAGTAATTTTCGTAAAAAGTGTCAGATTGGCCAAACAAGCACTGAGGCGACGAACTGTCAAACGGTGTTTCACATAGTTTCAATGTCGGTCAATGCATATAAAACCCCGTTTACATGTTGGTCGGCCGACACCGTCATACTAAACTATGATGTTTTTATGTTTGCTTACGTTGGTGAGTCAATATCGAAACGCACCAGTGTGAATCAATAATGAAAAAGAATCATTGTTTTCGTCTGATGTGACGCAGAAGAAGTTGCGTGGGGAATAACACGTAGACACACTAGATTTGGAACTAGAATATATTTTACTAGTTATTCTTATAGACTTAATAAATATGTGCATAAATTTATACGCTTTTGTATGTAAATGTGTTTCCTTTTTGACCGACTTCCAAAAAAGAAGGAGGTACTCAATTCGTGTGTTTTTTTTTCATGTTTGTTCCTTCATAACTTTTTTTTTTCTCCTGGACCTCGTCCACCAAGACTGGGGACGATTCGTTAATGTCAAGTGAGACAAATACACGGACTCAAAGATACTAAGCCAAAATATTGTTCGGTTTCCAGTTTCAGCAGTGTAGAATATATACTGTTTATAGTGTTATTAAATACAATGAAGCTTAATAGTACACATTGTAAATGTATAAAACGAGATAGAAACTACATTGACTTCATAAATTTAGTTTGGGTGGACCGATTTGGAAGATCAGAGCGGTCAGACGAAAGGTAATGGTTGTAATAGAGTCCCATTTGTTTTAAGATCGAACAAGTACTTTTGCATCTGTGTTTAAAATGTGTATTTTAACGGATAAAATTTCCCGATTTGCTGTGCGGGTATTTCTTTTCTATAGATGATGAACCGATTTCGATGATTCTTTGTTGGAAGACGGTCGTTTTCATTTTTGGTATAAAAATAATATTAAAAAACTTGAGAGGTGTCAAGGGACACCCGGATGGAACGAAGTTCCTTTCGATTAAAAGATATCTTATATTTTTTTCCTAGCGTAACGCGCGATAAGGAACGTGTTTTAAAAACGATTTTAATCACAGCGCTTAATTAAGCGATAATCATCTAAAACAAAAAAAAGTGTCGTGCCAACTTTTTCATAAGAATTTCCGTCTAGCCTCCTTTCGATAACGCGCGATAAGGAACTTCGTTCCAAAAACGAAACCCTAAAACTGAAGATCACTTTACTACACAGCTGTCTTGTGGGATTTACCCAGTGCTATACAGGATGTCTTATTTACGGTATCAAGTAATTGATTACTTCTGTTCGCATATCTTTAGTCTGGGTAGACCGTTTCTAATGATTCGTTTTTACAAGCATTATATTAACTTACACTGGATGTAACTATGTAAGTTTGGGTGGAATTTTATGAATTGAATTTGACCGACCGATTTCTGATTGAGATGACATTTTGCACGCAGATGTATATCGCGTGACAATGCAATATGACAAAATGGCGCTGATCTGATGATGTGTTCGGAATGTGGTCATAGGTACTCCTGTACTTAACAAGATAGACTCATCGTGTTTAGGCTCGTTGTATTCGTCTTAGCACTTTACTGTTACATGATGGGGCGGCGCGACGGGAAAGAGTGCCGTGGGCGTAACGCGTCGCGCCGTCGCTCATAACCCCGTGCTGGGTTCTGGTCTCAGCCGGGGTTCAGACGCTGAGTGTGAGCGGTTGGAGGTTTTAGTGCGGTTCAATTCCCACATACCCGGTGATTTCCTCCAACTAAAAAAAAAACAACTTACATGATGGGGGCGGCGAGACGGGAAAGAGTGCCGTGGGCGTAACGCGTCGCGTCGTCCTTCATAACCCCGTGCTGGGTTCTGGTCTCAGCCGGGGTTCGGACGCTGAGTGTGAGCGGTTGGAGGTTTTAGTGCGGTTCAACTCCCACATACCCGGTGATTTCCTCCAACTAAAAAAAAACTGTTACATGATATCCAGGATCTTAAAAGCTTGTATTTAAAAGGTTTTCTTCATAAAAAATATATTATAATACAAATCTATTTGACTGTGTGCTATTCTTAAAAAAAGAAGTCTTAAAAAATATATTTTTGTCTATAAAAGCTCGCTCAAAAAATCTCACCCTGTATACTGTGTTAAATTTCAATCGACGTATTTGCTTCTGAGGGAGTCAACAAATTTTATGATGCACTGAGTCGCGATTGCTCATAGTTAATTTAAGCAGCATTGTGAACGGTCGTGGGCAAAGAAATAATGGTGTGTTTCAAAATCTATGTGTTCTGGTAAGTTTCTGTAAAAACCCATTGCTGCCCACTGCTGGGCCCAGGTCTTAGAGAGATCAAGCATAGTCCACCATGCTTACTCTATATGGATTGGGGATTTCATATATCTTTAAGGGATTTTTGGAAACATTTTCTAACTAGATGACCCTCGCAACTTCGTCTGCGTCACAAAGGGGTTCAAACAGTACTCGCAATGCTGTTGCGATATTATTTACGCGGCCCGGGGAGTATTCATGTTTTATTCTCGTAATAACTTCTAAACGAAAAGTCCGATTGGAATAAAACAAAAAGTAATTTACTTCTACATTATTACTCTTGATAACATAATACTTTATTTGGATAAGGATTAATATAACAATACTAATTTAACGTTAAATTCATTCTTCGGACGAGTAATTTTTTTTTTTGAACATAAAAGCAGTTGTTGTGACTAAACTATGATAGTTAGATATATGCTGTCGCGGACTTTTTTGTTTGTCTTCAAAAGACCTAAAAACCCGTAGTACATCATTTTGTTCTATTGTCAATAGTTTTTGCAGCGTACGCATAAATAGGTTTTCGATTATTCACCTTGTGTTACATATTCGATATTTACATACGGATCCCTAATTTTTTTGAAAATAAAATATAGCCTATAACCTTCCTCGATAAATGGGCTTTCCAACAGTGAAAGAATTTTTGAAATCGGACCAGTAGATCCTGAGATTAGCGCGTTCAAACAAACAAACAAACTCTTCAGCTTTATAATATTAGTATAGATATACAAGTCCTCACGATGCTTTCCTTCATCGTTTTTACCCAGTGTTGTGATTAATTGCATATAAATCTTTTTCAAATTAAGATTTAGAGGTACAAGCGAGTGTTCGAACCATGACCTATCGTACGAAGGGCGAAAGCTTAAATCAGACCACGAGTTTTTTGTTAAGTTTAGTTCATACTAGGGATGTAACGTATATTCGCATTCGCATTTGCACAAAATCATGCGAATGTTATGCGAATGTTTTGACAAAAGTCAGGAGGACATTGTGTGGATATAGAGAGAATCTGACAGATCCCAAATAAAGGTTTCTACATGCTCTTAAAATGAGCTCAAACTCGATGGGTCTTCGACCTTCCGTTGTCAAGATAATCTGCGGGAGGTTACAGTTATTTGGTGGGGGGAAGGCAAGTACCCCCTACCTTCCAAGTAGACGCAGTATAATAAAATTTTAGGGACCTATTTTGAAGAACCTATAAATTACAATGATTTTTGGAAGATACAGCTGACTTGTCAGTAAAAACCTTGAACTTCTTGTTCGAAAGGTCAACATTCGCATTCGCATTCGAATGTCAAAATTGAATATTCGCAATATCCCTAGTTCATACTAGTTGTTGCACGTGACGTTGTCTGCGTGAATTCTATATCACGTTTTTTTTTCATCCCTTTTCTTCGCAAGTTTACTTTCACTGCCCGTCACATTTACCATGGATATTTTTTTGAAACTGCACCATCAGGTGGCGCTGTTTCAATTCCATACAAAATTATAGTTTAATAATTAATATTATAGTAGTTTTAATAATATCATATTAAAATTAGAGTTTTCGTTCACGTTGCAAATAAAAACGCGGACAGGTGGAGTCATCAGACGCTCGTGGTGGCTCTTTTTTCTCCGGCCCCCACTTTGCCGCGCATACCTAAGATAGTGCACTGCAGATATAGTCGGAATGTAACTTGCACTGGATGTAACTATGTAATTTCGGGAGGAATCTTGCGAGTTGAATTTGACCAACTACCCGGTTCCCGATTAAGCTGAAATTTTGCATGCATACGTATATCGCGTGACAATGCAATAATATGGAATCTGATAATGGTGTCATAGGATGACCATAGGAACTAAACAAGATAGACCAGTCGTGTTTGGGCTCGTTTTACTTAATAATTAATTATTTACTTCTTTGTCTAATTAACATGGGTTAAAGTCTGTTGCGCTATCATAAAATAGTTTTAATATTTAATAACATTTTCTCACGTTACCACAAATTACCAAGTAAACTTAAATAACATTGTTTACAAAAATGAAAACGACCGACTTCCATTTTTCAGTCAGATCTTTACAGAATTAAATGAGATTATGTACAAAATATCTGCTTCATGACAAAAGATTCTAAATCTAGAAAAAATATATCCGCAAAACGATCAATAATTGGAACGAAGTTCCTTATCGCGCGTTATCGAAAGAGGACTAGATGGAAATTCTTATAAAAAGTTGTCACGACACTTTTTTTGTTTTAGATGATTATCGCTAGATGGCGCTGTGATCAACATATTTTATTTAAGTTATAATTATTAGTTAGTTTAAACTTAAAATTTTATTACAATTCCCTCACTAATTAATCGAAAGGAACTTCGTTCTATTCGGGTGTCCCATGACACCTCTCAAGTTTTTATTTTAATTGAAATAAAAATACTTTTTACATTTAATCGAAGCTTCAAACAAACATGTTATTTTCCTGTTTTTTAACAAAATTAACGAAATTTAAAGGTTATGACGTTAAAAAAAACCGGTTATTTAACATTGAAAACAAAATAAAATTAATCATAGTAGGTACGATGTCAATTAATTAGTAAAACCAACATTATCCATGTTTTTCTTCAGCATGACATTATCATTAATAATTAAGTCACAACTCATTATTATTTAGTGATGTTAATTATTATTGTGACAATGACGATATTATGTGTCATTGAGGTTATTAAATTTTTATGATTATTAAATATTATTAATTGGAATACAGGCTGACTCAATAATTTGAAAACAAGGTTTTACAGAGACAATAGTTAAAGACAATCTTTAACTATTCAAAATTGTTTTTTAAAAAGGTATAAGTACAAGATGCTGAACACAATGTGCATGTGACACGAAAATAATTATTCGAGATGATTCCAACATCTCCGTTCTATCATCGAACCACCCCGCGTCATCGAGGTGGAGTTCATCCTTACTATTTGGAACCACCGCCGTCATCCACGGTCCGTTTCAAAAATTTCGCGAGCGCTTTGACTTGTCCTTCTTCAAACGAGGCTTGAGGAGGGTCCTTAAAGTTAGGTCGTAGGTAGCGACCCCCCAGTGTACATTGCAGAGGTTCATGAGCGACTGTAACCACTTACGATCAGGTGGCCCGTTGGCTCTTCTGCCTACAAGGCAATAAAAAAAAAAACAATGTGATGAAATGGAACTATGGTAGTGATCTGATGATGGAGTTGGAAGTTAGCTATAGGAACCCTAGTACTAAACAAGACAGACTCATCTTGTTTGGGTTCAGTTTGCTTGTGTATGGCACACTAGTACTACATGATATCCAGGTTTAAAAACTTGTAATAAACAAAGATTTCTTTAAATAATTTCCTTTTTGATGTTTCAGTGCTCTGGTTACGTCATGTGTTGGTCTTGACCTAAGTTTCCCGCCAGAATTCAAATTCGGTGTCGCATCTTCAGCGTACCAAGTGGAAGGGGCGTGGAATGTATCAGGTATTTCTTGGCAAATCCCTTAATCATCAAATATACAAAAAAAGAGAAAGAGAAGATAAATAATACAATAGATACATGCCTGTTGAGTTTCTTGTCAGTTCTTCTTAGGACGGCGGGGGGCGGCGCGACGGGAAAGAGTGCCTTGGGCGTAACGCGTCGCGCCGTCCCTCCAAACCCCGTGCTGGGTTCTGGCCTCAGCCGGGGTTCGGACGCTGAGTGTGAGCGGTTGGAGGTTTTAGTGAGGTTCAACTCCCACATACCCCGCCCGCGGGGCGGGCGGGGATCCGGTGATTTCCTCCAACTAAAAAAAAAAAAAAAAAAAATCTTAGGACGGCGGCTAATTTTTTTCTTCCCGAACAGTTTTAACATTAACAAGAATAAACTTATTCAGACACTCGCTGTTTTCTATAATACTTTCATGCATTTTCAACGGGTTCTTACCGCGATATTTAATTAATTGAGTTGTCTCGATATTTCAACGTTGTTGCAAACGTCATGATCACGAGAAGACTGGATACTGCAGGTCGATTTAAGAGCAAACAAATCTGTCTACCCTCTTTCTCGTTCGCTTTTGTGTAGTACCACTGGAACTCGAACTCACATCACGACACAACACACTCACTGTATCTACAAGACTCTGAAAATTAATTAAATATCGCGGTAAGAACCGTTGAAAATGCATGAAAGTATTAACAAGAATGATCAATTATCATAAATGATTTTTCCAGATAAATCTGAGAGTATTTGGGATCGTTTCACTAGAGTCCATACAGAGAGAGTCTCTGATAGAAGCAACGGTGATGTGGCCTGTGACTCCTATCATTTATGGAGGAGGGACATAGAGATGCTGGTCGAATTGGGCGTTAATTTCTACAGGTATTATATTTTAATAGATGACCTTTTTTAGACAGGAGAAAATCGCCGAACTTTCACCACAGGTGAGATATGTGGGGATTGAACCACTACTAAAACCTTCTCACACTCAGCGTCCGAAACCCTGGGGAATATACGGACACTGGATTATACGGGGTGGCGTGACAGGTTGACAGGCACGCGGCATACGTAGCGCACCCGTCACCCACTTAGCATCTGTATCTGTACCAACCCATTACTGCCCACTGTTGGGCTCAGGTCTCCTCAGGAGAGGGATTAGGCATAGTCCACCACGCTTGCCTAGTGTGGATTGGGGACTTCACATATCTTCAAAGGATTTTTAGAACCCTTTTCCGATATGCAGGTTTCCTCACGATGTATTCCTTCACCGTTTATAGTCAGTGGTTTTGTGAAAAATTGCACATAAATCTGTTTCACATTTAGATTTAGAGGTACAAGCCGGCTGGATTTGAACCCGCGACCTCCCGTATGGTAGGAAGCTCTTCGACCACTCGGCCAAAACGACTTGGCCACTTAGCATAGGTAGAAGATTACGCGCCACTGATGAAACCCAAGAAGGCTGTTAAGCATTTTCACAGCGGGGACGGAGCGGCGGGAAAGAATGCCGATGGCGTAACGCGTCGCGCCGTCCCTCCAAACCCCGTGCTGGGTTCTGGCCTCAGCCGGGGTTCGGACGCTGAGTGTGAGCGGTTGGAGGTTTTAGTGCGGTTCAACTCCCACATACATATAAATAATCCCACATATATAAAAAAAAAAAAAAAGCATTTTCACAGCGCACTCTTGAATCTCTGCAATGCCAGGACACTGGGGTGCCGTCACCTATCACCTACTATAATAATACAGGACTTTTCTTAAACCTTGTTTCCAGGTTTTCCATATCCTGGGCCCGTCTCCTCCCGACCGGCTTCCCGAACTACGTGAGCGATGACGGCGTCAAATACTACGACTCGCTCATAAACGCTCTGCTGGAGAACGACATTGAACCAGTCGTAACGCTCTACCACTGGGACATGCCGCAGAGACTTCAGGATTTAGGTAGCTACTGTTTTCAACTTTTACCCTACAAGGACTTGGGCATTTGTTACTGCTAGGGGATAAAATCTTCCTCCAGACTTTAGAGGTTCAAAAGTTATAGCCAATAGTACGCACTAACACTGGTCGAAATTCACCCATAATCAGATTGTGCTCACACTGCAATGAGTTATGTGCAACTAATCTCTTTTTGATGTATTTGGGGATACCATTTCACATTTGAAAAAAATAGTTTTAGGTGATGATTGAATTGTTGTTTGTATTTTAATTTGTAATTTAATTTATTTTATTTTATAAAGTGAAATCAATCAATCATATTTTATTTTATAAAGTGACAATTTTTAACTGTAAATTTATTCGAATCTGTTTCCTTTTTTTTTCTCTTTGTAATGATGATATAATTATTATATTAATCTTACTTACCTTTTATTGAATTTTAGTGCTTTTTATTTTGTAACGTTTAATTTAATGAATGTTATTTTATTTTTGAAATACGTTATTTTTGCTATTTTGGAGCACATTAATTAATTAATTATAATTAGTAAACATCTGTAATGGGTATAGGAAATTATTTTGTGATATGTTAATAATGATTGTTAAATATGTCATACTGTTGATGTTCCTTAAATAAATAAATAGTAATGATCCCTCTTTGCCCTGGCATTGCATAGGTTCATGAGCGCCACAGCATACCATCAAGTATATATTGTGCTCGTCTATGCAAACCAAATAAACGCAACTGCTAAAACTGTAATTGTAAAACTACTCAACCCAATCAAAAATTCAAGAGTTTATTTTTCAGGTGGCTGGACCAACCCTCTCATACCAGAATGGTTCGAACAATACGCCGATGTTGCCTTCAAATTATTTGGAGACAGAGTGAAGACCTGGATCACTATCAATGAACCCTTCATATTATGTGACCTGGCTTACGACACTGGTGTTATGGCCCCAGGAGTCATCGACATTGAGGTGGCTCCGTACTTGTGCAGTAAACATACGTTGATGGCTCACGCTAAGGCTTGGAGACTTTATGATAAGGAGTTCAGGCATAAGTACCATGGTAAGAGACTTTCATTAACTTTGGGGTTAGACGGTGTCTATTGGATGTTAGGTAGGGTAGTTAAGTGTAATTAATTTTCTTGCTACGTCGATGGACACACTATCTCTGACCTCTACAATGTCAGCTGTCCACGCCTCTTAATCTCAATGTGTTAAAGTTCAAGAAAAGTCGTGTCTCGTGGATTTAATTGATTTTTTATAGTGCATTTCTATAGGACAAATTTTAATAAAGAGGAATTTTAATTATCTTTATGGAAGAAACCTAGCCTAGAGGCTGGATAATACGAAAACAAGTTTTCAGCAGCAGTAGGTATCTTAAGGAACCTTTTGTTTTTTTCAGGTAAAATCTCCTTGGCCAACCAGATATTCTGGTTCGAGCCTGTCAGCAAAGAAGATGAAGAAATAGCCGAACTGGTGTTAGAGAACTGTGTAAGTATTAGTTAATAATGTGGAGTTTAAAGCAATAGTAGTAGTCATCCCGTAGATTGCAGAGGTGGTTCGTTGGCTCGTGGCAATAAAAATGTCCATTGCTCTTCAATAAGCCTCTCCTAAATCAAAGCTTTGTAAGTGTTATTTTTTACTGTTCCTTTAATAAATAAATTTCGTAACAACGACCATTCCTACGCTGTTTGCATCTGTCTTTCCTCCACCCTAGCCAAGTCAACAGTCCACCAGCAAAGATACATAAACGAAAGGAGCAATACTTGGTAGTTACGTGGTTTAACCAGATTCTGTTATGTTAAAACTATTCCTTTCATCTTCAGGTCGGTCGTTATTCTCACCCTATTTTCTCCAAGGAGGGAGGATGGCCACCAGCTCTGGAGAAAGCTTTGTACCACAACAGCAGGAGACAAGGATACCCAAAATCAAACCTGCCAGTTTTGACCAAACACGAAATTGCACTGATGAAAGGTAAGGGTAAGCTTCTTTGAGGGATTTATTATTCAACAACTAAGGCAAGAGCTTACGAGACATTTGTGAATGTTTAAAGTCCATCCATATAGATGGATATGCCCACTATAGAGTGGGCATAGTGAAACTGCAAGTTTCTTGAGAATGTCGCATGACATATCTCGCTCTATTGGAACGAAGTTCCTTATCGCGCGTTATCGAAAGGGGGCTAGACGGAAAAAAATCTTACGAAAAGTTGTCACTACACTTTTTTTGTTTTAGATGATTATCGCTAGATGACGCTGTGATCAAAATCTTTTAGAACACGTTCCTTATCGCGCGTTACGTTAGGAAAAAAAATATAAGTTATCTTTTAATCGAAAGGAACTTCGTTCTATTCGGGTGTCCCATGACACCTCTCAAGTTTTTTTCCCCCATTTTTTAGGAAAATTTGTAATACCATAAGTTAATTTAATTGTAATTCTGGGACTTCACAAATCGTTGAAGACAGGAAGAAAAAGCAACACACGATATACTTTTACCTTTCGAACAAAAATGCAGTGTATCCAAAGGACCACAGCTCAACGTATGTCTCTCTGTTTTTTGAACCCAACAGCAGTATTATTACAGAACAATTTAATATTTAACCAGGAACCTATGACTTCTATGGAATGAACCATTACACCAGTCGATTGGTACGGAAAGCGAAGCCTGGAGAGAAACTGGGTCCTTGGCCGACTGGAGACGCCCCAGATTTCGATGCCAAACTTCTGCACTCCCCAGACTGGACTGGAACCAGTTCTTCGTGGTTCTTTGTAAGTGTTTATGTAATAAATTGTATTTTTAAGGTTAGGACGTGGAGTCGATGCAACGATCAAGAATGCCGTAGTGCGTAACACTGAGATCTAGCCTCTGAGTGAGGGATGCGGTTTGACTCCCACATAACCCGCCAGTGGCCAGATGGAAGACGATTCCCTCCGACTGGAAAAATAAAGTTCAAATTCCAACATTTTACAAGCTTTAAATTAACTTGCACTGGATGACAAACTTCTCGGTTTCCGATTAGGCTGTCATTTTGCACGCAGATGTATATCGCGTGACAATGCAATAATATGACAAAATGGCGCTGATCTGATGATAGATTCGGAAGGTGGTCATATGAACTCTTGTGCTAAACAAGATAGATCAATCGTGTTTGCGTTTTACTTGTATTAGCTAGCACTCTACTGCTACATGATATCCAGGATCTTAAAAGCTTGTATTTCTCTTTAAAATAAATTATTTCAGGTAAACCCACCAGGAATAAGAAAGCTCATGCAATGGTTGACGAAAAATTATGGAAATCTTTCCATATTTATAACTGAAAACGGATTTCCGAATAGCGGAGGCGTCGAAGACTTTGATAGAGTGGATTATTACAGACAAAATTTACTACAGGTATTTTACCTTTACAATTTTTGGAACGAAATTCCTTATCGCGCGTTATCGAAGGGGGACTCGACGGAAATTCTTATGAAAAAGTTGTCACGACACTTTTTTTTGTTTTATATGATTAATGCTAGATGGCGCTGTAATCAAAATATTTTATAAAACAATTCCTTATTTTGTTTTATATGATTAATGCTAGATGGCGCTGTGATCAAAATATTTTATTTAAGTTAACTTAAAAAACTTTAAAAAAAAATATTACACTTCCCTCACTAATTAATCGAAAGGAACTTCGTTCCATCCGAGTGTCCCTTGATACCTCTCAAGCTTTTTTGTAAAATTTTGTTATTATTTTACAAAAGTGATAACGAACGTCTTCCATTTTCAAGAACAGCATCCACTACCAGACCGATCTTGATGAGATTCTTCAAAGCTGCTCCGAATTAAAAGAATCATCGAAATCAGTTCATCCGGAATAAAAATATGCATTGTATATCGTGATATTTTGTCTATTGAAAAGCTACATTTTTTAAGCACAACTCTATACTCAAGTAATTTCGTCTGCAAAAAGTCAAAATGGCATCTGACCTAAAGTAAAACTACATTAAAACAAAAAAATATAGAGTCAAGTTTGACAACCTCCCTACCTCCCCTACCTCCCCTCCTCCTCTCCCTTTGGGTAATCAGTCAAAAAAACAAACCTAGCTTGCCCACTCTGCATCATATACTTAACGGGGAGTCGTGTGTGTGATTACCTTGATTCATTTCGATATAATTTTGAATTATTTCGGAACGCGGTGAAGTGGGTTGTACGTTTTCATCCGCGCCAAAACGAAGTATCGTTGCCTTCTTGACAGTTGACAGTTCCGTTCCGTTGACAGTTGACACCTCTCAACGCCTTAGTGTTACCAACATACATTCCGAACACACCCAAGTCAATGTTGCCTTGACGTTCCGATTTACAATCTCTTTTATACTCATGTTTAACGCAATTGATAATAATACGCTTTCCACATTAAATATTGCACCTAAATTCTTTATTGCTTAAAAAGATTCTTAATAGTTGTTTTTCTATTGTTTTTTTTTTCTACTTTAGGTATTAAAAGCTATTAAAGAAGATAAAATAAACGTAACAGCCTACACGGCGTGGACTTTAATGGATAACTTTGAATGGATGGACGGATACATGTAAGTGTTTAATACACATTAATTTTAATGTATTGTGGTGAGATAATGTGTGGAGTCGTGGTGGCAGAGTGGTCGAAGCGCGTCCTTCCGAACGGGAGGTCGCGGGTTCAAATCCGGCTGGCTTGTACCTCTAAATGTGAAAAAAAATTATGTGCAATTTTTCACAACACCACTGGCTAAAAACGGTGAAGGAAAACATCGTGAGGAAACCTGCTTGTCGGAAAAGGATTCTGAAAATCCTTTGAAGATATGTGAAGTCCCCAATCCGCACTGGGCAAGCGTGGTGGACTATGCGTAATCCCTCTTCTGAGGAGACCTGAACCCAACAGTGGGCAGTAATGGGTTGGTACAGTACAGGTACAGGTGAGATAATAAAGATGATTTGATTGATTTTTAACTTTAATAGTATCAGACATTCGATGAATGGATTGTTTGTAAAGTCTACAAATAAATAATTGGAACATTAACATACACAGGGTAGTAAAAGAGCACTTCCGAAATGGTAGTAGTACTAGTGATACCTGTGATGATAAGCCAAGAAACCGGTCCAATCAGACGATTTTTTTTTTGGAACGAAGTTCCTTGTCGCGCGTTATCGAAAGGGGGCTAGACGGAAATTCTTATGAAAAAGTTGTCACGACACTTTTTTTGTTTTAGATGATTATCGCTAGATGGTGCTGAGATTAAAATATTTTATAAAACAATTCCTTATTTTGTTTTATATGATTTATGCTAGATGGCGCTGTGATCAAAATATTTTATATATAAAAAAAAAAAAAATATTACTATTCCCTCACTAAGTAATCGAAAGGAACTTCGTTCCATCCGGGTGTCCCTTGACACCTCTCAAGTTTTTTCTTATTTACGCTCATCCCAAAAATCGATACAGATTAAAAAATCGATTTAAAATCTATATGAAACCGACTGAACCGAAATATTTTTGAGTTTTTGTCAAAATATCTCTAATTTACATCTACTCATCCATGATAGTAAAGAGCATATCAAAAATCGATACAGATTAAAAAATCAATTTAAAATCATCGAGTTTTTATTTATCTCTAATTTCAGGTCTAAATTTGGTCTCTATGATGTGGACTTTTCATCTCCAAATCGCACTCGCACACCCAAAGCTTCGGCGCATTACTACAGAAGCGTTATTAAAGCACACACATTGAAATTATCACATTATAAACCACGAGTAACTCGAGTAAGCTATACTATTTTATTTATAAACTTGCCTTAAAATTTACAATCAATTTATGCTGAAAACGGTGAAAAAGCCGTGAGGAAACCTGCCTGAAAAGGGTTAAAAACCCTTCAAATATGTGAAATCGTTTGATCTCTCGAGTTGGCTGGTAGGATAGTTACTCTTCGAGTTTCAGTCCTGCCAGCCAGGTCGAGAGACGTCCGGGTAGGTACCACCGCCCAGTCTATTTTTGCCGCCATAACGGTATTACCGTGTTCCGGTGGAAGGACTGGGTAGCCGGGAGCTTTTTCCCCTTCCCCCCCTTCCCATCCCGAGTGTCGACAGTGTTGCTTCACGGTGCAGGGACATGTCATACGCTGATCCCGTCTAGGACTTTGGGTGTGATTGGCTGGCGCGGGGTTCAGTGAGACCCAGTGAAACGGTGCCCGCCGCCGCCTGCCGGTCAGTAGAGGACCCGAACCCGGGTGTCACTACTAAACTCCGCCCCGGGAGGCTGTCCTGCCAACCGGCGAAAAATACCGTTGCGTGCCGTCGTGCCGGAGTCGGAGACCGGATTGGGACCCGACGGTCGCGCTCGGAGTGGACTGGGGGCCCTCTCGTGCTTCGTGCCAGCTAATCACAAAAACCCGGGTGTTATTCGCAGACTGCGTATGGTTATTATTTTATTTTTTTCCGAGTGCTATGTCTGCATTACTGTCGGCAATCCCTTCCTCACCTGTGTTTTTCCCCCTTTTCTCCTTAAAAAAGGGGTTTTAGAAACCAACATGGCAAGAAAAAGAAGAAGAAAAAGTATTATTTCG
Organism: Trilocha varians; assembly: GCA_030269945.2. Classification (NCBI taxonomy): domain Eukaryota; kingdom Metazoa; phylum Arthropoda; class Insecta; order Lepidoptera; family Bombycidae; genus Trilocha; species Trilocha varians. The sequence goes on from AP028271.1 coordinate 1,522,298, forward strand.
GCGGACCCCTATCCCACATTTTCTGTGGACTTCTGCAATGTTAGGGGACTATATAGCAACCTTGATGCCGTCCATCATCATCTTGAGACGGCACGCCCCGCCTTATTCTTCTTGACGGAGACGCAGATACTCTCGCCGGATGACACATCCCACATCAACTACCCCGGTTACGTTTTGGAGCACACCTTCCTACGTAAGGCCGGGGTATGTGTCTTTGTCCGGTCGGATGTCTGTTGTCGCCGCCTGAGGGGCCTCGAACACCGGGACCTGTCCCTATTATGGCTGCGCATTGATCACGGCGGTTGTACCCGTATCTTTGCCTGCCTGTACAGGTCCCACAGCAGTGATGCAGGATTAGCTCTGTTTGAACATTTACAAGAGGGGACTGGGCGTGTGCTTGAGCAGTACCCGACGGCGGAGGTGGTGGTTCTTGGTGATTTCAACGCTCATCATCAAGAGTGGTTGGGATCCAGAACCACTGATCTCCCCGGTCGGGCTGCCCACGGTTTCGCCTTGGCTTACGGCCTCTCTCAACTGGTGACGCAGCCCACCCGCGTCCCAGATATTGAGGGGCACGTACCCTCCTTGTTGGATCTTCTGCTGACCACAAACCCGGCCGGATACAGTGTGGTGGTCGATGCCCCTTTGGGGTCGTCTGACCACTGCCTTATCCGTGCTGCTTTACCAATCCCACGCCCCGTTCGTCGACCGACGACTGGGTATCGTAGGGTTTGGAAATACGGGTCAGCGGATTGGGATGGATTGCGTGAACTCTTCGCATCCTACCCATGGAGGCAGCTCTGCTTCTTCGATCATGATCTTGACGCCTGTGCGGACCGTTTTAAAGACGCGGTGCTGCAGGGGATGGAACTTTTTATTCCGTCCTCTGTGGTGCCCGTTGGGGGTCGCAGTGCTCCCTGGTACAATTCTGCCAGTCGGGACGCTGCACACCGCAAGCGGTCCGCATACGTTGCATGGAACGATGCCAGAAAGCGTCAAGAACCGATCACCTTCATGAAGAAGCGGGAGCTCAATGCTGCCTCTAGATCCTACAAGAAGGTTTTGGCCGCGGCGAAATCGGAGCATGTTACTAGGATTGGCGAGCGACTGAAGAGCTATCCCTCTGGGAGCCGTGCTTTCTGGTCGCTCGCCAAATCTGCAGAGGGCAACTTCTGCAAGCCCGGTCTCCCACCACTGCGTAAGACCGATGACAGTCTGGCCCATAGTGCAAAGGAGAAGGCCGATCTCTTGGTGCATCTCTTTGCCTCAAATTCGACCTTGGACGACGGGGGAGCCACACCGCCTACCATCCCCCGGTGTGATAGTTCCATGCCTGAAATCCGCATTACGCAGCGTGCGGTCAGGCGGGAACTTAGCTCCCTCGACGTCCACAAGTCTAACGGGCCGGACTGTATCCCCGCAGTGGTTTTGAAGATATGTGCCCCCGAGCTGACTCCTGTAGTAACGCGTCTTTTTCGTCTCTCGTACAACACCTCTAGGGTTCCGTCTTCGTGGAAGTCTGCCCACGTTCACCCTGTCCCCAAGAAGGGTGAACGGTCAGATCCATCAAACTATAGGCCTATAGCGATAACTTCCTTGCTCTCCAAGGTCATGGAGCGAATTTTAAACTCCCAACTCCTTGGCTACCTGGAGGATCGTCAGCTAATCAGTGATCGTCAGTATGGCTTTCGCCATGGTCGATCGGCTGGCGACCTCCTAGTATACCTCACCCATCGGTGGTCTGAGGCTTTGGAGAGCAAGGGCGAGGCACTTGCGGTTAGCCTCGATGTCGCGAAGGCTTTTGATAGGGTCTGGCACAAGGCTCTTCTATCGAAGCTACCATCCTACGGAATCCCCGAGGGACTCTGCAAGTGGGTCGCTAGCTTTTTGGATGGCCGGAGCATCCAGGTCGTGGTTGATGGGTGTACTTCCAAAGCCATGACTATTAATGCTGGCGTCCCACAAGGTTCAGTGCTCTCCCCCACGCTTTTTATTCTGCATATCAATGACATGCTGTCTATTGATGGTATACATTGTTATGCGGATGATAGTACGGGGGATGCGCGCTATACGGGCCACCAGAGTTTCTCTCGGAATCAGGTACAGGAGAGACGAGCCGAACTTGTGTCTGAAGTGGAGCACTTTTTGGGGCGAGTCTCCAAATGGGGTGAATTGAACCTAGTTCAATTCAACCCTTCGAAGACACAGGTTTGCGCGTTCACTGCGAAGAAGGACCAATTTGTCATGGCGCCGAAATTCCAAGGAGTCTCCCTTGAAGTGTCTGAGAGCATTGGGATCCTTGGGGTCAACGTGTCGAGCACTGTCCAGTATCGGAGTCATCTGGAAGGCAAAGCCAAACTTGCCTCTAAGATGCTGGGAGTCATCAACCGAGCAAAGCGGTACTTCACGCCGAGGCAAAGGCTTGTGCTCTACAAGGCACAGGTACGGCCTCGCGTGGAGTACTGCTCCCACCTCTGGGCTGGTGCTCCCAAATACCAACTGCATCCACTTGACTCCGTGCAGGGCAGAGCTGTTCGTATCGTTGACGATCCCAAGCTCACGGACCACCTGGAACCCTTGGGTCTGCGAAGGGACTTCGGGTCTCTTTGCATCTTATACCGGTTGTTCCACGGGGAGTGCTCCGAGGAATTATTTGAGATGATTCCAACATCTCCCTTTTATCATCGTACCACTCGGCGTCGAGGTGGAGTTCATCCCTACTATATGGAACCACCGCGGTCATCCACGGTTCGTTTCAGGAACACTTTTTTGCCACGCACCATCCGGCTATGGAATGAGCTCCCCTCCTCGGTATTCCCTGAGCGCTATGACTTGTCCTTCTTCAAACGAGGCTTGAGGAGGGTCCTTAAAGTTAGGTCGTAGGTAGCGACCCCTCAGTGTCCCCTGACATTGCAGAGGTTCATGAGCGACGGTAACCACTTCCCATCAGGTGGGCCGTTGGCTCGTCTGCCTACATGGCAATAAAAAAAAAAAAAAAAAAAAAAAAAAAAAATCTTCTTCAAACAAGCCTTGAGGAGGGTCCATAAAGTTAGGTCATAGGTAGCGACCCCTCAGTGTCCCCTGACATTGCAGAGGTCCACGGCGGTAACCACTTAGAATCAGATGGCCCGTTAGCTCGTCTGTATACATGACAATAAAAAAGTAGTCCCCACCCAATCCACATTGGGCAAGCGTGGTGGATAATGCCTGATCTATCTACTGAGGAGACCTGAGCCCAGCAGTGGGCAGAGATGGTTTGTTACTGTACAGTAGTGCAGTAAGTTGGTCATAAGTTTACTAGACAGATTTACCGGACTGTATTGTCACGTGATATAATGATGTGTCAGCCCAATTAGTCACCAGGAAGTTGGTCTACTCGCAAGATGTCACTCGACTTAGATTTTTTTAATTTTGATTATCATCATCATCACCCTATAGACGTCCACTGCTGGACATAGGCCTCCCTCAAACCTCGCCACATCGATCGGTCCTGCGCTGTCCGCATCCAGCTACCTCCTGCGATCCTGACCAGGTCATCGGTCCACCTTGTGGGAGGTTCCCTTCACGCACGCCTTCCAGTTCGTGGTCGCCATTCTAGAACTTTGACAATTTTGATATTTAGTTGTAATTTTTCTTCCAGACGACCACACCAATCATCTCTTCTCAATTAACATCTGATTCCACCAAAATCAACCAACAGATGGCAACTCTATTTTTAATTTTATTCTTATTTCATTTTTTATGACCTTTTTTAACGAATTTAAATTCAAATGTTGACTTCTCCTCTACAGGGTGATTTTTTAAAGAAGGTACATATTGCAGGAGGGTGATGAGTACTCTGTTCTAATACGGAATATTACAAAAAATAGGTAAAATGACAATTTTTTTTTTAAATCTAAATTCCACAAAACTACCTCAAACATAAACCATATCGGCTAAAAGAGTGTTGACCAACGACCTCTAGTGATCTCGCGCACCCCACACCTCCGCCACACCCATCAGCTGTCGAAAAACCATCATTTTGCAAGTATTTTAGATATTTTTAAGTTGCGATTACTTAGGAATTAAGCCATATTCTTTGGTAATAATATTTTTACTGGTCGTATATAACCGTTAGCTACCATGACCTTCAATATGTACCGTCACTAAGAAATCACCCTGTATATGCATGTTTTCTAAGTGACCGAGTCAAAAGTCCTACAAAATGAACCAATTTTAATGTTATTCAAACACTCCCGGTTATCTACATTACTTTCTTGCATAATTAACGGGTTCTTACCACGATATTTAATTAATTGAGTTGTCTCGATATTTCAACGTTGTTGCAAACGTCATGATCACGAGAAGACTGGATACAGCGGGTAGATGTAAGAGCAACCAAATCTGTCTACCTACCTTTTGGGTAGTAGCTAAAGATTACATAATATCGAGACTACTCAATCAATTAAAAATCGTTGTAAGAATTCGTTAATTATGCAAGAAAATAGGTAATTTTAAAGTGTTTTTTTTTCATGCTTTTTGGTTTTGATATGTGGGTTTTGAACCGCACTAAAACCTCCAACCGCTCACACTCAGCGTCCGAACCCCGACTGAAGCCAGAACCCAGCACGGGGTTATGACGGACGGCGCGACGCGTTACGCCCTCGGCACTCTTACCCGTGGTGCCGCCCCGTCATGCGGTTGCTTAGCTTTAAATATTGAATTTTTATTGAATTATTTTGTTAGTTTAGTCTCAATAAATAATTAATTAGTCATAGAGGCAGTTTAGTGTTAGATGCAAATAATTAATTATTAGATCTAATTTTCTATTTAATATAAAATAAGAGAATTGATACTCGTAATCCAGTTAGACATTTTTATGAATAAATTAGCTGCCCCGCGCAACTTCATAAAAAAAAATATTAGGGGTGGACTACCCCTAACATTAAGGGGGATGAAAAATAGATGTTGGCCGATTCTCATAGATACCGGATAAGCACAATAAATTCATCAAAATCGGTCAAGCCGTTTCGGAGGAGTATGGCAACGAAAACTGTGACACGAGAATTTTGTATATTAGATGAAAACTATATTGACTTTGACTTTGACTTTGATAACAAAGACACTACGGATTTTGATTTTAATAATTATATTCTCATTCAAATTCTGCGAATTTTAAAGAATAATTCAAGTTTAAATGTACGCTCTGCGGATTTAATTCAATAACGCGTTTCGGGTGTTGTTGGGACTGTCTCGATTCTGCAGCGCATCGGGAATGTTTGCAGAAGCATTCGAAAACGATGCGCATCGCTGCTCTGCAGAGTGCGGGACAGTCCAAACAGCATTATGGCGATGATAGCCCAACGTTACGACTCACCATACATAGCCCATTGCATGGATGCTCATGTGGGACGAGTCGAATGGAAGCGTGGCCTATGATATCTTGCTTAGGCCACGTTCTGTTATGTTGTCACTAACACTTAGATTAAGACTTACTAACACTTTTATGTATTTTTATGTATTGTAATGTGGGCCCTTATAGCCACTATGTTTAAAACTAAATAAGTAAATAAATTTTGCCGAATATTAAAATTGTTCGTCAGTAGATTTGAAATAAAACCAGTGTATCATCAAAATATATTTATTTAATAATTATTTAGCGTTCTTTTTCTTATAATTTTTCCTGTTATTCTTCTTCAACGATTTACCCAACTTCAAGAGAGGGGCGTTCTTCGATTTTCTCTTCTCTTTTTTAATTTCGCCCGATTGTAAGGCATTTTTCATTACCTGTTCATAAAATTAAAAAAAAAAACGTTAATAAATTTTTCCTGCACTAAGCTTCCTATTAGTAAAATAATTATCGAAATCGGTTCATTAAATCTGAAGACACAAACATCACGACATTACCTTTTTTGTAATATTAGCATAGAAGCCGGTGGGAATCTAGTTGCAAAGTGTATTCGCCACTATTATTTTGTTATACTTTATATCTCTTCAGGGTGATTTTTAAAGACGGTTGAAGTTCATTATAGTAGGTTAATATACGAGCGCTATCAAAATTATAATTAAATATGGTAAACCGTCCAAAATTAAAAATCACGCTGTATACAGGGTGGATCTGTATTTTCTTATCTGACTTTATAAAAATTAGAATTATTTTTATTTTTATAAAATATATCGTATGGTGTATGTACGAATATCATTGAGAGTTTCCATAATATTTAAAAAATAAGTTGAACCGATTCCAAAAATAAAAGTGGTTCTAAGCTGCATTTCAACGGGTCATTCAACCCACAGCTGATCCAAAGTTACAAATCTACCCTGTAAAATCTACCCTTATTATTATTTATTTTTTTAACATTATAAAACTGAAGAGTTTGTTTGTTTGAACGCGCTAATCTCAGGAAACACTGGTCCGATTTGTAAAATTATTTTAATGTTGGATAGTTCCTTTTATCGAGGAAGGTTACATACTATATTATATCCCTCTGTGACGCAGACGAAGTTGCTCGAGTCAACTAGTATTACGTACCTGTAAAGCGTTTTCTTCCGGCATCGACAAGGCATTGGGATCATTTAGAGTTGGATATTTAAATGAGAATCCTTTTGGAAACAGCGGTCGGGAGAGCATCGCTTCTAACTGTTTTTTCTTAGCATTTAACGCTTTATCTATAGATGGATCAACGTGTTTTACTGGACTGAGTTTTATTCAGGAAAATATTATAAAACTACATAGTATCAGTGGCGTGCATATAATTTTTTGTCAGGGTATGCAGAAATATAAATTTGATTTAATTTTACGAACTCACCCTATCCTATAATCCATTTTATGAAACTTTGTTGATCAATACACGCAAATAATGAAATGAGAAATGTTAATCTATGAAATATATAGCATTAAACCGATTTTTGTTGTTATATTTAAATCTAATATCATAGGGTAGGGTATGCAATGCATATTTGATTCTATGGATTGCACGCCACTACATAGTATAAGATATGAAAAATACAGTATATACACTAATTATTATTTTTAAAATTTAATACGCTATATTTTATGTTTGTCTATCAGAATTATGTATTTACATAATAAGGTTTTTTTTTCACAAAACGCTTTTTATGACGTATTTGTTAGTTCCCTTCAGTGGCGTGCAGTACATACAAGAAAACAAGCACTGCATACCTTAACCTTTAAATATGATAAAAAATACAATACAAATATCGATTAAACGCGGTATATTTATTTAAAATACACATCTCAGTAATATTATTGACGTATATTTAGCGTAAAAGTTGAATTAAATTGATTATAGGACGTAAATAAGGCTATGTCAATAAGCAAAATTGTCGTATGTGGGGGTCGGAAAATCCACACGTCACCATTGAGAAGCCAATGCACCCACAAAGAGTTACGGTTTGGTGTGGGTTTTGGTCCGGCGGCATCATTCGAAAATGAGCAAGGAGCCGCCGTTACGGTCAATGGCGAGCGTTACCGTGCCATGCTCAAAGAATTTTTGTTTCCAAAAGTTGAAGAGTATGACATGGATGACATTTGGTTTCAACAGGATGGCGCAACATGCCACACAGCCAACATGACAGTCGAACTTTTGAAAAATGCAAAGTTTATATGGCCCACCCGTTATGTGGAAAATTACTCAGATTTAAATTTCTGTATACCCTGACTTAAATATGCATACACTCCACTGCTGATCCCTACAATTTCAATACAGGGTGGATCTGTAACTTTGGACAATCTGACGTGGGGTGTCAACACCACACAAACTATTGTATCGAAAACGTACGACTATCGTTGCGGACCATACTATGACGAATTTTTTTTTATCCAATCCCTAAAATAATAGTCATTCACCCCACTTCAGCTAGGACATAGTTACAGATCCACCCTGTATAAATGTATTACACTGTACAAAGCTTGTATTTAGTAAAGGATACGCGTCATCGTCATCGACAATCATGTCCATTTCTTTAGCGATCTTCTCTCTCCAGCCAACGGATTGAGCCGCGCGGCGTCGCTTAAGATCTAACGTGTCCACCTCGCGAGCTATGTTCACCAGCTCTTTGACCGGCGACAGATTGTGGAGGGGCACCGGAAACATTGGCAGTTCCGTTTCTGTGTCAAAAAAAACAAAATTGCGAATTGTCTCAAATATCCGGCTCGAAGGACCAAGGCTGTAAAATATCTATTAAAAACTTAACATAGTAACCCCAAGTAGTAATACTAAGCACACCTTAAACTAACTTAACCGTTACACTGAAATACGCGTCATAACGTGGCGCTATAACGCGGCGTAATACTCATTCTTATTCGACGTCTGGCACAATTTAGCGTACAAAAACGCCTCAGCCGGCTCCATTATTAATATAGTTAACCCTTCTTTGCTAGCGCGCGTCGTACGCTTGCTGCAGTGGACGTAATTCTCAGCAGTACGCGGTACTTGGTAGTGGCTTATGTGCTTGATCCACGTATGTATATCACCACCAAGAACGCAGCGTAAAGCACGCGTAATTACTATACTACACACTTACTAAACTAATTGACCCATAAAACTAAATTACGCGTCATAGCGCGGCGCTATTGCGCGGCGTAATACTCACTTTTATTCAGTGTCTGGCACAGCTTAGCGTACAGAAACGCCTCAGCCGGCTCCATCATTAATATAGTTAACCCTTCTTTGCTAGCGCGCGCCGTACGCCCGCTGCGGTGGACGTAATTCTCAGCAGTACGCGGTACTTAGTAGTGGATCATGTGCTTGATCCATGTATGTATATCACCAAGAACGCAGCGTCAAGACGCTATTAACGCAGCGTAAAGCACGCGTAATTACTATACTACGCACTTACTAAACTAATTGACCCATAAAACTAAATTACGCGTCATAGCGCGGCGCTATAACGCGGCGTAATACTCACTTTTATTCAGTGTCTGGCACAGTTTAGCGTATAAAAACGCCTCAGCCGGCTCCATCATTAATATAGTTAACCCTTCTTTGCTAGCGCGCGCCGTACGCCCGCTGCGGTGGACGTAATTCTCAGCAGTACGCGGTACTTGGTAGTGTATCACGTGATCTACGTTAGGTATATCTAAACCTCTTGCAGCTACATCTGTCGCTATTAGTATACCTTGAGGGTCATCTCGGAACCTGAAAGTTATTGAAATAATAAAGTCTACTTATTGGCTATCAAATCTATCTTCAAAATATACGTATTAGGGATGTAACGAATATTCGCATTCGCAAAAAAAATATGCGAATGTTTTGATAAACGTTGCATGGATTTTGAGTAGTGATGAGCAAAATTGGTCTTGGTCTTGCAAAAATCTTGCTTTTTTTCAAGACCAAGACCGAGACCAGACAGATTTGGTCTTGCTTTGCTCATCACTAATGTTGAGTGCTTGTTATGGAAATTTGATGGAGCCAAAATAAAGGCTTCAACCTGTCCTTTAAAATGAACCCAAACTCGATGGGTCTAAGACCTTCCGTTCTAAGATAATTTGCGGGGGTTTTCAATTATTAGGTGGGGGGAAGAAAGTACCCCCTCCCTTCCTAATAGATTAAATATAGGTGAAATAAAAGTTACTTATTTTTATAGTACTCATAAATTATAATGACGCTGCTGATTTGTCAATTAAAAGAAAAGCTTAATTTTTTTGTTGAAATCGAATCGAATCAGCTAGTTCTTAATATAAATTTCTTTAAACACTCGCGGTTATCTACATCACTTACACTATTACTAAACGGGTTCTTACCACGATTATTTTTTATTGATCGAAAAACGAACGAGGAAGAGGGTAGATTTGTCTACTCTTAAATGACCTACCCGCAGTTCTTCAGTCTTCCCGTGATCATGGCGCTTGAAACAGTGCTGAAATATCGGGACCGCTCAATAAAAAATAATCGTGGTAAGAACCCGTTTAGTAATAGTTCTTAATATGTTCTTGAATACTTAAATAACCCATACTTGTCTTATTTATTTACCTTTCCAGATTTTTCAACCGTTGTCTTTGTTGCATATTTGCGTGTAAAGGTAATGGCTGACATATCAATATTGTTAATATTTGAGCTAACCTGAAAAATTACAAAGAAAACTTTAAATACAAGCTTTTAAGATCCTGTATATCATGTATCAGTAGAGTGCTAGCTAATACAAGTAAAACGATAACACGACGGGTCTATCTTGTTTAGTACAGGAGTTGCTTTTCATACGAATCCATCATCAGATCAGCGCCATTTTGGAACGAAGTTCCTTATCGCGCGTTGTGAAAGGAGGCTAGACGGAAAAAAACTCTAACGAAAAAGTTGTCACGACACTTTTTTTTGTTTAAAATGATTATCGCTAGATGGCGCTGTGATCAAAATCTTTTGAAACAATTCCTTATTTTGTTTTATATGATTAATGCTAGATGGCGCTGTGATCAAAATATTTTAAAACACGTTCCTTATCGCGCGTTACGAAAGGAAATAACTTTTATGAGATACGTTTTAATCGAAAGGAACTTCGTTCCATGTCATATTATTGCATTATCACGCGGTATACATCTGCGTGCAAAATGTCAGCTTAATCGGATACCGGAAAGTTTAGCAAATTTAGCTTGCAATATTCCACCCGAACTTACATAGTTACATCCAGTGCAAGTTAATATTAAACTTGCAAATTTTATATTTACCTTCTGACACATCCAATGGAATTACAGAAAACTATTGTTCTTCCCGGGTGCCGTTTTAGAATATAATACAAATACGCATCTTTATGATCGATTGAGCAAGCTATACGACTTTCTGTTAAAGTTTCGGCTGTACCTATAAAAAAAGGGAAAAAAAAGGTTTAAAAAATCCTGTATAAGGTGGATAACGGTCCCCCAATTCCGAGGTATTGCAGAGGCTCAGGTGATCCTTTATCTGACTTGTATAAAAAAAGAAAAAAAAATCGAAAAAAATCAATCATCGAAAGCGGTAAACCCTGAAAAGAAAGCAGCTTTATCAACTAACTTTAACAACTACAGTCGGCTAAAAATAATCATACAAATACAACTTACTTGAAAAAATAAACCCACTTGAACGCATTTTTCAATCTCTAAGGAAATCAGTGAAAATACGTATAAATTTAATTTCTAAAAAACTTTATTCTTTTTAAAGTTCTTACCTAAATTCTGCGTGGTAATATCAACCACTTTAGGATCCGTCATTCCGATCATTTTAACCAACTTATTGATTTTCTGTTGGGGAGTCATTTTGTCTATTTTTCTATTTATTATTTTACCTCGTTTCGTTATCTGTAATTCGAGAAAATAAACAATAGTACGTGTATAACTTGCTTTCTCTGTAGTGTACAATAAAGTAAAAATATTCATCACTCCATTTACAAATACGTTACATTGGCAAATGAGGTACTTCGAATTTACATTATATTTGATAAAAAGTTTATTAAAATACACAACAAATTAAACAGTTTCTCACACTTTTACCCATTTTACCCCATCCATCATATCAAGTCCCTCTTTAAACGAGGTTTAATCATATAGTGTTGGGCGCCCCCCTGCTAGATGGAACGATGACTTAAGAAAGGTGGCCGGTAACAACTGGATGAGACGAACAGAAGATCGAGCTCAGTGGCGTATTTTGGGAGAGGCCTATGTCCAGCTGTGGACGAGTGTGGGCTGATGATGATGATGATGAATCATATATATGAGTCCTATATAAGTAAGCGATAGATACTTCGATAAGTCCCCCAATTCCGTGGCATTACAGGGGTTCATGAGCGGTAACAACTTACTATCAGGTGGACCGTAAGCTTGTTTATATGTCTTGTACAAGATCCTGTATATCATGTAGCAGTAGAGTGCTAGCTAAGACAAGTAAAACGAGCCCAAACACGACGGGTCTATCTTGTTTAGCACAAGAGTTCCTATGACCTTCCGACTCCATCATCAGCGCCATTTTGTCATATCATTGCATTGTCACGCGATATATATCTGCGTGTAAAATATCACCAGAAACTGGAAAGTTTGTCAAATTTAGCTTGCAAGATTTCACAAAATTACATAGTTACATCCAGTGCAAGTTAATATAAAGCTTGTAAATCCCCTTACCTTTTTCCCCCTCATATGGGCAGGTAACTCATGTACCATTGTAAGTGTGGCCGAGAACACGAAGTTCTGTCGTGAATTACGATGATTTTCATCGGCATTTAAACGTTCTAGTAAAGGTTTTAGCTCGTCAAAATGACCCCTTTCCACCATTCTGTCTGTTTCGTCTATTGCTAGGAATCTGGAGAAGAAATTATTTATATTTAGGGAAAAAAATAAATTTTGTTTTCATATTTTGTATATTTTTTTTAATTCTTAAAGAGGTTATCAAATGACCATAGAATTATTACATCTGGAATCAACATCATGAACAACAGAATGAAGCCAATTTAAAGTGCACCGATCGCGCGTAACTACACGATATTCTGGCGTTAGTGTACCGATGACACTCAATTCGTTTAACACACTAATAAAATATTATCCATGCTTACTTTATGCAGACGATTTAAAATTATTTTCTACGATACGTGATTCAAGAGATTCCGAGGTACTTCAAACAGATATAAACACGATTAGCTTATGGTGTGATGACAATAAAATGTTTTTAAATGCTAAAAAATGCTGTGTTATCACATTCACTTCCAAAACGAACAAAGTAACTTTCGAATATAAACTCAACAATTATGTCCTTGAAAGGAAGGCTTTGGTTAGAGATCTAGGGGTGATGTTCGATGAGAGGTTCACTTTTCGTGACCATTACAATTATATAGTTAACAAAAGTACTCAAATTTTAGGCTTCATTACCCGTATCACAAAATATTTTAAAAAACCTGAGAGTTTTATTAATCTTTATTATTCGATGGTTCGTAGCATCTTGGAATATAATTCTGTAATATGGTCTCCCCACTACGATGTACACACAAAACGCCTTGAACGTGTTCAAAATAAGTTTATTAATATATTATGTTACAGAACAGGTTTACACCGCGAGCTTCAGTCATATAAAGCTAAGTTAGTGAGATTTAACATGCAAACTTTGGAAACTCGTCGATTGTGTGCGGACTATACATGCCTATACAAAATAATTCATTCTCACATCGATTCGCCATCCTTACTTTCAAACATAAATATAAATAGTAAACCGAGAGCTCGGGATGGATTTTCTAAAGTATTCTCCCTTCAAATTTACAAAAACAATACTTCATTTTATAACCCGACTAGCTGACCCGCGCAACTTCGTCTGCGTTACAAAGGGGTTCAAACACTACTCGCAATGCTTATTATTTTCGCGGCCCGCTGTGCCTCACATATTCATTGCGTTTTATACTCGTGATAACTTCTAAACGAAAAGTCCGATTGGAATAAAACAAAAAGTAATTTAATTTTACATTAATACTCTTTATAATATAATACTTAATTTGGATAAGGGTTAATACAACGATACTCATTTAACGTTAAATTCAATCTCGGAAAAAAATACTAAATTTTAAAAACATAAAAGTGGTTATTGTGACTGAACTATGATAGTTAGATATATGCTGTCGCGGAATTTTTTGTTTGTCTTCAAAAGACCTAAAAACCCGTAGTACATCATTTTGTTCTATTGTCAATAGTTTTTGCAGCGTACGCATAAATACGTTTTCGATTTTTCACCTTTTGTTACATATTCGATATTTTCATGCGGATCCCTAATTTTTTTGAAAATAAAATATAGCCTATAACCTTTCTCGATAAATGGACTTTCCAACAGTGAAAGAATTTTTGAAATCGGACCAGTAGATCCTGAGATTAGCGCGTTCAAACAAACAAACAAACAAACAAACAAACTCTTCAGCTTTATAATATTAGTATAGATTGTTAGGATGTGTCGCCAATACAATGATATTTCTAGAGAGCACCATGCTTCAATTGATATTTTCGAGCAAAACTTCATAAAATTTAAATCTGACGTGAGGAAAATTATGTACGACTGAAATTTTTGTTTTTTTATTAATTTTTCTTAAATATAATATAATTTAATTTTTTTAATATTACTGAACTGCTGAACTGTTTTCTATTATAATTTGTTGCTTATGTATACACATGTTTAGGGATATAGTCTAGCTTAGTAATAATGCACTTGAAAAACCTTTAAATCATGTTTTGACTGTATTCTGTTTTGTGTAATAATAATAAATAAATAAATAAATTACATACACATGACGAGGGTATAGTGCTAAAACCCAATCAATTCATAGTATAAAACAAAGTCGCTTTCGCTGTATGTCTGTATGTATGCTTAGATCTTTAAAACTACGCAACGGATTTTGATGCGGTTTTTTTTAATAGATAGAGTGATTCTTAAGGAAGGTTTGTATGTATAATAAATGCATAATATAGTAGAGAAACACTGATAAATTTAAAGGTTTCTAATGTGATGTCGTAAATAAGCACGTTTTTTTGCGCTTATATTGCAAACGCTGCGCTGGCTGAACCCTACGAGATAGACCAAAATAATGTACTACAGTATTGTTCACCTTAAAAAGTTCAACAAAAAAGTCCGCGATGGTATATGTCTATCTCTTAGGGATAACCCAGCATAACCATTTTTATTCTTTACTAAAAAATGGTTATTTACGAAGTGATTTTAAACAATACAGCATTAATCCTTATCCAATTAAGTACCTTAAATAAATTGTGCATTTATTATAGATCAATATGCTTTTTACAGCATGTAATTTAAGTGAATATTACCGAAGATATTACAAATTTAAAATGCAGGGTAGTAGTTGAAGTTATTCTCGAAATGTTCAAAGTTAAAGTTTGTAAACAAGGGGAATTTATTTATTTATTATACTTTATGCACAATGGATAGTACAATGGCGAACTTAATGCCTAAGGCATTAAGTATTAATTTATTGGGTTTTTACGTCAACTACACGATATTCTGGCGTTAGTGTACTGATGACACTCAATTCGTTTAACACACTAATAAAATATTACATACACATAAGGTCTTTAAAATTTCACTTTGTTATTTATGATGTTGATTCAAAATATCGTGTTGTTTCGCGCGATCGGTGCACTTTAAATTGGCTTCATTCTGTTATTCATGATGTTGATTCCAGATGTAATAATTCTATGCAAATGACCCAATTAATTTTATAAAGATGAAAAAATACAATTTATTTTTTATATGATACGATTTTATTAATTAAACTGGTAGGTATATATATATTAATTTTCGTTTCATTTAATCTTTTTGTTTCTTAGAAAGGCTTGATCCTTAAGAGTTAATTAAAATTTTTCAAATTGCAGCAGGCAGAAAGAAAATTTCGAAAATCAATGAATGCTGTTTCTTTTCAAAAGTAAAGTTTTGCGCAAATTTCAATATTTTCACTATTTATAATACAGTGAAACCTGGTTAAATGGGATCTCAAGGGACCAAGACATTTGTACCAATTATTGAGGGTTTCCAATAATCCAGTTTTCCAATTAAGCAGGTTTAAGTAATAGTTGTCTCATTTACAGAGGACCCCGCTTGCATGCGACCTGCATGAGGAGGAAATGCATGTAAACAAACTAGAGATAACTTAATGAAAAATAGCCGAACATCGTTGCAACTCTCAATAATGGAGGTTTCTCATTTATCCAGGTCCCGCTTAACCAGGTTTCACTGTACTTTCTTTGGAGTAGGCATTTTCTCCACTCTTCAAATAACATTACTCACTTTACAGTAGACAATTGCTGTAAATGAGGCTGTCCTTGAGATAACAACTCCCACAGTCTGCCCGGAGTGGCTACGACCACTTCTGGACCTTTGCCCAACACTCGCTCTTGTTTGACCGCAGCCATTCCACCAACTATTGTTGCTATTCGAATACCTAAGTGTGATAAAATAGACTAAAACATGAGAGGTCATGGGATATCCGGATAGAACGAAGTTCCTTTCGATTGAAACGTATCTCATAAAAAATATTTCCTTTCGTAACGTGCGATAAGGAACGTGTTTTAAAATATTTAGATCACAGCGCCATCTAGCATTAATTATATAAAACAAAATAAGGAATTGTTTTAAAAGATTTTGATCACTGCGCCATCTAGCGATAATCATCTAAAACAAAAAAAGTGTCGTGACAACTTTTCGTACGAATTTTTTCTGTCTAGCCCCCTTTCACAACGCGCGATAAGGAACTTCGTTCCTAAAATGGGCAAAAAATAAAAGTACATAAAAAAAAACATACAATTTTCTTAACTGTGCCATTAGTAAATGAACTCATGGCCTACCTATTTTGATAGTTTTTATTTAACTTTTAACAGATTTTTTTTTTTGTACAAAAATTGAACAAACCTGTATACTTAGCTACTGCTATCAAATGCCTGCTGATTTGAATAGCTAATTCCCTCGTTGGTGTTAGAATCAATGCGTACAATGGTTTACCAGTTCTTATTTCAGTGTGTTTCGGCAATTGTATGTCATCTAACACTTTTACGAGACCTATACCTGTGAAAAAATATATAAATTCGATCAAAACTCAAAAATTCCTAGTGAGAAAAATATATAAACAAAATTTGGTTGTTTATAAAACTTTATACAGGGTGTTATAATCCGATGAAACAATACTTTCACAGCAAATAGTATACTTGATGTAGAAGCCATCCACCAAGTCTGGGTTTTCTAGGCATAATATATCATAAGTTATAACTAATCAAAACTACGTGTTAATTTGTGCAGGATCAACCCTACCGTACTGACCTACACCAACAGCTAAAGACTTAAGCCGACTAGTCACCTCCTGTATCATAGAACATTGTAATAATACACGGGACAAAAATCACATTCTAAACAGGATACATGCGCCTGTGTGCGTGATAATAGATATAGCATGCCAAATGTAGGTCAGGGTAGGGTGGTCAAAAATAATACAAAATAATAATTTTTCAACTTTGTATGGGAAAATAAAGTAACTATCTCCGTTTCAAAAGTATGTGTATATGATTTGAAATGTGATATATATTAAGCCCTTAACATATTATTTCACTGGACACCAACACCCTGTATAAAGTAATAAAATATAATGAAGACAAAAGTAATAAGAATTACAACAGTGTCAAGATTCTACTAACACTTGAGAGTAATAATTTTACCTTGATTTTGATTATCATTTTCACCATCAGCAGAATCAGCATCACTGCCATCAACATCTAATCCTTCATCGCTATCACTATTATGATTTTCATCTTCTATTAATTCATCATCTTCTACTAATTCATTTTCATCAAATTCATTGTCATTTTCACCAGATTCATTATCATTTTCATCTGAATCACTATCATTTTCATCTTCTATTAATTCATTTTGATCTGATCCACTATCATTTTCATCACTAGATTCATCATTCAAATCGTCAGAATCCAACATATCAGTGAGATGAATATAATTTTCACCATCCGAATCATTTTCATCATCATCATTCCTTTTTTTTATTGGAACATCATATTCTTCTAAATAATCTTCTGCACTTTTATTTTTTTTCTTAATTTGTTCTTTTTTTTCTACTGATTCTGAACTGCCATAGCCTTCTTCGGAATCTTTATTATCTTTTTTAATATCTTTCTTATTTTTACCCTTTTTCTTTTTTATTTCTTTTTGTTTTGGTACTTCTATTTGTTTCTTAGACGATGTTTTTTTGAATGGAATATCGTAGACATCTACGCCTTTTTGATTTGCTTTTTCTTTTAAATCTAGTATTCCTGTTAGTATAGGTAGACCGAAAGCTAATGTTTTTCCGCTACCTGTTTCCGCTGCACCGAGAATATCTCTACGACCTGTGGATATTGGCATATTATTAATAATAAAATACATTTCTGTGTTTGGCATGAAAGTTATGTTTATGAAATGTATTAATGCCTTAATATTTTTTTATATGAAATATTACAGCTAAAGATTTTTTGTTGTGATAACATAGTCTTCTGAATGTCATATTGAAAATTAAATTTAAGAAAAAAATAAATTAAAAATCATTTTACCATGTATAGCAGCAGGTAATGACAATTGTTGGATTTTAGTTGGCTGCTTAAATCCCATCTCCGTCAGCGCTTGCATGATAGTATCGGGCAATTTAAACTCGGCCCAAGCCAACATGTCTTCCGGGCTAATATTGTTAGACGGTGAAGAAACCTCTCCTAGTTTATGCTTCTTTTTACTTTTTAATGCTGGCTGGTTAGAATTGTTACTTTTTTTTTCAGGCTTGTCAAATTCCGTTTTTGAAATTTCGTTCGTGAGCGACGGTGTGGCTGTATTACAAGTTTCCACTGTGAACCCATTGCTTAATTTTAGTTTTTTTGGCGACTTTTTTTCTTGAGGTTCTAGTTTTCGTTTTTTGTTTTCTTTGAGCTGTAAAAAAAGTAAATTAGTAGTATAAGATTATTCAGTTTACTTTATTTAGTTTAGACGAGTTTAATATGAAAATTATGATGGTAAAATGTGTCTTTACCTTTTTATTTTTTTTAGTTTCTCTTTCCAAACCGTATGATGTACATTCCTCGAGACCGACAAATCCTTGTAGCTTGTCTGTTATGGAAGCCGGGAATCCATCCACCGGAACAGTTTCCCATTTTAAATCTTTTAGTTTTTTACTCATTTTCAGAACCCTACAATAACATAACCTCAAACTGCAAATAACATGAGAAATGACGTAAAACGTGCTTTTGACATTAGCGTTTGACAATTGATTACAGATTATATCTGTGTCGAAGAGAGCTCGAATTTCTAACAAGTTTGATAGTGAACAGACAGTTTTATGGACTCAGATAAAATCCGTTTAGGGTCTTCGACCTAATTAGGAGCAATGGTCAATTTATGTCAACTTCTAAATTGAGAATATTTTCTTTGTTCCAGTGTGAATAAAAAAATAGTAAAGTTACAAGTTTTGACACAATTATAAAAAAAAAAGGAAATTAACAATAATCTAAAATTATTTGTAAGATGAATTTCTGTAGAAAATTTATGGGAGTTGTCCTGTGTCCACAACTGTGCTTTCAGCAAAGTCAATCTAATATATAAAATTCTCGTGTCACGGTGTTCGAACTTGAACTCCTCCGAAACGGCTAGACCGATTTTGTTGAAATTTTTTGTGCTTATCCGGTATCTATGAGAATCGGCCAACATCTATTTTTCATCCCCCTAAATGTTAGGGGTAGTCCACCCCTAATTTTTTTTTTAGTTTTTCGACGCAGACGAAGTTGCGCGGGGCAGCTAGTATTCTTTAAAATATGTATTGTATAATCAAATTATGAAACTAAAATCAAGCTAAAATAGTCATCACAGGTTTTTCTACTACTAAAGTTATAAAAGAAAAATTTACAATGCGTTAAAGTTGAGCGTCTGCCTTTTGGGTTTTTCACCCTATACCTGTGTGCTTGTCTATGGTCAAAAAATTAAACACAAAGTGGTTTTTTCATTATTTTGTAAATCTCCGTCAGCGTTTGTAAAACTTGTTAAAAGGATTGTATTCAATGTATGTAAACTGTTATCGTTAAGATTCATCAACAATATTTTAATAACGATTTTTAATAACGTGTAGTTTAATCCATTATCTAAAACCAATTTTTAAAAATAAAAAAAAATAGCACGCTGTCGCGCATAGACAAAAGGAGGGAGGAAGTTTGTGAGTGATCGATTTTGCGCCGGCCCTGTAAACTTTTCAACGGCATTTCTCTTTGTTTGCAATAAAACGCGTGATTAATAACAAAACATCTAACTAACCACAAGTTATTATAAAATGGCGAACACGTTTCGCGGCGTGACGGTGTCGACCGTCAACAGTGATGGCGTTCTGACGCCTCGGTTCAATTTCCCTACTAACGTAAACGTGGACTACGATCCGCAAGGTTTGAGTGTTAAAGTGATACGTGCTGACCCTGTGCTTGCCCAGGAGGTACTAGAGTTCCCAGTTCACAGTCAGAGTGAGTGTTCGCGCGTCGCCGGACAATCTTACATATTCACGATAGACAATGAAACTTTATTTTTCAAACTGGCCAGCGACGCTGACTGCCAGAGCTTCCACCTGCTCGTCAGCAAGGTCAAGGCGGGCAGGTCCTCGTCAGTTTTCACAGTCAGGACGGAGGACTCATCAGCGATGCAATATTTTCAGTTTTATGGTTACCTGAGTCAACAGCAGAACATGATGCAGGACTACGTGAGAACTAGCACGTATCAACGCGCGATACTGTCGAATGTGAACGACTTCAAAAACAAGGTGGTGCTGGACGTGGGAGCAGGGTCGGGTATACTCTCGTTCTTCGCGGCGCAGGCGGGGGCGCGGAAGGTCTATGCCGTCGAGGCCAGCAATATGGCGCATCACGCACAAGCCCTAGTCAGAGCGAACAGTTTGCACGACCGGATCACAGTGATAGCGGGCAAGATAGAAGAAATAGAGCTGCCTGAAAGTGTAGATATAATTATATCTGAGCCAATGGGTTACATGTTGTACAATGAACGCATGTTAGAAACGTATCTTCATGCAAAGAAGTGGTTGAAACCTAACGGTAATATGTATCCAACGAGAGGAGACCTCCACATAGCCCCGTTCACGGACGATGCTTTATTCATGGAACAGTATAACAAAGCCAACTTCTGGTACCAAGTGTGCTTCCACGGTGTAGATTTAAGTGCATTACGTACGGCAGCTATGAAGGAATACTTCAGGCAGCCAATTGTAGATACTTTCGACGTACGCATATGTATGTCTCGATCAGTAAGACATGTGGTGGACTTTCTCAATGCCCACGAGACGGACTTACATCGTATTGAAGTGCCGTTTAGATTTGAATTAACTCAGTCAGGTACTTGTCACGGCCTAGCTTTCTGGTTTGATGTTTTATTTGCTGGTGCGACTCAACACATTTGGTTATCGACCGCACCAACAGAACCATTGACTCATTGGTACCAAGTGCGGTGTCTGCTAGAAACCCCTATATTTGCTAAACAGGGCCAAGCTCTCACAGGCAGGGTGCTATTACTCGCAAACAAACGTCAGAGCTACGATGTCACAATGGAGGTTAACTTAGAAGGAACGAATATATCGTCTTCAAACACTTTGGACTTGAAAAACCCTTACTTTAGATACACGGGTGCTCCCGCGGCGCCGCCCCCGGGCGTAAACAACACGTCGCCAAGTGAAAATTACTGGAACTCCGTTGACGCGACAGCATCTATTAGTAACGGTCAGGTTATACTAACAGATGGAACGCAGCAGTACTGTTCGACTCCAGATCAGACGATCGCCTACGGAACTCATCCGAACATGATCAAAACTGTGATGCTTCAGGAGGAGTTCATTAAGCGAATCGGGATTAGTCAGAATGGGGACATATAATCCGCGAGAACGCGCCGTGCGCGCCTCAAAGCATTGAGAAACCGCCGTCGGTTGTGAAAAGACTCTTAGTGATAAGTGGACTATTTATTTTGACATCACAAGAATCATGACGGGAGCCTATGAAGTGAAATTGCAATTTTGTTCCTACTTCTTGAAAGTGTAAAAGATGTAATATGCTAAGTTGATTTAGAAGTTATAAGCTGGAAATGACATTGCTAATTGCGACTTAGAATCTAACATTGTACTTTATTTTATGTATGACAATTGAAAAAATAATAAAACTTGAGAGGTGTCAAGGGACACTCCGATCGAACGAAGTTCCTTTCGATTTTTAGTGAGGGAATTGTAATATTTTTTTTTTATATAAGTTATAATAATAAGTTAGTTAACTAGCTAATTATTATAACTCAAATAAAATATTTTAATCACAGCGCCATCTAGCGATAATCATCTAAAACAAAAAAGTGTTGTGACAACTTTTTCATAAGAATTTCCGTCTAGCCCCCTTTCGATAACGCGCGATAAGGAGCTTCGTTCCAATAAAAGAATACAATAAATACTTTTGTTGAAAATCACCATGTGAATAATGATAACTCAACTTAGCATACTTCACATACAGGATGTATCATTTTGTTTTAAATACTTTTTAAATCAAATACTTTTGTATATTGTATTTAAATACTTTGCATGTAGGAATAATTGTTTGCGTTTTTTTTTTAGTAGTTTTGTTGCAATTTTTTTACTGTCAGACGCTCTGAATATTCCTGCAAATATAAAATCTAGCACATAATTAGATCAAATACACTAAAATTTATTTCTGTATTTGTACTGAGCGTCTGTTTTAGACTTTTGAAATTAATGTATTGATTTCAATGTGAAAAATTATTTTTTGTAGTTTCCTGCACTGTTTCATGTTACTTTACCTTCTTTGATTCCTAATATTATGGATAAAGTAAAAATTTAATTTAATTTGATATAATAACAATTAAAAATTAAATGATTTATTTGTGTTGCTTATACCTACATTTTAATAGTTGACATGAAAGTAAAGTTACTAACTTATTCAGACACTCGCGGTTTTCTATCGAGACAACTCAATTAATTAAATATCGCGGTAAAAACCCGTTGAAAATGCGTGAAAGTATTAAAGTTACTAAATTTTGCTAAGTGGTAAAAAGCAATTATGTAACTTTGAAAATAGTATCTCAATTTGTGGGTTAAAACATACATTTAAAAAATACAAAAAATATTTTTTCACATACTAGAGTGACGAATATGTACGCATTTTGTAAATCAAATTCTCAAGCAATAATAGTTGTAATTTATGATATGTGTAAATAAATAAGACATAATGTTATCGTGGCAAAACTACTCAAAAAATAAATAAAATTAGTACAAGATTTAGAATTCAACATTTTCAAAACTGAAATGTAATATTATACATGCTTATACTATGTTTTCGAAATTTAATTGATCTATGTAAATGGTTTTTTAGTTTTTGCTAACAATATCTGCATGACATTTTATTTTCAAATAGATGTTCTTCGGAAATGTTCAAAATGGGTTGTAAAGTAACCACTCAACTGGGAACGTCACTATTCGCTAGATGGCGAAACCGGGGACTTCGTTCGGAATCAATACCGTGTTTGAGCCCCTTTTTAAAAACATTTTTTTCCAATAATTTTTACTTTGATTTTTAATTAAACCTTATATTTTTGTAAATCTTTATTACTAAACGACGCTGTATTGCATTTTCAGCGAAAATATATCATCTCCGTAAAGTATGAGACGATTAAAAAATGTAAACAAAACAATTTTTAGGACTGTGCTCAATTTTGGCTCCTGCCACAGACTGCAAAAGTAAACAAACCAATTTGGTCGCCGATCCCAGTCTAGTGGATAAAAGCATATTGAACAATAATGGTATAAGATGGTCTTATACATCCACTAAAAATAATATAACAAGACAATATTTTTTTTTTAGTAAACGTGAAAGGTGTAAAAATCCTGCCAAAGTTGTGATAATTTTGTCAAATTTAAAGTAGGCCTACCAGTTTTTTTACGGTATGAGAATTGAGTACATATTTTTCTTTAAAATGTAATTATGTTTCCCAAAAATGGATTAAATCTTGTACTAATTTGCGAATCCTAGTTAAGTATTTAGTCTAAGTTTTAAAATGCTGACTTGCTATAACTGCTTCATAATACTCATGTCAAAACAGATTCTAATAGTCCGGTCAATTTAGACATCCAAGGTTACAATAATTCGCACTTGGCTGAATTTTGGTAGGATTGTTCAATACACTATTATAAAGGAAATGTGAAAAGTCCTCATCGATCCGGCACGTGCAAAAAAAGTTACTCGGGGTCAAAGGTCCCAAAAACGGGTTTTTCGCGATTTTCAGCAAAATGGTAAGTTTTATCATAAAATTAGCTCAGACAAAAATTGTAGATCAGATAATTATCAATAAAAAATATCTTAATACTAGGGGTGTGCGAATAATTCGAACTTACGAATTATTCTGGAGTGAAAACACGTGTTTAAAACTGTTCTTTCTCGAGTAGAATACGAATACGATTTAGTTGCTGCTGAGGCTAAGTATCATTATGACTGCTTAAATTCCTTCTTAAGACCTAAAACTGGGGTTAAAGTCGGTCGACCGTAAGATGAATCTACGAATCTGGCAATGGAGGAAATATTATATATCTTATAATGATACAATAATGTACGAAGCAGCTGCAGTTTTTCCTCGTCCTCCTCATGTCCTACGACCAGAAAGTGGCACACTTATTCAATACGTTGTAGACAATGCTGATATTAATGTAAATACGCTAGACGGTAATAATACGCTCCACATAATGGGTATTATTCAAATTGTTACTCCAAAAGATTCCGTTTTACTAGAAGAACTTATGCCACGAGTAAGAGAAGCTTTTTCAGCAAAAGATTTTCAGGCAAAAGCTCATGTGCCGATCCAGATCTATCAAAATGATGATATCTTTCAACTTTTTGAATCGTTATATCTCAAAAACGGTGGCTCTTAGGAAAAAAAGTATTTAGACATTTTTTATTGATAATTATCTGACCTTCATTTTTGTCTGAGCTAATTTTATGATAAAACTTACCATTTTGCTGAAAAACCCGTTTTTGGGACCTTAGACCCCGAGTAAATTTTTTTGCACGTGTCGGATCGATGAGGACTTTTCACATTTCCTTTATAATAGTGTATTGAACAATCCTACCAAAATTCAGCCTAGTGCGAGTTATTGTAACCTTACCCCTATTTTTTAGTCTAATTTGACCGGACTATAAAGTGACAATGATAACTGCAGATCAAATCATAAAGATCGCGCAATCTAAACGCGCCGCAACGCAACTTGGAAATCGAAATCCGTCGGTAAAATATCCAAACAGAATATGCGTTGCGGCCCGTCTAAATTTGCGCCTGAATCCGTGTATAATGGTCCTCCCACAGAGGCGTGATTATTTGCCAGATTTTTTTACATTTCAAATAATTGAAGATCTCACATCTTTGAATAAAGGTAATTTGAAAATGGTATTTTGCTTTATTATTTTGTCCTTTTGTTTTCCTGTCCTTTCACGACTCTCTGGGAGTGACAATTTCGTATATATTTTTATACAGGGTGTTAAAATCCGATGAAACAATACTTTCACAGCAAATAGTATACTTGATGTAGAAGCCATCCACCAAGTCTGAGTTTTCTAGGCATAATATATCACAAGTTATAACTAATCGAAACTACGTGTTAATTAGTGCGTGATCAACCCTAACGTACTGACGTACACCAACAGCTAAAGACTTAAGCCGGCTAGTCACCTCCTGTATCATACACATTGTATTGTAATAATACACGGAACAAAAATCACATTCTAAACAGGATACACGCCTGTGTTCGTGAAAATAGATATAGCACGCTGAATGTAGGTCAGGATAGGGTTGTCAAAAATAATACAAAATAATAATTTTTCAACTTTGTATGGGAAAATAAAGTGATCATCTACGTTTCAAAAGTATGTGTATATGATTTGAAATGTGATATAGATTAAGCCCTCAAAGTATTGTTTCACCGGGCACCAACACCCTGTATAATCACAATTTTTATGTAAATGGTGCGAACAGTATTAAATTTAGTCCTATAAAGTGACAATGATAACTGCAGATCAAATCATAAAGATCGCGCAATCTAAACGCGCCGCAACGCAACTTGGAAATCGAAATCCGTCGGTAAAATATCCAAACAGAATATGCGTTGCGGCCCGTCTAAATTTGCGCCTGAATCCGTGTATAATGGTCCTCCCACAGAGGCGTGATTATTTGCCAGATTTTTTTACATTTCAAATAATTGAAGATCTCACATCTTTGAATAAAGGTAATTTGAAAATGGTATTTTGCTTTATTATTTTGTCCTTTTGTTTTCCTGTATCTGTATCCTGTAACTTTGTATGGGAAAATAAAGTGATCATCTACGTTTCAAAAGTATGTGTATATGATTTGAAATGTGATATAGATTAAGCCCTCAAAGTATTGTTTCACCGGGCACCAACACCCTGTATAATCACAATTTTTATGTAAATGGTGCGAACAGTATTAAATTTAGTCCTATAAAGTGACAATGATAACTGCAGATCAAATCATAAAGATCGCGCAATCTAAACGCGCCGCAACGCAACTTGGAAATCGAAATCCGTCGGTAAAATATCCAAACAGAATATGCGTTGCGGCCCGTCTAAATTTGCGCCTGAATCCGTGTATAATGGTCCTCCCACAGAGGCGTGATTATTTGCCAGATTTTTTTACATTTCAAATAATTGAAGATCTCACATCTTTGAATAAAGGTAATTTGAAAATGGTATTTTGCTTTATTATTTTGTCCTTTTGTTTTCCTGTCCTTTCACGACTCTCTGGGAGTGACAATTTCGTATATATTTTTATACAGGGTGTTAAAATCCGATGAAACAATACTTTCACAGCAAATAGTATACTTGATGTAGAAGCCATCCACCAAGTCTGAGTTTTCTAGGCATAATATATCACAAGTTATAACTAATCGAAACTACGTGTTAATTAGTGCGTGATCAACCCTAACGTACTGACGTACACCAACAGCTAAAGACTTAAGCCGGCTAGTCACCTCCTGTATCATACACATTGTATTGTAATAATACACGGAACAAAAATCACATTCTAAACAGGATACACGCCTGTGTTCGTGAAAATAGATATAGCACGCTGAATGTAGGTCAGGATAGGGTTGTCAAAAATAATACAAAATAATAATTTTTCAACTTTGTATGGGAAAATAAAGTGATCATCTACGTTTCAAAAGTATGTGTATATGATTTGAAATGTGATATAGATTAAGCCCTCAAAGTATTGTTTCACCGGGCACCAACACCCTGTATAATCACAATTTTTATGTAAATGGTGCGAACAGTATTAAATTTAGTCAAACTTGAAACTCATCTTCAAATTGAGTGATTTTAGGAGTAATTTTGAGAGTGTTTTAGTAGACAATTTCGTTTTTGACATAGAAGTTGATGGCTTTATTGTAGCAAATATTTCACAAAGAAAATAATAGAAAAAAAAATTGGTTGCCTGTAAAGTCGGTATACGGGCGAAAGATTTACGTGACAACGACTCGGGCATGGTTAGCCCGCCTAAGAGCGAGAGAGACAGACATAAAAAGTGACGCGGCACGCGTGCCTCTCACTCGCTCTCATTGTGAGCGCATAACGTGAGCGGAGCGTAACGCAGTTTCTTGAAGTGTCACCCGGCAAACCAATTTATAAGACTTTGTCACGTCAAAAGTAAGAACTAAGTACAAATTAACTGCATTGAGAACTGAAAAGTTGCTGTTACTCTATACAAGGATCAATTTGGACTTCATCGTTTAAACTCAAATAAAGTATGGCTTAAAATATACTGCTCCAGCACTAGTTTTTCAAAACAAAATTTATACACGAAAAACTTCGAAAGTGTAGCCAGATGGAATCGAGTTGGTTTTAATATGCGCTGTATGCAATTTTTATAAGAACTAAAGCTTTCAATTTCTATGTTGAAATACAATAAATAATTCGTTAAATCCAATATTTGGTGCTGCATTTGTTTGTGATTATAACAAGACTACCTCATTCAGCACGGGCTATCGTAGTAAGAATCGTAGATGCAGTAAATTAACATTAATTAGGTTATCTTTCATAGGAGCATGCGAATCAAATGAAATTTATATTTTATTAGACAAGTACATAGAATTCTTTTCCATCTTAACCACGAGTTGATCCTGGCAGACATTGTTCTGACTTCTGCTGAGTGACCGAGCCATCAACACTGCGTTGTCCGATAACTGCGCTACTTATTGGGAGCAAACTTAACCTGTGTTTCTACACCGAGTTTCATTAAAATCCAGATTTTTCAGTATGGCTGCTTCTCAGAAGGTAAAGATCCACAAAGATAAAGCTGAAGTAAACAACAGTCGGAAACAAATATTATTGTTTTGGTGTTCGGGACATGAAATATCCATGGAAATTTTTAGGAAAGTAGTAGCTAATAAATCTCTCTGGAGATCGTCCTATTCAATGATAGATCCAATATTGCCGTAGCGCTGTGAAGTAAACAGCATTCATTTAGCCTTCTTCGAGGATAATTTAACCAATAACCTTTATTAAACACAATCATTGCTTTCAAACGAGGCTTGAAGACAGCACTTATAAGTAGTGCCTAGATAGTATAATATCACACGAACATAGTATAATGTTCCCAGGAATGCGTGCGTTAAGTTGGCAGGCACATTTTGGAATTTACTGTTTTTAATATAACGGAAAATTGTGACTAAATAGTGACCGATGCCACTTAAATAGTGTTACTGTACTTTAAAAGATATTCGACTATCATTACGTATCTGCCAACTTCACAACAACGTTAGCAAGCAGGTAAGAAATAGGAAGGGTCAATCTGATTTATGTATCAAAACATTGTGGTTAAATAGTGGCTATTAGATACAATTTTTCAAAAGTAATGAACCCATACAACGCAAATTATTACGATTCATTTGCGTGCCTGCCAACTTGACGCACGTCCAGTAACTTGGGCTAGTAAATAGAACGCGTGCTGAGCTTGCTATATTTAAACTACTTATACGTACCTACCGAGTGCTCGGCCGAAGTCACTATCTCGCTAGCTTCCTCAGTGCGTGGCACTAGGATCTTATTTACATGTCACGCAGTGCCGTGTACCTACCGGGTAGACACCGGAGTTTGTTGTCTAAAACGCTCATACATTAATGATGATTCACGAGTTACGGATGGCAGTTAAGTCGACATGATTGAAATAAGGACAGCTCAAATACCACTTTAAGGATTGAATAGATTTCAATTCTAATACTACTTTAAATACTAGGACGCTATGAGCCACTTGCACTGAAAAACTGTCGATAGTAAAAAAACAGATAAAGTACGAACAACGAAAACGAACTAAAACTTAATTATAGAACTCTATAGCAATAATTTCATCTAAAATGTAAATATAAGTAGTTTTAAGGTTTGAATTTGATTTGTGATATATTCTTTTTACCGAGAAAACTTTTTCGACATAATTTTATTGCATAATATAAAATGGTGTAGACTCCCTGCTAAAAGACGACAGATTAACGCAGCGAAAATATCCACGGAAAGCCAAGTTTTCTCAAATGCAGATTCCTGTAAAAAACTAGATATAAAAACATATAACATAAAAAAAATTAACGTATATCGATTCATATAGAAAAGGACACGCAAAAACGCATCTAAATCGTGTCCGTTAAAAATACACATTTTTAAACACAGCTCCAATAGTACTTGTTTGATCTTAAAACAAATGGAACCATGACTACCATCATCTTTCATCTGACACCAGAATCATTGATCAAATCGGTCCACCCAAACTAAAGTTATGGAACAAACATAAAAAAACGAATTGAGTACCTCTTCATTTTTGAAGTCGGGCAAAAATATAAGAAATAGCGGCTAAATTTTGTCCCAGATAGTCTTTTAGTTAATTTGTTCAGTGCTGATAATATATTATAATAAGATTAAGTTACTAGTTAGTATTCTAGGATATATTTCAGACAACTCAATAGTATCTACCGTCCATGATCGAAAAATTAGAGTAATAACTATTTTGAGCTCTTTTGACATTAGATTTTAGTTTCATTTTCATTCAATACGTCCTGATTTTTTTAGAATATAGAAGCGTGCGTTTTGTGTTATTTAAAAAAAAAAGCACTGCATACCAGTGGCGTATACTCTGTCCAACTCCATTCCTATCGACTTCTTCGATATTCATAGACGAAGAAATGTATGTCCATGGGCCAAATAATTTTATAGAAATCCTGTGTTTAAATCATTTGTGAATTGACTAGTCAATACTTAATAAATCGATTATTTTTTCATGACATTAATTATGTATATTGGAATATTATTTATAAATTCACGAAATCTGCTTCAATTAGGTCGTACGGCCTATTAATAATAAAAAAAATAGTAAGATTTTATTGTTTTATTTTCTACACTGTACCAACCCATTACTGCCCACTGTTGGGCTCAGGTCTCCTCAGAAGAGGGATTAGACATAGTCCACCACGCTTGCCTAATGCGGGTTGGGGACTTCGTATATCTTTAAAGGATTTTTAGAACCCTTTTCCGACATGCAGGTATCCTCACGATGTTTTCTTTTACCGTTTTTAGCCAGTGGTGTTGTGAAAAATTGCACATAAATCTGTTTCACATTTAGATTTAGAGGTACAAGCCGGCCGGATTTGAACCCGCGACCTCCCGTACGGAAGGACGCGCTTCGACCACTACTACGACACACTATTTTCTACACACCTATCTCTATTTCAAGTCTAATAGTTAAGTCTATAAACGAGGTTTAAGAAAACTCCTGTATGAGTAGGCGATAGATAACGGTCTCTCATTGCCCTGGTATTGCAGAGGTTCATGAGCGACGATGACCGCTTACCATCAAGTGGACCGTTAGCTTGTTTATTATACAAAAAAATACATTTTGTGTACATAACAATTTATTTATTCAACAATTAAGTAATACAACTTATTTAAAAATTAAATTTTAATTATAACAATAAATTTATGTCGATATATAACGATTAACACATCATTTTAAGCTAATTTAAATAAGGATAAACTTCATTTACTATCCTTTACACACTGTAGGTCTTTTATTTGAAACTAGTTGACAATTACAACTTCCTCTGTATCACAAAGACCCTTTTTTGTTAGTGCTAGTACTTAGAGCATTTACATCACACCACAAACCTCTAAAATTATCAGTGTTTCTCTATACAGGGTGGATATGTAACTTTGGACAATCTGACGTGGAGTGAATGACCTATCGAAATACAACATAGAACCATTTTTATTTTTTGGATCGGTTAAACTTTTTTTTCTGACATTTTATGGAAAACGTACGACTAAAACAAATATCCAATTCTTAAAGTAAAAGTGGTTCTATGTTTTATTTCAACAAGTCATTCACCCTACGTCAGATTGTCCAAAGTTACATATCCACCCTGTATATCATGTTCTATACACCTTCCTCTTGAATTACTGTATAAAAAATCCATTAAAATCCATTGCGTTTGAAAAAAACTATTTTCAATGCGTAGGTCGAATAGGCATGACGACAGTCTCAAATATTCAAAGATTTAATGGTATTTTATGAAACTACATATTAAAGAATTTAAAAATCTAATTTGGTTTTACTTTAAACTTAAGAACAACAAGATTTTTAATAAATTAAAACATAAATATATTACAATCACCATTTAAGCTAAAACGCCAACAATATCGGATGACGTCACGATTAGGTAAACAATATGAAATTGACGTTCTCTATTGGTTGCGCCATGACACTTTTGCGTTTGTTTACCTAAGCGTGACGTCACACGCGACGCCATGACACTACGGGCTGTTTTCGCGCACTATTTAACCACTCAACTGGGAACGTCACTTTTCGTTAGATGATGAAACTGGGGACTTCGTTCGGAATCACTACCGTGTTTGAGCCTCATTTTGAAAACATTTTTTTCCAATAAATTTTAATTTCGATTTTTAATTAAACCTTATATTTTTGTAAATCTTTACTATTAAATGACGCTGTATTGCATTTTCAGCGAAAATATATTTTCTCCGTAAAATATGAGACGATTAAAAAATGTGAACTAAACAAATTTTTTAACTGTGCTAAATTTTGGGTCTTGCCACAGACTTGGCATAAGTAAACAAACCAATTTGGTTGCCGATCCCAGTTGAGTGGTTAAAAATGGTTTAAAACATAGTTAAACTTTGCATTGTTACCGAAATAAAGGTGATTTTGTAAATAGTAAACGTGTTCCTACATTATCGAAGAGGATTTAACCAAAAAATACTTAACTCAACTTCAAGCACTCCAAAACATTAGGTATCGTATCACTTTTATATTTACAAAGCATTCTTAATAAATCTAATTTCTTTTCATTCGTTTTAGAAGACTCAAGTTCAAATAGAGTACATAGATTTATCAGGAGACTCTCATTTAGACCCCTTTCTGGGTCAGAAGATATGGCCTTTTGTAAAACTGCGATAGCTTCTTTCAAACGACCCATGTATAATAGGCAAACTGAAATGTTATTTGCCACCTGAAAAAAAAGTGTTTATTTCAAAATTTAGAGAATATACAGATGATCTGTTACTGATATTGATGATACAGGGTGTTAAAATCCGATGAAACAAAACTTTCACAGCAAATAGTATACTTGATGTAGAAGCCATCCACCGAGTCTGGGTTTTCTAGGCATAATATATCATAAGTTATAACTAATCAAAACTACGTGTTAATTTGTGCATGATTAACCCTACTGTACTGACCTACACCAACAGCTAAAGACTTAAGCCGGCTAGTCACCTCCTGTATCATAGAACATTGTAATAATACACGGGACAAAAATCACATTCTAAACAGGATACATGCGCCTGTGTTCGTGAAAATAGATATAGCACGCTAAATGTAGGTCAGGATAGGGTTGTCAAAAATAATACAAAATAATAATTTTTCAACTTTGTATGGGAAAATAAAGTAACTATCTCCGTTTCAAAAGTATGTGTATATGATTTGAAATGTGATATAGATTAAGCCCTTAAAGTATTGTTTCACCGGGCACCAACATCCTGTATAACGGCGTAAATAGTGTGTTGAGGTTTAATTAAGTAAATAATCGATCTTCGTTTGGTTTTGTCAGGAATGACGTCACAATTGATGTCAATACTTTTGAAGAAAGACTTCAAAATAACGAGTTTTAACAGTTTATTACTTTACATCAAGAGGTCCGTTCGTCTCGACAATTCAAACACGAATGAATATTAACAGCGGCCAACGCCTGTATTTATAGCAAGTATCCACTTCCAACTACCCGCAATGTGATTAGGTTGGTGTCCCTTGTTATCACCCCGTCATATACGAAATACAATATTATAACCAAGTAATATACAGGGTGGATCTGTAACTTTATCTGAAGTGCGGCGAATGACCTACCAAATTCAACTTAGAACCACTTTTATTTTTGGAATTAGTTAAACTTTAACTTTTTTTTTCAACATTGTGTAGTGTATGTACGACTATCATTGCTGGTTTCCATATAATATTGAAAAAAAAAGTTGAACCGATTTTAAAAACAATAGAGGTTCTAAGTTGTATTTCAGCAGGTCAATCACCCCACGTCAGGTTGTCCAAAGTTACAGATCCACCCTGTATAGTCTTAGTAAACGCAACTCAAAAATTTCCAAAATTATTTTATGGGCATGATAAAGATACAGGGTGTATTTTTTATTAGTTCAAATTTAAAACAACCCAAAAATAAATCTTTGAATGCATTTCGGCACGAATATATGTGAAGTCCCCAATCCGCACTGGGCAAGTGTGGTGGACTATACCTAATCCCTCTTCTGAGGAGACCTGAGCCCAACAGTGGGCAGTAATGGGTTGATACAGATACAGATTTCGGCACCCATATTATCCACATCGGCATACTATAAATTAGCTTCACTATGTTGTTTCCTTTTGTTTAAATTAGAAGCTCACCATTATATTAGTCGGTTCTTGTTCCGCTGCCCTCACGAAGTTATTATATGCATCTTGATATTTTCCTTGGGCTATATCGATCAGCCCTAAATCCACAAATTCTCGTAAATCTGGCGTTGGACAACTGAAAAAAGGTAAATAATTTCGATGAACCGATTGTAATGATTCATTTGGCCCGTTTCAATTTTTGACTGACTTCCCAAAAAGATGGTTGGTTAAGTTGATTTTTTGTTTTTCAGTCGATATATTTATTGTGTACCTACTTATTGATTTCGTAATGCAGGTGAAGCATTTATACAGGGTGTATAAAGAGCACTCCCGAAAACGAAGACTGGTGGTGGTACTAGTGATACCTGTCATGATAAGCCAGGAAACCGGTTCATGGAGACGATATTTTTTACAAAAATTTAAACATCCCAGTTATCACCAGTACCAGCCTTCGTTTTCGGGAGTGGTATTTTTACACCCTGTATAGCAGAAACTTCGCAAATCATCTTGAATGGAGCGACAGAATGAAACTTCTTTTAAAATAATAGTGTATGTATGTACGATTATCGTTGAAAACTTCAATATGATATTGGAAAGTAAAGCTTGCCGACCCCTGCGTCGCACGAGTCTCGTCTCGGAGAGAGCACTGTGGATGCACCCTGTATACTCACAGCTGCGTCCTGTGCGCCGTAGCCCGCGCGCCGTGTTCCCTGGCGGCCCGCACGTGGCCCCCCGCCACACAGAGCCGCGTGCGGGCGCTCACTACACTCCGCTTGCCGACCACTGAGTTACACGAGTCCTCTAGAGACGAGAGAACTTTCGATGCATGTCTATAGTCCTGGAAACGAAGTATTTT
The DNA here is from genome assembly GCA_030269945.2 of Trilocha varians. NCBI lineage: Eukaryota > Metazoa > Arthropoda > Insecta > Lepidoptera > Bombycidae > Trilocha > Trilocha varians. The sequence continues at coordinate 1,556,654 of AP028271.1, forward strand.
ATTTATTTACCTTTTATTACTGAAGAAAGAACTAATGTAATTATACAGGGTGGATCTGTAAATCTCAAAGTGAAGTTTTTCCCGTAATATTACTTCTTTATTTGTACCCGGCCACTCTCTCCTCTGCAATCTCCCCGAGATCCATTTCCACGCTCGCCTGGATCATGACGTTGAGGTACGTCATATCCTGGATCTTTCCGGCTGGCAACAGTGTAATCTTGTCCTTCCTCCCTCGCTCTCAAGAACGGCGAAGGAGCTCTCAGACTAAGACTGTCCCCGTCGCTCAGCGGAACTGAGGCCGCATACGTCTCCGATGGTTGAGTCTCGGCCGGGCTCGGTGTTGCCGGTCTCTCAGAGCGTCTCGTCCTCCGCGGCCTCTCACCGCCAGAGGACGATCCACTCCCCGAGGTCTTCCACACAAACGGATTTCCATTTGCGGAGGACCCTTCCCGCTTGCTCTCCAGTGCCGAAATCGCTCGCGGCGGTGCCAGAGACCAGGTCGTCTAGGCCCGGTTACCCACGAGCGCCTTCCAATGACCATCTCCGTCGTAGAGGCCTGGTTGGCTACCCCTGCGCGGGCATCGTCGCCAGCGCCGGGTGTCATACGGAATGTCCGCAAGGCACTCACATTATTAGTCTTTTCCATGTTACGATTTTAAACAGGAATTACATCACTTTCCCAAAGTGATATGGTCGCACTTTCTGGGGGGGATTTGGTCCCCCCAAGGCTTGCGGTAGCCTTGATACAGGTTAATAGGCACCGCTTGTTTACCGCCACTCCAGCCACCGCCACGCCACTCTGGAGTGGCGGCCACGAACCGGTAAGCGCAACGTTGGTAGACCCCCCACGAGATGGATCGACGATCTGGTCAAGATCGCGGGAGGTCACTGGATGCAGAGGGCGCAGGACCGGTCGATGTGGCGAGGTTTGGAGGAGGCCTATATCCAGCAGTGGACGTCTATAGTCTGATGATGATGATGATGATGCTTGTTTACCAAACGATGTGGGGAGAGGAACTCCTTGTGGTCTTCCTAATTTACGGTACTCTCTTACAAAAAACCTTGCGAGGATGCTCACTTAAGCCCTACCGCCGCAACAAGGCGAGACCACGAAAACAATGTAATTGGAACGAAGTTCCTTATCGCGTGTTATCGAAAGGGGGCTAGAAGGAAATTCTTATGAAAAAGTTGTCACGAAACTTTTTTGTTTTAGATGATTATCGCTAGATGGCGCTGTGATCAAAATCTTTTAAAACAATTCCTTATTTTGTTTTATATGATTAATGCTAGATGGCGCTGTGATCTAAATATTTTATTTAAGTTTTATCTCTTCTATAAGACAGAGAGAGACAAACGTTTTAAACTAACTAATTATTATAACTTAAAAAAATAAAATTTTATTACTATTCCCTCACCAATTAATCGAAAGGAACTTCGTTCCATCCGGGTGTGCCTTGACACCTCTCAAGTGTTTTTAATTCGTTTTATGGACCGCTAGTTTTAAATCAATATATTACCTACCTTCAAAGCTATAGCGCAATTGACTATAGAATGCAGAACTCTGGTCTCTCGACCGGACCACAACCTTATGGAATCATTCTTGTCCTGTTCAGAAATGGTTCCTAAACCATCTTCGGTTTTACCTTCACGAAGATTTGACAGCATCTGTGAATAATGGTGTCATTACAAGCTTTATATTAACTTGCACTGGATGTAACTAAGCATTTTGCACGCAGATGTATATCGCGTGACAATGCAATAATATGACAAAATGGCGCTGATCTGATGATGGATTCGGAAGGTGGTCATAGGAACACAACACAACAAACACGACTGGTCTACCTTATTTAGTACAGAATAAGGTAGACCAGTCGTGTTTGGGCTCATTTTACTTATCTTGGCTAGCACTCTACTGATACATGATATTCAGGATCCTAAAAGCTGGTATTTAAAGATTTCTTCAAAATAAATTATTGCCATAAAATTATTATATTTATGGATTAATGAGGCTTAATCCTTACCTGTTGTATAACATCAAGGGTCGCGTACAATCTGTCCATAGATTCCTCTGGTTTGCCGACGTGACCGGGAATCTCGGCTAAGAGTAACCTTAGGGAGAAAGGAACCAGGGTACCCGAGCGATTCTCGTAGGACTCCGGGTAAAACTGAAAGGAATACGCATAAAATTGGGTCTTTTTGTTTTCGGCAACTTGTGCAATTTTTTTCTGAGTCGATTTCGAAAATTATTTTACTTATAAGAAGCTAGCTATTTGAGATTGTCATATATCATCATCATCACCCTATAGACGTCCACTGCTGGACATAGGCCTCCCCCAAACCTCGCCACATCGACCGGTCCTGCGCCATCTGCATTCAGTGACCTCCCGCGATCTTGACCAGATCGTCGGTCCATCTTGTGGGGGGTCTACCAACTTTGCGCCTACCGGTTCGTGGCCGCCACTCCAGAACTTTTCCGCCCCGGCAATTCCCATATATTAATTCTCAAAAATAATAATATTCCTGTGTGTAGGTACCTACTCATGTGTGTATAAGTATATCAATGCGATACATAACTTTTGTTTCCCTGCTCCGATTTCGATGCTTTATTATTCACTAGCGGGGCCGCGCAACTTTGTCTACGTCACTTTCAATTAAAAGCTAGCCTATGTTTTTAAGCTATTGCAAAGCTTCTATCGCGGGCCTTGAGCGCGGGGACTGAATGCAGAAATTCCGTAACGAAAAAACCTAACGCTCCAGTAATACGAACAGTAATTTCGTGCTAACAGTCATGAAATGTCTTGGTGTAGTGGTCAGGGCCATAGCTTTTTGTGCTTGAAGCTCAGAGTTCAAATCCTGGTATCAGCATAATTTATTATTTTTGTTTTATACGTGTTTCTTTGTTTTTTATTTTTTTATTTTTGTCATTTTAAGTTTTATTCCTATATGGAACTAATCTTTATTGTGATTTTGTTTTTCATTACTACTGAGCCCAGGTACTCTATATAAATGTACATCGCGTCATCTAATAAATAAATAATTATAATTGCATAAGTTCATACAAAATACTATGTAATAGCTTTACCGCGGCAGTCCCCGAGTGCTACACGTCTTTTTTTCTCAGGGTCTAAAGATTGTCTGTGCCACATTTCATCAAAATTGGTTGAGAGTTTTAAGGTAAAAAGGAAAGGCAGGAATGCGTAACAGACAGACAGACAGTTACTTTCGTATTTATAATATACAAATATTGGGGTTTAATAATAGGGATTTAAAGATTTTAGCGAGATCTGACAAAAAATTGTAAAGAAAATGTGTACAATTTAAGTTTTTGCTACAAATTTCGGCTACTGCCATAGATAAACAAACTTATCTTAGTACAATTAAACTTACTTGATAATACATATCCGGTTTGGTGCAGTCTCCGAATGCCTCTGCTTCTCTTACCAGAGGCTCGTGGAGTTTGATCCTGAGCATCAGAGCGAACCTGGTCAGCCATAGCTGAAGAGATCGGGGCGTGTGTTTTGTTGGTCTGTGCATTCGTCCCACGCCTGGGCAAACCATATATACAAGCTATATATTAACTTGGATGTAACTATGTAAGTTCGGGTGTATTCTTGTAATGTAATATGGTGTTATGGAGCTGATCTGATGATGAAGTCGTAAGGTTTTTTTTTTTGTTTTAGTTGGAGGAAATCGCCGGATCTCCACCCGCCCCGCGGGTTTGGTATGTGGGAGTTGAACCTCACTAAAACCTCCAACCGCTCACACTCAGCGTCCGAACCCCGGCTGAGGCCAGAACCCAGCACGGGGTTATGCGGGATGGCGCGACGCGTTACGCACTGCGGCACACTTTTCTTAATAAAAAAGACTCATCGTGTTTGTGCTTGTTTTATTTTACTTGTCTAAGCTAACACTCTACTTCTACATATTAAAAAGTGTTCAGTACCCCAATTCCTAAAGCTTTGGAGTATATCATCAATCTAACTCATGGTGCCATATTATTACATTGTCACGCGATATACATCTGCGTGCAAAATGTCAGCTCAATCGGAAACCGGGAAGTTGGTCAAAAACAATTTGCAAAATTACACCCGAACATACATACTTACATCCAGTGCGAGTTAAATAAAAGTTAAATCAATTGAGTATAAAATATCTTAATATATTTTGGTTCCATATCGTCGCCTCAGTGCTTGTTTGGCCAATCTGATATTTTTTACGAAAATTACTTTTTAATGCAGTATTATAAAGAATAAAATTTCCATCCGACTGGTAAAATATTTTTTTAAAATATTCAATTCTAAAACAATAAAAATCTCATTTCACGTTTTTTCTCAACACGGCACTTGACGAAAATTCCGTGCTTGTTTGCTGTCTCCTGTAAAATTTGCTCGAGTGCAGATTGGCCAAACAAGCACTGAGGCGACGATTTTATAACTACGTTAAATAAAAGATTGTTGGAATGAACGACTTTAAATTCAACCTTGACACATATAACTTTCTCACACACTTCATTATTTAACAATCAATTAGAACACTACACAAAATAATTAAAAAGTAACAAATTTTTACTAAATTTAACATATTTTTTTTTCATTTTCAATCAGAACACCACAAAAAACGGATAAAAGTTAACATTGTACGAATTGATTTTAAACATAAATTTTATCTGTCAAATCAATTAAAAAGAAATGATGCAAGTTTTTTTAGAAATACCCTCAATGTTGTTTGTGTTTTAGGGTTCCGACCTAAGGAAATAATATTACAAAAACCCTTTAAGAAATTTCAGGGTGATACTAGGTACATATTTAAAATCCCAAAAAGTATAAATAATAAAGTATAAAAGAAAATATAAATAATAATGTTTCTGTAAATTGTTCTTAAATAGCTTAAAATATGTAGGTAGAAGTTTTACATAAAAAATAAACCATTTTTGGTTAGGTGAGATTTTTCGCGAAAAAAATCCCCTTAGTAAGAAATATTATGTTTTTTTTTAATTAATATTTAATTATTCTCTTAACTTTTTCTTAATAACTGTTGTGCAAGATACTTTGTTAACGTGTCCTTATTCCAACGGTACACGCAAAGGTGCTCAATTTTGGCTCCTGCCACAGACTTGGCAAAAGTAAACAAACCAATTCTGTTGCCGGTCCCAGTTGAGTGGATATATATTGTACGGAACCAAAACAATTTTAGTTTCGTTTACCACCGACAGATGGAGTTGTACAAAGCTGCATCGCGCCATGTTCTTTTGTATTTTTTTGTATTTAAAGTAATTGTTTTAAATAGTTCTTTTAGGTTACAACATGTCCACATATGTAGTTTTTCACGTAATGGCCACGATTTGTCGACGAGTCGTGGTCATAAGAATATAATAGACACACCCGTGCCATGCCAAGTTTGGTCGCAAATTCAACAATATTGTCTCACACACACCTAAAATAATATTGTCAATACTTGTGTCAGAAGCAGAGATGGTATTTAAAAGTCATAACAATTTAATTATATTGTTAGAAAAAATAGCAATAATAGCGTTTGAGTAGCATGCTCTAAACATCTTTTAGATATTGAAATTGTGTTATTTGTATATACCTACCTCCTGGTGCTTACGTCAAGTGAATTTAGTTCTGTGTATTGCGCTAAAAGATATGAAAAAAAAATAGTTTAGTAAATAGTAGTAAATCTTCTTTTTTAAAACTTTATGTTAACTTGCACTGGATAACTATGTTAGTTAGGGTGGAATCTTGCGAGCTAAATTTGACAAACTTCCCTTTGTCTAATTGAGCTGACATGTTGAACACAAATGTGTATCGCCTGACATTGCAATAATATCACTGTCACTGCCAGTTGAGGCTGAAAACCAGCGCTCGGTGTGTCTGTGGGTTATCTCCAGTTAACACCTAGCATTAAGCTGAGACTCGACTGGTTTGTGATGGAAACCTTTATTTGTATTATTATTGTTATTTTTTTTTTGTATTGTTTGTGCCTCTGTTTCCATCATAAATAAAGAAATGTCTAATGTCTAATATGACAAAATAGCGCTGATCTGACGACGAATTCTCAAGCCATAGGAACTCCTGTACTAAACAAGATATACCGGTCGTGTTCGCGTTTTATAGCGCGTTATCGAAAGGTGACTAGACGGAAAAAAATATTACGAAAAGTTGTCGCGACACATTTTTGTTTTAGATGATTATCGCTAGATGGCGCTGTGATCAAAATCTTTTAAAACACGTTCCTTATCGCGCGTTACGTTAGGAAAAAATATTATAAGATATCTTTTAATCGAAAGGAACTTCGTTCTATTCGGGTGTCCCATGACACCTCTCAAGTTTTTTGTCTTGACCAGCTACATGATATCCAGAATCTTAAAAACTTCTATTTGAAGTGTGTTCTTTTAACTTAAAAATTAAAATAAATAACATTTAAAAATCAAACTCACCCTGCCCAGCCGCGCTGATCAGCACAGCGGTGAGATTTATAGCAGCTCTGAAATACCCCGTCCGTATCAGCTCCCTAAGACCGGACTCGTCCCTGCTGACGTGATCAGCTCTGACCACTCCTCGGCTACCGGCACAGCTGACCCCGAGGTACTTCACGGCTACCTCTTGAAGAGCATCAGCCTGGGGAATGTGCCCTTGGTAGAATTAAGGGACTTTTTGACAGACCTCTATAAAATACTCATAACTTTGGTTTGGGTGGACCGATTTGAATGATTCTGTCAGATGAAAGATGATTGTCGTCATGGGGTCCCATAATTTTGGAACGAAGTTCCTTATCGCGCGTTGTGAAAGGGGGCTAGACGGAAAAAATTCTTACGAAAAGTTGTCGCGACACTTTTTTTGTTTTAGATGATTATCGCTAGACGGCGCTGTGATCAAAATCTTTAAAAAAAAATCCTTATTTTGTTTTATATGATTAATGCTAGATGGTTCTGTGATCAAAATATTTTAAAGCACGTTCTTTATCGCGCGTTACCAAAGGAAATAATTTTTATGAGATACGTTTTAATCGAAAGGAACTTCGTTCAAATCAATAAGGGGTAAATTCGTAATAATCTTACCAGTTCTTCTTCGAGTATTAACCCAGGCATTGTTAGAACTTCTCTCTCTGGGAAGAAAGAGCCTTTAGGTGACGATTGTGCCTGAGAAAATTAAAATTATTTTATATTGTTACATCGGTCTAATATTACTACATACTATGTATTGAACAAAACCGGGGGATGGACGACCGCGCTCCCCGACCCACGCTGGTTCTGACCCAGCGAGGTATTCCATGGGAGGGTGACACGCGGTCACATCTTGTGACCGAGAGAGACGGTGGCCGCATCGTCGGCGGTTCGGCGACCGACGGCGGAAAAGATGCCGAGTGCGTAACGCGTCGCGCCGTCGCGCGTAACTCCGTGCTTATTTCTGGCCACAGCCGGGGTTCGGACGCTGAGTGTAAGTGCGGTTCAACACCCACATATCCCATCCGGGAATTCGGCGATTTTCTCCAACGCAAAAAAAAACCATTTGCTTCATTTAAATCTTTAAAAATACGCACGTTTATTACTATTTACGAAAACACCTTTATTTTGCTATTTTACTGTGTTTGCATTGCATTCTGTCTGAACCCTCCCTTTGAGACACAGACGAAGTTCCGTGGGCAAGCTATAAGATCTAAATAGTTGACAGAGATTCCATGTTTTACCTTCATGAGTGTTTTCTTAGCTTCATCATTAGGAATCCAGGCGTCACGTCTTCTATCAGCTTCTTTATCAACCGGTTGATTCTGAAAAAAAATATTATTGAAAATCTTTAACTAAACTAAATGTTACATGCTGGACATCATTTAGCATTGGTAAGGTAGAAAGGCCAAAGACGATGAATTTATCTTTTGACGTGACAACGTGTTATAAATTGGTTTGCCGGGTGACACTTCAAGAAACTGCGTTACGCTCCGCTCACGTTATGCGCTCACAATGAGAGCGAGTGAGAGGCACGCGTGCCGCGTCACTTTTTATGTCTGTCTCTCTCGCTCTTAGGCGGGCTAACCATGCCCGAGTCGTTGTCACGTAAAACTTTCGCCCGTATACCGACTTTACAGGCAACCATTTTTTTTAGTACAGAAGTTCCTATGGCTATTATTATAATCCTATGGCTACCTTCCAATTCAATCATCAGATCAGCTCCATGGTACCATATTATTACGTTGTACATTGTTGAAACTGCAAAGGTGGTCTAAATCACAAGATACCACCCAAACATACATAGTTACATCCAGTGTACATTTAAGAAAATCTTATAATATTGATAAAATATACTAAAACACAGGAGAATACTAGAGGTGGCGACAACGGCGTGCAGTTCATACAAGTAAATACGCACTGCATACCCTAAAAAAAAACGATTAAACGTTGTATATTTAATCAAAATACACTTTTCATTACTATTATTGGCATACATTTAGCGTAAAAGTTAAATTAAATTGATCATAGGACATAAATATATGGAAAATTACTCAGATTTATATTTCTGCATACCCTGACTTAAATATGTATGCACGCCACTGGATGGCGAGGTTTGGGGGAGGCCTATGTCCAGCAGTGGAAGTCTATAGGCTGTTGATGACGATACCAAAATGACATACCTTGATACTTAATCCTTCCATGGCTTCTTTCAACGGCATAGCAGTCACCGGTTTGATCAGCTCCATCTTAGGCTCCGGTGTGATTGTGTCAAAGAATGTTGAAGGATCAGGTAAGCTGGTGACGGGTAAAGGCGTTGTCGCACTGAGTGTTGGTATGACGTTGAATGTCACTTCTTCCGTTATTGATGTTTCCGTGAACGGTGTGTTTTGAGGAAGCGTTTGGGGTGCTAAAACAATTGAAATTACTGTACTGTATAGATACATACAGATAGTGTCCGAACCCCAGCTGAGGCCAGAACCCAGCACGGGGTTTGGAGGGACGGCGCGACGCATTACGCGCTCGGCACTCTTTCCCATCGCTCCGTCCCCACTAACTATTACTAGGCACTTTTTGGTAGAGGAATCACGCATATTTGTTTTTTTTTATGTTTTCTACCTTTGCTTGCTTTTTGTGAGTGTTACTCTTTTCTTTCTTCTTCTTTAAAATTGGCTACGGTAAAGGTGTCTAAAAACAAAACTACACAGAAAACTACTTACTACCACTATGAATAGCTAGTTTTACTATAGGACTGTGTGAAACCTCAATTCCTTTTTTTCAACAATGTCACAGATATCAGTTACAGTTAAGATTTTTTGATGACACATGGTGAGTTAGAGATCAATTCTGAATACTACTATTTCTTTTGTGTGTTTTGTGATCATTATTAAAACATTATGTTTCCTTGCTTTAGGTCTGTTCCCACTTAGGTACAGAGTGACCTGAATAAAGTGCCTGTCTCTACACTGTCAGGGACACTGCAGGATTACCTACAGTGAAGGCTCTTTTCAAATGATTAAGAGACCTAAAGCCAGCAGTGGGCAGTAATGGGTCGGCACAGGACAGTTGGTTTTTTTTTTAAAGTGCATTGTATTGTTAGCATAAGCTATGCGTTAGTGTAGTATGCATAGACTTTACCTTCACTTTCTCCCAGGTAAACGCTTTGAATCATGTCGGATGGTGATGTGCCGATCTCATCGAAGAACTGTGAGGCGGGTGGTATTTCAGAACCACCAAAATATTGGCTTAACGATGGTTTGTTTTCCATTTTTGATGTTGGTGGAATAACTTGTTGTAGACGATGTTTTAGTTTGTATTATTGACGCATACTATTAAATTGAGCAATATTACTTTGTTTTCTGTTAAAATTAGTTCATTATTTCAGATGAATTAAAAAAATCACCACAGAAATCTGTAAAATTGGTGAAATCAGAAGAAAAACAAAGTTCGCTGATAAGGATGGCGATCTGAGATAGATAAGTCGAAGAATCAATTTAAAAAAAAAATATTATTTTAATCGATGTGTAGTAATGATTGAAACATCAGCCTTTCTATTTTGGTTTTCACCAAACAATTAGAGGGTGTTCATAAATGAGCTGACTGTACTGTCCGTACCAAAGGAAACCTATTACCTATTGACAGTTCTGTCAGTCAATTTATGAACCCACTTTTAATTGAAGATGCCCGTATAACAAGCGTATTTAGGTATATTGAAAAACTCGCAAGATGACTGTGTTTTTCTCTTCGCCTCTTTCTCTGCATTAAGCATACATAGGGACAGACAGACGGATACGACTTTGTTTTGTAATATGTGGTGATTGACATCCTTAGATCTCGATTGTTTTGGGGATCGATTCATCAGGTCATGAATCGAATTGATTTAAAAATCGATTTTTGTTGGAAAGAATTGCCTTCCCTATTCGCTGACAGTTGACACAGAGCCAAATGTCAAACAACTTTTAAAAAAAAAACAACTTGTTTCAAGGATCTTATTCTATACAGTTTCTTACTAATGGCTCAATTTTTAAAGCCACTTTTTCAAATCATCGTTAAAATATTCATCCATGAGAAATTATAAACTTTTTCAACATATAAAATATAAATTTATGCATATACAAAAACGCTGAAAAGTATAAACATACTCACTCTTTTTCTTTAACAAACTCTTCTGTAAAAGATTATGGTTTAATCGTTTATGCTTCGTATCTCTGAGAAAAAAAAAACCCTGAATGTCTTTAAAAATTTGCTGTCAATGTCAAACTTCAAAAATTAACAAATCCTGTTGTTTACTGACAGGAGCCGCCCACGAAATTTCGTTGAATTTGCATAAAAAATCCTTATCAAGCATTTCTTTTGCATCGGATTGGTTACACAGGTGCGTTTATAAATGCGTACACAGCAATATCCTCGTTAAAAACAGCATATGGCGGAAATAGGCCACCCATTTATATATGTCTGGTCAACAGTGAGTTTGAAATCGTTCAATTAGTGTGGGTTCTTGTCGGATTCTGCATGATTTTGTATAATAATTAATCTTTGACATTCTAAGATTGATTATGATCAATTACTCGCCATGTATTTGTTTGTTTTAGTACTAATTTACTAAGTTTACAAGAACAGTTCCCAGCAAGTCAAACCTCGCCACAGAGATGCTTTTTTAGTGACATTTAACACTAACGATGCCTAATTAACAGTTTGTTTGGATTTAATAGCTAATCCAGTTTTAATTAACATTTCAATATGAAGTAACTACCAACTTCACTTCTTGTCTAGAAAAAAACTCTGAAATGGACATTAATGAACAAAACCTGTAGTAATTTGTACATTTATTGTGGAGTTATCTAATAAAACATAATTGGAAATTGACCAGAAATACCAAATCATGTCTATACTGTACTGTACTGTAACAGCCCATTACTGCCCACTACTGAGCTCAGGTCTCCTCCGAAGAGGGGTTAGGCATAGTCCACCACGCTTGCCTAATGCAGGTTTCCTCACTATGTTTTCCTTCACCGTTTTTAGCCAGTGGTGTTGTGAAAAATTGCACATAAATCTTTTTCATATTAATATTTGGAGGTACAAGACAGCCAGTTTTGAACCCGCGACCTCCCGCATGGAAGGCAAGCGCTTCACCACCACTCGGCCACCACAACTTTTCGATTCCGATATAGTTATTATCGTGCAAATTACAGCTCTATAAAAATGTTTTAAATCAGAAATGTTCAGAAAGATAACCAAAAAGCAATGCAAATTTCATATGCAAATTTCTAAATTCACATGACAATCGCAATATTTGCAAGCAGGTTCTTACAGCCAGTTACAATATTTTCTAGTATAATTTGTTTGTATAGGCCCAAATGACGAACCAGGTTTCTCCCGTTGAGGAGCAGGAAAAACTGCTGGAGGAGGCGCTGAATATTGTCAAAGTACAGGTATTTAATTTTTTTCAACATTTTCTAGATAATTCACAGAATCTACTTCAAAACTTGTGTTCATTAAATAAATAAAATGTCTAGATGTCTTTTTAACTATGAGGATCTTGTTTATCAAAAAATAACCCTTGAGTAAACATATATGTTTTGAACATACATTTATGATTTAAGTAAACAGTAAATTTACAATTTAATTAAAATCTTAACTTTCTAACAAAAGACCTTAAACTCACTATAGCTTTTCTATTTTGGTGCTATATTTCAGGCATTTCAAATGAAAAGATGCCTCGACAAATCCAAGTTGATGGACGCCCTCAAACACGCTTCCACAATGCTGGGAGAGCTGCGGACTTCGTTGCTATCACCCAAGAGTTATTACGAACTTTGTATCCTTTGAAATAATTTGAATAACAGTAGTTATTTTTTTTTTTTTTTTTTTTTATTGTGTGATAGATAAACGAGCCTACGTTATGTTTTAGGTATCTTATAAAACCAACGAATTACAACTATAGCAGTTTGTTTTTTTTTTCGCTAAAACGCAACGCGGGCCGCGCAAATAATTTCGCGACAATATTGCGAGTACTGTTTGATCCCCTTTGTGACGCAGACGAAGATGCGTGGGTAATCTAGTAAACTATAAAAAAACCATTCCCTTGACTCTTAACCAGACATGGCCATAACGGATGAACTTCGTCACTTAGAATTATATCTCTTTGAAGAGTTCGAGAAAGGCAGAAAAGTCACAGATCTGTACGAGCTAGTACAATATGCAGGGAATATCGTTCCCAGGCTATATCTGCTTATAACTGTGGGATTAGTCTATATTAAGACTAATACTAATTTGAGGAGGGATTTGTTGAAGGTAATTTTATTTATTTATTTATTTAATACTTTATTGTAATCCAGTTAAAGAATATTACAGTGACTTATAGTAATTAAAAAATAAGCACAAAAGGCGAGCTTAACTCAAAAATGAGTTTTCTAACAGAAAACCTAAGAAAAAAAAACAGATATGACAACGTACAGAGATGTAGTGAAGTGTACTAAACACCTTCTACCAGTCCAGTCAGTACCAACTAGCAGTCTAAGCACTGCCACTATATTACAATACAAAAAAAAATAAAAAAAAATTGTAATATAATATAATAAAATATAAACTAAACACATACTGCTACACTGATCATTGATGCAGACACAAAACATTACAAAAATAGTATAAAAAGAATCATTGACAAAAAAAAAGAAAAAAACTTAAATTACAGAACAGAAAGATATTTAAAATAAAGTGAGAAAATGCTTTCTGGTTCCCTTCTTAAAGACTATTATTTTAAGTTATTTTACTATTTAATTATTGAATAATTTATTTTAAAGATAACTTTTTAAATACAAGCTTAAAGATAGAGAGAAGTGCTTTTTTTTTTTGTTTTAGTTGGAGGAAATCGCCGTATGTGGGAGTTGAACCTCACTAAAACCTCCAACCGCTCACACTCAGCGTCCGAACCCCGGCTGAGGCCAGAACCCAGCACGGGGTTATGCGGGGTGGTGCGACGCGTTACGCACTGCGGCACACTGTCCCGTCGCGACACCCCCGGACGCCGAACCAGTAGCAAAGTCCGCCGGTGAATACGGCCACCGGCTCTCTCGGTCGGCGGCCAAGATGGGACCGCGTGCCACCCTCCCGCGGAATAATCCGCTGGGTCAGAACCAGCGTGGGTCGGGGAGCGCGGTCTACCATCCCCCGGTCGCTCTTGCTTAAGGCGCGTGCTGAGCGAGACACGACGCCTTCTTGGGTCCCCGCTCGCACTCACATGCGTTGGGGACCCGAAAGAGAGAAGTGCTAGCTAATACAAGTAAAACGATAATACGACGAGTCTATCATGTTTAGCACAAAAGTTCCTATGACACATTACGAATCCATCATCAGATCACCCCATGATATTCAACATGCATTGTCATGCGATATACATTTGCGTACAAAATGCCAGCGCCATCAGAAACTGGGAAGTTCCACCCGAACTAACATAGTTACAGCCAGTGCAAGTTAATATAAAGCTTGTCAAAACCAATTCTTAATAACTCTTCCAGGATCTAGTGGAGATGTGTCGCGGAGTCCAGCATCCTTTGCGAGGTCTCTTCCTCAGAAACTACCTGCTACAGTGCACTCGTAACGTATTGCCTGATACACATGAAGCTCAGAACGAAAACGATGGAACGGTGAGTGAAATTACTTGAAAATATAATACAATACAGAAAAAATACCAATAAATAGGCTATTCCACCCCAGTTTTTTTTTTATTTTAATTTAATCTTTTGTTCATAAAAACCTATTAAAAAAATATTTTTTTTTTGCCAAATTAGGCTAAGATTTGCCATTTAAAATTTCAATTTCAAATTTGGCGCAAAAACGTCGCCAAATGCACCGCCATCTTCTAACGTCACTTTTGCGTCACTCACAGAGTAAACAGCGGTGTAAACACTACGATTTGCTAAGGGGTTTACTGTAGAGGTGACGTCATATTACAGCCATCATGGCGGATAACGTTTTTGACATTCGAAGCACAGATAAAAAACACGAATTTTTAAATTGAAATATAAAATATATTTTGCGTTTTTATGAGTAGAAGTCAACATTAATCACTTAGTTTTTCGTAAATCTATTAAAGTATGATAATTTTATAGTTTTATTAGCTTGGTGCGTAATAGCCTATTGTGCAATGTAATTTGTATTTTTAATGTTTTTTTTTTTGCCGTGATAGGTCCGCGACGCAATTGACTTTGTACTGATGAATTTTGCTGAAATGAACAAACTGTGGGTTAGGATGCAACATCAGGGACATTCAAGGTATTGTTTTATTTTAGATATTGTGTCTTTTAAAAGATTATATTTAATTTGTACTGAATATAACTATGTCGGTTTACGATTGAGCTGTAATTTGCACGATAATAACTATATCGGAATCGAAAAGTCGTGGTGGCCGAGTGGTCGAAGCGCTTCCTTCCGAACGGGAGGTCGCGGGTTCAAATCCGGTCGGCTTGTACCTCTAAATCTAAAAATGTGAAAAAAGATTTATGTGCAATTTTTCACAACACCACTGACTAAAAACGGTGAAGGAAAACATCGTGAGGAAACCTGCATGTCGGAAAAGGGTTCTAAAAATCCTTTGAAGATATGTGAAGTCCCCAATCCGCACTGGGCAAGCGTGGTGGACTATGCCTAATCCCTCTTCTGAGGAGACCTGAGCCCAACAGTGAGCAGTAATGGGTTGATACAGAATCGAAAAGTAGCCAATGGAACTCCTTGACTAAACAATATAAGCCCATAGGTTTTGGCTTGTTTCATTTGTCTTGACTTTGCTTCTTTCTCGCCAAATGTTAAAAGTCGTTTTCATATTTTCAGAGACAAAGAGAGACGCGAGCGAGAACGTTCAGAGCTCCGGATTCTCGTTGGAACTAACCTAGTCAGATTATCACAGTTAGAGTCAGTGTCAGTGGATGAATATGGACGGCTGGTGCTGCCGGGGATCCTGGAGCAGGTGGTCAGCTGCCGCGACGCCATAGCGCAGGAGTACCTCATGGAGTGCATCATACAGGTGTGTCTATGACTAAGGCTTGTCTATGGATGATATGGTGAGACCATAGATTCAATAAGAATTAGCTTAAACGATGAAGAAAAAATCGTGATGAAATGATTTAAAAAGCATCGAAGATAATATGTGAAGTCTATGTAAGAATCATCAATCCATTATACAGGGTGTATGAAGAGCACTCCCGAAAACGAAGACTGGTAGTAGTACTAGTGATACCTGTGATGATAAGCCAAGAAATCGATCCATTTAGACGATTTTTTTTTTGCAAGAAACTTAACATCCCAGGTGTTACTAGTACTAACTATTATTTTGACGTGACAACGTGTTATAAATTGGTTTGCCGGGTGACACTTCACTGCGTTACGCTCCGCTCACGTTATGCGCTCACAATGAGAGCGAGTGAGAGGCACGCGTGCCCCGTCACTTGTTATGTCTGTCTCTCTCGCTCTTAGGCGGGCTAACCATGCCCGAGTCGTTGTCACGTAAAACTGTCGCCCGTATACCGACTTTACAGGTAACCAATTTTTTATTAAAGTAAAAAACGATGTGTTCACTCACTTAGCTTTATTGAAACAGGAAGTATTGTACAGGAAACTGGAAATGCTACAGACTAAAAATATTTTCCATAGACATAGAAGATCATACATAGATCAACTTGATGTAATTACAAAGCAACTTTTATATTGCTAAAAAGATGGCGCTAGTGTTCATATCTTATTACACTGTTAATAGGATTTCGATATACATAATAAGGTCGCGGGAGGTCACTGGATGCAGATGGCGCAGGACCGGTCGATGTGGCGAGGACAGGGGGAGGCCGGCGTCCAGCAGTGGACGTCTATAGGCTGATGATGATGATGATGATACATAATAACACTAACACCAGCCTTCGTGGGGACGGGGCGACGGGAAAGAATGCCGATGGCGTAACGCGTCGCGGCGTCCCTCCAAACCCCGTGCTGAGTTCTGGCCTCAGTCGGGGTTCGGACGCTGAAAGTGAGCGGTTGGAGGTTTTAGTGCGGTTCAACTCCCACATACCGTGATCCGGATACGGTGATTTCCTCCAACTAAAAAAAACAGAATTTCGCGTCAAAAATCCGCCATTTTGTTCAACCTTTACTTCATTTCAGGTGTTCCCAGACGAGTTTCATTTGGCGAATCTGCAGCCATTTTTGAAATCTTGCGCGGAGTTGCAACCGGGAGTTAATATCAAGAATATCATCATAGCGCTCATCGAAAGATTGGCGGCTTATAGTCAGGTGAGACTGTTTGATATACAGGGTGTTTATAAGGACGTAAGAAAAATTATTATGGGTACTTTCCAAGATAAAGATGGATAATGGTACTTATGTCACTTAGAGAGAAGGCATAAGTAATATTTTGTTCAAAAAAAAAACAAAAAACTTGAGAGGTGTCATGGGACACCCGAATAGAACGAAGTTCCTTTCGATTAAAATATATCTTTTATATTTTTTTCCTAACGTAACGCGCGATAAGGAGCGTGTTTTAAAAGATTTTGATCACAGCGCCATCTAGCGATAATCATCTAAAACAAAAAAGTGTCTTAACTTTTCGTAAGATTTTTTTCCGTCTAGCCCCTTTTCACAACGCGCGATAAGGCACTTCGTTCCAATAATAAAATCTTTCCAACGAAGAATCAACAAAATAGGTTTATGAACGAACATAAAAGAGCATATACAGGGTGGAATTTTTAACGCAGGTAAACTACTCGAAATAATGATTTTAGCGAATTATGCTGAAAGGAAAAAATCCTTTATTTTTGAACAGAAACAAAACTGCATTCATAGATTTTTTATTTCGTGGTACAACCGAGAATCGAAACTGTTACAAGAAAAAATCACACCCTGTACTTTTACTGCATCAATCGACAGAGTGACTTTTAGAGATCAAATCTCTCTAAGAAACATGATAAATTAAATGAAAGGAAAACCTCGAAATTCTAGTTTTAACCATGAAATTCATCTCATAACCACTCAACTGGGATCGACAACCAAATTGGTTTGTTTACTTTTGCCAAGTCTGTGGCAGGGGCCAAAATTGAGCACAGTCCTAAAACTTGTTTTGTTTACATTGTTTAATCGTCTCATATTTTACGGAGATGATATATTTTCGCTGAAAATGCAATACAGCGTTTAGTAATAAAGATTTACAAAAATATAAGGTTATATTAAAAATATTCGAAAAAAAATGTTTTTAAAAAGGGGCTCAAACACGGTATTGATTCCGAACGAAGTCCCCAGTTTCACCATCTAGCGAATAGTGACGTACCCAGTTGAGTGGTTAGTTGAAGTGTTTCATGATTCTTTTAGTGATTGTCGCCTGTAATATTTTACGAGAGTCAATGAGAATTAAACAAACATCATTTTTGGTGATCTCGTGTATCACCCTGTATAAATTAATGTAATAAAATCCACCCTGTATAATATACTAGGTGACCCGCGCAACTTCGTCTGCGTTACAAAGGGGTTCAAAAATTGCCTATGTGTTATTCTGATGTATAAGCTATATTGTGGTAAAGTTTCATTCAAATCCATTCAGTAGTTTTTACGTGTAAGAGTAACAAACATACATCCATACATTCATACATCCATACATCCATACATCCATACATTCATACATCCATACATACAAACTTTCGCCTTTATAATATTATTATGATATTTATTTATAAAATGTATTTTTAACAGAGAAACGAAGGTGAAATGAATTTGACGGTAGTTCAAGAAAACGGGAAAGAGGAACAAGTGCAATTGTTCGAAGTGTTCTCAGATCAAGTGGCGGCCATAACACAGGTTAGTTGTTGATTATTAGACCAAAAGACATCGAAATCGGTTCAACTAAAAAAATATTGTGAATAACGCGGGTTCAAATCCGGATTGTACCTCTAAATCTAAATGTGAAAATGATTTATGTGCAATTTTTAACAACACTGGCTAAAAACGGTGAAGGAAAACATCATGAGAAAACCTGCATGTCGGAAAAGGGTTCTAAAAATCCTTTGAAGATATGTGAAGTCCCCAATCTGCACTGAGCAAGCGTGGTGGACTATGCCTAATCCCTCTTCTGAGGAGACCTGAGCCCAACAGTGGGCAGTAATGGGTTGATACAGGTTCAACTAAAAAAAACAAACTCGGGTAGCAAATCTTGGTGTAACTCAAAAGTTGACAGTAATTTATACTACTATTATTGAAAAAAGGGTATTCAATATTTGCCTTTGTGATGCAGACGAAGTTGCGCGGCTCATTTGTTTTAATCAAGTTTTTGATGAAAAAAGCATCGTCCAAATCGGTTCACTCAGACTTTTACTAACTTAAAATATGCGCTAATGAGATCTTGTCTTGATAATTATTATTATACAAAAAAAGCATCATCCAAACCGGTTCACTAACTTAATAATATTTATTTACAGAGCAGAATGGACATGCCTCAAGAGGACATGTTGAGTTTACAATTGGCATTATTGAAATTGGCTCAGCGATGTCATCCCGATAAACTGAACTATGTCGATAGAGTTTTAGCTCACACCGACAAGATATGTGCGGATATACATCAGTCTACGTGAGTTATAATATATTATTAAATATTAAATCAATGGTTGTTTGATATTTGTAGGCGACTGAATCATTTTTATTTTATATTTTTTAAATATAAAAGCGCAGTCGAGCGCTTTTATCTAAATCCATGTTGCTTATGGCGTGGGTAGTCCAATAAAGATGATTTGAATGAAACGGATGGCCTTCAAAACGTAAACCATTTACTTCTTCGAAATAACTTTACAGTTGAATAATCTTTTACAAACAATATTCTAATTAACGTTAATCAGTCTAAAATAATTAAAGATTGAGGCGACAGATAGCGATTCGTCGACCGAGTGGTGCGCCGGCGACCGCTCTCCAACAAGTCCGTTTAAAAGATGGCCGCCCCGCTACCACAGACTCGACGCTCCGCTAGAGTGACCATAACAACTGTCACTCTTGTCAATGTCATTTTTCATACGCGCCTACAAATATAAAGAACAGACGAGGATGGCGCCCTCTGTAAATAGTTTTAATATTTTTTTATTAAAACCTCTTTGTTATCATACTGTTTTTAAAATTAAGAAGGAATGTTGGCGCGCTTTTTCAAATATCGAATTGTGTGTAAAATTTGTTGTGATTGCGTCATACTTTTCTTCCTCTCAAGTTTTATTTTCATTAAATGATTGTTTTTATGTTCTTCAATGCACTGGCAGCCTTTGATTTTCTACAATATTATTAAAATATAAATAATATATTTTTTACAAAAATGATAACGATCGACTTCCATTTTACAAGAGTAACGCAAAAAGTTAGATCATTATCAAATTTATAAGAGGTAATAATCAAAATGTCTGTTTTATAACAAAAAATAACACTTTTATACATTAGTCTAGTTGGAACGAAGTTCCTTATCGCGCGTTATCGAAAGGGGGCTAGACGGAAATTCTTACTAAAAAGTTGTCACGACACTTTTTTGTTTTAGATGATTATCGCTAGATGGCGCTGTGATCAAAATCTTTTAAAACACATTCCTTATGCGCGTTACGTTAGGAAAAAAATATATAAGATATCTTTTAATCGAAAGGAATTTCGTTGTATTCGGGTGTCCCATGACACCTCTCAAGTTTTTATTTGTTTTGCTAGGAACTGTACATAATTATTCTTATTTCGAGCCCTAGTATGAAATTTAAATAAATCAAGGTTAATTTTTAACAAACAGTGTTCTATTATCCGATTTTGATTATACATTTTGTTTCAGCGGTCAAACAACACTAGAACACCACACTCCAGTGTTCAAAGAGCTAATGAAAATCATCAAACTGCCCTGCGACAACTACAAGAATATTTTAACGTTAATAAAATTGAATCATTACGCTCCGTTGATCAAACATCTCAGTTACCAGGGCCGGGTGATGATAGCCGTGCATTTGATAAATGATGTACTGGATACTAATACATTGATATCTACACCGCAGGACGTAAGTTTTTTTTTTATTGGCATGTAGGCAGATGAGCCAACGGGCCACTTGATAGGAAGTGGTTGCCGCTCATGAACCTCTGCAATGTCAGGGGACATTGAGGGGCTGCCTACGACCTAACTTTAAGGTCCCTCCTCAAGGGTCGTTTGAAGAAGGACAAGTCATAGCGCTCTGGGAATACCGAAGAGGGGAGCTCATTCCGTCATTTTAGACGATTATCGCTAGATGGCGCTGTGATCAAAATCTTTTAAAACAATTCCTTATTTTGTTTTATATGATTAATGCTAGAGGCCCTGTGATCAAAATATTTTATTTAAGTAAAAATATAAAATTTTATTACAATTCCCTCACTAATTAATCGAAAGGAACTTCGTTCCATCCGGGTGTCCCTTGACACCTCTCAAGTTTTTTTTACCTATAATTTTTGTCATATTGTTATGTTACACCCTCGGGGGCGGCGTGACGGAAAAGTGTGCCGAGAGCGTTACGCGTCGCGCCGTCCCACAAAACCCCGTGCTGGGTTCTGGCCTCAGCCGGGGTTCGGACGCTGAGTGTGAGCGGTTGGAGGTTTTAGTGAGGTTCAACTCCCACATACACCGCCCGCGGGGCGGGCGGGGATCCGGTGATTTCCTCCAACTGAAAAAAAAAAAAAAAAAAAAAAAAAAAATGTTACACCCTGTATATATATTGTTTATAGGTAGAAGCAGTACTAGGTCTATTTGACGTGTTAATAAAAGACCAGCCCGACCAACCGCCTTCCGAAGCTGACGTCGAAGATTTTGTTGAAGAACAAGGATTATTAGCGAGGTATTACAAATACTTTTGTATGATGTAACTATGTAAGTTCAGGTGGAATCCTGCGAGTTAATTTTAACTTCCCGGTTTCCGATTAAGCTGACATTTTGCACAATGCAATTATAATATGACAAAATCGCGCTGATCTGATGATGGAGTCTGTAGCCATAGGAACTTACTTTTTGTTGTACTGTACTGTAACAACCCATTACTGCCCACTGTTGGGCTCAGGTCTCCTCAGAAGAGGGATTAGACATAGTCCACCACGCTTGCCCAGTGCGGATTGGGGACTTCACATATCTTCAAAGGATTTTTAGAACCCTTTTCCGACATGCAGGTTTCTATTTATTTAAATGTATAATTCAAGGCTCATCCATCACTTCAAATCCGACTCAGCTGACCAGCAGTACCTGATTACCAGTACAGCAAGGAAGCTCCTCCAGGGTGGTGGAGCGCGCAGGATCCAGCACACCTTCCCGCCGCTCGTGTTCCACGCCTACAGGCTCGCCTTCCTCTACAAGGATCTCAAGGATCAGGTCAGGATATTGTACTTTTTCTAATGTGTACGATATATACAGGGTGGATCTGTAACTTTGGACAATCTGACGTGGGGTGAATGACCTGTCGAAATACAACATAGAACCATTCTTATTTTTTGGATCGGTTAAACTTTTTTTTCTGACATTGTATGGAAAACGTACGACTATCGTTGGGGACACAGTACGGACTGTCATGAAAACTATTTTTTTCCAATTCCCAAAACAAAAAAGGGAGGCAAGGCAATAAAAAAAAATAGGACTTCGTTTTTTTCATATTTTATTTATTTATTACAGGATGAAATGTGGGAGAAGAAATGCCAGAAAATATTCCAGTTTTGTCATCAAACTATCAACATGCTTGTTAAAGCCGAATTAGCAGAATTACCATTAAGGTAAGATTATAATAGAGTGATAAGAACAACGAAGTTATTATGAAAAATAACCTAAGAAAGTGTTTATCATTGAGAGTTTATTTATTTATTTATTTATAAAAGGAGTATCAACAGCTTACATATTATTCACTACTGTTGTATTTGTAGGCGCGTATGAAAAATGACATTGACAAGAGTGACAGTTGTTATGGTCACTCTAGCGAAGCGTCGAGTCTGTGGTAGCGGGGCGGCCATCTTTTAGACGGACTTGTTGGAGAGCGGTCGCCGGCGCACCACTCGGTCGACGAATCGCTATCTGTCGCCTCAATCTTTAATTATTTTAGACTGATTAACGTTAATTAGAATATTGTTTGTAAAAGATTAATCAACTGTAAAGTTATTTCGAAGAAGTAAACGGTTTAAGTTTTGAAGGCCATCCGTTTCATTCAAATCATTTTTATTGGACTACCCACGCCATAAGCAACAATGGATTTTTATAAAAGCGCTCGACTGCGCTTTTATACTTATATTACATAACTTAACTTCTAATATGGTAGCCAATTATAGATACACACAACATTCTTGTTTAAATATAGTTCAATTAAAAGTGTTATGAGAATAACAAATAAAATATTTATAAAATGAGTGAAAATTATAGAAAAAACTTAGTCAATAAAAAAAATATAATTCTAAAAATTTAAACAAATTAAAGAGGATACAAAATAGAAAAAAGAATCAATTCATAGTATAAAACAAAGTCGCTTTCGCTGTATGTCTGTATGTATGCTTAGATCTTTAAAACTACGCAACGGATTTTGATGCGGTTTTTTTAAATAGATAGAGTGATTCTTAAGGAAGGTTTGTATGTATAATAAATGCATAATATAGTAGAGAAACACTGATAAATTTAAAGGTTTCTAATGTGATGTCGTAAATAAGCACGTTTTTTTTGCGCTTATATTGCAAACGCTGCGCTGGCTGAACCCTACGAGATAGACCAAAATAATGTACTACAGTATTGTTCACCTCAAAAAGTTCAACAAAAAAGTCCGCGATGGTATATGTCTATCTCTTAGGTATAACCCAGCATAACCATTTTTATTCTTTACTAAAAAATGGTTATTTACGAAGTGATTTTAAACAATACAGCATTAATCCTTATCCAATTAAGTACCTTTAATAAATTGTGCATTTATTATAGATCAATATGCTTTTTACAGCATGTAATTTAAGTGAATATTACCGAAGATATTACAAATTTAAAATGCAGGGTCGTAGTTGTTTGCGCCGGGCGGCGCGTGCCTATATAGGCTACAATTTTTGAACCCCTTTGTAACGCAGACGAAGTTGCGCGGGTCATCTAGTTAATAATAAATAATGATCAAAATTTTTCATTTAGGTTAAGAAATATGTACTTTAAGATGATTTAATAATAACTTACCTTTGAATGGCAACATTAAAATTAGTTAACATTTTTTTTTTAAATAACTCTGATCGGCTGTTAATAAAAAAAGGAAGAAATAAAATCGATTGAAAATGCAAATAAAATAAATAATACTTTCATGCATTTTGAACGGGTTCTTACCACGATATTTAATTAATTGAGTTGTCTCGATATTTCGTTGTTGTTGCAAACGTCATGATCACGAGAAGACTGGATACTGCGGGTCGATTTAAGAGCAAACAAATCTGTCTACCCTCGCACTCGTTCGCTTTTGGTTAGTACCACTGGAACTTTGAAATATCGAGACCACTCAATTAATTAAATATCGTGGTAAGAACCCGTTCAAAATGCATGAAAGTATTATATAAAACCGCGAGTGTTGAAATAAATAATTTGAAAAGTTGTTAAAAAAACACTTTTGTTAGAATTTTGTTACGAAAAGTTGTCACGAAACTTTTTTTGTTTTAGATGATTATCGCTAGATGGCGCTGTGATCAAAATCTTTTAAAACACGTTCCTTATCGCGCGTTACGTTAGGAGAAAAAATTATAAGATACCTTTTAATCGAAAGGAACTTCGTTCTATTCGGGTGTCCCATGACACCTCTCAAGTTTTTTTTATTAATTAATATTAATATTTCCAGGCTATATCTTCAAGGAGCGTTGGCTATAAGCGAGATAGCCTTCGCGAACCACGAAACGATCGCCTACGAGTTCCTGTCGCAGGCCTTCTCGTTATATGAAGACGAAATATCGGATAGTAAAGCACAAATAGCGGCCATTACGCTGATTATAGCCACTTTTGAACAAATTAATTGTTTTGGTGAGTACTTCAATCAACTAGTAGAGCCCATCCATAAATTAGGTCACACGAATTTCAAGATTTTGTTTGTAATATTGTTACGAGCTGAGGTTCTAGACAGGTAATGAAACACGGTTTTATCCTTAGGAAGACTCAAATCTATTCAATTCACTAAATAAACACTAAAACTAACACTTTACAAACACTATTCGAACTTGCTTCACTTGTTCGCTTCGATTCGTTCACTTTCGTATTCCGAGTGGAACTGCCATTATTATTATTTATATCCAGCTACCCTGGCTTCTAGATTGTTCGCAATGCGCCTCGAATCGAGTGACAGAGATAGAAGCATATATCTCTGTCTCACTCACACACTTTCTAGAACATTCCTGGTCTTTCTCGAGTGTGTGAGTGAGATAGCACTATATACCTCTGTCTCACTCACACACTTTTCTGCATGTTTCTAGAACACTCGTAACAGTATGAATATCAAATCAAATTAAGACGGCTAGTTTTATGTGTATTAGCAAAAAAATATTGACTTTATTAACTTAATTCGTAAAGATATTAAATATTTTAATGACCCCCCCTTGCCACACAATGTCACACTTCGTCGACCCCTTTCTCAGATTATACTAATTATTTTAAAAATATTTTTCAGGAGCCGAAAACGCCGAACCAATGCGCACACAATGCGCTTTAGCGGCCGGAAAATTACTGAAGAAACCCGACCAAAGCCGGGCCGTTGCATTGTGTACACATTTGTTCTGGAAGGGAAATAAGGACGGGAAACCGGTATGTATACAGGGTGTGACAAAATGTGAGAAAGTCCCGTTGATTTTTGTTAAAATGAACACTTTGGTTATATTTGCAGAATTTATTACATTATCGAATGACGTAATAATATACAGGGTGATTATATTCCAAAATTAGTATGTTCTTTTTTATGATTAAGTACCATATTATTGCATTGTCACACGATATACGTATGGATGCAAATGTCAAATGCCTTAACAAATGTCAGCTCAATCGGAAACCGGGAAGTTTATCAAATTAAGCTTGCAATCTTTCACCCGAATTTATTTAGCGGCGTAAATAGTGTGTTGTAGTGTAATGACGTTATAAATAGTCGATCTTCGTTTCGGTTTGTCAGGAATGACGTCATAATGTCCACTTGATCACTTGATGATCAATACTTTTGAATAAAAACTTGAAAATAACGAGTTTTAACAGTTTATTACTTTTACATCAAGAGGTCCGTTCGCCTCGACAATTCAGACACGAATGAATAATAACAGCGGCCAACGCCTGTATTTATAGCAAGTCTCCACTTCCAACTACCCGCACGGTGAATAGGTTGGTTTCCCTTGTTATCACCCCGTCATGTATATATAGTTCATCCCGAGCAAGTTAAAGATAAGACTTTTAATAATTTATTAAAAAAAAAAACGTTTAAATACAAGCTTTTAAGATCCTGTATATCATGTATCAGTAGAGTGCTAGCTAGTACAAGTAAAACGATAACACGACGGGTCTATCTTGTTTAGTACAGGAGTTCTTATCCTTCCGAATCCATCATCAAATTCAATATTTCTTACATAGTTACATCCAGTTAACCACTCAACTGGGATCGGCAACAAAATTGGTTTGTTTACATATGCCAAGTCTTTGGCAGGAACCAAAATTGAGCACAGTTCTAAAACTTGTTTTGTTTACATTTTTTAATTGTCTCATATTTTACAGTAATGATATATTTTCGCTGAAAATGCAATACAGCGTCGTTTAGTAATAAAGATTTACAAAAATATAGGGTTTTATTAAAAATCAAAATTAAAAATAACGTTTTTAAAAAGGGGCTCAAACACGGTATTGATTCCGAACGAAAAAGTCCCCAGTTTCGCCATCTAGCGAATAGTGACGTTCCCAGTTCAGTTAATATAATGTTTTTTTTTTCCAGCAATGGACGCTAAATGAGCCGTCGAAAGCTCTAGAATGTCTTCGTAAAGCTGTGAGAGTTGCTCAACAATGTATGGACGGCGAAGTACAAGCACAATTAATGGCGGAGTTGTTGGGACGACACGCTTTGTTACGAGAGAGGGGGAATAGTAGTGTCACTGTCGCTGTTATTGATCAGGTGAGTAAAAAAAAACTGTAATTGGAACGAACGTTCCTTATCGTGCGTTATCGAAAGGGGGCTAGACGGAAATTCTTATGAAAAAGTTGTTACGACACTTTTTTTTTGTTTTAGATGATTAATGCTAGATGGCGCTGCGATCAAAATACTTTATTTAAGTTTAAACTAACTAATTATTATAACTTAAAAAAATAAAATTTTATTACAATTCCCTCACTAATTAATCGAATGGAACTTCGTGTCCCTTGACACCTCTCAAGTTTTTTCTCTTTTTTTTTGTTTGATCCCGCATAACGTGTTTTTGGTCGGGCCGATTTGGATGATGTTTAGTGCCAGATGAAAGGTGATAGTCTTCGAGAGTCATTTTTTTAAAATCGAACAAGTACTTTTGGTCTGTGTTTAAAAATGTTTATTTTTAACAGACTAAATTACACAATTTATTGTGCGTTTTTGCGTGTATTTCGTTTTTGTATGACCCGATTTTGATGATTCTTTTTTTGTTAGAAATTAGACATTTTGAGCATTATCTCATACAAATTTAAAGAATTGAAAGATCTGATTAGTAGTTTTTGTGGTATGATTGAGAAATGGAAGTCGGTCGTTTACATTTTTGTAATAAAAATATTATCTATATTAACCGATTTCAAGGATTTTTGGAACGAAGTTCCTTATCGCGCGTTGTGAAAGGATGCTAGACGGAAAAAATTCTTACGAAAAAGTTGTCACGACACTTTTTTGTTTTATATGATTAATGCTAGATGGCGCTGTGATCAAAATCTTTTAAAACAATTCCTTATTTTGTTTTATATGATTAATGCTAGAAACACGTTCCTTATCGCGCGTTACGAAAGGAAATAATTTTTATGAGATACGTTTTAATCGAAAGGAACTTCGTTCCATCCGGGTGTCCCTTGACACCTCTCAAGATTTTTTGTTGTAATATAACAATATTAAAACTACATGTTTTTCCACAGTTAATCCAAAAAATACGAGAGCAACTAGCTAATCTCGATCAATCTGAAGAAGTGGAACAGATCACGAAGCACTTCCACAACACGCTCCAGCATTTGAAGAACAGGATCGAATCCCCCGACCCTCAGGGGCTCGGCTATGAAGGACTCACATTATCGTGAAAACCACACAAGTACAAGAAAAACCTTTAATTACAAGCTTTTAAGATCCAGACAAGAGCCCAAACACGACAAGTCTATTTTATTTACTATTTGACCCGCGCAACTTCGTCTGCGTTACAAAGGGGTTCAAACAGTACTCGCAATGCCGTCGCGTTGTTATGTGCCGAAGTGCACCCGCATATTCATTGCGTTTTATACTCGTGGTAACTTCTAAACGAAAAGTCCGATTGGAATAAAACAAAAAGTAATTTACTTCTACATTAATACTCTTGATAACATAATACTTAATTTGGATAAGGATTAATATAACGATACTCGTTTAACGTTAAATTCAATCTCGGGACGAAATATTTTTTTATAAACATAAAAGCGGTTATTGTGACTAAAATATGATAGTTAGATATAATAAGCTGTCGCGGACTTTTTTGTTTGTCTTATAAATACCTAGAAACCCGTAGTACATCATTTTGTTCTATTGTCAATAGTTTTTGCAGCGTACGCATAAATAGGTTTTCGATTATTCGCCTTTTGTTACATATTCGATATTTTCATACGGATTCCTAATTTTTTTGAAAATAAAATATAGCCTATGTTACTCTCCGAATCCATCATCAGATCAGCGCCATTTTGTCATATTATTGCATTGTCACGCGATATACATCTGCGTGCAAAATGTCAGCTCAATCAGAAATTTTGTCAAATTTATCTTGCAAGATAAGAACTTACATAGTTACATCCAGTGCAAGTTAATACAAAGCTTGTAAAAAATTGCATGCAGCTCATATTTATTGAGAATAAATAATTATATTATTGTTTTAAAATACTTAATTTTATGCATTTCAAGTTAAACATAAACCCAATTTAAAATATCACAGAGGCGTGCATTTCAGACAATCAAATAAGCGATGCATACCTCAGTAAGTAAATCTATTATTGAAATGTTAGTGGTGACGTAGTGATTGACGCTTAGGATTCGTGTGTTCCCAGGTTCGATTTCGGTTTTTACTAAATTTTAATATGTATAAAAATGCATATACAAGCATAATAAGTATTTAATTTTATATTAATTTAAGTGATACAAGATATTTTAGAGTAAATTTGTTACTAGTTAGTTTTATGCCTTTATTATAGTTTTAATGTAAAGATTATTTACAATTAAATATTTTTGATGGACTTGTTTTTATTTACGTAATTCATATTGTCTAAATAACTATCAGTTTTGAGAAAAAACTATTTAAATCGGTTCATTAAATCTCAGACAACTAAAATTGTTTCTTTTGAACCGATTTTACGACATTTAAGTATGTTATTGTTTACATAACCCAAATAACTTCAGTTTTGGTTGACTGATTTGGATGATTGTTTTTTCATATGAAAGGTCGAACAAGCTAATGTTGAAGTTATGCTTAGAAAACAACTTTTTTTATCTTCCGGATGAACCGATTTTGATGTGTGTGTTTCATGGAAATCTATCACAACCTGTGATGAATTTCCGAAAAAAATTTAGAAAAATTTAAGTTAGAAAAAAACTTTTTAATAATAATATATTTATTTATAAATTCTACAATATTTTGTTTCCTTGAACATTATTTCTATTATTCATCATAATCTTCTCTTGCCTCTTCTTCTCTTCTTTGAAAGCTTCTTTATTCGCCTTCTTTTCTATTCTTCTCTCTTTTCTGTATTCTTTTAAAAGACGTTTACGCTCTTTCTTTTCGTCTGCTGTTTCATCTTTAGGCCTAAAAATTGAAATTTAATTATTATAATGTCCTATTTGGAATCTGTCTATGTCTGTACCAACTCATTACTGCCCACTGTTGGGCTCAGGTCTCCTCAGAAGAGGGATTAGTCCACCACGCTTGCCCAGTGCGGATTGGGGACTTCACATATCTTCAAAGGATTTTTAGTACCCTTCTCCGACATGCAGGTTTCCTCACGATGTTTTCCTTCACCGTTTTTAGCCAGTGGTGTTGTGAAAAATTGCACATAAATCTGTTTCACATTTAGATTTAGAGGAATCTATTTGGAATCCCAGATAAATCTTTCGTGGGGTCCTAATTTTTTGACCGACTATCAAAAAGGAGGAGGTACTCAATTAGTCTTTTTTTTAAATGTTTGTTGCTTCATAACCTTAATTTGAGTGAACCCATTTAAATGATTCAGATGTGAAAAGTAGGGGTGTGCGAATAATTCGAACTCACGAATTATTCGTTCCGAATCGAATACGAATATTCGATTCGAAACTCGAATCGAACAATTCGAATCATCGAACTATTCGAAATTCGTCGAATATTCGAAAAATTTCGAATGGTTACGAATAGTTCGAAAAGTTTCGAACAATTCAAAATTTCGAACAGTATCTTCGTTCTTCTTTTTTTTTCATTTTCATGCAAGGGGTTACACTCATGTTATGCCCAATTATAAAAATAGTAAAATTGACTAGGCTGTACATAAATTATCAGGAACAGTAAATTGCTATTAAAACATGCTCCAACACTTGTGCTATTTCCGATGCATCGTCGTAGTCAAATTCGATACTATTCGATACTATTCGAAATTCGACGAAATTCGAAACTTTTCGAATAATTCGAATTATTCGATTCGAATTTCGAATCGAATATTGATATTCGATTCGATTCGATTCGAACGATATTCGCACACCCCTAGTAAAAAGCGATGGTCTCATTTAATTTTGTATAAGTTCGAACAATTACTTTTACATCGATTTTTAAAATATTAAGAACCATTCTACGATCTACTGTTCATATTTGCATCTTTTCTATATGAACCGATTTCGATGATCTTTAGTTAGAAAGCTGACACTGGCAATCTTATACAAATTTCATAAACTTTTGGTCCTATTTTTGAAAAATGAAGTCATTTTAATCTTTCAAAAATATTCAGAGAGTCTTGTAGATACAGTGAGTGTGGTGTGTCGTGATGTGAGTTCGAGTTCCAGTGGTACTAACCAAAAGCGAACGAGAAAGAGGGTAGACAGATTTGTTTGCTCTTAAATCGACCCGCAGTATCCAGTCTTCTCGTGATCATGACGTTTGCAACAACAACGAAATATCGAGACAACTCAATTAATTAAATATCGTAGTAAGAACCCATTGAAAATGCATGAAAGTATTATAGAAAACCGCGAGTGTCTGAATAAGTTTATTTTAATTTTTGTAAAAAAATTTGCTAGTAATAAGTCCTGGGGACGGAGCGACGGGAAAGAGTGCCGAGCGCGTAACGCGTCGCGCCGTCCCTCCAAACCCCGTGCTGGGTTCTGGCCTCAGCCGGGGTTCGGACGCTGAGTGTGAGCGGTTGGAGGTTTTAGTGCGGTTCAACTCCCACATACCCATCCGGTTATTTCCTTCAACTGAAAAAAAAAAAGTAATAAGTCCTCACCTTATAGAAAGCACACTTAAAGTCGAGAGTACCGTATCAGCAATAGTCAGACCATCTTCATCAGAACTCTTGCCTTCAGAATCATTCATAGCGTTGAACTTCGCGAGCGACTTCATTGTCAACTTGTTATCTTTCTCGAGGACATTTTTGGGTATGCCCGTTTTTGGATCTATTTGGATTTTCTTGGGTTTCTGTAAAAAGTAGAGTAGGGGTAAATAATTTGTAGGGGTGTGCGAATATCGCTCGAATCGAATCGAATAATTCGAAAAGTTTCGAATATTCGTCGAATTTCGAAAATCGAATTTGATTACGACGATGCATCGGAAATAGGACAAGAATTTGTATTTTGTAGATAATATCTTTAATGGGCTAGATGTCTACAAAATAGTCGTAGTCATCGTAGTCGAATTCGATACTATTCGATATTCGACAAATATTCGGCGAATTTCGAATAATTCGCGAGTTCGAATTATTCGCACACCCCTAATAATTTGGTAATTGTGGGATAAACGTGGAACTAAAATAATAAATTACACTTTCGTTGCAGCCTTTCATGACATTGTAAAAAAAATTAACCGATTCCAAAAACATAAGTTTTATTTTCTCAGTCATTTACTCCACTTCGTCTGGTACAAGGTAGGTAGGTACAAGGTCCACCCTGTATTATACTTATACCCTACACGTGTCAATGAATATTTCACCCTGTATCATAATATAGTCACTCAACCGGGAACTTCGTCAAAATTGGTTTATTTACTTTTGCCAAGTCTGTGGCAAGAGCCAAAACTGAGCACAGTTCTAAAACTTGTTTGTTCATATTTTACCTGGGGTAATACAATGTTAAAGAAATATTTCAAGATACCGTTAGCTCGTCTGCCTACAAGGCAATAAAAAAAACTTGAGAGGTGTCATGGGACACCCGAATAGAACGAAGTTCCTTTCGATTAAAACATATCTTATAATTTTTTTTTCCTAACGTAACGCGCGATAATCATCTAAAACAAAAAAGTGTCGTGACAACTTTTCGTAACATTTTTTTTCGTCTAGCCCTCTTTCACAACGCGCGATAAGGAACTTCGTTCCAAAAAAAAAAAGAACGAGTTGTAAAAGTTTCTTTAAACTCTCGAGCACTTATGTGAGAGTTGAACCGCACTAAAACCTCCAAGCGCTCACACTCAACGTCCGAACCCCGGCTGAGGCCAGAACCCAGCTCGGTGTTGTAAGGGACGGCGCGACGCGTTACGCCCTCGGTCGCGCCGCCTCCTGTATAACATAATTAGGGTTTCATACCTTGGGCTCTTCGATAACTTTAGGATGGTTGTACAAGTTAGAGTATGTAGAGAGTATGGTCTCGCAGTCCCACTTCTCTTTCTGTTCCACCTCCCTCGTCACCAGGTCATCTTCAGACTCCTCCTCTATCTCTTGGAGACGTTGTAACCTGGAATATAATAAATTGATCACTGAACGTTGCTAAGCGTTCTCAAGGACAGCTGAACCGATTTCGCTAATCTTTTTTGATTGATTTCCCAAAACAAGGAGGTTATCAGTTTGACTATATATTATGTTTGTTACCTCATAACTTTAGTTAGGTTGGACCGATTTCAATGATTTTTATTTCAGATGGAAGGTGATCGTCGTCGTAAGGTCCATTGATTTTTAAAAGATCGAACAATTGGATCTGTGTTTAAAAATGTACATTTTTATCGTACAAGGTTTTGCGATTTGCTGTGCGAGTTTCCGTATATTTTCCTTTCTAGATACTTTGTAAGAATTTGGACGTAATCTCATACAAATTTGTTAAAGATCTGACTAGTAATTTATGTGCTATTGTGTATTATATACAGGGTGTTAAAATCCGACGAAACGATACTTTCACAGCAAATAGTATACTTGATGTAGAAGCCATCCACCAAATCTGGGTTTTCTAGGCATAATATATCATAAGTTATAACTAATCAAAACTACGTGTTAATTAGTGAGTGATCAACCCTACCGTACTGACCTACACCAACAGCTAAAGACTTAAGCCGGCTAGTCACCTCCTGTATCATAAAACATTGTAATGATACACGGGACAAAAATCACATTCTAAACAGGATACATGCGCCTGTGTGCGTGAAAATAGATATAGCACGCTAAATGTAGGTCAAGGTCGGGTTGTCAAAAATAATACAAAATAATATTTTTTCAACTTTGTATGGGAAAATAAATAATTATCTCCGTTTCAAAAGTATGTGTATATGATTTGAAATGTGATATAGATTAAGCCCTCAAAGTATTGTTTCACCGGGCACCAACACCCTGTATAAAAACAATTGATGTACTTTTTTTGTCATGTAGACAGACGAGTCATTAGGTCACCCAGCAGTGGATGGTTATTGTGCAGTTACCTATATTATTTGACCCTCGCAACTTCGTCTGCGTCATAAAGGGGTTCAAACAGTACTCGCAATGCCGTCGAGTTATTATTTTCGCGGCTCGCTGAGTCCCACATATTCATTGCGTTTTATACTCGTAATAACTTCTAAACGAAAAGTCCGATTGGAATAAAACAAAAAGTAATTTACTTCTACATTAATACTCTTGATAACAAAATACTTAATTTGGATAAGGGTTAATATAACGATACTCATTTAACGTTAAATTCAATCTCGGAACGAAATATTAAATTTTAAAAACATAAAAGTGGTTATTGTGACTAAACTATGATAGTTAGATATATGCTGTCGCGGACTTTTTTGTTTGTCTCCAAAAGACCTAAAAACCCGTAGTACATCATTTTGTTCTATTGTCAATAGTTTTTACAGCGTACGCATAAATAGGTTTTCGATTATTCGCCTTGTGTTACATATTCGATATTTTCATACGGATCCCTATTTTTTTGAAAATAAAATATAGCCTATAACCTTCCTCGATAAATGGACTTTCCAACAGTGAAAGAATTTTTGAAATCGGACCAGTAGGTCCTGAGATTAGCGCGTTCAAACAAACAAACAAACAAACAAACAAACTCTTCAGCTTTATAATATTAGTATAGATTTACATTTTATTACACCTAAGATGCATCTTTTAAGTAATAATTACAATGTGCAATCCAAATGCTACGTTTTTAACATTATGTTAAAAACGTAGCATCCAAAACGGTTCATTAAGGCGTGTTTAGAATTTAGGGTGATCTATTCTATATCAGTTGGACCATAGGCTCGTTTGTCATGTAATAAAAAAAAATTGGTTGCCTGTAAAGTCGGTATACGGGCGAAAGTTTTACATGACAACGACTCGGGCATGGTTAGCCCGCCTAAGAGCGAGAGAGACAGACATAAAAAGTGACGCGGCACGCGTGCCTCTCACTCGCTCTCATTGTGAGCGCATAACGTGAGCGGAGCGTAACGCAGTGAAGTGAAGTGTCACCCCCAAACCAATTTATAACACGTTGTCACGTCAATACCTTGCTATTTCCTTCGCCTTATCCAATTTATATTTCTTCTGTGAAGCTTCAAAGTCTTCTGCAGCTTGCAATAACATGTTATGTGTCTCCGGCATATATCCTTCTATTTCATCTAGATCTAATGCTCCTAATTCCGTGTCATCATATTCGGCGTACATCTAAAATAATAAAAAAAACTTAAGAGGTGTCAAAGGACACCCGGGTGGGACGAAGTTCCTTTCGATTAATTAGTGGGGGAATTGTAATAAAATTTTATTTTTTAAGTTATAATAAACTAACTAATTATTATAACTTAAATAAAGTATTTTAATCACAGCGCCATCTAGCGATAATCATCTAAAATAAAAAAAAGTGTCGTGATAACTTTTTCATAAGAATTTACGTCTAGCCCCCTTTCGATAAGGCGCGATAAGGAATTTCGTTCCAATAAATTATTTTATATAAATATAAACTTTTTAAGTTATGTAGCAGTAGAGTGCTAGCTAATACAAGTAAAACGCAAACACGACGGGTCTATTTTGTTTAGTACAGGAGTTCCTATAACTACCGACTCCATCATCAGATAAGCTCCATGGTACAATTTACGGGCTTTGGCTGCAAGGCCCGTAGCTTCCCCCTTACAGATAATGTAATTATTTGAATTTTAAAAACCTATTATGTTCTTATTCGTTTTTGTTGTTGTAATTTTGTTTTGTGTATCTACAGAGATCAATTGTACTGTGTCTTTTATTTTTTAATTTTATTCTATCGTCATTTTTGTGACGTCACTACTAGTTGAGGCCGAAAACCAGCGCTCGGTGTTTGCTGTGTAAATCCACAGTGAACATCGCGCATTAAGCTGAGTCCCGACTAGTTTGTGATGAAAACCAGTGTTGTTAAATTGTATTTTTTTAATTTTTTTATTGATATTTAAATTTAAAATATGTTTATTTCTTTATGTGTTTTCATCACAAATAAAGCATTAAAAACCCTTTACAGATATATTAGGTTCTCTCATTGTGGTAGCGTGGTAGACTATACCTGATCCCTCTACTGAGGAGACCTGAGCCCAGCAGTGGGCAGTTATTTTTACGCGGTTATCTTACCACTTTTTACTAAACGAAAAACAAAGAGGGTACACAGATTACTCTGTATAAGTAATCTACCCACAGTACTGTCTTCCCGTGATCATGGCGCTTGCAAGTGAAATATCGGCTAATAAAAATCGTGATAAAAACCCTTTTAATGTTAGTTTTCTAAATCGCCGGATATGTGTGAGTTGGACCGCACTAAAACCTCCAACCACCCACACTCAGCGTCCGAACCCCAGCTGAGGTCAGAATCCGGCGCGACGCGTTACACCGCTTTGATGTTAGTGTCAATTCTTACATAAACTTACCTTTTCAAATCGATTGTCTAACAAGGACAAACCCTGGTTCCTTCTGATTACACTCGAAGACATTGAATATTGTGAGAAGCGGGATTTAGCATCATCTTTGTCCTGAGGTTCCCATGACGGCATTCTGCCACGATGATTGCCGTTCTGTCAAATATTATTATAATTATAAATAAAGAAAATAAAAAATAAAAAAAATAAAGTAATTGAAAATAGTATCACATAAACTTATTCAGATACTCGCGGTTTTCTATAATACGTTCATGGATTTTTAACGGGTTCTTACCACGATATTTAATTAAATGAGGGGTGACGGCTTCAGATTATCGAGTATGTGGAATCCAGTGCTAAACACAACAGTCACACGCGGGTTCATGCTCAGAGAGTCTTGTAGTGAGTGTGGTGTGTCGTGATGTGAGTTCGAGTTCCAGTGGTACTACACAAAAGCAATTGAGTGCGAGGGTAGACAGATTTGTTTGCTCTCAAATCGACCCGCAGTATCCAGTCTTCTCGTGATCATGCAACAACAACGAAATATCGAGACAACTCAAGTAATTAAATATCGTGGTAAGAACCCGTTCAAAATGCATGAAAGTATTATCACATAATTTGCGAATACCATTTTTTCAATACGGAAGTTTGAAAATATAAAATTTGAATGGACAAGATTTTGTACGTTTAAGATGAATTGATGTGCGTATTATTATTATCTACATGAACCAATCTAGATGATTATTTTTTTGTTAGTAAGCAAATACTTTGGACGTATCTCATTTAAAATAGATTAGATCCGGTGATTTCCTCCAAATAAAAAAAAAAAAAAAAGATCTGACTAGTCCGTTTTGTAAAAATATTGTTTGTCTCCTGGACTGATTTTCATAAAACATCCTGTTTTTTTAGTATTTTTATTGAAAGTTTAGTGTTATTTTTATTTTAAGTTTATCTAAAAATAAAGTAACATTTATGAGATAAAAAACGATTTTATAAGAATAATATATGTATTGCTAACCTGTGAATCGCTGTCATCATCCGAATCCAAGTCCGATGCGAATGCTTTGTCTGAATCATCATCATCATCCATTGATGAACCATCATCATCTTCATCAAATTCATCATCACCTATTAACAGACCATGGAATACAATTTGAATTTAAGTATTTATTTCAAGATTTTTCGAATATCTTTTTTTTCTAGTTGGATAAAATCTCACACTATCCCTTGCTGAGCCAGCACGGGGTTATGCGGGACGGCACGACGCGTTACGCACTACGGTCTTTCCCGTCGCGCCGTCCCCTGTCGAAGTTCTTAGACTGAGATACTTTATAACTATCACACCGCATCGTTTTCTTTAACATTATAAACAAGATTTATGTAAACCTAATACTTTACTAATATTATACAGGGTGGATCTGTAACCTTGGACAATCTGAAGTGGGGTGAATGACCTGTCGAAATACAACATAACATCATTTTTATTTTTTGGATCGGTTAAACTTTTTTTCTGACATTGTATGGAAAACGTACGACTATCGTTGCGGACT
Source organism: Trilocha varians (assembly GCA_030269945.2). Lineage (NCBI taxonomy): Eukaryota > Metazoa > Arthropoda > Insecta > Lepidoptera > Bombycidae > Trilocha > Trilocha varians. The sequence goes on from AP028271.1 coordinate 1,594,115, forward strand.
TCCATACTGTGATGAAAATGTTTTTTTTTCCAATTCCTAAAATAGATCACCCTACGTCAGACTGTCCAAAGTTACAGATCCACCCTGTATAATATATAAACTGCATTTTTAAAACTTTGAGATCAAATTTATCTATCTCCGTAAAACATGAGAAGATAACAAAATGAAAACGAAACAAGTTTTAGAACTAACGCCAATGGCTCCTACCTCTTGGCATAACTAACCAATTTTGGTACAGTTCCCAGTAGATTATTATTGACATCACCAGTATTCTATCTTGTCTATCACTCACCTTCGCCCATAGCAAGCTCGATAAAGTTATCTTCAAGTTGATTATCGGGATTGTCAAAGTCGAAATCTTCATCTAAAGCTGCCACCACTTCTGGGTCCAAATCTAGACGTAAACCTGAAAATATGTTTATAGATTATAGTACATTTTTGGTTTGTTAGTGAATAAGTTTTTAGCAAAGAGATTTGTGAAGAAAAAACATTGTTTGAATCAATACTAGAGCTACTATTTATGAATATACTGCAAAAACTATTGACAATAGAACAAAATGATGTACTGCGGGTTTGTAGGTCTTTTAAAGACAAACAATAAAGTCCGCGACAGCATATATCTAACTATCATAGTTTAATCACAATAACCACTTTTATGTTCACGAAAAAAAAAATCGTCCGAAGTTAAAAATTACGTTAAAATAGTATCATTATATTAATCCTTATCCAAATTAAGTATTATGTTATCGAGAGTATTAATGTAGAAATAAATTACTTTTTGTTTTATTCCAATCGGACTTTTCGTTGAGAAGTTATGACGAGCATAAAACGCAAAAAAATATACCCAATGCGATCTGCGCAAATAACAACATTGCGAGTACTGTTCGAACCCCTTTGTGACGCAGACGAAGTTGCGCGGGTCAGTTACTTGTTTAACAAACCTTGCGGTGCCGCCTTATTGAGTAAACCAACATCTTCTTCTACTTCCGATGCAAACACGGAGCTTGGAAGCATCAGCCGCTCCGTGACTGGTATGGGAGGCTCAGCATCATCATCATCATTGACTTCCTTGGGTACGGATGACTTCTGTTTGTGTGGAGTTTTCTGTGTTGAAAGGATTTTGCTATGAAATATAGCTGGTTTTGGGTAAGTTAAAAACTTGCATGCATTCATTATTTTTGTAGAAGTTGCTAATATTTGACTAAATGACATCTTAATGTGAGATAGCATCATTCACATGGTTGCTTATGTTTTTTTTTGGTTTTTTATTTGTAACAGTAAACTTTATATTTGTTTTATGAAAAATTATGTTTTTTTATAAATTATTTACATTGCATTAAAACTAAGCAATCTCATAACGTGAGATAGCATCTTTCACTTGGTAATTTTTTTTTAATAGTTTTTAATTAGTAACAATAAAACTTACTGGCTGCAACACAAGTGTGACCTCCTTCGTGTCCTTAAGATGTTGTAAGTAGTTGTAATCGTCATCGTAATAAATACCGTACTTTCTTTGTTCTTCTATACGTTGTTCTGGAGTATATTCCTGAAACGTAAAACTTGTTAACGGTCCAAAAAGGTGATTTATATTTTACAGAGAAATCAAAAAATCTAGTACTGTTATATTGTACAAGTAGAAAAAAAATAATGAAAAGTGAGATAGACTACTTCACATAGTCATATTTGTAAATTTTAGTTTAAACTATAAACTTTTTATGGTTAGACTCAGAAATAAAATAGGCCTGCTTCAGCTTTTACCATCGACCCATGTCTTTAGCCGCATTTCTCTATTGACAGAAACTACATCGTCCACCAAGCGTTATTTAGAAAATTCATTTTATAAATTACTTACTGGTGCTTTTTCTTTAGTGGGTGGTATTGTAGCGTTTACTGGCACCAGTACTCTCTGTGGGGCCGTTTCATCAGCAGCGAGAGGATCCTTTTGAGATCTGTGCACGAGATTGAACGTCACCGCTTTCCTTTTGTCGATAAACTTTTTCTTCGTTTTCGGCTGAAATGAGGTTAGAATTTGTTTTTCAATGCGTGAATTTTGATAAAAATATTTTTGTTTACTGTTTTTAGTAATAAATACATGGTTTTTAAAGATAATAATTCAATTTTAAAGTAAGTTTGTTATGGAAAGTGTGTTGTGAGTGTTTATGTAAAACTTGTTGATATGTTATGGTTGACTAAATATCTGAATGTTACGAACCATTTTTGAGATATTAAATGTTCAAGATATTATAAATAACAACAATTGTATTGTGAAAACCTCGTTTTTTGATAGTTTTCAACGCGAAAAGACGAAAAACATGTGTTGTTTTGACGTCCTTTGAAGTTTGACAATTGTTAAAATGACATTTAACATTCTCTATTTTTTGGCAACTAAACAAAGGCTTTAGTTTCAGTTGTACTTTATTAAAATTGTTCTAAAAAGAAATCTTAGGTAATGATGTATTTCAATCAATTTGGTAAATGCTGCATAGTTAAAATGAGATTCGTATTTTATTCTTGTGCGTGAATTTGTTTCAACAAAGCTTCATTCCAATTTTCTGTTTGTTAAAACATGTAACTAAACTGTATAATAAACACTTTTGTGCTTCTTTTGTTCCTTGACAGTTTGACAGTTGAGCAAATTGACAATAACATGACAATTCGATTTTCGTCACAAATCCAAGCCAGCTGATAAAATAGTGACTTTCAACGTTTTAGCATTATTTTCGTGATTAAAATACCATATGAATACAAAAAAAAGCTACCAAAACATATCGAGAACCATAAATTTCCCGCCAACATAAATATTGAACCGGTAAAATGTCGAAAATTAAAAAGTTTGGTGGCTCATTCCGCTATACCCAGTGGGATCCTTGTTTGATAATATCTCAAATAGTGGCAATGCAGTCTGTTATGTACCTGTCTCTCAGTCTTCTGGTGGCCATCATGCAGGATCTGACGGGCTCCACGAGGACTTTGGACCATCTATTCGAATATCACGTAAGTACCAAGGAATTCCTATTTAAACGTTGAAGCTCTGTTATGATCATTGGTAGACCACTAGAATGGTCTAAAATTTAAGAGCACAATGAAGACATTATACCAATAAAAGCAAGAGTTCAGTTCTGCTCTGAAATTCATAAAATTAAAATCATCATCATTTGTAAGTCATATTTTTGTCAATTCTCTCTTATTCTGCAGACACATCATATTGCAAAAAGCATTGTTCTACGACCTATTATTATTATTAAGAGAGGGCGGGGGCGATGGGCACAGGTAGCCCATCGGGTCACTGCGACCCTTACGGATCTATTGTAACCATCCCCTGGTGTTACAAATCTGCGCCAAGACTCAGGTCCAGACTTCAGGCCAGGAACTGGACTATTTTCCTGGGACAGATGTCCCTAATATCTTCAGGGAACAAAATATGTCCCCCGAAGATATGGGTCTACGACCTATACTTTATTTAATTACAACATTGTTAAAATACATAAACTGACACACTATTTCTCAAATGAACCTAAGCAAAAAAAAATCTACTTTAAAATCAATGCTGGTTGTGTATAAAAATTAATATCCAAAACATAAATTTTCAGGAGCTCCACATAGTTGACAACGAAGGCCGAGCAGTCATAATAGCATTTGTTTTGAACGCAGTTGTTGGAGCGTTCGCACTGTGGATGATAGTCGGAAGAACTAAGCTGTGCTTGGATTTTAGGTAAAATACGAATTTATTTATTTTCCAAAATAAATATACATATAGCACAGCAAAAGACGAACAAAAGTGTTTTATAACAACAATATGTACATACATATGCTATGTACAATTTTTCACATAACTGGCTATAATGGTGCTGAAAAACATTGTGAGGAAACTATACTAGAAAGGAAAAATAAAAAAAATCTTACAATATAATATGTAAAGTCCCCAATCTGCATTGGACAAGCATGGACGATGGTGGACTATGCCTAATTCTCTACTGTGGAGACTTGTGCATTAATGGGTTGTTACAGTCAGTGTTGTTACACCTATCGAATTGGATGAAAATTAACAAAAAAAACGTCGATTAATTACTGTATATTAAATAAAAAAAATACTCATTATCCCCATAAACTTGGGGCGGCGCGACGGGAAAGAGTGCCGATGGCGTAACGCGTCGCGTCGTCCCTCATAACTCCATGTTGGGTTTTGGCCTCAGCCGGGGTTCGGACGCTGAGTGTGAGCGGTTGGAGGTTTTAGTGCGGTTCAACTCCCACAACCGATCTGGTGATTTCCTCCAACTAAAAAAAAAATCCCTATAAACTTGATTGTAGGTCGAAAGTTTTTAGAAAACCCTATCAAATTGTATATTTCTGTTCCTTAATGCACATCACTGGTTACAGTACATAATAAAACTATATTTTTCAGTTGCACATACCACGGCCTACATTTAATAGCATGCTGGTACTACAACGGCAGTTTCCCCACAACATTTTCATGGTGGACATTAAACATAGCCTGTGGAGCTATAACTTGCATAGCAGGCGAGTTTCTGTGTCTAAGGACTGAGTTGCAAGCGATACCGCTAAGTAATATAGGTGCCAAAGTGGACTTATGAGATTTGCTTACAGTGTTTCGGACGCGAAAAACAGATGACTAAGTGATTTAAGTGATGTGTTGATTTTTATCTTGATGTGTTATGCGATGTGTTACAAGTTGGTTTACTTTGATGAAATGTAATCTAATATTACAATAATAGTAGTGTGGCGACCAATAGCGCGCGAGAACCACGTCTGGTGATCATAATTGGTGACCCTGACATGATTGTGGGATTTAGTGGCCAAAGGGAGATCTCCGACCGGGCGAGGTAGTGTATGCCCGGTCAGGCCGAAGTCCACTGTAGTAGATTTCAGATGTCGTATATATATGCGCCGAACGATGCAAATGTCAATTCCGCGATTCAGGATCTCTCACGTTATTGGTTGGATGTTGGATAAAATAAATCATGGTTTTGTGTTGATTGTAAATATTGAAGGAAGGTGATAAGTCCAGCTTACTTTAAATGACCTCGTGCAACCAATACTCTGACACAGCCATCAGCTGTCCAGCGATAATCGTTTTGCACGAATTTTGGATATTTTTAAGTTGCAATTACTAAGGCGTTATACCATATTCTTTGATTATAATATAGTTATTACCTTATACCATCGTTACAAATTTACCCTGTAATAAGAATCAATGTAATATTATTTTTTAGTAGATGTGTTTTGATTTGAATGAAGAATTTGAATTAAATTATGAAATGCTTGTATGTTAAACATTTATATTGTTAATTGTTACTTAAAATTTAATCTAGTTAAATTATTTATTCGAAAATTATGTTAAACAATCGAAAATATTTACTTTGTTTTTTCTTGCTTGTGTCGTAAAAGTCTTAATTTTCTTAAGAACATGCGTTAAAGCGACTATGTAGCAAAATAGACGGGTAAGAAAAAACTAAAATGGCACCAAAATAAAATGGCACTAATTTTTTATTCTGATTAAACAATATCCAATGTAACTATTTTTCGTTTAGAAATCAAATTTAACCTTAATTACTTACGTTATTACTAAACGGGTCTTACCACGATTATTTTTAATTGAGAAGTCCCGATATTTCAGCACTGTTTCGAGCGCCATGATCACGGGAAGAACTGCGGGTAGTTCATTTAAGAGCAGACAAATCTGTCTACCCTCTTTCTCGTTCGTTTGCAAGTGATGTAGATAACCGCTAGTGTTTAAAGAAATTTATTAACCTTAATTGTAGGTAATGTAACGAACAATCGGATTAGATACGCAATAAACGATTATTAATTGAAAACTAGGGGTGTGCGAATATCGTTCGAATTCGAATTTCGAATCGAATAATTCGAATCTTCGAATTATTCGACGAATATTCGAAAAATTTCGAATAATTAAAAAATAGCGTCTTATTAAAATGTTCATAAAACAATCATATTATGGGTCTTTAAAAAAAATAATCTAAGTTATTGTTAGTAGAAACAGATGAGTGGTCAAAAAAAATCGTGTATAAAAATAAAATCTTGTTATAATAGTAATTACTTAAAAATCTGTAAATAATACTTTGTACTGTGATCAAACTGATTATAATTGTTAATTAAAACATTGTATTTATTGTTTATAATTGTAAATAAATAAAAATATTTCTAATTTACATTTATTGTTTTTCTTTGAAAATCTCCGGAATTCCCATCGTACTTAATATTCATCATCAGCCTATAGACGTCCACTGCTGGACATAGGCCTCTCCCAAACCTCGCCACATCGACCGGTCCTGCGCTGTCTGCATCCAGTGACCTCCCACGATTCTGACCAGGTCGTCGGTCCATCTTGTGGGATATCTGTCTTGTTGCTTCTAAAAATTAGCAAGTTTTGGATCGTTTACGACTTAATATTTTGAGTTGATGAAGTTTGGAGATAAAATATTACCTAAACTAAAATAAAGGGTGTTATTATTTAAACTCCAACAAAATACAATTTTGAAACATTTTTGTTTTTGGCATCGGTTAAACTTTTTTCAATACAGGGTGATTTTTTAAAGAGGGTACATAATTTTTTTTAATTTTTTTTTTTTATTTTTTTTTTTTAAGTTGCGATTACTAAGGCATTCTTTGGTAATAATATTTTTACTGGTCGTATATAACCATCAGCTACCATGACCTTCAATATGTACCCTCACTAGGAAATCACCCTGTATATTTCAATAAATGGTTTACTGTAATGATAGTCGTGCGTAGACCAAACTATTGCATTTAGTAAATTCATCAATATTTCAATTACAAATAGACACTTGAAATTTAAATTATTTGTAGATAGGCTCTTTGGTAGATAGAATCTTTGCTTAATAAAAAAGGAACAGTAGAAATAAAACAGCATTGATTAGTCACAATTTTTATTAAAATGATTAAAAACAATAACAAATATCAGCATAAGTAAACAATATATCACATAATACACAAACTAGCGCAGATAAATCACATTGTGTTGTGCACAACTATTTTGTCAAAAAAATATAAGCGAAAAATTACCAGTGTGCCAATTATTGCAACATAGATAAACGAGCCTACAGCCCATCTGATGGTAAGTGGTCACCGTCGCGCGTGAACCTCTGCAAAGCCAGGGCAATGAGGGGCTGTTATCTATCACCTTTTCTTAATCCTCGTTTAAAGAGGAACATGTCATAGCGCTCCGGGAACACCGCGGACCCAATTAGGAATGGTAAATCCTATAATTTTGGTAATTATATTCCAAATTAACTACCTTAACATTTTCCTTTCCGGATAAATATATCAAAATATATGCAAAATTTTCATGAGTATAATGTAAATTATGACCTTAGCATAATAGTATTTTTCGACAGATACTTCAGCCGGTTCTTCTCAGGACAGACGTAATTTTAGCGAACTGGTGGTAGAACTTTTGATTTTATTTTTGACATTCAAAATGTATGTGTGTCCACATCTACTTTGAAATAAATGATTTGACTTTGACTGAAGAAAAAAAAGTAAAATCCTTATAATGTTATTTTTGCTTCCTCTTCGTGTGAGTGAAATAAATTTACTTTCTGTTTAAAATTCGTTAAATTCTGTACACACTAGAGATTCATCGCATATACCTTTTTGAAATCAAAGAGTGTAGTGCACTCTGTAAATAGATAAATGTTTTTTCTTAATTACTGCCATCTGTAAAAATCTATTGAAGATGTTTATTTATTCTTACTTGTCAATTTTAAAAGGAAAATTTAAGCTTTTGAGGATAAAAAAAAACAAAAATCCCTACTATCAATATCTTTAAAATTATCTTAATAATGTATTAGTAAAGAAATAATGTAAACTGTAATTCAAAACAAAGTTCACTGTTTTTTAACTATCTTTTAAAATTTGACAAGTAAGGAAAAACAAACATAACTGTAATTTTTCTACTAATATGGACATTTTGTTCGTTGTACTATGTATTTGTATTTTGATATGTATCGATTTCGCGGAATCGATTTTAAAATCGATTTTATTGCGACAGTGGTTATATTGAAGTGCGATTTAATAATTATAATTCTATTAAGGTAAGCGCACACTACAGTAAACAAAAATCTTTTCGGATCTGAAACTTCTTTACGTCTTGATATTTTTTGTCGGCGAGTGTGTTAAGTGTGAGTTTGTCAAAAACGGTTTTTTTTATTGGCATGTAGGCAGACGAGGCCACCTGATCGTAAGTGGTTACCGTCGCTCTTTTGGCTACTACGAACATTCAGTGTGATGCTACTGTAATGTGCGTTTAGCTTTACAATTTTCTCAACTACCTTCTTAAAATAAAATTAGTTCTACTTCAACTGTATATTTTGAGTATTTTTTTAAACTATAACTACATATTTTGTTTGGATATGGACCACCATGTTTGCTAAATTTTCAAAATTTTACTTAAAAAAAAATTCGTTAAAATTTTGCATATTTTTAAAAACTTATTTTGACGTTCGAATACAATTTTCTTTTTACTACTTATTATGTTTATTTTTGTAGAATAATAAACCGATTTTAATAAAAAATATTTCATTACTATTTGGTTTAAATAAATTAGGCATATATATATTTTTTTATACGACATGATGGTCCTCTGTACGACTATTTAAAAAAAATGGACTTTTCTTTGTTATAATCCGAAGGCACTGAACATTGAGTATTAAATTAATTAATTAATTAAAACTATAATAAACTACGTGTATGTACAATTTTTACTAATAATAATGTGCTTTTCAAGCTAAACAATTTGCTTATAATAAAAGAATGATTAGATGAGATTTAATGATTAAAATAAGCTTTAAAAGCGATTAAAAATAATCTCTAATAGTGACTATGTGCAATTTTTCACAACACCACTGGCTAAAAACGGTGAAGGAAAACATCGTGAGAAAACCTGCATGTCGGAAAAGGGTTCTAAAAATCCTTTGAAGATATGTGAAGTCCCCAATCCGCACTGGGCAAGCGTGGTGGACTATGCCTATCCCATAGAATTATTACATCTGGAATCAACATCATGAACAACAGAATGAAGCCAATTTAAAGTGCACCGATCGCGCGTAACTACACGATATTCTGGCGTTAGTGTACTGATGACACTCAATTCGTTTAACACACTAATAAAATATTACATACACATAAGTTCTTTAAAATTACACTTTGTTATTCATGATGTTGATTCAAAACATCGTGTTGTTACGCGCGATCGGTGCACTTTAAATTGGCTTCATTCTGTTGTTCATGATGTTGATTCCAGATGTAATAATTCTATGGCCTAATCCCTCTACTGTATTTGAGAATCAAGTGATATAATATATAATATTCTACCGCGTGTAATCTCAATAAAAACTTTTTTAAATTAGGTCGTTTTCGTAAATGAATGTGAATTTAAGTTCGACATAAATGTTTTAACTTGATTTAGGTCACTTTTTAGTAAATTTAATAAAAAAATGTGATAGAACGCATAAAATCTTACAAAATTTTTTAACATCATTATAAAGTTGAAAACATGATAGCATTGCAAACCAGATATAATAATAACAAATGTATATATAAAAAAAAACAAAAACAGATGTAACAACGTAAGTTTTATGTAGATAATAAAAAAACGATTTTCTTCCAACATTAAAATCGATTATACAGGGTGGATCTGTAACTGTAGACAATCTGACGTGGGGTGAATGACTTGTTGAAATAAAACTAAAAACCACTTTTATTTTAGGAATTGGGTAAAAAAAAATTTCATCATAGTATGGAAGTCCGCTACGAGAGTCGTTCGTTTTCCATACAATGTCAAAAAAAAAAAAATTAATCGATCCAAAAAATAAAAATGGTGCTAAGTTGTATTTCGACAGGTCATTCACCCCACGTCAGATTGTCCGAAGTTACAGATCCACCCTGTATAATTTTTCACACGAATAGGGCGATATATTTATTAATAAGCGTATTATAAGTATGTACATAGCTCATTTCTAACATTTTAGTTAAATTTTTAATCTCTCTTTTTTAAGCGAAAATGTTTGACATAGCATCACAAATTTTCAATATTAAGTTGTCAATATTCAATGCACACTAATGACAACTGGTAGGCCAACTTTTTTTATTTTTTTTTATTGCCATGATAAGACGAGCCAACGGCCCACCTGATGGGAAGTGGTTACCGTCGCTCATGAACCTCTGCAACTGTCAAACGGTGTGTCACATAGTTTCAATGTCGGTCAATGCATACAAAACCCCCGTTTACATGTTGGTCGACCGACACCGTCATTAGTTTTTACTGGTGTTGGACGTTGGCGAGACAATATGGAAACGCAACGATATTTTGTCAATACTTTTGACGTAAGCATTTCTTATTAATATTTTGAGTATTAACAATATTATAGATAGTGTAGCTTTGGGATATTCTAAGTTTATGAAACTTTAAAGCTTTATTAGTATACAGGGTGGATCTGTAACTTTGGACAATTTAACGTGGGGTGAAGCCTGTCGAAATACAACATAGCACCATTTTTTTTTGGATCGGTTAAACATTTTTTTCTGACATTGTATGGAAAACGTACGACTATCGTTGCGGACTTCCATACTATGATGAAATTTTTTTGTTATCCAATTCCTAAAATAAAAGTGGTTCTAAGTTTTATTTCAACAGGTCATTTACTCCACGTCAGATTGTCCAAAGTTACAGATCCACCCTGTATATTTTTATAAGAATAATACATATAATATTCGGGACTATGCCAGTATTAGGATAAGCTTACATTTAGCAAAATTCAACAGCAAATAGATTTTTATGTTTTACATTATATTCTTAAAATTAAATGATTTTGATTTGGTAATATAATATAAAGAAATTAAATAATTATAATATCAAGCGACAACAGTAACCCGAGGTCGACTTTTGTATAATCTATGGGACTGATAGCGCTTTGCAGTTGGCGCCAAATTTGTGTGACGTGTTAATTTTTTTTTGGAAGATTTTGATCTGGTTTTATTGAATTTTGTTTTAAGTCGAAATTTTTTTCCAAGGCCATAGTTTAGGCTCATTATTTCAAAGTTTTTTTTTCATATAAAATTAGATTGTGATAGTTTAATACATAACCGAAACAATTTTGAATTTAAAACGAATAATTCAATATGGCATAGTAAATTATTAAATCTTTAAATGACCTGTTAGATTTTAATAAGAACTATATCTTTGAGGTAGTTTATGTAAAAATAATATTATAGAAGTCAAAAGATATGATTGAATATTAAAAATTAAAATGGTGCTTTAGTACATTTTTTTCAAGTCCTTAGGTCACAATGATTATTGCAGTATGTAAGAGCTAATTTTATACGGTGGACCGATTTGGACGACTTTTTTGCAACAGTTATTGGTCTATTCAAGTGGATAAATTGTTGGAATGAAGTTCCTTATCGCGCGTTGTGAAAGGGGGCTAGACGGAAAAAATACTTACGAAAAGTTGTCACGACACTTTTTTGTTTTAGATGATTATCGCTAGATGGCGCTGTGATCAAAATCTTTTAAAACACGTTCCTTATCGCGGGGTACGTTAGAAAAAAAAATAAGATATCTTTTAATCGAAAGGAACTTCGTTCTATTCGGGTGTCCCATGACACCTCTCAAGTTTTTTTTACATATTTAAAGGTTGTTTGAGTACGTCTGATTGTTACTATTATGTCTGTTTTTCAATAAATAATTTATAATAACTAATGGAAGTAAAATATTCGTTTCACATAAGTGTTTGAAAAATCTTAATTAATTATACCGTGAAAGAGATGGAAGATTATTAGGAAGATTTTATTTTTATTTTTTCTACTTTATATTTATTCAGAAGATTGAAAGATGAGTGATTTTTATTATTTAGACTCAATTATTTCAATGTAAATCTTTATTTAGTTTTTAAATATTACTTTAATTATTGAGAAGGACTAAATAGTTCATACATAACAGTACCAATTTTAATGGTTTACGACTTGCTATAGTATCCGCATTTTGTCAAGCAAAAATAAGCCTTACTTTTTTAAGAATAAAGACTACATAACAGTACTGGTAATTCGCTAAAAACTCGCAATTTTTCAAGCGAAATTGGGCTTTATGCTAAAGATATTAGGGACTATACTAATAGTTTGTTTTTCAATATTAGATGTTTTAATTTGTCAAGCTAAATTAGGCTTTATGTTGTTAGGAATAGAGACTATTCTAAATGTTTGTCAAAACATTATATCATTCAGTGGCGTGCGAAGTATAGGAAGGTAATAAGCATTGCATACCTTAGCTTATCAAAATCGATTTAAAAAAGACATCGATTAAATGCGATATAGTGAATCGATATAATCACCAAATAGTTATTTTTGCATGTGATTAGTTAAAAACTGTAATTTAATCATATTTATCTACTCAACTGGGATCGGCAACATAATTGGTTTGTTTATTGCCAAGTCTGTAGCAGAAGCCAAAATTGAGCACAGTTCTAAAACTTGTTTTGTTTACATTTTTTAATCGTCTCATATTTTACGGAGATGATATATTTTCGCTGAAAATGCGATACAGCGTCGTTTAATAATAAAGATTTACAAAAATATAAGGTTTAATTAAAAATCGAAATTAATATTTATTGTAATTCTTATCCGCCACTAACTGTCAATATTCAATGTTTTATTTTGTCAAGCAAAATTAGGCTTTATGCTTTCAACAATTGAGTCTACAAAATGTCAATCAAATAAGTAACCCAATGAATTTGCTTATTTGTCAAGCGAAACTAGACATTATGCTATAAACAATAGGGTCTACAAAATATATTAGCTGCATTAATTTGTCAAGCAAAATTAAGCTTTATGCTTATAACAATAGGGTCTATACAAAATGTTTGTACCAAATGAAACACCCGAACATTGGGTGTGCTATGTCTTATGGTGAATTCTCATCGTCCACCTCTCTGATAACCGTATCGGATTCCCATCGGGCGCGTTCGGCGATTAACGCTTGTAATTTCTGAAATCATAATCATAATCTAATATATACAGGGTGATTTCCTAGTGAGGGTACATATTGAAGGTCATGGTAGCTGATGGTTATATACGACCAGTAAAAATATTATTACCAAAGAATATGGCTTAATGCCTTAGTAATCGCAACTTAAAAATACCTAAAATTCTTGCAAAATGATGGTTTTTCGACAGCCGTGGGGTGTGGCGGAGGTGTGGGGTGCGCGAGATCACTAGAGGTCGTTAGTCAACACTCTTTTAGCCGAAATTGCTTATGTTTGAGGTAGTTTTGTCGAATTTAGATTTAAAAAAAAAAAAAAATAATTTTACTTATTTTTTGTAATATTCCGTATCAGAACAGAGTACTCATCACCCTCCTGCAATATGTACCCTCTCTAACAAATCACCCTGTATATTATAAAGGCGAAAGTTTGTAAGTATGTATGTATGTTTGTTACTCTTTCACGTAAAAACTACTGAATGGATTTGAATGAAACTTTACCACAATATAGCTTATACATCAGAATAACACATAGGCTATACGACTAGACGGGACGAACCTGAAGTCCACGCGAACGAAGTCGCGGGCAAAAGTATTTATACAGGGTGTTAAAATCCGATGAAACAATACTTTCACAGCAAATAGTATACTTGATGTAGAAGCCATCCACCAAGTCTGGGTTTTCTAGGCATAATATATCATAAGTTATAACTAATCAAAACTACGAGTTAATTAGTGCGTGATCAACCCTACTGTACTGACCTACACCAACAGCTAAAGACTTAAGCCGACTAGTCACCTCCTGTATCATAAAACATTGTAATAATACACGGGACAAAAATCACATTCTAAACAGGATACATGCGCCTGTGTTCGTGATGATAGATATAGCACGCTGAATGTAGGTCAGGATAGGGTTGTCAAAAATAATACAAAATAATAATTTTTCAACTTTGTATGGGAAAATAAAGTGATCATCTCCGTTTCAAAAGTATGTGTATATGATTTGAAATGTGATATAGATTAAGCCCTCAAAGTATTGTTTCACCGGGCACCAACACCCTGTATAAATTTACTATACAGGGTGTATAAAGAGCACTCCCGAAAACGAAGACTGGTAGTAGTACTGGTGTTACCTTTTTTTTTGTTTTTTTCGCCGGATCCCCGCCGCCGGGTATGTGGGAGTTGAACCTCACTAAAACTTCCAACCGCTCAGCGTCTGATCCCCGGCTGGGGCCAGAACCCAGCACGGGGTTATGCGGGGTGGCGCGAAGCGTTACGCAATGCGGCACACTTTCCCGGTCCAATTAAATTTTGGTCCATTCAGATGATTTTTTTTTTAAAAAAGCTTAACATCCCCATCACTAGTACTAACCCAGCCTTCGTTTTCGGGAGTTGTCTACACCCTGTATATCCCAGCTGAAGGGTGAAATGAAAGTAGTTTTCAGTTGTACTTTAATAGGTCATTTACCCTATTTCAGCTGGGACAAAGTTACAGATTCACCCTGTATAAGGTAAAATTTTGAATGCATAATATTTTTATTACAAAAATGATAACGACCGACTTCCATTTCTCAATCATAGCACAAAAACTACCAGTCAGATCTTTATCAAATTTATATGAGATAATGGCCAAAATGTCTGCCAAAAAAGAATCATCGAAATCGGTTCACATTAAATGGAAATACACGCCAAAACGCATAGTAAATCTAAATTTTTTTCTGTTAAAAATACACATTTTTAAACACAGATCCTAAACTTATTGTTCGATCTTTAAAAAACAATGGGGCCTAAGTTCAGCCATTACCTTTCATCTGACACCGGAATCATTCAAATCGGTCCACCCAAACTAAAGTTATCGAGGAACAAACATTAAAAAAAAATACAGACGAATGGAGTACCTCCTCCTTTTTGGAAGTCGGTCAAAAAAAGTAATAAATATACTAACCTCAGGTTTATCTAAGATAACGATACGATTTTCAACCTTCGGAGCCAGTTCACACGACTGCTGCTCCAAGTCATCTAATGACGCTCGACGGGTCAATCTGAAAATAATGTATAACAAGCTTTATTTTAACTTGCACTTGTAGCTATGTAAGTTCGGGTGGAATCGTGGTTTCTGGTGCCATTTTGCACGCAGATGTATATCGCGTGACAAAATGGCGCTGATCTGATGATGGATTCGGATGGAAAAGAACTCTTGTACTAAACAAGATACACCCGTCATGTTTGGACTTATTTTACTTGTCTTATCTAGCACTCTCATCATCATCATCATCATCAGCCTATAGACGTCCACTGCTGGACGTAGGCCTCCCCCTGTCCTCGCCACATCGACCGGTCCTGCGCCATCTGCATCCAGTGACCTCCCGCGATCTTGACCAGATCGTCGGTCCATCTTGTGGGGGGTCTACCAACATTGCGCCTGCCGGTTCGTGGCCGCCACTCCAGAACTTTTCGGCCACATCGGCCATCCGTTCTCCGCACAATGTGTCCTACCCATTGCCACTTCAAAGCTGCAATTCTTCGGGCTATGTCGGTTACTTTAGTCCTTCTGCAGATCTCCTCATTTCTGATTTGATCACGCAGAGAAACACTCTACTGATACATGATATCCAGGATATTAAAAGCTTGTATTTAAAACTTAATTATTTTAAATGCCGGGTAGGTTGTTGAAGTCGTGGTGGGTAATGTGAAAAAGATTTATGTGCAATTTTTCACAACACCACTGACTAAAAACGGTGAAGGAAAACATCGTGAGGAAACCTGCATGTCGGAAAAGGGTTCTAAAAATCCTTTGAAGATATGTGAAGTCTCCAATCCGCATTAGGCAAGCGTGGTGGACTATGCCTAATCCCTCTTCTGAGGAGACCTGAGCCCAACAGTGGAAAGTCTATAGGCTGATGATAATGAGGATCTGGCTGACCTGTGATGCGTGTTGTGAGGAGCTGGTTCTGCGGCGGCGGAGGAAGCTCTCCTCAGTGGAGGTGGACCGTCCAGCTCGGTCACATCCAGCATCTTCACTAGACTGTGTCTAAACAACAAGTTTACACACATTAAGATCTTTTCAGACTTAGGTAGTAGAGATGCTGCGAAAGAAGATATTTTCACTTACATTATTACTAAACGGGTTCTTACCACGATTATTTTTAATTGAGAGGTCCCGATATTTCAGCACTGTTTCAAGCGCCATGATCACGGGAAGACTGAAGAACTGCGGGTGCGAAATGTGAGTTCGAGTTCCAGTGGTACCGGCAAACGAACGAGAAAGAGGGTAGACAGATTTATCTGCTCTTAAATGACCTACCCGCAGTTCCTCAGTCTTCCCGTGATCATGGCGCTTGAAACAGTGCCGAAATATCGGGACCTCTCAATTAAAAATAATCGTGGTAAGAACCCGTTTAGTAATAATGTAAGTGATGTAGATAACCGCGAGTGTTTAAAGAATATATTTTGATACCTATACAAAAATGCAAGGTTTTTAAAGTGAAACATCTACAATATGTAACAAAAACCCTGTTGTTTCTTCTACCCACGTATTAAGCTTCGGCACAAGTATGTAATAAAGCCTATACTAACATTATAAAGAGGAAAGATTTGTTTGTTTGTAATGAATAGGCTCCGAAACTACTGGACCGATTTCAAAAATTCTTTCACCTTTGGAAAGCTACATTATCTCCGAGTAACATAGGCTATATTATATTTAAAAAAAAATTAGGGATCCTTACTAAAACTCCAATAATGTAACATAAGGTGTAAAAAATGACCTGAAAAATTCCTTACGTCGCGTGCGCTGCGAAAACTATTGATGATAGAACACAATGATATACTACGGGTTTTAAGGTGTTAGTTAGACAAACAAAAAAGTCTGCAACAAAATATATCTAACTATCATAGTTTAGTCACCAACAACCCACAATATGAATATAATCAGTGGGGTGGGTCATAGTCATACAACTTATCACGCATTCTGCTCTGACATACTCAATAAAAATAAATTTAAGTTCATTTTAATTAAATTATTAAATAATTGTTCATTTTTATTACATTATTTTAAATAGTCTAAGTGCATTGTTATAATAATTTTAAGCTAATAATTCTAATTCTATTTTTAAATTCAATGTGTTTTTGTATTTGTTATTGTATATTTTTTATTTAATTTGAATTTTTGATGATAATTTTAATTTCCAATTTTTGTATATAATGTACAATTAATCTAAATATATATATTTCTTGTGTGCGTGTGTATGTGACTGAACTCCTAAACGACTGGACCGATTTTGGTGAAATTTTTTGCGTGTGTTCGTGGAGATTCGAGAATGGTTTAGATTTACAGTTTGGTCTGGAAAATGTGACGCAGACGAAGTTGCACGGGCCCGCTAGTATTTTAATATAATTGTCATAAAATGTTGTTATGCACGCTGATTGTACCTATAATTTGAGTGACATTTACTATGTTTTTAACTCACGATTATAATTTAAGTACTATGTTTGATTTGATGTTTACTCTGTTGGTGCAACTTTTTCTAAAAAATAAAAATAGTGTGGTCAAACTTAAATATCTCGGAAAAAGGTCGATGTGGATTGGTATGGTTTGGCACAACACGATACAATTAAAAGTAATTTACCTCCGGCTAAGTGTGACGAGCGATTGTCTATGCTTCGATGGCCGGGATTTCCCCGTGCGTACATTGATGGCCGCGAAATGGTTCTGAATGGCCATTCCTATCTCGGGGCACATGTCTTCTGAAATCTGTTCAAAAGAAAAATTAATTATTTAAAATTTAAATACAAGCTTTTAAGCCCGAAGCAGAAGACATAGCCCGAAGAATTGCATCTTTGAAGTGGCAATGGGCAGGACACATTGTGCGAAGAACGGATGGCCGATGTGGCCGAAAAATTCTGGAGTGGCGGCCACGAACCGGCAGGCGCAATGTTGGTAGACCCCCCACAAGATGGACCGACGATCTGGTCAAGATCGCGGGAGGTCACTGGATGCAGATGGCGCAGGACCGGTCGATGTGGCGAGGACAGGGGGAGGCCTATGTCCAGCAGTGGACGTCTATAGGCTGATGATGATGATGATGAAGCTTTTAAGATCCTGTATATCATGTATCAGTAGAGTGCTAGCTAATACAAGTAAAACGATAACACGACGGGTCTATCTTGTTTAGTACAGGAGTTCCTATCCGAATCCATCATCAGATCAGCGCCATTTTGTCACGCGATATACATCTGCGTGCAAAATGTCAGCTCAATCGGAAACTTTCAAATTCAACTCGCAAGATTCCACCCGAACTTACATACTCACATCCAGTGCAAGTTAATATAAAGCTTGTAAAAACACATTCCACAATAACCCTCTTTTCAGATCAAAACCGTCCGCCATTTTGTATCGGCCATCTTGGACATATAACACAACTAGCTTTTGCCCGCGACTTCGTTCGCGTGGACTTCAGGTTCATCCCGTCTAGTCGTATAGCCTATGTGTTATTCTGATGTATAAGCTATATTGTGGTAAAGTTTCATTCAAATCCATTCAGTAGTTTTTACGTGAAAGAGTAACAAACATACATCCATACATACAAACTTTCGCCTTTATAATATACAGGGTGATTTCCTAGTGAGAGTACATATTGAAGGTCATGGTAGCTGATAGTTATATACGACCAGTAAAAATATTATTACCAAAGAATATGGCTTAATGCCTTAGTAATCGCAACTTAAAAATATCTAAAATTCTTGCAAAATGATGGTTTTTCGACAGCTGATGGGTGTGGCGGAGGTGTGGGGTGCGCGAGATCACTAGAGGTCATTAGTCAACACTCTTTTAGCCGAAATTGCTTATGTTTGAGGTAGTTTTGTTGAATTTAGATTTTAAAAAAAAAATTTGTAATTTTACTTATTTTTTGTAATATTCCGTATTAGAACAGAGTACTCATCACCCTCCTGCAATATGTACCCTCTCTAACAAATCACCCTGTATAAACACAATACTCACAACAACTTTGCACGCCGGAAGCATGTTGTATCCGTCGTTTCCGGCGTACAGATACTGTTTGACGGCGAGCCTGTATTTCTGTTCACGCTGTAGATACTCGTCGCCTATTTTGACGACTTGTTCTCCGACGCGCTGTCCGGCCGGTTTGGATGGGTCAAAAGCGAATGATAGGCCTGCTACCTGTAACATTTTATATAATAAGAATGTTTTTTTGAATGAAGTTCCTTATCGCGCGTTGTGGAGGGCTAGCTAGACGAAAAAAATTGTTACGAAAAGTTGTCACGACACTTTTTTGTTTTAGATGATTATCGCTAGATGGCGCTGTGATCAAAATATTAAAATTATAGGATATCTTTTAATCAAAAGGAACTTCGTTCTATTCGGGTGTCCCATGACATCTCTCAAGTTTTTTTTTTATTTAAAGAAACTTAATAGTAATGTACTTTATTTTTAATTTTAATGATCATATTTTGGGTGGTAGGTTTTTTTTTAAGTTGAGGTAAATCTCGGATATGTGGGAGTTGAACGGCACTAAAACCGCCAACCACTCTCACTCAGCGTTTGGACCCCTGAGGCCAGAACCCAGCGCGGGGTTACGAGGGACGGCGCGACGCGTTACGCACTAGGCACTTTTTCCCGTCGCGCCGTTGGGTACCCCCTTTTTTTTTTTTTTTTTTTTTTCAGTTGGAGGAAATCACCGGATCCCCGCCCGCCCCGCGGGCGGGGTATGTGGGAGTTGAACCGCACTAAAACCTCCAACCGCTCACACTCAGCGTCCGAACCCCGGCTGAGGCCAGAACCCAGCGCGGGGTTACGAGGGACGGCGCGACGCGTTACGCACTAGGCACTTTTTCCCGTCGCGCCGTTGGGTACCCCCTAGTATATGTTGGGTATATGGGTCTAATAGACTAATATATTTACCTGTGGAAACCTCCCCTCCAAACTTGGGTATTTGCTGACGGCATTTTCAAGTACTTGCAAGATGACGTCACCAGTCGCTTCGACAACTACCAGTGGATCTCGCATCGGTATTATAGTTGATAAATCGCGTAATGTGAAATCACCGGCCGGATGTACCTGTGAGTAGATATTGATGTTAGTATGTGTACGAGTATTTGGGAGTACTAGTATGTGTGAGTACGAGTATTAGTATCTGTACGTGCGAATACGAGTATCTGTGAGTACTAGTATGTGTGAGTACGAGTATTAGTATCTGTACGTGCGAGTACGAGTATCTGTGAGTACTAGTATGTGTGAGTACTAGTATGTGTGGGTACGAGTATTAGTATCTGTACGTGCGAATACGAGTATCTGTGAGTACTAGTATGTGTGAGTACGAGTATTAGTATCTGTACGTGCGAGTACGAGTATCTGTGAGTACTAGTATGTGTGAGTACTAGTATGTGTGGGTACGAGTATTAGTATCTGTACGTGCGAATACGAGTATCTGTGAGTACTAGTATGTGTGAGTACGAGTATTAGTATCTGTACGTGCGAGTACGAGTATCTGTGAGTACTAGTATGTGTGAGTACGAGTATTAGTATCTGTACGTGCGAGTACGAGTATCTGTGAGTACTAGTATGTGTGGGTACGAGTATTAGTATCTGTACGTGCGAATACGAGTATCTGTGAGTACTAGTATGTGTGAGTACGAGTATTAGTATCTGTACGTGCGAGTACGAGTATCTGTGAGTACTAGTATGTGTGAGTACTAGTATGTGTGAGTACGAGTATTAGTATATGTACGTGCGAGTACGAGTATCTGTGAGTACTAGTATGTGTGAGTACGAGTATTAGTATATGTACGTGCGAGTACGAGTATCTGTGAGTACTAGTATGTGTGAGTACGAGTATTAGTATATGTACGTGCGAGTACGAGTATCTGTGAGTACTAGTATGTGTGAGTACGAGTATTAGTATATGTACGTGCGAGTACGAGTATCTGTGAGTACTAGTATGTGTGGGTACGAGTATTAGTATATGTACGTGCGAGTACGAGTATCTGTGAGTACTAGTATGTGTGGGTACGAGTATTAGTATATGTACGTGCGAGTACGAGTATCTGTGAGTACTAGTATGTGTGGGTACGAGTATTAGTATCTGTACGTGCGAGTACGAGTATCTGTGAGTACTAGTATGTGTGAGTACGAGTATTAGTATCTGTACGTGCGAGTACGAGTATCTGTGAGTACTAGTATGTGTGGGTACGAGTATTAGTATCTGTACGTGCGAGTACGAGTATCTGTGAGTACTAGTATGTGTGAGTACGAGTATTAGTATCTGTACGTGCGAGTACGAGTATCTGTGAGTACTAGTATGTGTGAGTACGAGTATTAGTATCTGTACGTGCGAGTACGAGTATCTGTGAGTACTAGTATGTGTGAGTACGAGTATTAGTATCTGTACGTGCGAGTACGAGTATCTGTGAGTACTAGTATGTGTGAGTACGAGTATTAGTATCTGTACGTGCGAGTACGAGTATCTGTGAGTACTAGTATGTGTGAGTACGAGTATTAGTATCTGTACGTGCGAGTACGAGTATCTGTGAGTACTAGTATGTGTGAGTACGAGTATTAGTATCTGTACGTGCGAGTACGAGTATCTGTGAGTACTAGTATGTGTGAGTACGAGTATTAGTATCTGTACGTGCGAGTACGAGTATCTGTGAGTACTAGTATGTGTGGGTACGAGTATTAGTATATGTACGTGCGAGAAGGAGTATGTGTGAGTACTAGTATGTGTGGGTACGAGTATTAGTATCTGTACGTGCGAGTACGAGTATCTGTGAGTACTAGTATGTGTGAGTACGAGTATTAGTATCTGTACGTGCGAGTACGAGTATCTGTGAGTACTAGTATGTGTGGGTACGAGTATTAGTATCTGTACGTGCGAGTACGAGTATCTGTGAGTACTAGTATGTGTGAGTACGAGTATTAGTATCTGTACGTGCGAGTACGAGTATCTGTGAGTACTAGTATGTGTGGGTACGAGTATTAGTATCTGTACGTGCGAGTACGAGTATCTGTGAGTACTAGTATGTGTGGGTACGAGTATTAGTATCTGTACGTGCGAGTACGAGTATCTGTGAGTACTAGTATGTGTGGGTACGAGTATTAGTATCTGTACGTGCGAGTACGAGTATCTGTGAGTACTAGTATGTGTGGGTACGAGTATTAGTATCTGTACGTGCGAGTACGAGTATCTGTGAGTACTAGTATGTGTGGGTACGAGTATTAGTATCTGTACGTGCGAGTACGAGTATCTGTGAGTACTAGTATGTGTGGGTACGAGTATTAGTATATGTACGTGCGAGAAGGAGTATGTGTGAGTACTAGTATGTGTGGGTACGAGTATTAGTATCTGTACGTGCGAGTACGAGTATCTGTGAGTACTAGTATGTGTGGGTACGAGTATTAGTATATGTACGTGCGAGTACGAGTATCTGTGAGTACTAGTATGTGTGGGTACGAGTATTAGTATCTGTACGTGCGAGTACGAGTATCTGTGAGTACTAGTATGTGTGGGTACGAGTATTAGTATATGTACGTGCGAGAAGGAGTATCTGTGAGTACTAGTATGTGTGGGTACGAGTATTAGTATCTGTACGTGCGAGTACGAGTATCTGTGAGTACTAGTATGTGTGGGTACGAGTATTAGTATCTGTACGTGCGAGTACGAGTATCTGTGAGTACTAGTATGTGTGGGTACGAGTATTAGTATCTGTACGTGCGAGTACGAGTATCTGTGAGTACTAGTATGTGTGGGTACGAGTATTAGTATATGTACGTGCGAGAAGGAGTATGTGTGAGTACTAGTATGTGTGGGTACGAGTATTAGTATATGTACGTGCGAGTACGAGTATCTGTGAGTACTAGTATGTGTGGGTACGAGTATTAGTATCTGTACGTGCGAGTACGAGTATCTGTGAGTACTAGTATGTGTGGGTACGAGTATTAGTATATGTACGTGCGAGAAGGAGTATGTGTGAGTACTAGTATGTGTGGGTACGAGTATTAGTATATGTACGTGCGAGAAGGAGTATGTGTGAGTACTAGTATGTGTGGGTACGAGTATTAGTATCTGTACGTGCGAGTACGAGTATCTGTGAGTACTAGTATGTGTGAGTACGAGTATTAGTATCTGTACGTGCGAGTACGAGTATCTGTGAGTACTAGTATGTGTGGGTACGAGTATTAGTATCTGTACGTGCGAGTACGAGTATCTGTGAGTACTAGTATGTGTGGGTACGAGTATTAGTATCTGTACGTGCGAGTACGAGTATCTGTGAGTACTAGTATGTGTGGGTACGAGTATTAGTATCTGTACGTGCGAGTACGAGTATCTGTGAGTACTAGTATGTGTGGGTACGAGTATTAGTATCTGTACGTGCGAGAAGGAGTATGTGTGAGTACTAGTATGTGTGGGTACGAGTATTAGTATATGTACGTGCGAGAAGGAGTATGTGTGAGTACTAGTATGTGTGGGTACGAGTATTAGTATCTGTACGTGCGAGTACGAGTATCTGTGAGTACTAGTATGTGTGAGTACGAGTATTAGTATCTGTACGTGCGAGTACGAGTATCTGTGAGTACTAGTATGTGTGGGTACGAGTATTAGTATCTGTACGTGCGAGTACGAGTATCTGTGAGTACTAGTATGTGTGGGTACGAGTATTAGTATCTGTACGTGCGAGTACGAGTATCTGTGAGTACTAGTATGTGTGGGTACGAGTATTAGTATCTGTACGTGCGAGTACGAGTATCTGTGAGTACTAGTATGTGTGGGTACGAGTATTAGTATATGTACGTGCGAGAAGGAGTATGTGTGAGTACTAGTATGTGTGGGTACGAGTATTAGTATCTGTACGTGCGAGTACGAGTATCTGTGAGTACTAGTATGTGTGGGTACGAGTATTAGTATCTGTACGTGCGAGAAGGAGTATGTGTGAGTACTAGTATGTGTGGGTACGAGTATTAGTATCTGTACGTGCGAGAAGGAGTATGTGTGAGTACTAGTATGTGTGGGTACGAGTATTAGTATCTGTACGTGCGAGTACGAGTATCTGTGAGTACTAGTATGTGTGGGTACGAGTATTAGTATCTGTACGTGCGAGAAGGAGTATCTGTGAGTACTAGTATGTGTGGGTACGAGTATTAGTATATGTACGTGCGAGAAGGAGTATGTGTGAGTACTAGTATGTGTGGGTACGAGTATTAGTATCTGTACGTGCGAGTACGAGTATCTGTGAGTACTAGTATGTGTGGGTACGAGTATTAGTATATGTACGTGCGAGAAGGAGTATCTGTGAGTACTAGTATGTGTGGGTACGAGTATTAGTATCTGTACGTGCGAGAAGGAGTATCTGTGAGTACTAGTATGTGTGGGTACGAGTATTAGTATATGTACGTGCGAGAAGGAGTATGTGTGAGTACTAGTATGTGTGGGTACGAGTATTAGTATCTGTACGTGCGAGAAGGAGTATCTGTGAGTACTAGTATGTGTGGGTACGAGTATTAGTATCTGTACGTGCGAGTACGAGTATCTGTGAGTACTAGTATGTGTGGGTACGAGTATTAGTATATGTACGTGCGAGAAGGAGTATGTGTGAGTACTAGTATGTGTGGGTACGAGTATTAGTATCTGTACGTGCGAGTACGAGTATCTGTGAGTACTAGTATGTGTGGGTACGAGTATTAGTATATGTACGTGCGAGAAGGAGTATGTGTGAGTACTAGTATGTGTGGGTACGAGTATTAGTATCTGTACGTGCGAGTACGAGTATCTGTGAGTACTAGTATGTGTGGGTACGAGTATTAGTATATGTACGTGCGAGAAGGAGTATGTGTGAGTACTAGTATGTGTGGGTACGAGTATTAGTATCTGTACGTGCGAGTACGAGTATCTGTGAGTACTAGTATGTGTGGGTACGAGTATTAGTATATGTACGTGCGAGAAGGAGTATGTGTGAGTACTAGTATGTGTGGGTACGAGTATTAGTATCTGTACGTGCGAGAAGGAGTATCTGTGAGTACTAGTATGTGTGGGTACGAGTATTAGTATCTGTACGTGCGAGAAGGAGTATCTGTGAGTACTAGTATGTGTGGGTACGAGTATTAGTATCTGTACGTGCGAGTACGAGTATCTGTGAGTACTAGTATGTGTGGGTACGAGTATTAGTATATGTACGTGCGAGAAGGAGTATGTGTGAGTACTAGTATGTGTGGGTACGAGTATTAGTATCTGTACGTGCGAGTACGAGTATCTGTGAGTACTAGTATGTGTGGGTACGAGTATTAGTATCTGTACGTGCGAGTACGAGTATCTGTGAGTACTAGTATGTGTGAGTACGAGTATTAGTATCTGTACGTGCGAGTACGAGTATCTGTGAGTACTAGTATGTGTGGGTACGAGTATTAGTATCTGTACGTGCGAGTACGAGTATCTGTGAGTACTAGTATGTGTGGGTACGAGTATTAGTATCTGTACGTGCGAGTACGAGTATCTGTGAGTACTAGTATGTGTGGGTACGAGTATTAGTATCTGTACGTGCGAGTACGAGTATCTGTGAGTACTAGTATGTGTGGGTACGAGTATTAGTATATGTACGTGCGAGAAGGAGTATGTGTGAGTACTAGTATGTGTGGGTACGAGTATTAGTATCTGTACGTGCGAGTACGAGTATCTGTGAGTACTAGTATGTGTGGGTACGAGTATTAGTATATGTACGTGCGAGAAGGAGTATGTGTGAGTACTAGTATGTGTGGGTACGAGTATTAGTATCTGTACGTGCGAGTACGAGTATCTGTGAGTACTAGTATGTGTGGGTACGAGTATTAGTATATGTACGTGCGAGAAGGAGTATGTGTGAGTACTAGTATGTGTGGGTACGAGTATTAGTATATGTACGTGCGAGAAGGAGTATGTGTGAGTACTAGTATGTGTGGGTACGAGTATTAGTATATGTACGTGCGAGTACGAGTATCTGTGAGTACTAGTATGTGTGGGTACGAGTATTAGTATCTGTACGTGCGAGTACGAGTATCTGTGAGTACTAGTATGTGTGGGTACGAGTATTAGTATCTGTACGTGCGAGTACGAGTATCTGTGAGTACTAGTATGTGTGGGTACGAGTATTAGTATATGTACGTGCGAGAAGGAGTATGTGTGAGTACTAGTATGTGTGGGTACGAGTATTAGTATATGTACGTGCGAGTACGAGTATCTGTGAGTACTAGTATGTGTGGGTACGAGTATTAGTATCTGTACGTGCGAGTACGAGTATCTGTGAGTACTAGTATGTGTGGGTACGAGTATTAGTATATGTACGTGCGAGAAGGAGTATGTGTGAGTACTAGTATGTGTGGGTACGAGTATTAGTATATGTACGTGCGAGTACGAGTATCTGTGAGTACTAGTATGTGTGGGTACGAGTATTAGTATCTGTACGTGCGAGTACGAGTATCTGTGAGTACTAGTATGTGTGGGTACGAGTATTAGTATCTGTACGTGCGAGTACGAGTATCTGTGAGTACTAGTATGTGTGGGTACGAGTATTAGTATCTGTACGTGCGAGTACGAGTATCTGTGAGTACTAGTATGTGTGGGTACGAGTATTAGTATCTGTACGTGCGAGTACGAGTATCTGTGAGTACTAGTATGTGTGGGTACGAGTATTAGTATATGTACGTGCGAGAAGGAGTATGTGTGAGTACTAGTATGTGTGGGTACGAGTATTAGTATATGTACGTGCGAGTACGAGTATCTGTGAGTACTAGTATGTGTGGGTACGAGTATTAGTATCTGTACGTGCGAGTACGAGTATCTGTGAGTACTAGTATGTGTGGGTACGAGTATTAGTATATGTACGTGCGAGAAGGAGTATGTGTGAGTACTAGTATGTGTGGGTACGAGTATTAGTATATGTACGTGCGAGAAGGAGTATGTGTGAGTACTAGTATGTGTGGGTACGAGTATTAGTATATGTACGTGCGAGTACGAGTATCTGTGAGTACTAGTATGTGTGGGTACGAGTATTAGTATCTGTACGTGCGAGTACGAGTATCTGTGAGTACTAGTATGTGTGGGTACGAGTATTAGTATATGTACGTGCGAGAAGGAGTATGTGTGAGTACTAGTATGTGTGAGTACGAGTATTAGTATCTGTACGTGCGAGAAGGAGTATCTGTGAGTACTAGTATGTGTGAGTACGAGTATTAGTATATGTACGTGCGAGAAGGAGTATGTGTGAGTACTAGTATGTGTGAGTACGAGTATTAGTATCTGTACGTGCGAGAAGGAGTATCTGTGAGTACTAGTATGTGTGAGTACGAGTATTAGTATATGTACGTGCGAGAAGGAGTATGTGTGAGTACTAGTATGTGTGAGTACGAGTATTAGTATCTGTACGTGCGAGAAGGAGTATCTGTGAGTACTAGTATCAATGAGTACGAGTATGTTTACGAGTATGAGTATGTGTACGTGTATAAATACTCGCTCATACTCGTACAGATACTCGTACGTCTGTACGTATACCTGGTCAGAGCGGAATGTTCCAGAGTTAAGTACGACCAGGTCGGCCCCGGTAGCGGCGAGCAGCACATCAGTGACCCAGTTACCGAGGTTACACTCGACCCGTCTTATATACGAGAACCTTCCTTCTAAGGGCACACTGAACTTGCCCAGGATCTCGTCCATCTTGCCTTCGATCATCGCTGAAAGATTTTATCCGGATTGTATGTGCCGAAAGCATTGGACTTATTCAAACGTTACGGTCAATGGCGAGCGTTACCGTGCCATGCGAACACGAATTTTTGTTTCCAAAAGTTGAAGAGTATGACATGGACGACATTTGGTTTCAACAGGATGGCGCAACATGCCACACAGTCAACATGACAGTCGAACTTTTGGAAAATGCAAACTTTATGTGGCCCACCTCTTACCTAAAAACCTGTAGTACATCATTTTGCTCTATTGTCAATAGTTTTTGCAGCGTACGCATAAATAGGTTTTCGATTATTCGCCTTGTGTTACATATTCGATATTTTCATACGGAAACCTATTTTTTTTTCAAAATAAAATTTATCTATAACCTTCCTCGATAATTGGACTTTCCAACAGTGAAAGAATTTTTGAAATCGAACCAGTAGTTTCTGAGATTAGCGCGTTCAAACAAACAAACTCTTTAGCTTTATAATATTAGTATAGATAGCATAGATTATACAGGGTGGATCTGTAACTTTAGATCAGTTGAAGTGGGGAGAATGACCTGTCAAACGCAAAACTTTTAATCAAATTATGACTTTCTGAAACACCTAAATCGGTTCATTTAACACTCACCCGAATATTTCTCGACTTTAGCCTTCAAAACCTCGTCTTCAGGATAGGAGCTGGTGACCGGAACTTCTGTTATCTCTACTTTAGGAGTTTCCCCTTTGAACGATATACTGATTTTGGAGAATTGACGGAAATCAGTACCGCTCTTCACTATGTAGGTGTTGTTTATCTGTAAAAGTTAATGTTTTATGTAAAAAAACTTGAGAGGTGTCATGGGACACCCGAATAGAACGAAGTTCCTTTCGATTAAAAGATATCTTATAATTTTTTTTCCTAACGTAACGCGCGGTAAGGAACGTGTTTTAAAAGATTTTGATCACAGCGCCATCTAACGATAATCATCTAAAACAAAAAAGTGTCGTGACAACTTTTTCATAAGAATTTCCGTCTAGCCCCCTTTCGATAACGCGCGATAAGGAACTTCCTTCCAAAACTATTTTACACAACTTCGTCTGCGTCACAGAGGGATACAATATAGCATGTAGCCTTCCTCGATAAATGGAATATCTAACACTGAAAGAATTTTTCAAATCAGACCAGCTCCTTTCAACTTGCTTTTACAACTACCAGTCAAATCTTTATCAAATTTACATGAGTTAGTGTCCAGTGTCTTTTAAAAAAAATAATCATCGGAATCGGTTCATATAGAAATAAATTACAGGCGAAAGCGTACAAAAATGGTGAAACTTTCTCCGTTGAAATATACGTTTTTAAACGTTGTTGTACCTCTAAATCTAAATGTGAAAAAGATTTATGTGCAATTTTTCACAACACCACTGGCTAAAAACGGTGAAGGAAAACATCGTGAGGAAACCTGCATGTCGGAAAAGGATTCTAAAAATTCTTTGAAGATATGTGAAGTCCCCAATCCGCACTGGGCAAGCGTGGTGGACTATGCCTAGCCCCTCTTCGGAGGAGACCTGAGCCCAACAGTGGGCAGTAATGGGTTGGTACAGGAAACGTTGTTGAAAGTTTTAAATATATTTAGTGTTTTTAATAAAAGCTTTTTTATATTTTACTAGCAGTCCCGCGCAACTTCGTCTGCGTCACTTTCAATTAAAATGTAGCCAATGTTCTTTCTTAGGGTCTAAAGATTGTCTGTGCCAAATTTCATCAAAATCGGTTGAGAGGTTCAAACAGACAGAGTTACTGCATTTATAATATTAGTAGAGATTTATATTACCTCAAGGACCTCATAAACGTGGTCATGACCTCCTAGTATGAGGTCTATATCGGGACATCCCTCGGCCAGTTTGATATCATTCGGCGTTCTCATATGTGTTAGCGCTATCACATATTCACAGCCCTGAAACAAAATAGAGAAAAATCTTAAAATGGAGGAGACAAAGAAATCAAAAACAATAAAATTCAAATTGTTTAAGAACATAAAATATTGGAACGAAGTTCCTTATCGCGCGTTGTTGTACGTTGTGAAAGGGGGCTAGACTTAAAAATTTCTTACGCAAAGTCGTCACGACATTTTTTTTTGTTTTAGATGATTATCGCTAGATGGCGCTGTCATCAAAATCTTTTAAAACACGTTCCTTATCGCGCGTTACGTTAGGGAAAAAAAAAGATATCTTTTAATCGAAAGGAACTTCATTCTATTTGGGTGTCCCATGACACCTCTAAGTTTTTCTTACAAAAGAGATTACGATACGCGAAATTCGATTTTTCTAAATAGCAAAAATTGCTCGTTAAGTTAGTATGAAATTCATTTGTAATGTAAAGAAAAAGATAGAGAACAAAAGAATAATTAAATCTTGCCCATTAAAAAGATACAACAAAAACCTTTCACATGGAAAAAGAATCATTCGAATCGGTTCACACGACCTACAATTATGCGAGGACAAACATTAAATATAGTCAACATAACCTTTTGGAAAGACGATCAAAAAATATAATATCCGCCATTTTTTAACGGCCGCCATCTTGGATTTGTATGGCATTACTTACTTCTTGTTTGAGTTGTGACGCTAATTTAGACCCTGCCTGTAGAAAATCTATGAAAGTGACTTCCTCTGGATTTATTGTGGCTAGAGTCTCTAACCATTCCTAAAAAAATAATTAATTTTAAAGAAAACTGATTGAAATACAAGCTTTTAAGATCCTTAATATCATGTAGCAGTAGAGTGTTAGCTAATACAAGTAAAACGATAACACGACGGGTCTATCTTGTTTAGTACAGGAGTTCCTTTCCATTCGAATCCATCATCAGATCAGCGCCATATTGTCATATTATTGCATTGTCACGTGATATACATCTGTGTGTGTCTACTTCTTCGACCTTTAAAAAATAATAATGAGATACCACGACAACCATCACCTTTCATCTGACACATCAATCATACAAATCGGTTCAACCAAACCAAAGTTATGACATAACAAACATTTTACATAAACACACCCTGTATAATACTAACCTTTAAAATACTTATGAGGTAACAAACATAAAATCGAGCACCCTGTATATTGTTAACCCTTGAAATGCTTACCTGTTCGACCAACCCTATGAGTCCTATTTTATGTCCGTTAGAGATATAAGGGTGGGTAATGCGACCATCCCCTAACGGACGGCCGGTCTCGTTGTCAATCACGTTGGACATCAGCCAGGGAAACGTACACTGGGCCACTAGTCCTGATAGCACTTCTAGACCGAAATCTGGCATAAAATATAGATTTTTCTGATTAATAACAACGAAAAGCAAGGCTATTTTGGTGAAGATGAGTTAATTTAATGATGATCGATCCAAGATGTCCGCCATCACAACCTGACGGACGGACCAGGCTCGCATCGCTCTCTAAACTCAAATAAAACTAACAATCTATACTAATACTAGATGACCCTCGCAACTTCGTCTACGTCACAAAGGGGATCAAACAGTACTCGCAATGTTGTCGCGACATTATTTGCGCGGCCCGCGTTGGGTTCTGCGTGGTATTCATTGCGTTTATACTCGTAATAACTTCTCAACGAAAAGTCCGACTAGAACAAAACAAACTGTAATTTACTTTTAAATTAATACTCTTGATAAAATAATACTTTATTTGGATAAGGATTAATATAACAATACTAATTTAACGTTAAATTCATTCTTCGGACGAATTAATTTTTTTTTTGAACATAAAAGCAGTTGTTGTGCCTAAACTATTATAGTTAGATATATGCTCTCGCGGACTTTTTTGTTAGTCTTACTGAGACCTAAAAAAATAATAAGTCGACGGCATTGCGAGTACTGTTTAAACCCCTTTGTAACGCAGACGAAGTTGCGCGGGTCAGCTAGTAAAATTTATAAACGCTATATGATTAAAATGTAAAAACGGTTGTATTTGATGCTGTGAGGTGAGGATAAACAAATTTGTGGATCATTCTGTGAGGGTGGCCATCTTGGATCGATTTTCATTCAATTAACTCATTTTACAAATAAAAATCACGAAAATAGTATTTTTGGAACGAAGTTCCTTATCGCGCGTTGTTGTAAGTTGTGAAAGGGGGCTAGACGGAAAAAAATCTTACGAAAAAGTTGTCACGACACTTTTTTTGTTTTAGATGATTATCGCTAGATGGCGTTGTGATTAAAATCTTTTAAAACAATTCTTAATTTTGTTTTATATGATTAACGCTAGATGGCGCTGTGATCAAAATATTTTAAAACACGTTCCTTATCGCGCGTTACGAAAGGAAATATTTTTTATGAGATGCGTTTTAATCGAAAGGAATTTCGTTCAATCCGAGTGTCCCTTGACACCTCTCAAGTTTTTTTTTCCAAGTATTTCAATACACTGAAGTTTTACTTAATGGAACGACTTTATTTTAATTTTATTAAAAATGATTCGTCAAAAATAATTCTAGAACTTACCGAAATCATGATTACCAAACACAGCGCATTGCGTGCCAATTTCATTTAACACAGGCACCATCTGTTCACCTTTTGTAAATGTACTCACTGAAAAATGACAAAATAATTAACATTAATAGACTTTATTCTAAGTCTGATTCTTTCCAAACCGATTTTGATGTTTTGTACAGGGTGATTCTTTAATGATGGTACATATTGAAGGTAATGATAGTTGATGGTCATATACCTGTAACAACATTTACAATATTACTAAATGGGTTCTTACCACGATTATTTTCAATAGGTCATTTAAGAGCAGACAGATCTGTCTACCCTCTTTCTCGTTCGTTTGCCGGTACCACTGGAACTCGAACTACCCGCAGTTCCTCAGTCTTCCCGTGATCATGGCGCTTGAAACAGTGCCGAAATATCGGGATCGCTCAATTGAAAATAATCGTGGTAAGAACCCGTTTAGTAATAGTGTAAGTGATGTAGATAACCGCGAGTGTTTACAGAAATTTACCTGTAACTATATTATAGATAAAGAATATGGTATAGCACCAAAACGACACTCAAAGATATCCAAAATAACATCAAAACTATACAAAAATGTTTGATGTGAATGATTTCATGCGTCGACGTAAGAAGACAAACGGCAGTTAATTTGTATTGGAACGAAGTTCCTTATCGCGCGTTGTGAAAGGGGGCTAGACGGAAAAAAATCTTAAGAAAAGTTGTCACGACACTTGTTTGTTTTAGATGATTATTGCTAGATGGCGCTGTGATCAAAGTATTTTAAAACACGTTTCTTATGGCGTTGCAAAAGAAAATAATTTTTATGAGATACGTTTTAATCGAAAGGAACTTCGTTCCATCCGGGTGTCCCTTGACACCTCTCAAGTTTTTATTTTACGAGCGCATTATCACGATTTGAAATAAATTCGTAAATTTTTGTATTCAATAAAAATAATGGTTTATTTCTGCATTTTACTTTTACAAAATAATATTCTTTTCAAATTTTCTATGATCCCTCAATCACCCTCCTTCAATATGTCCAACAACAAATCACCGTTTAAATAAACTTACACATGCTTGGCGAGAACACATCGCCGCTGAACAAAACTAACGGGTTTAAATGTTGCATTGCTTTCACAGCTGTACTGAATCTTAGTGCACCGCCCACCGGCTCCGTATCTGAAAATAGTACACCCTGGTATACCTATCGGCAATTAAGCTGGCAACATTTAGGCGAAGATATAATTTTTTGAACCTTTTAAACAATTTTTTTTGCCACGTAGGCATATGAGCCAACGGCCCACCTGATCGTAAGTGGTTACTATTGCTCATGAACCTCTGCAATGTCAGGGGACACTGAGGGGTCGCTATCTATGACCTAAGTTTAAGGACCCCCCGACCCACGCTGGTTCTGACCCAGCGGGGTATTCCGAGGGAGGGTGACACGCGGTCCCATCTTGGCGGGCTTCGGAGAGCCCGCCGACCGAGAGAGCCGGTGGCCGTATTCGCCGGCGGCTACCGGTTCGGCGTCCGGGGACGGAGCGACGGGAAAGCATGCCGATGGCGTAACGCGTCGCGCCGTCCCTCCAAACCCCGTGCTGGGTTCTGGCCTCAGCCGGGGTTCGGACGCTGAGTGTGAGCGGTTGGAGGTTTTAGTTAGGTTCAACTCCCACATACCCCGCCCGCGGGGCGGGCGGGGATCCGGTGATTTTCTCCAAATGAAAAAAAAAAAAAAAAAAAGTTTAAGGACCCGCACAAGCCTCGTTTGAAGAAGGACTTTTTGACTGGGTTTAAAAAAACGTATTGAGTTAGTTTCATCTCTTAAAATCTATTTCGCAGGGAGTGGTAACAGGTCTGCCACCCTCAAATTATCTTGAGTACAGAAAGACGTAGACCCACTGAGGTCTCATTTGAAAAGCAGGAATAGACCTTCGGGATGTTGGTCAAATTCAACCCGATTGTCTCGAACTTACATAGTTATCCAGTGCAAGTTAAATATTATTTAAAATACCTAGTTCTCTTTCTCGCAATCTATATCTAGTGTTAAATATGTTTTCGGAATTTGAACCTAATACCTAAGGCTGTGTTCATGGTCATTGACCGTAAAATTAAAATCATAGCAATAGTTCCTAGTTCTATCTGACCGGTAGACACCTAAAAACTAAATGCGTGTGCGAACTGGAATTCAGAATTTTTAATTAGACAAGCGACGAATTGATGAGTGGAAAAATGCGGTTATGATATCATTTTGTAGATTTTAGATGAGGATAGAATTAAAACTATTCGTAAAATAGCTAAATTATGTTGGAACGAAGTTCCTTATCGCGCGTTGTGAAAGGGGGCTAGACGGAAAAAAATCTTACGAAAAGTTGTCACGACACTTTTTTGTTTTAGATGATTATCGCTAGATGGCGCTGTGATCAAAATCTTTTAAAACACGTTCCTTATCGCGCGTTACGTTAGGAAAAAAAATATAAGATATCTTTTAATCGAAAGGAACTTCGTTCTATTCGGGTGTCCCATGACACCTCTCAAGTTTTTTATTGGTCCAGGTCCAACATAAAATATGATACAAAATATTCTTTTAATCTGGATAATTTGTTTCAAAGATGTTTTAAGCACAAATAGAAGTAGAGTGCTAATTAGAGAGTTAAGACAGGCATAACGAGCCCACGATGAGTCTATTTTGTTTAGTACAGTAGTTCCTATGGTTACCTTCCGACAACATCAGATTAGCTCCATGATACCATATTATTGCATTGACACGAGATATATGGGGTATTCCGATTTGGAATGGACTCCCATCCGTGGTGTTCCCGGAGCGCTATGACATGTCCCTCTTTAAACGAGGTTTAAGAAAAGTTCTGTATGGGTAGGCGATAGGTAATGGCCTCTGTTTGCCCTGGCATTGCAGAGGTTCATGAGCGGCGGTGACCGCTTACCATCAGCTGGTGGGTGGGTATATATATATATATATGCTTACAAAATTTGAGCTCAATCTGAAACCAAGAAGCTGGTCAAATTTTTCTTGTAAAATTCCACTCGAACTTACTTAAGATAAATACAGTATGAGGCGAAAAATATTACACATCGGCATTTAGAGAGAGAGAGAGGTCATAGTTTAACCTTTCTAAACTGCTATCTCTGTCGCACAAAACTATCTGACAATTTCATGCATTTTCAACGGGTTCTTACCTTGATATTTAATTACTGGAACTAAGGGTTCATGCTCAGAGAGTCTAGTAGATACAGAGAGTGTGATGTGAGTTCGAGTTCCAGTGGTACTACCCAAAAACGAACGAGAAAGAGGGTAGACAGATTTGTTTGCTCTTAAATCGATCATGACGTTTGCAACAACGTTGAAATATCGAGACAACTCAATTAATTAAATATCATGGTAAGAACCCGTTGAAATAGCTTCAAAGTATTATAGAAAACCGCGAGTGTCTGAATAAGTTTATATCTGACAATTTGTCAATTTGTTTGTCAGTTATGGCTTACCTACATTAGTGGACGAAGATTCGCGTTGACGTGCTAAACCATAGTTAAGATACAGTACAAGTTAAAAGGTAAGGA
The DNA here is from genome assembly GCA_030269945.2 of Trilocha varians. Taxonomy (NCBI): domain Eukaryota; kingdom Metazoa; phylum Arthropoda; class Insecta; order Lepidoptera; family Bombycidae; genus Trilocha; species Trilocha varians. Next base: position 1,629,913 of record AP028271.1, read on the forward strand.
TTTGAATGTGGGTAAGCTTACTCGTCGTCTGCTCAATATTGTAGACATCGTTGAAGTGTATAATGATGACTTCATCGCCCATACCTCGACCAGCCAGTTGGCTCACAGCCCTTCTTCCTACCTGACGTACTTCCAGCGAAGCCTGAGAATAATATTACAATTTTATACAATATTTTTATTACAAAAATGAAAGCGACCGACTTCCATTTCTCAAGCATAACACAAAAACTGCCAGTCAGATCATTATCAAATGTATGTGAAATGCTCAAAATATCTACTTTCTAAAAAAAGAATCGTCGAAATCGGTTCATATAAAAAAGGATTTGTTTGATCTTTAAAAAAAACATATGTGACCTAAGTTCAACTATCTTCTTTCATCTGACACCAGAATCATTCAAATCGGTCCACCCAAACTAAAGCTATCGAGGAACAGTGTGGAGTTTTCAAAAGTATGTGAAAAAAATTTAAACATGCTTTATGTTGCGTTTACATTTTGTATCGCCAATTTCCAATGCGCGCAAATGACAACTGGTACGTCAACTGTCAAACTGTGTTTCACATAGTTTCAATGCCGGCCAATGCACACAAAACCCCCGTTTACATGTTGGCGGACACCGTCATTTGTTTTTTACTTGTGTTGGACGTTGGCGAGCCAATACTTAAACGCGACATAACTCAACTGGGATAAACCAAAATTAGCGTTTATCTAGTAGTTCCACTTATTGACATTTGAAAGCCACAGTTGAGTGGGTATTGGAAATTAGCTAGGTAGGTGTCGCTACTGTGCTATTAGCTAAGTGTCATCCGTCAGATTTCATGCAAAAATTGACAGCTAAGACAATAAGTGTTTGCACTTTTGTACTTTTTAATTAACCACTCAACTGGGGACTTCGTTCGGAATCAATACCGTGTTTGAGTCCCTTTTTAAAAACATTTTTTCCAATAATTTTTCTTTTGATTTTCAATTAAACCTTATATTTTTGTAAATCCTTATTACTAAACGACGCTGTTGCAGTTTCAGAGAAAATATATCATCTCCGTAAAATATGAGACGATTAAAAAATTAGACATAACAAGTTTTAGAACTGTGCTTAATTTTGGCTCCTGCCACAGACTTGGCAAAAGTAAACAAACCAATTTGGTTGCCGATCCCAGTTGAGTGGTTAAAAATAAGACTTAAAATACAATGTTCGATAAAAGTGTCATATTAACATGCATTATAGTTATATTTTGAGCCTTATGTGCAGGTCGTTGGGCTTTAAATTGAATAAAGCAATATGTCTACTTGCTACATGTGGTCCGTATAAACGTAGGGGAAGTGTATGGAAGGTATATGGTAACATATTATGGGTTTCGAGCATCTTTTAGGTATGTTAGTTACCTGGCTATGTTTACTATGAATTAGAAAAGTAAGAAATAATTTTTCTACGAATATAACTAGATTGATATAAAACTAGAGTAAACGTGCCACCAACAAACAACCAAACCTAAAAAAAAACCTAACTATTCGCCATTTTATTTTTGGTATCAAATTCGTCTTATTTCAAAGCGAATAGATTTTCCAATACACTTGAATGAATAAGTTTCTTAGTTTAGTGTCAAAAGTTTAATATCCCTGATATTCTGTGTAAATTTCACAAATTGGTACACCAAATGGGAATTTGAAAAAAAAATGTTTTTTGTTATGTATTTTAAATAATATTCATATTAAATACAAAAAAACGTCAATTTTTTTTTTCAATTAATTATAAACAATTTAAATTTGATTAAAAATCACGTGACTTTAAACGCACCGTGATTGACTGTGACGTCAAATTGTTAACTTCTGAAGATCGAAATTTGAATTTGGTATAAATACTAATGACAAGTGAAGAGTGAAAACTAACATTATGACGTCACACACGCTCGGCATCTGTCGGTGTATTTACGGTACTGAATTCAAAAATTTGAATTTTGGTTTAATTTATCTATCTTTTGAAATAAAAAAAAAATGTAGTATAACTATTTTTTATATGATCTTTCCATTTATTATTAAAAAATTTTTTTTCAAATACCCAATTGTCAAACGGTTTATCACATAGTTTTGTTTAGATGGTCGTCCGCTACCGTCATTTGTTTTCACCTGCGTTGGATGTCGGTGGGTACGTCCATTTAGAAACGCGGCATTACCTACCAGTAGGTAAGTATCAGACAGGTACAGAGATATATTTTTTTACACGAGTTCAAATTGACCCAATTAAAACTTTATCTACTAAAACATAACATAGTAATATCCATGGGAATAATAATACCTAATTAATTAGTTAATTAGTTGTATTTTGTGTTACATTTGAAAACTGAGATAAGTCGTGATCTTACACTTAAGGTTAGTAATCACGATATGGTCAAGATCGCGGGAGGTCACTGGATGCAGATAGCGCAGGACCGGTCCTTGCAGCGAAGTTTGGGTTCAGCAGTGGACGTCTATAGACTGATGGTGATGAACGATGATGTAGTGATATTATATGCCCAGCAGTGGGACACTTACATCATTAATATGGTTCTGTAATGCCAATGCGGATAGTCTTCGTGCGTACAGCATAGCACAGTCCTATAGTCTGATCAAAACCACAAAATTGATTCTGATTCGAACCAATCACTTCCCGATTCTACACGACAGTTAGTTTCAGAAAACTTAGGTAAAAACGACGAGATCCTTCCGATGTATTGCTATTACTGAGCGAATATGAGGACCGGGGTCTTGAGGAAGGTCATATCAATCTACCACCAAAGGGGGAACACGTGAATTTTATCACGTTTTTACACTAGGGGACTCACGTGTGTAATGTGGCTATCCAATACATTTGAAGTGCTAATACAGTGTAAGACCTGTGTTATCAGACTGTCTGGTTTAGTTTTCTCGTTGCGTATGAAAAAAATGAAAAGAAGTCGTGGTGGCCGAGTGGTTGGAGCGCTTCCTTCCGAACGGGAGGTCGCGGGTTCAAAACCGGCCGGCTTGTACCTCTAAATCTAAATGTGAAAAAGATTTATGTGCATTTTTTCACAACACCACTGGCTAAAAACGGTGAAGGAAAACATCGTGAGGAAACCTGCATGTCGGAAAAGGATTCTAAAAATCCTTTGAAGATATGTGAAGTCCCCAATTCGCACTGGGCAAGCGTGGTGGACTATGCCTAATCCCTCTTCTGAGGAGACCTGAGCCCAACAGTGGGCAGTAATGGGTTGGTACAGTACAGTACAGTACAGTATGAAAAGCAAACGAGGTAAATATAAACACTCTTGCAACGGACTCTAGAAATGCCAGATGTAGAACTGAGCCTTCGCCTATAGCATAAAACTTAGAGATGCGATAGATTGTATGCCTGTTTGTGAGTCTTACGCGCAAAAACTACTCAACGTTTTTTTATAAAATTTTACATAACTGTAAGAGGTGGGCCATATAAAGTTTGCATTTTCCAAAAGTTCGACTGTCATGTTGGCTGTGTGGCATGTTGCGCCATCCTGTTGAAACCAAATGTCGTCCATGTCATACTCTTCAACTTTTGGAAACAAAAATTCGTTGAGCATGGCACGGTAACGCTCGCCATTGACCGTAACGGCGGCTCCTTGCTCATTTTCGAATGATGCCGCCGGACCAAAACCCACACCAAACCGTAACTCTTTGTGGGTGCATTGGCTTCTCAATGGTGACGTGTGGATTTTCCGACCCCCAGATGCGACAATTTTGCTTATTGACAGCCTCCGAGGTGAAAATGGGCTTCATCTGAAAAGACGATTTTTCGGTAAAAATGCTCATCTTCGGCCAAACGATCTTCTGCCCATTGGTCGAACTGAAAACGTCCCATTTCGTAAATGTCAAACCTTTAACTAAATTATGAACACAAATTGAATGATATTTGAGCTGTCATTCTCTAAATAAATAGTAGTTCAAAATGCAAACGTTAGATTGCCCACCCATATAATATCGTGTGGATTATTACGTGATATATTTGGACCCAGTAGGTGGCACTTAATGTCTACCAGGATCAACACAAACTATTTTAAAACTTTTTTCTCGACGTAATAAATACATTAGGTCTAAAATAATCCGCCTCACTCCATAGTATAAAGTCGCTTCACGCTGTCTGTCTCTATGTACGCTTAAATCTTTAAAACTACGTTATGGATTTAAATGTTTTTTTTTTTATAAATAGGTTTTTATAAATATAAATAGGTTGAGTGATTCAAGATCTCAATGTTTAAATCCAAACTAAAACAGCATGTTCAATCCATTTTGAACATAGAAGCTTTTTATATTTTTATTTGTATTCAAACTTTTTAGTTTTCGTGATGACTCTGTCTCGCGCTATGGAAAACTAAATTCGAATTCAATTCTATGTCAAATTCACTTTTTTCTCACTTCTTTTCTAGCCATATAGAGATTAGACGCATTTTAATTTTCTTTTACTTTTTATATCATTTTATTGTATTCTATAAATACAATAAATGAAGTAATACTATGTTGTGGTTTCAATAATATCCCTACAGAAAGTGGTCCTTCGGGCCGGATATAGGATTAGTGTAGGTTTGTTTAGAGATACTATTTGGTACCGCTTTATTCAGTGTATCTGGTTATATATCGATGTGAAACATATTTTTTTGACGCCGAATTGCGTGCCCACTCTTTTTAAATATATTTCCTCGTTAATTCACCGGCTTCTCAAATATAACCTGTATTATCTCAACTAGATATCTATAAATAACGGGTCATCGCACTTTGGAGCGTTTGCCAAATATTTTAACACGTTTTTTACATGTCTCTCATGCATCGGTAACCGCAGACTGTTGGAAATTTTACAGTTTATTTTTGCAAATTTTCAACAGCAAAATTTCAGATTTGTTAGTGACGTAAGAATGGTAATAAGTGTTTTATTTTAATACTAGATGACCCGCGCAACTTCGTCTGCGTTACAAAGGGGTTCAAAAATTGTAGCCTATATAGGCACGCGCCGCCCGGCGCAAACAACTACGACCCTGCATTTTAAATTTGTAATATCTTCGGTAATATTCACTTAAATTACATGCTGTAAAAAGCATATTGATCTATAATAAATGCACAATTTATTTAAGGTACTTAATTGGATAAGGATTAATGCTGTATTGTTTAAAATCACTTCGTAAATAACCATTTTTTAGTAAAGAATAAAAATGGTTATGCTGGGTTATCCCTAAGAGATAGACATATACCATCGCAGACTTTTTTGTTGAACTTTTTAAGGTGAACAATACTGTAGTACATTATTTTGGTCTATCTCGTAGGGTTGAGCCAGCGTTTGCAATATAAGCGCAAAAAAACGTGCTTATTTACGACATCACATTAGAAACCTTTAAATTTATCAGTGTTTCTCTACTATATTATGCATTTATTATACATACAAACCTTCCTTAAGAATCGCTCTATCTATTAAAAGAAACCGCATCAAAATCCGTTGCGTAGTTTTAAAGATCTAAGCATACATACAGACATACAGCGAAAGCGACTTTGTTTTATACTATGTATTGATATGGAATATTAAAAAGAAATAAGTAAAATTGCTTTAATTAATAATTTATTTTAAAGAAAACTTTAAATATGCGCTATGACTTGTCCTTCTTCAAACGAGGCTTGAGGAGGGTCCTTAAAGTTAGGTCGTAGGTAGCGACCCCTCAATGTCCCTCGACATTGCAGAGTTCATGAACGACGGTAACCACTTACGATCAGGTGGCCCGTTGGCTCGTCTGCCTAAATGGCAATAAAAAAAAACATACAAACTTTTAACACCCTGAATATCATGTATCAGTAGAGTGCTAACCAAAACGAGTAAAATGAGCACATCGTGTTTATCTCATTTACTATGACCACCTTCCGAATCCATCATCAGATCAACGCCATTTTGTCATATTATTGCATTGTCACGTGATATATATCTGCGTGCAAAATGTCAGCTCAATCAGGCAGCGGGAAGTTTGTCAAATTTAGCTCGCAAGATTCCACCCGAACTTACATAGGTACATTAGTACATTAGTTACATCCATTGCAAGTTAATATAAAGCTTGTAAAAAATCAAAATTCGACAAAAGTATTGATCGCCGACTTTTGTTAGAAGATGGCACATTTCAAGTAGGGACAACTCGTATCTTGAAAACAACTTTTTAGTTTAATGCATTTTCAACGGGTTCTTACCACGATATTTAATTAATTGAGTTGTCTCGATAATTCAACAACAGTCACTAAGGGTTCATGCTCAGAGAGTCATGTAGATACAGTGAGTGTGGTGTGTCGTGATGTGAGTTCGAGTTCCAGTGGTACTACCCAAAAGCGAACGAGAAAGAGGGTAAACAGTTTGTTTGCTCTTAAATCGACCCGCAGTATCCAGTCTTCTCGTGATCATGACGTTTGCAACAACGTTGAAATATCGAGACAACTCGATTAATTAAGTTTTTATATTAATTAAAATTTTTAAAGTATTATAGAAAACCGCGAGTGTCTGAATAAGTTTACAACTTTTTAGATTCTGTGATTTCTTGTATTGGACCATCCACTTGAAATTTCGTGAAAATCTAAAAGCGGTTTTTAAACCTCAATCTTTATGTTTTATTTATTTCTGTACAGATATTAGTTGGGCTTAAGACGGAGTAGGAAAACGACGTGAGGAAACCTGCATATTTGAAAAAGATTCTAAAAATCTTTCGAAGATATGTGAAGTCTCCAATCCGCATTGGGCAAGCGTGGTGGACATGCCGCTTCCGGGGAGACCTGAGCCCAGCTGTGGCCAGTAATAGTAGTAATAGGTATAGATATTGTGTTACCATAGTAAAGCGGTATACCCCTTTTACACCTTGACACAGGTCAGGCAAAGGGTTTGAAACTAAGTCAAGGTTGATTTACAAAAAGATAATTTTCGTATTGAAGTTCCTGTTGTTTTACCAACACTTCAAAGTGTTACCTTTATTAACGGAATTCCAAAATATAGCGAGTTTTTTTATGTAAACCAAGTGGACCTATAAGTAGAATTCGTTTTTCGTGAGGGTCTGTTTTTCGAGATCATGTCGATTTACTTTTTGGCAATGGACGATTAATTCTTGTCATAATGTTAATATATCGAAGATTCCTTTTGGAAAGGTTATTATTTACGTATTGTTTTTTTGGAACGAAGTTCCTTATCGCGCGTTATCGAAAGGGGGCTAGACGGAAAAAATTCTTACGAAAAGTTGTCACGACACTTTTTTATTTCAGATGATTATCGCTAGATGGCGCTGTGATCAAAATCTTTTAAAACACGTTCCTTATGTAATAAATCTTAAAAAATAAAATTTTATTACAATTCCTTCCGGTTCAGTTCCCGGGCGTCCCTTGACACCTTTCAAGTTTTTATTCATATGAAAAATATCACATAGTGGATAATACTATAAGAAACATATAAAACTACTCATGCATGTAAATAAAATAATGTGCATAGTAAAAATAACATGCATTATTAATTATCCACTCAACTGGGATCGGCAACCAAATTGGTTTGTTTACTTTTGCAAGTCTGTGGCAGGAGCCAAAATTGAGCACAGTTCTAAAACTAGTTTTTTTCACATTTTTTAATCGTCTCATATTTTACGTTGATGATATATTTTCACTGAAAATGCAATACACAAAAATATAAGGTTAAATTAAAAATCAAAATTAAAAATTATTGGAAAAAAATGTTTTTACAAAGGGACTCAAACACGGTATTGATTCCGAACGAAGTCCCCAGTTTCGCCATCTAGCGAATAGTGACGTTCCCAGTTGAGTGGTTATGGTTTGACTGCATTGGTTGTAACGAATATTTTGCATATTTCACACACTTTCTCATTTAAAAAAACATGTGAATGTTATAGTAGAGGAGCCCAAGCGGGGATTCCGGGATTTACTACAGCGCGGCAGATTAATATACAGGGGGTACCTTGTACCCGGTTAAGTACCTCCACAAAATATGAGGCCCATATCTAAGGCCGCCCGTGAAGGATACAGGATCAGATTAGTAAAAAAAAATTGATGATCAGAAATTCTCGAGCGCGTCAGATTAAGGTAGGGTGAGTTAATTACATCCTAAAAAGTGTATATTCCAATAATCTGACAATTTGAGAGTGACGTAAAAAAAGGAGACGGTAACAAAGTTGTAAAAAAAAAAGTCATCTCGACATTCTCGAGCGTAGCTAAATTTTTTTTTATTTTGAAGGAAATAATTCAAGAATAATAAAAAATATATAATCTGACGATTTCCGCAAGCCGAAATAACAAAAATCTTATATATATAAAAATGAATTGCTGTTCGTTAGTTTCGCTAAAACTCGAGAACGACTGAACCGATTTGGCTTATTTTAATCTTGAAATATTCGTATAAGTCCAGGGAAGGTTCGTTCGAGAGATATCGTGAACGATAGAAACCCGAAAAGTGTTTTTCGGGATTCCGAAATTTATCTCCGAAATTTGTGAGTCGATCAAAATTACTTATGAGGATGATAAAACTACGTCGAATGGTGCCAACCGCATTAAAATTGGTTGATCCATTCGAAAGTTATTGCAGTTTGAAAATTCCAAAAATAGTGTTCTATGAAACTTCTATCAGACTTTCGAGCTGGGAGAGCTCAAATGCATAGAAATATTATTTCTTTGAACTCAGGAATGGAATTAGCGGGAAGTTGCAGGGATGGCTTTAAAGTGAACCATTAACCTATTTTTTTTTTGTCAGATCAGGCGAATCCCTCTAGATAATCGTCAGATTATGAGACAGTACGTTTAGAACATAAAGATAAACCATATATATCTTAATCTGACGCGCTTGAGTATTTCAAAATGGCGATTTTTTTTTGCACATTACGAAAATGGCTGCGAGTTTGCGTCCCATCGAAATCGTCAGATTAGTGAATGAGAGCTTTTTTTTGGTGTACTTAACACTCCCTTAGAAAATCTGACGCGCTCGATATTTTTTTTTTTTTTTTCATTTTCAACCTTTAAATACAACCACCCGCATCACGCAAACGATCAGATTAACATACGTACGTTATTAAAAATACGTAGGGCATTGATGCTATCAATATCTGACGCGCTCGAGGATGTCCATGCAACAGTTTTTTTTTACATCTTTAAAAATCTATAGCCCCTTTCCCCACCGATGTAAAGGTATATGTCATATAACATTTTTTTCTTCTTATCATCTAAGCTTTGCATCCCAATAGGTCTCTTCAACGCTCGAGTAAATCCCCATTTAGCATCGTCGCCTCCTCTATTATTATGAAAAACAATTTGTTGTACATTGAATTTGACAGAGTCTAAACACGATGGCTCTACGACCTTGCGTTCTCAAGATAATTTGCGGGGGAATCTTTTTTTTTTTTGTTTACAAGTCAACAGGAGTTTTTGTCGAGATTGTCGACATTTTGTGAAGACATTTTTCAACGCTTATATCGCAATCCAATTCTTATTGTGTGGGTCAGTTATACTAGTGTAATATCTGTTACAGACTATTGCCCGGAAGCTTGATGAACGTAAATGTAGGTTATTAACTTATTCAGACCCTCGCGGTTTTCTATAATACTTTCATGCATTTTCAACGGGTTCTTACCACGATATTTAATTAAATGAGTTGTCTCGATATTTCAACGTTGTTGCAAACGTCATAATCACATGAAGACTGGATACTGCGAGTCGCTTTAAGAGTAAACAAATCTGTCTACCCTCTTTCTCGTTCGCTTTTGGGTAGTACCACTGGAATTCGCACTCACATCACGACACACCACACTCACTGTATCTACAAGACTCTCTGAGCATGAACCCTTAGTGACTGTTGTGTTTAGCACTGGATTCAACATACTCGATAATCTGAATCGTTGAAATATCGAGACAACTCAATTAATTAAATATTGTGGTAAGAACCCGTTAAAAATGCATGAAAGTAAATGTAGGTTTTCTCAATGTTTGAATTTTGTTCCACGAAAAAGTTTTCAGTCTTCATTCACTATGACTATAATGGCGGCTCCAAACTAACGTCGCGAAACCATCGATAGTGTGAAACTGCCATTACATTTAAATGTAAAATCTCCATATTCTAGCATATAATTTACAAAAACTGTGCACGGACAAACACTACAACAGATTACATAAGCTGAAATAAAATAGTGAAAAAAATCTTTAAGACTAGAACATTGACGTAAATCTAACAATTAAGTTTCATTATTGAGAATAGTTATTATACATCGAAATAACAGTCTTATTGGATCGTTCCAATAAGACTGTTCCTTATCGCGCGTTGTGAAAGGGGGCTAGACGGAAAAAAATCTTACGAAAAGTTGTCATGACACTTTTTTAGTTGTCACAACACTTTTTTGTTTTAGATTATTATCGCTACATGGCGCTGTGATAAAAATCTTTTAAAACAATTCCTTATTTTGTTTTATATGATTAATGCTAGATGGCGCTGTGATCAAAATATTTTAAAACACGTTACGAAAGAAAATATTTTTTATGAGATACGTTTTAATTGAAAGGAACTTCGTTCTATCCGGATGTCCTGTGACCTCTCAAGTTTCTTTCAAGGTTTCTGTCAGGATACCAGCCCTGTATGATGTTATAAGTATCTATGGCATAATTTCTTTAACATTTAGTTTAAATTTAAGTGTATTTTATTTTTAATAGGGTGTGCCTAATGTCTGTTATTCTTTTCTTTTCGTTCATATTTTTTTTAATTTTTATAAATTCTAAATAATGATATTATAATATTAATCAATACAATGTTATATGAACATAGTGTCTACAGTTCTATATATGATATAGATAATTTCTAATGGATATATTCTTAGTATAATTAATTAAGTAGCTGAGGTCAAAACAAAAATTGTTTATTCATTTTTGGCTATCACTTTTCTAAAATTGTAAAATTAACTAACTACAGTAATTGTAATTTTATACATAATAGTATTCATAGCAGATTCTACAACCTAATAATGTAAAACTATTCTCAATAACAAAACAAAATCAATCCAAGCCATTCCAGACGTGACACTACATAAATCCAAGGTCCCTGCCTGTTTCAGCCATCCTACAACGGAACGGACACCATCGGTGACCTCCCCCGGTACGTCGATGCTGGTGGACTCGATCAGGGAGCCCCATCGAGACCGCAGAGCCGCCTGCGCAGCAAACTGAGCCATCGGTCTAACGGACCGGGCTAAAACCATTTTGTAAACGGAATATCACATCACTTATCTATATACGAGGACATTCGATTTTTAAACGTAATTAATCAGTATCGTGTTACGAAATGAGGCAAAAGTCAAGGTTAACATACAAAACACTGTTTAGATTTATTTTTTTTAAATTTTCACTTTTCGCGGTTTAAAAAACTTCTCTGAACTCACTGTAGTTTATATAATCACGGTTTTTGCAACTATTTTGCATATTATTTGATGTGTTAATGAAGTTAGTCAGGTCAAGGTGTATGCGACAATTTTAGTTATTTTGCACTAAGATTTTTAGTTGACAGCTGCTGAAATAATCTTGTTTGTTGAAAGACGAATGCAAGAAAATATCTGTTTACTCATTTACTCAAACAAACATAACGTGAAAATACTGCATTAGTGCGAAAATATTACAAAACTTACCTAATTTATTTTGGAAATATTTGAATGAAACAACACGATTTCTTCACTGTATAATGGTTTTAAGATGTTTTTATGTACGAATAACAACTGTATTACGATTCAATTAGTCTTTTTTATTTATAATTTTATTAATTACAGCACGAGATCATTAAGCAGAAAATTTCAAATCGGATTGAATTTGGAATGTCAATTTGTCAGTGATTTTGAAGTTGTCATTTGCGATCGATGTCAAAATAACGTTTCTGTTGACGCAGAAAAAGCACATTGAAACTTTTACAGAAAATATACAAACAAAAACTTGTATTTTAAAAATATTTTATTTAAGACTATTAAAATAAATTAAATAACAGAGATAGAATGGACTTAATGTTGTGAACATTAGAAAACAGGATTTTACAAAACATCAAATAAGTAATTTTGAATGACTTCCTCTTACGTAATTAATAATATTGTACTGTTCAGTTTAAAATTGAGACCCATGATTACATTTCACATGAATAATCGTTTTCTGTATCGAACCAATCTACTAGTTTCTTGTTGTGCCACATGAACGTCCCATTGATCTTCGATGATGCTTCAAAAAGTAAATAACGTATAACTTCAACTGATTGTTCGGCTTCTTCTGGATGCATAGCGGGCCCAGGATTAACAGCGTTTATAGAAATCATTCTATTGCAATACTTCTTTTGCCAAACGAAAGTTAGCGCTGTTAATGCAACCATTGCAATTTTGTAATCTGCGTGTTTTCCTTCATTTTTGAACCAAACTTTATTAAAATTGTTGTTTTTTACGCTTTCTAAATACTCCTTTACTATTTCGTCGATGTTTTCGTTAGTCAAATCTGGATTGGTTAAGGTTTCAATCCATTTTGTGTTTTTTAAGATTGAATGATGACCAAATGCACTGGAAATATTGACGACTCTACCGCCATCTCTTATCAGAGGCAGAAAGTATTCTTCTATTAAAGCTAAACTACCATACAGTTGGGAAGTAACTTCTTTAGCTTCTTCATAAGACGGATAGTCTTTATCTAGTTTTAATTCTGGAGTATTATTTACTAATATATTAAAACCGTTATGTTTAGTTCGAATATAATCTGCGGTTTTTCGCACACTTTCTCTGTCAGTTGTTTGGACAATCAAATACTTTGGTAATAAACCTAATTCTTTAAAATTTTCCGTAACTTTGAAGCATTCTTCTTCACTTTTAACGGTAATGTAGACTGTGCCTTTTAGATTAATGCACAATACTTTCACTATAGCCAAGCCTAAGTTATTATTTCCATTAATAACAACAGCTACTTTTTCTTCGGACATTTTTGTAAAATAATACGTTTGTTTTGAAATACCGAACAACAATGACAGTAGTTATCCAATGCACGTCTTGTGTTCGATAAAGTAGTACTTAATTAAGTTATCTTAATATTTAGGGTACCATTTTAAGACGATTTGTATTCAAGTATTGTTTACTTTGAAAGAGGTTTTACAATTAGTGGATGTTGGCGCTTTCTCTTTGCTCTGGTCATTGAAGTAATGTATGGTTGATGGTTTTATCGACCTCCCAATTCCAGTTAGGATAATTATATAAATTCGTATTTTTTTTTTCTTGCCATGTAGGAAGACGAGCCAACGGCCCACCTGATAGGAAGTGGTTATCGTCGCTCATGAACCTCTGCAATGTCAGGGGACACTGAGGGGTCGCTACCTACGACCTAACTTTAAGGACCCTCCTCAAGCCTCTTTTGAAGAAAAACAAGTCATAGCGCAGGGGGAATACTGAGGATAACGGGCTCTTATCCGTTATGTATGAACTAATACTTTAGCAGGTGCAAGTCACAACGTTTGTCTATTTGTCATCTCTTTTTTAGCTCACTTATGTGCAGTCACTCTAAATGTCTAGAAAAAAAGACCGGTTCTGCACTATTTGAATCCAACAAGTTCCCAAACACAGGTTCTTTAATTCGCTTTGTGGAAAGTCCACAGTAGTTAGGTTAAATACTCACGCGTGGCCACTTCCGAACTTTTTAGCCCTAATCATTAATTCTGTGAAAAATAATCAATTTTACGGAACCATAATAAATTTTAATAATATAAATATAAAGATTAAAATGCAACAACGTATAGAATGTCTTTGACCAGTTATCTTATTGTTTTGAACTCTGACTTTGATAGTTACACTGGATGATGAGATATTATTGTTAATTACGCAGGTAAGTTACAAAGTACCGATAATGCATATTTTATTTAGTATTATTTATATACTAGCTTTTGCCCGCCACTTCGTTCGCGTGGACTTCAGGTTCGTCCCGTCTAGCCCGTCTAGTTCGCGACGTCTATAATATAGTACTATTATACCGCAAAAAATGTGTTTTTTTACGATCTCACATTAGAATACATCATCAAAAATTGTAGCCTATGTGGTATTCTGATGTATAAGCTATATTGTGGTAAAGTTTCATTCAAATCCATTCAGTAGTTTTTACGTGAAAGAGTAACAAACATCCATACATCCATACTTACAAACTTTCGCCTTTATAATATATATTAGATATTTATATATATTACAATTATTTTTATAGGTGTTTTGAGAAAAATCTCTGACGGACATAGCGTAACAAAGGTAGATAGATACCTATAAATGTGCCTTGTTTGGATTACAATAAAATACAAAATCTAACATTTTGCTATTATTTTTCCATGTAATCGCTCTATAATAAGATAATAATGAAGATTTTTAACATATTTTTATCCAAAAACTGAAAACTAGGAGTTATTGTAAAATTTATATTTTGTCAAAAAAAGAAAAATATGTTTTGTTATGCATTTTAAACGGGTTCTTACCACGATATTTAATTAATTGAGTTGTCTCGATATTTCGTTGTTGTTGCAAACGTCATGATCACGAGAAGACTGGATACTGCGGGTCGATTTAAGAGCAAATAAATCTGTCTACCCTCTTTCTGGTTTGCTTTTGGGTAGTACTACTGGAACTCGAACTCACATTTACTCTGGCAACAACGTTGAAATATCGAGACAACTCAATTAATTAAATATCGTGGTAAGAATCCGTTTAAAATGCATGAAAGTATTATAGAAAACCGCGGGTGTCTGAATAAGTTTAAAATATGTTTTTATTCTTATTAATATATTGTGTTCTCAAATTCTTAACCTTCATAATGATAGTACCTGGAGTAAAACTATAAAATGTTTAATATTATGCTATCGTGTACCCAATTTAAAAAGACGCTTATAATAAATTAAGTAATTAGAATGCGTACAAATACTTCAAACTAAATAAATAAACTACGTGATCCACAGACGTGATCAGTATATTTTCTCTAACAAGCGATTTTACGCTATAAACTTCCAAATAGTGGAAAACGTTAATCTGTGGCACGACTTTACGTAATCTATGATTATCCACAAGTGATTTAGAAATAAAAACTGAGTGTAACGGAGCGACATTGAAAATCGAAATTCGAAAAAAATAAAAATTGTGTTGTAAAAAACCTAAAAAATACAATTATAATGTTCTTCTTTGATTGATTTTTAGTTTTTATCGCAATGTAAATAACTATTTACTTCTTTAAATTTTTTGTTAATTTTGACAACTAGTTCTTATTTCTGAACGAATTTTGTACTATTTTTTTTAAGTATAGTAAATTCATGTCTAGATTTTGTATGTACTCATTTTTTCCTAGACAGTACAGTAATAGATATCTATTACATAAATACATTACATATATTTTTTAAAACGTAAAACAAAAATCGTCCATTTAAGGGTTAAGAAAACTTTAAATATAAGCTTTTAAGATACTTAAATACAATATCATGAAGTGGAGTACTAGCCAAGACTAGTAAAACGAGCCCAAACACGACGGGTCTATCTTGTTTATTATAGGACCACCTTCCGAATCCATCATCAGATCAGCGTCATTTTGTCATATTATTTCATTGTCACGCGATAGATCTGATAAGTACATCTGCGTGCAAAATGTCAGCTCAATCGGAAACCGGGAAGTTCGTCAAATTTAGCTTGCAAGATTCCACCCGAGTTTAGTTTAAGACTAAATAGTATTTGGTAGGACATTTTAAATGTGAAAAAATAATTCACTTCGTAAACTATGAGACGATAATAAAATTTAAACAACATTTAATTTTATGACTAACGTGACATCGTGATCAATAATGATCATAGAAAAGCAAAAACTAGCTTAAATAAACTAACCAATTCTGGTTCGGTTCTCAATTGAGACCTTAAATCTAAAGGATTTAACCTTTGAACCAATTTGTATGCAAATAACATAAGGTAACATAAGCACCGACGCTCAATGTTCAGGCCCAAAATTTTTGGAACGAAGTTCCTTATCGCGCGTTGTGAAAGGGGGCTAGACGGAAAAAATTCTTACGAAAAGTTGTCACGACACTTTTTTGTTTTATATGATTATCGCTAGATGGCACTGTGATCAAAATCTTTTAAAACACGTTCCTTATTTTTGTTTTAGATGTTTATCGCTAGATGGCGCTGTGATCAAAATCTTTTAAAACACGTTCCTTATCGCGCATTACGTTAGGAAACAAAAATTATAAGATATCTTTTAATCGAAAGGAACTTCGTTATATTCGGTTGTCCCATGACACCTCTCAAGTTTTTTTTTTAATGTATTCCACTAATTATTAGTATACACTACACATAAGTAGTTAGTCCAGGATTCCCCAGTGTCTAATCCATTAAAAATCATTAAAAATCATTAAAGTCGTGGTGGCCGAGTGGTCGAAACGCTTCCTTCCGAACGGGAGGTCGCGGGTTCAAATCCGGCCGGCTTGTACCTCTAAATCTAAATGTGAAAAAGATTTATGTGCAATTTTTCACAACACCACTGGCTTAAAACGGTGAAGGAAAACATCGTGAGGAAACCTGCATGTCGGAAAAGGATTCTAAAAATCCTTTGAAGATATGTGAAGTCCCCAATCCGCACTGGGCAAGCGTGGTGGACTATGCCTAACCCCTCTTCTGAGGAGACCTGAGCCCAACAGTGGGCAGTAATGGGTTGGTACAGTACAGTACAGTACAGTACACGATTCTGATAGCCTTTGATAGCTTTATATTTTTAGGTTATTTCCATTTTACATCCGACTGTAGTTCTCGCAAATTTGATTACGTTGAAATTTTACTAGCAGTTAATAAATTTATATAAGTTAATTTCATATAAAGAGGACTCAAAAAAAACTTGAGAGGTGTCATGGGACACCCGAATAGAACGAAGTTCCTTTAGATTAAAAGATATCTTATATTTTTTTTCCTAACGTAACGCACGATAAGAAACGTGTTTTAAACGATTTCGATCACAGCGCCATCTAGCGATAATCATCTAAAACAAAAAAGTGTCGTGACAACTTTTCGTACGATTTTTTTCCGTCTAGCCCCCTTTCACAACGCGCGGATATTATTATAAGGAACTTCGTTCCAATACAAAATATATTGCTAAAGTATATACATAACAAAACAATACAAAATTTTCGATGTTTTATATAGGTTTTAACGGCCTACAAAGTAAACACTAAGACTATTTAGTATCTTTTAGTTGAACTTAATAAACTATTTTACTAAATATTATAATGAAATAGGTTTCAAATTAAGTGCCAGTGCCATCAAAACGAAAAAAAAATCTTAAATTTTTTTTCCCGCCTCTTTCGGTCTTACAGGAAATTCGCATATCAGTCGAGTGCTTTTTTAATGCACTCATCCAATGTAGCCATTAAATCATTTTTAAAAATCTTCATATTTTTTTACATTTTGTTTGAATCCTGTATCTGTCGAAAATAATTATTAAAGTATCAAAATGTTGATGTCATACAACATGGAAGTCGCCACTTGAGTTCAAGTATCAATTTAAGCTACACTTAAAATCTATACTAATGTAGTGTAAAACAAAGTCGTGTTGTCTGTCTATGTATGCTTAAATCTTTAAAACTACGCAACGGATTTTTATGCGTCTTTTAACCACTCAACTGGGATCGGCAACCAAATTGGTTTGTTTACTTTTGCCAAGTCTGTGGCAGGGGCCAAAATTGAGTACAGTTCTAAAACTTGTTTTGTTTACATTTTTTAATCGTCTCATATTTTACGGAGATGATATATTTTCGCTGAAAATGCAATACAGCGTTGTTGTAAAAATATAAGACTTAATAAAAAATAAAAATAAAAATTATTGAAAAAAAATGTTTTTAAAAAGGGGCTCAAACACGGTATTGATTCCGAACGAAGTCCCCAGTTTCGCCATGTAGCGAATAGTGACGTTCCCAGTTGAGTGGTTAATAGATACAAGATTCAAGAGGAAGGAGGAGGAATTTATGTGTTTAATGCATGATATAGTAGAGAAACACTGATAATTTTAGGGTTTTTTGTCGATGTCATTTGACATGATCTGAATTCAGTGATTTAATGAATTTTATTTCTTCCATTGAATGCATATCGCGTAACAATACAATAATATAACAAAATGGCGCTGATCTGATTTTGAATTTGGAAGGTCATAGGAACTCCAGTACAAAATAAGACTGTCGTGGTTGGCCTCATTTTACTTGTCTTGGCTAGCACTCTACTGATACATGATATTCAGGATCTTTAAAGCTTGTATTTAAAGTTTTGTTTAAAATAAATTATTGGAACGGAGTTCCTTATCGCGCGTTATCGAAAGGGGGCTAGACGGAAATCTTATGAAAAAGTTGTCACGACACTTTTTTTGTTTTAGATGATTATCGCTAGATGGCGCTGTGATCAAAATATTTAAAATTTTATTTCAATTCCCTCACTAATTAATCGAAAGGAACTTCGTTCCATCCGGGGGTCCACCACCTCTCAAGTTTTTTTTTTATTAGAAATATTATTGGTGCAAGCAAAGTAATGGAAACACTAGTGCTATAATAATGATATAATTATTTGTTCAACGTTAAATAAACTTCTCAAGTAGTAATTATAATATCAATTAAATATATTTGAAGTTGATGATCTTAGATGCTCGAGTATTTTTTGATACCAGGAAGTATGTGACTACAATTTTATTAACACCATAATAATATGTTACCATGGAGCTGGGGGGCGGCGCGAAGGGTAAAAGTGCCGAGGGAGTAACGCGTCGCGTCGTCCCTCAAAACCCCGTTCTGGGTTCTGGCCTCAGCCGGGGTTCGGACGCTGAGTGAGAACAGTTGGAGGTTTTAGTGTGGTTCAACTTCCACATACCCCACCAGCCCCGCGAGTGATTTCCTCTAACTAAAAAAAAAAATTGGTTGCCTGTAAAGTTGGTATACGGGCGAAAGTTTTACGTGACAACGACTCGGGCATGGTTAGCCCGGCCCAGAGCGAGAGAGACAGACATAAAAAAAGAAAAGCACGCCTGCCTCTCACTCGCTCTCATTGTGAGCGCATAACGTGAGCGGAGCGTAACGCAGTTTCTTGAAGTGTCACCCGGCAAACCAATTTATAAGACGTTGTCACGTCAAAAAAAACCATGGAGCTGATCTGATGATGGAGTCGGTTGTCGTAGTAACTTCTGTTCTAAACAAGCGTTGTGTTCGCGTTTTACTTGTATTAGCTAGCATCTACTGCTACATAATATCCAGGATATAAGCTTGTATTTAAAAATAGTGTTTAAAACGATTTTTATCATTTTTTTCATCTGTCTGTATATCCCATGAGCTTTTTTTGAGATCACTGACCGCTGTAAAGATTAATGATACAAGAAACCCTCAAATAAGGAGAAACCAATAAAATACTTACTAATGGAAAAACCAGTTATTTTTGATTTTGCCAAACTAATCACAGCATTAACATTACTTCCTTCCTCATTGTTTAGTTAGCAAAGAAACCCGGCAACAACCAAAAATGTTCAATATCGTTGGCGTCACAAAAATATATTTGGTACATTTTTGGTTGTTATACGCCTTAGATCACAAACTTTTCATTAACTTGCACTGGATGCAACTATGTACTAATGCACCTATGTAAGTTCGGGTGGAATCTTGCGAGTTCAATTTGACAAACTTCCCGTTGTCTGATTGAGCTGACATTTTGCACGTAGATGTATATCGAGTAACAATGCAACAATATGACAAAATGGCGCTGATCTGATGATGGATGGATGGATGGAAGGTGGTCATAGGAACTCCTGTATTATACAAGATAGACCTGTCGTGTTTGGGCTTATTTTACTGATACATGATATTAAGGTTCTTAAAAGTTTGTATTTAACGTTTTCTATAAAATATTTTTTTCTTTAAACACTCGCGGTTATCTACATTACTTACATTTTTACTAAACGGGTTCTTACCACAATTGTTTTTGAACGAGCGATCCCGATATTTCAGCACTGTTGCAAGCGCCATGATCACGGGGAGTTTTCCCGTGATAGTAATAGTAGTAATAATGTAAGTGATGTTATACGCCTTGTCTTAATCTTAGAGCAAATACAATAGAAGAAACTGGTGTTCTAAATATCATTAAATTATTATTTTCATAAACAAAATCGGTGCATTCTGTATGTACACTTAAATCTACAATAGATTTTTATGCGACTTTTTGAATAGATAGTGTGATTCAGAAACAAGTTTTATATGTATAATACATGCACAATAAAACAAACATTGGTAGTTTTAGAGGTTTTTTTTTTTCGTGTATTGGCCCACCTCTCACTCCCACCACTGTAACTCCTGTGTAGCCAGGATCCACAGCGGCAACCATCGTAATGACTCTGAGCAGTGAAGTCCAGGATAAACCCGAGGGAAAGCTAACTTGTCTTGGGCCCCGCAACGAATTTAATCAGAAGATGATAGAAGAAGTAGGAAAACATGAGTTTCAACTTCCCTTCTCGCAAAAGCGGGAGACAATAAAATAAGATTAAAAAAGCATTACGGCAGAATTAAGAAAAGCACCATTGACATTGATGTTATTAAATTTATTGGACCTATGTGGTGAGCTGTTGTACTATTTAGAATGCCAATAATAGTTATGGCAAAAAAGTTTTAGAGGTTATTAAAATGTCGTAAATAAGTACATTTTTGTGCGCTTACATGACAAAATTTTTATACTCTGTGAACCTTCCCTTTCAGGAGTTTCAAACCAGCTAGTCTTAAAAACTTTTAATTCACGTGCACTGGATGTAATTATAAGGTATGTAAATTCGGGTGGAACCTTGCAAGTTAAATTTGACAAACTTCTCAGTACACTGTACAGTGGCACTGATCTGATGATGGATTCGGAAGGTGGTCATAAGTACTCTTGCGCTAAACAAGATTGACCCGTCGATAGCGTCGTGTTTGTGTTTTACTTGTATTAGCTACCACTGTACTGCTACATGATATCTTGGATCTTAAAAACTTGTATTAAAAAGGTTTCTTTAAACTAATTAATTTTAATATAACAATTACTGCCAGTGTTAGTCGGTAACAATATTATGTAGTTACATCGCATCGTGCATAGCCAATTGCATTATTTTATTGTGATATCATACACAAAGGCTTGTGAGAATATTTGCTTTGATTTACTTCCTTAGCGATACGTGATTTTAATACCAATATATTAATTCTAATAACGCTTTTTAAGACGTTTTTAATGCTGTCTGTCTGTGACTGTAACTATCTAAGTTCGACTGGAATCTCGCAAGCTAAATTTGACAAACTTCCCGGTATACCTATACAGGGTGATTTGTTAGACAGAGTACATATTGCAGGAGGGTGATGAGTACTCTGTTCTAATACGGAATATTACAAAAAATAAGTAAAATTACAAACTATTTTTTTTTTTTTTTTTTTTTTTTTTTAAATCTAAATTCGACAAAACTACCTCAAACATAAACAATTTCGGCTTAAAGAGTGTTGACTAATGACCTCTAGTGATCTCGCGCACCCCACATCTCCGCCACACCAATCAGCTGTCGAAAAACCATCATTTTGCAAGAATTTTAGGTATTTTTAAGATGCAATTACTAAGGCATTAAGCCATATTCTTTGGTAATAATATTTTTACTGGTCGTATATAACCATCAGCTACCATGACCTTCAATATGTACCCTCACTAGGAAATCACCCTGTATACCTATCGCGTAACAATGCAAACAGGGAAAATTAAAGGACTTAAGTCTATTTAAATGTTTTTTCGTCGTGTCGAGTCGTGGTGGCCGAGTGGTCGAAGCGCTTCCTTCCGTACGGGAGGTCGCGGGTTCAAATGCGGCCGGCTTGTACATCTAAATCTAAATGTGAAAAAGATTTACTTGCAATTTTTCACAACACCACTGACTATTAACGGTGAAGGAAAACATCGTGAGGAAACCTGCATGTCCGAAAAGGATTCTAAAAATCCTTTGAAGATATGTGAAGTCCCCAATCCGCACTGGGCAAGCTTAGTGGACTGTGCCTAATCCCTCTCCTGAGGAGACCTGAGCCCTACAGTGGGCAGTAATGGGTTGGTACAGGACAGGACAGGAAATGTTTTTTTATTTTGGCTAACTTCTTTCTTCAGGGCGCAGTTATAATATTTAATAACCTTGATCTATAATAAAAACACGCAAACACGCACGCACGCTACTGCCTCTATTCTTGGTCATTGTCATGATATAATGGTCAAATGCGTGTTACTGTATTACTTTTATCTCGATTATTGCATGTGTTTTGGTATACCCCATGCTCTCCTATGAGAGGGGGCCCAAGAAGTTGTGTCTCGCTCAGCACGCACCTTGTGTTAGAGCAACCGGGGGATGGTAGACCGCGCTTCCCGACCCACGCAGCCGGTGCATCGGTACTGGTCGAGACAACACTTTGCTTCGGTGCTGGCATACGTGTTGACCGGAGACCTAAATCGAAGGTGGTGCGAAATTCGATTTTTACGCTCCCAATCGATGATTCACTGCAGTCGTCGTCCGGTGCAGACGTGCTCTTGTACGCTCTGTATTGAACGCTCGCTGTGTCCGTACGATACGCCCATCTCGCTCACACGCGCCTGACGTCACGTTGACTGTGCTTCGGCGCGGTCTTCGTTTGATCGTTGCGGTCGTTTGTCGGCGATCCTTTTTTGTTTTTTTTTTTGTATCATCAGTGCCTTTTTCAAGGCGCTGTTGCCCCTCTTGTATCGGTTTGCGGTGCCATTCACCGCCTTGAGGGCTAGTTAGCTTAGGGCAACCGTCAAAACAATTCGCCTTTTTCAAGGCGAATTGCCGTTCCCTGCGTTTCTGCTTGCAGTGGCATTCACTGCCCAGGGAGCGAGGTCGTTTTAGGGACCCGCCTTCTTTAAGGCGGTTTAGATTTGAACGAGATGGCCTCTCTCCAAGCGGAGAGAGGCCTGGCAGAGTTCCTGCGGAGCCAACACCCGGAGGTTTGGACGAGCTACCAGCGGTACCTCGCGCAGAAGATCCCGTCAGCGACCAGGGACCCGCGACAAAACCCCGCCCTACCCACGGCATCCGCGAATGCCGTCTCACCCACCCCCGCAGCCCCTAAGGTTAAACCCGCACCCCCGAAGGCTAAACCGGCGACCCCGATACCCCCTGCCCTTAAGGCGACCGTGCTGAAACCACGGAAATCCCCGGCGCCCGCGAGCGCTCCGCTCCGGACAGCGGACTCCGCGTCCACCCCCGCCGCGCCTCCCGCGACATCCCAACCCGCGTCATCTCAAACCGCGCCCGGTGCCCCGCGCCGCACCCCTCCCGCTTCGCCCTCGAACGAGCTCCTCGACATGGAAGTCGAGGAGATCGTCGCCCAAGGAGACGGCTTCACCGAAGTTGTCTCCAAGGGCAAAAAGAGGGCGGCCTCCTCCCGCGAGAAGGCCGCAACTAAGATCACCAGGGCCGACGGCGGCCCTCGTCCGAGGCCGGCCTCGTCATCCTCGGCTAGCTCCTCACGTGCTTCCCCTTCTCCGCCGCCCCGCCGGCCGGACGGACCTCCCCCGCCACCTCTTGTCATCCGCGATAAGAGCAAGTGGCAATACGTCTCCCATGCCCTCCACAACCGCGAGGAGGGCATCACTTTCCTGTCGGCGCGCAACCTTGCCGCCGGCATTCAAGTTAAGGTGGCAACCTCCTCGGACCACCGAGCCCTCTCTAGTTTCCTCCGCAAGGAGCGTATAGGTTTTCACACTTATACACTCCAAGAGGAACGCGACCTCCGGGTAGTCATCCGCGGACTTCCGAAGGAGATTGAGGTTGACCTCATCAAAGAGGATCTCATCTCCCAAGGAGTCCCAGCAGTGGCCGTACACCGGATGTACAAGGCCAGAGGCAAGGAACCATATAACATGGTCCTTGCCATCGTCGAGGCTTCCGACCGCGGCAAGCAGATCTTCAAATTGAAGACTGTCTGCCAGCTATCGGGTCTCAAATTTGAGGCCCCTCACAAGAGGGACATGCCCGGGCAGTGTCACAACTGCCAACAATATGGTCACTCTGCCAGGAACTGCTTCGCGCGCCCGCGCTGCGTGAAGTGCCTGGACGACCACGCGACAGCCGACTGTCCACGGCGTAGGGACACCGCGACGGAGCCCCCGTCGTGCGTGAACTGCGGAGCTGGCCACACGGCCAACTACCGCGGCTGCCCGATGGCTCCGAAGCCAAACCGACGCACCGCGCGTCAAAATAAGATTAGGGCCCCCCAACCGCCGCCGGTGGAAAAGTTCGTCCCGGCACCGCTGCCCAAGACTAACGCCTGGCCCCTTCCGGGCACTCGCGCACCCGCAGCGCAACCAACATCACGCGCGCCCCCCGCCGCCGTCCCGGCTCCGCCCGCCCTCTTGGCACAACCGGTGCCCCGCGCCCCCGTCTCTCAGCGCCCGGCGCTCTCTAGCGGGTTCATGAAGGAAAACGCCGCGTTCTTTCATGTCCTGAAATCGGTCCCGCCCGAGCGATTTTTGTCTTTTATTGAGGCGTACAACGCCTGCGGTGTAGAAGGGGATCGAATGGAGGTATTCCTGACATACTTTGACGTGTGGCAGGCGTTCTCCTACGGCCTCCAAAATCAAAACATAACTTCCCCAGCGCATCCGCTTGCGCGCTCTAAAATTAACTAACTTAATTATGGGTAGTACACCGCAAAGAAGTAGGCCCCACGCCCTCACCGTCGGTCTTTTTAACGCCGACGGCCTCTACTCTCAACGCGATCAAATTGCTGACTTTTTACGAAGTCATCAAGTTGATATTTTCTTAGTGCAGGAAACGTTCCTCAATCCTTCGACGCGTGACCCCCGAATCGCGAACTACGTCATGATTAGGAACGACAGACTCACCTCATCCGGAGGTGGGACTGCCATCTACTACCGGAGAGTGTTACATTGCGTGCCGCTCGATCCCCCCGCGCTCGTTAACATGGAAGCGTCAGTGTGCCGCATCGCACTGACGGGCCACTCGTCCATCGTCATCGCGTCCGTCTATCTCCCTCCCGACAAACCAGTCTTGCAAAGCGACCTCGAGGCGCTTCTCGGTATGGGGAACTCCGTCATTCTGGCGGGGGACTTCAACTGCAAGCATGCTAGGTGGGGTTGCCTCGCCACAACCCCGAACGGCAGACGTCTCGATAGTCTGATTGACGTCCTGGAGTTCGATATCGTAGCCCCTCTCGAACCGACTCATTATCCGTACAATATCCAGCATCGGCCGGATATCCTGGACATGGCCCTTCTCAAGAATGTGACATTGCGCTTGCATTCTATCGAGGTGCATTCTGAATTAGATTCGGATCACCGCCCGGTTATCATGCAGTTAGGCCCCCCGCCTTCAGCGGAACCCATCATGAAAACCGTCGTCGATTGGCACGTCTTAGGCGCCAGCCTGGCGGACGCCGTTCCTCCTTCTCTCTCTGAAGGCCCGGATCAGTCCACTCCTTCCCTTCAGGAAACCACAGAGGCGCTTCACGCATTCACTTCAGACATTAAGTCACACATAGATAGGGCATCGAGGCAGGTCGAGGCGGATGCTTTTCTCCGCTTCAAACTGCCCGATGAAATTAGGGAGCTCATCCGAGCTAAAAACGCTTCGATCCGAGCCTTCGACTCCTACCCCACCGTGGAGAACCGGGTTCGCATGCGCGCCTTGCAGCGTGATGTGAGGCGTCGCATTGCAGAGCGTCGGAACTCCAGGTGGGGTTCCTTTCTTGAAGGAATCAAACCCTCCCACTTAGCGTACTGGCAGTTAGCTCGGACTCTAAGGAACGACTCGACTATGACGTTGCCGCCTCTCAACCACCCCGCTGGTGGTCGCGTAGCGTTCGATGACGATGAGAAGGCGGAGCTGTTGGCGGATTCACTGGAAGCCCAGTGTACGCTCAGCGATGCCACCGCGGACCCCGCGCACGTCGAAATGGTGGACAGTGAAGTCGCGCGCAGATCTTCCCTTCCACCCACGGTCTCTTTACCCCCCGTCACCACCGACGAGGTGAAAGATCTCATTAAGTACTCGAAGTCTCGCAAGGCGCCCGGCTCCGACGGCATCTCCAACAGAGTTCTCAAACTCTTTCCCGGGCAACTTATTTGCTTCCTCGTCACCATTTTCAATGCCGCTATGACACACTGCGCCTTTCCGGATACCTGGAAAGAAGCAGAAGTTATCGGCATTCCTAAAATCGGTAAACCCCGTAACGACCCGAGTAGTTACCGTCCCATTAGCCTCCTTCAGTCCCTAGGCAAATTGTATGAGCGGGTGCTCTACAAACGCCTTTGGGACTTCGTGTCTTCCAATAACCTCCTTCCTGACGAACAGTTTGGATTCCGCGCCAGACATTCGTGTACCCAACAAGTGCACCGCCTCACGGAGCACATCCTCTCCGGCCTGAACAGCCCCGTCAGACCCGTCTACACGGGCGCTCTCTTTCTCGATATCGCGAAGGCGTTCGACAGAGTCTGGCACAACGGCTTGTTGTACAAGCTGTACGAACTGGGTTTGCCAGATCGTCTCGTACTCATCATTCGAGACTACCTGTCGAATCGCTCGTTTCGGTATCGATTGGAGGGCGTCCGCTCCTCCTCTCGTCCTATTAACGCCGGAGTCCCTCAGGGCTCCGTCCTCGCCCCCTACTCTTCAGTTTGTTTACGAGTGATATTCCTCGTACTTTCCCCACCTCACTGGCTCTCTTCGCCGATGACACTGCCGTTTTCTATTCCGATAGAAACAGGGCATTCATCGTCAAACAACTTCAGGCAGCCGCCACAGCATTAGGTCATTGGTTTCGGAAGTGGCGCATCGAAGTGAACCCTGCGAAGAGTACAGCTGTGCTCTTCGAAAGATCCTCGAGGCGTCTCCCGACTGCGGAGTCCCGCAGTCGTACTCTCCGGAGGAATGAAACTCCCCCAGTCATTCTCTACGGTCGCCCCATTCCCTGGGCCCGTCAGGTCAAATACTTAGGTGTCATTTTCGATCGTGCCATGACCTTCCGTCAGCACATCAAAGCCGTGCGCGATCGCGCCGCTTTCATCCTCGGTAGACTCAACCCCATGATCTGCAAGCGTAGTAAATTGTCACTTCGTAATAAGTTGACTCTTTACAAAACTTGCGTCAGACCCATCATGACTTATGCAAGTCCAGCGTTCGCTCATGCGGCGCGTTCCCACCTAAAGTCCTTCCAGGTTCTGCAGAATCGGTTTCTGCGAAAGGCCGTCGGTGCTCCGTGGTATATGCGGAACGTCGACCTTCATGACGATTTCGACCTCGTCCCCGTCTCTAAGTTCTTGAAGCAAGCTTCCGAGCGATACTTCAAGACCGCGGAGGATCATAGTAATCCTCTCATCGTAGCCGCCGCGAACTACGCGCCCGACCCCGCCCACGCCCGTAAGGCGAAACGCCGACGCCCGCGACACGTCCTCACGGACCCTCCCGACGAGCTGACGACGCTGCTCGCTGACAGCCCTAATGCTGACAGACCGAGACGGCACCCCGGATTCCTCACTCGTCATCGTCGAGCTCGACGCAGAGTTCTACGTGCCCCATGAAGCGTCATCATCATCACCCGTTTCCTGCAAGTTCGTTTTAGTTTGTTATTTAATAAATAATTTTCTGGTGTACTGCTTTTCATTATTTGCACGCCCGCTGAGTTTCTTGCTGGTTCTTCTCAGTTGGGTCGCGTTCCGAATCCAGTGGTAGAATCATTATGTGCTAACAAGTTGCCTTGCGGCGACTTTTGGCAGTCCCTTCCTACCCTTTCTCAGCTGAGCCCCTTCTGAGCTCGCACCTCCATCCTGGCGAAGCTGTAAAGGCCTGAGGGCCAACAGCGATTCCTCCTATCCAAAAAAAAAAAAAAAAAAAAAAAAAAAAAAAAAAAAAAAAAAAAAAAAAAAAAACAATTCATCGCAGTCCGGCGCTCGCTCTCAAACGGAACAGACATACGGAACGAACTCAAGCATCAATCTGGAACCGCCATAATAATAGTGTATTTATGGACGAATAAATCAAGATTTATAATCATCCGGATTCATCCGGGACTGCCGACTTCGACGATTCCGGACAGCGTAGTAAGGAAGCCGGCGTCACAGGTGAGTGGAGACACTTTTATTCTTTAATTAAGTGCATTTACGGGTGGTAGTCTTCACCCTGTTGTAGCTGTGTCCCTGTTTTATCGTTCCATGATAAAATTAGGGACTCCAGCGCCAATTTGAGAGTTGCCTGACTGTGTCAACCCCCTTTACCCCCCCTGCAGGGGGGGTGAGGTTAGCGAAAGACCCGCACTGTGCTTCCAGGAGGTTCGAGCCCTCCTCTAGTTTTAATTAATTTTATTTTTATTACTAGGCTTAAGTTAGTTTAGGGAACCTCATGGGACCTATCTAACAGTAAGTGGTAGCCGCAGCCATGCCCGGGGGGGACTCACCCCCCCTTGTTAGCACCCCCGGCCCGTCCCGAAGTGGACGAAAATCAAAAAGGGTCGTCGTATCACGCGACCTTTTTACTAACCGTATTCGGGAAGTGGTTCCCGAAGCTCAACCGGGTCGGTCGGACCCGGAAGTCAATCCCCCCGCTCCCCGGGCAGGGCCCTCCTCTGAGGGCCAGGGGACTCAGTGCATCGGTTCGGGAGAAACTGAGTTTTCTTTGCCGACCAATGCACCAATGTCAGCCAGGCCTCAGAGAAGGGCCAGGTCCGGCTCGGATCCGGTCCCGGAGGACAAGCGTCCAAGAGTAGGTCCCTCCTCAATTACCCTCGAGCTCGAGAGGGAATTGAAGGAGATTTTCGGGGGCTCCGACAGCGAGTACGCTTCGGATGCCTCCGACATTTCATCATCATCATCGAGGGGGCGGGGCCTCGCGCAGCCATGCGTGCCGTCCCTCCCCTCGCCCACACCGGATGTTACTTCCGGAGGTAGACCTGTGCCTGCGGTACGAACGTATCGCACGCCACCTGCCTCCCCAACACCTCCTCCTCCCTTCTCGCCGATTTCCGGCGGGGCGCCGGCACCATTGTCGGCGTCGGCCGCGGGCCAACAGGGAGGGAGGGGGTTCCTCGACTCCACGCGGTACGCGGATATCGGTGGAGGCCCTACGGGGTACGCGGACGCGGCTAGGCAGCCTGCGTCTCCGCGCCCGTCTTCATTGACGGCTCCACCGGCCCCACAACGCCAACCGCAACCCTCGCGGCGCGCCGCCGCAGCTGCGGCGTCAGCGCCAGCTGCAAATGCAGCCATTCCCGGCTCAAACAGAGCCAATAGGGGGGATCTCGACTTGCGTCGGCATCCCCCGATCGAAGTGCAGTCGCTCCCCGACTGGCCGCGGCACTTCGCAATTCTAAGGGAGCGACTAGGGTTCGCTCCCAACGGGAGAGCAACCCCGGCCGGTGGATTCAAATTCCACCCGGCCTCTGTCCAGGAGTTCCGGACGATCCAGACTTACCTGGTGGAGGCCTCGAGGGAGACTGCAATTTCATGGAATTGCTGGTCTCTCCCCGAGGACATACCCGCCAAGGTGGCCGTCCGTGGACTCCCGGGCAACACAGACCCGGCCGTAATAACCGAGGCCCTGAAGGACCTTGGTTTCCCGGCGCGGTACGCCAGAGTGGTCCTGGCGAAGAGGGGTCGACCCTCCAGCGTGTTCTACGTGGAGCTCGACCACCTCTCCAGGGAGGAACTCGCCCGAATTTACGGTGTAGAGGAGCTCCTCTACCTGCCGGGGGTGGTAGTTGAAGCCTGGAGACCCAAGAAAGGTCCTGCGCAGTGCCACCGCTGCCAGGCCTTTGGGCACTCCAGCGTGAACTGCCACCGTGCGGTCCGCTGCGTGCGATGTGCTGGTGAGCACATCGTAGCGGACTGCCCGAGGCCTCGGGAAGCTGCGCCGACCTGCGCCAACTGTGGCAAAGGCCACGCCGCCAACGACCGGCGCTGCCCGGTCTTCGTGCGGAGGGCGCGGGCCACCGGCGCGGTGATCCCACCACGCGTCCCTGAGCCGCCGCGCTCCGGGGACCCCCGTCTGAGGCAACAACAGCCTCAACCACAGCCTCAACCGCGGCAATCCCGCTCGCAACCCACGCCCCGGACAGTTCCGGGTACCTCAGCCCCTGGGCAGCAGCCTGAGGGCACACAAAAAAGATGGAAGGGCAAGGGGAAGGGAAAATCTTCCCGACCCGCCCCCCCACCTCCGACTCAGACTCCTACGGTCCCTGCCAACCCACAGGCGACCTCGCTCATGGCGGAAGCGAACGCTCCCCGTGAGCAAAGGCCGCCAAGACCCAGACCCCGCGAGAGGGTGACGGCCGTTGCTGCTTCGGCGACGCTTCCGATATCTTCCTCGGCTCCCGCCACCCAGGTGGCGGCGCCAACGAGGAAGAAGAAGAAGAAGAAAAAAAAAAAGAAGTCGAAGGGCAGCCAACCTGCGGCGGTGGGTACGCGAGCTGCGCAGGTGCAGCCCGTGGCCGCTACATCATCGGCCCCTTTGCCTCCTCGGCCACCACGTGCCGCTGAAAGGCCAATGTTGGAGGCTGTAGCCCCTCCACAGACACTCCAACACGAACCCATGGAGGTAGGGTTTGAGCAGACCTCGACGGGGGCTCCGTCAGCTGCCACCCCATCCCTCCACACGACGGTCCATCCTCGAGCCCGCCCACGGCCTCAGCAGCGCGACGGAGGGATAGCCCCAGGGCATCCCTTCTCCGTCGCAACGCTGCTGGAGTTGTGGGAGAGAGTGTCGGAGGCGATCCGTGAATTTATTCGCGCGATCTCCTCCCTCATAGCCCCCCTCGGGGGACTAATATCGGGACTCGGCCCTTTCGTCCAGCAGCATGGATAGGGAAGAGCTGCGGGTCGTTTATTGGAACCCCGGGGGGGTCACATCTCACAGGATGGACCTCATCCGTTTAGCCCAGGAGTACAGACCGCATGTCTTGCTCCTGGGAGAAACAAAACTTAGACCGACTGCGAGGTTTGTAGTGCCTAACTACATCGTGTACCGAAGGGACGAACTGACCCCTGAAGGGATCCCGTTCAGGGGAACGGCGGCTCTCGTCAGGAGGGATGTCGTGCACGATGAGCTAGAGCTACTGAGCTTCACTAACACCAGGACGGTGGGAGTGAGAGTGCAGGTACTGGGGGTCGAACTGCGGATTTATGCCGCGTATCGTCCCCCGGACTACAATCTCGAGCCGGCAGACATTAGACGGGTCCTGGACTATGACCGTCAACCGACGCTGATTCTGGGAGACCTCAACGCAAAACATACTGCGTGGGGCTCTCGGAGTATATCGGCGGCGGGGAGGCGGTTGATCGATCGATGATGCCGATAAGGGGGACTACTGTGTGGTCGGCCCCGACGAACCAACACACATCCCGAGTTCGGCGTTATATCGCCCGGACGTGCTGGATGTGTGCGTTCATAAGGGGTTACGGTGCCCGATTAACATCGAGGTACTGTACGACATGGGTACCGCTCACTTGCCGATCTTGGTCACGGCAGGTTTGGGGATCACTCGTGTCGCGACCCCCCCTTTGAGGCCCAGGGTCGACTGGGAGGCTTTCCAGTCTTCGCTAGTCGACCAATCACCGTTCCAGGATCTATCTACCCCTGGTGACGTCGATGACGCGGCCGTCCGCCTCACTGATTTCATCAGGGGAGCCATAGACCAAGCGACGACCATGGTGCCCAGCAGCGGGCCCAGTTGCAAACTCCCGGCGCCGATTGAGGCGTTGATACGTCGCAAACGGCGTCTTCGGAAGCTCTGGGCGACCACCAGGTGTCCCAGGATCAAGCGCGAGCTTAATGCGTTGGAGGAAGAGGTAAAAACGAAGGTTCGATCCTTCCGGGGAGAGTCCTGGGAGCAATACGTGAGGGAGGCTGGTGACGACCGCACCATGTCATCCCTCCACAGGATCTGTCGTCGCCTCTCCTCCAAACCCAGCCCTGTTTATCCGCTTATGGATGATCAGGGCAACAGGTGCTTCACGCCGCAGGCTCGCGCCGAAGTCCTGGCTGGCTCGCTGGAAAGGCAGTTCACTCCGAACGCCTCGGTCCCGGAGATGGCTCACTTCCACCGTGTCTTGGAAGAGGGGGTTACCCAATCCCTAGACCCTCGTCTCCCGATGCCAACGCTTGGGGAGGATCAACTGATCACACCTCGCGAGGTGTATCAGGCGATCAAGACCCTCAAGCGCCGTAAGGCTCCCGGGGACGACGGTATCCCTCCTATGGCACTTCAGTCTATCCCGTCCAACGTTCTGGCACATTTGTCAGAACTTTTTAATTCCATCCTCCGCACGGGTCACTACCCACGGACCTGGGGGCCTACCACGACCTCTTATTGCTATCCAATATAGGACCTATACTGAACTGTTCTGCTATTTCGTACCACAAGTCCTTTATTGCGATCGACTTTACGGTCAATTGTCGTATAGCGATTCTAGAGTGAAGTTGCACCGCCATGTTATTTCATTCGTTCAATTGCGCTATAATTCGTACCATGACCTCTTTTTAGAACCTACACTGAGTAGCTATTCTGTCAAAATCAACAATTCAATAAAAGTTACTATTTTCGTTTCACTAACTGAATCTTTTTGAGAAATATCGTGTCATAGCAAGAAAAAAGTTGTGAATTTCATAGATCTAAGAAGGAAAAGTAAGTATTAAAACTTAAAATGCTATTTTTAGCTATAATTTTCTGTAAATGCTGAAACAATTACACACATAACCTTAATTTACAGATGTCTGATGAATTGATTCTGTTCGAATTTTTGGAGAGTGATTACGCTGAAAATGCAGCTAAAAAGCAAAACAGGGCCGAATCACGCTCCATGTCGGACCCGTTTCACTTGGAGGATGTAGAATTTATGCGGCGTTACAGGCTCTCTAAACAATTAACTCTTGAACTATGTGAAGAGTTAAAACCTTTGTTTAGAGAGCCTGTAAAAGGAACTGATTTATCAGTAAAAGATAAGGTAATTCGTGTAAATAAATTTATTACAATAAAATCAGTGTAAAGTATCTCTTTCCTCAACAAGATGTATTTAAATTTTATTGACTATTCAAGGTTTTAACTGCTCTGTCAATATATGCTACTGGTGCGTACCAGAGGCCTATCGGGGATGTTGCTGCGCATTCCATGGCACAACAGACGGTCTCTTCGGCACTGGCTCAAGTGACTGCTGCATTAAATAGTCAACAAATGAGGGATAAATATATTGTTTTCCCAAGAACTTTAAATGAGAGAAACAATACAAGGGCAGCGTAAGTTCGAAAACTAAATAAATATATGTATTTCTATTAGTTACAAATTATAATGATATCCTAAACTTTTCAGATTTTATACTAAGTTTGGTATACCTGGTGTTCTGGGATGCATTGATTGCACACAGGTTGCCATTATAAGACCTTCTGAGCATGAAGAACGTTTCTTTTGTAGAAAACATTACCACTCAATTAATGTTCAACTGGTAAACATTCAAATCATCTTTTTCTCATTGCTTCATTATCAGAACGCAAAGAAATCCATTAGAAAAGATGTTCTACAGTAATATTTTATAATTATTTAACTACTATCTCTCCTCTTACTCCTAAAAATCCTTTTTTTTAATAGATTTGCAATGCCAATATGGACATTACCAGTGTGGACTCAAGCTTCGGAGGAGCCACACATGATTCGTTCATTTTTAATAATCATCCTATAAAAACATTTTTAGAAAATCTCAATGAACAAACATGGCTTCTTGGTAAGAATTTTTTATTTAATATTCTAATAACAAATAAAACTTAACCTAAAAAGTATTTTGTAATTAACTATTTACAATATTAAATATAAATTCAAATTATAGTTAAGTTTAAAAAATAATAAAATTTGTTAAATAATCAACATAAAGTGTTCTTATTAAAGTAATAATTTGCTTTTCACAGGTGATTCCGCATATCCTTTAAGAAGATACTTGATGACACCCATAGTGAATGCAGCACCAGGTACACCGGAACGATTTTACACAGACGTGCATGTCCGGACCCGAAATGTCATTGAGAGGACTATTGGTCTTCTTAAAGCACGTTTTCGGTGTCTGCTGGTGCATAGGATGCTGCACTACAAGCCCGACATGGCTGCTTCAATGATCAATGCCTGTGTTATTTTGCATAACATTTGCAATAAGGCTCAACTCCCTGAACCATCGCTTGAGGAGGAAGAAGCATCACAAGAGGTATCTCTGCAGTTGCACATTAATGGCAGCGATGTGAGCCATCACAACCAGGCGTTGCAACAGGGCCAGTCCACAAGAGCTGCTCTTATCCGTCAGATGGTACAGGATATCTAAAAATGTATCAATATATTATAATATATATTATAATCTGTCCCTTTGAATGCTTAAATACGCGACAACATTGAGGGTACTGTTTGAATGTTTATAATATAGAATGTACCTTGATATAAACATTTCTTTTATTTCCCTTATTTCCTGGAGCAAAGCTTCTAGTAAAACAGTTCTCCGTCTTTCATCCACTGCCCTTTCCTCGGAAATCCTTATTAAGGAGCGTTGTGCTGAGTCCATAGTTATGGGCAACTCCTGACGGCGACTCCGCCGGTGTCGGCATCATGGCACTGTTCTGGGACTTTGCACAGGCCGTGGTCGCCAACGTGTTGGTGCGACAATTGGAGAAGGTGGTACATCTGGTGAATGCAGAACTAGTGGTGGTGACTGGTGGTTCACCGAATTTTGTATTGGTTGTTGGGGCGGGATTGGTACTGCAAAATTTTGCAATAGGCTCTCTGATCCTGCCCCAGATAATGCTAGTGGCTCATCAAGTAATGGCTGGAAATGAAAAATATAAAAAAAATTACAATTTTATAATAAAGTTCTCAGTACTGTATACATAATCTCAATACTATACATACTTGATTGAATGGCTCAACTCTGGCCCCAGGGAGGCCAGTCCCAAAATTGTCCCCTAAAAGTTCTAGGAACTTTAATTCTAATTCAGATAACTGACCTTCCCTAGGTGGTCCACCTCCAGTTCGCTGTTGCGAAGCTCTTATGCTTGCAACTTTAGTTTTTAATTTTGACTTAAAGTCATTCCAGTACTGAAAGTGGATAATAAATATTTTATAAATGATATAATTATGGAACAAGTATACCGTAAAACGACAAAAAAAAACAATTTGCCTTTTCACTTATTTTCGAGATATTTTAAACATATACCAAACTATTGTTTCAGTAGAGTTTAGAGTACACTATTTTAGCTTGATCCTAATAAAACACAATAATTAAAAGACTTATATAAACCTTGTTCAAACTTTTCCAGTCTTTTCGTGCTCCTTCACCTTGGGAGTTTAGAATACCTGCTAAGGCTTCCCACATTCTCCTCGAATACTCCCTTGCATGCGCACTTTTATTGTAGCCGGTTGCAATATTCCTGTGCTGGTTCAAAAACTCCCAAAGGCTCTCCAATTGAGTATATGTTACTCGTCGTCGGCTGAAAGTTATAAAAACACTTCAAATTTGAGGAAATCTTATGTGGATGAGATCTTGATCTAAAAAAACGGTCTCACGTAAACCAAATAATTGAAACATTTGCAATTTATAAAACATACTTACGACATTTTTAAGTAAAATAATCTGGAAAACTTCAACACTTTATCAAACATTCAAAATTTGAGTAGCCGCCAAATCAACATTGAGACAAGTTGTAACTGACATTATCGAACATAAACAAAAAATCCGTTCAAAAATATTTTGACAGAAGATGTCAAGATTAACGCAACAGTACAATAATTCGTTATTAATATTTTACTTTTGTTAAATACATTGAAAATAAACAAAGAAACGTCCATTCTTATTGAAAGTCATATATTTTATTATAATTATGGATTTAGAAATTATTATTGCATGTTTTCAAAAACCGGTAAAGTTAAAAGTGTAAACCAAGCCTAAATCATGTTGATTTTTGAACGAAACCAGCTGTCATGTGAGAACGAGACAAACTTATGCGGTAGTGTATAGCGCTGTCACTTTTGCACAACAAGCGATTTTTTATGCGACTCAGAGGCAAACATCGGTCTATCGTTCACTAATAGCTATTCCAATTCCGTTCAACTTTAAACACGTCATGGTACGAAACGAAGCGATTCAGTATAGGTACCTAAACTGAAATGCCCCGCATTTGAATAGTTATTGTAAAGGTGGTGGTAAGGCCCCTGGAAAGTGGGCAAGATCATCGTCTTGCCCAAGCCCGGCAAAGACAGGCGTCAAGCCTCCAGTTACAGGCCCATCACCCTGCTCTCGCACGTCGGCAAGTTGTTTGAGCGGCTACTCCTGAGGAGGATATCTCCGCATATCCACCTCAGACCGGAGCAGTTCGGTTTTAGAGCTGGCCACTCGACGACTCTACAGCTAGCCCGTGTATTGCACCACCTTGCGGACCAACGAAACTTCGGCCGGTACACGGTCGCAGTCTTTCTCGACATCGAGAAGGCCTTCGACCGGGTATGGCACGAGGGGTTGGTCAGTAAGCTGCAATCCACCGGTCTACCTCATGCCTACTGGCGACTGCTGGGGTCGTGGCTGGAGGGGAGATCCTTCTTTGTCGCGGTCGAGGGGTGCAAGTCGTCTGTGCGCCCCATAACGGCCGGGGTTCCACAGGGTAGTGTCCTGTCCCCGATCCTATACGCCCTCTATACCAATGACATTCCCACTCTGGAGGGGCATCTCCGCGAGTGGGAGGAGGATGTGAAACTGGCCCTTTTCGCAGACGACTCGGCCTATTTTGCATCCTCCCGAAGTGTTAAAATTGCCGTCTCCAGGATGCAGAGGCTCCTGGATGTTCTGCCTGAGTGGCTAGACCGGTGGAGGGTCTCGGTCAATGCGGGTAAGACCCAGGCCCTACTCTACGGTCCGGTCCGTACCATGGCCGTCCCCCATCTCAGTCTACGTGGTGTGGATGTCGTGTTTAAGCCCAGCGTTCGGTATCTCGGGTGCGAGATCGATCGGTCGCTACGGATGAAACCACAGGTCGATCGAGTTATCGGCCTGGCGCGTGCTGCGCGGTTCGTCCTGCGGCCGATTCTCGCGTCCGCGTTGCCGATCAGGACTAAGCTCGCCATCTACAAGACCTATGTCCGCTCACGTGTTACGTACGC
Source organism: Trilocha varians (assembly GCA_030269945.2). Lineage (NCBI taxonomy): Eukaryota > Metazoa > Arthropoda > Insecta > Lepidoptera > Bombycidae > Trilocha > Trilocha varians. Next base: position 1,667,112 of record AP028271.1, read on the forward strand.
TGCTGAGGCCTGGTATCACCTCATACTGCCGTCCCAGCGGAAAAGGTTGCAGGTCCAGCAGAACCGTTCCCTCCGAGTCATCGTCGGAGCAGGCCGCTACGTCCGCAACGACGTGATAGCCCGGGACCTAAAGATGGAGTCGCTCGAGGAGTTCATCGTCCGGCTCGCTCGTAATATGTACGAGCGGGCCGACCGGGGACCCCACGAGCATCTCCACAATATAGCTCCCTTACACGCACGGCCTCCCGAGGGCGTGGCGTTGCCTAGGGAGCTAATAGGTCCCCCGAGATTCCTCGGAGTAAATTATCCTACGGCGTAATAGCGTGGTAGGATATAGGCGATCCCCTCTACGGGACTGAGATCTTTGTATCGTCCGTCCCGCACGTCTCCTGCCCTAAGATGGAGCCCACGGGGGCTACCATCGCCCTCCCGGTGAAGGGAGGTACAACCCCGCTCCCCTTCAGGGAGCTGTTCCCCCTTTTTGGGGACCCCCACGCTTTAGTGGGGGTGTTTTTGCTTTTGCAAGCCCCCTTAAGGGGCTTGTTATCCCCCCTCAGGGGATTGGGTCGCCCAAACTAGGTTTGGGGACCTCCTCATCGAGGTCTGGGGTCGCGAAACGGAGCCACGGACTTGTCCGAGACTCCGTCCCGCGTCCCCGGGTCCCACTCCCCCTCTGGGAGTTAAATATCTCTTTTGTGAGATTGGTGCCATCTTTCCTAATGGAAGGTGGCAAAGTCCAACCCCTTTTTGTCCCCTTATGGGACTTATATCCCCCCTCAGGGGATGGGACTCCCAATTGGGGGCCCTTTGTGGCACTGCGGACTTCAGTCCGCGGTCCCGCTCCCCTTATGGGAGCGGCCGACCTCGGCGCGGGCCCTTCCCTTCCCACGTTTCGTGGTGTTGTCGTGGGAGGGAGGGGCCGGCGGGGGCTGGACGGGGCCTCTAACCCTTTGTTTATGTTTTAATCTCGTTTCTGTTAATACTTCTCTTTCATTACGTTTCTTGCTTGAACATTAATCCTGTTTTGTTTTGTTTTTACTGTTACATTTATATTTTAATCTCATTTTAGTTTAGTTTCTTTATAGTCCAAATTGTTTTGCTCTATTTGTATAATTTTCTTTTTCTAGTTTAGGTTAGTATAAGTTGTACATTGTGTAAAGTAAAAATATAATAAAGGGTTATCCCACCCCTTAAAAGGGAAAAAGATGATAGGGCATATAACTTATGTAAATTAAATTAAAGATGCGATCGGCCAGCTGTCTAACGACTTTTACGTGCGCACTCACACTCACTTTATACGACCTCATTTGCCTTCTTGGTTGCGTGGCTTCGACAACAAGAAGATCGCCCAGAATGGGAGGACTTCGGCCGGAGCCGGTGGCAGCAGGACTACAGTCGCACTCAAACTCGAACAGAACCAGAGCCAGACCATGGTCATACCCAAGATCGGGACAACAATGCCACACCCAAAATTTTCACCTCCGCCCAGAGTGGCGGAGAGAACGAGCCCGGGCAGCGGGAGTCTCCCAAGGCCCGTCCGTGTCCCCCTTCGGGGGACACGACGACCCCCATGGCTGGCTGGCTGGCCGACCCACGCTGGCCCTGCGGGGTATTCCGAGAGAGCCAGTAACCAACGTCCGAGAACATCGCGATGGTAAAGAATGCTTGCCGCTATAATAATCTCGTAGTAGGTCCTATCCCAATCCGCATTGGGCAAGCGTGATGCCTAATCCATCTTCGGAGGAGACCTGAGCCCAATAGTGGGCAGTAATGGGTTGTTACAGTACAGTATAGGTTCTATTCTCAGCCAGGGTTCGCTGAAGTTGTAGGGCGGTTGAATTTCTTCTAAAAATAGCAATATAATCGCGAACTATTTTTTTTTAATTAACCGACTTTGTTAATTCTTAAAGCTTGTATTCTTGTATTTGTAAAAAATACAAAAATAGTTTTTGGAACGAAGTTCCTTATCGCGCGTTGTTAAAGGGGACGGAAAAAATTCTTACGAAAAGTTGTCACAACACTTTTTTGTTTTAGATGATTATCGCTAGATGGCGCTGTGATTAAAATCTTTTAAAACACGTTCCTTATCGCGCGTAAAAAAAATTATAAGATATCTTTTAATCGAAAGGAACTTCGTTCCATCCGGGTGTCCCTTGAAACCTCTCAATTTTATTTCTTTTGGAAATAATATTGACAAAAAGAAGGTTTAATTTCAACAAAAAACCAGTTTCTTGGACACTAATTATCGATTTTATTAGTTTCGTATCGAGTCTACGAATGCACACAAGTCAAACCGGCTATGGAGGAATCACTTAACATTACATCGATTTCCGTAATTAAAATCTGAATGGGCAGCCAAAACTGTGAACAAACACTCAGACAAAATAAATACTATTTCATTTTAAACTAATATTCAACCTGGGGGCCTACCACGACCTCTTATTGCGATCCAATTTAGGACCTAAACTGAATTGTTTTGTTATTTCGTACCACAACGTCTTAATTGCGATCGACTTTACTGTCAATTCTCGTATAGCGATTCAGGAGTGAAGTTACACCGCCATGTTTATTTCATTCGTTCAATCGCGCTTTAATCCGTACCATGACCTCTTTTTAGAACCTACACTGAGTAGCTATTCTGTCAAAATTAGCTATTCAATAAAAGTTACTATTTTATTACCGTAAACTGAATCGTTCTCAGAAATATAGTGTTTTACTAAGAATACATTGTTTATCATTCAATATAAGGAGGAAAAGTAAGTATTGAAACGTAAATTACAGTAAATCTTAGTAAATTCATAAATAAATACAGAAATAACCTTATTTTACAGACGTCTGATGAAATGACTCTGTTTCGACTTTTCGCCAGTAATTAGCTTGGAAATTCGGCTAAAACGCAAAACAGACTCGAATTACGATCTAGCGGACCAATTTCTCTTGGAAAAAGTGGAGTTTATACGCCTATTAGACAATACATTCTGAACCTGTGTGATGAGTGAAAACCAATGTTTAAGGAGTCTGCAAACTTGACTGATGGATCAATAAGAGAAAAGGTAACAATTTAAATATATCCACTACTGTTTTTTAAAATATTATTTAGCAAAAAACTGTCCAAGGTGTTCCGTAATATCTATACTTCATCAATATTATAACGCTGCAGTTTGTTTGTTTGAACGCGCTAATCTCAGGAACTACTGGTCCGATTTGAAAAATTCTGTCACTGTTGGAAAGTCCATTTATCGAGGAAGGCTATGTTGTATCTCTCTGTGACACAGACAAAGTTGCGCAGGTCACCTAGTCTTAAAATAATATACTAAAACAACAAGTTTACATTATTTAAAAACAACTTTATTATTTAACATGTTTTCATTTGTATTAATACTATTAAGATAGTTACGGAATGACAAGTAATACAAATTGTAATAATTCAAGTTACATAAATAGCATATTAACATTAATTACAAATGAAATGTACAAAATATGTTCTCAATGTTTTTATTTTAATATTTATGAACCTTCCACAGATTCGTCACTATATCTTCTAAGAAGATATAATATGATGATATGCATAGTGAAGATGCTACAGGCATGTCAGATTGACGCTGGCATGTATCCCAGAATATAATTGAGAAGACGACTTTCCACCAGGACGGAAACCTGAAAATTTGTCATCATATTTATATTGTTAAACTAATTTAAGATTTGTCTAATGCAATATAAAATATTTAAGTAACCTTAACTCAAAATTTGTTTTATTATTGTTTAACTAGAATAAAATAATATTTGATTTCAAGTACATTGATTTATTTATTTATTTACTATTAAGCTAACCAACAATGCAGTTACAGTTATAACATTCATAATAACAATATCTTAATTATAACATTTTAAGCGACTACACTAGTTACAGGTGAGTATAACATTCACATTTCGTGTAATACCCAAGCAGTTTAACGGTCTGTACCTGTTTTATGCCAACATCAGTGTCGTCTTTTAGAGCGGAGTTTCCACCACCTAAGTGGAACATAAGGTAGCAAGTTTTATCATGATGTAGGGCCAAACCGTTAATTTTAAACCAACGTTCCAGTGCGTACATAAATACCGCAGCGTTATTCAATCTGTAGAAGTCGGTTGCAAAGACTTGGCGTCGTCTGGAGCTGCGATTAGAAACCCTCAATTTAAACTCTTCTACCAGCGTCGCGTCTGTGGAACCGTTTGAACACTTGTTACATTTTATTTCTCTCATTCTTCCTTCGACTGCCATTTCCTCTCATATTCTGATTAATGGTCGTCAAACTCAGTTCATCGTGAGTGGTAATAATAACAGTAAGATTAAAGTAGCCAGAGGTGAAGGCAGAGGATCACATGCATTTGGTGACGGTTGTTTGGAATATTCACTATTAAACTTTGCAAAGAGACCCAGACCGCTCTAACTAGATTTCTTTTATCATGATGAGTTACGATGTTCTGCTAACATCATTTAAAACTTATAAAAGCTTTGCAATTATTTGTCACGGTAAATATGTCTTGTTATTTAGAAACGAAGAAATCTCCAAAAATGTATAAACCCTGATAAATACATTAAATCCAATAGAATATAACGAAATTGGATAAAACTTAAATCAAAAAAACAAACAAGATTGACCTTGACAGTTGACGTTGACACATCAAATCCAAACAAAGAACGTTCAAAAACATTTTCAGCCGTGTTTTATGATAACGAAATTTTACAAGGAACTTTTTATTTTTGTTGATTGAATTGCAAATAAACGAAATAACGTTGATTTTTATTTAAAGTGATATATTTGATTATGTTTTGTTATAATTTTGTACTAAGAAGTTATATTTAGCAAGTTTTCAAAAACCGGTAAAGTGAAAAGTGTAAACCAAGCCTAAAGAATGTTGATTTTTGAACGAAACCAACTGTCACGTGAGAACGAGACAAACTTATGCGGTAGTGTATAGCGCTGTCACTCTTACACAACAGGCGATTTTTATGCCACTCAGTGACAAACATTGGTCTATCATTCAGTAATAGCTATTCCAATTCCGTTCAACTTTAAACACGTCATGGTACGAAACGAAGCGATTCAGTATAGGTACCTAAACTGAAATGCCTCGCATTTGAATAGTTATTGTAAAGGTGGTGGTAAGGCCCCTGGATTGAGATATCGAATATTTTTGAGGTTATTTATTTTTTCGGCACCATTTTATAGCTGGGAAAAAGCCAGGAATCAAGCAATCAGATTATTCGGGACTAACTATGAGTGATACAATGCCTAATACGCAAAAATAAGTAAAGTGTACAAGTGTTATGTAATGAACAGTGAACTTGTGATCTAATTATTGAAATTAGGTAAAATGTTAATCTAATAGTAAGTTAAGTACTTAGTTATTTGTAATTTTATGATTAATAAAGGTTCTTAACCCAAAATGCTAAAATAGAGGCGAAACTAGTCTCACAAAGTTATTTTAATAATGTAGAACAATTGTGTACATACTTAATATTAAGATACCCAATGCATGTGAATGTAACTAGTTAGATAAGCGTCAATGTAACAGATTGATCCTTGACTGTTGACTTGAAGGAGCGAGAGCGCTAGCGGCAACGTTACCGCGTTACGATATATAAAGAGGCACGTGGCTGCAGCACAAAACAAGAAGGAGAGAGCCGTCGCCGTGTTCCTCGACATGGAGAAGGCGTTCGACCGCGTCTGGCACGAGGGCCTGTTGTATAAGCTGTCTACATCCACTACTCCTCGTAGAGTAGTTAGGGTCGTGGACAGCTTTCTCCAGGACAGGCGCTTCCAGGTCGCGGTCGACGGAGTCCTGTCCTCCGAACATGTCGTAGGAGCCGGCGTCCCCCAGGGTAGCTGCCTATCACCGGTGTGCTACGCGTGGTACACCGACGACATCCCAGTCGCCGGAGGTGCCATGCTGGCACTGTACGCCGACGACGCCGCCATGATCACCACGTCGTTGTCGTCCCCCCACGCAGCGGTGAAAATGCAGCGTGCCCTGGATGCCCTTCCCGTTTGGCTGGAGGACTGGAGACTGAAGGTCAACGTGGCGAAGACTCAGGCAATCTCCGTGGGAGGCGTCAGGCTCCCGCCCCCACTGGTGTTGGCTGGCGAGACGGTCGAATGGGCTCCGAAGGCTAAATACCTCGGAGTCACCATCGATCGCCGCCTCAGCATGTGCTCCCACGTGAGCAATGTGGTCGGACAGTCGCGTGCAGTGCGCGCCATCCTGCACCCCGTGCTCTCGTCTACTCTGCCTCTCCGCGCGAAGCTGGGCGTGTAGAATAGAATACAAGCTGTACGTGCGCTCGCGCCTCACTTACGCTGCCCCGGCATGGTACGCGCTTGTTAGCGACCATGGCCGAAACCGATTGCGTGTCGAGCAATCGCGAGCGCTGCGTACCATTGTTGGTAACCCACGCTTCGTGCGGAACGACGTCATTCAGCGAGATCTGCAGATGGAGAGCCTGGACGACCACATTAGACGCCTGACTGCCTCGATGTTTGCGCGAGCCGATGGAGCGAAGTCCCAGCACCTGCATGGGATAGCGCCATACCGTCGGCCACCGTCGCATCGACGAGGACTGCCACGGGACCTTCTCCTCCCACCTGGACCAGACTGCTCCTCACCGCTGGCGGACGGATGATCATCGGGACAAGTTGTCCCGGTGGTTTCGACCTCGCCATAAAGCGGTGGGTTGAAGCCACCACCGGATTCGACGCATCAACCCGGAAAATTCACCACTGGGGCGGCTCGCCGATCACTGGCAGGGCACCCGCCCTGTAGGTTAGATCGCGCCTCTCCAGCGGGCATCTTCTCCAATAAGGAGAATCGCACGAGGAGCCGCAAGGCCCGAACCCCCGTGCCCCACCTGTAGTTGCAGGTGGCGAAAGAAGCCACCGACGTAGGCCGTTGCCTAGAGCGGTTACTTCGGGGCCAGCTGCGCTGGCCCGTGAGACGTCCAGTTGTGTGAAAGAGGCACGTTTTTGTGCAATTCATCGCAGTCCGGCGCTCGCTCTCAAACGGAACAGACATACGGAACGAACTCAAGCATCAATCTGGAACCGCCATAATAATAGTGTATTTATGGACGAATAAATCAAGATTTATAATCATCCGGATTTTTATTGGAGCCACGCCGTGAAGTACAAGGGCACTTGAACTGCTTGCCACAGTCGAAATTCTGCAATCCAACGACTCGGGAAGGAACGCTGTCGTCGTCCCGAACATAAATTGGTCCTTCGAAGCCGGATTATCAGAATTTCGACGCAGCCATGGTCACAACAAGATCACAGAGTGGAAGACAAGCGTCTAGCCGAACCCGTGGAGATGTTGCTGTTAGAGAACATAGCCCACAAGCCACTGGTATCGCTGCCATTTCCGAACCCGCCGACGCCGCCGTCACCACACCTATTACGCCATCAACTTCGACAGCTGTGTTCAATACAACAGTGACCTTAGCAAGCAACACTCAAGAAGAAAACGCCGCCGCCCCTTTTGAGTACACAGATGGACGCCACGAACAAACAAACAGCTCCGTCTACCTCCCAGCGTACTTTGAAATCAAAGAGCAGAAAGTCATCAAAGAAACGTGCCTCCGAGATCGCAAGAACGAAGAAACAAATCTTGGAATTGAAGTTGCAATTGGCTACCGCCCATCTCAACGCTCTTGAAGCAGAAGATGATTCCGACGATGAGACCGTCAACAGCCAAGACAGTGACTGTGAATCAATACACAGCAAAGGCACGAAAGTTGGCGCGTGGCTTAGCAACACTCAGCCACACATGTTAGCCAAGTCCAACGAAGCGCATCTCCAACAAGCAACAGTAGAATGCATCAAACAGGAAGCCACCAGTAAACACACATCTAATGAACAAGAGAATCAACAAAAATTGGATCTCCGTGAACTCGCCTCGGCAATCACACTCGCCGTGAAATCTGCACAACAAGCAAGGCCGACGCGACACTTTGATCTACCATTATTCAATGGAGCTTATCAAGACTGGTTGTTGTTCAAAACTGCATACCTCGAATCATCGAATGACTATACCAACACAGAAAATATGTCAAGACTACGCCGCAGTCTCAAGGGCAAAGCCAAGGAAGCCGTCGAGTGTCTTCTCATTAACAGCACCGATCCGATACAAATTATGAAGCTTCTTGAATCTACATTTGGAAGACCGGACGCTATCGCACGAGCTGAATTAAACAGACTTCGAGGATTGCCACGCATCTCCGATACATCCAAAGACCTCTTCAGGTTATCAGGCAAGCTTACGAACATCGTCGCAACACTTCGCGCACTTGAACGTGTACACTACCTGTACAACCCGGAACTCACGAAGTTAACAGTCGATAAGTTGACGCCGACGCTTCGCAGTCGATGGCTAGACTTTGCAGCCGCACAACCTGAAGATGAAGCCGACCTACTGAAGCTTACTCGCTTCTTAGAAAGGGAAGTAGAGTTGTGGGCACCGTATGCAGAACCAGATAACATACCTACAAGTTCGCAGTACGAAGCTCGTGCATATCAGCAACCACGACGTGTACATACCTATAATACAAACATCGTTCAGGAAAAGAAATCGCAGAAATGTATTGTTTGTGAACAAGAGGGACACTCTATTATAAGATGTACTAAATTCCTTGATTCTAACAACGACGCACGCTGGGATCTCGCAAAGAAATACCGCCTATGCTTCAGATGCCTTCGGTTCCGAAACAAGATGCATCACTGCCGAACATCAAAATGTGGAGTCGACGGGTGTTCACATACGCATCATAATTTGCTGCACAATAAAAGAGAGGCAGAACGTCCTCAAGAAGAAACTGTAACCGTTTCCTCAACATGGCAACCACTTCGAACAGAAAGCTACCTGAAAGTGATACCTGTCACAATTCGCGGACCGGCGGGAGAAATTAATACACACGCACTGTTGGACGACGGATCCACGGTCACCCTCATCGACGCCGATCTGGCAGTATCAATCGGAGCACAAGGACCGAGCCAGCCGATGCGCATTGAAGTGGTTGGAGGAACAGATTTAGCCGCCGCTTCATCTCAGAAAGTGAAAGTATTCATCAAAGGAGCCACAGAGGAATATCAGATTCGCGCTAGAACGATAACAAACTTAAGAGTATCAAGACAGTCTATCACTAACAGAGATTTAGAACAGTGCACACACTTGTGTGACATAGCGAACATATTGAAGTATGAAGATGCAAATCCGAAGATTTTAATTGGTCAAGACAACTGGGACTTGCTTCTTGCCACTGAAGTACGAAAAGGTAGAAAAAACCAACCGATAGCTTCACTTACGCCACTAGGATGGGTACTTCATGGCGCACACACAAGAACATTAGGACAGCAAGTTAACTTCGTGCATCACATTACAATGGAGGAAAATATGGATGAACAGTTGAAGCATTATTTTGCAATCGAAGCCTTGACGATCAATCCAAGGAGACCGAACACAGATCCAGAAAAACGTGCACTAAGCATTCTAGATAAGTGCACCACATCAATCAGCGATGAACAATACGAGACTTCACTTTTATGGAAAACAGACGATACAGAAATGCCATACAACTACGATAACGCCTTGAAACGACTCGAAAGCATAGAAAGGAAAATCGATAGAGATACGAATTTAAAGGAGAAATACGAACAGCAAATGTCTTCATTAATAGAAAAAGGATATGCAGAACCCGCACCGGAAACCCAAAGCCCGAATAAAACGTGGTATCTACCACACTTTGGCGTCATGAACCCATCAAAACCAGACAAGCTCAGAATCGTACACGACGCCGCCGCAAAGTACAAAGGGGTATCACTGAACGATCACTTGCTAACCGGACCGGATTTACTGCAATCACTACCAGGAGTCTTAATGCGTTTTCGTCAGTACGCGATCGCCGTATCTGCCGACATAGCCGAAATGTTTATGCAAGTTAAAGTACGTGAAGAAGACAGAGACTCACTACGTTACTTATGGCGAGGAAGTCGTCGAAGTGGACCCCCGGATGAATATCGAATGACATCACTTATCTTTGGAGCAACATGTTCGCCGTCAATCGCTATATACGTCAAGAACCACAACGCATTGAAGTTTCAAGATAAACAACCCGAAGCAACCGAGGCGATCATCAAGAACCATTACGTCGATGACTACCTTGACAGCTACAAAACCGAACATGAAGCGATTAAAACGGCTACCGAAGTACGAAACATTCATCTCCACGCACATTTCCAATTACGTCGATGGATGTCTAACTCGGAAGAAGTTCTGAAGACGCTGAGTACTGACACAGTATCAAAGCCAGTTAGTCTGAACATCAGCAGTGGTCTCGAACGAGTATTAGGAGTGATATGGAAGCCATCTACAGACGAACTTACGTTCAATCTGAATTTACCGAAGATACCGTCGAATATACTCAACAACAGAACACCTACGAAAAGAGAAGCGCTTAAAATAGTCATGTCATTATTTGATCCACTTGGATTAGCATCGCCGGTCACTATTCAAGCGAAAAGAATATTACAAGAGGTGTGGCGACGAGGAACAGGCTGGGATCAAACCCTAGACCCAGACTTATCGGCACAGTGGCGAGAGTGGCTTACAAGTCTAAAGAATCTTGAAAACGTTAAAATTCCTAGATGTTATCTGAAATACGGCGACGCTACTTCCCTCCAGTTACACGTTTTTGTTGACGCAAGTGAAACTGCGTACTCAGCTGCTCTGTACTGGCGTGCAGTCATACCGGATGGAAATGTCACAACATCGCTTATCATCGCTAAAGCAAGAGTCGCACCACTGAAGCTAACTTCGATTCCTCGCTTGGAACTACAGGCAGCAGTAATGGGAAGTCGTATGGCTGCCACAGTAATAGAAGAACACTCAAAGAAGCCTGAATCTCGTATATTTTGGACAGACAGCAGAACAGTGTTAACATGGCTCAAAACTGGATCAAGATCTTACCGTCCATTTGTAGCCCACCGAATCGCCGCTATAGAAGATAACTGCATGATAAACGAATGGCGATGGGTACCGACAAAACACAACGTGGCTGACGACGCAACACGTGGGATACCTAAGAACTTTGATGGAAAACATCGGTGGTACCATGGTCCAGATTTTTTGAAAGACGACCCGATCACATGGCCTTCAATAGAACTGGCACCTGTTCAAGACACAGGGGAAGAGAAAGTGAACCACGTCACAGAAAAATATATCGAACTTAAACTTATAGAGGCCATTCCAGACAGCAAGCGATTCTCAAAATGGGAGAGATTTCTTCGCACAACCGCGAGAGTTTTGCAATTCATAAACATTTGCAGAAGCGATAAACAACGAACGCACTACAAGAGAACATCGAAAAACGCGCAAAATGACCCAGATTGGAAAATACAACGAATTAAAACTCCAAGTACAACGACACCGCGAACACAGAATTTAAAATCCGAACAGTACGTCAAGTTGAACGCAAACCTTTTACATGAAGCAGAGCAATTGATCGTCCGAGCAAGTCAACAAGAATCATTTGCAAAAGAAATCGAAGACTTAAACAAGAATAGAACCATATCTACAGAAAGTCGGTTACGTCCTTTATCAATTGTCATGGTTGACGGAATCATTCGCTTGAAGACACGAATAAGAAAAATCAAAGATATCAGCGAACAACAAAAGTCTCCGCCAATACTCGACGGAAACAATGAAATCACAAAGCTGTGGATTGAGTACACCCACAGACAATTACTTCACGCCGGAGTTGAAACAACAATAAATGAGTGTCGCCAACATTACTGGGTTCTACGCCTACGCCCAATAACGAAAATAATAATACATCGATGCATCATATGTCGAATCAATCGAAACGTACCGCCACAACCGTCAACAGGAGATCATCCAGCATGCAGATTAGGACATCACATGAGGCCTTTTACCTACACTGGAATCGACTACTTTGGTCCCATGAGCATATCAGTTGGACGTTCAAGACAGAAGAGATATGGCGTAATATTTACTTGTCTAACTACGCGTGCCATACACTTAGAACTCGCAGCATCACTTACAACGGACTCTACGATAATGGCTTTACGACGAATGATGGCGCGACGCGGCTGTCCCAGCGAAATTTGGTCGGACAACGGAACTAACCTACGTGGCGCAGATAAAGAACTCCAGAGAAAATTATTCAACGCATTGGAAGACGAAACCTCAAAGAGAAAGATAACTTGGAAATATATAACACCAGGAGCACCATTTATGGGTGGAGCTTGGGAGCGCCTTATAAGAAGCGTCAAGACCGCTCTCTCAACGTTACTACGCGAGCGACACCCCTCAGAAGAAGTACTCAACACATTATTCGCCGAAGTAGAGTACACTGTCAATAGTCGACCGCTCACTCACGTATCGGTTGACCCTAGCGACCCCGAGGCACTAACACCTAACCATTTTCTACTTAGCGGATCCGCACGAGTGCCAACATACAACCCGATGGATGCCAGCAACATCATAGGACGCGCTGACTGGCAGGCTTCACAACGCCTTGCCGATCTCTTCTGGTCGAGGTGGCTCCGCGAGTACCTGCCCGAGCTACAACACCGGCGGGAGCCTCACAGCCGAGGCCCGAGCATCAACATCGGAGACGTCGTGCTGGTGGTTGACAACAATCTGCCACGCAATACTTGGCCACGCGGCGTGGTCGAGACGATATACCCTGGACCAGATGGCATCGTGCGGACAGTGGATGTTCGCACTCGAGGTGGACTACTACGCAGAGCGACGAGAAGACTGGTCATCATACCTGCGCAGCAAGTAGTCCCGTGAACGGAGCTTCTTCGACTGCGACGTCGAAGAACGGCGGGAGGATATTCGGGACTAACTATGAGTGATACAATGCCTAATACGCAAAAATAAGTAAAGTGTACAAGTGTTATGTAATGAACAGTGAACTTGTGATCTAATTATTGAAATTAGGTAAAATGTTAATCTAATAGTAAGTTAAGTACTTAGTTATTTGTAATTTTATGATTAATAAAGGTTCTTAACCCAAAATGCTAAAATAGAGGCGAAACTAGTCTCACAAAGTTATTTTAATAATGTAGAACAATTGTGTACATACTTAATATTAAGATACCCAATGCATGTGAATGTAACTAGTTAGATAAGCGTCAATGTAACAGATTGATCCTTGACTGTTGACTTGAAGGAGCGAGAGCGCTAGCGGCAACGTTACCGCGTTACGATATATAAAGAGGCACGTTTTTGTGCAATTCATCGCAGGCAGTCCGCTCGCAGTCGTCGTCCGGTGCAGACGTGCTCTTGTACGCTCTGTATTGAACGCTCGCTGTGTCCGTACGATACGCCCATCTCGCTCACACGCGCCTGACGTCACGTTGACTGTGCTTCGGCGCGGTCTTCGTTTGATCGTTGCGGTCGTTTGTCGGCGATCCTTTTTTGTTTTTTTTTTGTATCATCAGTGCCTTTTTCAAGGCGCTGTTGCCCCTCTTGTATCGGTTTGCGGTGCCATTCACCGCCTTGAGGGCTAGTTAGCTTAGGGCAACCGTCAAAACAATTCGCCTTTTTCAAGGCGAATTGCCGTTCCCTGCGTTTCTGCTTGCAGTGGCATTCACTGCCCAGGGAGCGAGGTCGTTTTAGGGACCCGCCTTCTTTAAGGCGGTTTAGCTTTGAACGAGATGGCCTCTCTCCAAGCGGAGAGGGGCCTTGCGGAGTTCCTCAAGAAGCGCAGCCCGGAGATTTGGGAGGAGTACCAGCGATTCCTGGAGCAGCAGATCCCGTCCGCGTCCAGGGACCCTCGCCGAAACCCCGCCCTCACCACCACGGCATCCGCGAATGCCGCCCGCGTCTCACCCACCCCTGCAGCCCCTAAGGCTAAACCCGGTACCCCGATACCCCCTGCCCTTAAGGCGACCGTCCTGCGTTCACGCAAATCCCCGGCGCCCGCGTGCGCTCCGCTCCGGACAGCGGACTCCGCGTCCACCCCCGCCGCGCCTCCCGCGTCATCCCAACCCGCGCCCGCGCCCGGTGCGTCGCGCCGCACCCCCCCCGCTTCGCCCTCGGTCGATCTCCTCGACATGGAAGTCGAGGAGATCGTCGCCCAAGGAGACGGCTTCACCGAGGTTGTCTCCAAGGGCAAAGAGGGCGGCCTCCTCCCGCGAGAAGGCCGCTACTAAGATCACAAGGGCCGACGGCGGCCCTCGTCCGAGGCCGGCCTCGTCATCCTCCGCTAGCTCGTCGCGTGCCTCCCCTTCTCCGCCGCCCCGCCGGCCGGACGGACCTCCCCCGCCACCTCTTGTCATCCGCGACAAGAGCAAGTGGCAGTACATCTCCCATGCCCTCCACAACCGCGAGGAGGGCATCACTTTCCTGTCGGCGCGCAACCTTGCCGCTGGCATTCAAGTTAAGGTGGCAACCTCCCAGGACCACCGAGCTCTCTCCAGCTTCCTCCGTAGGGAGCGTATAGGTTTTCACACCTATACTCTCCAAGAGGAGCGCGATCTCCGGGTTGTGATCCGCGGACTTCCGAAGGAGATTGAGGTTGACCTCATCAAAGAGGATCTCATCTCCCAAGGAGTCCCAACAGTGGCCGTACACCGGATGTACAAGGCCAGAGGCAGGGAACCATATAACATGGTCCTTGCCATCGTCGAGGCTTCCGACCGCGGCAAACAAATCTTCAAACTGAAGACTGTCTGCCAGCTATCGGGTCTCAAATTTGAGGCCCCTCACAAGAGGGACATGCCCGGGCAGTGTCACAACTGCCAACAATATGGTCACTCTTCCAGGAACTGCTTCGCGCGCCCGCGCTGCGTGAAGTGCCTGGACGACCACGCGACAGCCGACTGTCCACGGCGTAGGGACACCGCGACGGAGCCCCCGTCGTGCGTGAACTGCGGAGCTGGCCACACGGCCAACTACCGCGGCTGCCCGATGGCTCCGAAGCCTAACCGACGCACCGCGCGTCAAAATAAGATTAGGGCCCCCCAACCGCCGCCGGTGGAAAAATTCGTCCCGGCACCGCTGCCCAAGACAAACGCGTGGCCCCTTCCGGGCACTAACCGTTCCTCTCGCGCACCCGCAGCGCAGTCAACATCACGCGCGCCCCCCGCCGCCGCCCCGGCTCCGCCCGCCCTCTTGGCACAACCGGTGCCCCGCGCCCCCGTCTCACAGCGCCCGGCGCTCTCTTCCGGACTGATGAAAGAAAACGCCGCGTTCTTTCACGTGCTTAAGTCGGTAACGCCCGAGCGTTTCCTTGAGTTTATTGAGGCGCATAACGCCTGCAACACGGAGGGAGACCGTATGGAGGTGTTCCTGGCATACATCGATGTGTGGCAGGCCTTCTCGTCCGGTCTCCATAATAATAACCAAAACGCAGTCCCCAGCACATCCGCTCGTGTGCCTAAAATTAATTAACTTTGATTATGGGTAGTACACCACAAAGAAGTAGGCCCCACGCCCTCACCGTCGGTCTTTTTAACGCCGACGGTCTCTACTCTCAACGCGATCAAATTGCTGACTTTTTACGAAGTCATCAAGTTGATATTTTCTTAGTGCAGGAAACGTTCCTCAATCCTTCGACGCGTGACCCCCGAATCGCGAACTACGTCATGATTAGGAACGACAGACTCACCTCATCCGGAGGTGGGACTGCCATCTACTACCGGAGAGTGTTGCATTGCGTGCCGCTCGATCCCCCCGCGCTCGTTAACATGGAAGCGTCAGTGTGCCGCATCGCACTGACGGGCCACTCGTCCATCGTCATCGCGTCCGTCTATCTCCCTCCCGACAAACCAGTCTTGCAAAGCGACCTCGAGGCGCTTCTCGGTATGGGGAACTCCGTCATTCTGGCGGGGGACTTCAACTGCAAGCATGCTAGGTGGGGTTGCGTCGCCACAACCCCGAACGGCAGACGTCTCGATAGTCTGATTGACGTCCTGGAGTTCGATATCGTAGCCCCTCTCGAACCGACTCATTATCCGTACAATATCCAGCATCGGCCGGATATCCTGGACATGGCCCTTCTCAAGAATGTGACATTGAGCTTGCATTCTATCGAGGTGCATTCTGAATTAGATTCGGATCACCGCCCGGTTATCATGCAGTTAGGCCCCCCGCCATCAGCGGAACCCATCATGAAAACCGTCGTCGATTGGCACGTCTTAGGCGCCAGCCTGGCGGACGCCGTTCCTCCTTCTCTCTCTGAAGGCCCGGATCAGTCCACTCCTTCCCTTCAGGAAACCACAGAGGCGCTTCACGCATTCACTTCAGACATTAAGTCTCACATAGATAGGGCATCGAGGCAGGTCGAGGCGGATGCTTTTCTCCGCTTCAAACTGCCCGATGAAATTAGGGAGCTCATCCGAGCTAAAAACGCTTCGATCCGAGCCTTCGACTCCTACCCCACCGTGGAGAACCGGGTTCGCATGCGCGCCTTGCAGCGTGATGTGAGGCGTCGCATTGCAGAGCATCGGAACTCCAGGTGGGGTTCCTTTCTTGAAGGAATCAAACCCTCCCACTTAGCGTACTGGCAGTTAGCTCGGACTCTAAGGAACGACTCGACTATGACGTTGCCGCCTCTCAACCACCCCGCTGGTGGTCGCGTAGCGTTCGATGACGATGAGAAGGCGGAGCTGTTGGCGGATTCACTGGAAGCCCAGTGTACGCTCAGCGATGCCACCGCGGACCCCGCGCACGTCGAAATGGTGGACAGTGAAGTCGCGCGCAGATCTTCCCTTCCACCCACGGTCTCTTTACCCCCCGTCACCACCGACGAGGTGAAAGATCTCATTAAGTACTCGAAGTCTCGCAAGGCGCCCGGCTCCGACGGCATCTCCAACAGAGTTCTCAAACTCTTTCCCGGGCAACTTATTTGCTTCCTCGTCACCATTTTCAATGCCGCTATGACACACTGCGCCTTTCCGGATACCTGGAAAGAAGCAGAAGTTATCGGCATTCCTAAAATCGGTAAACCCCGTAACGACCCGAGTAGTTACCGTCCCATTAGCCTCCTTCAGTCCCTAGGCAAATTGTATGAGCGAGTGCTCTACAAACGCCTTTGGGACTTCGTGTCTTCCAATAACCTCCTTCCTGACGAACAGTTTGGATTCCGCGCCAGACATTCGTGTACCCAACAAGTGCACCGCCTCACGGAGCACATCCTCTCCGGCCTGAACAGCCCCGTCAGACCCGTCTACACGGGCGCTCTCTTTCTCGATATCGCGAAGGCGTTCGACAGAGTCTGGCACAACGGCTTGTTGTACAAGCTGTACGAACTGGGTTTGCCAGATCGTCTCGTGCTCATCATTCGAGACTACCTGTCGAATCGCTCGTTTCGGTATCGATTGGAGGGCGTCCGCTCCTCCTCTCGTCCTATTAACGCCGGAGTCCCTCAGGGCTCCGTCCTCGCCCCCCTACTCTTCAGTTTGTTTACGAGTGATATTCCTCGTACTTTCCCCACCTCACTGGCTCTCTTCGCCGATGACACTGCCGTTTTCTATTCCGATAGAAACAGGGCATTCATCGTCAAACAACTTCAGGCAGCCGCCGCAGCATTAGGTCATTGGTTTCGGAAGTGGCGCATCGAAGTGAACCCTGCGAAGAGTACAGCTGTGCTCTTCGAAAGATCCTCGAGGCGTCTCCCGACTGCGGAGTCCCGCAGTCGTACTCTCCGGAGGAATGAAACTCCCCCAGTCACTCTCTACGGTCGCCCCATTCCCTGGGCCCGTCAGGTCAAATACTTAGGTGTCATCTTCGATCGTGCCATGACCTTCCGTCAGCACATCAAAGCCGTGCGCGATCGCGCCGCTTTCATCCTCGGTAGACTCAACCCCATGATCTGCAAGCGTAGTAAATTGTCACTTCGTAATAAGTTGACTCTTTACAAAACTTGCGTCAGACCCATCATGACTTATGCAAGTCCAGCGTTCGCTCATGCGGCGCGTTCCCACCTAAAGTCCTTCCAGGTTCTGCAGAATCGGTTTCTGCGAAAGGCCGTCGGTGCTCCGTGGTATATGCGGAACGTCGACCTTCATGACGATTTCGACCTCGTCCCCGTCTCTAAGTTCTTGAAGCAAGCTTCCGAGCGATACTTCAAGACCGCGGAGGATCATAGTAATCCTCTCATCGTAGCCGCCGCGAACTACGCGCCCGACCCCGCCCACGCCCGTAAGGCGAAACGCCGACGCCCGCGACACGTCCTCACGGACCCTCCCGACGCGCTGACGACGCTGCTCGCTGACAGCCCTAATGCTGACAGACCGAGACGGCGCCCCGGATTCCTCACTCGTCATCGTCGAGCTCGACGCAGAGTTCAACGTGCCCCATGAAGCATCATCATCATCACCCGTTTCCTGCAAGTTCGTTTTAGTTTGTTATTTAATAAATTATTTTCTGGTGTACTGCTTTTCATTATTTGCACGCCCGCTGAGTTTCTTGCTGGTTCTTCTCAGTTGGGTCGCGTTCCGAATCCAGTGGTAGAATCATTATGTGCTAACAAGTTGCCTTGCGGCGACTTTTAGCAGTCCCTTCCTACCCTTTCTCAGCTGAGCCCCTTCTGAGCTCGCACCTCCATCCTGGCGAAGCTGTAAAGGCCTGAGGGCCAACAGCGATTCCTCCTATCCCAAAAAAAAAAAAAAAAAAAAAAAAAAAAACAATTCATCGCAGTCCGGCGCTCGCTCTCAAACGGAACAGACATACGGAACGAACTCAAGCATCAATCTGGAACCGCCATAATAATAGTGTATTTATGGACGAATAAATCAAGATTTATAATCATCCGGATTTTTATTGGAGCCACGCCGTGAAGTACAAGGGCACTTGAACTGCTTGCCACAGTCGAAATTCTGCAATCCAACGACTCGGGAAGGAACGCTGTCGTCGTCCCGAACACAGATGGTCCGTCTACATAGCAATAAAAAATGTTACAAATTGAGATTTAAAATTAGTACCGTCTTTTGAGAATTAATAATATTTTAATTACAAAAATGAAAACGACAGACTTCCATTTCTCAAGCATAGCATAAAACTACCAGTCAGATCTTTAATTAGATGGAACCCCATGACAACCATCACCTTTCATCTGACACCAGAATCATTCAAATCCACCCAAACTAAAATTATGAAGGAAAAATCATACAAACATACAGACGAATGAGTACCTCCTCTTTTTAGGAAGTCGGTCAAAAATAACAACAAAACCACATACAATTCTTTACAATATAAAACATAACAGTAAAATAAATATTGATTTAATTAATGAACTCGTCATGTTACGTACTAAAACTCGCTCGTATGTCCTTAAACTTGCACTATCGGACGACTCGCGGACAAGAGCGGACTCTGCACGTTTAGTGCAAACATAAAATAAGTGCAAAGTAAAATAAGTGCAAAATTAAATAAGTGCAAGTGTAAAATCAAAGTGGTATTTATTGTGTTTAAATTTGTGATTTGTTTTGTGCGGATATGTTTTAATGATAATTGATTTTGAAACAGGTTTGTGTTTAAAATATATTTAAATTATTTTTTATTACTAGTATTTAGATGCCTGTGTGTTTTTTTTTGAACAAATAATAGGTATATTTTGCATCATAATTGTAGAAATATTATAATTATCGTTAACTAGCTGGTCCACACAACTTCGTCTGCGTCACATAAGGAAATTTTCTCACCGTTTAAACATTTCCTGGACTTCTACGAATGTTTCAAGATTAAAATAAGCCAAATCAGTTCAGTCGTTCTTGAGTTTTAGCGAGACTAACGAACAGCAATTCATTTTTATATATAAGATAAGAGGAAGATGATAAGGTATAGATAGTTTTTCAATGATCAATAAATCCAGATTGTTTTAAGTTTGTTGAACATTGTTTTTTTTTTCAAGTCAATAATTAAACGTTTCTCGGCTTATGTTGTTTAATACTCATAAATATACAACTCTATATATATTTTTATTATAATTTTAATAATATTCGTATTTTCGATTGTAAGGTTTTCAAATAATATATTTTTTACAATAGTATTTTGATTACAAAAATGAATACGACCGACTTCCACTTTTCAAGCATAGCACGAAAACTACCAGTCAGATGTTTATCAAATTTATATGAGATAACGCTCAAAATGTCTACTTTCTAACAAAAAAGAATCATTGAAATCGGTTCATATAAAAAGACAAATCGTGAAATTGTGATATTTTGTCTGTTAAAATACATATATTTTTAAAACACAGATAAAAGTACTGGTTCGATCTTTAAAAAAAGTCGTCGAGGTGGAGTTCATCCCTACTATATGGAACCACCGTCCATCCACGGTCCGTTTCAGGAACACTTTTTTGCCACGCACCATTCGGCTATGGAATGAGCTCCCCTCTTCGGTATTCCCAGAGCGCTATGACTTGTCCTTCTTCAAACGAGGCTTGAGGAGGGTCCTTAAAGTTAGGTCGTAGGTAGCGGCCCCTCAGTGTCCCCTGACATTGCAGAGGTTCATGAGCGACGGTAACCACTTACGATCATGTGGCCCGTTGGCTCGTCTGCCTACATGGCAATAAAAAAAAAGAACAAATATACAGACGAATTGAATACCTCCTCCTTTTTGGAAGTCGGTCAAAATTGGGAATATCCTATGCTATTTAAAATAATAAAATTTTATTACGAAGTTTTTTTAAACTATTTTTTTAAGATCTCATTACAACAAATAGAATTTATTTATTTAAGCTATAATTAGACAATAACTATTTTTATTATGTCATTAGCTCATTTTAACATAAATTAGTGCCCATAAAGAAAACACATTAAAATATTTTAAAACTGGTTTTGCCTTTAAAAGACAAATGATATTCCCGAGCGCTATGACTTGTCCTTCTTCAAACAAGGCTTGAAGAGAGTCCTTAACCACTCAACTGGGAACGTCACTATTCGCTAGATGGCAAAACTGGGGACTTCGTTCGGAATCAATACCGTGTTTGAGCCCCTATTTAAAAACATTTTTTTCCAATAATTTTTAATTAAACCTTATATTTTTGTAAATCTTTATTACTAAACGACGCTGTATTGCATTTACAACGAAAATATATCATCTCCGTAAAATATGAGACAATTATAAAAAGTTAACAAAACAAGTTTGGAACTGTGCTCAATTTTGGCTCCTGCCACAGAGTTGGCAAAAGTAAACAAACCAATTTGGTTGCCGATCCCAGTTGAGTCCTTAAAGATTGTAGGTAGCGGGACAGTTGTCATTGCAGAAGTCTCTGACTGTAACTGCTTACGATCAGGTCGGCCATAAGCTCATTTATCTGTCTTGCAATAGAATACATTTTTTTAAATTAGACATAGACATGCTTTATTTGGGAAGAAAACACATACAGAAATAAACATATTTTAAATTTACAAATTAATAACACTGGTTTTCATCACAAACTAGTCGGGACTCAGCTTAATGCGCGATGTTCACTGTGGATTTACCACAGCAAACACCGAGCGCTGGTTTTCAGCCCCAACTAGCAGTGACGTCACAAAAATGAAAAAAGAATAAAATTTAAAAACAAAAGACACAGTACAATTAAATTAAAATAATTAAAATTAATCAGATTATCAGTAAGGGTCATTATCAGTAATCATTATCATTATAATTAAGCTTTTTAAACACAAGCTTTTAAGATCCTGGACCTAAAACGATCCTAAATTACACTGACAATATTGTTTAAAAAGCCAAAAAGCTCATCTGATCATAAGTGGATACTTGCCCTTATGGAACTTAGCAAAGGCGAGTTATACCTAGCCCTTTTAAGAAAACGGCGCGAAGAAAGAGTGCCGTAGTGCGTAACGCGTCGTGCCGTCCCGCATAACCCTATACTGGGTTCGTGCATATCCGGCGATTTCATCAACTAAAAAAACTATTAAGAAATTTTCTCAAATCGTATAGGGTGAGCAATCTAACGTTTTCATTTTGAACTACTGTTGCATTTTGAACAACAGGATGGCGCAACATGCCACACAGCCAACATAACAGTCGAACTTTTGAAAAATGCAAACTTTATATGGCCCACCCCTTATTTGAAAATGGTTGGGATGTTGTTTGTTGTTCATTATCAAGTTTTACGCCTAGCAACACATTGTTTTTATTCATAAAATTTATTTCATAAGGAAGCGAGCAATTATAAACGAAATTAAAATAAATGCGAGACAATTCGCTAAAAAAGGTCGAAAAACTTTTAAGGATAAACGAAGAAGTATAAATACTCTAATTAAAACTACAATTACTTTTATATAAGAATATTACGTAATATCTATCAACTAAAAAAGAGTAATTAAATTCCATTACCCATGAAAATTACACCTAATAACTTCAATCGTATTATTAAAATAATATTTTTATTACAAAAATGAAAACGACCGACTTCCATTTCTCAAGCATAGCACAAAAACTACCAGTCAGATCTTTATCAAATTTATATGAGATAATGTCCAAAATGTCTGCTTTCTAACAAAAAAAGAATCATTGAAATTGGTTCATATAGAAAAGAAGAAAACACATAGCAAATCGAGAAATATTGAAAATACACCAAAAAACACAGATCCAAAAGTATGTACTTCTTCGATCTTTAAAAAAAACAACGGGGTCTAAGTTTAGCCATCACGTTTCATTTGACACCAGAATCATTCAAATCGGTCCACCCAAATTAAAGTTATCGAGGAACAAACATAAAATAATATATTTATTACAAAAATGAAAACGCCCGACTTCAGTTTCTCAAGCATAGCACAAAAAAAGAAATAAACCCAAAAACGCATAGCAACCCGTGAAATTTTGTTGAAAATACACATTTTAAAACACAGATCCAAAAGTATTTGTTCGATATTAAAAAAAAAAACAAATGGGACCTAAGTTGGACCAACACCTTTCATCTGACACCAGAATCAGAATCATTCAAATCGGTCCACCCACACAAGAGATATCGAGGAAGACATAAAAAGTATACGGACGAATTAAGTAGTGACCCGTCGATATGGAACTTGACTCAGACTTAAGGTATGCGAGGACAAACATCTTTGTAATATTAGTACAGATGCAGTTATTGGAACGAAGTTCCTTATCGCGCGTTATCGAAAGACGGAAATTCTTATGAAAAAGTTGTCACGACACTTTTTTTGTTTTAGATGATTATCGCTAGATGGCGCTGTGATCAAAATCTTTTAAAACACGTTCCTTAACGCGCGTTACGTTAGGAAAAAAAAAGATATCTTTTAATCGAAAGGAACTTCGTTCTATTCGGGTGTCCCATGACACCTCTCAAGTTCTTTTTTTTTCACAGTATTTAAATGAGATATTTTTTTAAACAGCGTCAATATATGCTTTTCTTGGAACAATATTAGTTGACATGTCGAATTGTTAGTTTTTTAACTAGTGGTGAGCAAAAAAAGCAAGATTTTTGCAAGACCAAGACCAAGACCAAGACTAGGTAGGCAAGACCAAGACCAAGACCGAGACCAGACAGATTTAAGCAAGACCAAATCCAAGACTGAACAAGCAAGACCAATTGCTAATCACTAAAAAAGATTAATCGAAATCGGTTCATCCAGTGAATGCGTAACTCCCTCTACATCCATACAACATCCTCCTTACTTTGGTCAAACCATTCGCATAACATTCGTATTTTTTTTGCGTATGCGAATATTCGTTACATCCCTAGTACAGATGCAGTTACTTTTTGTCGAAGAATACCTAAGAAACACCTACCTCTGTCTAATAACTATGTGGTTTAACCGTGAACAACATAAGAATATGAAGCTGTCAACTACCAATTATAATATTATAATAATATACATTAAACGCACAATAAATGCATATGGAAATACGTTTTGCGGAACCAGTATCAAGAATGTATTATTAAAACATTTACACTACCGCGTTTAAAAATATGACATGATAACATTGACAATTTTAATATACTTGCACTTTGAAGTACCTATCTATATTATTGTCTGTCAACCTTAGATTTTAAGTTTGTTGACTTTCATTTTCTAATCGTGAAAACCTGTTACTGGCTTTTAGTTTTAAATTCTATTTCTTAATCTAACTGTAATGTGCTGTTGGTTTTCCTTATATAAATAAATAAATAAAATATAGTCTATCACTTTACATTCTTACTCCTTACTAATATTATAAATGCGAAAGTAACTGTCTGTCTGTCTGTTACGCTTTCCCGCTTAAACCTCTCAACCGATTTTGGTGACTAAAAAGTAGTCTAAAAAAGTACAGGCTAAAAATTAGCCAAGACAGACCTTAGGCTAGAATACATTGTCTTAGGTTCATCATCATTGAACTTTAGACCCATTTAGATCTCCTTCTTTTGTCGTTGAAGTCATTTATCATAATATTGAACATGGCTCTCATTTCACATTTATGTTTTATTTTATTACAAATATATCATCATCACCATCATCATAAGCCTATAGACGTCCACTGCTGGACATAGGCCTCCTCCAAACCTCGCCACATAGACCGGTCCTGCGCCATCTGCATCCAGTGACCTCCCGCGATTTTGACCAAATCGTCGGTCCATCTTGTGGGGGGTCTACCAACATTGCGCCTACCGGTTCGTGGCCGCCACTCCAGTACTTTTCGGCCCCATCGGCCATCTGTTCTTCGCACAATATGTCCTGCCCATTGCCACTTCAAAGATGCAATTCTTTGGGCTATTTCGGTTACTTTAGTCCTTCTGCGGATCTCTTCATTTCTGATTTGATCACGCAGAGAAACACCCAGCATAGCCCTTTCCATTGCTCTTTACAAATATATAATATATATTCTTACAAAATATATTTATTACTCAGAAATCAAAGATTATAGGAAGAAGTTTTTTTGTAACTAATAGGCTCAATATTACTTCAATTACGATTACAGGTAATTGGCGATATTAATTTAATTTCGTCAATAAACTCATAATATCCTGTGAAGGTCAATCATAGTGTAGATAAATCATCATTTTACCGAATATTTTTTTTCAAATAACAGGGGTCAACACCAAAATTTAAATATAAGCTTTTAAGATCCTGAATATCATGTATCAATAGAGTGCTAGCTAAGACAAGTAAAACGAGCCCAAACACGACCGGTCTATCTTGTTTAGCACAAGAGTTCCTATGACCACTTTCCGAATCCATCATCAGATCAGCGCCAATTTGCATTGTTAAGCGATCGGAAACCGAGAAGTTTGTCAAATTTGACTCGCAAGATTCCACCCGAACTTACATAGGTACATCCAGTTCAAATTTGGCCTGAAAAAGTTTACTTGATATCATGGAATTATTACATCTGGAATCATAGACATAGACATTCTTTAGTTTTGATGAAACAAAAAGAAACATACAAAGATAAAAAAAAATACACAAAAAATAAGAGTAAATTGCGAGTAATTTCTCTTTCACCACAAATCAGCTGTGACTCAGCATAATGCTGAACATTGACACATACCAGCAGGACAAATGCCAATATCCAGCGCTGGTTTTCAGTCCCAGCTGGCAGTGACGTAACAAACGTAAATAAATAAATTAAAAGTTATGTAACACACATGTAAATATACCTTACACCCCAATAAAACTCAAGCAACATTCTTCACTTAAAATACTTTTCCCATAAGTAAACAGTAACATAAGTACTCAGTGATAAAAAAAAAACTAAGCAACATGAACCGGGGTCTCGCTCGGATTCTGGCCCCCTAAGAGTTTCGGGTCCCCAACGCATGTGAGTGCGAGCGGGGACCCAATAAGGTGCCGTGTCTCGCTCAGCACGCCCTTACGTCAGAGCAACCGGGGGATGGTAGACCGCGTACTCCCCGACCCACGCTGGTTCTGACCCAGGGTATTCCGTGGGAGGGTGACACGCGGTCCCATCTTGGCGGGCTTCGGAAAGCCCGCCGACCGAGAAAGCCAGTGGCCGTATTCGTCGGTGGCTACCGGTTCGGCGTCCAGGGACGGAGCGACGGGAAAGAGTGCCGATGGCGTAACGCGTCGCGCCGTCCCTCATAACCCCGTGCTGGGTTCTGGCCTCAGCCGGGGTTCGGACGCTGAGTGTGAGCGGTTGGAGGTTTTAGTGCGGTTCAACTCCCACATAATCCGCCCGTGGGGCGGGCGGGGATCCGGTGATTTCCTCCAACTAAAAAAAAAAAAAAACAACATGAACATCAGAATGAAGCCAATTGAAAATACACCATCGCTAAATATTGATTGATTCTCGTTGGCATTTCTGTGATATTAAATAACATTTGTAATCTTGTAACCTGTTTAACTAGTATTCAATAATTATATTTATAATTTATTCAAACTTGGTAAAAAGGAACTATTTCCAACCACAACTTACTTCACTTAAATGTTTTTTTTGCTTTGGGAAGTTAAACCTGATTAATAAACATCTATTTTTCATGGTAAAGTGTTAACGGGCAATTTATTTAATACATGTAATTAATATATTTATAAGATTTCTCCTATTAATTTGTGAGTAGGACGACAAGTCAAACACAATTGAGTTTCTGTAAAGTAAAGAAACGACAAATTTCTTTAAACTCTCGCGGTTATCTACATCACTTACACTATTACTAAACGGGTTCTTACCACGATTATTTTCAATTGAGCGATCCCGATATGCCATGATCACGGGAAGACTGACGAACTGCGGGTAGGTCATTTAAGAGCAGACAAATCTGTCTACCCTCTTTCTTGTTCGTTTGCCGGTACCACTGGAACTCGAACTCACATTTCGACATCGCATCGCAGTCTTCGAGTGATCATGGCGCTTGAAACAGTGCCGCAATATCGGGATCGCTCAATTGAAAATAATCGTGGAAAGAACCCGTTTAGTAATAGTGAAAGTGATAAAGAAACGACATTTAATGTTGTTATTTACTGTCAGTCCCTAATCTCTTAAAAAATCTATACTCTATACTAATATTATAAAGCTGAAGAGTTTGTTTGTTTGTTTGTTTGTTTGAACGCGCTAATCTCAGAAACTACCGGTCCGATTTCAAAAATTCTTTCACTGTTGGAATGTCCATTTATCGAGGAAGGTTATAGGCTATATTTTATTTTGAAAAAAATTAGAGATCCGTATGAAAATATCGAATTTGTAAGCCAAGTGAATAATCGAAAACCTATTTATGCGTACGCTGCAAAAACTATTGACAATAGAACAAAATGATGTACTACGGGTTTTTAGGTCCTTTGAATACAAACAAAAAAGTCCGCGACAGCATATATCTAACTATCATAGTTTAGTCACAACAACTGCTTTTATGTTCAAAAAAAAATTAATTCGTCCGAAGAATGAATTTAACGTTAAATTAGTATTGTTATATTAATCCTTATCCAAATAAAGTATTTTGTTATCAAGAGCATTAATGTAGAAGTAAATTACTTTTTGTTTTATTCCAATCGGACTTTTCGTTTAGAATTTATTACGAGTATAAAACTCCCCGGGCCGCGCAAATAATATCGCAACAGCATTAAGAGTACTGTTTGAACCCCTTTGTGACGCAGACGAAGTCGCGAGGGTCATCTAGTAGTTTTATAAAATTACAGTGTTGCTTTCGCATAACGTCCCGCGCCATGTTTTTAGGTTATGTTTTCCATAGCTAATACACTCCTCCTCATGTCACGGGAAAATTTAAATAAAGAATTATAATTTTCTTTACATATCCACTCAACTCTACCACTACCCCACCACGACTTCGATACAAATATTCGATCCATCCCAATGACTGATCTTTAAAACTACGCAATAAATTTTAATGTATTGTTTGAAATAAATAAAATAATTCAAGAGGAAGCTTTATTTGTATAATTCATGCAAACTATTCCAGTTTCTTATTCCAATTAAAACTGGCAATTAAATTATAAAATTAAAAAAAATACAAAAGTAATTAATACTATTTTTCTGCACGTGTTTTCCGATTTTGGCTAAACTCGTCTGAAAATGGCAAATCATTTTATTTTGCCGTATTTAGTTTGCGAAGGTTGTTATAAATTACTAAAATTAAAATAAAACACATACATTTTTGTTCATTGGATTGCGGAAATTTTGACTAATTTAGGCATCACTTACAAAATTACGAAACGGGTTCTTAACACTAATATTGTTTTATTCATTTAATAAAAATTTTGGTGAGAACCCGTTAAGTAGGTGATGTAGAATGTAGATAAAGATTTACAAGCTTTATATTAACTGGCACTGGATGTAACTATGTAAGTTCGGGTGGAATCTTGCAAGATAAATTTGACAAACTTCTCGGTTGTCGATTGAGCAACAATTTGCACGCAGATGTATATCGCGTGACAATGCAATAATATGACAAAATGGCGCTGATCTGATGATGGATTCGGAAGTTGGTTATAGGAACTCCTGTAATAAATAAGATAGACCTGTCGTGTTTGGGCTCATTTTACTTGTCTTGGATAGCACTGTATTTTTACTTGATATTTAGGACCTTAAAAGCTTGTATTTAAAGTTTTCTTTTAAATAAATTATTACATTACTTTAATCAAGTAAGTATAAATAAAAACACAGTGTTACAAAATAGTGAAAATCCATAGTTTTAAATATTTAAGCTACATAGAGAGAGACAGCGTGAGGCAACATTGGTTTAATGTAGATATGTAGGTACATTGGTTTAGATTGTCAATTGACTTCCACTTCTAACACATCCGGTTACCATCGATCTTGTCTTGAGTGAAGATTGTTCATTGATGACTAACGAAACCGGTTCAGAAACCGATTATTTTGATTGTATCTAAAAATAGGAGAGGATCACAAAAACTAACCAGAACACCTTGTTTTTTAAATCTGCTTCAAATAATATTTATTGAATAAAAATCATGTTAAATAGTTATTTTCTATGACCATTTCAAATCGATTTATATTCGCAAATTGAATTTATTGCAAAAACACAGGATCTTGATAAAATTATATTGGAATAAAAAAGGTGATAAAAATAACATTTTTGAGGTAAAAAAATTTACAACAAAAACACATCATGCACTATTTCTGGTGTGGTGTCTTTGATGAAATATAACTAGATAAACAGACATTAGAAAATAGTGTCACAAAATGAAACTTTTGACACCTAAAAAATAAAAATGAACCAAGTGTATTTAAATAAAAACTTGAGAGGTGTCAAGGGACACCCGGATGGAACGAAGTTCCTTTCGATTAATTAGTGAGGGAATTGTAATAAAATTTTATTTTTTCAAGTTATAATAATTAGTAAGTTTAAAACGTCTGTTTCTCTCTCTCTTTCTATAACTTAAATACAAAATTTTAATCACAGCGCCATCTAGCGATAATCATCTAAAACAAAAAAAGTGTCGTGACAAATTTTTCATAAGAATTTCCGTCTAGCCTCCTTTCGATAACGCGCGATAAGGAACTTCGTTCCAATAAATTTAAAAGAAAACTTTCAAATACAAGTTTTTAAGATCCTGTATATCATGTAGCAGTAGAGTGTTAGCTAATACAAGTAAAACGATAACACGACGGGTCTATCTTATTTAGTACAGGAGTTCCTATGACCTTCCGAATCTATCATCAGATCAACTTCATTGCACGATATTGTTGTATTGTCCAGATATAAATTTATGCGTGCAAAATGGAAATCGGAAAGTTGGTCGAATAAAGCTGGCAAGATTCCACCCGAACTTACATAGTTACATCCAGTGCAAGTTAATATAAAGCTTGTAAAAAGAGGTAATATACGTTTTGCTTTTTTTATTTTACCACCAAATTTAGCGGCAAAAGTCTTAAGTTGGTAACATTAGTGGTAACACAGTCACATTTTTTTTATATTTTTTCCCATGCCAAATGTATACCTATAGATGGTTCTACTAGATAAACGCCAACTTTGGTCTGTTCCCAGATAAGTTTACCTACACAAAAATGTCGAGTTAGAAACTCATTCTCAATCTTCTGTCACATTTACAGAAAACCCGCCAAATTTACGCGCCAAAATCCACTTTACCTACAATCGCTCCATAATCACACTAATTAGTTTTAAACCATAAAAAAATAAACTTGGAACATAAAATCGAAAAATTTAATTAAAAAATATACGAAGATAATTGTAATTCAAGTTTATTTTTAGCGGGAGTTTGTTCACACGATGGTGCACGCGAATATTAATAAAAACTTTGATGATATGCCATTATCGTCTTTAACTCTAAAAAATACAGTCTATTTTCCTATGAAACGTGGTGACAGTTATGACGTTCTTGTTTTAAAACTGTACAGTTTCACTTTTTAAATTTTTGCATGAGGTTTTTGCGAAGGTTTTCGTTCGTAGGGCTTGCGAATTAAATATTTCCGCGCAATTTCGTCTGCGTCACAAAGGGTAGGTTATTATTTGCTTATTTATTGTGATCAAATCAAAAACTTCTAAAATTATTAGGGGTAGTTTTTTTCTCACTAAGCGTCCGAAGCCAGAAACCAGCATGGCGTTATGCGGGACGGCACGACGCGTTACGCACTACGTCTATATTTAACCTATGCTTGTTCTTATACTATCAGTTATCTGCCATTGAAAACATAATCGGTTCAGTTTTTTCAAATTAAATGGATCAGACAGACAACCATAAACTTAACAATAAAATATACCCTACGAGCTAAAACAAGAGAAATACAATATAATTCGAAAACTAAATATGACTCCTAAGTCTTGACAACCTTAAAACGATACAGTTCATCGACACGACCTTCCAATAACATTCAAATCGGCTAAATATAGCAACAAACAAAAATACAAACATTCTAAATGATAAGATCAATTATAACCTAAAAATCATTTTCGAAAAAACAAAAGCAAAACTATTACAATTAAGAACCTATTTTGTTATTTAAATTCGATTATTTTTCGACCTAAACCATTATTTTCAAAGTCACCTATGTTTTTAAAATAAAAGTTTTACAACCAAAATGCAATTATATTTTAAAGTTACGACATAAATAATAATAAAATACAAAGAATACAATAATAATCGTGCCCTTGCAGATGAAAAACAAAAATATAAAACTTGTAGTTGTCCGAATTTGGTTCGTTTACCCTATTATCGTGAAGGTGATGCCTAAAGAGGTTATTTAAATGATTTTATACTGTAGAAGATTTAGGGCTTTGAGGAGAACACTGCATTAAAATTACAGGGATTTTAGCACTAAATTTAGTGCCAAGTTTCGGGTTTTTAGAGCTCATGGCTTTTTCAATTTTATACTTTTACTGTAGGATATTTTTACAAGCTTCATATTAACTTACACTGGATGTATTTTAAAGAAATAAACTTGAAAGGTGTCAAGGGACACCCGGATGTAACGAAGTTCCTTTCGATTAATTAGTGAGGGAATTGTAATAAAATTTTATTTTTTTAAGTTATAATAATTAGTTAGTTTAAAACGTCTGTCTCTCTCTCTCTTGTTTAATTATTATATCTCTCTCTTATCTAATTATTATAACTTAAATAAAATATTTTGATCACAGCGCCATCTAGCGATAATCATCTAAAATAAAAAAAGTGTCGTGACAACCTTTTCATAAGAATTTCCGTCTAGCCCCCTTTCGATAACACGCGATAAGGAACTTCGTTCCAACTTTTTAAGTACAAGCTATTCAAATCCTGGATATCATGTAGCAGTAGAGTGCTAGCTAATACAAGTAAAACGCAAACACGACGGGTCTATCTTGTTTAGTACAGGAGTTCCTATGACCACCATCATCAGATCAGCGCCATTTTGTATTTTTTTTGCAATGTCACGCGATATACAACTGCTTGCAAAATGTCAGCTCAATCGCTTCATTCGTCAAATTTAGCTCGCAAGATTCCATCCGAACTTATATAGTTACAGTGCAAGTTAATATAAAGCTTGTAAAAACGCTAAGTAACACGATTTTCTACTGGTCACATTTGCCAGACAAAAATTTAGCACACTGACCCGTAAACACGTCAAAATTAACATACAGTTAAACATGACAGTGATGTGTCAAAAATTTTTACGATTGTCAAATATTGAGGACGGAACCCACGCATTTATAGAGATCGTCTTCATAAACATGATAAAAACACCGTTAGGTTACAGGCTTTATTATAAGTGTTCCTTGAGTGTAGTTTTTTACAAGCTTTATATTAACTTGCACTGGATGTAACTATGTAAGTTCGGGTGGATTTTTTTAAGCTAAATTTGACAAACTTCGGTTTCCAATTGACATTTTGCACGCAGATGTATATTGCGTGACAATAATATGACAAAATGGCGCTGATCTGATGATGGATTCGGAAGGTGGTCATAGACATGTGATAAACAAGATAGACCCGTCGTGTTTGCGCTTGTTTTACATTTTTTAACTAGCTCTACTGCTACATGACATCCAGGATCTTAAAAGCTTGTATTTGAACTATTTTCTTTTAAATGCCTTGTAGGCAGACGAGTTATGGCCACCTGATCGTAAGCGATTACCTTCGCTCATGAACCTCTGCATTATCAGCGTTACAAAGTGATATTTCGATTTCAGTCTGCGCTGAATCCATCATCAGATCAGCTCCAAGGTTGACTGTTCGTCGCCTCAGTGCTTGTTTGGCCAATCTGCACTCGAGCAAATTTTACAGGAGACGGCAAACAAGCACGGAATTTTCGTTAAGTGCTGTGTTGAGAAAAAAATTGAAATGAGATTTTTATTGTTTTAGAATTGAATATTTTACCAGTCGGATGGAAATTTTATTCTTTATAATACTGCATAAAAAGTAATTTTCGTAAAAATGTCAGATTGGCCAAACAAGCACTGAGGCGACGAGTTATAATATAAATCTTATTTTAATTCAAAGGTTCTAATCCGGAAATAATCAATAATTATATGATACGAAGGAAAAAATCATTATCTTTTGTACAGATGAACATAGATTACCTTATAAATATTAAATCACTTTTATAGTATCTGTGATTTATGGTAATTTTATAAAAACTTTGTTTGTTTCGTTGAATGCCCTTTAAAACTAATTTTATGTTAAAATTTAAATATTTATGTCGCAGATTTATAGAAATTTGTACATTTATCTTGACATTGTGGGTCTATTTAAGTTCTATATTATATTTTTGCACCATGACATCTTTTTGCTGGTTCAACCGATTTTGATGCTTAGAAAGAAGATATTTCTTGCATGTGTTCTTGAATTTGACAAAGATCTGAATCATGACTGGTAGTTTTTGTGTTATTGTTGAAAAAAAAAGTAAAAAAATAAAATAAAACAAGTAAAAACCATTTATACTACAGAAGCAAACCTCTCTTGACCTTCCGCGTGCAAAATGTCATCTCAATCGGAAACCGGGAAATTTGTCAAATTTAGCTTGCAAGATTCCACCCGAACTTACATGGTTACATCAGTGCAAGTCAATATAAATGCTTTTAAAAATAGAAGACGGTCGTTTTCATCCCTACCTATAAATGCGAAAGTAACTCTGTCTCTCTGTCTGTCTGTTACGCTTTCCCGCTTAAACCTCTCAACCGATTTTGATGAAATATGGCACAGACAATCTTTAGACCCTAAGACAGTATATAGGTTACATTTTACTTCAAAGTGACGAGCTAGTTTTTGTATAAAAACGTGTTGTACCTATGTTATTTGTAATCTTGATCTAATTATAATTATATTTAACTGTAAAGGTATAAAAACTATCTTCACGCATACCGTTTCAAACTGCTTTTTTTGAACTGAACTTGTATGAAGTCTTTGAACTTTTGTACAAAATACAATCCGTTATTCTGCCGATCCAAAAATAGTTTAACTTGCAGATTAATTACTACTCGTCACTAGAAATGTAATATTTATATAGACATAGACATAAGTTTATTTGTGTGTAAAAAAGATCATACAGACACATATTTAAAAGTTAACAAAAATGGTTCATTCATACAATGCATAATAATATTAGCAATCACGCATAATATCATGATCGATTTTGAAAAAAATAGAACTACGACGATCACCTTTCTCACTAGTTAAGAATCATTTAAATCGGTCCACCCAAACTGGCCTATTTAAGACGTTTGGTAAAACAATTTATTTTAAGGTACTGTTGTTTGGAGACACTATTTTGTATTGTTTTGTTCAGTACATTACATTAAATTAATGATACTTTCATGCATTTTCAACGGGTTCTTACCACGATATTTAATTAATTGAGTTGTCTCGATATTTCGTTGTTGTTGCAAACGTCATGATCACGAGAAGACTGGATACTGCGGGTCGATTTAAGAGCAAACAAATCTGTCTACCCTCTTTCTCGTTCGCTTTTGGGTAGTACCACTGGAAGTCGAACTCACATCACGACACACCACAATTAATTAAATATCGTGGTAAGAACCCGTTGAAAATGCATGAAAGTATTATAGAAAATGCGAGTGTCTGAATAAGTTTAGATTAATGAGTGTATGGAACATTTATTCTACTACATTATGATATTACAATTACTACAATTATATCAGATATACCTACCTAATACATTTTAACAACAAAACTATTTTCCTGATCATTTATTTACAGATCAACAAAAACTGAAATAATTATGATTTGATAGTATCATTTTAGATTTTATCTTAAAATAGTTGACGCACGCAACTTTGCCTGTGCTATAAAGAGGGGAATACCTATAGCGGTTTTTACCTAATTTTAAAAAAAGCATCCCGCACAAAAAAAAGAACGTAATCCAACGGGTTTTTTTTATTGCAAGACAGAAAACAAGCCTACGGCCCATTTGATGGTAAACGATCACCGTCACTCATGGACTTCTCCTATGCCAGGGCAATGAGAGGTCGTTATCTATCACCTACCCGTACGGGACTTTTCTTAAACCTCGTTTAAAGAGGGACATGTCATAGCGCTCCGGGAACACCGCGGACGGGAGTTCATCTCAGATCGGAATGGTACGGGGTATAAAAGGATCTTTTGAATCTTATTATGGAAGAAATCAGCGGATCCAAGCATGAAAAAAAATACAAAATATTTTTATTACAAAAATGAAAACGACAGACTTCCATTTCTCAAGCATAGCACAAAAACTACCAGTTAGATCTTTATCAAATTTATATGAGATAATGCTCAAAATGTCTGCTCTCTAACAAAACAAGACACACGCAAAAACGCATAGCAAATCGTGAAATTTTGTCCGTTTAAAACACACATTTCTAAACACAGATTCAAAAGTACTTGTTCTAACTTAAAACAAAATGGAACCCCAGTTCGACCATCTGATACCAGAATCATTCACATCAGTTCAAACAAACTAAAGTTATCGAGGAACAAACATAAAAAAATACAGACGAATTGAGTACCTCCTCCTTTTTGGAAGTCGGTCAAAAAAAAAAACAAAATTATCCATGGTAATGACCCATGCTATTTTATAAAAGTAATCACAATATAAGTCGACATCGAGGTAAATGTTGGCTAGTGTTCGACAAAGCAGGTGACCATAAAAATATATTGAACCGATTTCATTATTGAATCATTACATAAGGCTTTGGTAAGATACTGATTAAATTTAAATACGATAAATAAAAGTTGTCCATAGGTATTTCTTTTCTTGGTGAACTGATTTCGATGATTCTGTGTTTTTTTAGAAAGCTCACTATGGGCATAATCTCATATATTTTTGTTAAAGATTTGACTTTGTACAATTGTTGATGTCTTTCGTTTTCATTCTAGTATTAAAAATATTATAAATTTATTCAGACACTCGCGGTTTTCTATAATACTTTCATGCATTTTCAACGGGTTCTTACCAGGGGTGACGGCTTCAGATTATCGAGTATGTGGAATCCAGTGCTAAACACAACAGTCACTAAGGGTTCAGGTTCAGAGAGTCTTGTAGTGAGTGTGGTGTGTCGTGATGTGAGTTCGAGTTCCAGTGGTACTACCCAAAAGCGAACGAGAAAGAGGGTAGACAGATTTGTTTGCTCTTAAATCGACCCGCAGTATCCAGTCTTCTCGTGATCATGACGTTTGCAACAACGTTGAAATATCGAGACAACTCAATTAATTAAATATCCTGGTAAGAACCCGTTGAAAATGCATGAAAGTATTAAAAATATTAATTGGGATAATTTTTGGTTGTTCCCATTTTATCCTCGAATTGTTTATCTAGTTATAATTAATCTAAAATCACAACCAAAATGTTAAGCACTAATATTCTAGTAAACTTTGTAATAATTAACATTTTAATCTTAGGTCATAAAATACGAATTATCATCTAAATTATATAAGTTTGTTATGTTAATCCATCTTCAGCGATGTTTTGCCTTGAATATGAAATAATTTGAGTAATTCACAAATTACTTATACTTGTAAATGTTTTTACAAGCTTTATATTAACTTGCACTGGATGTAACTGTGTAAGTTCGGGTGTAATCTTGCAAGCTAAATTTGACAAACTTTCCGGTTTCCGATTTAGCTGACATTTTGCACTCTGATGTATATGTAGTCGTGGTGGCCGAGTGGTCGAAGCGCGTCCTTCCGTACGGGAGGTCGCGCGTTGAAATCCGGCCGGCTTGTACCTCTAAATCTAAATGTGAAAAAGATTTATGTGCAATTTTTCACAACACCACTGCCTAAAAACGGTGAAGGAAAACATCGTGAGCAAACCTGCATGTCGGAAAAGGATTCTAAAAATCCTTTGAAGATATGTGAAGTCCCAATCCGCACTGGGCCAGCGTGGTGGACTATGCCTAATCCCTCTTCTGAGGAGACCTGAGCCCAACAGTGGGCAGTAATGGGTTGGTACAGGTATATCGCGTGACAATGCAATAATATGACAAAATGGCGCTGATCTGATGATGGAGTCGGAAGGTGGGCATATGACTCGAGGTTTCTTTTACATGTTTTGGCTAGCCAAGTAAAGTAAAGTGCTAGCACTTTACTTCTATGTGAGATCCAGGATCTTAAAAACTTGTCTTTAAAAATTTTCTTTAAAATATATTTATTTGCTAAAAGTAATCTTAAGTTATAAATTATTATGTAAACTTAATATTTTAATCCATCTTCAGTGATGTTTTGCCTTAAATATGAAATAATTTGAGTAATTCACAAATTACCTATACTTGTAATTTGTGAATGATTTTTTAATAATACGAATTTTTTGTTGATTGAAAAAAATATAAGAAATAATTAAGTGAGTCAAGCGTATAGTTTAGTAGAGTTCCGAGTTCAGATATTTTTTGACGTGACAACGTCTTATAAATTGGTTTGCCGGGTGACACTTCAAGAAACTGCGTTACGCTCCGCTCACAATGAGAGCGAGTGAGAGGCACGCGTGCCGCGTCACTTTTTATGTCTGTCTCTCTCGCTCTTAGGCGGGCTAACCATGCCCGAGTCGTTGTTACGTAAAACTTTCGCCCGTATACCGACTTTACAGGCAACCAATTTTTTTGTTATTTTAAACGACTTAAAATAAATTTATTTTGGTTTTAAGATCCTGGTTTTCATGTAGCAATAATGTGCTAGCCCGTTCTCGTTTACAAATTTGATTTTTAATCTTTATCTGACTGGTCGTTTTTGTGCTATGCTTGAAAAATTGAAGTCGGTCGTTTCCATTTTTGTGATAAAAATATTATTTTTAAAATTGTCGTATAAAAATACACCCTGTATTATCTCATTAGATATTGTTCTTAAGACATTAATTCTTAATTAACGAGGTCGTTAACTATTATGTAATTAATTATTTTATGTCTCATAAATAAGTCTCATTAGTATCTATTTTACGTGTGAAAATGTTTGTTTGTTTTTTCACAAACGTAGTTTTATAGTTGTAACAGTGGTTTCCGAGTTGATGATTAAGTATATTGTGTAAACTGCAACTTCGTCTGCGTCTTAAAGAGGTTGGTGAATAATATTTTTGTTACGAAAATGAAAACGACCGACTTTATTTTTTGGAACGAAGTTCCTTATCGCGCGTTGTGAAAGGGGGCTAGACGGAAAAAATTGTTACGAAAAAGTTGTCACGACACTTTTTTCTTTTAGATGATTATCGCTAGATGGCGCTGTGATCAAAATCTTTTAAAACACGTTCCTTATTTGTTTTAGATGATTGTCGCTAGATGGCGCTGTGATAAAAAAAATATATTTTAAAGTTATAATAATTAGTTAGTTTAAAACGTCTGTCTCTCTCGAAAGACTACCTAATTCTCCTTTAACTAACTAATTATTATAACTTAAAAAAATAAAATTTTATTACAATTCCCTCACTAATTAATCAAAAGGAACTTCGTTCCATCCGGGTATCCCTTGACACCTCTCAAGTTTTATTACCACCTGATGGTAAGCGGTCACCGTCGCTCATTTTCTGCATTGCCTTTATCTTCATTTCTCATGATTATTATCTTTTACAGAAAAATGCCAGTAACCATGACAGTTTTGAAGCTAATGCTAGTCGGGGCTGTCTTCAATGCAGTGACGGGAATCTCGTATGTACCTAACGCAGAAATAGGCTATCCCGCCGGCTTGATACCTGAATGTAAGTACTTGATATTAAAATACTAGGTTTTGTACTTGGTAAATACTAGGTTTGAATATAAATAATAGATACCCTTGATAATATAATGCTTAATTTGGATATGGATTAATATAACGATTCTCAATTCACCTCGTTTCATTCTAGGTATTCATATTTTATTATTTTCATAAACATAAAAGCGGTTATTGTGACTAAACTATGATAGTTAGATATATGCCTTTGTAGAATTTTTTCAGATCTTACTAAGACCTACAAACCCGTAGAACATCATTTTGTTCTATTGTCAATAGTTTTTGTTGCGTGCGCATTAATGTTTTCTATTTTACACCTTGTGTTACAAATTCGATATTTTCATACGGATCCCTATTTTTTTTCAAAATAAACTATCCGTATAAAATATCCTTATGATTTACTCTATCTAGTAAAAAAAACCGCATCAAAATCCGTTGCGTAGTTTTAAAGATCTAAGCATACATAGGGACAGACAGCGGATATCGACTTTGTTTTATAATATGTATGTAGTCATAATTTAGCTCATATATTGAAAATATCATTAGTTCTCATTGTTTTGCATTTTCAATAGACACTCACGTGTTCAATAATCGTTAAACTTGTTCCAGAGGTCACGATATTTACTTAATAACCTTCATTTTACGTGCAATATTGTGAATGAGTTCCGCTGTCTTATTCCATAAAGATGAACTCAAATTGCTGTGTTGTCGCGATTGTTGTGACGTACGATGATTGCTCTCTTGCTATTGCTAGTTTCGGCTTGAAGTTTGATTTTGATTCATCATCATCATTCTCAGTCTGTAGACGTCCACTGCTCGACATAGGCCTCCCCCAAAAACTTCCGGTTGGTAGCGGCCTGCATCCAGCGTGTTCCTGCGATCTTAACAAGATCATCCGTCCACCTTGCAGCTGGTCGTCGTGGTGATTTTGATTATTTATTTAATACTAGTTGTCCTCAATTTCGTCTGCGTCACTTTAAATTGAATATCAATTCGATTTTATTGCCGTGTAATCCTTAAACATACAACACTATGGCTTAAAACAGTGAAGGAAAAGGATTTAAAAAAAATATTCGAAGATGATATATTATGTAAAGTCCCCAATCTGCATACGGCAAGCGCGGTGGACTATACCTGATCCCTCTACTGAGGAGACTATCCACTAGTAGGGATTGCAATCCGGCATCATTTTCAATCCGGCCGGATCCGGTCCATATTAATAAATGCAGACAGATTTTAATTTTTTTTTCAAATAATGTTTTTCGGGCCAAAATTTACCGGATCCGGTCGGCCCAAAAAGACACCGGATCCGGTTTTCCGGATTGCAATCCCTACCCAATAGTCAGTAATGAGTTGATTTGATAGTACCCAAGCTTTATCAAAATAAACTAGCAATTTTAAAGCAAATATTGTACAATTCACATCGCATTTTTAGCATAACCCATAACAGGCGTAACGGTTTTAAAAACAATCATTTCCTCGTCGATTTTTGCACAATTAATGTTGTATTTTTAATAAAGATTATAGAATTATTGTGTTGCTAATCCTGGTAGCGTTAATAGTAAATTATAATAACACCGTGAACTTTAGATTTAAATAATAATATTTTTATGAGTCTAAATAAAATTTATATTTTTTTTTTTGCCATGTAGGCAGACGAGCCAACAGGTCACCTGATCGTAAATGGTTACCGTCGCTCATGAACCTCTGCAATGTCAGGGGACATTGAGGGGTCGCTACCTACGACCTAACTTTAAGGACCCTCCTCAAGCCTCGTTTGAAGAAGGACAAGTCATAACGCTCTGGGAATACCGAGGAGGGGAGCTCATTATTATACTGTACTGTTAGATTTAAATGGTAGTGTTGGAAACCTCGATTTTAGATACACGATTAGAGTGCAATAATTTATTAAGAAAACTTTTTAAATACAAGCTTTTAAGATCCTGGACATCATGTAGCAGTAGAGTGCTAGCTAATACAAACAAAACGAGCCCAAACACGACGGGTCTATCTTGTTTAGTACAAGAGTTCCTATAACCACCTTCCGAATGTATCATCAGATCAGCGCCATTTTGTCATATTATTGCATTTTCACGCGATATACATCTGAGTGTAAAATGTCACTTCAATCGGTAACTGGGATGTTGCAATCGGAAAAAATAGATGTTGACCGATTCTCATAGATACCGGATGAGCACAAAAAATTTCATTAAAATCGGTCAAGCCGTTTCGGAGGAGTATGGCAACGAAAACTGTAGCACTAGAATTTTACATATTAGATGGTGACGTTGAGATCAATATTGGCACTGCCATATACTTGGCATAAGTAAATATACCAATTTTGATTCGGTTCTCGTAGTGATTTGAATTTCTGACCGACTTCCTAAAAAGTTGATAATATTGTTAAAGTTTGGACTCGCATAACCGAAGTTTGGGTGGTATTTTACACACAATTTCATATTAATTTGATAAAGATGTGATAATGTCAGTCATATTCAGTTTTGTAAAATGTACTTAAACGTGGTGGGGTAGTGGTCGAAACGCTTCTTTCCGAACGGGAGGTAGCGGGTTAAAATCTGGCCGGCTTGTACCTCTAAATCTCTTTTTTTTTATTGCCTTGTAGGCAAACGAGCTAACGGGCCACCTGATCGTAAGCGGTTACCGTTGCTCATGGACCTCTGCAATGTCAGCGGACACTGCGGGGCCGCTACCTACGGCCTACCTTTTAAGGACTTTCTTCAAGCCTCGTTTGAAGAAGGACAGGTCATAGCGCTCGGGGAACACCTAAGAGGAGAGCTCATTCCACAGCAGGATGGTGTAAATGTGAAAAAGATTTATGTGCAATTTTTCACAACACCACTGGCTAAAAATGGTGAAGGAAAACATCGTGAGGAAACCTGCATATCGTAAAAAGGTTTTAAAAATCCTTTGACGATACGTGAAGTCCCCAATCCGCACTGGGCAAGCGTGGCGGAC
The DNA here is from genome assembly GCA_030269945.2 of Trilocha varians. Taxonomy (NCBI): domain Eukaryota; kingdom Metazoa; phylum Arthropoda; class Insecta; order Lepidoptera; family Bombycidae; genus Trilocha; species Trilocha varians. The sequence continues at coordinate 1,708,664 of AP028271.1, forward strand.
TATACCTAATCCCTCTTCTGAGGAGACCTGAGCCCAACAGTTGGCAGTAATGGGTTTTTTTTGTGACGGGAGGAAATCGCTGGACTTCCACTAGCCCCGCGAGTGGGGTATGTGGGAGTTGAACCGCACCAAAACCTCCCGCCGCTCACGCTCGACGTTCGATCCCCAGCCGGGACAGAATCCGGCACGAGGCTGGTAGGGGTGACAGGACGCGTTCGCGATTGTCGCTCACGTATCGCCCCGTCACCCCCGCAGTAATGGGTTGGTACAAAATGTACTTACTAGTTATTTTACTTGGTATTTTTTTCAATTTAAAGTACCAACACAATAAAAATCTCTGTTTGTCTTACGCTGTACACGCGGAAGCGATTCAACTTAAATTAATATTTAAAGAACACTACATTACATAGGTTAAGTGTAAGTAAATAACTTAAGTGTCTTAGATAACTACTTTATTAGTTTAAGTTTTTGCTCCGGAATACAGTATTAAATAAATAATCATGTGTGTAAAACAAAGTTGCTTCACTCTCTCTCTATGTATGCTTCAATCTTTAAAACTACGCAACGGATTTCGATGCGGCTTTTGAATAGATACAGTGATTCAAAGAGGATGAAGGTTTATTTGTATACATGCATGATATAGTAGAGAAACACTGATAATTTTAGAGGTTTTTGATGTCGTAAACAAGCACGTGTTTCAGCGCTCTCCTGAAATGCATCGCAAATCCTGAATGACCCCCTTTTTGTGACGCAGACGAAATTGTTCTTAGAGTTTCTCTACTATATCATGCGTGTATTATACACATAATCCTTCCTCTTGAATCATCATCAGCCTATAGACGTCCACTGCTGGACATAGGGTTCCCCCAAACCTCGCCACATCGACCGGTCCTGCGCCATCTACATCTAGTGACCTCCCGTGACCTTGACTAGATTGTCGGTCCATCTTGTGGGGGTCTACCAACGTTGCACTTACCGGTTCGTGGCCGCCACTCCAGAACTTTTCGGTCCCATCGGCCATCCGTTCTTCGCACAATGTGTCCTGCCCATTGCCACTTCAAATATGCAATTCTTTGGGCTATGCCTCTTGAATCACTCTTTTTAAAAAGCCGCATCAAAATCCATTGCGTAGTTTTAACGATTTAAGCATACAGACAGACAGCGTGAACCGATTTTGTTTTACTAATCATTTACATCTATAAAAGATTTTCTACTGTTATGTAATAATTACGAGTAATTATTTATCAACAGTTAGATACAGTTGAATGATTTATCCGTAAAAGGAGCGCGGTTGACATTGACCGAGTGTAAACTAGAATTATATAAAACGCTTAGTACTTAACGTACAATTACACATCGTCGCCTCAGTGCTTGTTTGGCCAATCTGCACTCGAGCAAATTTTACAGGAGACAGCAAACAAGCACGGAATTTTCGTTAAGTGCCGTGTTGAGAAAAAAATTTAAATGAGATTTTTATTGTTTTAGAATTGAATATTTAAAAAAAATATTTTACCAGTCGGATGGGAATTTTATTCTTTATAATACTGCATTAAAAAGTAATATTTCGTAAAAAATGTCAGATTGGCCAAACAAGCACTGAGGCGACGACATGCTAGTTAGTAGCATGCTTTTCAGTATGCTCATTAGCATACTAGTATCGAGCATACTCTGCCCATGTCTACATTTGCTAGACATAAGCATGCTAGTTTTAAGTATGCTCATTAAGGATGCTCTATGCTCAAAGCAAACACTTTGGTACATATGTCGTTCAGATAGAAAGAAAAAAACAAGGTATAAGAAGATTAACGACTGATCGATACTAGCATGCTCAAGAAGGAAACCTGTTATAAGCACGCTTCCTTCCACCCACGCGGCAAGTAGCATGCTCAAAAATCGCACGACCGTAGATTTTTTAGCAAACTCGAAACTAGCATGCTCATTATTAGCAATGTTTCGACACACGTACCACTAAGTAGGAATTGCTCAAAAGTAGCATGCTTTCGTGCTAATAACTAGCATGTGTAACTGTACCTTTAGGTTCGTAATAATATACTACAGTAACTAACCGAATCAGTAATTAAATTTGAAGAAAACTTGTGTAATATAAGTTTAAAAAATCCTGGTAATCTTGTAGAAATAGAGTGCTAGTCAAGACAAGTAAAACGTAATCAAACAATGCGAGTCTGTCTTATTTAGTGCAGGAGTTCCTATAAACTCATACTCAACCATCAGATTAGTGTCATGGTACCATAATACATTATTGCATTACTCTGCGATATACATATAATATATTATTTCTCTTAATCGATTATGATGTGAGGCATCGCTGCATGAACTGTTTTTGATTAAATTATCTTATTTCCCAGGTCCAGGAGTCATGAAAAACGCTACCATCAGCGCCAGAATGCTGCCAAATCTTCAGATAACTCTACACAAAGTCTTACCAAGCGGACAGATCACTCGACGAGCAGTGCCCATGGAAACTGCTCATAAGATCATAGCAAAAGACAAAAGTTATGGTAAGTTTTGTTATATTGTGCGTAACGCGTCATGCCGTCCTGCATAACTCCTGACATCGCAAAGGTTCATGAGCGACGGTAACCACTTACGATCAGGTGGCCCGTTGGCTTGTCTGCCGACATACCAATTAAAAAAAAAATCGACTTCTGGCCTCAACCGGAGTTCCGACTCTTAAATGTTAGTAGTATCTTTTAGTGCGGTTTAACTCCCACATACACTGGCCTGGTCAGTGGAAGCCTGTGTATTTCATCGTACTCATACAAATACCTGTCCCAAAACCAGTTACAAAAGTATTTTAAATCTGATATTTTAATCATCCCCGCTTGTATTTGTGCGGTAACCTCTAGCAAAAACTCCTTTGAAACCCTGCTCAATTTTAAAGGACTTTCTTCAAGCCTCATTTGAAGATGGAGTTTCTTTATTAAAACAATTGGTGTAATTAAAAGACACATACTCAGTGTAATTATCATGTAATTATTCCATATCAGAACAAACAATTACAAATTATAATTACTTCTGGGATTGTTGACGTAAATTATATCTAAATACGTTGAATTTTTTTTTTAGATTTTACTTTATATACCTAGTTGACAAAGTTACTACATTATAATTTTTGACCCGTGGTGGCCGAGTGGTCGAAGCGCGTCCTTCCGAACGGGAGGTCGCGGGTTCAAATCCGACCGGCTTGTACCTCTAAATCTAAATGTGAAAAAGATTTATGTGCAATTTTTCACAACACCACTGGTTAAAAACGGTGAAGGAAAACATCGTGAGGAAACCTGCATATCGGAAAAGGGTTCTAAAAATCCTTTGAAGATATGTGAAGTCCCCAATCCGCATTAGGCAAGCGTGGTGGACTATGCCTAACCCCTATTCGGAGGAGACCTGAGCTCAGCAGTGGGCAGTAATGGGTTGGTACAGGTACAGGTGTTATTTTTTTGTCCCTAACGTAACGGCGGTAAGGAACGTGTTTTAAAAGATTTTAGCGATAATCATTTAAAACAAAAAAAGTGTCGTGACAACTTTTCGTAAGATTTTTTTCCGTCTAGCCCCAGCCACAACGCGCGATAAGGAACTTCGTTCCAAAAATAGCCTTTCACTCAGGGATAGTGTGGCTTTCCAACGGTGAAAGAGATTTTCAAATCGGAGCAGTAGTTTCGGAGTCTATTCGAGACAAACAAACAAACAATCAAACCTTTTCTTTTCATAATATTATAGTATAGATATATCTAATATATATTATAAAGGCGAAAGTTTGTATGGATGTTTGTTACTCTTTCACGTAAAAACTACTGAATGGATTTGAATGAAACTTTACCACAATATAGCTTATACATCAGTATAACACATAGGCTACAATTTTGATAATACGGGACGAACCTGAAGTCCACGCGAACGAAGTCACGGGCAAAAGCTAGTAATATTATAGTATAGATGTAAAAATTATAAAGATCTGTCAAAGCTTCAAGATACTTGTTATAATTGCACTTAATAACCTACATTGAGATATATATCTTCCTGGTAGAATAATAAGTCATGAGAATGCATAATAATTGTAGTGAAGAATGCAGAAACTCAACATTGTATAGATTTTAATTTTATTCTTGTGGCGATCAATGAAATCATTTTTAAATTATTTATATATTTAAAGAATGTGATCAAAATCTTTTGAAACATGTTCCTTATCGCGCGTTCCGAAAGGAAATATTTTTTATAAGATATCTTTTAATCAGCCTATATACGTCCACTGCTGGACATAGGCCTCCCCTAAATTTCGCCACAACGGCCGGTCTCGCGCTCTCTGCATCCAGTGACCTCCCGCGATCTTGACCAGGTCTTCGGTCCATCTTGTGGGAGGTCTACCCATGTTGCAATGCATGATTTATATGCAATTTATCGTAATGGTGGAGAAAAATATCACGGAAATATTAATTAAGGATTTATAATATGAAGTCCCCCGCACTAGTGTCATCTGGTGGACTATAGCTGATCTCTATTCAGAAGTCTTGAGTCCAGCAGTGGGCAGTAAGTGGGAGAAAAATTTTTTACGCTATAGGCGTCGTAGGACATAGTAAAATATGTCAAAATGTATATTAATCTGTCAAATTATTCAAAATAATTTATTGGAACGAAGTTCCTTATCGCACGTTATCGAAAGGGGGCTAGACGGAAATTCTTATGAAAAAGTTGTCACGACACTTTTTTGTTTTAGATGATTATCGCTAGATGGCGCTGTGATTAAAATCTTTTAGAACAATTCCTTATTTTGTTTTATATGATTAATGCAAGGTGGCGCTGTGATCAAAATATTTTAAAAAATAAAATTTTATTACAATTCCCTCACTAATTATGGTAATGCTTTTGCACTGTCCTTTACAATACAGGCTCGGCCTAGTGTGAAGGTCGCTAGTATACTTTGACATGTAGCTTAAAACCATGTTTTAATGTATTTTTTTCTTATTTCTTTTGTAAGCTTGTAATTCGCTTTCCTTATTAATAAATAAAAAAAAAAAAATAATCGAAAGGAACTTCGTTCCATCCGGGTGTCCCTTGACACCTCTCAAGTTATTTTTAAAGAGCTTTCTGATACAAGATTTAAGATCCTGGATATCATGTAGCAGTAGAGTGCTAGCTAATACAAGTAAAACGCATCTATTTTGTTCAGTACCGAATCCAACATCAGAACAGCGCCATTTTGTTATATTATTACATTAGGTATCGCGATAGGTATAATGCAAAACGTCGACGCGTTATGACGCTTAACACGTTCATTGCGAGACCGATTTTTGCATATTTAATTTTGTCGTTCTCTGCAACACGAGGTGTAATTGGCCCGGACCATAACCAGACGTTAGGGTGACACGCGGTCTATTAGACCCCAATGCCTTTAATAAAGTTACACTCTTCACACCGCTCGTTTTTCCTTGCCGCATCACAGGAAAGTTGCAGGAGGGGTCATTCAGGCCTCGTTTCGCAGCGAACGTGTTAAGACGTAACAGTGTTCTGAAGACCTATTAGTATTTATATCTTTTTTTACAGATTTCAGGTCCAAGAAGACAGTGCTCTACGCAGTCGGATTCCTGGATAGTTCAATTTACCCTCATTCCCAGGCTATAGGCACAGCATATGCCAAACGTGGATACAACGTGCTGATCACGGAGACCATGCAGTTCCTCACTTATATATACCCTAAGTAAGTATTTAAAAGATTTATATTAACTTGCACTGGATGTAACTATGTATTTTCAGCTATTACTAAACGGGTTCTTACCACGATTATTTTTAAATGAGCGATCCCGATATTTCAGCGCTGTTGCAAGCGCCATGATCACGGGAAGACAGCGGATAGGTTATTTAAGAGCAGACAAATCTGTCTACCCTCTTTCTCGTTCGTTTGTGTAAGTGATGTAGATAACCGCGAGTGTTTAAAGAAATTTATTTTCGGCTACATTAGTGCATGCTCATTACAAGTTTTATTTTAACTTGCACTGGATGTAACTGTGTAATTTCGGGTGGAATTATACGAGCTAAATTTAACCAACTTCCCGATTACCGATTGAGCTTCATTTGGTATCATGGAGCCGATCTGATGATGGATTCGGAATGATCACAGGAATTCCGTTTTAATCAAGATAGATCTTTCTTGCTTGGGCTCATTTTATTTGTCTTAGCCAGCACTTTACTACTGCATTATATCCAGGATCTTAAAAGCTTGTTTTTAAAATATTTTTTTATTTTCATTGTAAATGTACTTTCGGGTGGAATGTTACGAGTTGAATTTGACCAACTTCCCGATTTCTGATTTAGCTGAAATTTTCCATAGTTTGTACCATCGAGTTGATCTGACTAATTCAGACGGTGTTATTCGGAAGGTAGGTACTATCTGATAAGGTTTTGAAAATAAGTATGCACTTATAATGCTGATGATATGTGAAGTCCCCAATCCGCATTAGGCAAGCGTAGTGGACTATGCCTAACCCCTCTTCGGAGGAGACCTGAGCTCAGCAGTGGGCAGTAATGGGTTGTTACAGTACAGTACAGTATAATGCTGATTGTACAATCTTTTTTTTTAAATGTTATTTGGATTAACGAACAACAGTACAATAATTGTAACTTATACTAACTTAGCGTACTTAGATTAATTGTACAGTCAGCTATGTAAACCAGAACAGCAATGTATCATTGTGAAATGAAAAGGTTACTATTAACAATGTATAGAATCTATTAAGAAATGATGGTAGATATAGGTTTTACAATTTTATCCTTAAACTAAGGTGCAAAGTGAAAGAAAAGTGAAAGTGCAAAGATATCCAACTTAGCAAAAAGATTATAATAATAGTTAATTAATTTTCCATTACACGGCTTACACGACGTCCACCTGCATGAGTAGAACTAAATTTCTTAATAGCAAACAGAGCCAAATGATGTAATTTAAATGCGTATATTTTCACGTGGTGTTATTTCTTCCCTTTGCGAGATGTTACAGTGTCTGTAGAAAACATATTACGCTCTCATTCATTTTACCTTTAGGCGAAACAAGAGAAACTCGCTAATTAATGTGTATTTAACTATAATATTATTTACTAGAATAAAATATAACTGCATAGTATAAAACAAAAGCTTCACTCTGTCTCTATGTATGCTTAAATCTTTAAAACTACGCAACGGATTCTGAGGCGGTTTTTTAATAGATAGATTGAAGAGGAAGGTTTATGTGTATAATACATGCATAATATTGTAGAGAAACAGATAATTTAGACAATCAAAAACCGGGAAGTTTGTCAAATTTAGCTTGCAAGATTCCACCCGAACTTACATAGTTACATCCAGTGCAAGTTAATATAAAGCTTGTCCAAAAGACAACATCATAATCCATTGCAGTTTTATAGATTCAAGCATACATAGAGACAGACAAACGCGCCGTGTCAAGGACGACCACTTTCTGAATCTTAATTAATATCTAATAATAGAAGCAAAATACCTATAATTAAAAAAAATCGCAACTTGGTACAAAAACTAGTTATTACTATTTTTTTATCAGAAGTCGTAAACTATTTATGTTGCGTAACGTCGGATCTTAATTTTTATACCTATAGAATGAAGATTTAGGTTATTTGTTTAATATCTGTAGGCGACTGAAAGTTCAAAGTCAAAGTCAAAGTTAAAGTCAAAGTCAAAGTCAAAGTCAAAGTCAAAGTCAAAGTCAAAGTCAAAGTCAAAGTCAAAGTCAAAGTCAAAGTCAAAGTCAAAGTCAAAGTCAAAGTCAAAGTCAAAGTCAAAGTCAAAGTCAAAGTCAAAGTCAAAGTCAAAGTCAAAGTCAAAGTCAAAGTCAAACAAAGTCAAAGTCAAAGTCAAAGTCAAAGTCAAAGTCAAAGTCAAAGTCAAAGTCAAATCATTTATTTCAAATTAGAAGTGGACACACATACATTTTGAATGTCAAAAATAAAATCAAAAGTTCTACCACCAGTTCGCTAAAATTACGCCTCCGTCCTGAGAAGAACCGGCGCAAGAAACTCAGCGGGCATGTCTTTTTTTAATTTAATATGTTTTTTTTTCTTTTTTTTTAAATATTGTTTTACAATATTTTTGTTTTTAACAAATGTATCAATTGAAATGGCCCGGGACGAGCACCTCATTCCCATTTTGTGCAGTCTATAAATAGTTCTAATAAGAATGATTAAAACCTCATTTGTAAATATACTTTTTAAAATGAAATGTACGATGTAAGGTTGGCGCGCTTTTTCGAAGATGGAATTGGTGTGAACATTGTATAATTCAGATTGCGTCATATTTTTGCTCTAAGTTTTTATTGTTTTATTAAATTTTCTTGTTCCGAAGTTTTCTTTTCTCTGACAACTTTTGATTCCCTACAATATCATTGATATTTGTAAACTGATGCTTGTAATTGGATTATATTGGTGCGGAGTTCATGATCATATCTATCTTAAATTTAAATCTACTTTACGATAACTTAACATCACTGGCTAAGACAGTTAAAGTTCTCCTTGTATTTAAGAATCCATAACCTTTTACTCCCACCACTGTAACTCCTGTGTAGGATCCACAGCGGCGACCATCGTAATGACTCTGAGCATTGAACCCCAGGAAAACGAGGGAAAGCTAACTTGTCTTCCCGCAAAGAATTTAATCAGAAGATGATAGAAGGGCTAGCAAATGAGTTCGGACTATTATATTCTCATACAAAGCTAGATAACACAATGATAAGAAGGGACCAGCTGAAAATCAGCGCTGCAGTATTGTAGCTGCAGCATTTAGCTGAGCTGGTCGTCCATTCAGCACACACACTCACACACTTAATCCATCTGTTTTAGTTTAATTTATCATTATTATTGTTTTGCTTTGTTTTTTTCTTTTTATTGCGTTTAGCATATCGTTTTAAGTTTTACTTTGTTTATTATTAAATATAGTACTCGATTTTATATTCTTATATTCAGTGTGTAAGCTTTTAAGTACTGAAAAAAATGTATTTTCTTTCTTATTCTTCTATTTATGAGACACAAATTTTCTACAAACTAAACACTTCATTTCCTTTTTCAGATCAGCACGAATCACCAGGGTGATCGGCAAAAAAGTCGGAGAATTCCTCATCCGATTAATGGAACAAGGACTGTCTCTTGATAACTTAGAGTTGGTAGGAGCAAGCCTTGGAGCGCATTTGGCTTCGGCAGCAGCGAAATACATCCACGAGAAAACTGGGGACAAGGTCTCAAGAATCACCGGTCTGGACCCAGCTGGACCTTGCTTTAGGAACTTGCGGGAAGAATTCAGGCTGTCTCCAAACGATGGGAGACATGTGGACGTAATTCATACCAATATAGACGGGTTTGGAATCGCTGAAAGATTGGGTCACGTGGATATTTACGTCAATGGAGGGGAATTCCAGCCTAGTGATATACCATACATTCCTTGTCTTGTTATATGTAGTCATATTCGGTCTATTTTGTATTGGTGGCAAGCGTTAGAGCACCCGAAGAAGTTTATCGGGCTAAAATGTGGTAGTATTCAGGAGGCCAGATTGGCCAACTGCTTTAACAATACAGACCTTATTTATATGGGCTTAGAGACTGATTTCAGTAAGAATGGTATTTATTATTTGCCGACACATAATGAGTTTCCGTATTATAGAGGAAAAGCTGGTTTAAAAGCTGAAAACGAGATATATACTTCTGTTTCCAGAAATATAAATGCTGATGATTTATTCGTGGTTAAAAAATGATACTTCATTGTTGAAATATGGGCCATGGGTCCATCCTAATAGCTGATAATTTTTGCTCAAAATACTAGAAAAAACTTAGTATTTGTTGTGATCTTGTGGTCATAACTAAAAAAAGCAAGAACTGGTTAAGACAAGTAACAGACTATGTAATAGTGTCCTTCCTCGATAAATGGACTTTCCAACACTGAAAGATTTTTTGTAATTGGACCAGTAGTTCCTGAGATTAGCGCGTTCAAACAAACAAACTCTTCAGCTCTATAATATTATATAATAAGTATAGATTTTTAACGTAAAAGTGATCCTTGATGACCACATGGAGATAATCCATCTTGGACCTCAGTAGTAGGTACCTGAGGATCATTGATGGTAATGATCACTGTCCATCACAAGTCATTATATTGGGTCTTGATCTAGACTAAAGGTTTTAACCCTAAAAATCTTTGAGACCTATGACCAAGTTCCATTTGACCATAAGTCACCGTCGCTTATGTACTGAATGGACTTTTGGAGTAATAATAACTCTTTTGAAAGGCTAAATTGGATTACGGGGTATTCGAATTGTGTGACAGAGCGATGTTAATTAATTGAACGGGTTTTGAGTTACGCGATCTAGTTAGGTCCTGGTACAAAAATAAGTTATTGTATCACTAAAACTCATTAGCATTTTAATGTTAATAATTATTATAATTTTATTGCGAATAATTAAAAGGTAAATTAGTAATTCTAATTGTTGAATGATCTATTTCCTGATCATGAAACCGGCAGTCGTAAAATAATAATTTAATTACAAAAATGAAAACGACCGACTTCCATTTCTCAATCTCAAGCATAGCACAAAAACTACCAATCAAATCTTTACGAAATTTATATGAGACAATGCTCAAAACGCCTGCTTTCTAACAAAATTCTTTTTTTTTACACTACTTAATTATTATAACTTAAATAAAATATTTTGATCACAGCGCCATCTAGCATTAATCGTATAAAACAAAATAAGGACTTGTTTTAAAAGATTTTAATCACAGCGCCATCTAGCGATAATCATCTAAAACAAAAAAAGTGGCTTGACAACTTTTTCATAAGAATTTCCGTCTAGCCCCCTTTAGATTTTTTTTTTATTTTTTTTTATTGCAAGTTAGATAAACGAGCATACGGCCCACCTGATGGTAAGCGGTTACCGTCGCTCATGAACCTCTGCAATGCCAGGGCAAAGAGAGGCCGTTATCTACCGCCTACCCATACAGGACTTTAGATAACGCGCGATAAGGAAATTCGTTCCAAAAATAAAAATACAGACGAATTGACTAACTCCTCCTTTTGGAAGTCGGTCAAAAAGATAAGTTAGTAATTCTAATTGTTGAATGATCTATTTCCTGATCTAGATCAAGAAACCGGCAGTTGTAAAATGATACCGAATGTTTATGCATGATTAACGGGTTCTCAGCAAGTTTTCTGAGTTCCTTATCTCTATCTTCCGACTTCATCATGGGCTTAGCTCCATTAGTGGCGTGCATACATATCGATACCTCCCACGTAAGTTGTTGTATCTCCAAAACTGCAAATATACAGTATAGCGTTTCAAAGATTCAAAGTGAACCACAATCTGCATTTATTGTGACATCTTTTTGAAATTTCGTATTTCAATGTAATAATATAACTCAAAGAATTTCGTTTCAAAGATTTTCGAATTTCACGACGCGTAGCGCGTAGCAGTGTGCGAGAAGCCATATACGAGATATTGAGGTTCTTAATAAAATATTTAAATAGATTTTTTCAGTAATGTTGTATGTGTTAACAAAGCTTGGATCTGTTCAGAATCTGGCATAATCCTCAAGTGAGTTCTCATAATCATAAGGGTGTTATATTTAAATTTGTATTTTATTTTAAGAACGTCTGTGATGTAGTGTTTAATAAAATTTTAATTTAACTATGTTTTTCTTTTTCAACCCTTTTTTTTCAGTTGGAGGAAATCACCGGATCCCCACGCCCCGCGGGTGGGTCCCGCTGAGTGTGAGCGGTTGGCACATACCAACCGCTCACACTCAGCGTCTAAACCCCGGCTGAGACCAAAACCCAGCACTGGGTTTTTGAGGGACGAAGCGACGCGTTCAGTTCCAGATCGCGTGACAATGCAATTTTATAACAAAATGGCGCTCATCTTATGATTTGTTCTAAACAAGATAGACCTGTCGAGTTTGCTTGCATTAGCTACCACTCTACTGCTGATATCCAGGATCTTAAAAGCATAGACATAGACATACTTTATTTGCAAAAAAAGAAACATACAATTCAAATAAGGAAAATAACAAGCAATCACCTAAATCTAATTTCTTTTTTCACAAACCAGCCGTGACTCAGCATAATGCTGAATACTGACACAGACCAATAAAGCATGTATTTAAAAAAATTGGTTGCCTGTAAAGTCGGTATACGGGCGAAAGTTTTACGTGACAACGACTCGGGCATGGTTAGCCCGCCTAAGAGCGAGAGAGACAGACATAAAAAGTGAAAGGCACGCGTGCCTCTCACTCGCTCTCATTGTGAGTGCATAACGTGAGCGGAGCGTAACGCAGTTTCTTGAAGTGTCACCCGGCAAACCAATTTATAAGACGTTGTCACGTCAAAATAGGTAAGTTATATTTTCTGCACAATTATTCTGTGTCCTCAAATGTCAACTCTCAGGGGCATGTACCTGTACAAATGAAATGAAAACATTTTGAATTCATCGTTGCCTCAGTTCAATTTGAGCGCGGACTACAATCCTAACAGGATTATGTCGCTAATTGGATCATACAATATGGATGTCGCACTCGGGTTCCGTATAGTCGTGGTGGCCGAATGGTTGAAGCGCTTGCCTTCCGTACGGGAGGTCGCGGGTTCAAATCCGGCTTGTACCTCTAAATCTAAATGTGAAAAAGATTTATGTGCAATTTTTCACAACACCACTGGCTAAAAACGGTGAAGGAAAACATCGTGAGGAAACCTGCATGTCGGAAAAGGATTCTAAAAATCCTTTGAAGATATGTGAAGTCCCCAATCCGCACTGGGCAAGCGTGGTGGACAATGCCTAATCCCTATTCTGAGGAGACCTGAGCCCAACAGTGGGCAGTAATGGGTTGGTACAGTACAGTACAGTACAGTTGCAAGATAGATTACCCAGCTGCTGGTCAGCGGTTACTGTCCCTCATGAACCTCTGCAATGCCAGGGCAATGAGAATATATCTATTTATTTATTTATTATTTATTTTTAGAAATTGTTGCACCAACAGAGTAAACATCAAATCAAACATATTACTTAAATTATAATCGTGAGTTAAAACCATAGTAAATGTCACTCAAATTACAGGCCCAACCAGCGTGCATAACAACATTTTATGACAATTAGATTAAAAATTGTACATTAAGTATAAAAATTGGAAATTAAAATTATCATCAAAAAATCAAATTAAATAAAAAATATATACAATAACAAATACAAAAACACATTGAATTTAAATATAGAATTAGAATTATTAGCTTAAAATTATGACAATTAAAATAATATAATAAAAACAATCATTTAATAATTTAATTAAAAAGAACTTAAATTTATTTTTATTGAGTATGTCAGAGCAGAATGCGTGATAAGTTGTTTTTAAATCTATCTATACTACATAAACAGGACTATTTTTAAACCTCGTTTAAAGAACGACATGTCGACGGCAGCAAAGAACAAACAGATATCTACAAAATCGTTAGTTTCCAGGAGAGCGTTTTTTGTGAGAAAGTTTGATAACTTTTACTATAACAATGCCAGGTTTTTCAAATTTGGAATGTGTAAATAAAATAATGTTTCGCAGCAGATAGCGACATATTTTAAATAAATTATTGTTTTTTTTTCGTATTACTGCAGATGTCTTTTTCTACATCGCATAGAAAAATAAATAAGATGAGTCAACTGCCATGTATTCGTTTCTACGTAAGACTTTTTCCTTAGAAAAGAAGTAAAAAGTGAAGAACGCATCCAGATCGCGAAATATAATTTCACACCATTTCCATCAACATCATACCAATCGAATAAAGAAGGTAAAGAACCTACAGCAAACGTTTTTTCTAACTGATATCTTTGTTTATACCAAGTGGCTTGCTAAATTGTACGACGCACACACGGCTATCCGGTAGATGTGCGGGTGTACTTCGTTTTTTTTTTAAAAATAGTGTATATGTCTTTATTTACGCAACAAAAAACACATAAAAAACACTTTTTGTTTGAAAAAAAAAATTACCAGATAAAATAAAGAATTCTGGATTCAAATATCCATAAAAGTTCAATTCGGCAAAATGCAGATGTCTTCTTGTTCTTTGCTGCCGTCGTTGTCATAATGGAATGATCCTACATTATAGTTGGCGCTAGTAGCGTACGGACGATTTATTTAATAAGTATGCAACTTCTTTCGTAATCCGCGAATTGATTGAATAAAAAATAAAGGTGTGACTTTTTGAAATAAAATTTAAAATATGTAATATTAGAAAATATTAAATTTTAATATTATGATTATTATAGAAGGTATGATTTTATGCATTGGACATAATTAAAAAAATAATATTTGTTGGTTTTGTTTTTGAAACGGACACTGGCTTGCAGACATGCCCCCTTAGTTTATAAATATGAAAATCAGAAATAGATTGTGTTTCTTTTCTTTCTTTCAGTGCAAGTTTAAAATATATTTTAAAAGAGACTTTTTATAAACGCATACGGAACCCACATAAGCAACATGTGAAATGAATTGGACAGCACAACTCAGGAACGGCCATGTTTCAAATGATCCATATTTTTTGTTTTTTTTTTTAAACGTGACTATAGTTTCATGACAAGATATAATCTATTTTAAAGAAAACTTTAAATACAATTTTAAGATCCTGGATATCATGTATCAGTAGAATGTTTAGAACAGGAGTTCCTATGACTACCGAATCCATCATCAGATCGGCGCCATTTTGTTATATTGCATTGTCACATCAATATACATCTCAATCGGAAACCGGAAATTTTGTCAAAAGCTTGCAAGGTTCCACCCAAACTTACATAGTTACATCCAGTGCAAGTTAATATAAAGCTTGTATTAAAACAAGTACTTTTATTTCAGAAAATTGCAGTTATTTTTTAGTAGGGTCTGCGTACAAAGAAACAAAGAATAATCGAAATCGGTTCATCAGTAAAGACATACAGGTGAACACGATCGGCAAATCGTTTAACACAAAAATTTTATATTTCAAACAGCTTTAAAATACTTGTTGGATATTGAAAAAAATGATAGGTATCTCACGACGGATTTATGTGCAATTTTTCACAACACCACTGGCTAAAAACGGTGAAGAAAAACATCGTGAGGAAACCTGCATGTCGGAAAAGGGTTCTAAAAATCCTTTGAAGATATGTGAAGTCCCCAATCCGCACTGGGCAAGCGTGGTGGACTATGCCTAATCCCTCTTCTGAGGAGACCTGAGCCCAACAGTTGGCAGTAATGGGTTGGTACAGGATCCCACGACGACCATCACCTTTACTATTATGGATTTAGTTATCTAAAAATCCTTGCGAATTCATGATCTCCTCCTTTAGACAAGTCGGTCAAAAGAAATACAACTGAAACCCTAAAACATAACTACTACAGTATTTATTAAAATCGTATTTCTTTGTTGTCGCTGTAAAAATAATTTTATAACTCCACTTTACTGTAAAACAGATTTGAGGTGCTATTACGTTTCATGATAGCTATCGCTATTACTATGGGATAGCAAGTGATAAAGTTTCGAAGTCATTTTACAGACACAATTGAGTTCAGGAAAAATCAACTGACAGTCAAAATTTATTCAAATGTGCCAAATTAATAAAAAAAAAACTTAAGAGGTGTCATGGGACACCCGAATAGAACGAAGTTCCTTTCGATTAAAAGATAAGGTACGTGTTTTAAAAGATTTTGATCACAGCGCCATCTAGCGATAATCATCTCAAACAAAAAAAGTATCGTGACAATTTTTTCGTAAGAATTTTTTCCGTCTAGCCCCCTTTCACAACGCGCGAAAAGGAACTTCGTTTCAAAAATTGTAGCACTACTTTTAATTTATCTAAAAACTTCCTTCATAAAACTACACTAGACACTTTTTATTGTAACACAGGTAAACGTCGGTACAACTCACTTGATTATAAGTGGTAATTGTCGCTCCTGAACCTCTGCAATGCCAATGTATTCGGGGGTTTTTACCATCACCATTATAAATCGAAATGATACAGGATAAACTATTTCTTTTGGAGCACCATTCTGAGTGCTGACTTGTCCTTCTTCACACGAGACTTGAGTCCGTAAGGTTAGGTTACGGTCCAGAAGTGACTCCTTACATTGCAGAGGTTCATTAGCGACGCTAACCGCTTACGATAGGTGGCCCGTTAGCTCATATGACTACATGACAATAATAAAGATAATATTTTTATTACAAAAATGAAAATGACCGACTTCCATTTTTAAAGCATAGCACAAAAACTACCAGTCAGAATTTTCTCAAAATGTCTGCTTTTAAAAAAATAAAAAAGCATCGAAATCGGTTCATATAGAAAAGGAATCCACTCAAAAGCGAACAGCAAATCGTGAAATATTGTCCGTTAAAAATTCATTTTCAAACGCAGATACAAAAGTTCGGTGCTTAAAATAAAATGCGAACTATCACAGGACGCCTGGCAAATGTGAAAACATTGTTTTGTAAAAGTAATATTATTATGCAGAAATAATAAGTGTCATTGCCCCTCAGTGTCCCCTGACATTGCAGAGGTTTATGAGCGACGGTAACCGCTTACGATCAGGTGGCCTGTTGGCTCGTCTGCCTACATGACAATAAAAAAAATTAGTGTTTAAATTTAAACACAATCATTTGGTAATTTTTTTAATGGATTAGTTTTCAAATATTTTTAAAATGTTAAGACCTGTCTAGATTACTCTCAAAAAGCTTGACCCAACCTCGAAATCTCCTTTCAAGCTCTCTTACTACCTTTATGAAATAATTGCTATAACGAAACACAACAGGAGCCCCATAAAATGTTTATACGCGGATCTCTGTGAACATCGTAAAACAGTCTCGGGGGCGCCGCGAAAAATTGCAGCACCAACTAATGAGAGTTACATTATGTAGCGATGTTGGATATTTAGTAGCCAATTTTTAAGAAATCTTTTTACCTAAATACAAGCTTTTAAGATCCTGTATATTATCATGTAGCAGTAGAGTGCTAGCTAATAAGTGCTAGCTAAGCAACCAACTTATAGTTAAATTTTTTTTTTTCTATTTTGTATTCTCTTTAATTTGTTTAAATTTTTAGAATTAATTTTTTTTATTGACTAAGTTTTTTCTAGAATTTTCATTCATTTTATAAATATTTTATTTGTTTTTCTCATAACATTTTTAATTTAACTATATTTAAACTAGAATGTTGTGTGTATCTATAATTGGCTACCATATTAGAAGTTATGTAATATAAGTACAACAGTAGTGAATTATATGTAAGCTGTTGATACTCCTTTTATAAATAAATAAATAAAGAAATACAGGTAAAACGAGCACAAACATGACGGGTCTATCTTGTTTAGCACAATAGTTCTTATGACCACCATTCAAATCCATCATTAGATCAGCACCATTTTGTCATATTATAGCATTGTCACGTGATATTATCTGCGTGCAAAATGTCAGCTCAATGGAAACCGGGAAGTTTGACAAATTTAGCTTGCAAGATTCCACCTGAATTTACAGAGTTACATCCAGTGCAAGTTAATATAAAGCTTGCAAAAAGAGGTTGACTCCAAGAGTAGGAGAAAGACTAGAAAAATTGCAGCTTGGACTAATGAGAGTTACATTATTTAGTAGCTATCTTGACTTTGTAGTCTTACTAATAATATAAGAGATTAATTTTATGTTAGTCAATGGTTGTTGGTCATACATGGTTGCTGCTGAAAATCAGTGGTATTGGTTTCAGTTCTGAGCAGAAACCTTTTCCTTGCGCTCTCCGGGAACACACAACCTTTTCAGACTAATTATTATTTCTATCATTCTTTTTTTTATGTTTTTGGAACGAAGTTCCTTATCGCGCGTTGTGAAAGAAAATTACGTTTACATTAAAATAATTAATTAGTTGTCACGACACTTTTTTGTTTTAGATGATTATCGCTAGATGGCGCTGTGATCAAATTTTTTTTAAAACAATTCCTAATTTTGTTTTATATAATTAATGCTAGATGACGCTGTGATCAAAACATTTTAAAACACGTTTCTTATGGCGCGTTACGAAAGGAAATATTTTTTATGAGATACGTTTTAATCGAAAGGAACTTCGTTCCATCCGGGTGTCCCTTGACACCTCTCAAGTTTTTTTTATTTAGTTATATTATCATAGATTGTTTTATTTTTACTTTAGTTTTACTTTTTTTATTTTCATGTTGTTTTAATACCCCTTTTACATGTTGGTCGGCCGACACCGTCATTTGTTTTTTACGTGTGTTGGACGTTAGTTCGCCAATATAGAAATGCGAGATAATCGTGTATCTAGTTAAATAAAATTGAGAATTTTCAGTATAAAAGAACGTGTAATATCAATAAGAGTTTTCAATTCAAATAAATGTCGTTTTAACTCGTTCCGCGATCTATTTGTATTCTTCATTGTGACAATTCAATCTTTTTCCTTTAAGATTTATAGTGATGGAGCCTTTCTGAGGACTAACCTGAGATTTGCTAGCGTTACTATGTGTTAGCAATTATTATTATTTTTAAAAAGTTTTATTTAAATTGCACTGAATGTAAACGGATGGTCGATGAAGTTGCAACTTCTGGAGTGGCGTCCAGGAACTGGTATATCTCCCACATGATGGACCAAATCTGGTCAGGGTCGCGGGAAGTCACTGGATGTAGACAGCGCAAGACCGGTCGTTGTGGCGAGGTTTGTCAAAGACTATGCCCACCATTGGACGTCTATAAGCAGATGGTTATGATGATGGTGTAACTATGTAAGTTCGGGTGGAATCTTACCAGTTGAATTTGATAAACTTCCCGGTTTCCGTTGACATTTTGTCCGCAGATGTATATCGCGTGACAATGCAATAATATGACAAAATGGCGCTGATCTGATGATGGATTCGGAAGGTGGTCATAGGAACTCCTGTAGGCTAAATAAGATCGTGTTTGGGCTCATTTTAGTTAGCATTCTACTGATAAGCTTGTTTTTAAACTAAAAAATGTATTTTTTTAAATCTAAAACGGTCCACGACAGCATATATCTGTCACAGTTTCGTCACAACAACCGCTTTCATTTGATTCTTGTCTATCGTATCTCGTAATAACAGCAATTCGTGAGTCGAACCAGTAGTAACCCCAGCTTTACAAGTACTTTCTTGTTAATGTACTCTCATGTCTAAAGTCTAGACTAGTCTGGCGTTTCCAAAGAGACTTTCTACTCAATTTGTTTTTGCTAAACGAAATGTAACTTGAAGAAAATACGATCAATAAAATGTTAATAATGTGTTCCTCTTTAAATGAGGTTTTATTGTGACAATATATGGCGTGATTTTATGGTACTTCTTGTTATCATTTTAGTGCTTCATCATCATCATTATCAGCCTATAAACGTCTACTGTTGGAGATAGGCCTCCTCCAAACCTCGCCACAACGTCCACCGAAACTGAAGTCATGAAGTGAGTACCTCCACGTTTTTGGAAATCAGTCAAAAATACATAGTAGCTGTTCTTAGAGCTACTGAATATGCATATAAAATTTCATGAAATCGCTCCATTTCAGAGAAGTATGATAACTTATAAGTGATATTGTGACACCTTCATTTTTGACCGACTTCCAAAAAGGAGGAGGTACTCAATTCGTCTGTATTTTTTTTTAATGTTTGTTCCTCGATAACTTTAGTTTGGGTGAACCGATTTGAATGATTCTGGTGTCAAATGAAAGGTGATGGTCCAACTTAGGTCCCATTTGATTTGTTTTAATATCGAAAAAGTACTTTTGGAGGGGGCGGCGCGACGGGAAAGAGTGCCTTGGGCGTAACGCGTCGCGCCGTCCCTCATAACCCCGTGCTGGGTTCTGGCCTCAGCCGGGGTTCGGACGCTGAGTGTGAGCGGTTGGAGGTTTTAGTGCGGTTCAACTCCCACATACCCCGCCCGCGGGGCGGGTGGGGATCCGGTGATTTCCTCCAACTAAAAAAAAAAAAAATGTGGATCTGTGTTTAAAAATGTGTATTTGAACGGACCGTTTTTGGGTGTATATCTTTATTATATGAACCGATTTCGATTCTCATTTCAATTCGGTCGGTTTTCATTTCAAGATTTACTTTATAATACATACGTAACGATACAATCTAAAGATTCAATATTATTCTAGACCTATCACAAGTAGATTAAGGTCAAGAACTAGATTTAATATCGTCACACTCATTTCATCAAAAAGATACGACCCTCTTCACGTAGGTATAATCGAGAGCAAGATAATTTGATTTCAAAGCTTTGTTTCGTTAATGTTAGTGTATTTGAACTATTACCCGACTTCCAAAAAGTTATCTAGACTGTTTATTATATTTTTATTGTCCTCGTGTAAGTTTAGTTTGGCAGGCTCAAATTGGATAAATATAATGGATGGGCAATCTAACATTTGCATTTTGAACTACTGTTTATTTAGAGAATGACAGCTCAAATGTCATTCAATTTGTGTTCATAATTTAGTTAAAGGTTTGACATTTACGAAATGGGACGTCTTCGGTTCGCCCAATGGGCAGAAGATCGTTTGGCCGAAGATGAGCATTTTTACCGAAAAATCGTCTTTTCAGATGAAACCCATTTTCACCTCGGAGGCTATGTCAATAAGCAAAATTGTCGCATCTGGGGGTCGGAAAATCCACACGTCACCATTGAGAAGCCAATGCACCCACAAAGAGTTACGGTTTGGTGTGGGTTTTGGTCCGGCGGCATCATTCGAAAATGAGCATGGAACCGCCGTTACGATCAATGGCGAGCGTTACCGTGCCATGCTCAACGAATTTTTGTTTCCAAAAGTTGAAGAGTATAACATGGACGACATTTAGTTTCAACAGGATGGCACAACATGCCACACAGCCAACATGACAGTCGAACTTTTGGAAAATGCAAACTTTATACGGCCCACCCCTTATTTTCACAATGTGAATGAACCAATTTCGATGATTCTTTTTTTGGTAGTAAGTTGATAAGGGGACATCCATAAATTATGTAATACGAATTTCATTGTCACAGCTACTCACATTTGTGATTCCCTAGTTTGAATGAAAAGTCAAAAGTTAGCTTGATAATCTTCTTTTAAGAAGTTGGTCAAAATACTTTAACTAAAGAATAAGATACATATTGGATCACCAACTTCCAATGCGCGCAAATGACAACTGGTAGGCCAACTGTCAAACGGTGTTTCACATAGTTTCAATGTCGGCCAATGCATACAAAACCCCCGTTTACATGTTGGTCGGCCGACACCGTCATTTGTTTTTACAAGCTTTATATCAACTTGCACTATGTAAGTTCGGGTGGAATTTCGCAAGCTGAATTTGACAAACTTTCCGGTTTCCGGTTCCTATTGAGCTGACATTTTGCACGCTGATGTATATCGCGTGACAATGCAATATTATGACAAAATAGCGATCTGATGATGGATGCGGAAGGTGGTCATAGGAACTCTTGTGCAAAAAAAAACTTGAGAGGTGTCAAGTTACACCCGGATGGAACGAAGTTCCTTTCGATTAATTAGTGAGAGAATTGTAATAAAATTTTATTGTTTCATCTAGCATTAATCATATAAAACAAAATAAGGAATTATTTTATAAAATATTTTGATTACAGCGCCATCTAGCATTAATCATATAAAACAAAATAAGGGATTGTTTTAAAAGATTTTAATCACAGCGCCATCTAGCGATAATCATCTAAAACAAAAAAGTGTCATAACAACTTTTTCATAAGAAATTCCGTCTAGCCCCCGTTCGATAATGCGCGATAAGGAACTTCGTTCCAGCAAGATAGACCCGTCGTGTTTGGGCTCGTTTTACTCTACAACTACATGATAGCACGATCTTAAAAGCTTGTATTTAAAAAGTTTTCTTTAAAATACTTTTTACGTATGTTGGTATTAATCAATGGTATCAAATACTGTGATCTTTCATTAAAGATCTGAAACTTTGATAGCGACTCGTCGACTTCTAGTTCGGCAAATGACATCGCCTGTAGCGCTTCGATTATTCACGACTGTGTGAGAAGCGGTAGCGGGTACGGTAGCGGTAGCGATTTATCGGTATTTTTGAAGAGAAACACTGTGTGTTTGTAACTTATTTGTCGTTAAATTAAACAAGGAAAAATATTGGAACGAAGTTCCTTATCGCGCGTTGTGAAAGGGGGCTAGACGGAAAAAAATCTTACGAAAAGTTGTCACGGCACTTTTTTGTTTTAGATGATTATCGCTAGATGGCGCTGTGATCAAAATCTTTTAAAACACGTTCCTTATCGCGCGTTACGAAAGGAAATATTTTTTATAAGATATCTTTTAATCGTAAGGAACTTCGTTCTATTCGGGTGTCCCATGACACCTCTCAAGTTTTTGAAACTGTTTTAACATAAGCTTTTAAGATCCTGGATATCATGTAACAGTAGAATGTTGCCGAGACAAGTAAAATGAGGCCAAACACGACGAATCTATCTTGTTTAGTACAGGAGTTCTTAAGTTTTTTTTTTGTTGTATGAAATCGCCATATCCCCACCCACCCCGCAGGTGGGGTATGTGGGAGTTGAACCGCACTAAAACCTCCAACCGCTCACACTCAGCGTCCGAACCCCGGCTGAGGGCAGAACCCAGCACGGAGTTATGAGGGACGGCGCGACGTGTTACGTCCACGGCACTCTTTCCCGTCGCACCGCCCCCGGAGTTCTTAAGTAAGAATACCTTCCGACTTAATCATCAGATCAGTTCCATGTTACCATATTGTAACATTGTTACGCGATTTAAATGTGCGTAAAAAAGAAGCTCAATCGAAGACCAGGATGTTGGTCAAAGCTTACAAGATTCCACTCGAATTTACATAGTTACATAGATACTATCATCCTCATTAGTGCATGCTCGTTTGCGAAACTGTTTCTCATTATCGATTTACACTTATCACCTTCAATAACTGTACTGTACTGTAACAACCCATTACTGCCCACTGCTGAGCTCAGGTCTCCTCCGAAGAAGGGTTAGGCATAGTCCACCACGCTTGCCTAATGCGGATTGGGGACTTCACTTCTCTTCAAAGGATTTTTAGAACACTTTTCCGATATGCAGGTTTCCTCACGATGTTTTCCTTCACCGCTTTTAGCCAGTGGTGTTGTGAAAAATTGCACATAAATCTTTTTCATACTAAGATTTTAGAGGTACAAGCCGGCCGGTTTTGAACCCGCGACTTCCCGTACGGAACGCAAACGCTTCAACCACTACCCCACCACGACTTCAATAACATACTTTCATAAATCACTAACGTTGTTGCATTGTCTTGCGAATGTAGCTTTTATGATATGCACTGATGAGACTGATTGTAGACACTTAGATAGATCCTGTGCAAGTTAAATAAAAAACTTGAGAGGTGACATGGGACACCCGAATAGAACGAAGTTCCTTTCGATTAAAAGATATCTTATAATGTTTTTTCCAAACGTAACGCGCGATAAGGAACGTGTTTTAAAAGATTTTGATCACAGCGCCATCTAGCGATAATCATCTAAAACAAAAAAAGTGTCGTGACAACAAAAAAAGTGTCGTGACAACTTTTCGTAAGAATTTTTTCCGTCTTTCCAAAATCAAAAGAAATGTGTCTATCAAATAGCAATTGGGCAAGACCGACCGTGCGTAGAACAGATGGCCGATGGGACAAAAAAGTTCTGGAGTGGCGGCCACGAACCGGTCACAGCGTGCGTAGATCTCCTACAAGATGGACCGATGACCTAATCGGAAAGTTACTGTATCGGTAAGACTGGTCTTTGTGCCGAGGTTTGGAGACCTACGTCTACAAGCTGTTGATGACGTTTATTACACAGATCTTGTAGCATCTAGCACTAAATAAATAAATAAATAAATTTCCGTGCATTCAGACGTTTTTGCTATAACTATTAATGGCATCCTAAATAGTGCAACAGCATAGGTCCAATAAATTTAATAAAATCAATGTCCGTGGTGCTTTTCTCAATTCTGGCGTAATGCTTTTTCAATTTTATTTTATTGTCTCCCGCTTTGCGAGAAGGGAAGTCGAAACTCATGTTTTCCTACTCCTTCTATCATCTTCTGGTTATTTTCGTTGCGGGGTCCAAGACAAGTTAGCTATCCCTCGGGTGCCTGGGCTTCACTGCTCAGAGTCATTACGATGGTTGCCGCTGTGGATCCTGGCTACACATGAGTTACAGTGGTGGGAGTGAGAGGTGGGCTAATACCCGAAAAGCTGAATGAAGTGAAGTTTTTCACTTCATTATTATTAACAGCTTTATATTTACAGCTTTATATTTTTATATAGTTTATAGTTTAAGTTGTAAATATTCCAAAATTGTATTGTTACAAATAAAGGTTTCTCCCACCCCCACAAAAGGGATAAAAACAGTAGGGCCTAATTAAATTAAAGATGCGATACGGCCGGCTGTCTAACGACTTCTTTATGACTTCTTGGTTGCATAGCTTCGACTTGAAGATCACCCAGAATGGGAGGATTTCGGCCGGGGCTGGTGGTAACTTAGAATAGTGCCAAACCAGACGAAAGAACAAATGCCAGACCATGGTAAATCCCAAGATGGGAAGTAATCAACACCATACTATTACCTACACCTCCGCCTAGAATGGCGAGGAGATCATGCCCGGGCAGCGGGGTTTATCCCAAGGCAGGCTGGAATAATGAAGTTAAGTTTTTTAAATCGCTACCACTCATCACCAATGCCTTACCTAGCCTAAGGGTGTGTCATAAAGGAGCAAACGTTCGAAAGGCATTCATAATTTATTATTTGCCTCAATTTACACATAGTGTCTACAAGTTTGTTCGGCTGATTGCGTGCCGGATGTTTCGAGATAATATTGGATGCTTGAGAAGACACATAAGAAATATACAGAACAAAGAAAAAACAATCTGATTAAATTTAAGCCACGCTCCCGACCCAGACCGGTTCTGATCCAGCCGGGTATTCCGGGGTAGGGATCCATCATCGCCAATTCGCCAACGTTTGACCCCCTTCGCCCAATCTCTGGGTTCTGTCTCAGCCGGGGTTCGGACACTGAGCATGAGCAGCAGGAGGTTTTTTTTTACGAGCCAACGGCCCACCTGATAGTAAGTGGTTACCGTCGCTCATGAACCTCTGCAATGTCAGGGCACACTGAGGGGTCGCTACCTACGACCTAACTTTAAGGACCCTCCTCAAGCCTCGTTTGAAGTCAAGTCATAGCACTCAGTGCGGTTCGAATCACACACATCCCACCTGCGGGATGGGACGCGATTTCTGTCACAAAAAAAATGATTGATCCTGATATTTCAACAATGTCTTTTGGTTGCACGGATTTGGTGTATCGACCATACTGTCAGTGTGGTGTGTGGTGTGAGTTCAAGTTCCAGTGATAGACAACACAAACATAGAATACGCTTGTTCGATCTTTACAAAACACTACACGACAACCATTACGTTTCATTTGACACAAGCATCATCAAAATCGGTCCAGTCAAGCTAAAGTTCATGCCTAAAGCCAGAGCCCAGAACAAACAAAAAATTACAGATGAATTGAGTACCTACCTACCTTCTTTTTGGGAGTCGGTCAAAATTACTTCTGAGTGTTATATTATTCTGTGTCAGAATCTTTTATTAAGATTCCCATCTTAATAAAAGATGGGAATAGATCTTAATAGAACGATGAAATATGATTATTATGTAAAAGCTGATAATATTACACACCACGAAGATTGGGTTTGGAAATAATAAATATGCATAAAATAAAATTAACTCACGACTATTTTATACCGATTTTCCGAAAGGAAATCTATACTTACTAATATTATAAAGCTGAAGAGTTTGTTTGTTTGTTTGTTTGAACGCGCTAATCTCAGGATCTACTGGTCCGATTTCAAAAATTCTTTCACTGTTGGAATGTCCATTTATCGAGGAAGGTTATATTTTATTTTGAAAAAAAATAGGGATCCGTATAAAAATATCGAATATGTAACACAAGTGAATAATCGAAAACCTATTTATGCGTACGCTGCAAAAACTATTGACAATAGAACAAAATGATGTACTACGGGTTTTTAGGTCTTTTTAAGACAAACAATAAAGTCCAACAGCATATATCTAACTATCATAGTTTAGTTACAATAACCGCTTTTATGTTTAGCAAAATAATAATTCGTCCCAAGATTGAATTTAACGTTAAATGAGTATCGTTATATTAACCCTTATCCAAATTAAGTATTATGTTATCAAGAGTATTAATGTAGAAGTAAATTACTTTTTGTTTTATTCCAATCGGACTTTTCGTTTAGAAGTTATTACGAGTATAAAACATGAATACTCCCCGGGCCGCGCAAATAATATCGCAACAGCATTGCGAGTACTGTTTGAACCCCTTTGTGACGCAGACGAAGTTGCGCGGGTCAGCTAGTGGTCAATATGAACGTATTTTTTTTAGTTCTCGCTGTAGTTTGGTTAGACCGATTTTGATGATTAATAGTTTTAGGGCTATTTTATAAAATGTTGCTCTTTCAAAGACAAGGTCTTCATGTAATTCTGTGTGTGTCTGCGTATAAGTATATATTTCCAAGATGAACTGATTTCGATGAAACTTTGACTCTGACTCTTGACATAATCTAAAAAAAACCAAACAAGAAATGTTCGTGATATTCTTTAACAAATAAAAATGCTTAATTGCTATTTTCATTTAAAAAAATAATAATTACAAAAAATTGTTGAAAAACATGCAACACCAAAAAAGGACTTAATAGCCTCTTTTTGGCATAAAAACAGAAAAAGAGTTTTGTCAAAGTGAAGTTTTTAACTTCAAGGAATCTCTGAATTTCTATCAACAAAATAAAAGTATGAGAACAATCCGGAAGTCCGTTGGAATCCATTACAAGTTTCGTCTGTATCGGAATGGGCCTTAGGCGTTTCGACACAGCACGCTTACTTTACAGAAGTCAAGGACATATTTTACTTCTTACTAATAATAATAATAAAGGCGCTGCCCGAACAACTTTGCCTGCGCCATCTAGATATAGCTACAGATTGCCTAAGTTTTTCGTGTCATTTTGTTACACCTTTTTTTTAGTTGTTGGTAATCACCGGATGTATGTGGGAGTTGAACCGCACTAAAACCTCCAACCACTCACACTCAGCGTCCGAACCCCGGCTGAGGCCAGAACCCAGCACGGGATTATGAGGGACGGCACGACGCGTTACGTCTTCGGTACTCTTTCTCGTCGTCGTGTTTAGGCTCGTTTTATTTGTCTTGGCTAGTACTCTACTGTTGCATGATAATCCAAATGTTAAAAGCTTGTAAGTGTTTTTTTTTAAATAAATTATTTGCCTTCTGTATTACACGTATTCTGTGTCTAAAACTCGAGGAAGACAGTGAGTTATTTACTTATAATTGTTTTCGTCGATGAATAAAGGAAAGAGATTTGGAATTTGCCTTTGATGTCTGTACAAAAACAAATATTAAAAAAGCAGTCAAGTGGGTGCTATCCCCCAGTGTAGGATTCCGTATCTTGAGAAAATCATTTACGAGACTGTTGTTTAGGAATCCGCATGGAAAATGGTAAGAAGGATTTTTTTTTGCAGTTGGAGGAAATCACACTCAGCGTTCGAACCCCGGCTATGGCCAGAACCCAGCACGGGGTTTGGAGGGACGGCGCGACGCGTTACGCGCTCGGCACTCTTTCCCGTCGCTCCGTCCCCGGACGCTGAACTGGTAGCCGCCGGCGAATACGGCCACCGGCTCTCTCGGTCGACGGGCTATCCGAAGCCCGCCAAGATGGGACCGCGTGTCACCCTCCCACGGAATACCCCGCTGGGTCAGAACCAGCGTGGGTCGGGAGCGCGGTCTACCATCCCCCGGATGCTCTAACGCTAAGGGCGTGTTGAGCGAGACACGACACCTTCTTGGGTCTCCGCTCGCACTCACATGCGTTGGGGACCCGAAACTCTTAGGGAAACCGGTGGGGTATAATATTTTTATTACAAAAATGAAAACGACCGACGTCTGCCTCCTAACTAAAAATGTATCACCGAAATTGGTTCATAAATCTTTTATTTAGATACTAGCTGGTACCCGCGACGTCATCTGCGTGAATACAGCACCAAAAATACTAAAAATTGTACCTTTAAAAATGACATTCATTTATCCGTTTCTTCTTTAAATTTAATATCTACAGAACAGTGCAGTAATACAGAGAGATTGTCTTTTGTAAAATCGAACTTCAAAAGTAGTTGTTTTTCAGCCTGATTTGAATAAATGACTTTATGGTGACTGCTGAATTAAGTCATAAGTTGTAACTGAATCGGATGTTTTGTCGCGCAATATGTGGAACCGCATTAAAACCTCCAACCGCTCACACTCTGCGTCCGAACCCGGACTGAAGCCAGAACCCAACACGGAGTTATGCGCACGGCATTCTTCCACATAACGCCACCCCCGGACATCGAACCGGCAGCCACTGACGATACGGCTTCCGGCTTTCTCGGTCAGCGAGCTTTCCGAAACCCGCCAAGATGGAATCACGTGAGAATACCTCGCTGAGTCAGAACCAGCGTGGGTCGAGAAACGCGGTCTTCCATCCCGCGGTTGCTTTGACGTAATGTGCGTGCTGAGCAAGACACGACACCTTCTTGGGCTCCTTTCGCTTGGTAGCTTTGTGGACCCGAAATTCTTAGGAGCCCAGATTCCGGGCGAGATCCCGGTTCCCAACCCTGCTCGGTGGCGGCGGGTTCTTGCGTGGAAAGAAGAGCTCTCTTTCACACACCCCACTGCCCTCTTCCGCGAGTGGTCCGAGGTCGACACCCGCTGCCCTTAGTGTCTGCCCTTGAGACTTTAGGGATGTTTAACGTGAAGCAAACACTCACGGGGAAACTGTACGCACTGGAACTGGAACGGGAAGTTATGAGGTATGAGAAGCATGCATGGAGGAAATACCGCCTCGCCGACGACTCAACCCGTTTTTTTAGTTGGAGAATATGTGAGAATTGAACCGCACTAAAACCTTCAACCGCTCATACTCAGTGTCCAAACCTCGGCTGAGGATAGAATCCAGTGCGGGCTTATCTGGAGCGAGGCGACGCGTTACGCATTATAGCACTCTTTACCATCGCCAACGCCTCAACCCGTAAAAAGCCGGCGATGGTGTGCCTGTTGAGATGCCTTTAAGGTAGGTTCCGTTACACAATTTCTGAGATACATAGGTTCTGCTTGATGGTATGCGCTGGAAGTTCACTTGCTGACCTAGAGTTCAAAAATTCCACGGGATAATGACTAATGACGTGTGGCGTCCGCTTGCTCTACGACAGTATTTTTAGAGATGTCGAGCAAATCATTCGTCTCAATTGTATGGAATACATTCGTCAATAGTTGCATCCTGATCTTTTTTGGGCGTCAAAATGCCAAGTAGCTCAAAGTTTAATTTGTTTTGTTATTACATACAGACAACCTCCATGTATTTTAAAAGTTACGAAGTATTTTAAAACTCGTATACATTAAACATTATTTATTTGTTTTTTTAATCTCTGAAACGAATTAACGATACAATTTTTAAGAACAAAAGACACAGCTCCATCTATCTATGACAATTAAAAATAAAATATTGACTGTGCCAAAAATGACAATCAAATTTAAATTATGGTATAAGAGTTAGCAACGTTTTTGACAGAGTATTTCAGTAAGGTCAGTTTTTAAACTTTTTATGTATGCTCCTTGCTCACACACTCCCGGACGTAATACGGGCTGTCTGGTGAAAACCCGATTTTAAAATTATTTTAATCCTTTTTTTACTTTATTTATTTTTATTGAACTTTTTGTTACATTAATATATTATTGCCAGACTTTTTATTGTTGTTTAATTGACCCAGACGCAAATGCTGAATGATTTTTTTAAATTCGTTTGCGAACCTTCAACCAGACCGATATAAAAGTAAAAGAGTATGGGAGATAGCATAATAATATATAAAAACTGGCCTTACTGTAATGTTTGTTGTCCCGACATTCCTAGCTCTCGTACCAACAAAACATGCTTCTACACGAAATTTTACTTGAACGCCGATAGATGTCATTGCTCTAAAATTGTTTAATGAAATTTATTATATTAATATCCTGTTCCTCGGAGATGATAGTACAATAATATATAGCCTATGTGTTAACCCGACTCCTTAGTAATATTCTTGCCAAATTTAAAGTAAATCCGTTCAGTAGTTTTCTAGTTTACTCCGGACAAAGCTGATTTGTTTTCCCATACTAAATGTATTGATTCTGCCTCGCGCCATCATTATGTGAAACGTTTGATAGACTTGTGGCGAGTGTTTTTACAGTTTTGACTTTTCTATCATTTTATTATATGTATAGATACGCAAAAATGCACATAAAATCATAAAATTTTGTCTGGTCAATAAAAAACACATTTTTGTAGGTAGCGACCCCTCAGTGTCATGAGCGACGGTAACCACTTACTATCAGGCCGTTGGCTCGTCTGGCTACATGGCAATTAAAAAAAAAAACACAGTTCCAAAAGTACTTGATCGATCTTAAAAAAAAAACAAAATGGATCCCCATGACAATCATCTTTCATCTGACTTTAGAATCATTCAAATCGGTTCATCCAAACTAAAGTTGTCGTGGAACAAATAACAAAAAAATACAGACGAATTGAGTACCTCCTCCTTTTTGGAAGTCGGTCAAAAATCTCTGTACTATCTATACTAATATTATAAAGCTGAAGAGTTTGTTTGTTTGTTTGTTTGTTTGAACGCGCTAATCTCAGGATGTACTGGTCCGATTTCAAAAATTCTTTCACTGTTGGAAAGTCCATTTATCGAGGAAGGTTATAGGCTATATTTTATTTTCAAAAAAAATTAGGGATCCGCATGAAAATATCGAATATGTAACAAAAGGTGAAAAATCGAAAACCTATTTATGCGTACGCTGCAAAAACTATTGACAATAGAACAAAATGATGTACTACGGGTTTTTAGGTCTTTTGGAGACAAACAAAAAAGTCTGCGACAGCACATATCTAACTATCATAGTTTAGTCACAATAACCACTTTTATGTTTTTAAAATTTAATGTTTCGTTCAGAGATTGAATTTAACGTTAAATAAGTATCGTTATATTAACCCTTATCCAAATTAAGTATTTTGTTATCAAGAGTATTAATGTAGAATTAAATTACTTTTTGTTTTATTCCAATCGGACTTTTCGTTTAGAAGTTATTACGAGTATAAAACGCAATGAATATGTCTCAGCGAGCCGCGAAAATAATAACTCGACGGCATTGCGAGTACTGTTTGAACCCCTTTATGACGCAGACGAAGTTGCGAGGGTCATCTAGTGTATTATAAAAGTTATGCTTGAAATATAACACTATAAAATTCTCTATTTTCTTGTCTAAAAGTAATATATTGTTTCAGCAACACGTACAAAGCGTTTTAATAAATCTAAATTTATTTTGCTTTACAAAAATAATACAGTAGACTCCGGTTTTACTGTTTTAACCGTGGTTAAGTTTAACGGACGGTGTAATTGGTAAAATAAAAACTAGTTGACCGGTGCAACTTCGTCTGCGTCACATAAGGAATCACAGTTACAAGATTTATTACAATAGACTTCAATCCGATCACATTGTAAATAAGTTTTTTTTTTGTAATTTTTATATATCGACGCCCCCCTGCAAAAACTCCGTAAAGCACTATTACTGGTTTATTGCTGTTATTGCATTTTCGTAATCTATGGGTCTGGATGCATCTACCTATTTTTTTTCAGATTCTTCCTGCGGTTATTTCCAACGATTTTCTGAAGAACACTTTTTTTCAACGGAAATTTTATTTTTTTTGTTAACAGCATAAACTCCGTAATATGTTATTAAAATTCAGTTTGGTGATTCTGTTTTCGGTTAAAAACTATTACTGCAAAGAATTTCTTGAAAACTTTCGGTTAATGCGATTACAGGTTTATTATTGTAAAATTTTAATTTGATATTTTTCACTTGTGTATCCAAGTTGCACTGGTCAGTACGTGGCTGCCACTCTTGAACTCTTTATTTCTCATTAGATCACACAGAAACTAGAAGTAAAGTCATCTCCTTTGTTCTTTGTCCCCTTTTTTTGAGCTAACGGGCCATCTGATCATAAGCGGTGACCGTTGCTCATGGACCTCTGTCTAACCTTAGCTCTAGTGAACAAATCTGCTACGTATGTCATTACTGGCTGAGGATAAGATATTTTTTTATTAAACCGAAGCTTTCTGAAAGCTGCCTAGTTAGCGTAGGTTAGATTCTTCATTCAAATTCACCCGGTCTTAAGTAGAATCTTTCCCCTTTTCTCTAACGTATGTATCGATGGCTTTGATCCTTACAGTAGAAGGTATGTTAGACATCGAACATATTTGTGTTTATTTTAAAATCTACATTTAAAAAAGCTCTACTGAGATCATAGAGTATACAGAGAGTCTCCACTACAATTGTGGTGTGATTCAAAAGGATCTGTTTCTGGTACTACCTCAAAATTGCTATTGAGATATTGTACAGAAATTTCAACACCTCGATTTACCGGCAGTCAACTAGGAAAAAGACCTAATACAACTGTCTAATCACGATTTTATTAACAAAATTTGACTGTTATTTTGAGTAAATATAACTTCAAGTTTTTTAGGAGCAAATGTGTAAGGTTATCACTGGACAAGCGATGTTTTTAGGCTTAACTTAATCCTCAAGTTGGTAGCCTAGTGTTGAATATGCAAACAATGTATTTAGAGGAATAAGATTTACACAAAACCACATGTGACTCAGGCTTTCACTTTGGAAAATATTTTGCCTTAGCACGATCAAGCTCGGTGTGTTCATGGAGCCAAACTGCCCTGGCTTACATAGAAACTATTTAGACCACTAGTCCATGCATGAGTTAAGAAAGGAACATTAGTTTGGGGTATTATTTATTAAGCAAATGAAACTCTACAACTATTACTGCAAAGAATTTCTTGAAAACTTTCGGTTAATGCGATTACAGGTTTATTATTGTAAAATTTTAATTTGATATTTTTCACTTGTGTATCCAAGTTGCACTGGTCAGTACGTGGCTGCCACTCTTGAACTCTTTATTTCTCATTAGATCACACAGAAACTAGAAGTAAAGTCATCTCCTTTGTTCTTTGTCCCCTTTTTTTGAGCTAACGGGCCATCTGATCATAAGCGGTGACCGTTGCTCATGGACCTCTGTCTAACCTTAGCTCTAGTGAACAAATCTGCTACGTATGTCATTACTGGCTGAGGATAAGATATTTTTTTATTAAACCGAAGCTTTCTGAAAGCTGCCTAGTTAGCGTAGGTTAGATTCTTCATTCAAATTCACCCGGTCTTAAGTAGAATCTTTCCCCTTTTCTCTAACGTATGTATCGATGGCTTTGATCCTTACAGTAGAAGGTATGTTAGACATCGAACATTTTTGTGTTTATTTTAAAATCTACATTTAAAAAAGCTCTACTGAGATCATAGAGTATACAGAGAGTCTCCACTACGTTCTCGGCTATCAACTTTCGTTTTGGTGATAAGAGTGATTCAAAAGGATCTGTTTCTGGTACTACCTCAAAATTGCTATTGAGATATTGTACAGAAATTTCAACACCTCGATTTACCGGCAGTCAACTAGGAAAAAGACCTAATACAACTGTCTAATCACGATTTTATTGACAAAATTTGACTGTTATTTTGAGTAAATATAACTTCAAGTTTTTTAGGAGCAAATGTGTAAGGTTATCACTGGACAAGCGATGTTTTTAGGCTTAACTTAATCCTCAAGTTGGTAGCCTAGTGTTGAATATGCAAACAATGTATTTAGAGGAATAAGATTTACACAAAACCACATGTGACTCAGGCTTTCACTTTGGAAAATATTTTGCCTTAGCACGATCAAGCTCGGTGTGTTCATGGAGCCAAACTGCCCTGGCTTACATAGAAACTATTTAGACCACTAGTCCATGCATGAGTTAAGAAAGGAACATTAGTTTGGGGTATTATTTATTAAGCAAATGAAACTCTTGTTATTTATGAGCGAGGACACCACTCTTACGCTTTCTCGTAGTCAAACAAGGCTATATAAACTCCTACTGCCATGACGAACGTCATCAAAGAATATAAAGCATATACAAAATTATACATTCTAGACTAGACTAATTTATTTCAAATGAAACCAAGTAACAGAAGTCTAAAACGAGTGCAATAGTGAAGACTGGTATGGTATTCAAGCCTTCTTATCGTCAACCTTTTCCGAGAAGTAGACCGTTTTATCTTGTTTAATATCTTTGTACAACAGTGGAGTACATTTAAGGTACATCCACTGGTGTTTGGAATCTTTAAAATCTGCAGGAATCAGTAAATAAGAATATAAAGAAAATTCCACTGAAAGTGCAGATTAATCCTTGTTTTTTTATACTATTATCGAGATTAATTGTTCGTACACTAATTAATTATGATCATTATTCATTAAACTATCCCCACAAAATCATTTTTGTTAAAAAAATGAATGATTTCGATACAATTCATGTTTTTTAAATTATTCCTTGAATAATACCAATCACAAATGTTCCATTCATTGTCAGTAATTAGTGATTACAAAAATTATGTTTGCAAAAAATATCCCGCAATAAACCTGTAACAGGACTTTATGTTTATTTGGTAAATATTTTTTTACCGCAATAACTTAGGTAATTGAATATTACAAACACTCTCGGTTTATGAAAAATACGGTCAAAAAACCAGTAAAGTGATATTATGTTCATGATTACACAGGAATTTACAGAAAAAAAATAGTAAGTAAACATTGCCCGAAAATTTATTAAAAAGTTGAAATTTAATGAATCAATATCCAAAAAAAAATATGATTATTTTTTCGGTATTTTGTGTTTTGATGAATTACTTATTCCCTTTAAATTCAACAGTCATGCAGATGACACTGAACTGTAGGTATAAAAATTAGCTTTCTCGTGGTATAAAAATGTTTTTATAATTATTTTTTTTACAAAAGTTATAAGCGAAAAACACTAAATCTTTTTTCCTGTAAAATTTCATTTTTGCACTTACCGAGTTTTTGCAGGGAGGCGTCGATATGACACTCACAAGTAACGTAGCCTCCTATTAATACAATAACTATTGAAATCGGTTCAGTAGAGCCGAAGCTTGTTACGTTCAGAAATGCAGTTTTTTTATGGATAAGATTGCGATTTGCAGGCCGTTTTTGCGTGTGTTCTTTTGTATATGAGCCGATTTCGATGATTCTTTGGACATTATCTCATATAAATTTGATATAGATCGGATTGGTAGTATTCGTGCTATTCTTGAAAATTCAAAGTCAGTCGTCTTAAGTTTTGGTATAAATATTAGGTACTTGTTTTATTTATTTACAACTAGGTGACCCGCGCAACTTCGTCTGTGTTACAAAGGGGTTCAAACATTGTAGCCTATATGTTATTCAGATGTATAAGCTACTAGCTGACCCGCGCAACTTCGTCTGCGTTACAAAGGGATTCAAACAGTACTCGCTATGTCGTCGCGATATTATTTTCGCCGCCCGCTGTGGGTGTATTAATAAAATTGCGTTTTATACTCGTGATAACTTCTAAACGAAAAGTCCGATTGGAATAAAACAAAAAGTAATTTACTTCTACATTAATACTCTTGATAATGTAATACTTCATTTGGATAAGGGTTAATATAACGATACTCATTTAACGTTAAATTAATTTTTCGGACATTTTTTTTATTTTTATAAACATAAAAGCGGTTATTGTCACTAAACTATGATAGTTAGATATATGCTGTCGTGGACTTTTTTGTTTGTCTTCAAAAGACCTAAAAACCTGTAGTACATCATTTTGTTCCATTGTCAATAGTTTTTGCAGCGTACGCATAAATAAGTTTTCGACTTTTCACCTTATGTTACATATTCGATATTTTCATGCGGATCCCTAATTTTTTTGAAAATAAAATATAGCCTATAACCTTCCTCGATAAATGGACTTTTCAACAGTGAAAGAATTTTTGAAATCGGACCGGTAGTTTCTGAGATTAGCGCGTTCAAACAAACAAACAAACAAACAAACTCTTCAGCTTTATAATCTTCTATATACTATATATAAAATATAAAATTCTCGTGTCACGGTGTTCGAACTTGAACTCCTCCGAAACGGCTTGACCGATTTTGTTGAAATTTTTTGTGCTTATCCGGTATCTATGAGAATCGGCCAACATCTATTTTTCATCCCCCTAAATGTTA
The DNA here is from genome assembly GCA_030269945.2 of Trilocha varians. Classification (NCBI taxonomy): domain Eukaryota; kingdom Metazoa; phylum Arthropoda; class Insecta; order Lepidoptera; family Bombycidae; genus Trilocha; species Trilocha varians. The sequence continues at coordinate 1,744,972 of AP028271.1, forward strand.
GGGGTAGTCCACCCCTAATTTTTTTTTTATTTTTTCGACGCAGACGAAGTTGCGTGGGGCAGCTAGTATTAGTATAGATATTGTGGTAAAGTTTCATTCAAATCCATTCAGTAGTTTTTACGTGAAAGAGTAACAAACATACATCCATACATACAAACTTTCGCCTTTATAATATCTATACTTCTATACTAATATTATAAAGCTGAAGAGTTTGTTTGTTTGTTTGTTTGTTTGTTTGTTTGAACGCGCTAATCTCAGAAACTACCGGTCCGATTTCAAAAATTCTTTCACTGTTGGAAAGTCCATTTATCGAGGAAGGTTATAGGCTATATTTTATTTTCAAAAAAATTAGGGATCCGCATGAAAATATCGAACATGTAACAAAAGGTGAAAAATCAAAAACCTATTTATGCGTACGCTGCAAAAACTATTGACAATGGAACAAAATGATGTACTACGGGTTTTTAGGTCTTTTGAAGACAAACAAAAAAGTCCGCGACAGCATATATCTAACTATCATAGTTTAGTCACAATAACCGCTTTTATGTTTATAAAAATAAAAAAAATGTCCGATAAATTAATTTAACGTTAAATGAGTATCGTTATATTAACCCTTATCCAAATTAAGTATTATATTATTAAGAGTATTAATGTAGAAGTAAATTACTTTTTGTTTTATTCCAATCGGACTTTTCGTTTAGAAGTTATCACGAGTATAAAACGCAATTTTATTAATACACCCACAGCGGGCGGCGAAAATAATATCGCGACGACATAACGAGTACTGTTTGAACCCCTTTGTAACGCAGACGAAGTTGCGCGGGTCAGCTAGTTATTATGATAAGAAGAACACAAACAAATTGTACAAGTTTTTTTAAACAAACTAAATTTAAGATTGTTCTAAAATATAAACGACTAGCTGGTCCGCACAACTTCGTCTGCGTGACATAAGTAAGTTTAAACCTTCCCTGAACTTCACCGAATATTACAAGACTAAAATTAGGCAAAAGCGGTTCAGTCGTTCTCGAGTTTTAGCGAGACTAACGAACAGCAATCCTTTTTTATATAAGACGGTTTAAACCCGTCTCTTTATATAAATTTATGGACTAAGTCAGCTACAAAGTTATTTTGCTGCAATGTTTTTATAGTTCTTGGTGCAAGTTGGCGCACCACACAAGATAAATTACTAAGTTTTACAAAACTTGTAATATACACAAAATATCTCTTTGTTCTAACTTGGTATAAAGAATAATCTATCTATACAGGGTGGATCTGTAACTTTGGACAATCTGACGTGGTGTGAATGACCTGTCGAAATACAACTTAGAATCACTTTTATTTTAGGAATTGGATAAAATAAAAACTTGAGAGGTGTCAAGGGACACCCGGATTTCGATTAATTAGTGAGGGAATTGTAATAAAATTTTATTTTTTTAAGCTATAATAATTAGTTAGTTTTAAAAGTCTGTCTCTCTCTCTCTTGACAATGACATATAAAACAAAATAAGGAATTGTTTTATAAAATATTTTAATCACAGCGCCATCTAGCGATAATCATCTAAAACAAAAAGGTGTCGTGACCACTTTTTCATAAATATTTCCGTTTAGGCCCCTTTCGATAACGCGCAATAGATATTTACAAGACTAACTGGTTGATAACCAATAAAAGATGGAGAAACATAAAATACTTCTTTTTCCATAAGTTTCCACGCAAACGAAATTAAAGTTTGGTTTTAACAATTTTAAAAGTCAAGAACCCTAAAACTATTTTCTTTCTCTGCATTATTGTACAAAAACCCATAATAATATTGTTTTCGTGTGTAGAATTAAGTAGGTACACGAGAATGTGCATATATTTGCGCTGACATTCAATAACATGAGTCAAACGACAGATAATAAATGGTCAACACTATTTTAGTGTGGGGATTTGGTCGATATCGATTTTTTAAAACAACTAGATGACCCCCGCAACTTCGTCTGCGTCACAAAGGGGTTCAAACAGTACTCGCAATGTTAGGTGTATTCATTGCGTTTTATACTCGTGGTAATTTCTCAACGAAAAGTCCGATTGGAATAAAACAAAAAGTAATTTACTTCTTCATTAATACTCTTGATAACAAAATACTTAATTTGGATAAGGGTTAGTAATATAACGATACTCATTGAATGGTAAATTCATTCTTCAGACGTTAAATATTTTTCATAAACATAAAAGCAGTTGTTGCGACTAAACTATGATAGTTAGATAATGTGCTCTCGCTGACTTTTTTTCAAGTCTTACTACTCGTGGTGGCCGGCTTGTACCTCTAAATCTAAATATGAAAAAGATTTATGTGCAATTTTTCCGCCGGCTGATCGGCTCCTACCTGGAGGCCAGGTCGGTCATGTGTACCGGGTACGGTGGGACCTTGCACCGGTTCCAGGTCGTGCGCGGTGTTCCGCAGGGGTCCGTTCTTGGACCCCTGCTATGGAATATCGGGTACGACTGGGTGCTGAGGGGCGCCCTCCTCCCGGGCCTTAGCGTAATCTGCTACGCGGACGACACTTTGGTCGTGGCCCGGGGGGATGACTTCCGAGAGTCTGCCCGTCTTGCCACAGCGGGGGTGGCCCTCGTCGTCGGCAAAATAAGGAGGCTGGGCCTCGACGTGGCGCTGCACAAATCCCAGGCCCTGTGGTTCCACGGGGCTGGGGCTGTGCCGCCAGTCGACGCCCGGATAATGGTTGGAGGCGTTCAGATTGAGGTCGGGGTGCAGCTGAAGTACCTCGGCCTCGTGTTGGATAGCCGTTGGACCTTCCAGGCCCATTTCGCGAACCTGGTCCCCCGATTGATGAGGACGGCCGGCCAACTTGGTCGGTTGCTCCCGAATGTCGGGGGGCCCAGCCACGCCGTGCGCTGCCTCTATGCGGGGGTGGTGCGATCGATGGCCCTATACGGTGCGCCCGTCTGGGCCGACGCACGGGTGCGATTAACCATCGCCCGATTCCTGCGTCGGCCACAGCGCATCGTTGCTATTAGGGCCATCCGCGGTTACCGCACCGTCGCTTTTGAGGCGGCGTGCGTGCTGGCGGGGACGCCGCCCTGGGAGCTGGAGGCGGAGGCGCTAGCTGGCGATTATCGCTGGCGATGCGACCTCCGCGCCCGGGGCGTGGTGCGTCCCCTGCGGGAAGCTGTTCGCGATAGGAAGGTCCAATCTCGGCGGTCCGTGACGGAAGCGTGGAAGAGACGTCTCGCTAACCCCACATGGGGTCTACGGACCGTCGAGGCGATCCGCCCGATCCTAGATGATTGGGTGGGTCGTGGCGCAGGACGCCTCACCTTCTGGATGGTGCAGATGCTGACCGGGCACGGGTGCTTCGGTCGGTATCTGCACCGGATCAAGGCCGAGCCGACGGCGAGGTGCCACCATTGCGTGGGATGTGACCAGGACACGCCGGAGCATACGCGCTCGCGCGCTGCCCCGCATGGGAGAGGCAGCGCTGTGTCCTGGTCCAACAAATAGGTCCGGACTTGTCGCTCCCGGGCGTCGCGGCGTCGATGCTCGAGAGCGACGAGTCCTGGAAGGCGATGCTCGACTTCTGCGAGTCCACCATCTCGCAGAAGCAGGTGGCGGGGGCTGCGAGAGAGAGGCTTTACGCCGCTCTCAACTTGCCAACCCGCCGCCGTCGAGCAGGGGGCCGGGACCGGGATCTCGCCCGGATTCTGGCCCCCTAAGAGTTTCGGGTCCCCAACGCATGCGAGTGCGAGCGGGGACCCAAGAAGGTGCCGTGTCTCGCTCAACACGCCCTTAGCGCTAGAGCATCCGGGGGATGGTAGACCGCGCTCCCCGACCCACGCTGGTTCTGACCCAGCGGGGTATTCCGCGGGAGGGTGACACGCGGTCCCATCTTGGCGGGCTTCGGAAAGCCCGCCGACCGAGAGAGCCGGTGGCCGTATTCGCCGGCGGCGACCGGTTCGGCGTCCGGGGACGGGGCGACGGGAAAGCATGCCGATGGCGTAACGCGTCGCCCCGTCCCTCCAAACCCCGTGCTGGGTTCTGGCCTCAGCCGGGGTTCGGACGCTGAGTGTGAGCGGTTGGAGGTTTTAGTGCGGTTCAACTCCCACATACCCCGCCCGCGGGGCGGGCGGGGATCCGGTGATTTCCTCCAACTGAAAAAGAAAAAAAAAATGTGCAATTTTTCACAACACCACTGGCAAAAAACGGTGAAGGAAAACATCGTGAGGAAACCTGCATGTCGGAAAAGGGTTCTAAAAATCCTTTGAAGATATGTGAAGTCCCCAATCCGCACTAGGCAAGCGTGGTGGACTATGCCTAATACCTCTCCGGAGGAGACCTGAGCCCAACAGTGTGCTGTAATGGGTTGGTACAGGATCTTGAAAAAATATCCCACCCATAACGACCATCATATCGATAAATCGACCTGTGTCCCATCACTATCGTATTAGCGTCAACGTCAGTAGTGACGTGACAAGTAAACATGACATGAGATACTGTAGCACGCGGCGTCACTTACCGTTGTCAATAACAATGAGGATGCCGTTATTTAATGCCAAACCACAACAACAATACTAAGTATACTTCAGTAGATAATTGTTATGTTATTACAAGCTTTATACAGGGTGGCGCAATAGAACGTGCATATTCCATCATCTTTTTTTGCGGAGTAGAAGGGGCGTGGGCGGGGGGAGACCGATATCGTTGGGTAGCGCGGTTCATAAAGTTTTAGTCACTATGAGTCACTTCGACGGGAAGCGTCGCGCATTTTGCGTGCGCGCATTTTACGAAAACTCTCGTTCGTACGTAGTTGTCAGGCGACTATTTTGTTCTGAGTATGGTGTACGGCAAATTAGGGAGGCTCCGAGTGCTAATTTAATTAAAATCTGGATAAAGCGTTTTGAAAAGACTGGATCGACGTTTAAACCACACGCGAAAGGTCGTCCACGCACATCTAGGACCGAAGACAATATTGAGAGTGTTAAGCAGTCGGTACGAGAAGATCCACAAATGTCTACTCGCAAGAGATCGTCTGTCCTAAACATATCGCGACGAAGTTTGCAACGAATTTTAAACTTGGATCTTAAATTGCATCCATACAAGCTGCAATTAACTCAAGAATTGAAAGACTCTGACTTCATAGCACGGCTCACATTTGCTAATGAAATGCTCAATCGGTTTTCAAATTTTGAAAACATCCTTTTCTCTGATGAGGCACATTTTCATATGAATGGGTTCGTAAACCGCCAAAATTGTCGTTATTGGAATAGTGAAAATCCCAGACTCAAACATCAAAAACCGTTACATAGCCCTAAAGTGACAGTTTGGGCCGCAATATCTGCCAAAGGAATAATTGGTCCTTATTTTTTTGAAAACACACGGGGGCAAAACATCACTGTTAATACCGAACGCTATGTTGCGATGTTGGAAGGTTTTTTGGCCCCAGAACTTGAAAATTCAAGAATAAAGAACTCTAGGACTTGGTTCCAACAAGACGGAGCTACCAGTCACACATCAAATGACTCCATGGCGGTTGTGAAGCAGATGTTCCCTGGCAAACTGATTTCGAAAAGAGGTGATATCCCATGGCCTCCGCGCAGTCCAGACTTGACGCCTCCTGACTTTTTTTTGTGGGGATACCTCAAACACAAAGTCTACACCAATAATCCGAGAAACATCAGTCAGCTCAAGGAGAATATTCGGTGAAATGGCAGCAATCACACCAGCACTACTTAAGAAAGTTTTCGGTAATTTCCGTTTGCGGTTAGAGGAGTGCCAACGTAGAGAGGGTCATCATTTAGATGATGTTATTTTTAAAAAATAAACTTCAGTTATCACTTAATAATTGCTTAGTTTTATTTTAACTATACCTTTTGTATTTATTTTTTAATAATTATTTTAAAATGCACGTTCTATTGCGCCACCCTGTATTAACTTGCACTGGATGTAACTATGTAAGTTCGGGTGAAATCTTGCGAGTTGAATTTTATAAATGTCTCTGTTATAGGGTTTTGGAACGAAGTTCCTTATCGCGCGTTGTGAAAGGGGGCTAGACGGAAAAATTTCTTACGAAAAATTGTCACGGCACTTTTTTGTTTTAGATGATTATCGCTAGATGGCGCTGTGATCAAAATCTTTTAAAACACGTTCCTTATCGCGCAATACGTTAGGAAAAAAAATATAAGATATCTTTTAATCGAAAGGAACTTCGTTCTATTCGGGGTCCCTGTGACACCTCTCATCTTTTTTATTCTGAATACTATCGCTATCTAATGCGTTGTTTTAAAATCTATGAAATAACTACTAATTTGTATAGGATATAATATGGATTGTGTTTAAAAAACTGTTTTTTTAATACTACAAATCTTATCTTGTATAAAATATTTAGGTAATGTTTTTTTTTTGTATAAATTTGAGAGATCTTTCTAACGAATAGTGAGGACAATATTTGGGTCCAGTAAATATAGATCATATTTATTAGATATTTTCCTCTTTCCTCGTATCTATAGTATTGACACGTGTAGCTGATAATCACAGGATTATCCTTATCTTTATTTTAGAAATTACGAAAAAGTACCTTTAATTCCTGCGTCTTTGCATCCATCTCTTGGATACTATTCTGTCTTTGGTCCAATGGAGTTTGGAAAGAGATGCAGATGTCGAAAATTTAAAGGATGGGAGGATGGTTGGCCTCACCTTTGGCGACAGACGTGCCCCAGACAGAGAGATATGGCGAAAACTGGAGAAGGCTTATGTCAGAGAACAACCTGGTTGAGAACAAAAAACACAGCATAATCAATACATAGTATAAAACAAAGTCGCTTTCGCTGTATGTCTGTATGTATGCTTAGATCTTTAAAACTACGCAACGGATTATGATGCGGTTTTTTTTAATAGATAGAGTGATTCTTAAGGAAGGTTTGTATGTATAATAAATGCATAATATAGTAGAGAAACACTGTTAAATTTAAAGGTTTCTAATGTGATGTCGTAAATAAGCACGTTTTTTTGCGCTTATATTGCAAACGCTGGCTGAACCCTACGAGATAGACCAAAATAATGTACTACAGTATTGTTCACCTTAAAAAGTTCAACAAAAAAGACCGCGATGGTATATGTCTATCTCTTAGGGATAACCCAGCATAACCATTTTTATTCTTTACTAAAAAATGGTTATTTACGAAGTGATTTTAAACAATACAGCATTAATCCTTATCCAATTAAGTACCTTAAATAAATTGTGCATTTATTATAGATCAATAGTGCATTTATTATTTTTACAGCATGTAATTTAAGTGAATATTACCGAAGATATTACAAATTTAAAATGCAGGGTCGTAGTTGTTTGCGCCGGGCGGCGCGTGCCTATATTGGCTACAATTTTTGAACCCCTTTGTAACGCAGACGAAGTTGCGCGGGTCATCTAGTATAATATAATGTATAAGTCAGAGAAGGCTATTTTTATTTATTTTACCTAAATTACTAAGAATAATAATAATTTTATGCTTGATACCAGTGACCAGGACACACCGGAGCGTACGCTCGCTGTTTGTCCCGTATGGGAGCAGCAACGGTTTGTCCTGGTCCAACAAATAGGACCGGACTTGTCGCTCCCAGGCGTCGTGGCGTCGATGCTCGAGAGCGACAAGTCTTGGAAGGCGATCTTAGACTTCTACGAGTCCACCATCTCGCAGAAACAGGCGGCGGGGCACGTGAGAGAGATCTTTTTTCTCCACGCAGGAACCCGCCGCCGTCGAGCAGGGGGCCGGGACTGGGATCTCGCCCGAAATCTGGCCCCGTAAAAATGTCTTTCTTTAAATGTTATATATATATAACGGGGAATCGTGTGAGCGATTATGTTTATCCATTATAATGATATTTAAAGTAATTCAAACTGTATCGGAACGCGGTGTAGTCGGTCGTACGTTTTTCCATTCGCGCCGAAACAGAAGTGTCCTTGCCTCCTTGAAAGTTGACAGTTCCGTTCCGTTGACAGTTGACACCTTTCAACGCCTTAGTGTTACCAACGTACATTCCGAACACACCCAAGTCAATGTTGCCTTGACGTTCCGTTTTACAATCTCCTTTATATATATACGATATATTTAAAATGATTTATAATTTTATATTTTTGTACTGCCACCCCTATTTAGCTTTAAACTCATCTTTTGCTGCGTCGAGCTGTGAACTGACCAGATTGGAGATTGCAGAATATTGTCCATTTCGAGTTCGAAAATTGAAAAGAATTTTAGAATTCTGATAACATGTGAACTAGAAATAAATAATATACAACTCTTGTAATTTTAGTTGATTTAGGGCTGTTATATAATTTTTGATCAACTTCCAAAAGGGAGGTGGTACTCAATTCGTTGGGTTTTTTTTTGTTCCTTCATAAGTTTAGTTTTGGGTGGACCGATTTGAATGATTCTGGAGTCAGATGAATGATGATGGTCGTCATGGGTTCCATTTTTAAGAACGAAGTACTTAACTTGACACTTTAGACATTATCTTGATAAAAACCGATAGTTTTTATGCTATGCTTGTAAAATGGAAGGCGGTCGTTTTCATTTTTATAGTAAAAATCTGGCTATAAACGGCTCTAGATGGTAAGGGGACTAGTTTAGAAAACTTACAAGACTCGACCAAACCTTACAAAAAAAACTTTATGCAAATCGGTTCACCCGTTTGGGACTTTCATTAGCAAAAGTCAAGTCAAATACCTCGTCGTTTTTTTTTTATGGCCCGAGTTTTTTCCAAAGAGAGATGACAAAAGTTTAACTAAATAGCAATTTTGTGAATATTTCTAAATATTTTTGAGTTTGATGTCATTAGACTGGATAAAAATAGCTAAGGTATACACAACTTTAGGTTTGGGAAAAGTTAAGTTCATATTAAGCGGAAGAGGTATGTTACATTTGGCTCGGGAAACACCGAAGAGGGGAGTTCATTCCATAGCCGGATGGTTCGTGGTAAAAAGTATTCTTGAAACCGACCGTGGATGATCGCGGTGGTTCCAAATAATAGGGATGAACTCCACCTCGACGACGGGTGGTGCGATGGTAGAAGGGAGTTGTTGGTATCAGTTCGAACAATTCCTCCGAACACTCCCCGTGGAACAGCCGGTACAATATGCAACGGTAACCGCTTACGATCAGGTGGGCCGTTAGCTCGTCTGCCTGCGTGGCAATAAAAAAAGAAATTGGCTAATAAAAGGTAAAGTGGTTGGTAAGCTATATTAAGAGCGCATTCCAGAAAAATATGGTCTAAGGTACCTACGGATTTTCCACATTCACATAAAGGTGATGTTTTAATATTTAGTTTAAAGAGAAACTGTGGAGAGCAGTAGCGCCCGAGTTTTTCGTCGTTGTTCGAGTTCAGTTTTTGACAGATCTTAAATCAATGTATATCAAGTTAGTGTTTATTTTTGTCCTGAAGACATCTTTAGTTTGGGTGGACTGATTTGAATGATTCTGGTGTCAGATGAAAGGTAATGGCTGAACTTAAGTCCCATTGTTTTTTTTTAAAGATCGAACAAGTACTTTTGGATGTGTTTAAAAATGTGTATTTTTAACGGACAAAATTTCACGATTTGGTATGCGTTTTTGCGTGTATTTCCTTTTTATATGAACCGATTTCGATGATTCTTTTATTGTTAGAAAGCAGACATTTTGGCCATTATCTCATATAAATTTGATAAAGGTCTGACTGGTAGTTTTTGTGCTATGCTTAAGAAATGAAAGTCGGTCGTTATCATTTTTTGGAATAAAAATATTATTTTAAAACAGCTTGCTCCAAATGCTTACCCAAACATTGCCACTAGCTCTAGGGCTATTAAGTAGTTTGATTTATATCAAAGTTAAAGTTAACTGTTTCGGTTAAAGTATTAGGCTGTTTATCCTAAACCCGAAGCCATCTTATTTGCATATTTAATTGCTTAAGGAACGAAGAGGTGTGTTCATACCCTACGATATATTAAATGTATTTGGAGGAAAATTCATGTTAAATTTGATTGGCTGTACAAAAGAAGATTATAGTTGACAGTATGTTTTTTTGGGAAGGTGATTTTTTTACGATTTTTTTAGGAATAAATGGAGAGAAAAAACTTGAGAGGTGTCATGGGACACCCGAATAGAACGAATTTCCTTTCGATTAAAAGATATCTTATATTTTTAACGTAACGCGCGATAAGGAATGTGTTTTAAAAGATTTTGATCACAGTGCCATCTAGCGATAATCATCTAAAAAAAGTGTCGTGACAACTTTTCGTAAGAATTTTTTCCGTCTAGCCCCCTTTCACAACGCGCGATAAGGAACTTCGTTCCAACGTGTTTGGGCTCGTTTAATTGTCTTAATTAGCACTCTACTTCTACTCAACATCCAGAAAAACAAAATCTTGTATTTAAAAAGTTATTTTTAAAATAAATTATTTAATACCTTATTTCTCGTGTAGGTGTGACTGCTGAAAACTCAATGAAATGTAACAACAGCGGAAACAGAGAGTAGTTCTAACTTTATGGGAAAATTAAATCTTCCTGAGTATGTAGATTGTGTAGTCAGATACGCGTGCAATATAATTGACAATATTTCAAATATATTGACAATAATAAAGTGTTATTTTGCTCTTCAAACACACATTTGAAATTTTTGCAAAACTTTTGACAAATATATGACGGGGTGATAACAAGGGAATCCAACCTATTCACCGTGCGGGTAGTTGGAAGTGGAGACTTGCTATAAATACAGGCGTTGGCCGCTGTTATTATTAATTCGTGTTTGAATTGTCAAGGCGAACGGACCTCTTGATGTAAAAGTAATAAACTGTTAACTCGTTATTTTGAAGTTTTTATTAAAAAGTGTTGATCATCGAGTGTTCAAGTAGACATTGTGACGTCATTCCTGACAAAACAAAACGAAGATCGACTATTTACAACGTCATTACACCTCAACACACTATTTACGCCGTCATATACTATGAATATTCTTTGTGCCGTGTAACTTTGTTTGGTTACAAGATGATGTTCGATCCATTTAAACTTCTTAAGGTATATGAAGTATTTATAAATTGACTTAGTTTATTTGACACTCCATCTGTATAATGATTTGGCTAATGAACCAAAAATTGTAATATTGAGTTAAAAGAAAAAAAAAACGAAAAATAATTAAAAAAAAGACATGCCCGCTGAGTTTCTTGCCAGTTCTTCTGAGGACGGTGGCTATTTCTTTTTTCCGAACTGGTAGCCTTTTGACATCAACAAGCATGATAATATCATTTACGTTGGGAATAAATAATTTCATTCATTATGTTATTGAAGCACTCTTTAGTATTGTTATTTTTTACAATGATTATTGCAAGATATTACTATTATTAAGACTTTTCGACTTTTGTTCTTTTTAAACGAGGTTTGAAGAATGTCGTTAAAGGCAGACCGTAGGTTGCGGTCCCATGAACGACGGTAACCGCTTACGATCAAGCGGCCCCTTAACTCGTCTGCAATGCAAAAAACAATTATTGTATGATATTCCGTGGAGCTGAAAAACTTACCGTTCGTCGGTCGGCCCGTCCGCGAAGCGAAGCTTTGGTCGCCGTCGCCGGTGAAGCCTTCACAGACTCCGTGGAATATATCACACAGTCCACAGGTCGCTGGTGAAGTCTTGGGTGTGTAGTTTTTGCACTAACAGGATTGTGAACCTTCGCGTCGGATAATAAATACAACGTTCACAAGTTCGGCTGTTGCTTGCGCGTTCAAACAAGAAGTCTTTTTTTTATTTGTGTTCGCGGCAGGCATTGAGCGCGCGACGCACTGGCTCCTGGCTACCAAAACGAACGGCTTGTCGACAGCCCATGGAGCCATACTTCGCTAAAACTATATCTTGCATGTGGATGTGCAGTATTGCAGCTCAGTATTACGACCAATAATAACAATAACAAGAAAATAGAATTAAAAGCTAAAACCTTTGAACACGATATCTGTTCCAGTTCCAGATAATTATATTCTCATTAATCTTAATTAAATAAACACGGAAGTCCAAAAATGACTTCTTTTACATCGCTTTCAAAATATTAAGTAAAAATTTGTCTTGTAACGATTCTTACTGATGACATGCAAAAATATTTGCTTTAACAAGAATATAATGGTCGCTAATGGCCACAGGGATTAGTGGTAATTTAACCAGGGTGGGGTGACCAGAGATTAGAAAATATTGAGATAAAAGGGGAGTCATTAGGGAAGTATGAATGTGTAATGCAATATAATTATTCATGGGCTTTAATGTCAGCGTCAAATATTTTGATGTGGACACACCATGGATTTTGATAGTCAAAACAAAACACTGCTATAGTTCCCAAAAGTAGCCTCCGTGAGAAGAACTGTCGAAAGAAACTATAAAGGTTGTCAAATATCTCCCTTCTGCCTTGTATGTATGTACAACGCGCTACAGAACTCGTATCTGGCTATACTATACATAATTAGAAAGGTCTTGACATAACCTACAAAACGACGCTATGCATGATTAGTTTGGATATTGCGTTCAACAGTTATAGACGTGTAAACATGGAGTTCACTAACGCCGAAATTCGAGCAATTTTAAAGATTTTCTTCGTTTTTTTTTTTTTTTTTTATTGCAAGGTAGATAAACGAGCATACGGCCCACCTGATGGTAAGCGGTCACCGTCGCTCATGAACCTCTGCAAAGGCAAATCCGCTAGAGAAACGTTCCGTGAGATTAATGGTTTTGGGGGATGGTACTGTATCACTTCGAACCGCGGAGGAATGCTTTCGACGATTCAGAGCCGGTGAAAACGACACCAAGGCTTTGCTGTGTATTTGGTGGGATTGGAAAGGAATCATCCACTATGAGCTGCTCCCATTTGGCCAGACGCTTAATTCTACCATCTACTGCGAACAACTGGACAGCTTGAAGCAGGCGATCGACCAGAAGCGTCCAGAATTGGCTAACAGGAAGGGTGTAGTGTTCACATACTTCGTTGATGACTCGTCAGAAACTACGGGAGCTCGGATGGGAGGTTTTATCGCATCCACCATATAGTCCAGACATAGCGCCAAGTGATTACCACCTGTTCCTGTCCATGGCGAACGCCCTTGGTGGTGTAAAGTTGAACTCAAAAGAGGCTTGTGAAAAGTGGCTGTCAGAGTTCTCCGCAAATAAGGAGGGGGCTTCTACGAGGGAGGTGTTATGAAGTTGCCATCTAGATGGAAACAGATTATCGAACAAAACGGCGCATATTTGAACTAAATCCGACCACTGTAACACTTTTTATAAAGCGTTGAATAAAGAGCAAAAAAGCGGCAGATAGGAGATATTTGACAACCTAATATTTTGCATCATACAAATTTTAAGATTGAAAAGAATCAGGTGAAAAAATCCACGACAAATCTAACTCATAGTCACCCTACATTATTATAAGCAAATAATGAATTGTGAACATCACTCTTTGTTATTAGTAAATGGTTTAGAAAAAGCCAAAGCTTTGAAACTGGAAGCTCAAATTGAGCTTTTAAGCACAATAAAGTAAAAGCTATTGATATAAATTGAAGACATTTACTTTGAAAGGTAATTTGCTAAGTTCTTAGAACTGCTGAGAATCCGGGAAAAATAAATACTCAATTTTATGTTTATTTTTAGGTAATGAAGTAAAATGAGGCGTGTTGTGTTTGAGCTGTAGGTATATCTGTTGTGTAATGTGAAATGAAATACTTAATGAAATGAAATACTTTATTTTCAACATTGATGACGTGCTCATTCTTGTTGACGTCAATATTTAAAAGCTACCACCAGTTCGGACACAAAAAATAATTATTATAGCCACCGTCCTGAGAAGAACTGGCAAGAAACTCAGCGGGCATGTCTTTTTTGTATTATTATTATAAGCAGTATCTTTTTTGAATATTTTAACAATATTATACAAAAGATGAAATAGACAAAATATAAAAAAAAAAAAAAAACGATTATTATAATGAAACGACCTTGGCGAGCAACTCATTACCACTTTGTGCAATCGTCCAAGTAATCATTGACCTTATAGTAGGCTTTCTTGCACAGACGTTCTTTAATAGTTTTCTTAAACCTATGTATAGGTAAGTTTTGAACATCTTGTGGGATTTTGTTGTACATGTGTATGTTTGTCTGTGTATCTCTCTGTGTGTGATGCTTTCAAACTAGTCTAGACTGTCTGAAAAACGTCCTGTATCCTGTTTTTTTGACTCTAAAAGACCGCGCGTGTATTCATACATTTCAATTTCCCGGCTTCCAATTGAGCTGAAATTTTGCATACAGGTGTATACGGTACAATGAAGCTGATCTGATGATGGATTCGAAGGTCATAGGAACTCTTGTGCTAAACAAGATGGACCCGTCGTGTTTGGGCTCGTTTTACTTGTCTTAGCTAGTGCTATACTGCTATCCAGGATTTTAAAAGCTTGTATTTAAAAAGTTTTAAACAAAATAAATTGTTAATTTTAAATCGAATTGGAAAGATTATGGTATGCAAAGTATATTTGCTTGTGTTAACTGCAAGCCACTGCCGATCTTTAAGGACTTTCCTTATGACTCTTATTGGGGGTCAGTTCAGAAACACAATGAAAACTCCTTGGTTCACAATAACAGTTTATTCATCTTCCAAAAACAGTATAATCATCCTCCAAAATCAGTGTAATCATCCTCCAAAACTCAGTCAGTTTAATTACTCCCAACTCTGTTCACTTTGAAATCACGTCGACTACTGTATTTAAACGATAGTTCACACGCCTTTAATACTTTCTTGAGAAATAAATCAGATGGCGCCACTAGTATTTCCGTTTTCATAAAATAAAATTAAAAGAATCTAACAACACTCTTATAAAATGATTCATCACAACCGGAAGTCTTTCCTTTAAATCGATGTAATACCCGCTTCTACAAACAATTAAATGGAATTAGAGAAAGGTCACCTAACACTCTTCATGTACTTAAATGCCCAAACACGAACAAACCATGGACGATTGCCTAGCAAATATACTGTCGAAGCGTGATGATGTTCAAATTGTTCTAAATTTGGGTCACGTCGCACGTTCCAAATGTCGTGTTAGGAATACCTAATAATCAATGTAATGCTTTCTTAAAAATATCTTTTAATACTGCACTTTGTGTGAAGTCGGATAACACTGTGACAAAAACTGGAAAAGAAGCAAAGGCAGACCACTTAAACGTTGGGCTGATGATATTAAAATTTCTTTAAACACTCGCGGTTATCTACATCACTCACATTATTACTAAACGGGTTTTTACCACGATTATTTTTAATTGAGCGGTCCCAATATTTCAGCACTGTTTCAAGCGCCATGATCACGGGAAGACTGAGGAACTGCGGGTAGGTCATTTGAGAGCAGACAAATCTGTCTACCCTCTTTCTCGTTCGTTTGTCGGTACCACTGGAACTCGAACTCACATGTCGAAATGTGAGTTCGAGTTTAGTAACAGTGTAAGTGATGATGATATAAAAGACTTAGTAGGTAAAGACTGGATGATATTTTCCCAAAATAGGGACAAATAGAAGGAATTAGAGGAAGCTTTTACCCGAAAGGGGTTCGTGTAAAGGAGCAACTAAAAATATATTTTATAACAAACATTATTATAAACTAACCTAGATTAAGTAATCTACCAACACTTTGAAATGTATCACACTTTATACTCAAATAAAAAAACTTGAGAGGTGTCATGGGACACCCGAATAGAACGAATTTCCTTTCGATTAAAAGATATCTTATATTTTTTTTTCCTAACGTAACGCGCGATAAGGAACGTATTTTAAAAGATTTTGATCACAGCGCCATCCAGTGATAATTATCTAAAACAAATAAGGAACGTATTTTAAAAGATTTTGATCACAGCGCCATCTAGCGATAATCATCTAAAACAAAAAAAGGGTCCTGACAACTTTTCATAAGATTTTTTTCCGTCTAGCCCTCTTTCACAACGCGCGATAAGGAACTTCGTTCCAAAAATACCTCACGTAATTTATGGACGCCCCCCCTTATACCACAATTTGAGTATTTAAAGTAGAATGCAATGTTTTTGAAAACCATTTTTTACCTTTCTTTTATTGTCATGTGGGCAAACAAAAGGGCCACCTGATCGTAAGCGGTTACCGTTTTTCATGGACCTCTGCATTGTCAGAAGACACTGTGGGGCCGCTACCTACGGCCTACCTTTAAGGACTTTTTTTAAACCTCATTTGAAGATGGACCAATTTTTGAAAACTGAAAAATAAATGAACCGTTTTTGATGATAAATTTTAACTCTTTATCTGACGATTTTAGAAGTTATTTTTCGCTTTTTATTTTTTAAAATTTAATTATTTTACTTTCATATGCAAAATCTCGTTCAAACAGGTCACAGGTCAAAGGGTAGAGTATGACAGGTCAGTGTGACCTCGGCGGATATCAAATTACTTGGACCACAGAATAATTAAGAAGAAGTAAAAATGTTTTTTACAAAAAATGCGACAGACTTCCACAACACACAAACTATAAGTCGGATCTTTCTCAAATTTATCCGAGATTATGTCTGCTTTCCAACAAAATTGAATTATCGAAATCGGATTATCTAGAAAACAATTACACGCAAACAGGTACAGTAAATCGTGAAGTTGTCCGTTAAAAATTCACATTTTTAAACACAGATCCTTTCATCTGACACAAGAATTATCAAAATCGGTTCAGCTGTGTATTTTTTTTTGGAGCGAAGTTCCTTATCGCGCGTTATCGAAAGGGGGCTAGACGGAATTTCTTATGAAAAAGTGGTGTTTTTTGTTTTAGATGATTATCGCTAGATGGCGCTGTGATTAAAATCTTTTAAAACCATTCCTTATTTTGTTTTATATGATTAATGCTAGATGGCGCTGTGATCAAAATATTTTATTTAAGTTATAATAATTAGTTAGTTTAACACGTCTGTCTCTCTCTCTCTTCTATAAGAGAGATTAATACTTAAAAAAACAAAATTTTATTACAGTTCCCTCACTAATTAATCGAAAGGAACTTCGTTCCATCCGGGTGTCCCTTGACACCTCTCAAGATTTTGTTTTTTTTTGTATTTGTTTTCGTCACAAATAAACGATACCTATCTGTATTTTAGGATATCTTTCAAATTAAATCCCTCTTCAATTTTGGAAGTCCAAAATCAAGTTTTATATCTGCATAGATATTCTGTGTTTGTATGCTAATTCTGTACAAAGGCCTTCTGCCTTGTCAATATTGACACACCTTCGCTAAGGGCTGGTCTGGAATTAATAAGAAACTCCGGTCGGAAAGGTACAATAGGAGTTTAAATCTAAACAACAAAAAAACCTTTAATATTATGAAATTAAAAGTAAAAGAAGGAAGAATAAATACAAGCTTTTAAGATCCTGTATATCATGTAGCAGTAGAGTGTTAGCTAATACAAGTAAAACGATAACACGACGGGTCTATCTTGTACAGGAGTTCCTATGGCAACAGGATCGGAAAGGATCCGACTTATTTTTGTATTGTCACAAAATATAAAAAAGGATTTTCACGATACAGACTTTGCCTAGTGTGAGGATCATTGGTAAATTGCTCAGGCACATCATAAACTTTAATCCTATGTGTATTTAGTAAAAGTTTTCTCTTAAATGTGTATGGATTTAACTCACAATATGTGCGAATATTATTTGCTAGATAAACCGATTTTGATGACTTTTTTGTAAGGAAATATTGTTCTGTTTTTGTTTCATTTTTTCAACTAATATAGTATGTCTAAGTCTAAAATAATCTCAAAAACTTGTATTGAATGTGAATAATACAATTTCATTTAGAGTAAACAGTGGAAAAAGCCACGATTGCTGTGACAAACAGACGTACACTGAATTATATAGGATTATAAGGGCGACGTCACATTCTGAATGCAAATGAACACGAGCAACGAATGCCATTGCCGCAATTCGTGGGATAAGTGACATAGAATAGTTAAGTGTAGATGCAACTTGCAGAGTAACGCTTTGATAGATAGATAAAAAGATAGATAGAAAGACAGACAGACAGACAGACAGACAGACGGACAGACGAAAACACAGACAGATATACAGACTGACAGACAGACAGGCAGACCGACAGGTAGACAGACAGGCAGACCGACAGGTAGATAGACGGATAGGCAGAGGCAGACAGAGACAGACAGACAGTCAGAAAATTAGCACAAGAAAGGTAATGTACTGTTAGCCTCATTAGTACCTACATAATACAGGGTGTATAGAGAGCACTCACGAAAACGGAGACTGGTGGTAGTACTAATGATACCTGTGATCTTCAGCGTTTTGCAGTATAATTTAGTAATATTATTTAGATAATTTAATTTATGTTTTGACTGTAGTCTGTTGTGTGTAATAAAACTTGAGAGGTATTAAGGGACACCCGGATGGAATGAAGTGCCTTTCGAGTAATTAGTGAGGGAATTGTAATAAAATTTTATTTTTTTAAGTTATAACAATTAGTTTACAATGTTTAGTTTAAAACAAAGTCGCTTTCGCTGTATGTCTGTATGTATGCTTAGATCTTTAAAACTACGCAACGGATTTTGATGCGGTTTTTTTTAATAGATAGAGTGATTCTTAAGGAAGGTTTGTATCAATACATAGTATAAAACAAAGTCGCTTTCGCTGTATGTCTGTATGTATGCTTAGATCTTTAAAACTACGCAACGGATTTTGATGCGGTTTTTTTTAATAGATAGAGTGATTCTTAAGGAAGGTTTGTATGTATAATAAATGCATAATATAGTAGAGAAACACTGATAAATTTAAAGGTTTCTAATGTGATGTCGTAAATAAGCACGTTTTTTTGCGCTTATATTGCAAACGCTGGCTGAACCCTACGAGATAGACCAAAATAA
Organism: Trilocha varians; assembly: GCA_030269945.2. NCBI lineage: Eukaryota > Metazoa > Arthropoda > Insecta > Lepidoptera > Bombycidae > Trilocha > Trilocha varians. The sequence continues at coordinate 1,763,871 of AP028271.1, forward strand.
TGTACTACAGTATTGTTCACCTTAAAAAGTTCAACAAAAAAGTCCGCGATGGTATATGTCTATCTCTTAGGGATAACCCAGCATAACCATTTTTATTCTTTAATAAAAAATGGTTATTTACGAAGTGATTTTAAACAATACAGCATTAATCCTTATCCAACTAAGTACCTTAAATAAATTGTGCATTTATTATAGATCAATATGCTTTTTACAGCATGTAATTTAAGTGAATATTACCGAAGATATTACAAATTTAAAATGCATGGTCGTAGTTGTTTGCGCCGGGCGGCGCGGCTACAACTTTTGAACCCCTTTGTAACGCAGACGAAGTTGCGCGGGTCATCTAGTTAATCATATAAAACAAAATAAGGAAATGTTTTGAAAGCTTTTAATCACAGCGCCATCTAGCGATAATCATCTAAAACAAAAAAGTGTCGTGACAACTTTTTCATAAGAATTTCCGTCTAGCCCCCTTTCGATAACGCGCGATAAGGAACTACCTTCCAATAATAACTAAATAAAGAACCTTTCAATTTTATTCAAATTTCATGTACTTATTGATCTATATGATCTTCCTAACATGAACGTTTGCAAACCTTATATTTTAACAGACGTATAATATGGAACAGGTTTCGCGAATTACATTAAAGCCCAGTCTGTTTTCTCACCTATTCTATGACGTTTTCCTCAGTGTGTCATTCTCAGCTGGTTTCATTTTCGACTTGATACGAAATTCATTGTATTGATGAATATTTAGAAGGAAAACAAAGATTTGTTAGACTTTTTTTTTTTAGTTTAGATTTTTCTGGTTTTTTTTTTGATTTAGGCAATATTTGGTTAGAGATGAGTATATTAAGCTTAGCAGACATTTAGATGTGATGTAAAGTCATGCATTTTGAACGGGTTCTTACCACGTTATTGCAACGTTGCATATTTCAACGTTGTTGCAAACGTCATGATCACGAGAAGACTGGATACTGCGGGTCGACGAGAAAACAAATCAGTCTACCCTCTTTTTCGTTCGCTTTTGGGTAGTACCACTGGAACTCGAACTCACAACACGACACACTCACTGTATCTACAAGACTCTCCGTGACAGTTAACAATAACGTCATTGTTTTTTTTTATTGTAGCCAGACTAACTTACCACCCATTTTGGCGGGCTTCCCGCCGACCGAGACAGCCAATGACCATATTCGCCGGCGGCTACCGGTTCGGCGTCCGGGGGTGTCGCGACGGGAAAGTGTGCCGCAGTGCGTAACGCGTCGCGCCACCCCTAATAACCCCGTGCTGGGTTCTGGCCTCAGCCCGGGTTCGGACGCTGAGTGTGAGCGGTTGGAGGTTTTAGTGAGGTTCAACTCCCATATACCCCACTCGCGGGGCGGGTGGGGATCCAGCGATTTCCTCCAAGTAAAACAAAAAAAAAAAGACTAATCAAACACCTGATCGTAAGCGGTTACTGTCGCTCATCTACCTCTGCAATGTCATGGGACACCGCTACGATTTACTTTGAAGAAGTAAAAACCAATAATTGTCATCATCATCATCATCAGCCTACAGACGTCCACTGCTGGACATAGGTCTCCCCCAAACCTCGCCAAAACGACCGGTCCTGCGCTGTTCGCATCCAGTGACCTCCCGCGATCCTGCCCAGGTCCATCTTGTAGAAGGTCTGCCCACGCTCGGGAAACAAGCGAAGCCAAGGTATAAAGAAGTCAATTTGTGGACAAAGTCCTGATTAAGTTGGTAACAAATTACCGAAGATATATGCTTATAGAAGACCCTGACTGTATGAACTAATGGAAAAGTTTAGATATAGATGTAAAGTTAGACTGGATGTGGCTTAGACTACAGGCCCATGAAGAAAAATTATGGGTCATTTGAACCACCAGGTGACCTATCTAAAACGAAATTCTAGCATAAAATAATAAGATTCAGTACTATGCCGTCACTTGTAAGCTGTCCAACTGAGTGCAAGTGAGCATTCAGGGGATTGCAACCATCGTTTTTTCCCCTTGTCGCATGATTTTTGTACGGCGTTGAGGAATAATGTATTAGAAGCAGTATTTAAATAGTATGATACAGATGCCGTTACATATTGAAGGTCATAGTAGCTGATGGTTATTTACGACCAGTAAAAATATTATTACCAAAGAATATGGCTTAATGCCTTAGTAATCGCAACTTAAAAATATCTAAAATTTTTGCATAATGATGGTTTTTCGACAGCTGATGGGTGTGGCGGAGGTGTGGGGTGCGCGAGATCACTAGAGGTCATTGGTAAACACTCTTTTAGCCGAAATTGTTTATGTTTGAGGTAGTTTTGTCGAATTTAGATTTTTAAAAAAATATGTAATTCTACCTATTTTTTGTTTTAATCCGTATTAGAACAGAGTACTCATCACCCTCCTGCAATATGTACCTTCTCTAACAAATCACCCTGTATAGATGTTTCACATAAATAAAACTTACTGACGAATTGAGTACCACCTTCCTTTTGGAAGTCGGTCAAAAACGTAGAGGTTCACACTAAAGTAAGGTACTTCCAGTGAACTATACTTAGAAGGACGATCCTATTTATCCGCTGTGATTGGATCCCAAAACTTTCATGATACAAACCGGTACAGGAGTTATAACATCAGCTATTGTTTGCGTCAGTTAGGAGCATATACAACAGGAGATTACTTTGCTAACCTACTCTATAATAACTTACACTATTACTAAACGGGTTCTTACCACGATTATTTTGAAATGAGCGGACCCGTTATATTAGCACTGTTTCAAGCGCCATGATCACGGGAAGACTGAGGAACTGCGGGTAGGTCATTTAAGAGCAGACAAATCTGTCTACCCTCTTTCTCGTTCATTTGCCGCTTTCTCGTTTGCTTCTAATATTGTAAGTGATGTAGATAACCGAGAGTGTTTAAATAAACTTACTACTCTATAATAATAGCATTATATATACCAACCCATTACTGGTCACTGCTGGGCTCAGGTCTCCTCAGAAGAGGGATTAGGCATAGTCCACCACGCTTGCTTGATTAGGATTGGAGATTTCACATATCAAGAAAAATTTTTAGAACCATTTTCCGACATGCAAGTTTCCTCACAATGTTTTCCTTCACCGTTTTTAGCCAGTGGTGTTGTGAAAAATTGCACGTAAATCATTTTCACATTAAGATGTAGAGATACAAGACGGATTTGAACCTGCGACCTCCCGTACGGAATTATAAAGAGGCACTAGCTGACCCGCGCGACTTCGTCTGCGCCGCATAGGAATTCCCGGGAATTTTCTAAAAGTACTCATCAGGACGCTTCATTAGAGCCTAAACACGATGAGGTTATCTTGCTTATTGACGGAGTTCCTGTGGCCATCTTCCAGCTCCATCATCAGACCTTGATCTAAGCTATCCTATCTCTCAAGTTAGACCAGACTGGCTACAGTGTGCCAATTTAACTTAAAATCGGTTCAGTAGTTAAGAAGTCCATCGCGGACAAACATCGTGACACGAGATTTACATATTCGTCGTTGCGCCTGCCAAGTTCCATATGTGGTTTTGCAAGGTTTTGGAAAACAACAAAAAACATGTTAATTAATTTAAAATGGTTTTTTTTTAATAATTAATGATGCAATTTTGTAGCTATTTATGTAATACATTAAAAAAATGCAAAAGTAGCCATAAACATCAGTCATATAAAGAGCTAGAATTTTTTTTAGTGAAAAAGTGCACATAACTGGTTTGAAATGGGTCAAAAAATCCTGTATGTGACACATACAGGATACCCATTTCAAACCAGTTATGTGCACTTTTTCACTAAACTTTTTACCAAATCCTGTATGTGACACATAACTTAATGATTGTAGGTAATGTAATGTAATTTTAAATTATAAAGGTTTTTAAAAACTATTTTCATTTTTATCATGTTTCAGTTGATATCAAATAAATATTGTAGATTTAAATCAATAAATATTTGATATTATACGTGAGTAGAAACTATTCGTAGGACTATAATAATGTATATACATAATAAAAAAAGTTTATCTTCTTTACAAGTTATTGATAAATACCTAATCAATGGTATTATGTCAAACAACAAAATATCAAGTTAATTCAGGATGTACTTGCCGCTTTTCTCAAATTAAAACACAGTAAAACTATTTTTATACGATTATTTTCACCACAACACCCTCACGAGTCGGACAGTTGCGAGCGACAGACGGCAAAACACAAATCCCGTATGTGCATTTTGCCACATACCGGCATTTTCTAAACGGTTAAAATACATAAGGTATTTGGCAAAATGGTTCCCGATGGAATTTGAAAAAAAGGATTTTACCAGTACATGGAGAAAAAATCGGAGATCACGTTTTGCGAAAAAACGAAAAATCAAAAAAAACCACATATGGGATTTGGCAGGCGCAACGACGATATATTAGATTGATGTTCGATATAACGTTGTAAGGGGTAATCTAATGAATTGAAACCCAAAATTCATAGACACATTAAATTCACAGACATTCATGCATTATCTGCTCTTAAGAAACCTACCCGCAGTACTCAGTCTCCCGTGATCATGGCGCTTGAAACAACGAGATATAAACGAGGCCTGAGGAGGGTCCTTAAAGTTAGGTCATAGGTAGCGACCCCTCAATGTCCCCTGACATTGCAGAGGTTTATGAGCGACGGTAACCGCTTACGATCAGGTGGGCCGTTGTCTCGTCTGCCTACATGCCAATAAAAAAAAATATCGGGATCGCTCATTTAATAAACATCGTGGTATGAACCCGTTTATTTGTGTTAGTATTTCTCCTGTTATATTCGCTCTAAACGTGTCCAACTTTGTTTTCCACCTGATGTGTTCGTTCATCACTAAGGTAACCGTGTCGGATCAAATAACTTGGAACAAAGCGAATATAAGGTGAAAATGTGTTAATAAATTTCTCAGATTACCTCACGATGTTTTCCTTCACCGTTTTTAGGCAGTGCTGTCGTCGTTTGTCGTGGTGGCCGAGTGGTTCCTTCCGTTCGGGAGGTCACGGGTTCAAAACCGGCCGGTTTGTCCCTCTAAATCTTAATGAAAAAGATTTATGTGCAATTTTTCACAACACCACTGGCTATAAACGGTGAAGGAAAACATCGTGAGGAAACCTGCATGTCGGAAAAGGGTTTTAAAAATTATTTGAAGTTATGTGAAGTCCCCAATCCACACTGGGCAAGCGTGGTGGATTATGCCCAATCCCTCTTCTGAGGAGACCAGAGCCCAACAGTGGACAGTAATGAGTTGGTACAGTACAGTACTCGTTGGTACTCTTAACAAAAATTAAATGCAACTCCTTAACGACCATCATCTTTCACACGAAAAAATAATCATCTAAATCGGTTCACCCAAACTAAAGCACTCCAAACATATTCCACTTCACTCCTTGCACATTTACAACCTAGTTACATAGTTTAAATGAAATAGTTAATCCTCATTCCCTGTGGTACACTTGTCCTATATCTACTTAAATTTACAAAGGGCTACAATTCGGAGCGAGTTTAAAAGCCTTTTGTCATGGAAACCACTGCATTAGGACCTCGCTCAATATTTAATCTGGGTATAATGACATTTAAAGTGTGTATTTTGAAATGTGTTCCGTGTGGCAGCAGGATTAAAATGGTTTAGGTAAATAATATTTTTATTACAAAAATTCAAACGACCGACTTCCATTTCTCAAGTATAGCACAAAAACTACAGAAGGCATAGTCCACCACGCTTGCCCAGTGCGGATTGGGGACTTCACATATCTTCAAAGGATTTTTAGAATCCTTTTCCGACATGCAGGTTTCCTCACGATGTTTTCCTTCACCGTTTATAGCTAGTGGTGTTGTGAAAAATTGTACATAAATCTTTTTTCACATTTAGATTTAGAGGTACAAGCCGGCCGGTTTTGAACCCGCGACCTCCCGTACGGAAGGAACCGCTTCGACCACTCGGCTACCACGACTTCGTACCAACGAGTACCTACTTCTAAAGATATATTTTAAAATGCTCCTTGAAAAACACGATTTCACGATTTGTCTGCGAATTATTTTGACAATGAACCGATTTCGATGATTCTTGTTTCGTTAGAAAGCAGACACTTTGGACATAATCATTAATTATCTTTATTTTAATGTTTTAATTGTATATTGTGTATTGTGATCCTAAGATGATTGATAAATAAATAAATAATAATAATAATAATCTCATGTAAATTTGATAATGATCTGACTGGTAGTTTTTGTGCTATTCTTTATAAATAAAAGTCGAACGTTTTCATTTTAGTAAAAAAAAACTTGAGAGGTGTCAAGGGACACCCGGATGGAACGAAGTTCCTTTCGATTAATTAGTGAGGGAATTGTGATAAAATTTTATTTTTTTATTTAATAACTTAAATAAAATATTTTGATCACATCGGCATCTAGCATTAATCATATAAAACAAAATAAGCAATTGTTTTATAAAATACTAGCTGCCCCGCGCAAATTCGTCTGCGCCAATCTCAATTAAATGTCAACGATTCGATTTTTTCTCGCTATAAATACCATCCTTGAACTTCATCGAGAGTTTTAAAAACAACAATTTCTAAAATAAAGAACAAACAGACAATGGCCACCTTCCAGCTCCACCATCAGACCTTGACATTCATCCTCTACGCAAAGAACTCATCAGGACGCTTCATTAGAGCCTGAACACGATGAGGTTATCTTGCTTAATGATGGAGTTCCCATAGCCACCTTCCAGCGCCATCATCAGACCTTAACATTCATCCTCTACGCAAAGAACTCATCAGGACGCTTCATTAGAGCCTAAACACGATGAGATTATCTTGCTTATTGACGGAGTTCCCATAGCCACCTTCCAGCTCACACGGGGACGCTGTCGAACGGGATAAAAAGTATCATATGTCCGTCTCCTGGCTATAAGCTACCTCCCTACCAATTTTCAGCCAAATCTGTTCTGCCGTTCTTGAGTTATAAGTGGTGTAACTAACACAACTTTCTTTTATATATATATATATATAGATTTTAAGCACAGCGCCATCTAGCGATAAGCGTCTAAAACAAAAAAGTGTCGTGCCAACTTTTTCATAAGAATTTCCGTCTAGCCCCCTTTCGATAACGCGAGATAAGGAACTTCGTTCCAAAATATAATTGTTTAGTGCTCTAATACGAATTACTTATATCTACTTTTCAATAAAAATTATCCAAAAACTATTCGTTAACTGAATTATTTCACTAAAATGACTTAAAAGACAAAGTGCATCGCATAATTTTAAAATTTGCATACACAGAGCCGTTTCCAGTACTTTCCAGGAACCCTAATGTGAATTTAATGACTTGAAATGTTATTTAATTGAATAACTATGTAGTTTTATTATTTTTCGTATTATTCTCTGTGAAATTATACGTATTATGACGTAATTTCAAATATAAAAATGAATCGCATAACGTTTTGGTAAGCGCATAACTTAACAACGCCTGAACCAATTTGCCATAGACATAGACATCCTTTATTTCTGGTAAAAATGGTACATGAATTTGGCCAATTCTTTTTTTAGTGCTCGTTGAAGTTTGAGAAAAAATCTAATAATTGCCGGGAAAAAAGGTAGGTATAAATCTTATATGTATAGGGTTCACATACACGATGTCGCGCGGGTAGCAGCTAAAAATGAATTGCTGTTCGTTAGGCTCGCTAAAACTGGAGAACGACTGAACCGATTAGGTTAATTTTAGTCTTGAAATATTCATCCAGTGAACAGTGATTTACGGGAACAAAGAAAAGCCGTTTCAGAGGTAAATAACATTGCGACACGAGAAATTTATATGTAACTAGCTGACCCACGCAACTTCGTCTGCGTTACAAATTTAAGGTTGTATGTATTTTTGTATGCTGTGTCATAAAAAAATAAAAACAAAAAATTTTGCAATAAAAAAAAAAAAAATTTAGGGGTGGACTACCCTTAACATTTAGGGGGATGAAAAATAGATGTTGGCCGATTCTCATAGATACCGGATAAGCACAAAAAATTTCAACAAAATCGGTCAAGCCGTTTCGGAGGAGTTCAAGTTCGAACACCGTGACATGAGAATCTTATATATTAGAAGAAAATATACATCGTGATTTTATGGTTATACTAAAACCGAAATATCTCCATAACATTAATTTAATTAATATTTTCTAAAATTCTATTTCTTCACTTACACTATTACTAAACGGGTTCTTACCACGATTATTTTCAATTGAGCGATCCCGATATTTCGGCACTGTTTCAAGCGCCATGATCACGGGAAGACTGAGGAACTGCGGGTAGGTCATTTAAGAGCAGAAAAATCTGTCTACCCTCTTTCTCGTTCGTTTATCTGCATGAAACAGTGCCGATATATCGGGATCGCTCAATTGAAAATAATCGTGGTAAGAACCCGTTTAGTAATAGTGGAAGTGATGTAGATAACCGCGAGTATTTAAAGAAATTTACTGCATTTCTTACTTAGAAGCATTTATAATTCACCAAAATTTTGGGCCACCAGTACAAGCGTAATTCGACCAAAGCAAAATTAAATTTTTAATTAAAAGGCGAAAAAAGAATGTCTAATGTTTTAAAAAGGGCTCAGTTTAAGACGCTAACCTTTCTGCACAAGAACAAAGACAGTGGCCCTTTAATTAAACTCAAATAAAAATGGGCAAAGCGAGAACTATATTTAGAAGTTAGGTTCTGTACACAGATAAAAATATAATGGTACATTCATGCATTTTCAACAGGTTCTTACCACGATATTTAATTAATTGAGTTGTCTCGATTATCAAGTATGTGGAATCCAGTGCTAAACACAACAGTCACTAAGGGTTCATGCTCAGAGAGTCTTGTAGATACAGTGAGTGTGGTGTGTCGTGATGTGAGTTCGAGTTCCAGCGGTACTACCCAAAAGCGAACGAGAAAGAGGGTAGACAGATTTGTTTGGTCTTAAATCGACCCGCAGTATCCAGTCTTCTCGTGATCATGACGTTTGCAACAACAACGAAATATCGAGACAACTCAATTAATTAAATATCGTGGTAAAAACCCGTTGAAAATGCATGAAAGTTTTATAGAAAACCGCAAGTGTCTGAATAAGTTTATAATGGTACGTGGTACTCTGTTCTAATATGGATTAAAAAAAACAGATAAAATTACCAAAAAATTGAGAACCATAACGGGACGCCTGGCTGATGTGAAACATCTACATTATTTTGTAAAAGTAAAATAAAAAAAACTTGAGAGGTGTCATGGGACACCCGAATAGAACGAAGTTCCTTTCGATTAAAAGATATCTTATTTTTTTTTTTCGTTTGTCCTTCTTCAAACGAGGCTTGAGGAGGGTCCTTAAAGTTAGGTCGTAGGTAGCGACCCCTCAATGTCCCCTGACATTGCAGAGGTTCATGAGCGACGGTAACCACTTACGACCAGGTGGCCCGTTGACTCGTCTGCCTACATGGCAATAAAAAAAAGCATAAAATATGACGGGGTGATAACAAGGGAAACCAACCTATTCACAGTGCGGGTAGTTGGAAGTAGTCTTGCTATAAATACAGGCGTCGGCCGCTGTTATTATTCATTCATGTCTTCATTGTCGAGGCGAACGGACCTCTTGATGTAAAAGTAATAAACTGTTAAAACTCGTTATTTTGAAGTTTTTATTCAAAAGTATTGATCATCAAGTGTTCAAGTGGACATTGTGACGTAATGATAAAACCAAATGAAGATCGACTATTTACAAAGTTATTACACCACAACACACTATTTACGCCGTTATATATGTTTTAAGTATTAAATATTACTTTTTAAAACTTTTTAGATGTTTTACTTCAATGCAATTCTCCGTACATTCCTTAAACCAAAAAGATGAACCCTAAAACGGCTGTGGGTTTTACAAAACCTCTATAAATCAGAGCACCTATTACTCTTAATCTGGCATTAATTAATTTTCTGGCCACATTATGAAGAAACACCGCTTTTCTCAACCACAAAAATTCGAGGTTTACAGAGAAAATTTAAAATATGTCTGCATAAAATGATTATAGCAGATGTATTTTTTTTGTATGTATCTATGTTTTGGAACGAAGTTCCTTATCGCGCGTTGTGAAAGGGGGCTAGACGGAAATTCTTATGAAAAAGTTGTCACGATACTTTTTTGTTTTAGATGATTATCGCTAGATGGCGCTGTGATCAAAATCTTTTAAAACACGTTCTTTATCGCGCGTTACGTTAGGAAAAAAAATATAAGATTTGTTTTAATCGAAAGGAACTTCGTTCTATTCGGGTCAGGTCGGGTCCCATGGCACCTCTCAAGTTTTTTTTTTTTTTTGTAATCTATTGATATTTTTACTACAGTCAACAAATGTATAATTTACTAGATGACCCGCGCAACTTCGTCTGCGTTACAAAGGGGTTCAAATATTGTAGCCTATATAGGCACGCGCCGCCCGGCGCAAACAACTACGACCCTGCATTTTAAATTTGTAATATCTTCGGTAATATTCACTTAAATTACATGCTGTAAAAAGCATATTGATCTATAATAAATGCACAATTTATTTAAGGTACTTAATTGGATAAGGATTAATGCTGTATTGTTTAAAATCACTTCGTAAATAACCATTTTTTAGTAAAGAATAGAAATGGTTATGCTGGGTTATCCCTAAGAGATAGACATATACCATCGCGGACTTTTTTGTTGAACTTTTTAAGGTGAACAATACTGTAGTACATTATTTTGGTCTATCTCGTAGGGTTCAGCCAGCGTTTGCAACATAAGCGCAAAAAACGTGCTTATTTACGACATCACATTAGAAACCTTTAAATTTATCAGTGTTTCTCTACTATATTATGCATTTATTATACATACAAACCTTCCTTAAGAATCACTCTATCTATTAAAAAAAACCGCATCAAAATCCGTTGCGTAGTTTTAAAGATCTAAGCATACATACAGACATACAGCGAAAGCGACTTTGTTTTATACTATGTATTGATGACATTACCTACATTTCAAAAGAGTCTGATTTCAAATCTGTAAAAAGTATTATCAAAATTCGGTTCACGCAAACACAGACTAAAAGTAGTGGTGGCCGAGTGGTCGAAGCGCTTCCTTCCGTACGGGAGGTCGCGGGTTCCAATCCGGCCGGCTTGTACCTCTAAATCTAAATGTGAAAAAGATTTATGTGCATTTTTCACAACACCACTGGCTAAAAACGGTGAAGGAAAACATTGTGAGGAAACCTGCATATCGGAAAAGGGTTCTAAAAATCCTTTGAAGATATGTGAAGTTCCCAATCCGCACTGGGCAAGCGTGGTGGACTATGCCTTATCCTCTTCTGAGGAGACCTGAGCCCAACAGTGGGCAGTAATGGATTGGTACAAATACAGACTACAAATCGTAAAAAAAGCTAACCCATGACGCCCATCCCCTTTCATCTGACATCAGAATCATTCAAATCGGTTCACCCAAACTAAAGCAATATATAAACTACATTATTGATAACCTCTTTTTGACCGACTTCCAAAAAGGAGAAGGTACTCGATTCATCTGTATTTTTTTGTTTGGATGGACCGATTTGAATGATTCTAGTGTCAGATGAAAGGTCATGGCTGAACTTAGGTCTCATTGCTTTTTTTTAAAGATCGAACAATTACTTTTGTATTTTTAACGGACAAAATTTCACGATTTGCTATGCATTTTAGCGTGTATTTTTATATAAACCGATGTCGATGATTCTTTTTTTGTTAGAAAACAGAAATTTTATAAATTTCGTATAAATTAGAAAAGTTTTTGTGCTTGAGAAATCGGTCGTTTAAAAGACAATAAAATAAAAATCTAATTGATTTCTATTAACTTCTATTAAAATGTGCATTTAAAATCAATAATTCATCATCTAAACATAAACTCAGTTTTAACTGTCAGAGTTACATCAAAAGTTCCGCCCCAGTTTATCAAGGGCCCGCGGGACGTCAAATTTAACTTTTGAAATACTCGTGGACATGGGTGGACTATAAAACAAATTAGTTTTAACACAGTTCTTATTAAAAGGTTTAATTTAACTTGCACTGGATGTAACTATACATAATATGTACACAATTATGTCAGTTCGGGATCTTGCGAGTTGAATTTGCTAAACTTCCCGGTTTCCGATTGAGCTGACATTTTGCATGAATATGTATATCGCGTGACAATACCATTTCTATACTTACTAATATTATAAAGCTGAAGAGTTTGTTTGTTTGTTTGTTTGAACGCGCTAATCTCAGGATCTACTGGTCCGATTTCAAAAATTCTTTCACTGTTGGAATGTCCATTTATCGAGGAAGGTTATAGGCTATATTTTATTTTCAAAAAAATTCATTAAAATTATCCGCATGAAAATATCGAATATGTAACAAAAGGTGAATAATCGAAAACCTATTTATGCGTACGCTGCAAAAACTATTGACAATAGAACAAAATGATGTACTACGGGTTTTTAGGTCTTTTGAAGACAAACAAAAAAGTTCGCGACAGCATATATCTAACTATCATAGTCACAAGAACCGCTTTTATGTTCAAAAAAAAAAAATAATTCGTCCGAAGAATGAATTTAACGTTAAATTAGTATTGTTATATTAATCCTTATCCAAATAAAGTATTATATTATCAAGAGTATTAATGTAGAAGTAAATTACTTTTTGTTTTATTCCAATCGGACTTTTCGTTTAGAAGTTATTACGAGTATAAAACTCCCCGGGCCGCGCAAATAATATCGCAACAGCATTAAGAGTACTGTTTGAACCCCTTTGTGACGCAGACGAAGTTGCGAGGGTCATCTAGTTATTGTATAATATGGTATTATGGAGCAGATCTGATGATGGGGTTGGATCATTCTTGTTTCAGATGAAAGGTTATAGTCGTTATGGGTCCCATTATTTTCTTTTTTAAGATCGAACAAGTACTTTTGGATTCGTGTTTAACAATGTTAAATTTAAATGGACAAGATATCACGATTTGATGAACCGATTTCAATGATTTTTTTTTGTTTGAAAGCCAAACATAACATAATCTCAAATGAATTTTTATACAAAGATCTGTGTACTACTTTATGTATCATTCTACAAAATTGAAAGTTTTTGTTTTTATCAAAAATATTTAAAATATAAAAGTATGATGTAACAGCCCTGACTACGTAGTCATAAACTGTAGTCCTATAACGTAGACGGCCTATCCAAACAGTCAGGTACAGCATCAAACTTGGTAATGTAACACCTCACAGTTTACTGACGCGTCAAGGCATAGGCGGAAGCGGGAAAAGATTAGGTCGTAGGTAGCGGGACAGTGTCCCATGACAGAGTCCCATGACAGCGTCTCCTGACAGAGTCCCTTGACAGTGTTCCCTGGCAGTGTCCCCTGACAAAGTCCCTTCACAGAGTCCCTTGACAGTGTCCCCTGACAGTGTCCACTGACAAAGTCTCCTGACAATGTCTCCTGACAGTGTCTTCTGACAGTGTCCTCTGACAGTGTCCCCTGACAGTGTCCTCTGACAGTGTCCCCTGACAGTGTCTTCTGAGAGTCCCTTGACAGAGTACCCTGACAGTGTCCCCTGATGGAGTCCCCTGGCACAGCCCCTTGACATTGAGGTCTACGAGCGACAGTTACTACTCAAATATTTTATTTTAAAGAAAACTTTTTAATACAAGTTTTTAAGATCCTGGATATCATGTAGCAGTAGAGTGCTAGCTAATACAAGTAACATGAGCCCAAACACGACTGGTCTATCTTGTTTAGTACAAGAGTTCCTATGAACACCTTTCGTATCCATCATCAGATCAGCGCCATTTTGTTATATTATTGCATTGTCACGCGATATACATCTGCGTGCAAAATGTTAGCTCAATTTTTTTTGAGCTGACAGGAAGTTTGTCAAATTTAACTTGCAAGATTCCACTCGAACTTACATGTCTATAATATAAAAATGAATCGCAAAATGTGTTGGTAAGCGCATAACTCAACAACGCCTGGACCAATTTGGCCAAATCTTTTTACGGCGAGAAAAAATCGAATAGTTGCTGGGAAAAATCAAATAAAAACGGGTCATAGGGTTCACGCAAACGACGTCGCGGGCAGCAGCTAGTAATATATAAAATTCTCGTATCACAGTTTTCGTTGTCATACTCCTCCGAAACGGCTTGACCGATTTTGATGAATTTTTTTGGGCTCATCCGGTATCTATGAGAATCGGCCAACATCTATTTTCCATCCCCCTAAATGTTAGGGATAATCCACACCAATTTTTTTTTTATATTTTCGACGCTGACGCAGTTGCGCCGGGCAGCTATTATTAATATAATTTTGTAATAGTTTTCTCTCACTACTTGTTCCAAAGCATCTTTGAATAAGGCGAAAGTACCACCAAACTCACTATCTATTTTAAAGTCCACTAAACTTGAAATATCTCGTTTCTCCGTTCAAAAATCGACTCTACTGCCTTGAACATAAGAGCTAAACAAAACAAGGTCTTTCAATGAGAATTATACTCGTGAATGCAGAAGATTCAATAAGTTTTCAGCCTTCTGAGGCTCTCTAATGCTCCCTGAATGTGTTTCAGTCTGTTTACTGGCCTTATTATGAGAATGTGGACCTTGTGGCTAATATATTTTGGGTAAATTTTACTGTAACATCGTTTTCGGATATTTGAAATTGCCGGAGTTTGTATAATGGTGTTTTGTTTGCTTTTGGTTACGTATTACTGTTGTTTTTTGTTGTAAATAAGCACAAGGTCAATCGGGGATTCAGTGTAACTTTTTTATGTTGAGGTAAAATATAATATTATTATTATTACAAAAATGAAAACTGTCCATTTACATTGCTCAAGAACAGTACAAAAACAACCAGTCAGACCTTTATCTATACTTATCTATACTAATATTATAAAGCTGAAGAGTTTGTTTGTTTGTTTGTTTGTTTGTTTGTTTGTTTGTTTGTTTGTTTGAACGCGCTAATCTCAGGATCTACTGGTCCGATTTCAAAAATTCTTTCACTGTTGGAATGTCCATTTATCGAGGAAGGTTATAGGCTATATTTTATTTTCAAAAAAATTAGGGATCCGTATGAAAATATCGAATACGTAACACAAGTGAATAATTGAAAACCTATTTATGCGTACGCTGCAAAAACTATTGACAATATAACAAAATGATGTACTACGGGTTTTTAGGTCTTTTGAAGACAAACAAAAAAGTCCGCGACAGCATATATCTAACTATCATAGTTTAGTCACAACAACTCCTTTTATGTAAAAAAAAAAAATAATTCGTCTGAAGAATGAATTTAACGTTAAATTAGTATTGTTATATTAATCCTTATCCAAATAAAGTATTATGTTATCAAGAGTATTAATGTAGAAGTAAATTACTTTTTGTTTTATTCCAATCGGACTTTTCGTTTAGAAGTTATCACGAGTATAAAGCGCAATGAATATGTGGGAGCACTTCGGGCACCTTTGAACACAGTGCACAGTTTGAACCCCTCTGTAACGCAGACGAAGTTGCGCGGGTCAGCTAGTTGGTTATAAAGCTGAATGACCAGATCCGTGGTGGAAATATTGAAATTAATAGGGTATCGAAAACAACCTTCACAGCAATTGTTGTTCGAAAATTCCTCCTTTTTTGAGGTCGGCCTTAGTTACAGCTATATTTACTCTTCATACAAAATAATTGAAAGACATTGCGGAAAAAAAACACAACTTTCACAAGCTAACTGCAAAAGCGTAAGTACCACTGCAATTCCAACCATTACTCAACAACCATTGATGTTTTTTTGCGTTTCACAGGCCAAAAGGCATCCGTATAAAGTCGTATATGCCGTCATTTGTCAAGTCTGCGCTACCCCGCTCGTTAACCGACACATGTCACCCTTAACCGTAATGATTATAACTGGGCTTGTGAAAAATTGACCCCTCCGCTGATTGCGGGAAAAACTGTATCCTTGAAGGGGTGAAAAACATGTGATGATGTTTTAAAAGGGTCGGTTTCGAGGTTAGGTTTTTCAAAGGATGTTAATATTCGTGTCGTTGTGGACTTTGTGGTTTGTGTTTTTAATGGGATTTTTTTGGTGTGAATTATTATCTACCAAATGATATTTTTATTACAAAAATGAAAACGACCGACTTCCATTTCTGAAGCTCCTGTACCTACCCATTACTGCCCACTGTTGAGTTCAGGTCTCCTCAGAAGAGGGATTAGGCATAGTCCACCACGCTTGCCCAGAGCGGATTGGGGACTTCACATATCTTCAAAGGATTTTTAGAACCCTTTTCCGACATGCAGGTTTTCTCACGATATTTTCCTTTACCGTTTTTAGCCAGTGGTGTTGTGAAAAATAGCACATAAATCTTTTTCACATTTAGATTTAGAAGTACAAGCCGGCCGGATTTGAACCCGCGACCTTCCGTTCGGAAGGACGCGCTTCGACCACTCGGCCACCACGACTATATCAGCAAAGCACAAAAACTACCAGTCAGATCTTTATCAAATTTATATGAGACTAGCTGACTCGCGCAATTGCGTCTGCGTCGGACGTTAGCGGAAACAATTTTAAAGATTTTTTTTTTGAGTTGGAGGAAATCACCGGAAGATAAGTGGGAGTTGAACCGCACTGAAACCTCCAACCGCTCACACTCAGCGTCCCAACCCCGGCTGAGGCCAGAACTCAGCACGGGGTTATGAGGGACGGCGCGACGCGTTACGCACTCGGCACACTTTCCCGTCGCGCCACCCTCGGACGCCGAACCGGCAGGACTATACCTAGTCTTCCTCGATTAATGTACTTTCTATAAAAGGAAGGATTTTTAAAATTAGACTAGTAATTCCGGGGGATGGTAGACCGCGCTCCCCGACCCACGCTGGTTCTGACCCAGCGGGGTATTCCGCAGGAGGGTGACACGCGGTCCCATCTTGGCGGGCTTCGGAAAGCCCGCCGACCGAGAGAGCCGGTGACCGTATTCGCCGGCGGCTACCGGTTCGGCGTCCGGGGATGGAGCGACGGGAAAGTGTGCCGAGTGCGTAACGCGTCGCGCCGTCCCTCCAAACCCCGTGCTGGGTTCTGGCCTCAGCCGGGGTTCGGACGCTGAGTGTGAGCGGTTGGAGGTTTTAGTGCGGTGATTTCCTCCTACAGAAAAAAAAAAAAAAAGTAATTTAGGAGCCTATTGGAGACAAACAAACAATCGAACCTTTCCTCATTATAATATTAGTATATAGACAACTACATCGAAAACAGTTATGCGAATGGGTTCATCTAAATATTAAAAAAGCAAATCAACTAATTAGATCCATATTTGGAAAAAATGTCAAGTACTAATTTCTCACAATTACAAGTTTAGTTTAATTACGTTATCATCATGAATACATATTAGAAAACAAAGTCGTATCCGCCTGTCTGTCCCTATGTATGCTTAGATCTTTAAAACTACGCAACGGATTTTGATGCGGTTTTTTTTTTATAATAGATAACGTGATTCTTCAAGATGTTTTTCGGTATATTTCATTTTGAAACAAATTAGGGATCCGTATGAAAATATTGAATTTGTAGCACAAGGTGTCAAATTTGCGTACGCTGCAAAAAACTATTGACAATAGAACAAAATGATGTACTACGGGTTTATAGGTCTTAATAAGATCTGAAAAAAAGTCCGCGAGAGCATATATCTAACTATGATAGTTTAGTTACAATAACCACTTTTATGTTCTAAATTCTCTGAAGTAAGAAATAACTGAATTCAGAAGCGTTATTTTACTCCTTATCTAAATTAAGCATTATATTATCAAGGTTATTAATATAGAAGTAAAATACTTTTTTTTCTATTCCAATTGGACATTTCGTTGAGAAATTATCACAAGTTTAAAACGCTAGCCGCTATATAAAATAGCGCGACTCGACATCGCGAGTGCTATTTAAACGCCTTTGTGACGCAGACGAAGTTGCTCGGGTCAACTAGTTATAATATCAAACAATATTCAGTCTAGTGTTACTCTAATAATCTTAGGTAGAAACTGGGTTATCTATCTTGTTGTTTGTGTGGCTGGAGGCCATTAATATACAATATGTAACAAAAACCCTGTTGTTCCTTCTACCCATTATTGTGGTACCTGTAGTCAAGTGTATACGCCCCTAAAAGGAACAACAGGGTTTTTGTTACATACTGTATATACAGTACATTATCTTTACGTGACCTATAGAAGACCTGAGTCTGATTACGTAGAAACTGATGTAAATTTTCCTAATAGTAATTAATTTTATCTAGTAACATAAATAATTGCACGACGATTACAGAAGATGTAAACAATAATATAATTATAGAAGTAGTAAATTTACAATTATTTAATTAATAATACAAGCAGCAAAATTTAAATTAAAACAATTTTTCATACAAAAGTTTCATTCAATTTGTTCCATTCCAGAAAAGTTTACAGTAATATTTAAATAATTTTTATTCAAAATTATGAATCTAATTGTTTTAAACATAATAGTGCAACTCATGAACATCCAGTTGCCCAGAAAAAAGCTTGAACAAGTTTTTTACTTATTTATTTTTAAAGTATACCTAAAGTATTCCGGGTCGAAAATTTAAAAAAAATAGAAAAAAGTTCATAACTCGAAAACTATTAAAATCGCGGAACATGTAAGGGGTGATTCGAATTCTTAAAAGGTGCTCTATATCTGGACCTCCGCTTATCACTACTTCCTGAGACACCCTGTATAACTTTACTACGAGATTTGGTACTATTCTTGAGTGTCGTTACCATTTTTTGAAAAATATTACAATGTACTATGATGTATTGATGTGTATCAACTTGACTTGAATTCAAAAATCTTTTCCACGTACCAAATAATGGAAGCCACACAAATACTTCTTTGAAATCATCAAATAAAATAAACGTAAAAATCTGTTTCTTATAAGCGAAGGAAATCCAATAAAAGACGCTTCGTACGCTATAAATGAAACTCCAGGTAGCGACAACTCGTACAATGACACAGAAAACATATCAAACAGAAGAAAAAATGAGCCGTCACGGGACGCCTGGCAGATGTGAAACATCGACATTATTTTGTAAAAAATGAGAGCCAAGTTCAAGTTCAAGGCATGCGAGCCAAATTTGATACTTATGTGAAATAGTTTTTGATTTATGAGGGGGTCAAAAGTGGCTTCCAAATGGTTCGTGTAATATTACACACGGTGCAGCTCTCGTTACTTCTCTTTCTTGAACTTGGCTTGACACGCTACCGCGTGTCTAGATAAGCAGAAATAAACATTTATTTTCATTAAATACAAAAAAATACGAATTTATTTCAAATCGTGAAAATGTGCTCGTAAAATAATACAAATGAACTGTCTTCTAACGTCAACTCGTCGCCACAGCACGCGTCGGCACGCCAGACATTTTACGTACAGCTATAGATGTCACATCAAAAAGTATCTTAAAGATTTTTTTCTAATACAAGCTTTTAAGATCCTGGACATGTAGCAGTAGAGTCCTGTGGACATCTTCCAAATCCATTATCATCAGGAAAACATCGTGAGGAAACCTGCATATCGGAAAGGGTTCTAAAAATCCTTTGAAGATATGTGGTGTGTGTGAAGTCCTCAATCCGCACTGGGCAAGCGTGGTGGACGATGCCTAATCCCTCTTCTGAGAAGACCAGAGCCCAACAGTGGGCAGTAATGGGTTGGTACAGTATCTCGAATAATATATAAACATTGACTTCTGCATTTTTCTGTGTAAATAATATAACATACACGCAGATGCGACTTGCGATGAAAAGGAAACATTTTCTGCTTAAAATGTATACAAAAGAATGAATTGAAAACAAAACGAAGAGTAGAATGTTTATTGAAGCTTGAAACTTAGAATTATGGTTAAATATTTGAAACGAAGACAGCAATCTAATATATAATATATCTAATATATATTTATTATTATAAAGACGAAAGTTTGTAAGTATGGATGTATGGATGTTTGTTACTCTTTCACGTAAAAACTACTGAATGAATTTGAATGAAACTTTACCACAATATAGCTTATACATCAGAATAACACATAGGCTACAATTTTTGAGGTTTCTAATGTGAGGTCGTAAAAAACACATTTTTTGCGGTATAATAGTACTATATTATAGACGTCGCGAACTAGACGGGCTAGACGGGACGAACCTGAAGTCCACGCGAACGAAGTCGCGGGCAAAAGCTAGTGTGGCATAATTACTGTCTTCACCACTCAACTGGGATCGGCAACCAAATTGGTTTGTTTACTTTTGCTAAGTCTGTGGTAGGAGCCAAAATTGAGCACAGTTCTAAAACTTGTTTTGTTTACATTTTTTAATCGTCTCATATTTTACGGAGATGATATATTTTCGCTGAAAATGCAATACAGCGTCGTTTAGTAATAAAGATTTACAAAAATATAAGGTTTAATTAAAAATCAAAATTAAAAATTATTGGAAAAAAATGTTTTTAAAAAGGGGCTCAAACACGGTATTGATTCCGAACGCAGTCCCCAGTTTCGCCATCTAGCGAATAGTGGCGTTCCCAGTTGAGTAGGTAGCTTGAAAATTGATCATGAGCTAAGTTTTAACTTGCAGTGAAACCATTTTTGGTTTGTTGAATTTCAGCGCCCCCTATCGAGTTTGTACGTTTGGAGTTATTTATTTATATATTTATTTATTTATTTATAAAGGGCACCAACATTTTATACATCCGAACATGCAATACAGGTATATTAAGACACTTCCAGTACAGACTTAATGCTAACACAATTATAGGTGCCGACTGCATGCCTATTTTAAATTAGCGGTCAAAGACCATACAATAAAAAAAAAACAAATATAGTTAAGTTGAAAATGTACTTTGTAAGAGCTTTTATTTAACTTGCACTAGATGTAACTATGAACTACACTATGTAATATTGCATATGTAACTATGTAAGTTCAGACGGAATCATTCGAGTGAAATTTAAAAAATATGCTGTTTTCGATTGAACTGAAATTTTGCACATATATTGTATATCGCGTGACAATGCAATGATTTGATAAATGAAGCTGATCTGATGATGGAGTCCGAAGTAAGCAATAGGAAGTCCTGTTCTTTACAAGATAGACTCATCGTGTTTGGGATCATTTGACTTTTTTTTTTAGTTGGAGGAAATCACTGGATTATGTGGGAGTTGAACCGCACTAAAACCTCCAACAGCGTCCGAACCCCGGCTGAGGCCAGAACCCAGCACGGGGCTATGAGGGACGGCGCGACGCGTTACACCCACGTCGGACGCCGAATCGGCAGCTGCAGGCGATACGGCCACCGGCTCTCTCGGTCGGCGGGCTTAAGGATCCTTTTAATTGTCTTTATCACTCTACTTCTATATAACATCCGGGATCTTAAATGCTTGTATTCACAGTGCTTTTTGACGTGACAACGTCTTATAAATTGGTTTGCCGGGTGACACTTCAAGAAACTGCGTTACGCACCGCTCACGTTATGCGCTCATAATGAGAGCGAGTGAGAGGCACGCGTGCCTTGCACTTTTTATGTCTGTCTCTCTCGCTCTTAGGCGGGCTAACCATGCCCGAGTCGTTGTCACGTAAAACTTTCGCCCGTATGCCGACTTTACAGGCAACCAATTTTTTTTAAATAGATTATTCTAAAATAAATTACTTGTTTTGTGTATAACTTTTAGATATACTAAGTCTACTTATTACACCTTTCTTCTGACGGGTTCATTAGTACATAGCAAGGTCGAGGAATGCCCTTTAAAAGGGACTCCTGGTAAAATATATTTTACTCAATTATCTGACGCGGGGGAACTAAATGCATAGCAAATTGAATTTCTACTCGATTCAACGGATTCTTCGAATGGACATACGGATTGGAATTTGGTTAGAAACGCGACTTATTGTTGCAAGACACGATCGAAAGCTATCTGACGGAAAGCTGTCAACATCGCTTACCAACCTTTGCAATACCAGGGCATCCAAACCAATTTTAGGATGAGGCTTACCTGAACACCCACTACTCATAATAACTCATGATAAACTTGTGAAGCTACCGGGGGATGGTAAGCCGCGCTCCCCGACCCAGGCTGGTTCTGACCCGGCTGAGGTTTTAGTGCGGTTCAACCCCCACATACCCCACTCGCGGTGCGAGTGGAAGTCTGGCGATTTCCACCCGTTCAAAAAAAAAAAAGGGAAGTAACCAAATTTTATTTTATAAGCAACGACATCTCAACAAAATTTTAATCTTTGAAAACGTTTTTGCAACTTTGCTTTGATTTATAACAATAATTTAACAAAAACAGGACAGAAAATTTGTTAAAAACTACAAAATCAATGAAAATCGCTGCGTTTTTTAACCAGAAATGAGTTCCCGTATGTACCTATATCCTGTCGTGAACATCCAGCAAATTGACATTGCGGTGTTCACCGGGACGATTTTTAACCCGAACGGTATGCGGGAGTCCTAATATACCTATGTAGTTTACGTAGGGTAAACATTTGTACAGAAAAACTACAGAAATTAAGCTTTAATCAAATTGGATTACGTACACATTTATGCACTTTTGAGCGACACAAAATACAGTAAATTTAATATAAAGAAAATTTTTCAATACAAGCTTCTAAATCCTGGATATCATGTTGTAGTAGAGTGGTTGTTTAGCACAAGAGTGTCTGTGACCACTTTCCATCATCTTATTCATCATCATTTTGTCATATTATTGCATTGTCATATGATAGACATCTGCGAGCAAAATGTCAGCTCAATCGGAAACCAAGTTTTTTTTATTTTTTTTTTATTGCCACGCTGGCACACGAGCTAACGGCCCACCTGATCGTAAGCGGTTACCGTCGCTCATGGACCTCTGCATTGCCAGAAGACATTGCGGGGCCGGCCTACGGCCTACCCTTAAGGACTCTCTTCAAGCCTCGTTTGAAGAAGGACAAGTCATAGCGCTCGGGAAACACCGAAGAGGGGAGCTCATTCCATAGCCGGAGTTCAAGTTTGACAAATTCAACTCGCAAGATCCATCTGAACTTACATAGATGGTTACATCCAGTGCAAGTTAATATAAAGCTTGTAAAATGGGAATACCTAAATTACTCTTTATACGACACAGACGAAGTTACTAGGTTATATTAAAACAGGAGTTTGAAAACTATTATTTATCTGAAATTAAGTCCAAAGTTTCCCCGTTCAACTTATGCAATATTTCAATGCGGGTTATTGGAGCAACAAAATAATATAACTTCTATTTTAAGCTGAATTTACACAGAAAAGGCAGATACAGAAAGCAAGTTTAAAACTTAAAGAACTGTCAGTAAATTTTGACCGATTTTCAAAAAGGAGGAGGTACTCAATTCGTCTGTATTTTTTTAGATTAGATTGTTCCTTCGTAACTTTAGTTTGGACCGATTTGAATGATTCTGGTGTCACATGAAATGTGATTGTCGTGGGGTTATGTTTTTTTAAGATTAAACGTGTACCTTTAGTGGTTTAAAAATGTGTATTTAGATTAATTCTTTGCATTATGCAGAAGTCATTTTTGCCCCGTACCATTCCGATTTGGAATGGACTCCCATCCGCGGTGTTTCCGGAGCACTATGACATGTCCCTCTTTAAACGAGGTTTAAGAAAAGTCCTGTATCGGTAGGCGATAGATAACAACCCTCATTGCCCTGGCTTTGCAGAGGTTCATGAGCGACGGTGACCGCTTACCATCAGGTGGGCCGTAGGCTCGTTTATCTATCACGCAATAAAAAAAAAAAAAAAAGTCCATGGGCGGAATCCATCCTTTTGAAATAAAACTTGAAACTACTTTTATTGCTCTTTCACTCATGACTTCAGCAATCTTTCTCGTATACCAAATCACAACATTAAATAAACAATTTCAATTTATAACGTCCAATTTATCAAGTGACATGAGCCATTAGAGAAAAAACAAAGAATTAAAAAAAAACAAAGGAGAAACGGCCTAAAATTGAATAAAGCTGATGACGTCACGAATATTGCTTCCATACATCACAGTGCTGTCATCCAGGTGAGCTATGTGGGGTAGCTTTTGTAGCGTTTTGACTGACAAAGGAAAACGATTTTTTTATTTATATTGTGTAAATGTTTACTATGTTGGTGCAATGTAATAAATAGATAAAATTATATAATAAAGTAGTAAGTTCTATAAATATAATATTTTCTCTAATAAGTGTTTGTTTTCTACAAAAGAATCTGAAACCAAGTATAAAAAACATTCCAGACAGTCTAATCTAAAGTCTAAGTCTTGATATGCATATTGAGGGAGTTAAAAGAAAAATATTTTATTTTGACTGATTTGTATGAAACAAAGCAAACCAAAAACGGCCAAAGGTTTAACAAAGCTGATGATGTTAAAAATTATGTCAATAAAACTAAAAATTTAAATTAATAAAAAAAAAACAGAAGATAATCGTTAATAACTATTTTATTTTAAGAAAAAAAACCTTGAGAGGTGTCAAGGGACACCTAGATGGAACGAAGTTCCTTTCGATTAATTAGTGAGTAAAACAAAATAAGGAACTGTTTTATAAAATATTTTGATCACAGCGCCATCTAGCGATAATTATCTAAAACAAAAAAGTGTCGTGACAACTTTTTCATAAGAATTTCCGTCTAGCGGCTAACGCGCGAAAAACCGCTTAAATTCAAACTCCATCTTTTTTTTCATTGTATTGTTTTTGAAGATGTTCCTTATTAGATTCCATCCGAATCCATAAATACCTACAAACAAATAAAATTGGTTTTCTTGTCTGTTACGTCAATTTTTTTTCATTGCAAGACTGATAAACGAGCTTACGGCCCACCTGGTAAGCGGTCACCGTCGCTCATGAACCTCTGCAGCTGCCAGGGCAGTGAGGGGCCGTTATCCATCGCCTACTTATACAGGATTTTTCTTAAACCTCGTTTAAAGTGGGACTTTACCGACATGCAGGTTTCCTCACGATGTTTTCCTTCACCGTTTTTAGCCAGTGGTGTTGTGAAAAATTGCACATAAATCTTTTTCACATTTAGATTTAGAGGTACAAGCCGGTTTTGAACTCGCGACCTCCCGTACGGAAGGAAGCGCTTCGACCACTCGGCCACCACGACTTAAGCATACCTACGTATAAATAGCGTATACATAATAATCGGAATCACCACATCAATTTGTGAAACAGATGAAATTACTTTTTTTTTTTTTTTTTTTAGTTGGAGGAAATCACCGGATCCGGGGTATGTGGGACTTGAACCGCACTAAAACCTCCAACCGCTCACACTCAGCGTCCGAATCCCGGCTGAGGCCAGAACCCAGCACAGGGTTATGAGGGACGGCGCGACGCGTTACGCCCACGACACTTTCCCGTCGCGCCGCTCCCATGAAATTACTATTAGCTTAAGTTTAAAACATCAGTCTCAAACAAAAATGACCGTCTATGGAATGCCTATAATGAAGTATTCTCTGCAATGTACCCGCTAATAACTATCGGACACCACCTTATATCATTCGGGGCTTAATATCCAATCAGAACGGTAATTTCTATGCCGCTAAGGCTTTCCGTATACGGTAGAGTTGGCTTGATGTCAATAATAAGATTTTACAAGCTTTATATTAACTTGCACTGGATGTAACTGTTTATATTACTAGTTAACCCGCGAAACTTCGTCTGCGTCACAGAGGGATATAACCTATATATAACCTTCCTCGATAAATGGACTATCGACAATTCGGACCAGTAGTTCCTGAGATTAGTGCGTCCAAACAAACAAAGTATAGATTTGTTTGTAAGAAAACTTTGAATTAAATACAAGCTTTTAAACTGGATATCATGTAGCAGTAAAGTGCAAGCTAAGACAAGTAAAATGAGCACAAACACGACGGGTCTATTTAATTTAGTACAAGAGTTCCTATGGCCTAATTCATTATCAGATCAGCTCTATGACACCATATAATTACATTGTCACGCGATATACATGCAAAATATCATCTCAATCGGAAATTGGGAAATTTGTCCAACTTAACTCGAAAGATTCCACACGAACTTACATAGTTACGTCCAGTGCAAGTTAATATAAAGCTTGTAAAAAAGGGTCCAGGTGACCAAAACGTAGCGTAGACCCCAAGTACCTATTAACACGATCACTGCTACACGAGGCTTAAATGACCTATGACTATGATATAGGAGGTGGGGTCTAATAGACCGCGTATCACCCTAACGTCTAGTCATGGTGCGGGCCGATAACACCTCGTATCGCAGCGAACGTGTTAAGTCCGTTTAACCGTTTTTCGTAATCTTTAAAAAAGTCCCCAATTTATCTTCTATCTCACTTTGTAATTAAACTTTTAACATGCGATTGTGAACTCGGTTCTTGCTTTGATTTCCTGTCAAAATATCTTTAATACAAAATGTGTTTGAATTCTCGGTTTTTGTTCTCGCATAACATTGGTCTGGACCAATTTGGATGGTTCTTTTTTCAAATGAAAGGTGATGGTCGTTGTGGGTCGATTATTTTTTAGATCTGTTTTTCAAAATGTATATTTTTAAAGAACAAGATTTCACAATTATCTTTGCTTTTTGCGTGTATTTTTTGTGTGTACCGTTTTCGACGATCCTCTCAGCCTTTTAGGACGTCATCTCGTATATGAACGACATGACAATATAACATTAATCAAATCATCAAATTGAGCTGCATTCATATATAATAATGATCAACGATGTTGTCACATTTAAAAATAATTGTACTAAAAAAGCGCGTGTCTAGCCTACACGTCTATGCAGAAGTCGTCTTCAGCAATTTCCTGTGCAAGAAAGCGACAAAACATACCCCTGTCTCCCTCTAAAAACTCTTCACAAAATCAGCTTTAGAATTTTCAGTCCCGCTTCAGCTTCCGAAGCGAATAGACGTGTTCTATCTCGCAAAAATTAAACCTCGTTCGATTTACGAAAAGTGACATTAGGTTTTTTTTTTAATAAAGTGGTTAAAGGTGTTTGAAAGTGGATTGAAATGCTGGTTTGGTGCCAAATTATAAGATCAAAATAACTGTGAATATTTTTGTCATGGCTAAGCCGTTAGCCGACTGGCCGAGTTTGAAGTGATAAATAGGATTTCATACTTCGAAGAGAGGTTTGTCACTTTTATTACTAATCTTACAGATTAATCTAATATATCTTATATATAAAAATGAATTGCTGTTCGTTAGTCTCGCTAAAACTCGAGAACGACAGAACCGATTTGGCTTATTTTAATCTTGAAATATTCTTAGAAGTCCAGGGAAGGTTTAAACGGTGAGAAAATTTCATTATGTGACACAGACGAAGTTGTGTGGGGCAGCTAGTATATTATAAAGGCAAAAGTTTGTATGTATGTTTGTTAATCTTTCACGTAAAAACTACTGAATGTATTTGAATGAAACTTTACCACAATATAGCTTATACATCAGAATAACACATAGGCTACAATTTTTGAACTCCTTTGTAACGCCGACGAAGTTGCGCGGGTCACCTAGTAAAATATATTTAAGCTTCTAACAAACATAACAAGATAGGTAATTCCAAACAAAGACTTAGAAAATAGTGTCTCCAAATTTGAAAACAGAAATAAAACAATTAAACTGTTAGGTGGTTTGGGCATGTTAATACTTCTCTTAAGAGCCGAATGATGAATTTAAAAGTAGATAGATATAACAAGAGAGGAAGGCCGAAGAAAACATGGTCTGATTGTATGAAGGATGATAATATGAAGATCTGTGGTGTTTTTTTTATTGCCATGTACTCAGACGAGCCAACGGCCTACCTGATCGTAAGTGGTTACCGTCGCTCATGAACCTCTGCAATGTCAGGGGACACTGAGGGGTCGCTACTTACGACCTAACTTTAAGGACCCTCCTCAAGCCTCGTTTGAAGAAGGACAAGTCATAGCGCTCATAGTGGTGTGACAGAAGATGTATGTAAAGATAGAAAGGAGTAGAGAGAGAGAGAATATGTCTTATATTACGTCGACCCCATCTAAATCGGATAAGGAAATAACCAAAGAGAAAAACATAGAACTTAAATAATATATTCACAAGTGTATACGAAAATGAAGTCTAATGTATCACAATAAGGAATATATTCGTTATCAAACTAATGTGATATTTTAACACCGAATTTGATGATAATATTTCTATGTTATTTTAGTCACCGGTTCACTGTCTGTTGACCTGGCTTGTATTATATGAAGGACGCCAGTACCCGTGATACAGTTGCTACTAGTACGGGCTCATTATTATTATACAATTAGTGATTTTCTAGATGACTGCACTAAGTGGGAATGAAGCTTTCGTTTTAAGTCAACATTGTAACAAAAATTGTAATAAAAAATTGTAATATTGAGTTGTAAAGATAAAAAAAAAAAAACAGAAAAATAATACAAAAAAAAAAGACATACCCGCTGAGTTTCTTGCCAGTTCTTCTCAGGACAGTGGCTATTTCTTTTTCCGAACTGGTGGTAGCCTTTTGACATCAACAAGTATGAAAATTTCATTAACGTTGAGAATAAATAATTTCATTTCATTTCATTTCAAATAATTTCATTTCATTTCAGACGTTCCTTCCCACTATAAGCTTACCATGTAACGTCGGTTTAATTTGGTTCACTTTTGTTAGTCTATGTGGGAAATTTATATGTAACACTTATTACTGATCAATAAATACTTTTTCATTTTTTTTAATTTGACGGTCTCGAAAAAAAAGGTTTCATTTTGGTGGTATTCAGTTTTTACCATTATAACAAGCTTTATATTAACTTGCACTGGATGTAACTATGTACTACCAATACCTATAGTCCGGTCAATTTAGACATCCAAGGTTACAATAATTCGCACTAGGCTGAATTTTGGTAGGATTGTTCAATACACTATTATAAAGGAAATGTGAAAAGTCCTCATCGATCCGACACGTGCAAAAAAATTTACTCGGGGTCTAAGGTCCCAAAAACGGGCTTTTCGCGATTTTCAGCAAAATGGTAAGTTTTATCATAAAATTAGCTCAGACAAAAATTGTAGATCAGATAATTATCAATAAAAAATATCTTAATACTAGGGGTGTGCGAATAATTCGAACTTACGAATTATTCTGGAGTGAACATACGTGTTTAAAGCTGTTCTTTCTCGAGTAGAATACGAATACGATTTAGTTGCTGCTGAGGCTAAGTATCATTATGACTGCTTAAATTCCTTCTTAAGACCTAAAACTGGGGTTAAAGTCGGTCGACCGCAAGATGAATCTACGAACCTGGCAATGGAGGAAATGTTATATATCTTAAAACGATACAATAAGGTACGAAGCAGCTGCAGTTTTTCCTCGTCCTCCTCATGTCCTACGACCAGAAAGTGGCACACTTATTCAATACGTTGTAGACAATGCTGATATTAATGTAAATACGCTAGACGGTAATAATACGCTCCACATAATGGGTATTATTCAAATTGTTACTCCAAAAGATTCCGTTTTACTAGAAGAACTTATGCCACGAGTAAGAGAAGCTTTTTCAGCAAAAGATTTTCAGGCAAAAGCTCATGTGCCGATCCAGATCTATCAAAATGATGATATCTTTTAACTTTTTGAATCGTTATATCTCAAAAACGGTGGCTCTTAGGAAAAAAAGTATTTAGACATTTTTTATTGATAATTATCTGATCTTCATTTTTGTCTGAGCTGATTTTATGATAAAACTTACCATTTTGCTGAAAAACGCGAAAAACCCGTTTTTGGGACCTTAGACCCCGAGTAAATTTTTTTGCACGTGCCGGATCGATGAGGACTTTTCACATTTCCTCTATAATAGTGTATTGAACAATCCTACCAAAATTCAGCCTAGTGCGAATTATTGTAACCTTACCCCTATTTTTTAGTCTAATTTGACCGGACTACTATGTAAGTTCGGGTGGAATCTTACGAGCTAAATTTGACGAATTTTCGATGGAACTGAAATTTTTGTATTTGTATATCACGTGACAATACAATAATATTGGGGAACCAAATAAATAAAAACAAATATATATACTTAATAATACATGACTTGTCCTTCTTCAAACGAGGCTTGAGGAGGGTCCTTAAAGTTAGGTCGTAGGTAGCGACCCCTCAGTGTCCCCTGACATTGCAGAGGTTCATGAGCGACGGTAACCACTTACGATGCCCGTTGACTCGTCTGCCTACATGGCAATAAAAAAAAATATGATAAAATGGAATTGATCTAATGATGGGTGACCATATGAACAGTTGTACAAAACAAGATAGACCCGTCGTGTTATCGTTTTACTTGTATTAGCTAGCACTCTACTGCTACATGGTATCCAGGATCTTAAAAGCTTGTATTTAAAAAGTTTTCTTCAAAATTAATTATTCTATGTAGTGATCATTATCTGTAGTATGATTATTTTGCAAGTGTCTTCATTACAACGTATAAAAACAAATTATGAGTTTTCAGTAATATCATTCATTTCGTGTCGTCAATTAATTTTGTTAAGCGAGAATTTAATTACAAATGTACCTCCTTGCGACGAGAGATGAATATAAAAACATTTTAAGAGCTGTCAAAGGCATTTCATAATATTCACAGTTTATTTGCGAACCGAAATTTTATGTAATGAGGTTTATTTGACTTCGATAGAATGTATTTAAATTTTGCTTTTAATGACTTTATTTTGAGGGACAATTCAAATCACTATCTAATATATATTATAAAGGCGAAAGTTTGTAAGTATGGATGTATGGATGTATGTTTGTTACTCTTTCACGTAAAAACTACTGAATGGATTTGAATGAAACTTTACCACAATATAGCTTATACATCAGAATAACACATAGGCTACAATTTTTGAGGTTTCTAATGTGAGGTCGTAAAAAAACTCATTTTTTGCGGTATAATAGTACTATATTATAGACGTCGCGAACTAGACGGGCTAGACGGGACGAACCTGAAGTCCACGCGAACGAAGTCGCGGGCAAAAGCTAGTATATTATAAAACAAAAGTTGATGTCTGTCTCTATGTATGCTTAGATCTTTAAAACTACGCAACGGATTTTGATGCGGTTTTTACTAGATAGAGTGATTCTTAAAGATGTTTTATAGGTATATTTTATTTTGAAAAAAAATATAGGGATCAGTATGAAAATATCGAATTTGTAACACAATGTGTAAAATCGAAAACATTTATACCTACGCTGCAAAAACTGTTGACAATACGTCGCCTCAGTGCTTGTTTGGCCTATCTGCACTCGAGCAAATTTTACAGGAGACGTTTTTTTTGTTTTATTTATTAAATAACGTTTAATTTTTTAATTTGATACTTAATATAAATACACGAGCTACCCACAAATTGATTTATAAAGAAATAATATACAATAGTTTATGATTCTAGCGTATTTTACATGTTTTGTGTGACGATAGGCCAAACGTGCACTAAAAATTTTTCGGATGTTTACTTACAACAAACGTGCACTGAAGATTGACCAAAGGATTGTGATAATTTTCCGTGCTTGTTTGTGCTAAGTGCTAATATTGTTGATACAGGATGTAAGTTTTTAATTAGTATAAGTTTTACTGCCGATTTCGCTTGTTCCGTTATGTATATTATTTTAAAATATGACCAACTCGATTTTTGATTGATGGGTTTTTTGCGCTTGAAGCGTCCTGGTGAGTATTTTGTCTGTAGATGAAGGTCAAAGACTGATGATGGAGCTGGAAGGTGGCAACAGAAACTCTGTCAATAAGCAAGATAACCTCATCGTGTTTAGACTCTAATGAAGCGTCTTGATGAGTTCATTGCATAGACATGAATGTCAAGGTCTGATGATGGAACTGGAAGGTGGCCACAGGAAATCCGTCACTAAGCAAGATAACCTCATCGTGTTTAGGCTCTAATGAAGCGTCCTGGTGAGTACTTTGTCCCTAGATGAATGTCAAGGTCTGATGATGGAGCTGGAAGGTGGTTACAGGAACTCTGTCAATACGCAAGATAACCTCATCGTGTTTAGGCTCTAATGAAGCGTCTTGATGAGTTCTTTGCATAGACATGAATATCAAGGTCTGATGATGGAACTGGAAGGTGGCCACAGGAACTCCGTCATTACGCAAGATAACCTCATCGTGTTTAGGCTCTTATGAAGCGTCCTGGTGAGTACTTTGTCCCTAGGGACCTTGACATTCATCTAGATGAATGTCAAGGTCTGATGATGGAGCTGGAAGGTGGTTACAGGAACTCCGTCAATAAGCAAGATAACCTCATTGTTTTTAGGCTCTAATGAAGCGTCTTGATGAGTTCTTTGCATATACATTTATCTTGCTTATTGACAGAGTTCCTGCTCCGTCATCAGACCTTGACATACATTTAGGGACAAAGAACTCATCAAGACGCTTCATTAGAGCCTAAACACGATGAAGTTATCTTGCTTATTGACGGAGTTCCTGTAACCACCTTCCAGCTCCATCATCAGACCTTGACATTCATGTATATGCAAAGAAATCATCAAGACGCTTCATTAGAGCCTAAACACGATGATGTTATCTTGCTTAATGACGGAGTTCCTATTGCCACCTTCCAACTGCATCATCAGACCTTAATATTCATGTCTATGCAAAGAACTCATCAAGACGCTTCATTAGAGCCTAAACACGACGAGGTTATCTTGCTTATTGACAGAGTTCCTGTAGCCACCTTCCAGCTCCATCATCAGACCTTGACATACATTTAGGGACAAAGTACTCACCAGGACGCTTCATTAGAGCCTAAACACGATGAGGTTATCTTGCTTATTGACAGAGTTCCTGTAGCCACCTTCCAGCTCCATCATCAGACCTTGACATTCATGTATATGCAAAGAACTCGTCAAGACGCTTCAGTAGAACCTAATCACGATGAGGTTATCTTGCTTATTGACAGAGTTCCTGTAACCACCTTCCAGCTCCATCATCAGACCTTGACATTCATGATTATGCAAAAAACTCATCAAGACGCTTCATTAGAGCCTAAAAACGATGAGGTTATCTTGCTTATTGACAGAGTTCCTGTAGCCACCTTCCAGCTCCATCATCAGACCTTGACATTCATGTCTATGCAAAGAACTCATCAAGACGCTTTAGTAGAGCCTAAACACGATGAGGTTATCTTGCTTATTGACGGAGTTTCCGTAGTCACCTTCCAGCTTCATCATCAGATCTTGATTAAGATCAAGGATCCTATATTCAAGATCCAGGATGCAGAATCCAATATCCGGATCCAGGATTCACAGTACAGAACAATTTACAAACAGATTTCGAAAACTCGAATGTTATTTATTTGTATGGAAAACGGGCGTGATACTTGTCTTAACCTGACAATTGGTTTAAAGTTTTAAAATAGAACACCCTGTTTGAAATTCAACTGAGTCAACGGTTAATTAAAAAAATACGTATTTCTCTTTTTTCTAGCGATGTCTGCTCATCTTTGCTTTTATGATTTGTTGAAGAAATACTTTTAAAATGATATTCAATCAAATTTATGAAAAAAAACATATTTTAATAAACTATTTCTAATTTTTTATTGTGATTTCATGCGAATCTCACTGTGTTTCGAACTACTGTGACTGCATACAAAATGGCGGATACGGCGCTACGCCGGCTGTGATTGATCAATTGAGTTGCGATACAACAAACAAGCACTGAAATTTTTAAAAACTACCGATACAGCAAACAAGCACGGAATTTTCGTTAAGTGCCGTGTTGAGAAAAAAATTAAAATGAGATTTTTATTGCTTTAGAATTTAAAATTTTCAAAAGTTATTTTACCAGTAGGTTGGAAATTTAATTCTTTATAATACTGCATTAAAAAGTCATTTTCGTAAAAAATGTCAGATAGGCCAAACAAGCACTGGGGCGACGAATAGAACAAAATGATGTACTACGGGTTTGTAGGTCTTAGTAAGATCTGAAAAAAAGTCCGGGAGAGCATATATCTAACTATCATAGTTTAGTCACAATAACCGCTTTTATGTTCATGAAAAATTTAAGATCGTCTGAAGATTGGAACGACGTGAATTAGAATCGTTATATTAATCCTTATCCAAATTAAGCATTATATTATGAAGGGTATTAATGAAGAAGTAAAATACTTGTCCTCAATGGAAACGCGTTTGTCAAACATTGTGACACGAGTTTTATATATATAATATATACAGGGTGTTGGTGCCCGGTGAAACAATACTTTGAGGGCTTAATCTATATCACATTTCAAATCATATACACATACTTTTGAAACGGAGATGATCACTTTATTTTCCCATACAAAGTTGAAAAATTATTATTTTGTATTATTTTTGACAACCCTATCCTGACCTACATTCAGCGTGCTTTATCTATTTTCACGAACACAGGCGCATGTATCCTGCTTAGAATGTGATTGTTGTCCCGTGTATTATTACAATGTTCTATGATACAGGAGGTGACTAGCGGGCTTAAGTCTTTAGCAGTTGGTATACGTCAGTACGGTAGGGTTGATCACGCACTAATTAACACGTAGTTTTCATTAGTTATAACTTATGATATATTATGCCTAGAAAACTCAGACTTGGTGGATGGCTTCTACATCAAGTATACTATTTGCTGTGAAAGTATTGTTTCATGGGATTTTAACTCAATTTCGGCCAAGTTGTGGCTTGGTATGATTTTACACAACACGATCCAATTGTAAATAGCACCTAAAGTCAGCCATTTAAACTAATTCAATTATAATCACATTAACTCGTATTACTAATAAAACTGACGTTACAACTAAACTTAGTGGTCACGTTCGACTTCTCAAGCGAGTACAGAAACACATGCAGAAGTAAAATCACGTAAAAAAAACTTGAGAGGTGACATGGGACACCCGAATACAACGAAGTTTCTTTCGATTAAAAGATATCTTATATTATTTTTTCCTAACGTAATGCGCGATAAGGAACGTGTTTTAAAAGTTTTTATTCACAGCGCCATCTAGCTATAATCATCTAAAATAAAAAAGTGTCGTGACAACTTTTCGTAAGATTTTTTTCCGTCGATTTTTTGCTCTCAAACCTACATAATTTGCGTAAATAAATATAACCAAAATTTGATTACATTCTAGTTGAGTGGATTTGACTTTTTTATTAGACAGGTAAACGAGCTTAACACCTGATGGTAAGTGGTCACTGTCGCTCATGAACCTCTGCAATGCCAGGGCAATGAAGGACCGTTATCTATCACTTATACAGGACTTTTCTTAAACCTCGTTTAAAGAGGGGCATGTGATGTCAACTGAAAACCAGCGTTATATGGCGTGTGGGGGTGTCACATAACATTAAACTGAGTTCCAACTGATTTGTGATGAAAACTTATTTAATCCATGTTTTTGGAACGAAGTTCCTTATCACGCATTATCGAAAGGGGGCTAAACGGAAATTCTTATGAAAAAGTTGTCACGACACTTTTTTGTTTTAGATGATTATCGCTAGATGGCGCTGTGATCAAAATAATTTATTACAATTTCCTCACTAATTAATCGAAAGGAACTTCGTTCCATCCGGGTGTCCCTTGACACCTCTCAAGTTTTTTTTATTATTATTTCATTTCTGTAATTGTAAACCTGTTTGCATTACAAATAAACGATGTCTATGTCTATGTCATAGCGCTCCGGGAACACCCGCACTTTCGAAATGGTACAGTTGACTTCTGTATACCTAGTGTTCTGTGTCCTCAGGTAGCGTATGTCACGTACACACTAAGAAGTGAAGATCACGTAAATTTTGATATAATAACGAGGATCCTAAACATATAGTTTAAGTCGCCAAATACTTTTAGTGTAATTTAATTGTTTGATAAAATAGTAGAAAAAAAAACTTGAGAGGGACACCCGGATGGAACGAAGTTCCTTTCGATTAATTAGTGAGGGAATTGTAATAAAATTTTATCTTTATAGTTTATAATATAATATTTTGATCACATCGCCATCTAACATTAATCATATTATAAAACAAAATAAGGAATTGTTTTAAAAGATTTTAAAGACAGCGCCATCTAGCGATAATCATCTAAAACAAAAAAGTGTCGTGACAACTTTTTCATAAGAATTTCCGTCTAGCCCCCTTTCGATACCGCGCGATAAGGAACTTCGTTCCAAAAAATCACTTCCCGCTGTCTCTGCCAACTTTTGACCAACTTTCCAAAACGATGAGGTTATCAATTTGCTTGAGTTTTTTTGTTTTTGCATAAATTTCGGATGACCGATTCCTTTCTTACCAATAGGTGATGCTCGTGGATCCTATTGAAATTTGTTGTGCGTGTTTGCGTTTTTTTTTGCTGGGTGCACCAATTTCGATGATTATTTTTTTGTTGGAAAGCAGTATTTTGGCATTATCTCATAATATATTGCATATTACATAATGTCCAAAGTATAATTTGATAAAGATCTGACTAGTCTTTTTTGTGCAACTAATAATGTTACTGTACCAACCCATTACTGCCCACTGTTGAGCTCAGGTCTCCTTAGAAGAGGGATTAGGCATAGTCCACCACGCTTGCCCAGTGCGGATTGGGGACTTCACATATCTTCAAAGGATTTTTAGAACACTTTTCCGATATGCAGGTTTCCTCACGATGTTTTCCTTCACCGTTTTTAGCCAGTGTTGTGAAAAATTGCACATAAATCTTTTTCACATTTAGATTTAGAGATACAAGCCGGATTTGAACCCGCGAACTCCCGTTCGTTCGGAAGGAAGCGCTTCGACCACTCGGCCACCG
Organism: Trilocha varians; assembly: GCA_030269945.2. NCBI lineage: Eukaryota > Metazoa > Arthropoda > Insecta > Lepidoptera > Bombycidae > Trilocha > Trilocha varians. The sequence goes on from AP028271.1 coordinate 1,800,726, forward strand.
CGACTATATAATAAATAATGTTAATAAATATATTATACATAAAATGTAACAGAATACGTACGCTCTATATTAATAAAAAATGCAATAACAAAATACCTCAGCGATGTCAAAGAGAATTTGTATATTATAAAAGTTCTCAATCAAAGCAACCGTATTCGAGAGTTGTTTGAATATTATACGGCTACCACAAAATAAGCAGAAATCATAAATTTACAAAGCTTTTAAATACATACAAAATAATGCTAAAAATCCTTTGAAGATATGTGAAGTCCCCAATCCGCATTAGGCACGCGTGGTGGACTATGCCTAAACCCTATTCAGAAATGACCTGAGCTCAGCAATGGGCAGTAATGGGTTGTTACAATAAGATCCTGGATATCATGTAGAAGTAGAGTACTAGCTAAAATAGGTTAAACAAGTAATATGATGGGTCTATCTTGTTTAGTACAGGAGTTCCTATGGCCACCTTCCTTATTAGCGCCATTTTGTCATGCAAAGGTCAAAATTTTAGGTCAATCCGCGGACCGAATTCGTATTGTTTTTATTTTTCACAAGACAGATTAACGAGTTTACGACCTACCTGATGGTAAGCGGTTACCGTCGCCCATGGACCTCTGCAATGCCCGGTGAATGAGACGTCGTTATTTATCACTTATCTATACATGACTTTTGAAGCCTCGTTTAAGAGAATAATGGGGGCGATATGCACAATACCGCGTTGGGTTGTCCTTAGTCGGGGTTCGGGTGCGTTGGTGGTTTTAGTGCGGTTCGACTACCACATATCCCAATTACGGGACAGGATGGAAGTCAGTATGCCTAGTATTGCTTGTATTTTTAAGATTTGTTTGTATCTTTATTTCTGCATAACATATTCCATGTTTACTGTAAAAGTTTTCAATGACAGTCACCGTATCCGTGTGTCGCTTATATCTGACCTATTTACAGGCTATATCGGTCGCCGACGGAGTATAGCTACGGATAAAACTAATACTTGCGTTCATAATAAAACTGTGTTTAACTGCGACTTGATTTGGACTTGGTGGCCGAGTGGTTGAAGCGCTTGCCTTCCGTACGGGAGGTCGCGGGTTCAAAACCGGCTTGTATCTCTAAATCTTAATATGAAAAAGATTTATGTGCAATTTTTCACAACACCACTGGCTAAAAATGGTGAAGGAAAAACATCGTGAGGAAACCTGCATGTCGGAAAAAGATTCTAAAAATCCTTTGAAGATATGTGAAGTCCCCAATCTGCATTGGACAAGCGTGGTGGACTATGCCTAACCTCTCTTCAGAGGAGACCTGAGTTCAGCAGTGGGCAGTAATGGGTTGTTACAGTACAGTACAGTACTGAGACAATTAAATAAAATTATTTAAAAAAACTAGACCTAACGCAGACGGGTCTGTCTTGTTTAGTTCCTTCTGACTCCATCATCAGATCAGCTCCATTTAGTCATATTATTGCATTGTCACGCGATATACACCTGCATGCAAAATGTCAGTTCAATCAGACAACGGGTAGTTTGTTAGATTTAACTCGCAAGATTCAACCGGAACTTATATAGGTAGGTACATTAGTACATAGTTACATCCAGTGCAAGTTAATATAAAGCTTATAAAATGGTGACTTGATTTAGTTAATTACAGAACATAGTTTTATGTATACAGTGTAGCCGATCGGTGGCAACTTCTTCTGCGTCACAAAGTCAAATTTTAGCTCCGAATTGCAAAACGAGAAGTAAAAAGAAATTATAAACTTATTCAGACAGTCGCGGTTTTCTATAATACTTTCATGCATTTTCAACGGGTTCTTACCGCGATATTTAATTAATTGAGTTGTCTCGATATTTCAAAGTTGTTGCAAACGTCATGATCACGAGAAGACTGGATACTGCGGGTCGATTTAAGAGCAAACAAATCTGTCTACCCTCGCACTCGTTCGCTTTTGGGTAGTACCACTGGAACTCGAACTCACATCACGACACATCACACTCAGAGAGTCTTGTAGATACAGTGACCGTTGAAAATACATGAAAGTATTAAAAAGAAATTGTTCATTCCGAGTATATTTATTCACTTTTTAAACCTTTCCTGAACTTTTACGAATATATAAGGCAAATCAATTTACAATACAGATAGTCCAACAATTATATTAACAAAACAAAGCATTGGTACGAATTTACGAAATTCACATTTAACTCAACATCCCACATTTTTATACACGCTCATCTTACATCGAACACAGAACCCAAATTTAGATATTTATTTTGTGGATCAAATCTCTACAGAACATAAAACAAAGTCGCTTCACGCTGTCTGTTGCTTAATTTTTTTATAACTTCGCAATGGATTTTGATGCGACTTTTTTTTAAAATGGAACGATTATACATGCACTAACTGACCCGCACAACTTCGTCTGCGTTACAAAGGGGTTCAAACAGTACTCGCAATGCCATCTAGTTATTATTTTTGCGGCCCGCAGTGCCCCACATATTCATTGCATTTTATACTCGTAATAACTTCTAAACGAAAAGTCCGATTGGAATAAAACAAAAAGTATTTTTCTTCTACATTAATACTCTTGATAACATAATACTTAATTTGGATAAAGGTTAATATAACGATACTCATTTAACGTTAAATTCAATCTTGGGACGAAATATTCTTTTGCTAAACATAAAAGCGGTTATTGCGACTAAACTATGATACATGATTTGATTGATTGATTGATTCATGATCCTAAAATGTATCTAGGAATCTCTTCATTTTAAAATTTTACTTGTGTCCCAAATCCGACCCTGTATGAAACTGTGGAGATGTTTTGAAATTGTTAACAATACTTTACATGTAATTTAAGATACGCGCCGTATTGTTTGTGCCTTTAATTAAAGGGTAACATGATATCTCGAAGATAAAATATTGGGTAGAGATGCCATTTATTTACGACTATCGTTTGCAATAAATTCGTTTTAGGTAATTGTTTAGTTAATCTATATATTATGTATATAAAAATGAAACCCGTTTTCCGTTGTCACGACATAACATGAAAACGGCTTGACCGATTTGGCTTATTTTTTTTGTACTTTTCTGATACTCTGTACAAGGTTCTTACGGAAACAAGTGTTAAGAAAATCTCTCAGAAAGATTAAAAATATACATTTAATTTTGCATATTTTAAAAAACACGCGTAACGAATAACGGTAATCTGTGACACTACATCGATAACCGCGCTAACAAATGTCAACGTCCTTCAATTTAAAACAAAAGAATCTGTGGTAATTTGTGACAACACATCCATTACCGCGTTAATAATTACTTTTTGTTTTATTCCAATCGGACTTTTCGTTTAGAAGTTATCACAAGTAGAAAACGCAATGAATATGTGGGTGCACTATGGGCACATAATAACGCGACGACATTGCGAGTACTGTTTGAACCCCTTTGTAACACAGACGAAGTTGCGCGGGTCAGCTAGTATTAGATAGTATTAAACTTGAAAATATTGACAATACTTAATCAAGTACTGTTTACTTTATACAACTTTGTCATTTATTCCACAACTTTTCAACTTAATATTCTACCCCGTATAACCCTTGTTTTGAAATGAAAAGAGTACTAAATTATTTTTAAGAGTCTAAACTGTGTGAGTACAAAATTTCATTAAAATCGGTTCCGTAATTTTGCCGTAAAAGACAATCACACAGACAGAGTTACTTTCGCATTAATATAGAACAAATGGACGACTTTGGAGGAGGCCTTTACCCAATAGGGGTTCTCGCACTAGCGGTAGGTAGGTATATTATTATTTATATCTTTTTTGTCACTTTTTTTTAAATCTTTTTAATTTTTGTAAATTCGTTATTTAAGTTTGTGTGAGCTAGAAATAAACAGGCTTTTTATTTTATTTATTTATTATTGTACAAATATTAATTCATTTAAGCGCTTTCATCAATAAAGAAATTAGTATCAAAAAACAAAACTGTACACATATCGAAAAATCCAATATTAAACTCTTTCCAGTACATTTTCCAATACAATTATTTATTCGCTTCGACAAATAAAATTCCTTCACAAAACATAGTGAATGTGAAAAGTTTTTTTTATCAACTGATAGAACACAAAGGATTAAAACCGTATTGATTTATAAAAGGATTTGCGCTCGAACAAACTCCATATTGTTTTTTTGTTATTCAACGATGAAAACTTTTTCAATTGTTTGTGAATATATCACATCTGAAACCAACATCACGAATAACACCACTGGCTAAAACGGTGAAGGAAAACATCGTAAGGAAACCTGCATATAGCTATAGGAAAAGGATCATAAAAATCGCCGGACTTCAACTCGCCCTGCGTGGTGTATGTGGGGTATGTGGGAGTTGAACCGCACCAAAACCTCAAGCCGCTCACGCTCGACGTCCGATCTCCGGCCGGGACACAACCCGGCACGAGGCTGGTAGGGGTGATAGGACGCGTTCGCGATCGACGCTCACGTATCGCCCCGGCACCCCTAGTGGCTTGCCTAATCCCTCTTCTGAGGAGACCTGAGCCCAACAGTGGGCAGTAATTGGTTAGTACAGGTAGACGTCCACTGCTGGACATAGGCCTCCCCCAAAACTCGCCACAATGACCGGACCCGCGCAGTCTGCATCCGGTGACTTCCCGCAACCCTGACCAGGTTATCGGTCCATCTTGTTCGCGGACACTCCAGAAAAGTAAACACCATTCAATTAATTTTTAAGTAAACTTTAAAATATGAAAGGTTTCTAATCAATTTCAAGTATTTTTGTAACAGCTTTCAATATTACAATTAACATTCTTTTTATCATTAAATATTTTGTATAGTAGAGCCAACCTTTTCACATTGTGGGTAGTTGGAAGTGGGGACTTACTATAAATACAGGTCTTGGCCGCTGTTAGGGATATTGTTGTTTGGATGCTCGAAGTGAGCGGACGTGTTGTTAAAAAGTAAATTGTATGTACAACTCTAGCGAGAACATAGCGTCAAGAGTTTTGATTGTGGCTTTGAAGAAGAGAGAATTCTGTTGAAGAATAAACTATATGCTGACTTACAATTGGACTTTGATTTGGAGAAGTTTACAAATACATGCTTTTAAAATTACCTAAGACAAGTAAAATGAGCCCCAAAACGACAAAACAAACTCTGCGTGCATGTCATAACGTCGCACGAGACAGCGCTATTTTCGTCTCCCATTTCATCTTCAGAACCCCTTCGATCATATCACTGAGTATTCTGCATAATACCCACATTACGCGTAGGTGATAACGCTACACTGTTATTGTATTATATATACAAATAAACAAAAATGAAGTGTCTCTTTAAATCTATACTGATATTATTATCTGCAGAGTTTGTTTGTATGTTTGTTCGAGGAAGGTCATAAAATGCTATAAAATATTGAATTTGTACACGGTGTAATCGAAAACCTATTTATGCGTACGCTGCTAAAACTATTAAAGTTCCTTATCGCACGTTGTGAAAGGGGGCTAGACGGAAAAAATTCTTACGAAAAGTTGTCACGACACTTTTTTGTTTTAGATGATTATCGCTAGATGGCGCTGTGATCAAAATCTTTTGAAACATGTTCCTTACCGCGCGTTACGTTAGGAATAAAAAATATATGATATCTTTTAATCGAAAGGAACTTCGTTCTATTCGGGTGTCCCATGACACCTCTCAAGTTTTTATTTAACTTGCACTGGATGTAACTGGTAATTTTAGATGTTGAACTGTCACACAACATTGCTTACATCGCAATCGCTCTTGGAAAGCAGACGAAGTTGTAGTCAATTAGTACAATGATATGAAACTCAAATGAAATTGCTCAATTGTTATTTGCATTAAGAGATCATAAATATTCATTAATAATCAGTGGGTATTAATTACGCTTCGTTGGTATTTTCATTTCGGACTCGATGTGGTTTGGCTGTCTGATTTCATGTTAAACATCGTGCGATTTTTGAGCATGCTACCTGCAGCGCGGGTGGAAGGGGGCGTGCTTATAGCGTGAGTGAACAAGTTTGCTTATTGAGCATGCAAGTATCGGTTAGTCGTCAATCTTCCTATTCCTTGTTGAAGTGACAGTTAGCATGCTATAAAATAGCATGTGCACCGGAGTGTTTGCTTAAAGCATGCTCTTTAAGGAGCATACTTAAAACGAGCATGCTTGAGTCTAGCAAATGTAGACAGTGCATGCTCGAAACTAGTATGCAAATGAGCATACTAAAAAGCATGCTACTAACTAGCATGTGTACCTTATCAAAATCAGCTGCGTAATGATTTACCTGGACGATTGCACAAAGTGGAATGAGTTGCTCACCAAGGTCATTTCATTACCGTAATCGTTGTTTTTTTTGTATATTTAATGTAAAATTGTATACTGTACAAATACTTTAAAAAAAATGCACATTATACAAAAAAAGACATGCCCGCTGAATTTCTTGCCAGTTCATCTCAGGACGGTGGCTATAATTATTATTGTTTGTGTCCGAACTGGTGGTAGCTTGTAACTTTTGACGTCAACAAGAATGAGTACGTCATCAATGTTGAAAATAAAGTATTTCATTTCATTTACCCTAAATCTCCAAAAAGTGTTGACACATAATTATTGTGCTAATCTCTATAAGAAAAAGGCGGTAAAGAGAAAGTTCCGAAGTTTTCCGAACACCAAACTCGGCACAATAGTTCGGAACGAGGTGATGTATGGAGGTAATAATGCAACATAAGAACGTAAATATATGTGGGAATAAAATGTCTTCGATTAAATATAACGAAATACAGTTTCGAATATTTAAGTAAATTTTCTAAAAAGAGGTTATAATAATATTTTTAGTACAAATAAACTTGAGAGGTGTCAAGGGACACCCGGATGGAACGAAGTTCCTTTCGATTAAAAGATATCTTATATTTTTTTTCCTATTTTTTTTACGCGCGATAAGGAACGTGTTTTAAAAGATTTTGATCACAGCGCCATCTAGCGATAATCATCTAAAACAAAAAAAAGTGTCGTGCCAACTTTTTCATAAGAATTTCCGACTAGGCCCCTTTCGATAACGCGCGATAAGGAACTTCGTCCCAAAAAAATACAGACGAATTGAGTTCCTCCTCTTTTTTGGAAGTCGGTCAAAAAGGAATAGTCGTCGTAGGGACACCCCGTCTAAAACAACGAAAAGCCGGGTAAATACCGAACCGAAGTAACGTCACTTCCGACCGGAAACGGATCTCATCGGCGCCGGAAGTAGATTTCTGCCGATAAGATGGTTCAGATAAAACAGGGATGTTATTAGGAGATTCTATTAATAAATGGCTGTCCGCACACGCGCAATATTATTGACAATATTCTAGAATATTGACGAAATCAGATAATTTTACAAGCTTTATATTAACTTGCACTGGATATAACCAATAACTATGTAAGTTGGTGTGGAATCTTATCTTTGATGCGAAAATAATATTACCTTAAATAGAAGTTTTTCGTTTTCATTTTTTTAGTAAAAATATTATTTACGTAAGCCAATTCTTTGAGCGCTTGTTATCGTACGAAACTTGTTAAGTACCGTAGAAACTTAACGGAACTTAACAAGCGACATTTCTTTGTATTTTCAGATAGATATACATTTTTGATATATTTGCATACACATTTAATTTTTGCATCTAAACGAGCCTAAAAGCTACAAACCATTTTTCAAACTAAACAATAGCAAAGCTTTCACCAACACCCCTTGAAAAACTATTTACCTATTTTGGCCAACGTGCACTGACAACAATTTATACGTGTGCCAATGTGAAGTGATATATGACCGGCTTTAGCACCTCGGGGTTGAAATATCGACTGAACAAGGGAATATACGTCTTGTTGCTTTGAGAATAAGGTGTAATTTTGTATGTAGTTTGTGTAACTTGTTTTCAATTGGTACTTATTGATGCATAGGTGTGTGTGGATTGGTTTAAGAATGAGTTGGCTGGTATTGGCACAATGTTATATGGAAGTAAAACATTATGCAAATCGGTTTGATGAAAAAAAAAATTGAGAGGTGACATGGGACACCCGAATAGAACGAAGTTCCTTTAGAGTAAAAGATATCTTATATTTTTTTTCCTAACGTAACGCGCGATAAGGAACGTGTTTTAAAAGATTTTGATCACAGCGCCATCTAGCGATAATCATCTAAAACAAAAAAAGTGTCGTGACAACTTTTCGTAAGATTTTTTTCCGTCTAGCCCTTTCGATAACGCGCGATAACTTCGTTCCAAAAATATCTGGTCGAAGACCATTAAAAAAATTTATTAAATAACCAAATTGTCTAAATGTTATTTCAAGTTACACATCCGTCTACCACCAAAGTTGGTTGAGATAACTGCAGTAACTTAGTTGAAACTTAGAGCTTGCGAGAAATGTTCAACTCACAGCGGTATCTAATTCTATTAATATAATTTAAACTGAAAATACCAGTGTTACAAAGCGAATGTTGCATTTGAAAGGTTCCCACCCCGCAGAGTTATGTAGTCATAGACATAGACATTGCTTTATTTGCGGCGGAAACACACACACACGTTGTAATACATTTAATAAAATTAAGTAAATAAAAATAGGTAAAAACCTTTTTAAGTTAAACGGTTTTATGTTAAACATACATTGCAATGTTTAAGACAAATGTACTAAAAACCAAAAAATAATAAAATAGATACAGTCGTGGAAATTATAAAACCGTTGGGCACGTCAATTGTCTATCGTTGATTAAAATGTTTGTTTTGTAATGTTACATTATAATTAAGACAACAACGATTGTAGAAAATTGATGTGTTCTTAGTTTGATAAAAAAATGTTATCAGCCATTTGGTAACGAGGGCCATCTTGGATTTCAATTTTTTATAGTATATTGTATTCTGCTTGTTGAGCCCTTTCATTTGATACCCATATTGATGGGATTGATAAAACCTACGTTATCCTCCATTTTGTAGCGGCCGCCATCTTGAATTTATAATGATAATGAATAAACATTATTGTATTGTCACCAAAATCCAAAGTGTATATAAAATTTCAGATTAATCGGTTGAAAGGAAGAGGGTGAAATTTGAATTACTTGATTTGACGCAAGAATAAAACAAACGGGGTGAGCTAAATAAAACCGTTTAATAATAAAAAACAAAATACAAATTGAACACGTGATAAATAAGAAAATATAATAATATAGGTTCCACCACAAACCAGACGAGACTCAGCTAAATGCTAGGTGTTAATTGAAGATTAACAACCAACACCAAGCGCTGGTTTTCAGCCTCATCTGGCAGTGACGTCACAAAGGGTTGCATCAAAGTACTTGCAAAATCAAAAAAATCAAAACAAAAAAATGTGATAGACAAAAACAAAAAATAAATCAAATATAACAAAAAAAAATATAATAAAAAACAGATGAATCACACAAATCTGCGAAGAGACTTCGGGTCTCTTTGCATCTTATACCGGTTGTTCCACGGGGAGTGCTCTGAGGAATTATTTGAGATGATTCCTACATCTCCCTTCTATTACCGTACCACCCGGCGTCGAGGTGGAGTTCATCCTTACTATATGGAACCACCGCGGTCATCCACGGTCCGTTTCAGGAACACTTTTGCCACGCACCATCCGGCTATGGAATGAGCTCCCCTCTTCGGTATTCCCAGAGCGCTATGAATTGTCCTTCTTCAAACGAGGCTTGAGGAGGGTCCTTAAAGTTAGGTCGTAGGTAGCGACCCCTCAATGTCCCCTGACATTGCAGAGGTTCATGAGCGACGGTAACCACTTACGATCAGGTGACCCGTTGGCTCGTCTGCCTACAAGGCAATAAAAAAAAAATAAAACAAATATATTATATTACAACTAGCTGCCCCGCGCAACTTCGTCTGCGTTACAAAGGGGTTCGAACAGTACTCGCAATGACGTCGCGTTATTATTTGCGCGGCGCGAAGTGCACATATTCATTGCGTTTTATACTCGTCATAACTTCTAAACGAAAAGTCCGATTGGAATAAAACAAAAAGTAATTTACTTCTACATTAATACTCTTGATAACAAAATACTTAATTTGGATAAGGGTTAATATAACGATACTCATTTAACGTTAAATTCAATCTCGGGACGAAATACTATTTTTATAAACATAAAAGCGGTTATTGTGACTAAACTATGAAAGTTAGATATATGCTGTCGCGGACTTTTTGTTTGTTTTCAAAAGACCTAAAAACCCGTAGTACATCATTTTGTTCTATTGTCAATAGTTTTTGCAGCGTACGCATAAATAGGTTTACGGTTTTTCACCTTTTGTTACATATTCGATATTTTCATGCGGATCCCTAATTTTTTTGAAAATAAAATATAGCCTATAACCTTCCTCGATAAATGGACTTTCCAACAGTGAAAGAATTTTTGAAATCGGACCAGTAGATCCTGAGATTAGCGCGTTCAAACAAACAAACAAACAAACTCTTCAGCTTTAGATAGATAATTGTACGTATGCGTACGTATGTGGTTGTTCAACCGTACGAAAACCTCCAACTGTTCCCATTCAACGTCCCGGTTGAGGTCAGAACCCAGCACGTAGTAATGTGGTACATACCACGGCATTCTTTCCCGTTGCGCCGTCCCCGGACGTCAAGGTGGAACCGCGTCTCACCCTTCCACGGAATACGCCGCAGGGGCAAGGTTCATCACCTTTACTTGGAACCGCTGCAATCATCCACGGTTCGCTTTAGAAGATCATTTTTGCCCCGTACCATTCCGATTTGGAATGGACTCCCGCGGTGTTCCCGGAGCGCTATGACATGTCCCTCTTTAAACGAGGTTTAAAAAAAGTCCTTTATGGGTAGGTGATAGATAACGGCCCCTCATTGCCCTGGCTGAGGTTCATGAGGTGACCGCTTACCAGGTGGGTCGTAGGCTCGTTTATCCATCTTGCAATAAAAAGAAATCCGCCAACGTGACCTCTCACAGGGTACTATTGGGGACCTATACACTAAAATCCCTACTCTGTATTCCTACTTTAATCTGACCTAAAGTCAATAACTTTAAAAGCGAATAGTGATCCGATTTCTTTACATCCCAAGAGATTCGGTTAGATTAATGTTTGGCCCGTGAACGAGGGCTGGTATTGAAAAATCGCAATGATCTGCATAACTATGGAAAGACTATTTGTTAATGTCTTACTTGTAAATAATGATTTTGCTTTTTTACAAGCTTTATATTGACTTGCACTGTAACTATGTAAGTTCAGGTGGAAACTTGCGAGTCAAAATTGACTAAAAGTTCTTGGTTTCCGATTGAGCTGATATTTTGCATGCCGATGTATATCGCGTGACAATGCAATAATATGACAAAATGGCGCTGATCTGATGATTTATTCTGAAGGTTAGGGACTCCTGTACTAAACAAGATAGACCCGTCGTGTTATCGTTTTACTTGTATTAGCTACCACTCTACTGCTACATGATATCCACGATCTTAAAAGCTTGTATTTAAAAGTTTTCTTTAAAATAAATTATACAAGAATAGCATAAAAACTACCTGCCAGATCTTTATGAAACATACAAGATTATGACAAGAGCAGGTACTTGCTTTTTAAGAAAAAAACAATCATCGAAATCAGTTTACCTACAACAAGTCGTGAAAAACATTTTTTCAATAGTACTTGTTTGATCTTGAAAAAAAGTAAATTCATTTCATATGAAACACTAATCATCCCAAACTAAAGTAATGCGTCTTTAAAAAAATATGTCAAAATAAGAACAAGAAAAACAAAAATATAAGGAAAAGACATAATATTTTCTAGCAAATTTCTCACGAAAATCACTCAATAAATATTCTAGAATATTGGAACATCTATCTAGAGAGAATAGTGATAAATAATATTGAATTATAGTATCATGTCATGTTATTGTATTGGTAACATTTTTTATGTCCTACATGTAAGGTTACCCACACAATTATTGTCAATACTTACGGCAAAAATATTATCAATCTACACTAATATCTTAACATATATAAATCTCGTGTCACAATGTTTGTCCTCAATGGACTCCTAAACCACTTAACCGATTATAATAAAATTTGCACACCATGTGCAGTTCGATCCAACTTGAGAGATAGGATATCTTAGATCAAGATCTGATGCTGGAAGGTGGCCATAGGAACTCCGTCAATAAGCAAAATAACCTCATCGTGTTTGGGCTCTAATGAAACGTTCTGATGAGTACTTTTAGAAAATTTCCGGGAACAATTCCTATGCGACGCAGACGAAGTTGCGCGGGTCAGCTAGTAATATTATAAAGAGGAAGACTTTGTTTGGTTGTAATGAATATGCTCAAAACCTACTAGACTGTTTTTAAAATACTGTCACCGTTCGAAAGCTACATTATCCACGAGTAACATAGGCTACATTCTATTTTGGGAAAATAGAGATCCGTACTAAAACTTCAATAATGTAAGCCAAGGTGTGAAAAAATTACACAAAAACTTTCTTACATCACGTGAGAAAACTATTGATTATAGAACAAAATGATGTACTACGGGTTTTTAGGTCTTAGTAAGACAAACAAAAAAGTCCACGACAGCATATATCTAACAATCAGTTTAGTCTCAATAACCGCTTTTATGTTTAGCAAAATAATATTTCGTCCCGAGATTGAATTTAACGTTAAATGAGTATCGTTATATTAACCCTTATCCAAATTAAGTATTATGTTATCAAGAGTATTAATGTAGAAGTAAATTACTTTTTGTTTTATTCCAATCGGACTTTTCGTATAGAAGTTATTACGAGTATAAAACGCAATGAATATGTGGATGCACTTCGGACCGTGCAAATAATAACTCGACCGCATTGCGAGTACTGTTTGAACCCCTTTGTAACGCAGACGAAGTTGCGCGGGTCAGCTAGTTGTCAATATTTTGTCTGCGTGAACCCTATGACCCGGTTTTTTTCATTTTTCCCGGCAACTATTCGATTTTTTCTCGGCGTAAAAACCATCCTTGAACTTCAACGAGCATTTTAAAAAAAGATTTGGCAAAATTATTCCAGGCGTTGTTGAGTTATGCGCTTACCAACACATTTTGCGATTCATTTTTATATTATAGATAATGATATGATAGCACATTATCAGAACTGCAATATTAATGACTTGAATAAACTTTAAAAATAATTGTCAATATTATTGACAATAATATTGAACGTGTGGAGAAAGCTTTATCCCATGTTTTCGTTTAACATTTTTGTGTACTTAGGACTTGTCTGTTTGTGAAACATACTCTCAATATGTTGACATAAACTATATTTTCCGTTAAATAACTTATCCTTGCAAAATCGGTTTAAGGTACACGTGTATTAGGGCGGGGCGGAACGCAATATCCGACCGGATGCGCCTTTAGTAGATTTTTGATCGACTTAAAATGAGTATGTCAACTATTTTTTCATGTGAACCGATTCGGATGATTTTCTCTCAAGGCAGGTGAATTTCATCAAGATCTGATTAATAGGTACTTAGTTATTTTAAAGGTTTGTTAATGTTGGCACATACAGGGTGGATCTGTAACTTTGGACAATCTGACGTGGGGTGAATGACCTGTTGAAATAAAACTTAGAACTCTTTTATGTTAGGAATTGGATAAAAAAATTCATCATAGTATGGAAGTCCGCAACGATAGTCGTACGTTTTCCATACATTCTCAGAAAAAAGTTTAACCGATCCAAAAAATAAAAATGGTTTTCAAGGTTATTTAGGTACACATCCGCTAAACAAACCTGCTGAAATTGGAAAAGATACACCCTGTATTTTTATTGCATCAATCAATAGAGTGACTCAAAAAAATACTCTGAAAAACATGATAGACTAGCTTTTGCCCGCGACTTCGTTCTCGTGGACTTCAGGTTCGTCCCGTCTAGCCCGTCTAGTTCGCGACGTCTATAATATAGTACTATTATACCGCAAAAAATGTGTTTTTTTACGACCTCACATTAGAAACCTCAAAAATTGTAGCCTATGTGTTATTCTGATGTATAAGCTATATTGTGGTAAAGTTTCATTCAAATCCATTCAGTAGTTTTTACGTGAAAGAGTTACAAACATCCATACATACAAACTTTCGCCTTTATAATATATATTAGATTAAAAATCATTGACGACCGACATCATCAGGAAAAACTTGAAAAAATATCTAAAAATCATTGACTCATTACTCTGTTATTTTAGAGGTTGATGAGTGACAGTGACCGCTTACCATCAGGTGGCCTGTATGCTCGTTAATCTATCTTCTCTTGCGAAAAAGAAAACATTTTCCAGTACTTTCCTTGACATTACGTTGCCTCAGTGCTTGTTTGGCCAATCTGCACTCGAGCAAATTTTACAGGAGACAGCAAACAAGCACGGAATTTTCGTTAAGTGTCGTGTTGAGAAAAAATTGAAATGAGAATTTATTGTTTTAGAATTGAATATTTAAAAAAAATATTTTACCAGTCGGATGGAAATTTTATTGTTTATAATACTGCATTAAAAAGTCATTTTCGTAAAAAATGTCAGATTGGCCAAACAAGCACTGAGGCGAGGATTAGTCAAAATTTCACTCTGTATAAAGACTTCGAGCCTGTTAACGCTTGCCGAGCTTCAACAAGCGTACGCAAGTTCGTCTCTATTTAATAATCGTCCAATCTACCCGTCCGTATGTCACAGATCGCTCAACACTCCGAAATCCAATTAGACGGATTCAATTAAACGGATCGCTATCGCAAAATGGTCCGAAAAATCATTAGTTCGTTTCCGAAGCCGACCAATTAACTTGGATTCCTTTTGATCTACAATGAATCGGGTACTGGGTAGCCATTATTAGCTTTCAAATAAGGTATTATGAATGACTGAATTTGATGATTTAAGTGTGGTTCACGCTACTCCGTTTTCAGGCCGGTGAATTGACGTGAAACTTGTGAACAATAATTTATTTTTAAGGAAAAAAATGGACAAGCTTTTAATGGATACCATGTAATAATTAATCATCCTGGTTTCCGATTGAGCTGACATTTTGTAGGTTGTTTAGGGTCGTTTTTCTTCTCTTGGCTTTAATTCTACAGGGTGATTTCCTAGTGAGGGTACATATTGAAGGTCATGGTAGCTGATGGTTATATACGACCAGTAAAAATATTATTACCAAAGAATATGGCTTAATGCCTTAGTAATCGCAACTTAAAAATATCTCAAATTCTTGCAAAATGATGGTTTTTCGACAGCTGATAGGTGTGGCGGAGGTGTGGAGTGCGCGAAATCACTAGAGGTCATTAGTCAACACTCTTTAAGCCGAAATTGCTTATGTTTGAGGTAGTTTTGTCGAATTTAGATTTAAAAAAAAAAAAAAAATTGTAATTTTACTTATTTTTTGTAATATTATATTCCGTATTAGAACAGAGTACTCATCACCCTCCTGCAATATGTACCCTGTCTAACAAATCACCCTGTATATTCAGATATATAAAAGCTTATTTATGCGTCGAATATTATGGCTTTGTGTGTGTCTCTCTTTTCTTTTTTTACTAAAGTATTTACAAAAAATTGTTATATTAATGTAGCTTTTAATTTATGTTATAAACCACAGTTTTTGAACTAAAACTGCTGACTTTCAAGTTCAGTTCAATTCAGTTTTTGGGTCAAGCCAATACTGCTGATGGAGTTAAACTTTTAATTGGTTTGACGTTAATTGAGGGTCTCCTGTCAATCAATTGGAAATTAATTGGTTAATTGAATTGAGGTGATTCAATTACTGAACAATTGAAGAAGGTTTAGCGACCATCTTTGTAGAAAGAAGTTTTGAAATTACAGTTTTATTTGATGATTGATCCCCGCAACTTCGTCTGCGTCAAAACAGGGGCCAGGTATTAGATCTTTATAAGAACTACAAATCCGTAGTACATCATTTTGTTCTATCTTTATCTTTACTAATATTATAAAGAGGAAAGATTTGTTTGTTTGTTTGTTTGTAATGAATAGGTTCCGAAACTACTTGACCGATTTCAAAAATTCTTTCACCTTTGAAAATCTACATTATCTCCGAGTAACATAGGCTATATTTTATTTTCAAAAAAATTAGGGATCCGTATGAAAATATCGAATATGTAATACAAAGTGAATAATCTAAAATCTATTTATGCGTACGCTGCAAAAACTATTGACAGTAGAACAAAATGATGTACTACGGGTTTTTAGGTCTTAGTAAGACAAACAAAAAAGTTTAGAAGTTATCACGAGTATAAATCGCAATGAATATGTGGGAGCACTTCGGGCACATAATAACGCGACGGCATTGCGAGTACTGTTTGAACCCCTTTGCAACGCAGACGAAGTTGCGCGGGTCACCTAGTAATCAATAGTTTTCGCAGCGCACGCGATGTAAGAAAGATTTTTGGTAATCTTTTCACATCTTGGCTTACATTACTGTAGTTTTAGTATGGATCTTTAACTTTTTTCAAAATAAAATCTAGCCTATGTTAATTGTGGATAATGTAGAGTTCGATTGATGAAAGAATTTTTAAAATCGCTCCAGTATTTTCTGAGTTTATTCGTTACATACAAAATTACAAATCGTTCCTCTTTATAATATTAGTGTACCTATATGTAGATAGTTTAAATGATAGATGAACCTTGAACATCAAAAGATAAAAACGCGATAACAAGTCCTTCTTTTTCGTAGTAGGTTAATATTCCAAAACTCTAAGTATGCCCCTCGGGGTTGCTCACAAGGCTCTCGTTATATTAATATGATTTGCACTCTTATAATTTTGTTTGGCACGAAAACTTAATATAAAGCTTTGACAAGAATAATATTAGATACGGAAAATATCAGAATGAAGCAAGGTTTTACCGAAACGAGATGTGAAAAAGATTTATGTGCAATTTTTCACAACACCACTGGCTAAAAACGGTGAAGGAAAACATCGTGAGGAAACCTGCATGTCGGAAAAGGGTTCTAAAAATCCTCTGAAGATATGTGAAGTCGCCAATCCGCACTGGGCAAGCGTGGTGGACTATGCCTAATCCCTCTTCTGAGGAGACCTGAGCCCAACAGTGAGCAGTAAGGAGTTGGTACAGGAATTGCCCTGGTTGAACCTATTTAAATGATTATTGATTCAAATGAAAGATGATTATCGAAAGGTAAAATTTAATATTTTAATTTAAAAAAAAGATTATACGTACACACGAACTACAAGTTGTGAAATCTTTTCTACAAAAAACTACATATTTTATGAAACCACAAACACTAACTTTCATATGCAAAAAGAATCATTCAAATCGGTTCATCCAAACTAAAGATATACGAGCACAAACATAAAAAAGGTTACAATATATAACCCCTCTTTCTTATATTAGTATTGTATCGTACATTACCATAATCCACTATCCAAACCGGATCACGCAACGAAACCGCACAGATTATCCACTAACATAACTTATCACTTCCTACTACGGAACTAAAACATCAGGAAACAACATCCCTATTAATATTATAAATGCGAAAGTAACTCTGTTTGTCTGTTACGCTTTCCCGCTTTAACCTCTCAACCGGTTTTGATGAAATTTAGCACAGACAATCTTTAGACCTTAAGAAAGAACATAGGCTATAATTAAAAGTGACACAGACGGACTTTTTTGTTTGTCTTACTAACACCTAAAAACCCGTAGTACATCATTTTGTTCTATTGTCAATAGTTTTTGCAGCGTACGCATAAATAGGTTTTCGATATTTCACCTCGTCTTACAAATTTGATATTTTCATACGGAACCCTAATTTTTTCAAAATAAAATATAGCCTATAACCTTCCTCGATAAATGGACTTACCAACAGTGAAAGAATTTTTGAAATCGGACCAGTAGATCCAGAGATTAGCGCGTTCAAACAAACAAACTAACAAACTCTTCAGCTTTATAATATTAGTATAGATTAATTTATTAATTAGTAGGGTAGTATGGATTAGTAGGGATGTTTTAGCTCCATGCCCCACCCGGATCAAACAAAATATTACACACCCTCAAATCTGTTTGGGATACGTGACGCGAATATAATATCTTCGATATGATTGGGATAAAAATAAACTCTTCTCATTACAGATTCCTTTTAGTGCGGTTCGATATACCCTAAGGGGTATTTGTAAGGTTGGATATTTCTATAATCAAAAATATACTCATTAGTTTCCCAAAACAGTTAGTTGGTAGATCGAATCCATCATCAGATCAGCGCCATTTTGTTATATTATTGCGTTGTCATGCTATACAGGGTGGATCTGTAACTTTGGACAATCTGACGGGGCGTGAATGACCTGTTGAAATAAAACTTAGAACCACTTTTATTTTAGGAATTGGATAAGTATTTTTTTTCATCATAGTATGGAAGTCCGCAACGATAGTCGTACGTTTTCCATACAATGTCAGAAAAAAAGTTTAACCGATCCAAAAATAAAAATGGTGCTAAGTTGTATTTCGACAGGTCATTCACCCCACGTCAGATTGTCCAAAGTTACAGATCCACCCTGTATACATATGCGTGCAGAGTCAGCTGAATCGGAAACCGGGAAGTTTGTCTTTAGCTTACAAGATTCCACCCGAACTTACATAATTACATTCAGTGCAAGTTATATAAAAGCTTTTTATTCTTTCATGCATAATTCACGGGTTCTTACCACGATATTTAATCAATTAAGTGGTCTCGATATTTCGTTGTTGTTGCAAACGTCATGATCACGAGAAGACCGGATACTGCGGGTAGTTTTACGAGCAAAAAAATCTGCCTACCCTCTTTCTCGTTCGTTGGGTGGTACCACTGGAACTCAAACTCACATCACGACACATTCACAAATGCTATCTGATCGTGGTAGACCCCCAGAACGTTTTGTGACACGGACGAAGGATCGATTAATTATAATTCCGGTTTTCCGATAATCCAATCTGTTATCTTTAGTAATAGTAATAGAGTTTCCCCTGAATTTTAATTTATGGGGTATATCAGATTGAAAATACATTACTAGAGATTTATGACGTGATTCTGGATAACGAGTTCCGCGTTCAATGTGTTTCCTGAGACGTAAATGGAATTGTTGGATTTCCTCTTGTTTTGTCAAAGTACTTGTACTTGTACCAACCCATTACTGCCCACTGTTGGGCTCAGGCCTCAGAAGAGGGATTAGGCATAGTCCACCACGCTTGCTCAGTGCGGATTGGCGACTTCACATATCTTCAAATGATTTTTAGAACCCTTTTCCGATATGCAGGTTTCCTCACGATGTTTTCCTTCACCGTTTTTAGTCAGTGGTGTTGTGAAAAATTGCACATAAATATTTTTCACATTAAGATTTAGAGGTACAAGCCGGCCGGATTTGAACACGCGACCTCCCGTTCGGAAGGAAACGCTTCGACCACTCGGCCACCACTTTGTTGTATCTCTCTGTGACGCAGACGAAGTTGCGCGGGTCACCTAGTCTCATACAAATTTGATAATTTGCATACCATGCTTGAGAAATGAAAGTCGGTCGTTTTCATTTTTGTTATAAAAATATTATCTTAAGCATTTTCTTCCAACTATTAATTCTTGGAAGTTTCTAAAACCCTTTTTCATGATATTATATTTTGGTATATATAGTGATTTTCCTAGATTTCCATGATCTTCAAGTCATTTTACATAAAAACCATGTAACTCAAATATGAATGAATGAATGAGTGAATGAAATAATTTTTAATGAGCACAAAAATAAAAAACAAAAAGACACTAATATAACAGAGGAAGTAACAATATTCCAAATTTGTGCCCATAGGGCCACAGCTCAGCATGTGCTGCAGGTAACAATAACTGCAGCGCTGGTTTTCAGCTGAAGCCCGCGAGACTCACGAGCGTCTACATGGTTACACACATAATATTGTCTAACTTACATACTACTAAATACAACACTCATAAAACTATTATATAAATGTTTTAGAAATAACTGCATAAAATAGGTTACTGAAATTTAAAAAAATATCCCAAACTAAACCCATTTTAAAACTAACTTAAACCACCAGCGCCATTTTGTCTACAAAACATGGAAAAGACAAAGCTTAAAATGTTACGAGCTGCAACATATTATGGTTTCATCCGGTTTTCGCTCGGAGCCGGGCAATAACCCACCCGGATGCACGGAAGTCGGCCTGATGAACCGGGTAATGGCCTCTCACGTACTTAAAGAATATTCCGCTGAAAAATATCAAATAACTAGCGCAATTATGTCTGCGTCACTTTCAATTAAAATGTAGCCTATGTTCTTTCTTAGGGTCTAAAGGTTGTCTGTGCTAAATTTCATCAAAATCGGTTGAGAGGTTTTCGTGGGAAAGCGTAAAAGACAGAGTTACTTTCGCATTTATAATATTAGCAGGGAGTAGGGAAGTAGGAATTTGTAGGAATAAATTTAAAATTAGTCAGTCCGTCAGTCCGTCAGTCCGTCAGTCCGTCAGTCCGTCAGTCCGTCAGTCCGTCAGTCCGTCAGTCCGTCAGTCCGTCAGTCCGTCAGTCCGTCAGTCCGTCAGTCCGTCAGTCCGTCAGTCCGTCAGTCCGTCAGTCCGTCAGTCCGTCAGTCCGTCAGTCCGTCAGTCCGTCAGTCCGTCAGTCCGTCAGTCCGTCAGTCCGTCAGTCCGTCAGTCCGTCAGTCCGTCAGTCCGTCAGTCCGTCAGTCCGTCAGTCCGTCAGTCCGTCAGTCCCTCAGTCCATCAGTCCCTCAGTCCATCAATTTCATCAGTCAATCAGCTTTTGAGTCCGTCAACTGATCAGTAAATCAGTTCATGAAAGTCATTATGACCATCAGTTAGTTCGTCAGTCAGTTAATCCATCAGTTAATTCACTCGTCCATCATCTGATCAGTTCTATAACAATAAATAATATTACACACATGTTTTTTGTCGCATTGCAGTTTTTTTGGTCGAGTATACGGGCAGGAATCCTTTTGCAAAGTTCAAATCTCTTTGTTCTTCACGCTTAGAATGTTTACAAAGAATAAAAAAAGGGTTATACTGTATTGTGACTGTCAGTTATTTTTCATAAACTTGTTTGTAAACAGTATCTTCAATACATAGTATAAAACAAAGTCGCTTTCGCTGTATGTCTGTATGTATGCTTAGATCTTTAAAACTACGCAACGGATTTTGATGCGGTTTTTTTTAATAGATAGAGTGATTCTTAAGGAAGGTTTGTATGTATGTATAATAAATGCATAATATAGTAGAGAAACACTGATAAATTTAAAGGTTTCTAATGTGATATCGTAAATAAGCACGTTTTTTGCGCTTATATTGCAAACGCTGGCTGAACCCTACGAGATAGACCAAAATAATGTACTAAAGTATTGTTCACCTTAAAAAGTTCAACAAAAAAGTCCGCGATGGTATATGTCTATCACTTAGGGATAACCCAGCATAACCATTTTTATTCTTTACTAAAAAATGGTTATTTACGAAGTGATTTTAAACAATACAGCATTAATCCTTATCCAATTAAGTAAATCGTGCATTTATTATAGATCAATATGCTTTTTACAGCATGTAATTTAAGTGAATATTACCGAAGATATTACAAATTTAAAATGCAGGGTCGTAGTTGTTTGCGCCGGGCGGCGCGTGCCTATATAGGCTACAATTTTTGAACCCCTTTGTAACGCAGACGAAGTTGCGCGGGTCATCTAGTCTTATATATAAAATGAATCGCAAAATGTGTTGGTAAGCGCATAACTCAACAACGCCTGGATCAATTTGGCCAAATCTTTTTTTAAAATGTTCGTTGAAGTTCAAGGATGGTTTTTACGGCGAGAAAAAATCGAAAAGTTGCCGGGAAGAATTGAAAAAAACGGGTCATAGGGTTCACGCAGACGACGTCGCAGCAGCTAGTTTTTTATAAAAAGGAAATTCACGCTGTTGGCATATTATTGAAACCACAACATAATAATTAATTCATTTATTCTATTTATGGAATACAATAAATTGATATAAAAAGTAAAAGAAAAATAAAATGCGACTAATCTCTACATGGATAGAAAGAAAAGTGAATTTTGACATAGAATTTAAATTTGAATTTAGTTTTCCGTTGCGCGAGATAGAGTCATCGCGAAAACTAAAAAGTTTGAATACAAATAAAATATTAAAAGTTTTGTATGTTCAATATGGATTGAACACACGCAAAATCGTGAAATTTCAGAACAGATCCAAAAGTACTTATTCGATCTTTAAAAAAAAAACAAAGGACCTAAGTTCAGCCATTACCTTTCATCTGACACCAGAATTATTCAAATCGGTCTACCCAAGCTAAAGTTATCAAGCAACAAACATAAAAAAAAGAAAAAAAAACAGATGTATTGAATACCTCCTCCTATTTGGAAGTCAGTCAACAAGATACTCGTCGTGTTTGGTTTTACTTGTCTTAGCTAACACTACTACATGTTATTCAGGATCTTAAAAACTTATATTAATTAAATCATAAACCGTATTCAAAAAAACCTTTCCTACTCCATCTAACATCTGATTAAATTCGTTGCGGGGTACAGACAAGTTATCTTTCCCTCGGGTTCCTGGGCTTCACTGCTCAGAGTCATTACGATGGTCGCCGCTGTGGATCCCACCTACACAGGAGTTACAGTGGTGGGAGTGAGAGGTGGGCAAGTACCGAGTTATTCAAGAAAAAAACATTATCGTAGTATTTTGTTAAAATATGCAGAATAAGCTAAAATAAATCCGATTTGGAAACCGCGTGAGGTGTTGCTTTGAAAGATCAAATTTGTTATTCATATTGTTTCTTTCAGACCTATGTAAAGCTGTGGTTTTTGTGAAGTGGAGCGTAGGCGGGAGCGGTGTTGAGATTACAAGCGATTTTTAGATATTTTACTATACAGGGTGGATCTGTAACTTTGGACAATCTGATGTGGGTTGAATGTGAAACCTGTGACCTGTTGAAATAAAACTTGAAAAGTCTTTTATTTTAGGAATTGAATAAAAAAAATCTTTCATCATAGTATGTCAGAAAAAAAAGTTTAATCGTTCCAAAAAATAAGTTCAAAGTTACAGATCCACCCTGTGTAGGGTGAATATGTAAAACTTCAAGTCGAACTGGGTTAATGTCTTGTCAAAATACAACTTGGAACTTTTGGTTTTGGAATCGTTTTTTTATAAATATCATCTAATATCATAATAATATTATAAAGGCGAAAGTTTGTATGTATGGATGTATGTTTGTTACTCTTTCACGTAAAAACTACTGAATGTATTTGAATGAAACTTTACCACAATATAGCTTATACATCAGAATAACACATAGGCTACAATTTTTGAACCCCTTTGTAACGCAGACGAAGTTGCGCCTTCACCTAGTATACCTAGTATATTATAAAGGCGAAAGTTTGTAATGTGGTAAGGTTTCTAATGTGACGTCGCGAACTAGACGGGCTAGACGGGACGAACCTGAAGTCCACGCGAACGAAGTCGCGGGCAAAAGCTAGTATTATGTAGTGTACAAACTATCAAGCAAATTACAATATCAGATTTCACAAAATCCTCCAAATTTAATTTGAAAATGTAATCTTCATGTTTGGCTTTCTTTTCCATTCAAATATACTTTCTCTGTCCGTTTCATCCTACACAGTCATATGTACAAAATTAAAATAACAAGAAAATAAAATGGCTTTGATTTTGTTACAATACAGCATCTAAAACTACCCGCACTACTACAGGTCAGATCGTCATCAAATTCGTAAGGTTAAATAAATAAATAATAAGTTTATTGACCAAAAAACGTGATAAACAGTAAGGAATTACATTTATCTCCAAACTAGGTAATCCTGTATCTTGGAGATTCAATTTAAATACATTAAAGTCTCGCATTTACATTTCACATTAACATTAAAATAGTAATTAAATAAGTGTAATCGATAATTATTTATAATACAAAAGAATAAAACAAATTAAAATATAATTAAATTAATCTAAAATTACCTAAGTTAAAAACTAATAAAACAATGAAACAAATTAAATTCATTCAAATCAATTGAACCTTAGAAAATTAATCATTCAAAACGGTTCACCCGAAAGAAAAATAAGAAATAAGCATTAATATATATCGTGAAATCTTTTTGCCAAAAAAACATATTTTAGCACATCTACCTACTTAAAATTTGCGCTTGTACAATTTTACAAAACTTTTAACAATGAGTTAATTCTGAAATCGCTTGCCGCTTGTTCCGTAACCCCGTCCTTACCCGGATTATAACAGCGTTTTAATAAGAATGTATTCGCTATTTTTCTGAGTCCCATGTTTTCTGCAGACGTATTTAAAATCGGAGTTTATCCTTGGGATTTTTGCTGTCACTATGATATCGCTTTGGGAAATGTTTTATGTAAACCATGTTATGATTTTATCCTTTTTACTTGACTTTTTTTCCTTTTATTTGCGATCTGTATTTATAACATTTAGGTTTTTTGGTCAAAAAAGTGTAGGTTGGCGTGCAGGGTAGCCGGTCCAGTGACACACACCCGTTTTATTCACTGCTGTTCTGCAGGATGCTCAACGGAGTTTTTTTTTTTGACGTGACAACGTCTTATAAATTGGTTTGCCGGGTGACACTTCAAGAAACTGCGTTACGCTCCGCTCACGTTATGCGCTCACAATGAGAGCGAGTGAGAGGCACGCGTACCTTTCACTTTTTATGTCTGTCTCTCTCGCTCTTAGGCGGGCTAACCATGCCCGAGTTGTCACGTAAAACTTTCGCCCGTATACCGACTTTACAGGCAACCAATTTTTTTCTTTTAAAGGATGAATGTAAATTTTATGGTTTTTACTAGTTTTTAAGTTTTCTTAACATATTTTTTTGTGATGATCGATTTATTTTTTCTTTAAATGTAATTAGATATGAAATCTGAGATAATAATTTATTTTAACGAAAACAAAAAACTCCAAAGTGTCAGCTTCAAACAAACAAGAATCATCAAAAATTATAACCTCTTTCTTTTTTTTTTTTTAGTTGGAGGAAATCACCGGATCCCGGGGTATGTGGGAGTTGAACCGCACTAAAACCTCCTACCGCTCACACTCAGCGTCCGAATCCCGGCTGAGGCCAGAACCCAGCACGGGGTTATGAGGGACGACGCGACGCGTTACGCCATCGGCACTCTTTCCCGTCGCGCCGCCCCAAAACCTCTTTCTTTTGGGAAATCAATCAACAATAATAGTTAAAATATTCTAAAATATTGCAGTCAATTTAATAACTTCTTTTTTAACGAATCCGTCAAAAAACCATATCTTTTTTGTCTTGCTCTAAATAAAACATTCCACGCTATAGAGACCCCGAATAGGAATCGTTAGTACAGTGTGGACCCTCCATAAAACCCTAGGAGCCTTCCGGCCTTATAACAAAGAAAGGGACGAGTGGAAAAGTATCGCAGTAGATCTGACGATTTTTGAAAAAGGGTATTTTAATACAGGGTATCTGTAACTTTGGATAATCTGACTTGGGTGGAATGACCTGTCGAAAAACAACATAGCACCATTTTAATTTTTTGGATCGGTTAAACTTATTCAGACACTCGCGGTTTTCTATAATAGTTTCATGCATTTTCAACGGGTTCTTACCAAGATATTTAATTAATTGAGTTGTCTCGAGATTTCAACGTTGTTGCAAACGTCATGATCACGAGAAGATTGGATATTGCGGGTCGATTTAAGAGCAAACAAATCTGTCTACCCTCGCACTCGTTCGCTTGTGAGTAGTACCACTGGAACTCGAACTCACATCACGACACACCACACTCATTGTATCTACAAGACTCTCTGAGCATGAACCCGCGAGTGACTGTTGTGTTTAGCACATGTTTATAGTTTTTATGAAATTCGTTACCTCATAACTTTAGTTAAGGTGGACCGATTTTGATGATTCTTGTTTTAGATGAAAGGTATTGTTTGTGGTTGGTGTTAGATCTAACTAATAGTTTTTGTGCTGTTCTTGAAAAATGAAAATTATATATAAATTGAGATTAGGTAAAGAACCAGTTATAAAACAAAAATTATTATTGAGATCGGTTCATCTTTAAAAAATTTACGTTTATAACGATAGTTAATTTAAAACAACCACCAAACCTGCTGTTTTCTCGGCGCTGTGTCTCAATACTAAAACCCTAAAATATTGGGTCAACTTTATCAGACACCCCATTTTTTTCTCGCAGTAAAAACTCTATTGATTATTTCATAACTTATTATGATTTTATTATATTGTTATACTAGATGACCCGCGCAACTTTGCCTGCACCTTTGAAGGAACTGTACCAACCCATGCCTGCCCACTGTTGGGCTCAAGTCTCCTCAGAAGAGGGATTAGGCATAGTCCAACACGCTTGCCTAGTGCGGATTGGAGACTTCACATATCTTCAAGGGATTTTTTTAGAACCCTTTTGCGACATGCAGGTTTCCTCACGATGTTTTCCATCACCGTTTTTAGCCAGTGGTGTTGTGAAAAATTGTACATAAATCTTTTTCACATTTAGATTTAGAGGTACAAGCCGGCCGGATTTGAACCCTTTAAAGGACCAATTTTGCTTAATACCAGGGCCTACTGAACGCTACTGAAAAAGTAAGTAAAACGACAGAGTTTCATTGAAATCTTGTTTTTTTTTGAATGACGACCATCACCTTTCATCTGACATCAGAATCATTCAAATCGGTCCACCCAAACTATAGTTATGAAAGAACAGCCATAAAAAAATACATATGAATTGAGTAACTCCATTTTGGAACTCTATCAAAAATGAATGTTTATTTCTAAGTTGAGTTTCTAGATTATTGGAACGAAGTTCCTTATAACGCGTTGTGAAAGGGTGAAAGACGGAAAAAACTCTTATGAAAAGTTGTCACGACACTTTTTTTGTTTTAGATGGTTATCGCTAGATGGCGCTGTGATCAATATCTTTTAAAACACGTTCCTTATCGCGCGTTATCTTTTAATCGAAAGGAACTTCGTCCTATCTGGGTGTCCCATGACACCACTCAAGTTTTTTTGACTATGCCTTTAAAGGCTTCTAAAATACCATTAAAATAGCAAAAAACGTACCAACTAGATTAAAAGATACACCCTGCCCATTTGTCAGAGGGAAAAAATCATTGAATCGGAAAAGGTCGTCATTAGATTGTATCCGTGGACCTTAAAAAAGAGAATATAAAGGGCTTATTATACTGTTACGTAGTTTAGATATACTTTGATTATCCATTTAATATATTATATACTAGATGACCCGCGCAACTTCGTCTGCGTTACAAAGGGGTTCAAAAATTGTAGCCTATGTGTTATTCTGATGTATAAGGTATATTGTGGTAAAGTTTCATTCAAATCCATTCAGTAGTTTTTACGTGAAAGAGTAACAAACATCCATACATACATACAAACTTTCGCCTTTATAATATTATTATGATGTGTTTTTTCTATTAATGCATGGTTTTTATATTATAAGCTTTATATTAACGGGAGTAACTAATTACGTAAGTTTGGATGAAATTTTGCGAGTTGAAAAAAACTTCCCGGTTTCCGAATGAGATGAGATTTGGACGCCGATGTATATCGCGTGACAATGCAATAATATGACAAAATGGCGCTGATCTGATGATGGGTTCGGAATGTGGTTATAGGAACTCTTGCACTAAATAAGATAGACCCGCCGTGTTTGGGCACTTTGGGCTCGTTTTATTTATCTTTGCTAGCACTTTTCATGATATCCATGATCTTAAAAGCTTGTATTTAAAGTGTTTTCGTTAAAATCAATTTATTTATGATTGTTCCCGCTTAAATTGAGTATGGTTGGACCGATTAGGATAATCGTTTTTTTTAATAGGTGATGGCTGTTATGTGAAATACGTTTAAAAAGGTACCTTTTCTAGAAGTGGCAGCTACGTCAATAATAAAAAAGTCATTGAAATTGGTTCATCTAGCGAAAAGCAAATCTGAAATCTAGGCATTAAAAAGCTGTATTCATGCCTCCTATTTTTATTTTTATTCGAAAAACAATCGGTCCACAGACTAAAGTTACAATACAATGCAGTCGGTCAAAAATACTTTCAAAGACTGTAACGTATATATCATTAGGTAAATAAAAATCATTTTTCAACAAAACATGTTACATAAGACAACAATAGCTTGCCCAAATAGAAATTGAAAGAGCTGGAATACTTTTATGTGGACGTATGCGGTATATTCGACCGGCATATGGCCGACGGATATTCTTTTATGGCGCGTCATATCCGGGTAGCGGTATAAACCGGTTCAATTACAAAAAAAGTGTGATAAGATTTTTTTTTGTTATTTTGATCGGTTTCTTGCAGATGAGCTAACAGGTCATTTGATCGTAAGCGGTTATCGTTGTTCATGGATCTTTGCACTGTCAGGTGACACTGTCCCCCTACCTACGAGGTACTTTTAAGGACTTTCTTTGAAGAAGGACAAGTCATAGCGCTCATTTCGAAGAGCTTTTCAATTTGATGTATGTTATAAGGTTGAGAAATATAATAAATGAAAGTATTATACTGTACCAACCCATTACTGCCCACTGTTGGGCTCAGGTCTCCTCAGAAGGGTTAGGCATAGTCCACCACGCTTGCCCAGTGCGGATTGGGGACTTCACATATCCTCAAAGGATTTTTAGAACCCTTTTCCGACATGCAGGTTTCCTCGTGATGTTTTCCTTCACCGTTTTTAGCCAGTGGTGTTGTGATTGCACATAAATCGTTTTCACAATTTAGATTTAGAGGTACAAGCCGGATTTGAACCCGTAACCTCTCGTACGGAACGATGCGCTTCGACCACTCGGCCACCACGACTTTTTTTTTAAATAACGAATGAAAGTAATATTACAAAATTTAATTATAGCCATTAACATTAAGCAGAAGAAGAAAAATAAATGCGTCATTCTCTTACTAATAAGTCTAAAATTACATCAGGCAATGCCTCCCAGTTTTTGGAAGTTCAAATTCAAGTCTTGTATGAGTAGGCGATAACTGATGGCCGATGGGGGCGAAAAGTTCTAGAGTGGCGACCACGAACTGGTAGGCGCAGCGTAGGCAGACCTCCCACAAGGTGGACCGACGACCTGGTCAGGACCGCGGGAGGTGGCTGGATGCGGACAGCGCAGGACCGATCGATGTGGCGAGGTTTGGGGGAGGCCTATGTCCAGCAGTGGACGTCTACAGGCTGATGATGATGATGATGATGATGATGGGTAGGCGGTAGATAACGACCCCTCTTTGCCCTGGCATTGCAGAGGTTCTTGAGCGACGGTGACCGCTTACCATCAGGTGGGCCGTATGCTCGTTTATCTACCTTGCAATAAATAAAAAAAAAATTGCGCGGTTCAGCTATTTATTCATAAATACAGTACTTTCATTCAGTACAGTACAGTACTTTCATTTCAAAAACAATTACATAAAGTATTACACGTGGTTGCCAAAACCATATTCACAGGTTTCCATCTCATTGCCCGGTTATAACCACAGACATTTAAATTATAGACTGGACATTTTTACTATCTTTAATTCTGCGTTATTAAATAGTAATCTATGCAAAAAATCTTTTCGGTTAGTGTTAAGAAATTATTCAACGTGGTCAACAAATTGGCTTTTTCGTCTCATATTATTTTAGATATTTACTCGAAATAGAATACAGCGTAGATTAAAAACTTGAGAGGTGTCATGGGACACCCGAATAGAACGAAGTTCCTTTCGATTAAACGATTTCTTTTTTTTTTTTTCCTAACATAGCGCGATAAGGAACGTATTTTAAAATATTTTGATCACAGCGCTATCTAGCGATAATCATCTAAAACAAAAATAAGGAACGTGTTTTAAAAGATTTTGATCACAGCGCCATCTAGCGATAATCATGTAAAATAAAAATAAGGACCGTGTTTTAAAAGATTTTGATCACAGCGCCATCTAGCGATAATCATGTAATACAAAAAAGTGTCGTGACAACTTTTCGTAAGATTTTTTTCCGTCTAGCCCTCTTTCGATAACGCGCGATAAGGAACTTTGTTCCAATAACTTATTTTAAAGAAAACTTTTACATACAATCTTTTAAGAACCTGTATATCATATATAAGTACAGCGCTAGTGAATACAAGTAAAACGAGCCCAAGCACGACCCATCTTATAAGTACAGGAGTTCCTAGGGCTACCTTCCTAATCCATCATCAGATCAGCGGCATTTCGTCATACTTATATACTAACGTTACATCCAGTGCAAGTTAATATAAAGCTTGTAAAAATCCAAATGTGCCATCTTTTCATTAAAATCTTTGACAAAACCTGACCGGTTTGAATCGTGCAAACCAAAATGGCGCCGTTAAATTTATCCGAGTGTGAATCCGATAAGTTCGCCGGCGGCCATCATTAGCGCTGAATTTATGCTTTTGTCACATTGTGTGATGCAGTTAAATAAAATTTAAGAGCGATGTACGCTATTGTTGAATTTTAAATAATTTTACATATAAATCGCGTGTCAATATGTGAACTGGTTTGGATTATGATGTGTTTGAAAAGTAAAGATGGCGACAGCTACAAAATGGCGGATAAGACAGGTTTTTGCAATTAAAGCAATTTACGCTTTTGTCACATTACATTTTTGGAACGAAATTCCTTATCGCGCGTTATCGAAAGGGGGCTAGACGGAAATTATTATGAAAAAGTTGTCACGACACTTTTTTGTTTTAGATAATTATCGCTAGATGGCGCTGTGATTAAAATCTTTTATAAAACAATTCCTTATTTTGTTTTATATGATTAATGCTAGATGGCGCAGCGATCAAATTTTTTTATATAACTTAGAAAAATAAAATTATATTACAATTCCCTCACTAAGAAATCGAAAGGAACTTCGTTCCATCCGGGTGTCCCTTGACACCTCTCAAGTTTTTTTTATTTATTAAAGCATGGCGTCAGATAAAATCGTAAAAGGCACTGAAGGGTTAAATCGCGAAAATCTCATAAAACGCCAAAAAAACATACATTGTGGTATCGAGCCCGGTTTGTGGCGACATAAAAGTGGGGTACCTCGTATCCGGAGTATCCGGACAGTGTTGCCAATAAAAAGTGATAAAACCGGATGTGGACGTCCCTTCACTGAAAGGGTTGATCGTTTCATTTTCTGTTTCGGGATTTTTTTTGTTTGTCCTGATTCAATGTAGATTTTTCTAGGTCGATTGTGAAAAAGCTTTTGTTTGCCGAACTTACATAGTTACATCCAGTGCAAGTTAACATTGTAAAAAGCAATGTGTGTCAGAAATAAAACAACATTCAGTGCATTATAAACACTGATATTATCATCATTTCACCGCAAAAATCAGCTTGTCATCAAAAATGATTACACCCATAAACATCAATACAACTTATTTACAATGTATCGCGACCCGGATATCCGGTTTGTCAAATTAATATACGACCAATTTCCGCTTCCGTATATTCTCGTACATATTTAAGGCATGTTTCAATATAATATAATATTAATACTCCGTGGAGTTCTATTGTTTATTTATTAATAAGAACATCAAATCTATACTAATTTTGTAAAGAGGTAATGTTAGTGACGTTGTGGAGGGTTTGGATCTACTGAACCGATTTCTTTCGATAATTATTTTAGTCATTGGAAGCTACGAAAATAAATAATAGTCGTGGTGGCCGAGTGGTTGAAGCGCTTGCCTTCCGTACGGGAGGTCGCCGGTCCAAAACCGGCCGGCTTGTACCTCTAAATCTTAATATGAATAAAGAATTATGTGCAATTTTTCACAACACCACTGACTTTAAACGGTGAAGGAAAACACCGTGAGAAAACCTGCATATCGGAGAAGAATTCTAAAAATCCTTCGAAGATATGTGAAGTCCCCAATCCGCATTAGGCAAGCGTGGTGGACTATGCCTAACCTCTCTTCGGAGGAGACCTGAGCCCAGCAATGGGCAGTAATGGGTTGTTACAGTACAGTACAAACCTCTGCAATGTCAAGGTAGATTACCTACTTCAAAGACCTCGTATAAAGACAAACAAGTCATAGCGCCCCGGGAACACGAGGTAAATCACGAGTTATAGTGGTGACCTCGTAAATTAATACGAGGCATTGACGTTAATTACTGATGAAGAGCTCTTACGCTCTGATTAAGTTACAATTACGAGAGATATCAGGGTATTTTGAAATTGAGGACTTTCTATTGACGTTTTTGGTTAGACATAATTATAATATTCCGGTTTTATAGGTTACGGTATTCTTCACTATTATAAGAAGCTTTGTATTAACTTGCACTGGATGTAACTATATAAGTTCGTAATAAATTTCTTTAAACATGTATGTAGAATCCAGTGTTAGACGAAAATAAAGCCAAAAAATCTAGTTTTGAGACGGCAGCCGATACTGTCAGTGTAGTATGTTGAAATGTGAGTTCGAGTTCCAGTGGTACCGGCAAACGAACGAGAAAGAGGGTAGACAGATTTGTCTGCTCTTAAATGACCTACCTCGACATAAGAAAAAAACTACAGCCAAAATTGGCAGAAGAAAGGAGCAAAGGTATATATCAATTATGATAAGTTAGTTATTAAAAAAGGAAAACAAGGAAATGAGAAACGCCAAAGGGTATTGTCTACCTCGCCCAATACAATAGAACATCCCCGCAAACAACAGTCTGTTAAAACACATCGTGTAAATGCTTTTGAAAAAATGAAGAATAGGAGTAACTCTGTACCTTCTACTAACATGCCAAGCGATCAGAAGGCATAGGATTATGCCATCAACCGGAACAGAACAAACATATTAAAACATGAAATTTCCAAAACTAAAAAATTCCCCAACCCGACTTGTCCTCGTGGGGAATTAGACTATAACCCTCCACCCAGTACAACATTTGTCAAAGATAAAAAACCAACCCTTTAAATTTGCACTTATAATGTAAGAACACTTGCATCAACTGAGAGATTCCTAGAATTAACTAATGCTCTTAAAAAAATTAATTGGGACATTTTAGGCCTCGCAGAAGTCCGAAAAATGGGGTGCAATATCGAGGAGTACAACAACCTTATTTTTTGCTACATCAGTGAAACTAAAGGATTATATGGAGTAGGATATCTGATAAAGAAAATATATAAAAATAACATTACCGATTTTATAGGAGTCTCTGAAAGAGTAGCACTCTTAAAGTTAAAATTCGAATGCTTTTCCTTATCAATAATACAAGCATATGCACCAACAGAAAGATCCACGGAAGAAGAAATTGAAATTTTTTACAAAGATATTGAGTATGCTCATACCAAGACTGAAGGAAAGGTTATAGTCATGGGAGATTTCAATGCAAAAATAGGCTGTCCAAAATCAAACTATTATCCTATAATGGGGAAATATGGCTATGGAGAAGGTAATGAAAGAGGCCAACGGCTTTTAAACTATGCCTACCAACACAAATTATCAATTATGAACTCATTTTTCAAAAAGAAGAAGAACTACAAATGGACATGGATCTCACCTGACCAAAAAACTAAAAATGAAATAGATTTCATAATGATAAATCAAAATAAACTTATAACTAACATTGAAGTTTTAAATAAATTAGATTTCTCGTCTGATCATAGATTGGTGAGAGCAACATTATGTCTAAGTCACCCAATAAAGAGCAGAAAAGCCTACTCAACACAATTTAATATACCTAAGACAGAAACAGAAATAAACAGTTACAATGAAAAGTTAAAAACACACATACAAAATAAAGAAACGGAGTGTACTGATATCCAAACTTATTACAACATTTTAGAAGGAGGTATATTAGAAAGTTTAAAATACAAACATACTCTAAATCCTCATCAGCATAATATTTTCTCTGAAGACACAATCCAACTAATAAAAAGGCGTACTGAACTAAAACATACAAAAAATAAAACTAAAGATATGAAAATAGAACTTAGCAAGTTATACAGAGAGACAAATAGATCTATCAGAAATGACTATAATAATCATAGATATAAGATTATTTCAAGAAACATAAAAAATTTCAGAAGTGTCAAAAAAGCCTACAAAGAATTAACTACTAATAAATCTTGGATTCAAAAACTAGAACAGAACTCATAAGAAACAAAATCTAGAAAAGATATAATAAATCATGCTACAAATTTTTACAAAAACTTATATATGAAACAAAACACAGATATAGAAGTACAAACAACTGATACTGATACAGATGACTGCATCGCACCATTTGACGACCCAGAAGTTCACTAACACATTAAAAAATTAAAGAATGAGAAAAGTCCAGGACCAGATGGTATATGTAATGAAGCCCTTAAAATCGGAGCACCTATTTTAACTAGTCACTTTACAAAACTATTCAACATGATACTAGACGAAGAAAAAGTACCAAAACAATTCTGTACTTCAGATATAATTTTGCTTTTTAAAAAAGGAAATCCCTTGGACATAGGAAATTACAGACCCATCAGCTTGTTGACAAGTGCATACAAATTATTCTCATCTCTAATACTAAAAAGAATATCTGACGATGTTGACAAACAGCAACTAAAGGAACAGGCTGGATTCAGATCAGGCTTCAGCACGATGGACCACATACAGACTCTAGAACAGGTCATAGAAAAATACAGAGAATACAATAGACCTCTGTATGTGGCTTTCATCGACTACAGTAAGGCTTTTGACAGTATCAGTCACTGTTCGATCTGGAACGCACTACAACAATCAAACATTAACTCTAAATATATCAACATATTAAAGGATATATATACAAAAAGTACGAGCTGAATAAAATTGGAGACAAGAGGAGAAGAAATAAGAATAGAACGAGGCGTCAGACAGGGAGACCCTCTCTCCCCAAAACTGTTTATTACAGTTCTTGAAAATATTTTTCAAAAACTAAATTGGAGAAATAGAGGAGTGAGCATAAATGGAAACTATTTAAATCATCTGAGGTTCGCCGACGATATAGTTCTACTAGCTGAAACTGCTAAAGACATACAAGAAATGATGATAGAACTCGACTGCGAAAGCTCAAAAATTGGCCTGGAAATGAATGCAGATAAAACAAGAATAATTACCAACCATTGTGAACACCCGGTAATAATAAAAGGCAGAATTATAGAATATACCAGAGACTACATCTACTTGGGTAAACAGATTTCTTTTAAAAAATTAAGTAATGAGGAAGAAGTAACAAGAAGAATTAATATAACTTGGAAGAAATTTTGTTCATTAAGAGAAATCCTAAAAGGAGACTACAGCTTATACATGAAAAGGACAATATTTGATACATGCCTACTACCCTGCTTGTTATATGGCTGCCAAACTTGGGTGTATACGAACAAAATTAAGCAAAAAATAAAGTGTAGTCAAGCATCGATGGAAAGAAGCATGTTGAAAATTAGAAAAATACAAAAAATAATGAACAAAGATATTCGCAGGAGAACTAAACTCACTGATGCCCTTAGGCATGCTCTCTTACTCAAGTGGAGATGGGCCGGTCACATTTCCCGACTAACTGATGGAAGATGGACCATTGAAGCCACACGATGGAAAGGACCAAACGGGAAAAGGAGTGTCGGCCGACAATTAAGGCGGTGGGCTGATGACATTACAAACGTCGCAGGAAAAGACTGGATTGAGTCAGGCAAGGACAGAGACGCCTGGAAAAGGATGGAGGAGGCCTTTACCCAATCAGGTGTCCATATCTCATATTAATAATACTAACATAATTTTTTTAATTACTTTATTCTTTTATTTTTTACTAAACCTACTAACACAAATGTAATGTATGAATTTTGGAGATATGGAATAAATGGCTTTTTTATTTTATTTTTATTTTTTATTTATTTAAATGACCTACCCGCAGTTCCTCAGTCTTCTCGTGATCATGGCGCTTGAAACAGTGCTGAATTATCGGGACTGCTCAATTTAAAATAATCGTGGTAAGAACCCGTTTAGTAATAGTGTAAGTATATAAGTTCGAGTGGAATCTTGCGAATTTATTCTGACAAACTTCCCAGTTTCCGATTGAGCTGTCTTTTAATTTTTTCACGTAGATGTATAATCGCGTGACAACTCTGAAATCTGAAATTTATCAGAAAGATTGAAAGTGTTGATGACTGTATACTTCTTCAGAGTGACTTAGAACGGTTAAATCAGTGGTGTGCATTTAATAGCATGAGTTTAAATATAAGCAAATGTCATTATGTTCGATTCTCAAGAAAGCATAGTGAGATGCATTTTGACTACAGTATCAATGATGTTAAGATTAAGGAACTTAGTACTGTAAAAGACCTAGGTGTCTTATTTGACAAAAAATTGACATTTATACCACACATGGAATCAATAGTGAAGAGGGCCTCGAAGATGTTAGGATTTGTGATTAGGAATACGAGAAAATTTAAAATTAAAGTTAAAATTTTACTATATAATAGTCTTGTGAGGAGCATTCTCGAATATTGTAGTGTAGTTTGGAGACCTCATTATGCGGTACATTCCTTACGTTTAGAAAGGATACAGAAGCGATTTCTATGGCATCTCTCATTCTCTGCACACAGAACGAAAAAGGATAAATCATATGACACAAGATTAAAATATTTTGAAATGGATTCTTTGAGCAACAGAAGAGAGTATTTGGATGCGTTCTTTTTGTATAAAATTGTAACTTACAAAATTGATTGCCCGATTCTGTTAAAGCTTGTTAATTTTCGAGCTCCCGCTAGAATGCCGAGGTACCCAATCACACCAATTTATACTCCTGTAAGGCACACTGTTCTTGGTAGAAACTCACCTTTATGTAGAATGTGTAATATTGTAAACGACTGTAGTCATCTCATTGACCTTCATTATGATTCGACAACAAGATTCCGTAGGGCGGTACGAGACCATTGTCAGAAGCTTTCAAAATAGTTGTAATTCATTTATTTTCATAATTTAATTAATCAACAACATAATAATTAGTGCACGAGGAGTTCTCTTTTAAGTAGTTTCTATACTCTCCATGATGTCTGTTATATGTTAGATTTTAAGATTTAATAAGTGTAAGGAACTGTTGGAGGACCAAATAAATAAAAAAAAAAAAAAAAAAACACGAATATATGATACAATGGATCTGATCTGATGATGGAAGTTTTTTTTTATTGCCATGTAGGCAGACGAGCCAACGGGCCACCTGATAGTAAGTGGTTACCGTCGCTCATGAACCTCTGCAATGTCAGGGGACACTGAGGGGTAGCGACCCTTTAGGAGGTAGGTAGCGACCTACGATATAACTTTAAGGACCCTCAAGCCTCGTTTGAACAAGGAAGTTAGAAGTTGGCTATTAGAACTCCTGTACTAAACAAGATAAACTCATCATGTTTGGGCTCAGCGTATTTTTCGAATAACTGACACCGATTTTATTTACTTCGCCCTACGACGCGTACGGCGTAGGCAGTGTTTTTTCGACTAAAGGTTGTTAAAATAATATTAATTGTTCCTATTGGAAAAGGCTCTTTGTGAAAAGCAAAAAATTCTTCAACTTTCAAAACATCTGCATAAGTAAACTTTCAACTCATTAATAATAAACTTATTCAGACACTCGCGGTTTTCTATAATACTTTCATGCATTCATGCAATTGATTTAAGAGGGTAGACAGATTTGCTTGCTCTTAAATCGACCCGCAGTATCCAGTCTTCTCGTGATCATGACGTTTGCAACAACGTTGAAATATCGAGACAACTCAATTAATTAAATATCGTGGTAAGAACCCGTTGAAAATGCATGAAAGTATCATTAATAATTCTAATTTGAAAGGTATTTTTCAATCTACTTTCAACTCAGCACTTAGACCTATTTGTTTTCATATCTACATCAATGCCTGGAGTCTATCCAAATTAAATTTTCAATATCAATAAATCATCTCACTTTGTTTACACTTGGATATCATCCAGTTTTTATGAAAGAACTTGTAGATGTTTTTGACTGGCTTCCAAAAAAGGGGTATTCATTTAGGCTTCATTTTTGAGTGTGTGAACCAATCTGGTTGGCTTGATCAAATAATTGAGTTTTTTTTTTTTTTTCAATTGGAGGAAATCACCGGATCCCCGCCCGCGGGGTGGCGGGGTATGGTATGTGCGAGTTGAACCGCACTAAAACCTCCAACCGCTCACACTTAGCGTCCGAACCCCGGCTGAGGCCAGAACCCACGGGGTTTTGAGGGACGGCGCGGCGCGTTACGCGCTCGGAACTCTTTCCCGTCGCGCCGTCCTCCAAATAATTGAGTAACGATTTTATTTGTTGAACCGATTTTCATGGTTCACTTTTGTTATAGAAGAATGAAATGAAGAAAACAGGTGTGTCCTTCTTATGTGTTCAAAACATAATATGTGTTTTATGTATAGAAAACTTTATAAATACAAGCTTTTAAGATCCTGGATATCATGTGAAAACGACTCCACACACGACGAGTCTATCTAGTTTAGTATCTACAAGAGTTCTTATGACCTTCCCAATCCATCGTCAGATCAGCGCCTGTCATATTATTGCATTTTCACGCGATATAGGTACATCTACGTGCAAAGTTTTAGTTCAGTCGGAAACCGAGAAGTTAATCGAATTCGACTCACAAGATTCCACTCGAACTTACGAAGATACACAGTTACATCCAGTGCAAGGTAATATGCCTACCTATAATTGTACAATCCTTACGGCCTCCCGCGATACAGGCCTAGCCTAGTGCGGGGTCCATTGTTGATTCTATATCGTCTGGTCCATGGAGAATGCTCCAAGGAACTCTTTGAGATGATTCCTTCATCTCCTTTTTACCATCGCACCACACGCCGCAGGAGCAAGGTTCACCACCTTTACTTGGAACCGCTGCGCTCTTCTACAGTTCGGTTCAGAAGATCATTTTTGTCCCATACCATTCCGATTTGAAATGGACTCCCGTCCGCGGTGTTCCCGGAGCGCTATGACATGTCCCTCTTTAAACGAGGTTTAAGAAAAGTCCTGTATGGGTAGGCGGTAGATAACGGCCCCTCTTTGCCCTGGCATTGCAGAGGTTCATGAGCGACGGTGACCGCTTACCATCAGGTGGGCCGTATGCTCGTTTATCTACCTTGCAATAAATAAAAAAAAACTCCTTATGTAAATTAGTTTTATGTTTGAAAATAAATTATTTGTATTTGTATTTGTACGTAAAGCTTGTTAAACTTGAAACCATCCTGTAATGTATATAATTTTAAGCAACATACATATTACAAGCGAAGGTTTAGAGAATTTCAGTTGAAAATTCTCAACAAAACAAAACAATATGATAAGAGGGAGTACGTACGTATTCGGAACAATTTTCCGCGTTAATTTCGGCCTAGATAAGCTGCGGTTCTGATAATTAGAGGTACAGGACTGGATTTAGAAGTTCAATTGTTTATTTTCATGCATAATTTAGAGGTTCTTACTACTTTACTTTTAAACACAGATACAAAAATACTTCATCATCATCAGCCTGTAAACGTCCACTGCTGGACATAGGCCTCCCCCAAACCTCGCCACATCGATCGGTCCTGCGCTGTTCGCATCCAGCCACCTCCCGCGGTCCTGACCAGGTCATCGGTCCACCTTGTGGGAAGTCTGCCTACGCTGCGCCTACCAGTTCGTGGTCGCCACTCTAGAACTTTTCGGCCCCATCGGCCATCAGTTCTGCGCACAATGTGTCCTGCCCATTGCCACTTCAAAGATGCAATTCTTTGGGCTATGTCGGTAACTTTGGTCCTTCTGCGGATATCCTCATTTCTGATTTGATCACGCAGAGAAACACCCAGCATAGCCTAAAAATACTTGTTAGATCTTAATTTTAAAATTATATCGACCATAACCTAAAAAAATCATTCAAATCGATCCACCCAAAACAAAGTAGGTAATGCAGGAACAAACATACAAAAAAAAAACAAAAAAAATACAAAAGAGTTGAGTACCTACCTCCTCATTTTCGGAAGTCGATCAAAATCTTTGAAAGGATCTAGAAATTTCTGAGAAACTATGAAACTTGATCCAAACTTTAGAAATATCTTTAAAAGAAATACTGTGTCCAGCTGCCGGTTTTTATGGTTACTAAAACCTAGGACCCATTTAAAAGTTCCCAGTAACGACGGTCCCTGCAAAATGAAGCTTGGTTTTGAGTCATGAAGACTTTTTCAGGCTTTTGTCCGTAATTTTGTAGAAAAAGTGAACAAAATTCAAACTGTTTTTGACTGTATTTTTGACGTGACAACGTCTTATAAATTGGTTTGCCGGGTGACACTTCAAGAAGCTGCGTTACACTCCGCTCACGTTATGCGCTCATAATGAGAGCGAGTGAGAGGCACGCGTGCCTTTCACTTTTTATGTCTGTCTCTCTCGCTCTTAGGCGGGCTAACCATGCCCGAGTCGTTGTCACGTAAAACTTTCGCCCGTATACTGACTTTACAGGCAACCAATTTTTTTTTTTATCAACTTAAGTAAAAGTGAATTCTTATTTACATTAGTCAGGGCATGTGAACTAGGTACTGGACCGATTTGGATAATTCTTTTTACTTTCATGCATTTTCAACGGGTTCTTACCACGATATTTAATTAATTGAGTTGTCTCGATATTTCAACGTTGTTGCAAACGTCATGATCACGAGAAGAATGGATACTGCGGGTCGATTTAAGAGCAAACAAATCTGTCTACCCTCTTTCTCGTTCGCTTTTGGGTAGTACCACTGGAACTCGAACTCACATCACGACACACCACACTTATTGTATCTTCAAGACTGTCTGAGCATGAACCCGCGAGTGACTGTTGTGTTTAGCACTGGATTCCACATACTCGTCTCTTTTTGTTGTATTCATCAGGGAAGGAATTCGAGAATTTCGTCAAAGACGTAAATCAAATAAGGCACAGATTTCATTTATTCCCCGTAATGTGACGCAGACGAAGCAAGCTCTACAGCAATAGTTTTCTATCACTGCTATTGGAACGATGTTCCTTATCGCGCGTTGTGAAAGGGGCCTAGACGGAAAAAATTCTTACGAAAAGTTGTCACGACACTTTTTTTGTTTTAGATGATTATACGCTAGATGGCGCTGTAATCAAAATCTTTTAAACACGTTCCTTATCGCGCGTTACGTTAGGAAAAAAAATATAAGATATCTTTTAATCGAAAGGAACTTCGTTCTATTTGGGTGTCCCATGACACCTCTCAAGTTTTTTTTTTCAATAATAGTATTTTTTTATTCTTTGCAGGTACACAGCAAGGAATCAAAACTTATATTTAAAGTAAGTACCAATGATCTTTTTAAACACTCGCGGCTATCTGAATCACATGTTTTTTGCCATGTAGGCAGACGAGCCTGCGACGGGAAAGAGTACCGAGAGCGTAACGCGTCGCGCCGTCTCTCATAACCCCGTGCTGGGTTCTGGCCTCAGCCGGGGTTCGGACGCTGAGTGTGAGTGGTCGGAGGGTTTAGTGCGGTTCTACTCCCACATACCCCACCCGGGTGGGATCCGGTGATTTCCGCCAACTGAAAAAAAAGGCAGGCAAGCCAACGGGTCACACAAATATTAAACGGGTTCTTACCATTTATGAAATGAGCGATGCGATAGTTTTCTTAAGAAGAACATGTCATAACTAGGGATGTAACGAATATTCGCACTCGCATTCGCATTCGAATGCTATGCGAATGTTTTGACAAAATTTAGGAGGAGCTTCTGTGGATATAGAGAGATTTTGATAAGAGCTTAGATAAAGACCTCTACCTAAAATAAGCCCAAACTCGATAGGTCTAAGACCTTTCATTGTCAAGATTATTTAAAGGGGGATTTCAACCATTTGGTGGGGGGAGATAAGTAGCCCCTCTCTTCCAAGTAAATTTAGTAAAGGTGAAATATAGATACCAATTTTATGGAACGTATAAATTGTAATGACTTTGGAACATACAGCTTACTTGTCAGTAAAAGACCTTGACCTTTTTGTTTGAAAGGTCAACATTCGCGTGAAATGTCAAAAATGAATTTTCGCAACAACCCTAGTAAGGGGTGGGCCATATACAGTTTGCATTTTCCAAAAGTTCGACTGTCATGTTGACTGTGTGGCTTGTTGCGCCATCCTGTTGAAACCAAATGTCGTCCATGTCATATTCTTCAACTTTTGGAAACAAAAATTCGTTGCGCATGGCACGGTAACGCTCGCCATTGACCGTAACGGCGGATGCCGCCGGACCAAAACTCACAGCAAACCGTAACTCTTTGTGGGTGCATTGGCTTCTCAATGGGGACGTGTGGATTTTCCGACCCCCAGATGCGACAATTTATTGACATAGCCTTCGAAGTGAAAATGGGCTTCATCTGAAATGACGATTTTTCGGTAAAAATGCTCATCTTCGGCCAAACGATCTTCTGCCCATTGGGCGAACCGAAAACGTCCCATTTCGTCAATGTCAAACCTTTAACTAAATTATGAACACAAATTGAATGACATTTGAGCTGTCATTCTCTAAATAAACAGTAGTTCAAAATGCAAACGTTAGATTGGCCCACCCTATAGCAATATTAAGAAATCCCCCTATAAAACGATATCTACATTCCAAAAACATCAGTTATCCGAATAATCTCTAAAAACAATTAATAACAATCGCGAGCTTGTTGAAAGTAACACAAAACCGCGCTAAGTCCACAAAATGGCGTCTATAAATTATTCAAGATGGCGTCGCAAGATGGCCGCGTAAACATGGCGCGGTAATGGCGCCAATTTGTTTTGATGCGTTTAAGAATAACGTATGCCTTACTTATTAGATTTAATATTAATGGGATTTCGTGTGGATTCTTGTTAAGTTTTATTATATTTCAGTGGAGTTAAAAGTAATGTTACATAATAAATTTGGTTAAGAGTCTAGTTTCGTTTTCTTGCATCAATTTCTTACAGTGCAAAGTTGATCAAAAACTTTCACTAAATGTGACATAGCGAAAATGATATAGATGAATTTATCTTTGTCGATAAATACCGTTTTTTTTTCGTCTATTTTGCTCAACAAAAATTTATACCTATACCTAGATACCTAGCTTTTGTTTTAAGAAGCTTTGATTAAAACATAGGTACATTGCGCATTAAATAATAGTGTAACAAAAACGGATCTGTAGGTATTAATCTTCACGCTACATCACTAGCCGATAGATAATATACTAGAGAATAACTTAGGCTATTTTTTATCATCTTCGTCAGCCTATAGACGGCTGGATATAAGCTTCCCCAAACCTCGCCACAGCAGTCCTGCGCTGCATCCAGTGACCTCTCGCGATCCTTACCATGTCGTCAGTCCATCTTGTAGGTCTGCTTACACTGTGCTTACCGGTTCGTGGTTTCCACTTTAGAACTTTTTATCATGGGTTACAAATCTGATAAAATTTCTGAAATAAGCTATTGTTACTTTTTCTTGTTTTGTGATTTAAGTTTGAGATTTTTTTTTTTTGTTACTTTGATTTAATACTAATTTTGTGAAAGCTGTATGCACCTCTATTTTACATTCCACTCAGGCCAAGAGACAACTATGTATTTTTAGTTTAAGTAGAGTTAAGTGTGAATGTAGTTGGTGCTTCTGATATAAATAAATAAAACCGTTTAATAAATCAAAGTGACGCAGACGAAGTTTAATCTTGAATGACAAGACGAGAAGACGAAACCAAATCAAAGTTTTAATTGTTCCTTAATACAATTAAATTTATAATTTCTCCCTAATCCTAGTAATTATGAAATAAGCTCCAACAAAATATTAAACGTTTCCGAATGAAAGATTTCTCGTGAATGTTCTCGAAATTGTAAAGATTCAGTTATATTAATTATTTCATTATGTCGTTATCTTTCTGAAGATTAAATTATGTCGTTGAATAAAACTCTTCAAGTGTGTTTGAACTCCAAAAGTACTCAAGTGTATTAATTAATGTATAAATGTATGTAGTTGATGCGAAAGTATGTAACCCCTTCTTAATATTTTTTTAATAACTCACGG
Source organism: Trilocha varians (assembly GCA_030269945.2). Classification (NCBI taxonomy): domain Eukaryota; kingdom Metazoa; phylum Arthropoda; class Insecta; order Lepidoptera; family Bombycidae; genus Trilocha; species Trilocha varians. The sequence goes on from AP028271.1 coordinate 1,844,792, forward strand.
CCAATATAGTCTGGGAATGTGGGTAGCTTTTTACTACGGATTGTGTGATACTTAGTGAATATAAACACAAGCACGCACACATGCACTCTCATGGACACAAATACATACACACACATATACACACACGTTACACATTGCATCATTTTACTATTTGTTTATAATATTTTGTTTGATCCTTATCATTGTACCCCTAAGGTCTAAAATCAGTGTAAACAAAATGTAAATCCGTAATTGGCTAATGTTATGTTTTATAATTTTAAGTTGAATTTAATTGTAATTGTAGCTGTGCATTTTTGTTAAATAAATAAATAATCAATGTCGCATTTTACTTGCTTAAACCGATTTGGATGTTCATAAATGGCGATGGTCGTTGTGTGATACTATTGGTTTCTAGATCTGACAAGTAATATTGCTGTTAACCACGTAGATTTTGAAAAGTAATTTTACGAATTGTTGTGTTAGACTTTCCCAAATAAACCAGTTACGATAATTCTTTTTTGTTTACAATCATAATAAAATCTGATTAAGTGTGATTTGTGATTTAATTTTACTCGTGTTTTCACTTGTTCGTTTTGGCACTTGGTTTATTGCCATGGTATATGTGTGCTCTTAAGTCGTTTTATCTTATGTTGTGAAACCCTGTGTTTTGTATTCTTTTTTGTTTTTTTTTTCTATTATCATTTTTATTCATTTTTTTTTTGTTTTTATATTTTGTAGCTAATTAGCACAGTGCCTGCGTGCACGTCACTTGGTGCCGACGGAAGACCAGCGTCGTGGTATCGTTTTTTCGGTGCTGTCGACATTGCTGAGTCGGTAGCCGTTCCCTAGCAATGTCATTTAGTTATAGTTTAGTGTAAGTAATTTGTAATTGCTTGGAATAAAAATTAATTCTATTCTATTCTAAGTACTAGTTTTGATCTATACTTCAAAAATTAAAATCGATTAATTCATTTTTTCGATCATTAATTACCCGTTTAAATTTAATTCATTTTATTACATACTTCCAAATCGCGAAAGCGTTCGATATCAAACAAAACAAACTCAAGTCTCGATTGACATTATTTTGGTAATAATACATCATCTCAAGCACTCTTAACCCGTCGCGAGCCAATAAAAACCTACTTATACCTCATAAAATGATAAAAGAACCACCCAAGTACAATAATGTAATAAATCCACGCAAAAACACACAAAAGAGTTCGAGTGAACGGGAATTTTCCCGCCATTTTGTTGCATCCGCCATCTTGTGCGAGCATTGTTAGTGTGCTATGACGCCTATGACTGATATGTATGTAATTTGAAAAATGATTTTAGTAAAATCAGATATTATTGGAACGAAGTTCCTTATCACACGTTATCGAAAGGGGGCTAGACGGAAATTCTTTTGAAATAGCTGTCACGACACTTTTTTTGTTTTAGATGATTACCGCTAGATGGCGCTGTGATTAAAATCTTTTAAAACAATTCCTTATTTTGTTTTATATGATTAATGCTAGATGGCGCTGTGATCAAAATTTTATTCTTTTAAGTAATATATATTTTTAAGTCTCTCTCTTATATAAGACAGAGAGAGACAGACGTCTGTCTCTCTTTATTAAATTTTATTACAATTCTCTCACTAATTAATAGAAAGGAACTTCGTTCCATCCGGGTTCCCTTGACACCTCTCAAGTGTTTATAATATTTTTACTTATTACAAATTTATAAAAAAATATTTGTGAAATTAGAAACATTATTTTATCGTTTTTGCCACAAACCAGACGAGACTCAGCTTAAAAGGTATTCACTGTAAGCTTTTCATGTAGATTTTTTTACGCTGTTTGCCAAAAAGGAACACAGTATTAATTTTTCTAGAAGTTATATTTTAATTTACATGCTATAAGTTACCTAATAGGAAGTGAGCAACGTCGCTCAAGGACTCCTGCAATTTGACTCTTGTGTGGTAACTATTACCTCATTTTAATTTTTAAGTTATTTAATAGCCTATGACACTCACAACATATCCTCCTCTTATTAGAATAATTATCGAAATCGGTTCCTTAAATTCAAATTTTACTAACCACAACGTCAGAAACATAACAAGTTCGTTCTAAAACCCTGTACTTATTTTGATAACTCGACAACTCATAACAGTGCGGCCATTTTGTGTATTGCCGCCATTTTGTGAAGCGTCCGTGAGCGCGCGAATCATCAGTTTTATTGTTTGATATGAGTTGCGTGCAGTGTTGCCAACTTCTACTGTTTTAAAATCATAAACATAGAATTTTGAGAAGACTGATAATTTCGGTAAAATCGTAGGACAAAAATTAAAAGTCAATGTGACAGTGACATGGAATTTTTATACAGGGTGGATCTGTAACTTTGGACAATCGGACGTGGGGTGAATGACCTGTCGAAATAAAACTTAGCACCATTTTTATTTTTTGGATCGGTTAAACTTTTTTTCCGACATTGTATGGAAAACGTACGACTATCGTAGCGGACTTCCATACTATGATTAATTTTTTTTTATCCAATTCTTTAAATAACAGTGGTTCTAAGTTTTATTTTAACAGGTTTTTTTCTACTCGTGTAATTTTCATTGACTTCAGCGATTGCAATCTGGAAATCCGGATTCGGTTTTTTATATTGTATTTTTAAATTTTATTTCTTTGTTAATTTTTTTAAAAAATATAATGTAAAAAATAAGTGCAAATAAATGAATACAGAATAATAATCATTGTTTATACATGTCTGCTGTGGTGTGAATATAATACCATTAAATAACAAACCTTTTTGGTTATGCTGCCAAACTTTAAAGTTATACTACTTTTTTTTAATAAGTTATACTACTTAACTTGTATAATTTAAAAATGAATCACATAATGTGTTGCTTAGCGTAAAACTCAACCACGCATGGACCAATTTGACCCATTTCTTTTAAATACACCGATTTCGATAATTCTTTTTTTATTAAAACACTGATACTTTGGACATTATCTCACATAAATTTCATAAAGACCTAAGTAGCACTTTTAGTGCTATTTAAAAAAAATGGTAGTCTGTCTTTTTCAATTTTGGTAAAATACAATTATTGTTTTTTAAGGTTGGTAACACTGTTTTCGTACGTGATGCTTTACGCTGTTTAGTCAATATATATAACCTCGTATTATTGTTGTTGAAGATTTTTATATTCGTGATAAAAGTTCGCTCTTTAGATAAGAACTTCGTGCGTAATTGCGTGCGACGAACTTTTTAGTACGCCTTTAGATATGAGTTGTATTCAACCTCCGATAAAAACGGTTTTTATTTGCGTAAATGAATGAACCGATTTTGATTTAAATTGTGTTTGAAAGTTTAATTTGCCAAGATTGTTCGTAATGTTTGATGAAAACTGATACAAGATGGCGTATGATACAAAATGGCTAATGTTTCAATATGGAGATCAAATGAAAACGCTTGAAGACTAAATTATTTATTAATTTTGATTTACATTGTGTTTTAGAGACGAATTCGTCAAGATTTTTCTAAATGATAGACTAGTTGTCTAAGATGGCGACTGCTACAAAATGGCGGATCACATTTTTTTTTGTAGTGTAGATATCAAATGATATAGCTTAAAGGCTAGATATACAATTACTTCAATTTATACTTGAAATATGACAATGAGTAATCTATCAAAAAAGTTAATGTTCTGAAATTACACAAAAATAAAATTTCTTTCTTGATGAATTAATGATACAAATAAGACAATTTTGTCTAGGTTCACTTTACTTTTGGACTAAACAAGATCATCATGTTTGGACTCATTTTACTCTACATGATATCTAGGATCTTAAAAGCTTATAAAAACCTTTAAATTGTTTTATTCCATGCTGTAGTTATAAACTGTCATGGCAACTTCCTAATTTAGAACCATAGAAATATCACATCAAGAATCAACATCATGAATGAAGCCAATTTAAAGTACACCGATCGTGCGTACACGATCATTACCGACATTCTTAATTAACATCATGAATAATAAAGTGAAGTCTTAAAGTGTTTATGTGTGTGTAATATTTTATGAATGTGCTAAACGATTGTCATCGGCACTCGCTAACGCCAGATAGTCGAGTTATTACGATTTATCATCATCATGAGCCTATAGACGTCCACTGCTGGACATAGGCCTCCCCCAAACCTCGCCACATCGACCGGTCCTGCGCCATCTGCATCTAGTGACCTCCCGCGACCTTGACCAGATTGTCGGTCCATCTTGTGGGGGGTCTACCAATGTTGTTCATGATGTTGATTCCAGATGTAATAATTCTTTGTTGACGGCACTGACATCAGCTTCGTAATTTATATGATAACTTTTTACTTTATAACTGGGATAGGAAAACTTGCAATGACAAATTACGTTTTATAAGCTGAAAGTAGTTTCAGAGAAAATTGATGGAGTTGCAAGAAAAGAGTTTTAAATTAATCCTTGCTTTTTTAGTTTTTGCGATGAAAACTTCCTTAAGCTCAATTTCTTTTTAATTGAAAATTGTGCTCATTTCTCATCGTCGCCTCAGTGCTTGTTTGGCCAATCTGCACTCGAGCAAATTTTACAGGAGACAGCAAACAAGCACGGAATTTTCGTTAAGTGCCGTGTTGAGAAAAAAAAAATATTGAGATTTTTATTGTTTTAGAATTGATTATTTTAAAAAAATACTTTACCAGTCGGATGGAAATTTCATTCTTTATAATACTGCATTAAAAAGTAATTTTCGTAAAAAATGTCAGATTGGCCAAACAAGCACTGAGGCGACGTCATGTATTTTTGACGTTCTTTCCAAAAGAAGAAGGTTATTGAGTGTATTTTTAGGTTGCATTAGGTTCTTTAGTTCTAGTATTAGTTATTTTATTGTTCTTTGTTGTGCAAAAATTATGTGTTATGTAACACGTTTTTTAACCTATACAGCCTATCTGTTTGTTATTTAATTGATAATTGTCATGTGCAGGTTTAATTCTTTTGTCTTTTTTTTTTATTCTTGTTTTTTTCTTATTATTTTATTTCATTGTTGTTTCTTTGTTTTATTGTTTAGTAATTATGTGTGTACCTTCGTTCTGAGGCTCTGCCTGAAAACCAGCGCTGTACTAATCGCAGCAATATGCTGAGGCAGATTCCTTTTGGACACACAAACTATGTTAATTATATTTTGCTATTTATCTTGTGATTCAAGTATGTTATGTGTGTTTAATAAAATTATTTTCTTTCTTTCTTTCTAGTTCGGCTTGATTATGTATATTTTTTTCTAAATGAACCGATTTTGATGACTTCCTTCTTACGAATTTTAAATATGGTTAATTTCAATAACTTCATTAAGACCAGACTATTTGTGCTACTCTTAAAAAGTGAAGTAATTTCTTATATGTATTTTGACGTGACAACGTCTTATAAATTGGTTTGCCGGGTGACACTTCAAGAAACTGCGTTACGCTCCACTTACGTTATGCGCTCACAATGAGAGCGGGTGAGAGGCAAGCGTGCCTTTTTTATGTCTGTCTCTCTCGCTCTTAGGCGGGCTAACCATGCCTGAGTCGTTGTCACGTAAAACTTTCGCCCGTATACCGACTTTACAGGCAACCATTTTTTTTTATTTTAGGGACCCGTAGGTAATCTTGATAGGTAATTTACTTCAATTTTAAACGAAAACTGAACTAAAATTTTACCGAACATTCGAGAGCCCGTAACCTCAAAAATCTTATAGCTACGAGTAAATAATTTGAAATATACAAGACAGGCTGTCTTCCTTGACGTGTTGTTGGCGCAATCGTTATATATTTTGACATCAAAAGACTCGGGAATTACAGAAAAAAGAACAGTACAGAATTCAAAAGTATAAATAAACGAGCTCACCTGATGATAAGTCATTACTTTTCTCAATTTTATGACGTTTAATTTCAAACGAAAATCTGAGAGTTACAACATGAACTTAAATCTATTTTATTACATTACGAAAATATTAATAAAGTCAATAATTAAAAAAATAATCTATGTTCTCTGACAAATAAGCCCAAATTTACGGCTTACACTTTAGGGCTTTTTCTTGACACTCGCTCCCGTATTCTAATGAAGAAACCACTTTTTTTTTTGGTTGGAGGAAATCACCGGATCGGGTATATGGGAGTTGAACCACACTAAAACCTCTAACCGCTCACACTCAGCGTCCGAACCCCGGCCAAGGCCAGAACCCAGCACGGGGTTATGAGGGACGGCGCGACGCGTTACGCCCACTGCACTCTTTCGAACCGGCAACCGCCGGCTGTGACGATGAGTGTTGTGTATGTGTGAGTTTATAACGTTTTGTATCAGGTTTGATTTCTGTATTTATTCTGTGATTATACGAAGAGTAGAAATAATCTATTTTGTGGGTATTTTCCTGTAGGCAAACGAACTTGACGCCCACGAAGCTTTTTGTTAAGAAAATGTAAGTAATATACAAAGAAACTAATAATAGATTTCTTTTATATAACTATAAATAGATCGAACTATGTACCTACTAGTGGAGAAGGCTCTGCACAACTCCATTCCTATCGGCTTCCCCTTTTATTCATAGACATTAGTGATAGCACCAGAGATTTTGTCAGCGTAATAATAATTTAATTAAAAGTGAATAACTTCTAAAATATTTGGACTTGGCCCACGAGGTGACCGACATGTGGCGTGTTGAATCGACCATCATTGTTCCGATCGTTGTATCTGTGCACGGTCTAATAGCGAAAAGCTTCGACCGTCATCTAGAGAAGCTTTCGCTCCCCGGCTGGGTAAAGGGCCTGATTCAGCGCGGCGGTCGTTCTTGACACGGCATGTATTGTGAGGAGGTTTCTCTCTCTTGAGCCCTGACCACTGATGGTTTGGGTCGTAGACCCCGTCTCCAGTGGCCCTCTGTTTTTATATTGTATTTTTAAATTTATTTTTTGCAAATGTTTTTTTTTTAATATAATGTAAAAAATAAGCAAATAAACGAATAAGGAGAATTCAATGAAAACTAAATATAACTATTCTTGTATCTCTTACTTCACAGTTCCTGTCTAGGAAGTTAATACTTTGCCACTGGAATCTACCTATGTAAGTTGGGCTGGAATCTTGTGAGTTGAATTTGACAAACTTCCCGGTTCGGTTGAGCTGATTTTTCAAACAGATGTATATCGCGTGACAATACAATAATACAATAATATACATAACGGCGTAAATAGTGTGTTGAGGTGTAATGACGTTGTAAATAGTCGATCTTCATTTGTTTTGTCATTAATGACGTCACAATGTTCACTTGAACACTTGATAATCAATACTTTTGAATAAAAACTTCAGAATAACGAGTTTTAACAGTTTACTACTTTTACATCCGAGAGGTCCGTTCGCCTCGACAATACAAACAGTAATGATCAATAACGGCGGCTAACGCCTGTATTTATATCAATGCTCCACTTCCAACTACCCACACGGTGAATAGGTTGGTTTCCCTTGTTATCACCCCGTCATACATATTTGACAATTAAATTCGCAAGATTTCATCCGAACTTACATAGGTACACAGTTACATCCAGTGCAAGTTAATATAAAGCTTGTAATTTAACTAATTTCACATCTTTTTAGAACTTGATTACAAACTTTTATCCAAATAAAGCCATCAGGCTACCGAAATAGCCATCACATGTCAAAAGAGCTTCATACAGTGTTGAAAGTTTGAAGCACATTTCAACCCTTGGCACAGTTTCAATACGACCATTCCGTTTTCAGGGGTTCAACATCTGACTTTCTATTTTCAACCCTCGGCAAGTATTTGAGTGGGGTAGTTTTATTGACCGACTTACAAAACGTGGACGCTCTGATTAGTTAAAAAACATAAAAAAACATATTAAATTAAAAAAAGACATGCCCGCTGAGTTTCTTGCGCCGGTTCTTCTCAGGACGGAGGCGTGATTTTAGCGAACTGGTGGTAGAACTTTTGTTTTTATTTTTGACATTCAAAATGTATGTGTGTCCACATCTACTTTGAAATAAATGATTTGATTTTGACTTTGAGTTGTATTTCAATTTAGGAAAAATTTCAGCAGAATCGTATTTGAAATTTAATGAGAATCCTAGTGGAATACTCACTTTTCAGTTAAGCTTCACGACGTAACCGTTATGTCTCTTCTATCTTTGAAACTACGCTACTCTTGTTACGGCTTTTTTTGAATAGATATAGTGATTGAAGAGGAAGGTTTATGTGTATAATACATGCATGGTATAGGGGAAAGTGGGGAAATTACGAACACCTAAGGGAAAACTGAAATATAACGGTGGGTGTTTATCGTAGAGTTTCTTAATTTTTTTATTGTAAAGTCTATTTATTTGGCTAACAAAATCACTAGTTAAAATTCATATTTTTTTAATAAAACACTAAAATCTGGACGAAAAACAAAACCCTTAGTGTTCGACTTTACCCGATGCATGTCGGGTAAAGGCGGAATGTGTACCTTGATATGTACTAGTGGTACCGCGACCTTCGAAATGGTAGCAAGTAAATTATCGCTATCTCTTTCTAACATACCAAAACCACCAAATTCGGAATTACACCGCGTTCGTGTTTCCCCCACTTTCCCCTAGTAGAGAAAAATTTATAATTTTAGCGGTTTCGATGTGTTGCGCGGGCTAGTTTAGTAATATTGAAAACGGCTATAAAATAGTAAATACAGATTTCCACAGGTATAAAACAGCCGTTGATCTAGCCGGCATCCTTGACAAAACTCCACAGCGGCTTTGTAAGGATAGGCTATGAATAAATGAGCGCCGTAGGGCAGAACTAAGACCTTGGAAGACCTTCACTGGGCTGTATTCAGAGAAAACATTTATTATCTAGCTGGACTACGCAACTTTACGCTGTAAAGGGACTTTTACCTTTTAATTTAAAAATTATTATATAGACTACTAGATGACCCGCGCAACTTCGTCTGCGTTACAAAGGGGTTCAAAAATTGTAGCCTATATAGGCACGCGCCGCCCGGCGCAAACAACTACGACCCTGCATTTTAAATTTGTAATATCTTCGGTAATATTCACTTAAATTACATGCTGTAAAAAGCATATTGATCTATAATAAATGCACAATTTATTAAAGGTACTTAATTGGATAAGGATTAATGCTGTATTGTTTAAAATCACTTCGTAAATAACCATTTTTTAGTAAAGAATAAAAATGGTTATGCTGGGTTATACCTAAGAGATAGACATATACCATCGCGGACTTTTTTGTTGAACTTTTTGAGGTGAACAATACTGTAGTACATTATTTTGGTCTATCTCGTAGGGTTCAGCCAGCGTTTGCAATATAAGCGCAAAAAAACGTGCTTATTTACGACATCACATTAGAAACCTTTAAATTTATCAGTGTTTCTCTACTATATTATGCATTTATTATACATACAAACCTTCCTTAAGAATCACTCTATCTATTAAAAAAAACCGCATCAAAATCCGTTGCGTAGTTTTAAAGATCTAAGCATACATACAGACATACAGCGAAAGCGACTTTGTTTTATACTATGTATTGATGACTAAAAAAACTTAAGAGGTGTCATGGGACACCCGAATAGAACGAAGTTCTTTTCGATTAAAAAATATCAAACATGTTTCAAAAGATTTTGATCACAACGCCATCTAGCGATAATCGTGTAGAACACAAAAAGGGTCGTGACAATTTTTCATAAGATTTTTTTCCGTCCAGCCCCTTTTTACAACGCACGATAAGGAACTTCGTTCCAATTATAAATGATTATTTTAAAGAAAACTTTTTAAATACAAGGTTTTAAGATCCTGGATATCATGCATAGAGTGCTAGCTAATACAAGTAAAACGAGCCTAAATACGACGACCTATGACGTATCCGAATCCATCATCAGATTAGTGCCATTTTTCATATTATTGTCACGCGATATACATCTACGTGCAAAATGTCAGCTCAATCGTAAACCGGGAAGTTTGTCACCTTTAGCTCGCAAGATTCCAGCCGAACTTCCAGTTACGTCCAGTGCAAGTTAATATAAGGCTTGTAAAATCGGCTCAATTTACTATTTTTGGAACGAAGTTCCTTATCGCACGGTATCGAAAGAGGGCTAGACGGAAATTCTTATGAAAAAGTTGGCACGACACTTTTTTGTTTTAGATGATTACCGCTAGATGGCGCTGTAATTAAAATCTTTTAAAACAATTCCTTATTTTGTTCTATATGATTAATACTAGATGGCGCTGTGATCAATATATTTTATTTAAGTTATAATAATTAGTTAGTTTAAACTAACATAAAATAAATTAAAAAAAACAAAAAAATTAAAAAAAATTTTTTAGTACAATTCCCTCACTAATTAATCGAAAGGAACTTCGTTCCATCCGGGTATGCCTTGAAACCTCTCAAGTTTTTTTTACTAAAAGTCTGTCTGTCCTGTGAAATCCTGCTCTGTAATCCACACGGTTCATTGATTAAAGTGCGTGTGGTATACCTGACGTAGTTACAAGAATTGAGTTGGCAATTTATCCGGAAACCAGCCTAGATAATTCACATCTTATTTCGTACAAATTGGTGAATAAACTAAGCCTTTTATTTAAGAAACATTTTCTGTTACAAAAGCTACGGTAACAACCCATTACTGCCCACTGTTGTGCTCAGGTCTCCTCGGAAGAGGAGTTAGGGATCGTCCACCACGCTTGCCTAAGCGGTTTGGGGACTTCAGAACGCTTTTCCAATGCATTCATTCACGATGTTTTCCTTCACCGTTTTTAGTCAGTGGTGTTGTGATAAATTGCACATAAATCTTTTTCACATTAAGATTTAGAGGTAGGGAGGTCTTCATAATATTAGTCTTAATGCTTTATTAGACTTTTTTTTAGTCTATAGACTACAAAAGCTATCACTTTCCAAAAAGAGGAGTTCAATTAATGACTCATACATTAATTAATTACTCAGCTATTCATATTATTAAGTAAACATAAACTACATCTTATTATAGAGAAAACAATACAAAAAATGTAGCTAAAAATACAATATAATAAATAGATATATTCTGGAAGTGACATGTCGAGTCGTTTGAGCGATCGTTGTTGAGGAACTATTACGTATACGCTATAGCAATTCGTTCTATAGCAATAGGTATTACTATCATTAGAATCACTACATAGTATAAAACAAAATCGCTTCACGCTGTCCCTACGTATGCTTAGATATTTTAAACTATTATTATTTTAGGTTCATAGGCGAAGGTGACCCCTTACCATCAGGTGGGCCGTAAGCTCGTCTATCTGTCTAGCAAAAAAAAGTATGCTATGGCTTAGAAATCTAATAAATTATTAGAAAAACCCATTTACAGGGTGGGCAATCTAACGTTTGCATTTTAAACTACTGTTTATTTAGAGAATGACGGCTCAAATGTCATTCAATTTGTGTTCACAATTTAGTTAAAAGTTTGACATTTACGAAATGGGACGCTCTACGCTTGAACAAAATTGGGAAATATTGAAAAGTTACTTCCAAAGTGGTGAGTCTTCAGTCCAAACTGTAAGAAATGTGTGTGTGTGTCAGATGAAGCCCATTTACACCTCGGAGGCTATGTCAATAAGCAAAATTGTCGCATCTGGGGGTCGGAAAATCCACACGTCACCATTGAGAAGCCAATGCACCCACAAAGAGTTACCGTTTGGTGTGGGTTTTGGTCCGGCGGCATCATTGGAAAATGAGCAAGGAGCCGCCGTTACGGTCAATGGCGAGCGTTACCGTGCCATGCTCAACGAATTTTTGTTTCCAAAAGGTGAAGAGTATGACATGAACGACATTTAGTTTCGACAGGATGGCGCAACATGCCACACAGCCAACATGACAGTCGAACTTTTGGAAAATGCAAACTTTATATAGCCCACCCCTTATAAAGAAAGATTATAAACATCATAATAATAATAAAAAAAGGCAACTAGAAATAGTTCGTATGAAATATTTCGTAGTTTACAAGAGTTCTCAATGCAGTGAAAAAGGGTAGTGATTTAAAATCAAGTGTTTTGTCGGCACACTTAAAAAAGTAAAGCTTTGTCCTCTTTTTAAGACTAAAATCGATATAAAATCGTAGAAAAGTCAACATTGCAAAATAGGTCCAAACCAGGTCTAGCAACCGTTGAAAATATTGGTGGCGCGATTCAGAATCCATACATTTAGTACTGTAAAAAAGTCAGCTTTGTTCGCGATAAACTCGAAAACTGCTGCGCCGATGTACTTGAAATTTGCAAGAATATTGCTTAGAAGTCGGGTCAACACATAGGTATTAAAATATCATCCAAGAAATTTTACGAAAGAAAATTATCAAGATGAACAAACATTAAAACACTATAAAGCTCGAGGTTGGTGGCGCTTGTTGAGTTAACACAGTTGTAGAATCGCTCCGTAATTTAAATCAATTTTATTAAGTTTTACCATTGCCAAGTGTTATTAAATTATATTAATAAATAAATAAGAAGTTTTTAAGTGCAAGTAATTATTATCTTGGATGTTGGAGCGTAATTTTATGAAGAAAAGTGAATGTGAAATACATCAACGGTGTACGCCTGGAGATCACCGGTTTTTAATTGAAGACTTCATAAACCGGGGGAGTATTTTGTTTATTTTATTAAGTAGTGGATATAATATTATTTATTAGTGGCTTTTTCGTGTATTTATGTAAATATTAAGTGTTTCAAATAACTTTTAAACGAAAATACAGTTTAGAAAAAAAAAATATCTACCTTCATTTTTGTAGAAAAAAAAAATCGTTATGAATTGTTAAAACGTAATTGCATTATTATGTTAAAAGAACACTAAATAGCCATATTGTGTTATATTCTTGTAAAACACACTAAGTATTACACTTTCAATCTAGCCCCAATCCTACTTTCTACTCAGACTTCTCTCAAATTTAATTTCATTTTTCCTATCTGTATGCTACTTTTAATCTAGTCCTTATTTTATTTACTTCTAACTTATTGCTTCATTTTATTAAATCTTAGTGTGTATTAAAATAAATAATCTAGATACATGTAAGAAACACTATAATTTACACGTTACTATTATATCCACACAATTACATAATATTTTTGTAAAACTAAACTATTACGTTGACCGCTGTTGTTCGTATAAACAAAAAAAATTTTTTTTTTTTTGTTGCGTGGTTGTTGAGACGGAGACATTGGTTTGCTCACTGGACGGTCTTTGCTTGTGGTAGCGTTGGGAGCCGGGTCGCCTACTTCCCTCTATAGTGGTTGAGGAAGGTGATGGCTGACTCTCACGTTAACTCGTGAACGGGTGCTACTTGTGGGGACCCAGTATTCTAGTGTTTCTGAATTGGCAGCTACATGTTATTATTATAAGTTTAAATTTACTATACTTATTTGTTTATATTCTCAACACTGAATCTTATATAAAATATAAATAGTAATAGCAAGACCATAATTTAAAGATTAATTAATTTTGACAAATTAAATTTTATCTTTTAATTCGTTTAGTTTTTTGTGTTAGAATTGACTAATTTAATTAAATAATTTGTGTTATTTTTGTTATTTCTTTAAATATATTAATAATTTATATTAATCTCTTTTGTTCTCTATTATACTAAGTACATTATAAACGAAACATTATTATTGTGCATTAAACCAAAATTAATTTTCCTCTCTGAACTTGTTTTCTGTACTGTGGATATTCATTCCTCCTTGTGTTTCAGCTCTCAAACAAGCAACATGCCTGTGACAACTCGTCAGACGCACGTTCAGGAGCTGGAGCTAAAATTGAAAACTACAATGGAGGACCTCAGAGCCAGCAGAGAGCTGAATGAAAGGCTCCTCGAAGAACGTGACGAAAGTGAGCTCGAAATTGAAAATATCAACAACCGCTATTTGACGTTGAAAAGTACCCTGACTGAACTTGATGAGCAACTTGAAGGTGTCCGAGAGGAGAGAGACAAGTTGCAACATATATTGGAACACTACGACGAGTTCAGCAGTCAGTACGATCAAGCTCTGCAAAAAATAAGTCACCTTGAACATCAACTTGCTGATGCCTACAACGACATGCAAAGACTGCAAGCAGAACAAGCACAGCAACTTACTGAGCCACCTGTTATGAGGACGAGTTTATACGAGGAATTAGATAACATGGACCTGGGTCTATTGAGGACGGATGCAGACAAAATATATGCTAAAACAAAAGAGCAAGGCCATATTAGCAAAAAATCAATAGCAAAAATAAATAAAATTATAAAGAAGACCAGACACTCAATAAAAAAAAACAAACATCATGCTATAAACACTAAGCTGAAACAAAATAAAATCTATTTAGAAAAACAGATAAAAGTTTTGGAGCAGCAAATTAAAGAGAACAAAAGAGACTGGGACAAAGACAAGGCTGACATTGATAAGTTGACTGCCGAATTACATGAGATCAATTTATCAATGATGCAAATACATGATCTGGGCTTGGAAATGGATCAACTCATTGACAATAACACTACGAGACTGGAGTCGATGAGGACCAGTGTCGCCGAAACCACAAATGTTGACTGCACTGATATCACTTACACAGTGCAAATCAACGATGATTCTAACGAGACGAAGGATCACACCACCCCGACCGCCTCTAATCACTTGGAATGCGTGGCAACGTCACACTCGGCTGACGAAGCACGTCCCGCAGCGAGTCGCTCCCGTCGCACTCGCCATCGCCGTCGCCACGCCTCCCCTACACCTGCGTCGGCGCCTCGCGACACCGAGGACGCGCGGCCCCCCGCGCAAGCACCGGCTGCGTGTCCTCGCCCTACATCGCCTGCGCGCCACATCACAGCAGAGGAGGCACCATGCTCCCCTCTGACGCAACAGGAAGTGGTCCCGGTTGTCACCGGTACTCCGACGTCGACATCGTGTAGAAAGACTGTAGTGCTATCAGATAAGATAGGTGTCAATTTTGGTCCAATGCTATCAATGAGCCTTAAGCAAAAGGTTGTTAATGTGTGTTACCCAGGTATGCCCTTCTGTAATATAGTTGATAAATTGAAGTCAATTCATTGTGACGCTCTAACTACTATTGTAATAATGGTCGGTAGTCATGCCAACGTTAGCAAAAAATCACTGGACCACAGTATCCGATTTCTTGTTGATTTGCAATCGGAAAAAAAATGTAAAATTATTTTATGTACATTCCCATATTGTACTAATTTAGACAAAGTACACAATCAGTGTATTTTCAATATAAATATGTTCATGTACAATGCTACACATCATTGTAGCGGAATCTTATTAATGGACATTAATAAATTTGTTAATAAATTCAGTCTGACAAAAGATACTATGTATGTATCCAAATTTACAAAACGACATTTAGCTACTTTAGTAGCGTATAATATTAATGACAATGTTAGTATTAGTACTAACAATATTTATTTAAAACTCGGTAATGCTTCTATTGAGCAGAAAAAAATTGTGACATATGATAATTTGGACTGTGTTCCAAGTAATTTAAATTAATTAACGAGACAAAGGAGTTACACTCTTGCATTTATAAACCGATTAACAATAAAAAATCTAGACTGTACCCATCAAAGGATGTTAATGTTTCAATTAATAACATACTAAACCTGGTGCATCAAAATTTACAAGGAATGATGGGTAAAGAACTAGAGGTTGAAATGTTTTTAAATCTGAACAATGTTAATGTATTCTGTGTAACTGAGCACTGGTTTAAAAACTATGAATTATTATTTAATTTTAATGATCACCAGGTCTCAAGTTCTTTCTGCAGAGAGAACGCGATTCGCGGTGGCTCTTTAATTCTAGTTAGAAAATGTTTGAAATGTAAGGAACGAAAGGATATAGTGGCCCTCTCTGTAGAGAGAACTATTGAAATGTCCTGTGTTGAGCTTGAGCACCTCATTGTTGTATGTGTGTACAGACCACCTGATGCGTTATATGATTCCTTTGAAAATATTTTGGAAAATGTTTTGATGAAAATTACTGTTTGTAACAAATATATTTTAATTTGTGGTGATTTCAATATTAATCTACTAGAAAACACAAATATCACTATTAGATTTAAAACATTGTTGAAATCATATAATCTTATAAACTTATTTTTAGAGCCCACTAGGATAACCAGTTCATCGGCAACTTGTTTAGATAACATTTTTACAAATTTTAATCCATTACAAAAAAATGTTATAAATCAGTTAACATCTGACCACTTGGGACAATTAGTGTCTTTTGAATATTATGTGGCTCCTGAAGTCAAACCTACTGTTAAGTTTGTTCCTGTAAATGATAAAAGAATAGAAAATTTTAGAAATAAAATTATACAAACTATTTCAGAAGTTAGTTATAACCGAGAACCAAATATGTTATACCAGAATATGTTTGAAAAAATTAATTTAGCGTTCAAAGATGTATTTATTCCTAAAACGATTACTATTAACAATAAAAAACGTTTTAGTGAGTGGGCCACAGTTGGAATTTATAAAAGTAGGCAGACTTTGTATGACCTTTATTATGAAAAATCTTATAACAATGATGAATCATTTCATCAATATGTCAGAAATTATTCAAAATTATTCAGGAAAGTTTGCATAATGGCAAAATCCTTACATTTAAGTAATTTAATAAGAAATGCCTCTGACAAAATAAAGATGACTTGGAACATCATTGGTAAAGAAACTGGTAAAGTCAGAAATAACCACCAAGAATTCTCATTGAGAATGAATGATAACTTGATAACTAGTCACGAAGGTGTGGCTAATGCTTTCGAAAAGTTTTTTTCTGACATTCCAGTTTCAACTACTTCCTCTTTAAATTCATCCCCAATAGAAGCTGAAAAATTACTAAGGAAACATGTTAATATATGTAATGTAGTATTTAAATTTAAGAATATTAACTCAAAAGATATTATGAAGAGTTTCCATAGTATTAATGTTAAGAATACAGCTGATCTATGGGGAATATCAGTAAAGGTCGTGAAATGTATTATAGATGTTATATCTCCTCATCTTACTAGTATATTTAACGATTGTATTAGATGTGGTGTGTTTCCTGACTTAATGAAACACAGTAAAGTGATTCCCCTTTTTAAATCTGGTAGTACTGATGACCCCTCTAACTACAGACCTATATCAGTACTACCAACATTGAGTAAAATCTTTGAAAAAATAATATTAGAACAACTTTTAGAACATTTTAAGTCAAATAACCTGCTACACAACAAACAATTCGGGTTCACGAGGGGTCGCTCTACTACTGATGCAGGTGTTTATTTAGTCAAAAATATTTTTCAAGCTTGGGAGGAGTCTCAGGATGCTCTTGGAGTATTCTGTGATTTATCCAAAGCATTTGACT
This sequence comes from Trilocha varians, assembly GCA_030269945.2. Classification (NCBI taxonomy): domain Eukaryota; kingdom Metazoa; phylum Arthropoda; class Insecta; order Lepidoptera; family Bombycidae; genus Trilocha; species Trilocha varians. The sequence goes on from AP028271.1 coordinate 1,862,166, forward strand.
GTGTTGACCACGAAACATTGGTGAGGAAACTACATCACTATGGTATTAGGGATGGTACGTTAGCGCTTATTAAATCCTATTTATCGGGCAGAACACAAATAGTCGATGTTAAAGGAAACCGATCTTTCGGCGCCGAATTGAGTATGGGTGTACCTCAGGGTTCCATCTTGGGTCCTTTTCTATTTCTAATATATATAAATGATTTACCTAGTTTTATTGAGACCCGACATGATGTCGTATTATTCGCTGATGATACATCTTTATTATTTAAAATTAAACGACGAATGATCGTTTATGACGAAGTGAATGATGCGATTTCTTGTGTGGTCCATTGGTTTCGTGTTAATAATCTCTTACTAAACGCAAAAAAAACCAAATGTATTAAGTTTAGTTTACCAAATGTAAAACAGGTACATAGTAATATAATTGTTGGTGGGGAGTCAATGGAGCTTGTTGAGTCAACTGTTTTTCTTGGTATAACAATGGATTCCAAGCTGCAGTGGGGACCCCACATAAATAAATTAGCGAGTAAGCTCAGCTCTGCAGCATACGCGGTAAAAAAAATTAGGCTGATTACTGATGTAGACACGGCTCGTTTAGTTTATTTTAGTTATTTTCATAGTGTCATGTCCTATGGCATTTTGCTATGGGGCAATGCAGCCGATGTAGAAACGATCTTTATCTTGCAGAAAAGAGCTATACGCGCTATTTATAATATGCACTCAAGGGAATCCCTGAGGGAAAAATTTAAAGAAATTAAAATTCTCACTCTACCAGCCCAATACATTTTTGAAAATTTAATGTATGTTAGAAAGTATATTGAGGAATTTCCTAAAAAGTCTGACCTACATAGTAGAAACACCAGGAACAAACATAAACTTGATTTACCGATGAGTCGATTGCATAAAATAAGAAATTCCTTCAGGTGTTTGTCTGTATGCTTGTACAACAAAATCCCACAAGATGTTCAAAACCTACCTATACATAGGTTTAAGAAAATTATTAAAGAACGTCTGTGCAAGAAAGCCTACTATAAGGTCAATGATTACTTGGACGATTGCACAAAGTGGGAATGAGTTGCTCGCCAAGGTCATTTCATTATCGTTATTGTTTTTTTTTTTTGTATATTTTATGTAAATTTGTGTAATACTGTACAAATATTAAAAAAAAAAAAAAAAAAATGCTCATTATACAAAAAAGACATGCCCGCTGAGTTTCTTGCCAGTTCTTCTCAGGACGGTGGCTACAATTATTATTTTTTGTGTCCGAACTGGTGGTAGCTTGTAACTTTTGACGTCAACAAGAATGAGTACGTCATCAATGTTGAAAATAAAGTATTTCATTTCATTTCATTATTTCATTTCATTTCATTTCATTTCATAAAATGGTAGCAATCGCAATAGCCATTACGACACGTAATTAGTCCCTAACTGACAAATCCCTCCATTGACGGATAGTCTTAATATATCTTCAGAAACATTTGTCATGAAAGTAAATACTGGACGACGATGATAGTGAAACTAATATAGCGAAAATAATGAGAGAAGACTTAAAGACTAGCCGAAAGAGAGGAAAAGAGTGCCGTAGTGCGTAACGCGTCGCGTCGTCACGCATAACCCCGTGCTGGGTTCCGGCCGCAGCTTGGTTCGGAAGCTGAGTGGTTGGAGGTTTTAGTGCGGTTCAACTCCCACATGTTCCATCTGCGGGGTGTATGGGAATCCGATGTTAGTCCAACTTAAAAAAAAGCGAGCAAAGAAACGTAGTTCCTTATCGCGCGTTGTGAAAGGAGCCTAGACGGAAAAAATCTTACAAAACGTAGTCACGACACTTTTTTGTCACAACACTTTTTTGTTTTAGATGATTATCGCTAGATGGCGCTGTGATCAAAATCTTTTAAAACACGTTCCTTATTTTTGTTTTAGATGATTATCGCTAGATGGCACTGTGATCAAAATCTTTTAAAACACGTTCCTTATCGCGCGTTACGTTAGGAAAAAAAATATAAGATATGTTTTAATCGAAAGGAACTTCGTTCTATTCGGGTGCCCCATGACACCTCTCAAGTTTTTTTAAACCGAGTTGCTAAAAGGAGGAGATACTCAATTTGTCCGTATTTTTATGTTTGTAATTTGTTCCCGAATAACTTTGCGTTTTTGTTTGCATTTATGTTCTAAATGAACCGTTTTCGTTTATACTTATTTTAAAAAGCAGACACTCGTATCATAATCTAATGTAAATTAGATAAATGTCTGATTGCACCAATTTTTCCATGCTATTTTTGCGCCCTAATTGTAATTTTAATTACTCTTAATCTGTAAGAAATCTAACGTTGCCAGTGCAAAGAAACATAAAAACAATCAATTAAAACGATAAAAAATAAAAGTTGAGAAAAAATATGACGTAACCTGTATTTTTCAATGTTCACAATTTCATTTTCGAAAAAGCGCGCCAACATTACATCGTACATTTAAAAAGTATGTTTACAAATGAGGTTTTAATCATTCTTATTAGAACTATTTATAGATGGCGCTTTAGTCGCTAGTACCTTTGCCCTTATAATGTTTGTTAACATTCAGTCGCCTACATAATCAAAGTAATTTGCAAATAATCAACACAACTGGTACTACTAAACATTCTAATCCAAATTCCTTAGAAACCTAAACTCTAAACTCATTGATAATCACACTACAAACTCTCAAATAACTAAAGGATTCAAGTTCCATATTGGTAACTTTATAACTAGCCAAAACTAACAGAATTTGGACCCTAAATCTCTCATTGTTTTAGCAACAAAAGATCTTTAAAATAGGCTAATAATATCCTAAAGTTTAGATCAAGGGATCTGTGAAATTGCTCTGAAAATTGTGCACAATATTTAGTTTGAGATAGCTAGATAATTTTGTTTTCATAGCCTCGGCAATGACTTGAAATCCTTCAAATTAAACTCTATAAATACAAGCTTTTAAAATCCTAAATATCTTGAAAGTGGATTGCTATCTAATACAAGTAAAACGGTGAAGGAAAACATCGTAAGGAAACCTGTATATCGGAAAAGGGTTCTAAAAATCCTTTGAAGATTTGTGAAGTCCCCAATCCGCACTGGGCAAGCGTGGTGGACTATGCCTATCCCCTCTTCGGAGAAGACCTGATCTCAACAGTGGGCAGTAATGGGTTGTTACAGTACAATAAAAGTAAAACGAGCCCAAACACGATGATTATTAGTACAATAGTTCCTAATAGAAGGACTAAGAAAGAAAGTAAACTTTATTCGACACACAAATAAGGGACACAAAATTATAATCTAGCTTACTCAACTAGGTATATAAAATGAAAACTAAAAAACAACAGTTCAACTCTAAGAAAAAAAAAACAAAGAGAATAACTAACAAACAGTAAATTGTACACATAATTATTTATTTACATCTATTGCGTGCCCCACACTGCGTGCCGAAATGGTCACTCCTCAGCTGTTGCTATCGGAATAATATCCCGAAAGCGCTGATTTTCAGTAGCAACCACTATCATTCGGTGTCACCTAATGACGGTCAAAAATTCGGCTAATGACTACCGACTTCATCATCAGATCAGCTCCAAGGCGCAATTTTATTACATTGTCACGCGATATATTGTAAAATTTCAGCCCATTCGGAAACTGGAAAGTTGTCAAAGTCAAAGTTAACTCGCAAGATTCCACCCGAATTTACATAGTTACATCCAGTGCAACTTAAAGCTTGTAACATTCTATAGCTACCGAAATTAGGTCAATTTTACCCACATAAGTAAACTATGATAAATGAGATGGTCAAACGTCCTTTCAATAGAAAATTTCGGAAATAGTTTAGTAAATTGAAAGGGTCTTTTCATTGGGCACTTATATGTTTGAAGATAGCTTATGGGTTTACAAAATTTTGGGCGTTTGAGGATATAAGACATTCCAAGTTTGAAGATTCGATTTTACACCTTGTGTTATAAATTCGATATTTTCATACGGATCCCTAATTTTTTGAAAATAAAATATAGCCTGTAACCTTCCTCGATAAATGGACTTTCCAACAGTGAAAGAATTTTTGAAATCGGACCAGTAGTTCCTGAAATAAGCGCGTTCAAACAAACAAACAAACTCTTCAGCTTTATAATATTAAGTATAGATTAATAATTAATAATATTAATAATTTAATAATTTTAATAATTAATAATAATCTATACATATAATAAAATGATAGAAAAGTCAAAACTGTAAAAACACTCGCCACAAGTCTATCAAACGTTTCACATAATGATGGCGCGAGGCAGAATCAATACATTTAGTATGGGAAAACAAATCAGCTTTGTCCGGAGTAAACTAGAAAACTACTGAACGGATTTACTTTAAATTTGGCAAGAATATTACTAAGGAGTCGGGTTAACACATAGGCTATATATTATTGTACTATCATCTCCGAGGAACAGGATATTAATATAATAAATTTCATTAAACAATTTTAGAGCAATGACATCTATCGGCGTTCAAGTAAAATTTCGTGTAGAAGCATGTTTTGTTGGTACGAGAGCTAGGAATGTCGGGACAACAAACATTACAGTAAGGCCAGTTTTTATATATTATTATGCTATCTCCCATACTCTTTTACTTTTATATCGGTCTGGTTGAAGGTTCGCAAACGAATTTAAAAAAATCATTCAGCATTTGCGTCTGGGTCAATTAAACAACAATAAAAAGTCTGGCAATAATATATTAATGTAACAAAAAGTTCAATAAAAATAAATAAAGTAAAAAAAGGATTAAAATAATTTTAAAATCGGGTTTTCACCAGACAGCCCGTATTACGTCCGGGAGTGTGTGAGCAAGGAGCATACATAAAAAGTTTAAAAACTGACCTTACTGAAATACTCTGTCAAAAACGTTGCTAACTCTTATACCATAATTTAAATTTGATTGTCATTTTTGGCACAGTCAATATTTTATTTTTAATTGTCATAGATAGATGGAGCTGTGTCTTTTGTTCTTAAAAATTGTATCGTTAATTCGTTTCAGAGATTAAAAAAACAAATAAATAATGTTTAATGTATACGAGTTTTAAAATACTTCGTAACTTTTAAAATACATGGAGGTTGTCTGTATGTAATAACAAAACAAATTAAACTTTGAGCTACTTGGCATTTTGACGCCCAAAAAAGATCAGGATGCAACTATTGACGAATGTATTCCATACAATTGAGACGAATGATTTGCTCGACATCTCTAAAAATACTGTCGTAGAGCAAGCGGACGCCACACGTCATTAGTCATTATCCCGTGGAATTTTTGAACTCTAGGTCAGCAAGTGAACTTCCAGCGCATACCATCAAGCAGAACCTATGTATCTCAGAAATTGTGTAACGGAACCTACCTTAAAGGCATCTCAACAGGCACACCATCGCCGGCTTTTTACGGGTTGAGGCGTTGGCGATGGTAAAGAGTGCTATAATGCGTAACGCGTCGCCTCGCTCCAGATAAGCCCGCACTGGATTCTATCCTCAGCCGAGGTTTGGACACTGAGTATGAGCGGTTGAAGGTTTTAGTGCGGTTCAATTCTCACATATTCTCCAACTAAAAAAACGGGTTGAGTCGTCGGCGAGGCGGTATTTCCTCCATGCATGCTTCTCATACCTCATAACTTCCCGTTCCAGTTCCAGTGCGTACAGTTTCCCCGTGAGTGTTTGCTTCACGTTAAACATCCCTAAAGTCTCAAGGGCAGACACTAAGGGCAGCGGGTGTCGACCTCGGACCACTCGCGGAAGAGGGCAGTGGGGTGTGTGAAAGAGAGCTCTTCTTTCCACGCAGGAACCCGCCGCCACCGAGCAGGGTTGGGAACCGGGATCTCGCCCGGAATCTGGGCTCCTAAGAATTTCGGGTCCACAAAGCTACCAAGCGAAAGGAGCCCAAGAAGGTGTCGTGTCTTGCTCAGCACGCACATTACGTCAAAGCAACCGCGGGATGGAAGACCGGAGCCGGAAGCCGTATCGTCAGTGGCTGCCGGTTCGATGTCCGGGGGTGGCGTTATGTGGAAGAATGCCGTGCGCATAACTCCGTGTTGGGTTCTGGCTTCAGTCCGGGTTCGGACGCAGAGTGTGAGCGGTTGGAGGTTTTAATGCGGTTCCACATATTGCGCGACAAAACATCCGATTCAGTTACAACTTATGACTTAATTCAGCAGTCACCATAAAGTCATTTATTCAAATCAGGCTGAAAAACAACTACTTTTGAAGTTCGATTTTACAAAAGACAATCTCTCTGTATTACTGCACTGTTCTGTAGATATTAAATTTAAAGAAGAAACGGATAAATGAATGTCATTTTTAAAGGTACAATTTTTAGTATTTTTGGTGCTGTATTCACGCAGATGACGTCGCGGGTACCAGCTAGTAATATTATAAAGCTGCAGAGTTTGTTTGTTTGTTTGTTTGTTTGAACGCGCTTATCTCAGGAACTACTGGTCCGATTTCAAAAATTCTTACACTGTTGGAATGTCCATTTATCGAGGAAGGTTATAGGCTATATTTTATTTTGAAAAAAATTAGGGATCCGTATGAAAATATCGAATATGTAACAAAAGGTGAAAAATCGAAAACCTATTTATGCGTACGCTGCAAAAACTATTGACAATAGAACAAAATGATGTACTACGGGTTTTTAGGTCTTTTAGAGACAAACAAAAAAGTCCGCGACAGCATATATCTAACTATCATAGTTTATAGTTAACAGTGAAAGAATTTTTGAAATCGGACCAGTAGATCCTGAGATTAGCGCGTTCAAACAAACAAACAAACAAACTCTTCAGCTTTATAATATTAGTATAGATCATATTTTAGTCACAATAACCGCTTTTATGTTCAAAAAATAAATTAATTCGTCCGAAGAATAAATTTAATGTTATTGTGTATTGTTATATTAATCCTTATCGAAATAAAGTATTTTGTTATCAAGAGTATTAATGTAGAAGTAAATTACTTTTTGTTTTATTCCAATCGGACTTTTCGTTTAGAAGTTATCACGAGTATAAAACGCGAGCCGCGAAAATAATAACTCGACGGCATTGCGAGTACTGTTTGAACCCCTTTATGACGCAGACGAAGTTGCGAGGGTCATCTAGTAGATTAATAATAGCCAAATCCCTGCAGAAATATTGTGAAATACTAGACTCTAACATCAACATAAATATCTTACAGAAACAAGCCGCGGTTCACACATGTACAATAGTAAGTAAAGTGTTAGGAGATTCCGTTTTTATTAGTGGGGGTATTGAGCGTCCCTTTGCCTGAAGGTTTCGGGGCGGGCGCTTAGTAGACCGAGCGTGTAGCTCGTGAAGAGGAGTTCTCCGAAAAAAAAACGTATGTATAGATTTTATCGAAAAGTACACTGATACACTTTTAATCTATATCTATCTATCTATACATATAATAAAATGATAGAAAAGTCAAAACTGTAAAAACACTCGCCACAAGTCTATCAAACGTTTCACATAATGATGGCGCGAGGCAGAATCAATACATTTAGTATGGGAAAACAAATCAGCTTTGTCCGGAGTAAACTAGAAAACTACTGAACGGATTTACTTTAAATTTGGCAAGAATATTACTAAGGAGTCGGGTTAACACATAGGCTATATATTATTGTACTATCATCTCCGAGGAACAGGATATTAATATAATAAATTTCATTAAACAATTTTAGAGCAATGACATCTATCGGCGTTCAAGTAAAATTTCGTGTAGAAGCATGTTTTGTTGGTACGAGAGCTAGGAATGTCGGGACAACAAACATTACAGTAAGGCCAGTTTTTATATATTATTATGCTATCTCCCATACTCTTTTACTTTTATATCGGTCTGGTTGAAGGTTCGCAAACGAATTTAAAAAAAATCATTCAGCATTTGCGTCTGGGTCAATTAAACAACAATAAAAAGTCTGGCAATAATATATTAATGTAACAAAAAGTTCAATAAAAATAAATAAAGTAAAAAAAGGATTAAAATAATTTTAAAATCGGGTTTTCACCAGACAGCCCGTATTACGTCCGGGAGTGTGTGAGCAAGGAGCATACATAAAAAGTTTAAAAACTGACCTTACTGAAATACTCTGTCAAAAACGTTGCTAACTCTTATACCATAATTTAAATTTGATTGTCATTTTTGGCACAGTCAATATTTTATTTTTAATTGTCATAGATAGATGGAGCTGTGTCTTTTGTTCTTAAAAATTGTATCGTTAATTCGTTTCAGAGATTAAAAAAACAAATAAATAATGTTTAATGTATACGAGTTTTAAAATACTTCGTAACTTTTAAAATACATGGAGGTTGTCTGTATGTAATAACAAAACAAATTAAACTTTGAGCTACTTGGCATTTTGACGCCCAAAAAAGATCAGGATGCAACTATTGACGAATGTATTCCATACAATTGAGACGAATGATTTGCTCGACATCTCTAAAAATACTGTCGTAGAGCAAGCGGACGCCACACGTCATTAGTCATTATCCCGTGGAATTTTTGAACTCTAGGTCAGCAAGTGAACTTCCAGCGCATACCATCAAGCAGAACCTATGTATCTCAGAAATTGTGTAACGGAACCTACCTTAAAGGCATCTCAACAGGCACACCATCGCCGGCTTTTTACGGGTTGAGGCGTTGGCGATGGTAAAGAGTGCTATAATGCGTAACGCGTCGCCTCGCTCCAGATAAGCCCGCACTGGATTCTATCCTCAGCCGAGGTTTGGACACTGAGTATGAGCGGTTGAAGGTTTTAGTGCGGTTCAATTCTCACATATTCTCCAACTAAAAAAACGGGTTGAGTCGTCGGCGAGGCGGTATTTCCTCCATGCATGCTTCTCATACCTCATAACTTCCCGTTCCAGTTCCAGTGCGTACAGTTTCCCCGTGAGTGTTTGCTTCACGTTAAACATCCCTAAAGTCTCAAGGGCAGACACTAAGGGCAGCGGGTGTCGACCTCGGACCACTCGCGGAAGAGGGCAGTGGGGTGTGTGAAAGAGAGCTCTTCTTTCCACGCAGGAACCCGCCGCCACCGAGCAGGGTTGGGAACCGGGATCTCGCCCGGAATCTGGGCTCCTAAGAATTTCGGGTCCACAAAGCTACCAAGCGAAAGGAGCCCAAGAAGGTGTCGTGTCTTGCTCAGCACGCACATTACGTCAAAGCAACCGCGGGATGGAAGACCGCGTTTCTCGACCCACGCTGGTTCTGACTCAGCGAGGTATTCTCACGTGATTCCATCTTGGCGGGTTTCGGAAAGCTCGCTGACCGAGAAAGCCGGAAGCCGTATCGTCAGTGGCTGCCGGTTCGATGTCCGGGGGTGGCGTTATGTGGAAGAATGCCGTGCGCATAACTCCGTGTTGGGTTCTGGCTTCAGTCCGGGTTCGGACGCAGAGTGTGAGCGGTTGGAGGTTTTAATGCGGTTCCACATATTGCGCGACAAAACATCCGATTCAGTTACAACTTATGACTTAATTCAGCAGTCACCATAAAGTCATTTATTCAAATCAGGCTGAAAAACAACTACTTTTGAAGTTCGATTTTACAAAAGACAATCTCTCTGTATTACTGCACTGTTCTGTAGATATTAAATTTAAAGAAGAAACGGATAAATGAATGTCATTTTTAAAGGTACAATTTTTAGTATTTTTGGTGCTGTATTCACGCAGATGACGTCGCGGGTACCAGCTAGTTGTCAATATTTTATTAAAATCATATTAATAATTTTGTGTTAAATCCCTTTTAACATAGATGTTGAAACATTAAATTATTTGATGTAATCCACCCCTTTCAAACAGATTTGCGGTTATCGTACAAATAGGGGATGAATTGATAAGGGTGTTAATTAATTCTCGTTTCGTGGTCATTAGTGTTTAGTGTAGATTAGTTTTAAAAGCTTCAATTTAATTTTGCACTCGATGTAACTATGTCCTATGTCAAGAGTCGTGGTGGACGCCGTTACATACCAAGACTGGTTAAGGAAGACTGAAGAAGGAAGAAAAAATAAACCCAAAAAATCTAGTTTTGAGACGGCAGCCGATACTGTTAGTGTGGTTTGTCGAAATGTGAGTTCGAGTTCCAGTGGTACCGGCAAACGAACGAGTGCGAGGGTAGACAGATTTGTCTGCTCTAAAATGACCTACCCGCAGTTCCTCAGTCTTCCCGTGATCATGGCGCTTGAAACAGTGCTGAAATATCGGGACCGCTCAATTAAAAATAATCGTGGTAAGAACCCGTTTAGTAATAGTGTAAGTGTTCAAGATAGATCCATCGTGTTTGGGCTCGTTTTACTTGTATTTGCTAGCACTGTACTGTTACATGCTATCTATGATCTTAAAAAGTATTTAAAACGGTTTTCTTTAAAATAAAGTTATTACATTCATTTTGAATTTTAATTGATGGTTTTATTCACTACTAGCTGGTACCCGCGACGTCATCTGCGTGAATACAGCACCAAAAATACTAAAAATTGTACCTTTAAAAATGACATTCATTTATCCGTTTCTTCTTTAAATTTAATATCTACAGAACAGTGCAGTAATACAGAGAGATTGTCTTTTGTAAAATCGAACTTCAAAAGTAGTTGTTTTTCAGCCTGATTTGAATAAATGACTTTATGGTGACTGCTGAATTAAGTCATAAGTTGTAACTGAATCGGATGTTTTGTCGCGCAATATGTGGAACCGCATTAAAACCTCCAACCGCTCACACTCTGCGTCCGAACCCGGACTGAAGCCAGAACCCAACACGGAGTTATGCGCACGGCATTCTTCCACATAACGCCACCCCCGGACATCGAACCGGCAGCCACTGACGATACGGCTTCCGGCTTTCTCGGTCAGCGAGCTTTCCGAAACCCGCCAAGATGGAATCACGTGAGAATACCTCGCTGAGTCAGAACCAGCGTGGGTCGAGAAACGCGGTCTTCCATCCCGCGGTTGCTTTGACGTAATGTGCGTGCTGAGCAAGACACGACACCTTCTTGGGCTCCTTTCGCTTGGTAGCTTTGTGGACCCGAAATTCTTAGGAGCCCAGATTCCGGGCGAGATCCCGGTTCCCAACCCTGCTCGGTGGCGGCGGGTTCCTGCGTGGAAAGAAGAGCTCTCTTTCACACACCCCACTGCCCTCTTCCGCGAGTGGTCCGAGGTCGACACCCGCTGCCCTTAGTGTCTGCCCTTGAGACTTTAGGGATGTTTAACGTGAAGCAAACACTCACGGGGAAACTGTACGCACTGGAACTGGAACGGGAAGTTATGAGGTATGAGAAGCATGCATGGAAGAAATACCGCCTCGCCGACGACTCAACCCGTTTTTTTAGTTGGAGAATATGTGAGAATTGAACCGCACTAAAACCTTCAACCGCTCATACTCAGTGTCCAAACCTCGGCTGAGGATAGAATCCAGTGCGGGCTTATCTGGAGCGAGGCGACGCGTTACGCATTATAGCACTCTTTACCATCGCCAACGCCTCAACCCGTAAAAAGCCGGCGATGGTGTGCCTGTTGAGATGCCTTTAAGGTAGGTTCCGTTACACAATTTCTGAGATACATAGGTTCTGCTTGATGGTATGCGCTGGAAGTTCACTTGCTGACCTAGAGTTCAAAAATTCCACGGGATAATGACTAATGACGTGTGGCGTCCGCTTGCTCTACGACAGTATTTTTAGAGATGTCGAGCAAATCATTCGTCTCAATTGTATGGAATACATTCGTCAATAGTTGCATCCTGATCTTTTTTGGGCGTCAAAATGCCAAGTAGCTCAAAGTTTAATTTGTTTTGTTATTACATACAGACAACCTCCATGTATTTTAAAAGTTACGAAGTATTTTAAAACTCGTATACATTAAACATTATTTATTTGTTTTTTTAATCTCTGAAACGAATTAACGATACAATTTTTAAGAACAAAAGACACAGCTCCATCTATCTATGACAATTAAAAATAAAATATTGACTGTGCCAAAAATGACAATCAAATTTAAATTATGGTATAAGAGTTAGCAACGTTTTTGACAGAGTATTTCAGTAAGGTCAGTTTTTAAACTTTTTATGTATGCTCCTTGCTCACACACTCCCGGACGTAATACGGGCTGTCTGGTGAAAACCCGATTTTAAAATTATTTTAATCCTTTTTTTACTTTATTTATTTTTATTGAACTTTTTGTTACATTAATATATTATTGCCAGACTTTTTATTGTTGTTTAATTGACCCAGACGCAAATGCTGAATGATTTTTTTAAATTCGTTTGCGAACCTTCAACCAGACCGATATAAAAGTAAAAGAGTATGGGAGATAGCATAATAATATATAAAAACTGGCCTTACTGTAATGTTTGTTGTCCCGACATTCCTAGCTCTCGTACCAACAAAACATGCTTCTACACGAAATTTTACTTGAACGCCGATAGATGTCATTGCTCTAAAATTGTTTAATGAAATTTATTATATTAATATCCTGTTCCTCGGAGATGATAGTACAATAATATATAGCCTATGTGTTAACCCGACTCCTTAGTAATATTCTTGCCAAATTTAAAGTAAATCCGTTCAGTAGTTTTCTAGTTTACTCCGGACAAAGCTGATTTGTTTTCCCATACTAAATGTATTGATTCTGCCTCGCGCCATCATTATGTGAAACGTTTGATAGACTTGTGGCGAGTGTTTTTACAGTTTTGACTTTTCTATCATTTTATTATATGTATAGAATAGATATAGAAGATATAGATTTGTCCTTAACACGATTTATCTTAATTACTGCAATTCGTTGCAATACTGTTGAATGTATATTAGAAGTTATTAAAAGCATACATTGAATGGGATCCCCCTGACACAGTATTAAGAAGCGCGCCTTGACCGAATCAGAGCCCGTGCCAAAAACTAGACATACTGGTATAGTTACAGAGTTATTTGAAGCATTCGATAATTAGAACGATAATTTGAAAGAAACCATTTTAATGACAGTTTTAAGAAGATTATCTTTTAGGGGAAGTGACGTAGTGCGTAACGCCGTCGTGCCGTCCCGCATAACCCCTTGCGTGGTCGGTTATTCGTCCGAAATGAAGTCCACAAAATCGTAGGACAAAAATTAAAAGTCAATGTGACTAAACTCAATGTGAAAAAAAAAACCATTGAAATTAAAAAAAGACATGCCCGCTGAGTTTCTTGCGCCGGTTCTTCTCAGGACGGAGGCGTAATTTTAGTGAACTGGTGGTAGAACTTTTTTTTTTTTACTTTCAACATGTATGTGTCCACATCTACTTTGAAATAAATGATTTGACTTTGACTTTGACAGTGACATTTTATCCGAGACGTCATGATGTCAGACTCTTATTGTGGTTTATTGTGAGATACTGACAGATACTGAATTGTCTCATTGCAGGAAATAGTGTTGGCTCTTTTCAACTCATGTAATTTTCATTGATTGCTATCTCTTTCTTTCGCAACTTCGGCGATCTTTCTCGTATAATAAATCTATGGTGGATGGAAGACCGGCGTCCAAAAAAAGGTCAAAGTCCTGTATGGGTAGGAGATAGATATTTTTTTTATTGCCATGTAGGCAGACGAGCCAACGGGCTGATCGTAAGTGGTAAACGGCCCCTCTTTGCCCTGGCATTGCAGAGGTCCATGAGCGACGGTGACCGCTTACCATCAGGCTGGTCGTAAGCTCGTTTATCTATCTTGCAATATTAAGGAATCCACTCCACTTAATTATCTATGGTATTTTGTAGTAATGTTTGTATTATCTGTAGAATGATCTATGTCTTTCTGTGCTGTATTAACCTGTACACTTTAACTTCTGCTAAGCAAATAAAATGGTGCCCGTGCTTTTGTGTATTTAATTCACCGAAAGTTTAACAAAATCAAGATAATTTTCATAACATAACAAGTAGTATAATCAAACAATACAGGCTAAGTTGTCAAAAGCACAAAGTTGGAATCTTCGCGAGAACGTGTTGGTTTGTTTTCAAACTTTACGTACACTTGATAAACTTTGTTTAAAGGGTACACGCGAGATAGGACATTGACATTAACAGCTGTCTGTAATAGAATTGAATAAATAGTCGAATAAAGATTTCATTGATAAACGAATCATCCAAATCGGGTCATATTAAAAGGAAACACACGCAAAAACGCATAGCAAATCGTGAAATTTTGTCCGTTAAAAATACACATTTTTAAACATAGATCCATAACTACTTGTTCAATCTGTTAAAAGAAAAAACTTGAGAGGTGTCATGAGACACCCGAATAGAACGAAATTGCTTTCGATTAAAAGATATAAAAAATAACGCGCGATAAGGAATTTGGTTTAAAAGATTTTGATCATAGCGCCATCTAGCAACAATCATCTAAAACAAAAAAGTGTCGTGAGAATTTTTTCCGTCTAGCCCCCTTTCACAACGCGCGATAAGGAACTTCGTTCCAAAAACGGGACCTAAATTCAGCCATCACCTTTCATCTGACACCGGAATCATTCAAATCGGTCCACCCAAACTAAAGTTATCGAGGAACAAACATAAAAAAATACAGACGAATTGAGTACCTCCTCCTTCTTGGAAGTCGGTTAAAAAAGTGAGGTTTATTTTGCAGATAATAGCGCAAAAACTACTTATTTGTTTTTAACAAGCTCTATGTTAACTTGCACTGGATGTAACTATGTAAGTTCGGGTGGAATCTTGCAAGCTAAATTAGATAACATTCCCGGTTTCCGATTGAGCTGACATTTTGCACGCAGATGTCTATCGCGTGACAATGTAATAATATGACAAAATGGCGCTGATCCGATGATGGATTCGGAAGGTCAATTTTTTTTGGGTTTGTGGGAGTTGAACCGCACGAAAACCTCCAACCGCTCACATTGCCCTGGCATTGCAGAGGTTCAGGAGCAACGGTGGCCGCTTACCATCAGGTGGGCCGTAGGCTCGTTTATCTATCTAGCAAAAAAAAAAAAACACTCAGCGTCCGAACCCCGGCTGAGGCCAGAACCCAGCACGGGGTTATGAGGGACGACGCGACGCGTTACGCCATCGGCACTCTTTCCCGTCGCGCCGCCCCCTCGGAAGGTCATAGGAACTTTTATGCTAAACAAGATAGATCCGTCGCGTTTGCGTTTTACTTGTATAAGCTAGTACTCTATAGCTACATGATATCCAGGATCTTAAAAGCAAGTAAGAAGCCGGTCAATAGATCGTAAGTACCATCTAATATCCCACATGTTACTGAGAAACGATCCGTAACTAAAAGGAGTTTACGATCGGTCGTAAACGCCATTGTATTCATTCCCAGTTACGACTATGATTCACTCACGTCCACCAATGATTTTAGAAGCAGATCGTTTTAGTGGTTTCCGAAATAACCACTGAAATTTTTGGAACGAAGTTTCTTATCGCGCGTTGTGAAAGGGGGCTAGACGGAAAAAAATCTTACGAAAAGTTGTCACGACACTTTTTTTGTTTTAGATGATTATCGCTAGATGGCGCTGTGATCAACATCTTTTAAAACACGTTCCTTATTTTTGTTTTAGATGATTATCGCTAGATGGCGCTGTGATCAAAAATCTTTTAAAACACGTTCCTTATCGCGCGTTACGTTAGGAAAAAAAAAATATAAGATATCTTTTAATCGAAAGGAACTTCGTTCTATTCGGGTGTCCCTTGACACCTCTCAAGTTTTTGTTTAGTACTGGAATTAACTTCGCAATAATTGCATGTATGTTGGGCTATGACTTTTCGTTTTACAAGCTTTATATGAACCAGAACTGGATGTAACTGTACCTGAGTTCAGATGTAATCTTGCGAATTGAATTTGACTAACTTCTCGATTAAAAGTTCTGGAGTGGCGGCCACGAACCGGTAAGCACAACGCTGGTAGACCCCCACAAGATGGACCAAGATCGCGGAAGGACACTGGATACAGATTGCGCAGGACCGGTCGATGTGGTGAGGTTATACAGGAACCTTCTTAAACCTCTTTTAAAGAGGGACATGTCATAGCGCTTCGGAGATAGAACTTTGCATTTATATATATACAGGGTGGATCTGTAACTTTGAACAATCTGACGAGAGATGAATGTCCTATCAAAATACAACATAGCACCATTTTTATTTTTTGGATCGGTTAACCTTTTTTTTCTGACATTGTATGGAAAACGTACGACTATCGTTGCGGACTTCCATGCTATGATGATTTTTTTTTTATCCAATTCCTAAAATAAATGTGGTTCTAAGTTGTATTTCGACAGGTCATTCACCCCACGTCAGATTGTCCAAAGTTACAGATCCACCCTGTATATCGCATGAATATGCAATAATATTATGGTGCCATGATCTATTGATGATCTCATTGTGTTGGGGCTCATCTAACTTGTCTGATATGACCCAATTCCGAAAATAAAGTTCTAAGTTGTATTTCGACAGATCATTTACACCAGATCAGCTCGCACAAAGTTACAGATCCACCCTGTATAAAGCTTGTACCCCACGTTACCTGATGATACGAGTTCATAGAATCGATACGTATTTAGAAAATGAATCGATACGTATTTAGAAAATGAATCGATAAACCATCTCGAGTGGCTAATCCGTTTTTCCAAGTCTGAGAACTCGATTAAACCACCGGATCCGGGCGGTAAGTCGTATGGTACTACATTGGTTAGCTGAGTAAGGTTCAGTTAGGTTTAAATTATGAGAGACAGCGTTTAGTAATATCAAAATTTTGACGGACTTCCAAATAGGAGGACGTTCAAATTCGTCTGTATGTTTTTGAAACGAAGTTCCTTATCGCGCGTTGTGAAAGGGGGCTAGACGGAAAAAATATTACGAAAAGTTGTCACGACACTTTTTTTTGTTTTAGATGATTATCGCGAATTATGATAATTATAATACATATCATAACAAGTAGTATAGTCAAACAATACAGGCTAAGTTGTCAAAACAAAGTTGGAATCACGAGAACGTGTTCGTTTGTTTTCAAACTTTACGTACACTTCATAAACTTTGTTTAAAGGGTACACGCGAGATAGGACATTGACATTAACAGCTGTCTGTAATAGAATTGAATAAATAGTCGAATAAAGATTTTATTGACAAAAGAGTCATCCAAATCGGGTCATATTAAAAGGAAACACACGCAAAAACGCATAGCAAATCGTGAAATGTTGTCCTTTAAAATACACATTTTTAAACATAGATCCAAAAGTACTTGTTCGATCTGTTCAAAAATAAAACTTGAGAGGTGTCATGGGTCACCCGAATAGAACGAAGTTCCTTTCGATTAAAAGATATCTTATATTTTTTTTCCTAACGTAACGTGCGATAAGGAACGTGTTTTAAATGATATTGATCACAGAGCCATCTAGCGATAATCATCTAAAACAAAAAAAGTGTCGTGACAACTTTAAAAGTGTCGTGCCAACTTTTCGTAAGATTTTTTTCCGTCTAGCCCCCTTTTGTTAACACGCGATAAGGAACTTCGTTCCAAAAATTTCAGTGGTTATTTCGGATACCACTAAAACAGTCTGCTTCTAAAATCATTGGTGGACGTGAGTGAATCATAGTCGTAACTGGGAATGAATACAATGGCGTTTACGACCGATCGTAAACTCCTTTTAGTTACGGATCGTTTCTCAGTAACATGTGGGATATTAGATGGTACTTACGATCTATTGACCGACTTCTTACTTGCTTTTAAAACCTGGATATCATGTAGCAGTAGAGTGCTAGCTAATACAAGTAAAACGAGCCCAAACTCGACGGATCTATCTTGGTTAGCATTTGGGGTATCTCTTTATAAGCAGGAGAGAGTATCCCTCTATATATTACTTGTGTATCTAATTAGTAGATACCATTGAATTAAAATGAACAACTGATCATAGTGATAATTTTATTGTCACTCTTTACAATATACAAAAAACTTGAGAGGTGTCAAGGGACTCCCGAATAGAACGAAGTTCCTTTCAATTAAAAGATATCTTATATATTTTTTTCCTAACGTAACGCGCGATAAGGAACGTATTTTAAAAAAAAATGATCACAGCGCCATCTAGCGATAATCATCTAAAACAAAAATAATGAACGTGTTTTAAAAGATTTTGATCACAGCGCCATCTAGCGATAATCATCTAAAACAAAAACAGTGTCGTGACAACTTTTCGTAAGATTTTTTCCGTCTAGCCCCCTTTCACAACACGCGATAAGGAACTTCGTTCCAATAATGAATATGATTACAATAATGTGTGCCATGCTCTTTACGGAAAGACTGGGGAGTCGCGCTACGCACTGCACTTATATATTATATCTAAAGTGCAAGCATGCAATTGCGTCCCTACAAGCACAAGAGTTCCTTTGACCATGTGAAACCATCACCAGATCAGGGCTATATTGTCAAAAATTGCATTGTTACTTGTATAGATCTTCGTGCAAAATGTCAGCTCGATCGGAAACCGGGAAGTCAGTCAATATTAGCTTACAAGATTCCACCGGAACTTACATAGTACTACGTTTCCCGATGATACGAGTTCATAGAATCGATATGTATTTAGAAAATGAATCGATAAACTATCTCGAGTGGCTAATCCGTTTTTCCAAGTCTGAGAACTCGATTAAACCACCGGATCCGGGCAGTAAGTCGTATGGTACTACATTGGTTAGCTGAGTAAGGTTCTGTTTGGTTTCAGTTATGAGAGACAGCGTTTAATAATATCAAAATTTTGACGGACTTCCAAATAGGAGGACCCTCAATTCGTCTGTATGTTTTTGGAACGGAGTTCCTTATCGCGCGTTATCGAAACGGGGCTAGATGGAAATTCTTATGAAAAAGTTGTCACGACACTTTTTTGTTTTAGATGATTATCGCTAGATGGCGCTGTGATTGAAATCTTTTAAAACAAATCCTTATTTTGTTTTATATGGTTAATGCTAGATGGCACTGTGATCAAAATATTTCAAAACACGTTACTTATCGCGCGTTACGAAAATAAATAATTTTTATGAGATACGTTTTAATCGAAAGGAACTTCGTTTTCTTTCGATACCACGGCAGTAATGGAGTCGGAAGGTGTCCATAGAAGCTCGTGTACTAAAAAAAATTGGTTGCCTGTAAAGTCGGTATACGGGCGAAAGTTTTACGTGACAACGACTCGGGCATGGTTAGCCCGCCTAAGAGCGAGAGAGACAGACATAAAAAGTGAAAGGCACGCGTGCCTCTCACTCGCTCTCATTGTGAGCGCATAACGTGAGCGGAGCGTAACGCAGTTTCTTGAAGTGTCAACCGGCAAACCAATTTATAAGACGTTGTCACGTCAAAAATACTCCGAATACAGTAAATTAAGCTTTCTCGCTTTCTTCTATAATTTAAACCAAAGAACTAATAAATGAAAAAGTTATCTTGCCGTTACACTGGTTAACTAGAATAGTTCGTTTCAGCTGCAAATGACTTTTTAAAAGATTAAAAACTTTGATCTCAACTGGGAATACTGTTTACACTGTTTTATACAAGTCACGAGTATCGAGTTTACGTCACAAACGGTTCAGAGAAAATCCTTTCTATAAATAAAGCTTGTCTGTGTTCATGTCTAAAACCTCTATAATTATCATTGTTTCTCTACTATATCATGCATGAATTATACACATACACCTTCCTCTTGAATCACTCTTTCTATTAAAAAGCCGCATCAAAGTCCAATGTGTAGTTTAAAGATACATACATAGACATATACATATGTGAAGTCCCCAATCCGCACTGGGCAAGCGTGGTAGACTATGCCTAATATCAGTAATATCGTCATAAATATCTATATCTAATACTAGATGACCCTCGCAACTTCGTCTGCGTCACAAAGGGGTTCAAACAGTACTCTTAATGCTGTTGCGATATTATTTGCGCGGCCCGGGGAGTTTTATACTCGTAATAACTTCTAAACGAAAAGTCCGATTGGAATAAAACAAAAAGTAATTTACTTCTCCATTAATACTCTTGATAACAAAATACTTTATTTGGATAAGGATTAATATAACAAAACTAATTTAACGTTAAATTCATTCTTCGGACGAATTAATTTTATTTCTGAACATAAAAGCAGTTGTTGTGACTAAACTATGATAGTTAGATATATGCTGTCGCGGACTTTTTTGTTTGTCTTCAAAAGACCTAAAAACCCGTAGTACATCATTTGTTCTATTGTCAATAGTTTTTGCAGCGTATGCATAAATAGGTTTTTGATTATTCACCTTGTGTTACATATTCGATATTTTCATACGGATCCCTAATTTTTTTGAAAATAAAATATAGCCTATAACCTTCCTCGATAAATGGACATTCCAACAGTGAAAGAATTTTTGAAATCGGACCAGTAGATCCTGAGATTAGCGCGTTCAAACAAACAAACAAACAAACAAACTCTTCAGCTTTATAATATTAGTATAGATATAAAATTGTCGTGTCACGGTGTTCGAACTTGAACTCCTCCGAAACGGCTCGACCGATTTTGATGAAATTTTTTGTGCTTATCCGGTACCTATGAGAATCGGCCAACATCTATTTTTCATCCCCTAAATGTTAGGGGTAGTCCACCCCTAATTTTTTTTTTCGGCGCAGACGAAGTTGCGCGAGTCAGCTAGTTTTCTATATCTATACATATAATAAAATCGTAGAAAAGTCAACATTGCCAAATACACTCTCCCAAGTCTAACAACCGTTGAACATTTTGATGGCGCGATTTAGAATCCATACATTTATTCAGTCAGCTTTGTGCGCGATAAACTCGAAAACTGCTGCACTGATGTACTTGAAATTTGGCAAGAATATTGCTTAGAAGTCGGGTCAACACATAGGCTATATATTATAGTGCTATCATGTTCGAGGAACGGAATATAAAAATAATAAATTTCATTAAACATTTTTAGAGCAACGACATCTATCGGCATTCAAGTCAAATTACATGTGGAAGCATTTTTTATTAGTACGAGAGCTAGCAACGTCGGGAAAACAAACGCGCTAATCTCAGGAACTACTGAACCGATTTCAAAAATTCTTTCACTGTTGGAAAGTCCATTTATCGAGGAAGGTTATAGGCTATATTTTATTTTGAAAAAAATTAGGGATCCGTATGAAAATATCGAATTTGTAACACAAGGTATATAATAGAAAACCTATTTATGCGTACGCTGCAAAAACTATTGAGAATAGAAAAATATGATGTACTACGGGTTTTTAGGTCATAAGAAGATCTAAAAAAAAGTCCGCGAGAGCATATATCTAACTATCATAGTTTAGTCACAATAACCGCTATAAAAGCGGTTCATGAAAAAATAATAATCGTCCGAAGATAAAAATCGTTAAAATAGTATCGTTATATTAATCCTTATCCAAATTAAGTATTATGTTATCAAGATTATTAATGTAGAAGTAAATTACTTTTTGTTTTATTCCAATCGGTCTTTTCGTTGAGAAGTTATGACGGTATAAAACGCAAAAAAATATACCCAACGCGATCCGCGCTAATAACAACATTGCGAGTACTGTTTGAACCCCTTTGTGACGCAGACGAAGTTGCGGGAGTCATCTAGTTAATATTATAAAGCTGAAGAGTATGTTTGTTTGAACGCGCTAATCTCAGTATATTTATCAAGTAAATTTAAACCAGTTTAAAGCAGGGGTTTTGTTAATAAAACACAAACGTCTAAAGAAAGAATAAAAGTAGTCTGTCCTTATTGGATTTTTCCGGAAGTTCCTTGTTCCTAGCGATCGTAGATTGAGAATTCTCGCTTCAGAATCTTGCTAACTTTATGTATATCTTTTCAACATTCTTTAAAAAACTACAGAATCTTTTTTAAACATTATTTCATCATTCAAGAGCTATATACATTACTAGCTGACGCCGCGCAACTTCGTCTGCGTTACAAAGGGGTTCAAACAGTACTCGCAATGCCGTCGCGTTATTATTTGCGCGGCCCGTAGTGCCCACCCACATATTCATTGCGTTTTATACTCGTGATAACTTCTAAACGAAAAGTCCGATAGGAATAAAACAAAAAGTAATTTACTTCTACATTAATGCTCTTGATAAAATAATACTTAATTTGGATAAGGGTTAATATAACGATACTCATTTAACGTTAAATTCAATCTTGGGACGAAAAAATTTTTTTTATTAAACATAAAAACGGTTATTGTGACTAAACTATGATAGTTAGATACATGCAGTAATTTACGACATCACGTTAGAAACCTCTAAAATTAACAATATTGCCTTAGTATATGATGCATGTATTATACATATAAACCTTCCTCTTGAATAATTTTATCTATTGGAAAAAATCACATCAAAATTCGTTGCGTAGTTTTAAAGATTTAAGCGAACATAGGGGCATAAGGACAGAAAAGGCGACTTTGTTTTGTACTATGTAGTGATGATGAAGTATAGAAGATCGAAGCAAAACTCTGAAATTCTCAAAGGAAACAAATATAAAGCTACAACTAAAATTATTTTAGGAAAACCGACATTTTCGTTTTAGTGAAGTTTTCTCATGAATAAGTAATATTTTGAATAAATTGTTCTGCATCAGTGAATGGAAATTCTAAGTTTAACACTTTATCTCAAGTTTTGATTTATTACAGTACAAGTTTAGTTTGCGATTTCGTTCGACAAATTGATTTTTACAAGCTTTATTTTAACTTGCTCTGGATGTAACTATGTAACTGTAGGTTCAGGCGGATTCTTGTTTAAAAATGTATATTTTGAACTGACAACTTTTCATAAATTCCTGTGCGTGTTGACTTGTATTTATTTTGTAAATAAACCGATTTCAATGATGTAAAAAGAAGCTATCGAGATTTCAAGACATAGCACTTTTAACAGGGGTGACGGCTTCAGATTATCGAGTATGTGGAATCCAGTGCTAAATACAACAGTCACTCGCGGGTTCATGCTCAGAGAGTCTTGTAGATACAGTGAGTGTGGTGTGTCGTGATGTGAGTTCGAGTTCCAGTGGTACTACCCAAAAGCGAACGAGAAAGAGGTAGAGAACGTAGACAGATTTGTTTGCTCTTAAATCGACCCGCAGTATCCAGTCTTCTCGTGATCATGACATTTGCAACAACAACGAAATATCGAGACAACTCAATTAATTAAATATCGTTGTAAGAACCTGTTGAAAATGCATGAAAGTAGTTAACTTAATTTCAAGAAATGTCACAATATCATCGATTTATTTGATGAAACAAAAAATTAAACGATTTGCTACACACAAACTGTTCAAAGAGCGTCCTAATAAATCAATTACGATTATGTAAATGATCCCGATAATCTGTCGGGAATCGGGAACGTCAGGAACACTCCTGGTTTGATGTATGGAGTTAGATTTGAACTTTAGCACGTATTATAAGCAATTACTTCCCACGCAGTTATTGTGAAGAAAAATAGCTTTATTGGAACGAAGTCTTACGAAAAAGTTGTCACGACACTTTTTTTGTTTTAGATGATTATCGCTAGATGGCGCTGTGATCAAAATCTTTTAAAACACGTTCCTTATTTTGTTTTAGATGATTATCGTTAGATGGCGCTGTGATCAAAATCTTTTAAAACACGTTCTTTATCTTTTAATCTAAAGGAACTTCGTTTTATTCGGGTGCCCCATGACACCTCTCAAGTTTTTTTTTTTAGTTACTAACTAGAAGGGAGAATAACTTGAATGTTATTTTATTAACAATCAACGAAAAACGTTTACATGAAAATTTAAAAGGAAGCCGTTAGGAATGGTGTTATGTTATACCTTCTCCATTAACATTATATTTTTGATGTAGTAAGAAGGCACATCCTACACATACATTACACAGGATTAGTATTTTATTTACTCTCGGCTCTCGACCATGAAGTATTTAACGTGTCTGTCTGCATGCGTGTTTATGTTTCAAATTGAACTCCTAACCTTCGGCATGAGCATTTAAAAGGAACCCGTTCGGAATCATGTTATACCATATCTACGCCACTTCAAAATTATCATGCCATCACTTCTAGTGCCAATCGAATTTGTGCTGACAACATAAAAAAACTATAAAAAAACCGTAAAAATCTGAAACAGCATTTCCAGGGGTTTACAACTCAAATCTCACGGGAGCCGTAACTGAAAAAAAGCAATTTTTACGCGCAAACTTTCTCCCAACTTAATCTAATGTAAAAATCATTGAATGCTGAACAGGATTCGGAGGATTACCATAAAAATATCTCTTCTTATTGTTATCCTGAAAATCCTGTCATATAAAATTGGAAACGGCTAAGAGGATCATATGACTCCTTAAGGTTCGATTCCGTGCTTTGCGACCGTGAAATTTAAATATTCTTCTATGAAATATCTACAGGGTGTTTTTCTTATAATGTTACAAATTGAAGGTCATGATAGTTAATGGTCACATACGAAAAAAATATAACTAAAGAATACCATCCGGGGGGGGGTAGACCGCGCTCTCCGACCCACGCTGGTTCTGACCCAGCGGGGTATTCCGTGGGAGGGTGACACGCGGTCCCATCTTGGCGGGCTTCGGAAAGCCCGCCGACCGAGGAAGCCGGTGGCCGTATTCGCCGGCGGCTACCGGTTCGGCGTCCGGGGACGGAGCGACGGGAAAGAGTGCCAAGCGCGTAACGCGTCGCGCCGTCCCTCCAAACCCCGTACTGGGTTCTGGCCTCAGCCGGGGTTCGGACGCTGAGTGTGAGCGGTTGGAGGTTTTAGTGCGGTTCAACTTCCACATACCGGGATCCAGTGATTACCTCCAACTGAAAAAAAAAAAAACTAAAGAATATGGTAAAAAGCCTAAGTAAGCGTAACTTAAAAATATCTAAAATTCTCGCAAAACGATTGTCGCTGGAAAGCTGGTTCAGCGAAGATGCGGAATGCGCGAGGTCAATTGAGGTAGTAAGCAATGGCGAAGGCTCTATACAACTCCATTCCTATCGGCTTCCCATTTTGAAATTCGAAATACAACATACCACCATTTTTATTTTTTGGATCAGTTAAACTTTTTTTTCTGACATTGTATGGAAAACGAACGACTCTCCTAGCGGACTTCCATACTATGATGAAAAAATTTTTTTACCCAATTCCTAAAATAAAAGTGGTTCTAAGTTTTATTTCAATAGGTCATTCACCCCACGTCAGATTGTCCAAAGACAAAGATTGTCCACAGATGCACCCTGTATAAAAAAATATATTTAATTATAGTATTAATCTCGATATCATCACAACCCTATTCGGTATCCATTAAGTCCAAATGCTATTGTGTCACACCACTATTAAT
This sequence comes from Trilocha varians, assembly GCA_030269945.2. Lineage (NCBI taxonomy): Eukaryota > Metazoa > Arthropoda > Insecta > Lepidoptera > Bombycidae > Trilocha > Trilocha varians. Next base: position 1,887,481 of record AP028271.1, read on the forward strand.
TCCGGTATTGTGTCCCAGCACTATTGATTCCCGTGTGGCTACTAAAGCTGAGATATGGCCGCACGCACAGCTTATGATTTCAACATTTTCACAAGAGCGATCCATTTGGACTGAAACAATGACACCATTTATTTATTTATATACTAGCTGACCTACTTCGTCTGCGTTACAAAAAAAAACTTGAGAGGTATGACACCTCACCACAGAGGTGGGACACCCGAATAGAACGAAGTTCCTCTCGATTAAAAGATATCTTATAAAAAATATTTCCTTTCGTAACGCGCGATAAGGAACAAGTTTCAAAAGATTTTGATCACAGCACCATCTAGCGATAATCATCTAAAACAAATATGGAACATGTTTCAAAAGATTCTGATCACACCGCCATCTAGCGATAATCATCTAAAACAAAAAAGTGTCGTGACAACTTTTCGTAAGACTTTTTTCCGTCTAGCCCCCTTTCGCGCGATAAGGAACTTCGTTTCAATAAAGACAGCATTTGCGTTATAAGCGTTTCAAGCGTCAATTTTGGCTCCTGGCAAAAGTAAACAAACCAATTTTGACGCAGTTAACACTCCAACACTCGTAGAAAACAAATGACGGTGTCGGCCGACCAACATGTAAACGGGGGTTTTGTGTGCATTGACCGACATTGAAACTATGTGAGACACCGTTTGACAGTTGGCCTACCAGTTCTCATTTGCGCGTATGGGAAGTTCGCGAGCCAATATGTAAACGCAGTACCATGGTCTTAGTGATTTATTCATTGTTAGGAAGTAATCCCCAAGGTATGTGTGAATTAATCCGCACTAAAACCTCCTACCGCTCTCACCTGTACCAAGCCATTACTGCCCACTGTCGGGCTCAGGTTTCTTCAGAAGAGGGATTAGGCATAGTCCACCACGCTTGCCCAGTGCGGATTGGGGACTTCACATATCTTCAAAGGATTTTTAGAACCCTTTTCCGGCATGCAGGTTTCCTCACGATGTTTTCCTTCACCGTTTTTAGCCAGTGGTGTTGTGAAAAATTGCACATAAATCTTTTTCACATTTAGATTTAGAGGTACAAGCCGGCCGGATTTGAACCCGCGACCTCCCGTACGGAAGGACGCGCTTCGACCACTCGGCCACCACGACTTTTTTACCGCTCTCACTCAGCGTCCAAATACATTGAGATCTAAACCTACATTTTACTTAATGTGTTTTTACAGCCATTTTCTTCGCATTTTTTTTCCTTGAGATTATTCAAAGTCCCCGCACGAGATTTGCCTAAGAATAGCTGAATAGTTTTACGTTATCCTCTGTTTTTAACACGAAAAAACTTTTCGTAAGATTTTTTTTCCGTCTAGCCCCCTTTCATAACGCGCGATAAGGAACTTCGTCCCAAAAATACAGACGAATTGAGTACTTCCTCCTTTTTGGAAGTCGGTCAAAAATACATAGTACTAACGAATTGAGTAAGTCCACTTTTGTAGTCGGTCAAAAATACAAGACGATACCTTATAAGAACATGAATAAGTTTTTTTTTTTTTAATTGGAGGAAATCACCGGATCCCCACCCACCCCGCGGGCGGGGCATGTAGGAGTTGAACCGCACTAAAACTTCCAACTGCTCACACTCAGCATCCGAACCCCGGCTGAGGCCAGAACCCAGCACGGGGTTATAAGGGACGGCGCGACGCGTTACGCCCACGGCACACTTTCTCGTTGCGCCGCTCCCGAACATGAATAAGTAATATTTCGTCAAAACGCGTACCACTTAATATATTCATAATAAAATTCATTACGGATGTAAATAATTTAGTTTAGGAGATTTACTGAATTTTCGGATCTAATAAATTTTGTATGAAGTCTCTAAAAGTATGATAAATTAGGATAATTTAAGCAACTTATCAACATAATTTACTTTGTATTATTTGTAGCTGAATCTTTGAGCATAATACATTTTAATACAATATTAATAGCTCTAGCAATAGTAGATTACTTTTGAAATACAAATTTACACGAGATTTTGTCCAAAGTGTCTACTTCCTAACAAAAAGAATCATCGAAATCGGTTCATATAGAAAATAATTACACGCACGGTAAATCCTGAAATCTTGTCCGTTAAAAAATACATTTTTAAACACAGATCCAAAAGTAATTGTTCAATCATTAAAATATTTAATGGACCACCACAACGACGATCACCTTTTATCTAAAAAAAGAATCAACCACTTAGATTCAGCCAAACAAACAAAAAAAGAGAAAAACTTGCGAGGTCACCCGGATGGAACGAAGTTCCTGTTTGAGCCGCATGCTCAATTATGTCGTGTGTAGGAGTGAGAGCTCAAGGGACGTTTCACTTATAATTGGTGCACCCTTGTGCTCATTGGCTTGTCGTCTGGTGTTTGCTGGAGCGCGAAGTATTGGCGCTCTGAAACTCGGACGACACATTCGACCTTTTTGCTGGAGCAAAACACTCGGCCTTTTTGTTCGGACACATGATGTGTCAACATTGAAAAAATAAAAAGTAAAATTTAAAAATTCAAAAATACAAAATTTGAAATTTGAATATATGTCACTTTTCGAAAACAAGAAAATGTATAAAAGCCAATGTGGTATTCATGGAAAATCAGTTTGAAAATAATCTTCGAAGTGGTCGGTCGTAATAGTGTGTGTGCCCTTGGTGAAGGAGTCGCTGATACTACTGCAGGAAGGCGGCGCCAGGTCACAGCCCTTGAGTCTCAGGTAAGTGCATCCTTTATTTGTGGAAGCAGTTCCTTGAGCTCTCCGACGTACGTTTGGTCGGTGGCAGGCACCCTCCGCGACACAGGGTATAAAGCCCATATAGGTTTGGGGCTATTTACACGCCCCACGCCCTCCCATTTTTGGTCCTAATCGAGCCGGATAGTCCAGCAAGGTTCGGAGACGTATTAATTGGTCTTCCGAGCTTTTTGGGTCTATTCAAATTGTATCTAAATTCTAAATTTTAACTTGGATGTTCGCAGATTTACGTAAAGTTTTTGGTAAATCGTAGAAGTACCGGGTAGCGGTGTCATTGTGACATCTTCGTGTCGTAATAATTTTATGTGACATATTAATTATTGTATTTTTTGAATTTGTTATATTTTAATTTTTATTCGTAAAATTTGTTTTTAAAGTAATAGTTTCATAAAATGTCGGAATGCGAAATAAACTATGGCGATGTCTGCAATAGGCGGATTGTTTTATTACAAGCTAAAAAACATTATCTTTTTTCGCAAATTGAAGATATGTTCAAAATATCCGATAATATAGATGGATTATCTTTGTTTGATTTAGATTATTTTATGATTAGTTCAGAGTCAATTGATGACCTGAGACGTAAATTTGAAACCATTGTTGATGAGTTAAATTATCATCAGCTAAATTTAAATGCAGAATTTAAACCGGATTTTAGTGCCGTAACTGAATTTGATATTTTGTACTGGAAAGTTAAGATCGCTAGGAAGAAAGGTGCTCAGCTATTGCAGTCCTATAATACGGTTTCCAGTGTTAAGTCGGATCATTGTATTGAATCGTCGCATACTAGTTTCGAAGAGAGGATAATGAAAAATTTTGAAAGTTGTTTACATTCAGCGTCTGGTAAGAGTGCGTTTGAGACGCGGAGGGATGAAAGGTTAGAATTGAGTTGCAGAGTGTCTACTCAGTGTGTTAACAGTATAGGGTTTTGTTCTGATGTCGATGATATCGCTTCTTTTGTCAATGCTCCGTCGTCATCAGTGACACCTGAGGTAACGCGGATGGCAACTGCTGTCACTTCGCATTCGTCGATTAGTCAGGTGTGTACTAAGGATGATATCGTAAATGAAGCCAATGAAGTAGATTTATTTCATCAAGCAGACAACCATCTTAGTAACGATGTGACAGTTGAAATTCAGACATTGCATTCGCCTTTAGTAGATGTAAGAAAATCTTACATTGGTCAAAACATTTGTTCATCTACATTTATGTTCGAATTCACACAGATGAACACTAATTTTTATAAGTCTTCAATTATTAAGCATGATGCGGAGACTAGTAGTAGCATAGTACATCAATGGTCTACCTGTCGTGCGAGTGATTGGCACCTAGGTTGTGTGGAACGCTTAGCCTTGTATAGGTGTTCGTATGATTTGGATGCTGCCGTTGTAACAAATTGGAAAATTAGATTATTTATTAGAAATAGAACGTACTTCATAATGATAAACCGAAAAACTTGTTTGAATAAGTTTGCTGCTTTAGAGTCTCACTTAAGGTCCGTTGTGTCCCTCACACAGTGTGGACTTGTTGTGTCCTGACCAAGTGTTAGTGAGCTATCTAGGTGCATGTTCTTAGAACAAGTTATTAAAGTTTATTTTATGATCTAGTTTATATTTTTTATTGATGAATACTTTCATTAATTGTTTAGAATAATATAAACTATAGTATAGGTTTCCTTTTACTCATAATAATAACGCTGTTATTGTTTTTTGTTTCTTTGTGTAGAGTTCTGAATTTGTTTCTCGTGTCTTTTAATCTGATTTAATTTGTTTTATTTTATTGAATTATACCTTTGGTTGATTAGAACTTATTTCGTAAATGATAATTAGCTGAAACACTTCTTTCAATGGACAATGGAGGTAACTTAATAAATAAATAAATAAAAAAAAAAAAAAACTTAATAAATAAATATCTTATGAGGTTTACTTAGGTTCCACCATTCATTGTGGTTATGTTTTGCTCCGAACAAATAACCTTAGTGAGTTACCTGAGTTTATGTTGTTAAAGTTTCATTTGAATATAGGTAGAACGTTACATTAAAATTTGTTATTGATAAAACTTTAATTATTTTTATTTTATACTCGTTTAGTATTGGATATCGATAAGATGTAACCTACATCTTAAGTCTGCAATATCTTTGTCGTTTATAATAAATTATTTTGGTTTCTAGTAGTTGTAAAAAATGTTCTACTATTGATTTTGTTTCGTTTACTTAGTTCATTGATTTTCGAATTTTCGTTTCTCGTCCTTTTACTTCGATTTAATCTGTTTAACTTTTTGAATTATTACTTTGATAGACATACGATTGTTTGTGTGGTCGTAGATAGGCATGTCTTGTGATCGAGTATATCAAATTTGTAAATACTTGAAGTAGAGACATACCAGAACTATTTTCGTTATTCTATGTGTCAGCGGTATTGGATATTAGATGCCAAGTAGGCTGCTGTTGTAGGGCAAAGATTTGGAAACGCGTTCATGCTTTCGTAATATTCCTCGGATCTCATAATAATGAAGTTACCATTATTTTCGAATATACGAGACGGGAACTTTGCTCTATTGACACTAGAGTCTTAATGATAGGTTCTTGTCGATTGGTTAAAGTCTAACATTTAAGACGTAAGTTTTTTGGTCTATTGTTATTCTTGTTAGATTTCGGGTTACTTCGTAACTATGATATTATAAAATAAATATACTTTGAATTTCGTTTTATTGATTTGCTTGGTTAAATTATTTTTATTCGTTCTTGCCTACTGTTACTTTGTAAATAGAAAATAGTTTATCTTATTATTCATTATTTGATTCCGCAAAGGTGGTTTGTAGGTTAGTTACTACTTGTGTTCTCGTACTAATCGGAGACTAGCACATTATTATTGAAGACGTTTCTTTGGTCTTATTTCGTTATATTTAGTAAATAAGTCATGTATTAAGTTATAGACTTAAAATTTAATTTCTTTTTCATTTTGAAAGTCGAATACTTCAATATAGGCGTATATTTGGTCTTATTTCGATCTCTTTGGTAAAATAGGTAATAGTGTAATGTACAAACTTATAGGGTTGAATTCATTTCATTTTGAAAGATTAATATTTTATCATGGCCATATTTTGGGCTCGTGTTAGTATTTGTGGCTAGTTAAAAATACGGAACCGTTGTAATTGATAATATTGAATTAAAAATAATTTTACATTTCGTTTTTATGGAAGTTCGAATTTTGACAGGCGTACATAGCGCCTTGTGATTTGTTGATACGGTTGTACAAACTTTATAATTCTGAACTTGATTTGATTAAGCTTAAGTATTTAATAAGCTTATATTATTAACATTAACATTAGCATAACATAAGATTGGTTGTGTCATTGATATCAGTTCTGATTTTTAACCATTATATTACATTATTTGGGTTGCTTTAATAATATCATTAGAACAATTAATGATTCATATGTCACATAGCTTTATTAATAACTTAATCTTGTTCGTTTCGTAAATCCTGCGGATTTCCAAGGCGGGGAGTATGTTTGAGCCGCATGCTCAATTATGTCGTGTGTAGGAGTGAGAGCTCAAGGGACGTTTCACTTATAATTGGTGCACCCTTGTGCTCATTGGCTTGTCGTCTGGTGTTTGCTGGAGCGCGAAGTATTGGCGCTCTGAAACTCGGACGACACATTCGACCTTTTTGCTGGAGCAAAACACTCGGCCTTTTTGTTCGGACACATGATGTGTCAACATTGAAAAAATAAAAAGTAAAATTTAAAAATTCAAAAATACAAAATTTGAAATTTGAATATATGTCACTTTTCGAAAACAAGAAAATGTATAAAAGCCAATGTGGTATTCATGGAAAATCAGTTTGAAAATAATCTTCGAAGTGGTCGGTCGTAATAGTGTGTGTGCCCTTGGTGAAGGAGTCGCTGATACTACTGCAGGAAGGCGGCGCCAGGTCACAGCCCTTGAGTCTCAGGTAAGTGCATCCTTTATTTGTGGAAGCAGTTCCTTGAGCTCTCCGACGTACGTTTGGTCGGTGGCAGGCACCCTCCGCGACACAGGGTATAAAGCCCATATAGGTTTGGGGCTATTTACACGCCCCACGCCCTCCCAGTTCCTTTTGATTAATTAGTGAGGAAATTGTAAATAAGGGAGAGAGAGAGAGACAGACGTTTTAAACTAACTAATTATTATAACTTAAATAAAATATTTTGATCACAGCGCCATCTAGCGATAATCATCTAAAACAAAATAAGTGTCGTGACAACTTTTTCATAAGAATTTCCGTCTAGCCCCCTTTCACAACGCGCGATAAGGAACTTCGTTCCAAAAATAATCTCCTCCTTTCAGGAAATCGGTAAAAAAATTACATTAATTTTATCTAACCAAACCACGCTGCAATATTACCCACTAAGAAAATTAAATATTTTATCTTTAACCTTTTTACAGAACCAACCATAAAGTTAATTAAAAAAAATGAATTAAAAATAATTTGAATACGCTCAACGTAGCCATTAACATTTAATTAATTTGCTTAACAATAATTATTCTAAAAAGATTGCGGTATTTTAAAAACCCTTCGCTTAATATTTTAAATGGTTTATTAAGGCTTTGAATTATCCTTACCAATATTTATTTATTTATTAAACTTTATGCACATAAATGGTACAATGGCGGACTGAATGTTATTTACTAATTCTGTTATTAATAACAATGACTTGAATACCTTCTTTTTACATAAATCGGCTAAAAAGAAATAATTGAATAAGTACCTACCAAAGTAAAACTTTTGTATACAATGTAAAAGTTGAATCGTATCGACGTAAAGTTTACAAAAACCTTTGTTTTACAAAATATACGAATAAACGGAGAGAAAATAATATTTTGTTTGTTCTTCAACTTTAAGAGTTTAAGAGAAAAATTTACTTGAAGTATCTGTGACATACTGGCAAAAAGAATGGCCAACTATGTATTTTATTCGGCGTTTTCATATTGACTCACCAAAGTCCATCATCATCATCAGCCTATAAGTCCACTGTTGGACATAGACCTCCCCCAAACCTCGCCACAACGACCAGTCCAGCTGTCCGCATCCAGCTACAGGTCTTCGGTCGACCTTGTGGTAGGTCTGCCTACGCTGCACCTACCAGTTCGTGGTCGCTCTAGAACTTTTCGACCCCATCGGCCAAAGTCCAACACACGTAAAAAACAAATGACTGTGTTGGCCGACCAACATGTAAACGGGGGTTTTGTATGCATTGACCGACATTGAAACTATGTGACACACCGTTTGACAGTTGGCCTACCAGTTGTCATTTGCGCTGTCCAATAATACTGATAGTAAGAATTAATTTAAATACAAGTTAAGTTCCTGGATATCATGTAGCAGTAAAATACTAGTTAAGACAAATGAAACGAGCCCAAACACGACGGGTATATGTTGTTGGAACGAAGTTCCTTATCGCGCGTTGTGAAAGGGGGCTAGACGGAAAAAAATCTTACGAAAAGTTATCACGACACTTTTTTGTTTTAGATGATTATCGCTAGATGGCGCTGTGATCAAAATCTTTTAAAACACGTTCCTTATCGCGCGTTACGTTAGGAAAAAAATATAAGATATCTTTTAATCGAAAGGAACTTCGTTCTATTCGGGTGTCCCATGACACCTCTCAAAATTTTTAATTAGTACAAGAGTTCCTATGGACAACTTCGCAATCTCCAACTCCATGGTACCGTATTATTACATTGTCACGCGATATACATATGCAAATATAAATATATTATGATATACATATGAAAACCTTTTAGGCCACACAAAATTTAAGATGGAATACTCACATGCTGCCAATTTTGATCGGCAGTGTGTAAGACCAAAATTGGCACGCCTAACTTACAACAGCTCTCTGAAGTGCTCGCAATGGATATTTTATGGAGTCTAAATATAAAACACCTGGGCTGAGAGGAATCATGTAATCTTCTCAACAAAGCGCCCAAATTACCGTGTTTAAAACTTAGAATTACAACATCTGGAAATAACACCGTGAAAAAATTAAGCGCCTTCCAAAAATTGAGACCACATACTTTTTTTTTCCTAACGTAACGCGCGATAAGAAACGTGTTTTAAAAGATTTTGATCACAGCACCATCTAGCGATAATCGTCTAAAACAAATAAGAAACGTGTTTTAAAAGATTTTGATCACAACGCCATCTAGCGATAATCATTTAAAACAATAAAAGTGTCGTGACAACTTTTCGTAAGTATTTTTTCCGTCTAGCCCCCTTTCACAACGCGCGATAAGAAACGTGTTTTAAAAGATTTTGATCACAGCACCATCTAGCGATAATCATCTAAAACAAATAAGGAACGTGTTTTAAAAGATTTTGATCACAACGCCATCTAGCGATAATCATTTAAAACAATAAAAGTGTCGTGACAACTTTTCGTAAGTATTTTTTCCGTCTAGCCCCCTTTCACAACGCGCGATAAGGAACTTCGTTCCAATTAAAAAAATAGTGTTATTAACGACTTGCTGGTGCTAATTAAAGAGATAAAATCGTTTTTTTTAAACGTCAGTGAAGTTGTGAATTCACGATAAACATACTTTACTTTCGTGTTGTTTCCAGAAGTTTTAGTTCCATGGCATTCATTTTGTTTTGTATCAACACGGAATGGCCAGTCTTTTAACTCGCTAAGATTAGCATAATGTTTCAAATTGATGTTTATTTTTAGAAGAGTTCAGTTTTTTCGTGTTTAAGTTGAAAAAGAACGTTCAAGTTTTTGCTATGCTTATTTTTACAAGCTTTTACAAGTTCGGGTAGAATTTCGCGAGTGGAATTTGACCAACTTCTCGGTTTCCGATTGAGCTGAAATTTTGCACGGCTACGTATAACGCGTCTAAATCTTAATATGAAAAAGATTTATGTGAAATTTTTCACAACACCACTGGCTATAAACGGTGAAGGAAAACATCGTGAGGAAACCTGCATATCGGAAAAGGGTTCTAAAAATCCTTTGAAGATATGTGAAGTCCCCAATCCGCATTACGCAAGCGTGGTGAACTATGCCTAACCCCTCTTCTGAGGAGACCTGAGCCCAGCAGTGGGCAGTAATGGGTTGTTACAGTACAGTACGTATAACACATGATACTGCAATAATATATGAAAGAGCTGATGTGATGATGGAGTCGAAAGGCCATAGGAATTCTTGTACTAAATAAGATTTAAACTCCATCGTGTTTGGGCTCGTTTTACTTGCCTTGACTAGCACTCTACTTTTACATAACCAGGAGCCTATATTAATACACTAGGTGACCCGCGCAACTTCGTCTGCGTCACAGTGGGATACAAACATAGCCTTCCTCAATAAATGAACTTTCCAACAGTGAAAGAATTTTTCAAATCGGACCAGCAGTTTCTGATATTAGCGCGTTCAAACAAACAAATAAACTCTGCAGCTTTATAATATTCACTGTTAAACTTAACAAAAAGCAATTGACAAAATGGTGGGCCATTTCGCGACCATTTTCAAGGACAAACTGTCAATGAAATGGGCAGAAACTCGTAAAGAAGTTATGAAAATTCTGTTAGTGTTCATTCCACGTTCGTTCTTTATCTACCCTCGGATTTACAGGACGCGATTGTGATTTAATACTGGCTTGGTTTTTATGCCGACACAGTTCAGTGGAAGCAGTGTAGTAGTTAATAACTTTATATTAACTTGTACTGGATGTAACTATGTAAGTTCGGGTGGAATCTACCGGGTCTAATTTGACAAAGTTCCTAACTTTCGATTGAGCTGACATTTGCATGTTTCTGTCGCGTGATAATGCAATGATATAATAAAATGGGGCTAACCTGATGATGGATTCGGAAGGTGGTTATAGGAACTCCTGTACTAATCAAGATAGAAGATAGACCCATCTCGTTTGTGCTCGTTTTACTTGTATTAGCCAGCACTTTACTGCTATATGATATTTATCTTAAGGATCTTAAGCTTGTACTTAAAAATATTTCTTTAAAAGTATAAAACTTGTAAAAATGCCAATTTTTAATTGTATAACTGTTTAACACTACTCTGTGTGGACGTAAAGTTTTACTATGAAACTGTACCAATGAATTAGTTGTCACAAAGTGCCGGTAAAAGTTTAAGTATCAAGAATGTGAGATAGCGTCCCAAAATAATTATTTTTCAGAAGTAAATCTTTCTAAAAAACAACAAAATAAATGCGCTTTGACACCGAATCGCCAACTTCCAATGCGTGCAAATGACAACTGGTATACCAACTGTCAAACGGTGTGTCACATAGTTTTAATGTCGGGCAATGCATACAAAACCCCCGTTTACATATTGGTCCGACACCGTAATTTGTTGTTTACGTGTGTTGGATGTTGGCGAGTCAATATGGAAACGCGGTAATAGAATGATTAGATCTGAAAGTAACATCATGATCAACAAAAGTTTCAAAGAACGTATGTAACACTAGCTGGCCCACACAACTTCGTCTGCGTCACATAATGAAATTTTCTCACCGTTTAAATCTTCCCTGAACTTCTACGAATATTTCAAGATTAAAATAAGCCAAATCGGTTCAGTCGTTCTCGAGTTTTAGCGAGACTAACGAACAGCAATTCATTTTTATATATAAGAAGATTATTTTAGTGTGCTAAACGAACTGAGTGTCATCGGCAGCCTCTCACGTCAAAGTGTCATGCAACATACTTTATGATTACTATATAGGCAGACGAGTCAACGGGCCACCAGATTGTAAGCGGTTACTGCCACTCATGGACCTCTGGTGCCACCTACGACCAACCTTTAAGGATTTTCCTCTTCTTCAACTGGTTGTCAACAAGTCGTACTTTCAATTGGTTGGTGGCCTGTCCGAAGCCTATCAATATGGGGATCTCTCTCTCATAGGCAGGTCTTGAAATTCCTTCTGGATAGAATAATGATGCTGTGGCTTTACTATCAAACCGTTGCAATGAATTACTTGTCTTTATGACATAGTATCATTCATGTAAAAGATAAATGTCCTAAGTACTTAAAATAGGGACGGCGCGGCGGGAAAGCGTGCAGAGCGCGTAACGCGTCGCGCGGTCCCTCCAAACCCCGTGCTGGGTTCTGGCCTCAACCGGGGTTCGGACGCTGAGTGTGAGCGGTTGACGGTTTTAGTGCGGTTCAACTCCCACATACATGAAAAAAGTACTTAAAATAGTAGTTTAAGAAGTACTTGTTGACCCGTGCAACTTCGTTTGCGTCACAGAGATCCTTGGACTATCCAACACTGAAAGAATTTTTCAAATCGGACGAATGGTTCCTGAGATTAGCGCGTTCAAACCGGAAAGTTGGAATTCAACTTACAAGATTCCATCCGAACTTAGATAGGTACATCCAGTGCAAATTAATAGCTTGTAAATCGAGTGTGTTAATGAAATATAGTGGATAAAATCGTTTTTGGAATGAAGTTCCTTATCGCGCGTTATCGAAAGGGGGCTAGACGGAAATTCTTATGAAAAAGTTGGCACGACACTTTTTTTTCATTATCGCTAGATGGCGCTGTGATATTAAAATCTTTAAAAATAATTCCTTATTTTGTTTTATATGATTAATGCTAGATGGCACTGTGATCGAAATATTTTATTTAAGTTATCATAATTAGTTAGTTTAAAACGTTATTATAACTTAAAAAAATAAAATTTTATTACAATTCCCTCGAACTTCGTTCCATCCGGGTGTCCCTTGACACCTCTCAAATTTTTTATTTTTATTTTAATCGCAATTGACAAGCATATTAGTATGCATTGCTTATTCGCTTCTATTTACCGCACGCCACTGTTCCAACATCTGCGTAACCAAGGTCTGTCACTGTTTATTTGTCTTCTAAAACTATGATTGTTTGTAATAAAACCGGTTATTATTGAATCTGTCTAGACGGAGGAATTTTAGAGTTGGCAATGTGCCAGATTCTGGCCACGTCTAGTATGCAGGTCGTGAATTAAATATACTGTCTGTTGAGTCTTTGTACTGGCAACTGCTGGACTTGGGTCTCATAATGCAGAGGTCCATGAGCGACGGTCACCACTTACGATCAGGTGGTTTACATAGCATAAATAATATTTTTATTACAAGAATGAAAACGACTGACTTCCATTTCTCAAGCATAGCACAAAAACTACCAGTCAGATCTTTATCAAATGCTCAAAGTGTCTGCTTTATAAAAAAAAGAATCATTGAAATCGGTTCACCCAAACTAAAGTTATCGAGGAACAAACATAAAACAATACAGACGAATTGAGTACCTCCTCCTTTTTGGAAGTCGGTCAAAAATATATTTTTGACAATAATTATAAAAACACCCCCAATTCAAAAATATCATAAAGGCTATACTACTTCAATTTACTTGCTACAAACAAAGATTTATCTAAATCGGTTCACCCATACAATAAATGAACGTAATCATCACTTTTCATATTTTGACCAAGGATCTGAAGTAGTCTATCTAAGAAGTCATGCACTGTACTGTACTGTACTGTACCAACCCATTACTGCCCACTGTTGGGCACAGGTCTCCTCAGAAGAGGGACTAGGCATAGTCCACCACGCTTGTCCAGTGCGGATTGGGGACTTCACATATCTTCAAAGGATTTTCAGAATACTTTTCCGACATGCAGGTTTCCTCACGATGTTTTCCTTCACCGTTTTTAGCCACTGGTGTTGTGAAAAATTGCACATACCTAAATCTTTTTCACTTTTAGATTTAGAGGTACAAGCCGGCCGGATTTGAACCCGCGATCTCCCGTTCGGAAGGAAGCGCTTCGACCACTCGGCCACCACGGCTATAGAAGTCATGCACAAACATAATAAAACAAACATTATACAGGGTGGATATGTACCTCAGCTAAAGTGGAGTGAATGACCTGTCGAAACACAACTTAGAACCACTTTTATTTTTGAAATCTGTCCAACTATTTTTTCGATAGGTACTGTATGGAACCCGCAATGATAGTCATACATACGCCATACGTACTTGCTTCAGCACGTACAAATACAGTACATATACTAACATTGGAACGATACAGAGATAAGCATGGCCCCTGCGCAAGGATGACACGCAAAATCCGTGTGCCGTGAGCGTAACGCGTCGCGCCGTCCCTCATAACCCCGTGCTGGGTTCTGGCCTCAGCCGGGGTTCGGACGCTGAGTGTGAGCGGAGGTTTTAGTGCGGTTCAACTCCGGTGATTTCCTCCAACTAAAAAAAAAAAAATACGCCATACGACCGATTCCAAAACTAACAGTGGTTCTAAGTTGTATTTCGATTGGCCATTCACCCCATTACAACTGAGATAAAGTTGCAAATCAACCTTTTATGCTATACTAGATGACCCTCGCAACTTCGTCTGCGTCATAAAGGGGTTCAAACAGTACTCGCAATGCCGTCGAGTTATTATTTTCGCGGCTCGCTGTGCCCTACATATTCATTACGTTTTATACTCGTAATAACTTCTAAACAAAAGTCCGATTCGAATAAAACAAAAAGTAGTTTAATTCTACATTAATACTCTTGATAACAAAATACTTAATTTGGATAAGGGTTAATATAACGATACTCATTTAACGTTAAATTCAATCTCGGAACGAAATATTAAATTTTAAAAACATAAAAGTGGTTATTGTGACTAAACTATGATAGTTAGATATATGCTGTCGCGGACTTTTTTGTTTGTCTTCAAAAGACCTAAAAACCCGTAGTACATCATTTTGTTCTATTGTCATGAGAATAGGTTTTCGATTATTCGCGTTGTGTTACATATTAGATATTTTCATACGGATCCCTAATTTTTTGAAATTAAAATATAGCCTATAACCTTCCTCGATATATGGACATTCCAACAGTGAAAGAATTTTTGAAATCGGACCTGTAGTTTCTGAGATTAGCGCGTTCAAACAAACAAACAAACAAACTCTGCATCTTTATAATATTTATGCTATATTTAACCCTCTTTTTAAGAACTCGGGCAAATACAAGTTCACAAATGAACAATAGCCACATTTGGTTTCGGCTACCATTCGTAATGAACTGTGGAGAACCCCTCGAGTGTGAAGGAGCCATTAGCGTCGTTCGTGATTTACGCCATTTTACCTACTTGGTCATAGAATAATTACTTTAGAGAAGTAAAGGACATACATGTACTCTCTTTTTAGTAGCTAACCAACCTTTGCACGCAGATGTATATCGCGTGACAATACAATAATATGACAAAATGGCGCTGATCTGATGATGGATTCGGAAGGTGGTCATAGAAACTCCTGTACTAAACAAGTTAAACCCGTCATATTTGGGCTTGTTTTACTTGTATTAGATAACACTGTACTGCTTTACGGTAGTTTTTAAGAAAAGAAGTAGTAGAAAAAGTTTTAGTTGTCTAACTTGATACGCTCGATTGAGGAACATAATATATTAAATGAAGTCGTTAAAGTACTTAACGATCTATAAAATTAGTTAAATATTTATGATTTAAATAATCAAAGTTATGACGATAACTTTTCTTTATGAATCTAATTCAAGTTTTCTTTGTTTCAGATTTTATGGAGTTTACGTGCAATAACTAATTGGAATAATACTGTAAAAACAGTGCTAAAATAGTGATCAATGTGACAGTTAATAAACAAGTAAAAGTGCCAATAAATATTAAATGTGACACGCAATAAAGGTCACAAATTTGTAACTCAAATGTGACAATCCGCAAACGTGTGACAAAAGTGCTAATTAATTGTGACAATTCATAATTATTGATGTTGTAGGCTGTGAATGTGGTACAGTAGTGAGGTCACGAGTGGTATTGATAGTAATACCAAAGCTACCACTATAAATTACAAAAGTGATTATTGTGACAGGTCACAAAAGTGTTGTGACAGTTGGTAAATGTGGTATTATAGCAACTTTAGGAGTGTTATTGATGGAAATACCAAAGTTACCACTACTAAATTACGAAAGTGACATTTGTGACAGGTCACAAAAGTGTTGTGACAGACTGTGAATGTGGTATTGTGGTGACACGAGTGGTATTGATGGTGATACCAGGGCTACCACGAATGTGGACGAGCGGCCCAGACGGCCGGCAGGTCAATGACAACGCTGGAAACCATTGTGCTACTTTTAGCACTAGGTGAGTGAAATGTGATTTTTCATATAACATTAAGACTAGTAACATTGTTTTACGAAAATGAAAACGGTTGACTTTTATTTTTGAAGAATAGCACACTGACTAGTAATTAGATTTTTTTATTGGAACCAAGTTCCTTATCGCGCGTTATCAAAACGGAAATTGTTATGAAAAAGTTGTCATGACACTTTTTTGTTTTAGATGATTATCGCTAGATGGCGCTGTGATTAAAATCTTTTAAAACAATTCCTTATTTTGTTTTATATGATTAATGCTAGATGGCGCTGTGATTAAAATATTTTTATTTTTCTCTACCTCTTATGGATAAGAGAGAGAGAGAGAGATAGACATTTTAAACTAACTAATTATTATAACTTAAAAAATTAAAGGTTTTATTACAATTCCTTCACTAATTAATCGAAAGGAACTTCGTTCCATCCGGGTGTCCCTTGACACCTCTTAAGTTTTTCAAATCATAATGTGAAAGCATATTTTAATAAATAATTAATTTGTGCTTCTGGAACTTTTATTCTGTGCCTGTAAATAGTCAACTACAGAGAATTTATCATTCTTAATATTGGACATTGAAATGGTTGCTACTTTTCTTTCAATTAATTTCGACGGCAGCAAAGAACAAACAGATATCTACAAAATCGTTAGTTTCCAGGAGAGCGTTTTTTGTGAGAAAGTTTGATAACTTTTACTATAAGAATGCCAGGTTTTTCAAATTTGGAATGTGTAAATAAAATAATGTTTCGCAGCAGATAGCGACATACATATTTTAAATAAATTATTGTTTTTTTTTCGTATTACTGCAGATGTCTTTTTCTACATCGCATAGAAAAATAAATAAGATGAGTCAACTGCCATGTATTCGTTTCTACGTAAGACTTTTTCCTTAGAAAAGAAGTAAAAAGTGAAGAACGCATCCAGATCGCGAAATATAATTTCACACCATTTCCATCAACATCATACCAATCGAATAAAGAAGGTAAAGAACCTACAGCAAACGTTTTTTCTAACTGATATCTTTGTTTATACTAAGTGGCTTGCTAAATTGTACGACGCACACACGGTTATCCGGTAGATGTGCGGGTGTACTTCGTTTTTTTTTCAAAAAAATAGTGTATATGTCTTTATTTACGCAACAAAAAACATAAAAAAACACTTTTTGTTTGAAAAAAAAAATTTACCCGATAAAATAAAGAATTCTGGATTCAAATATCCATAAAAGTTAAATTCGGCAAAATGCAGATGTCTTCTTGTTCTTTGCTGCCGTCGAGTTAATGATATAAAAATCACAATTATTTAAACTGTGAAATTTCATCATTGCAACAGTGATGCTAATTTCACATTTCACACGTTAAATGATGAAAGTAGTAGTTGCGAAAATTCATTTAATTTTCATACATGAGTCCCTGATCGACTTATCAACGCGTAGCGAAGCAGGTTTCTTAGGCATCTGTATGGTTTTCTGACATTCATTCAATTCATTTTTGACATTCAAAATGTATGTGTGTCCTCATCAACTTTGAAATAAATGATTTGACTTTGACTTTTATCGCTTTCAAAGCCAATTTCGAATTTCACAAGCCTAATAATAAAAGTAGCAGTTGCGAAAATTAATTTCATATGAATTAGCACATAGGTACTACTTCCATACACACAAGTTAAAATATTTTCTTACTAATATCAAAAACGCTTACAACAATCAAACATCATAACAGTTTCAGTGCTAATTTCGCACCTAATTTCACAGTTGTGAAAATTTATTTCATATGAAATAGCACATGCTACTTCCATTCAACTCTCACACGTAAGCCCCTGGCCGAGTTATTAGTGCGTAACAAAGTAGAAGGTATCTTAGGCGCCTGTCTGACTACTAAACTTGCGGGTAACGCTGTCTCAAACATTATAAGGATTTTAAAGATACTCTGATATTGTTTTCGTGTTCATTTGTGTGAACAGATTAAGATATATATACAAGCTTTATAAAATTAACTTGCACTGTAATGATGATATCACTGGTCACTATCAAGTTCTGGTGGAATCTTGCAACTTCCCGTTTTCCGATTAAGCTGACATTTTGCCACCTAATATGATGAAATGGAGCTGATTTGATAATGGATTCGGAAGGTCATAGGAACTCTTGTCCTTAACAAGACAGACCCATAGTGTTTGGTCTCGTTTTACTTGTATTAGCTAGCACTCTACTGCTACATAATATCCAGGATCTTAATATTTTGTAACTAAAGAGTTTTCTTTAAAAAAAAAATGTTATAATAAAAATATCAGTAGATTTTATCAGGATATTATTTGAAGAAGGCATCTTTGCGGAAAGGTTCTAAGACCTTCAAAAATATTCTTCAATAATACAGCTACATCGAAAATACTAACAATCAATTACTGTTAAAATATTGATAAGTATTTTTGATCCTCTTATACAGAACCACCCTTATTAATATAACTATAAATCTTATTATTTTCTTCGGAATCGTTTCACTACATCACTGCATAGTCTATACTAATATTATAAAGAGGAAAGATTTGTTTGTTTGTAATGAATAGTCTCCGAAACTACTCGACCGATTTCAAAAATTCTTTCACCTTTGGAAAGCTACATTATCCTCGAGTAACATAGGCTATATTATATTTCAAAAATTAGGGATCCTTACTAAAACTCCAATAATGTAACATAAGGTGTAAAAAAATGACCTGTAAAATTCCTTACGTCGCGTGCGCTGCGAAAACTATTGACAGTACAACAAAATGATGTACTACGGGTTTTTAGATCTTAGTATGACAAAAAAAAGTTCGCGACAGCATATATCTAACTATCATGGTTTAGTCACAATAACCGCTTTTATGTAAAAAAAATATTTCGTCCAGTAATTGAATTTAATCAAGTTATCACGAGTATAAAACGTAATGAAAATGTGGGGCACTGCGGGCAGCGCAAATAATAACGCGACGGCATTGCGAATACTGTTTGAACCCCTTTGTAAAGCAGACGAAGTTGCGCGGGTCAGCTGTCCGTCTCTATGTATGCTTAAATCTTTAAAACTACGCAACGGTTTGATGCGGCTTTTACAATAGAAAGAGTAATTCAAAAGGAAGGTTTATGTGTATAATACATGCATCATATAATAGACGAACACTAATAATTTTAGCGGTTTTTGATGTGATGTCGTAAATAAGCACATTTTCCTGACTTTACATTGCAAATGCCCTCTGCCCAGCTCAAGCGGAAGTAAATTACTTGTCTAAATACAACTAAGAACCACGTTTATTTTTAAAATCGGCTAAGCTTTTTTTAATATCCAATTTTACAATTTTTTAAATTTTACAAAAAAAAAATTAAAGATTCACGTTAACACTACTGTAGTACTTTCATGCATTTTCAACGGGTTCTTACCACGATATTTAATTAACTGAGTTGTCTCGATATTTCAACGTCATGATCACGAGAAGACTGGATACTGCGGGTCGATTAAAGAGCAAACAAACCCGTTGAATTTAAATGCATGAAAGTAATATAGAAAACCGCGAGTGTCTGAATAAGTTTACTACTGTAAACTGTGTAGTATGTTATTTACTCCTTAAAATAACATTTCAGTAACGTCTGTAAATAAACAACTACTAAACTTGTATTTCTTTCAATACAAGTACTTTCACATTTTGGAATCGGTCAAAAAGACAAGGTCCATTTACGATCTATAAAATTATTGGGTTACCAAGCTAAAAATCGGGCTCTCCCTTGAGGGTTCGTAGGTAAAGGGCGGGGCTTGCGACCGTTCCTCACATTAATATCTTAACTGCATGAGAACTATAGAGAAGTAAAAATTTTTACAAATCTTACAAACTCATAGACAAAGTATCAAATCATATCGTTTCATATTAGGATCACTCATTAAATAAAAATCGTGGTAAGAACCCGTTGAAGGGAGGTCGTAGACCCATCGAGTTTGGACTCATTTACGAAGAGAGGTTTTTTTCTGACATTGTATGGAAAACGTACGACTATCGTTGCAGACTTCTGTACTATGATGAAAAAATATTTTATCCAATTCCTAAAATAAAAGTGGTTCTAAGTTTTATTTCAACAGGTCAGGTTTCATTCACCCCAAGTCAGAATGTCCAAAGTTACAGATCCACCCTGTATAGCTGTAGCTGTGTGTGCAAAATGCTTGTTATAGAAAAAAGCTTTTGCCTGCCAAAGCTGCCAAAGCTTCGTGAAGTGGTCCCGACGATACGTAAACTTTATAAACTTATTCAGACACTCGCGGTTTTCTATAATACTTTCATGCAACAACGTTGAAATATCGAGACAACTCAATTAATTAAATATCGCGGTAAGAACCCGTTGAAAATGCATGAAAGTATCATAAACTTTATCTCTGTTTAACACATTATTCTGTGTACTACTCCCACGTTCATTTCGGATCGTTTAGTTTGAAACAATGTTATTGATGATAGTAAATTCAATTTCAGTTCCGTGATAAGTCACGCTTAGGGCTACGTAGTAGTGCGTAACGCGTCGCGACACTCCGTGTAACCTCGTACGGGGTTCGGACTGTTTTAGTGCGGTTTAAATACGAGGCGGTGGGAATGTGATGATTGGTGTTACTACTTTTTTTTGACCTTCGATTAAATATTACAAGACATACAGTTTCGAAGCGTTAGAAAATAGTTGCTCTAATAATGAACACATCCATTAAAAAGTCGTGGTGGCAGAGTGGTCGAAGCGCGTCCTTCCGAACGGGAGGTCGCGGGTTCAAATCCAGTCGGCTTGTACCTCTAAATCTAAATGTGAAAAAGATTTATGTGCAATTTTTCACAACATCACTGGTTAAAAACGGTGAAGGAAAACATCGTGAAGAAACCTGCATATCGGAAAAGGGTTCTAAAAATTCTTTGAAGATATGTGAAGTCCCCAATTCGCACTAGGCAAGCGTGGTGGACTATGCCTAATCCCTCTTCTGGGGAGACCTGAGCCCAGCAGTGGGCAGTAATGGGTTGGTACAGGTAACACATCCATTCATCATCAGCATTCCGTAGCCACTGCTGGACATACCTCTGGACTGGACAAACCTCTCCTAAACCTCGCCACAACGACTGTTCTAAGTGTTGATCTAGTTAATTTGTTGAAGATTTCAATAAATAAATAAAAGAATCAAAGATTTCCGGGTAATGTTAAAAGCGTTAAATAAATTTATTCTAAAGAAACCTTTTTAATTTGAAGCTTTTAAGATCCTTGATATCATGTAGCAGTAGAGTGCTAGCTAATACAAGTAAAACGCAAACACGACGGGTCTATCTTATTTAGTACCTACAGGAGTTCCTATGGCTACCTTCCGAATCCATCATTAGACCACTATTTTACCATCTGTATATTCATTTATTCACTTATTTTTTACATTCTATTTTTAAAAATACATTTACAAGAAAATAACATTTAAAAATACAATATAAAAAACAGAGGGCTACTGGAGACGGGGTCTACGACCCAAGCCATCAGTGGTCAGGACTCAAGAGAGAGGAACCTCCTCACAATACGCGCCGTGTCAATACATATTATTGTATTGTCACGCGATATCAGAGCAAAGTTTAGCACAATAGGAAACCGGGAAGTTTGTCAAATTTAGCTTTCAAGATTCCGTCCCAACTTACATAGCTACATCCAGTGCAAGTTAATATAAAGCTTGTAAAACTACAGAGCCAACTTATATTAAGTACTCTATGGTTTCTGTGACGCATGCAAACTATGTGTCTTATTATCATTATCATCAGCCTACAGACGTCCACTGCTGGACATAGGCCTCCCCCAAACCTCGCCACATCGACCGGTCCTGCGCCATCTGCATCCAGTGACCTCCCGCGATCTTGACCAGATCGTCAGTCCATCTTGTGGGGGGTCTACCAACGTTGCGCTTACCGGTTCGTGGCCGCCACTCCAGAACTTTTCGGCCCCATCGGCCATCTGTTCTTCGCACAATGTGTCCTGCCCATTGCCACTTCAAAGATGCAATTCTTCGGGCTATGTCGGTTACTTTAGTCCTTCTGCGGATCTCCTCATTTCTGATTTGATCACGCATAGAAATAGCCAGCATACGTGTCATATATTAAACCAATATTATCAGTAGACATGTGTCTAATACATACAGAACCTATCCTAACATTGGATACGTCCAAGTTTGAATATTGTCCATTCATTATGTATGCTTGGTTCACGAACTATTGATCTTTGAAATTGAATTTAAGCTATGAATCATTGTAGGGAATTGAAGGATTTTTTCTCCACGTTCTCTAAGTTTTTAAGTATATATTTATTAGTAATTAATCTAAGTTATCCTCGCAATAATAATATTTTATCATAAGATTTTGTTAAGCTACCACCTCGAATAGCGGAAAATAAGGTTCTTAAAATCACTTACACTATTACTCAACGGGTTCTTACCACGATTATTAAAAAATAAGGTTCTTAAAATCACTTATACTATTACTAAATGGGTTCTTACCACGATTATTAACAAAATAAGGTTGTTAACATCACTTACACTATTACTAAACGGGTTCTTACCAAGATTATTAAAAAATAAGGTTCTTAAAATCACTTACACTATTACTAAACGGGCTCTTAACGCGATTATTAAAAAATAAGGTTCTTAAAATCACTTACACTATTACTAAACGGGTTCTTACCACGATTATTAAAAAAATAAGGTTCTTTGCGGATAGGTCATTTAAGAGCAGACAAATCTGTCTACCCTTTTTCTCGTTCGTTTGCCGGTACCACTGGAACTCGAACTCACATTTCGACATACCACACTGACAGTATCGGCTGTATCGCTCAATTAAAAATAATCGTGGTAAGGACCCGTTTAGTAATAGTGTAAGTGATGTAGATAACCGCGAGTGTTTAAAGAAATTAATTATAAATTAAATAATAAATACATAGACTGTACAGGACAAAACTGTGTTAAATGGACAGCTTTTTTACGATTTATGTGCAATTTTTCACACAACAGCTTTTAACAATAAGCAAAACAAGTTATCAGAATGAAAATGACAGACTACTTATCAAGAATACTAAAAACCTAATGCTCAAATCTAATCTAAATTTCCTAGATACTAAATTTATGCTAGGTTACGCTTTAAATATCTGCTTCCTAACAAAAAACGAATCTGGGATCAGTTCATCAAAAAAGTAAATAAGTATGCGCACAACAAATCTTGAAATATTGTCCTTAACAAAATAAACTTTTACATAGGTCCAAAAGTACTAATTAAATCTTTTAAATTAAATTGGAAACCTATTTACGACGACCATTACTTTTACCAGGAAAAAGAATCATTCAAATGGGTGCACTCAAACCAAAAATAAAAGAAAAAAAACTTGAGAGGTGTCATGGGACACCTGAATAGAACGAAGTTCCTTTCGATTAAAAGATATTTTATATTTTTTTTTCCTAACGTAACGCACGATAAGGAACGTGTTTAAAAGATTTTGATCACAGCGCCATCTAGCGATAATCATCTAAAACAAAAAAGTTTCGTGACAACTTTACAAGTGTCGTGACAACTTTTCGTAAGATTTTTTTCCGTCCTTTCGATAACGCGCGATAAGGAACTTCGTTCCAATAATAGTCAACTGCTGAGAATCCGAAAAGAGAACTCTAGCACTTGAGCTCAACATAGCTCTTGAACGTCTAATTTTCTCCTTAAAAGATATGAGAACTAAAACTATGTTAAGATAAAAATAAAGAAAAAGAAAAAACAAACCATTACGTAACCGTACGCTGTGCTTTCGTTTTATTACGGAAATTTTTCTCGTGGAAAAAACCTCGGTGTCGAGTTTGCGGAATTTCGACTGCTCGATAGGGTTGGCACTGATATGTTTTTACAAGCTTTATATTAACTTGCACTGGATGTAACTATGTAAGCTCGGGTGGGTGCAAGCTAAAATTGAAAACCTTCTCGGTTTCCGATTGAGCTGACATTTTCCACGCAAATATATATCGCGTGACAATGTGCGCAATAACATGATAAAATGGCGCTGATGATGGATTCGGAAGGTGGTTATAAGAACTCTTGTGCTAAAGAAGATGGACCCGTTATGTTTGCGTTTTACTTGTATTAACTAGCACTCTACTGCTATATGATAATATGACGGTGATAAAAACCTATTCACAGTGCGGGTAGTTGGAAGTAGAGACTTGCTATAAATACAAGCGTTGGCCGCTGTTATTATTAATTCGTGTTTGAATTGTCGAGGCGAACGGACCTGATGTAAAAGTAATAAACTGTTAAATCTCGTTATTTTGAAGTTTTTATTCGAAAGTGTTGATCATCAAGTGTTCAAGTGGACATTGTGACGTCATTCCTGACAAAACAAAACGAAGATCGACTGTTCACAACGTCATTACACCTCAACACACTATTTACGCCATCAGATAATATCCAGGAAGAAAGCTTGTATTTAAAAGTTGCCTATAAATTAATTATTATAATGAAATCTTATATGTAATTAGTTTATTTCACTACTCGTAAAAAAATTACTGCTATTTAGCGCTCAATCCTGGGGGCGGCGCGACGAGAAAGAATATCGAGGACGTAACGCGCCGCGCCGTCCCTCATAACTTCGTGCTGGGCTCTAGCCTCAGCCGGGATTACGCTGAGTGTGAGCGCTAGGGAGTTTTAGTCCGGTTCAACTCCCACATATCCAACCCACGGGGTAGGTGGGATTCCGGTGATTTCCTCCAACTGAAAAAAAAAACTTGAGAGGTGTCAAGGGACACCCGGATGGAACGAAGTTCCTTTCGATTAAAAGATATCTTATAATTTTTTTTACGCGCGATCATGAACGTGTTATAAAAGATTTTGATCACAGCGCCATCTAGCGATAATCATCTAAAACAAAAAAAGTGTCGTGACAACTTTTCGTAAGAAAATTTTTCCGTCTAGCCCCCGACACAACGCGCGATAAGGAACTTCGATCCAAAAAATGCTCAACCCTACGCAGATGTTATGTATATTCGGAAGCATGTTCTCTAGATATTAAAATAACTGTAACATGGCGGTCGTTTCTCAAACGAATAACTTAATTTTATCTGTGCATTGCCCACTGTTGGGCTCAAGTCTCCATAGTAGAGGAATAAGGTATCACCACACGACACAATGCGAATGGGGGACTTCAGTTCTTCGAACAGTTTTTAAATCATGACTGCTTTCTTACAACAAAGAATCATTGAAATCGGTTCACATAAAGAAGAAACGCACCGCTAATCGTGAAATCTTGTCCATGAAGATTTTTAAACATAGATCCAAAAGTACTTATTCGATCTTAATAAAATAAAATGAGACTACACGACTACCATCATCTTTCATATGACACAAAAAAACTTGAGAGGTGTCAAGGGATACCCGGATGGAACGAAGTTCCTTTCAATTAATTAGTGAGGGAATTGTAATAAAATTTTATTTTTTAAACTAACTAATTATTATAACTTAAATATAATATATTGTTCACAGCGCCATCTAGCATTAATCATATAAAACAAAATAAGGAATTGTTTTAAAAGATTTTAATCACAGCGCCATCTAGCGATAATCATCTAAAACAAGAAAAGTGTCGTGCCAACTTATCCATAAGAATTTCCGTCTTTCGATAACGCGCAATAAGGAACTTCGTTCCAATACAAACGAATTAAGTACCTCCTCCTAAATAAGCTATACAAAACGAAACGAAGTTTTTGACCCAAAACATCAATAAGCATTAAAAGTTATCATGTTTCTTCCATAATTATCTTCCTCAAGTTTAGAAAACGGAAGAACCCGGACGTGTAGGTACTTTTAAATTTACAAACAAACTTGGAAACACTCTGTTTGTATACAGGGTGATTTCTTAGTGAGGGTACATATTGAAGGTCATGGTAGCTGATGGTTATATACGACCAGTAAAAATATTAGCACCAAAGAATATGGCTTAATGCCTTAGTAATCGCAACTTAAAAATATCTAAAATTCTTGCAAAATGATTGTTTTTCGACATCTGATGGGTGTGGCGGAGGTGTGGGGTGCGCGAGATCACTAAAGGTCGTTAGTCAACATTCTTTTAGCCGAAATTGTTTATGTTTGAGGTAGTTTTGTCGCATTTAGATAAAAAAAAAAATGTTTTTGTAATTTTACCTATTTTTTGTAATATTCCGTTTTAGAACAGAGTACTCATCACCCTCCTGCAATATGTACCTTCATTAAAAAATCACCCTGTATATATGTTTGTAAACATCCGCGCAACTTCGTCTGTGTGACAGAACGACATTTGACGCTGTTTTATTTTACTAATGGGTGGGCCAATCTAACGTTTGCATTTTGATCTACTATTTATTTAGAGAATGACAGCTCAAATGTCATTCAATTTGTGTTCATAATTTAGTTAAAGGTTTGACATTTACGAAATGGGACGTTTTCGGTTCGCCCCATGGGCAGAAGATCGTTTGGCCGAAAATGAGCATTTTTACCGAAAAATTGTCTTTTCAGATGAAGCCCATTTTCACCTCGGAGGCTGTCAATAAGCAAAGTTGTCGAGCGTTACCGTGCCATGCTCAACGAATTTATGTTTCCAAAAGTTGAAGAGTATGACATGGACGACATTTGGTTTCAACAGGATGGTGCAACATGCCACACAGCCAACATGACACTCGAACTTTTAAAAAAATGCAAACTTTATAATATGTCCCACCTAAACGGGGTGGAGTTCTGGCCGGAGAGCAGTGGACTGTAATTGATGCTGGGTCGTGCCTGGATAGTGGTCGCCACGATACTGGCCGGTTCAGTGGTACATCTTCACCGTATGATACACCGAGGAGAGCAGGAGCAGGGATTCTTGAATAAATCACAGTTTTCATAATACAGCGGCCAGGAAGGGGTTCGGGGTGCGGTGGCAGCAGGGGTTCGGGGTGCGGTGGCAGCAGGGGTTCAGCCTGTTCAGTGGCTTTTCTTTAGTTCTTCTAGTCTTCTTTCTTATAGTGTGGTGAGAGGGAAACCTCGAGAACTATGGACCTAGTTTTCAGCTTGTATAATGGTTTGTGATGTATAGGGTTCACGCAGACGGACGTTGCAGCCAGCAGCTAGTAGTTTATGATAGTTAAATCTTTATATAAAAAACTTGAGAGGTGTCAAGCGACACCCGGATAGAACGAAATTCATTCATTATAACATTCATTATTATTAATTACAAAAAACCAGTATACTCTTAACAAAAATAACTAACAAAAATAATCGTCGCGACACCACACTGTTCAATGCGAAATGAAAATATCTGGCTTGCTGTTTATAAGAGAGACAGAGAAACATGCGCTCGTCGTAATAAAGCAAAAAGTGTCGTGACAACTTTTCGTAAGAATTTTTTCCATCTAGCCCCCTTTCATAACGCGCGATAAGGAACTTCATTCCAATAAAAAAAAAACGTTACATTTAAAGTTTCAATCAAAGAATACGCTTACCAAAAGTTTCACCATCAAAGTTTGAGAATCGTTTGTATCAAGATCGATGCGTTGCGTTGCGGCCCAGTTAAGTATGCTCTCCACAAATAGGTAATCGATTGATAGTCAGGCCCCTGCAATAAATCTTTACTCCGTTTTAATATAGCTTGGTCTTGGAATGTTGCCAGCCATACGCGTTGGAGTACAATAAAAAACACGTTTTCCCAAAAGTGGGGCTATTTATTCAATTCTACAAATATATTTGGAAAAGATGTTTTTTCATGATGTTTTTTTACCTGCGGAGCAAAGGTAATAAAAAGCTTTCATTTAACATGCACTGGATGTAACTATAACTAAGTCGTGGTGGTCGAGTGGTTGAAGCGCTTGCCTTCCGTACGAGAGGTCGCGGGTTCAAAACCGGCTTGTACCTCTAAATCTTAATATGAAAAAAAATTATGTGCAATTTTTCACAACACCACTGGCTAAAAACGGTGAAGGAAAACATCGTGAGGAAACCTGCATGACGGAAAAGGATTCTAAAAATCCCTTGAAGATATGTGAAGTCCCCAATCCGCACTGGGCAAGCGTGGTGGGCTATGCCTAATCCCTCTTCTGAGGAGACCTGAGCCCAACAGTGGGCAGTAATGGGTTGGTACAGGATGTAACTATGTAATTTGGGTGGAATCTTGTGAGTTGGATTTGACAAACTTCTTGTTTTCCACGGTGTTTTCAAATTTTGCACGTATATGTATATCGCGTGATAATGCAACAATATGGCACCATAGAGCTGATTTGATGAGTCAGTTGTAGCCAAGACCAGTAAAACGAGTCCAAACACGATGGGTCTTGTTTGGTACAGGAGTTCCTATGACCACCTTCCGAATCAATCATCAAATTTTGATACATTATTGCAATGTCACGCGATATACATGTGCGTGCAAAATGTCAGCTCAATCGGAAACTGTGAAATTTAACTCGCAAAATTCTACCGGAACTTACATAGTTACATCCAGTGCAAGTTAATATAAAACTTGTAATGTATTTATAAAGCGTTTTTTCGCAGAATTTCACCTTTTCCGAGCGTTATCCGAAACTTAACGGCATATAATGTCGTAATGTCCCAAAATGCCTCCTTATAGGAGTTCTTTATATACTCTACGTCTTTCCGATTAAAATAATGATAATAGAAAGCATTGAAATACTGTTATTGTGGCTTAAACGGCGCGAGAAATTCAAGAGGGTTTCGTTCTAACCTTATTTGGCAACTTTCCTTTGCCCTTTCAACCGGAGGACGTTTTAAGTGACTGTTTTTTTAAATTTGTTTTTAATCGGTTTGGATGATTCTTTTTTAGTTTGAATGGAAATGCTCGCTTTGAGGTTCTATTGAATTTTTATCAAGATTAAAGTTTAAAGTGTAAACTACCCCTAAAGCATGTTGATTTTTGAACGAAACCAGCTGTCATGTGAGAACGAGACAAACTTATGCGTAGTGCATAGTGTATAGCGCTGTCACTTTTACACAACAAGCGATTTTTATGCGACTCAGAGACAAACATTTTTCTATCATTCTGTATCTGTATCTGTATCTGTATCCCCCAATCCGCACTAGGCAAGGTGTCGCTTGCCTAGTGCGGATTGGGGACTTCACATATCTTCAAAGGATTTTTAGAATCCTTTTCCGACATGCAGGTTTCCTCACGATGTTTTCCTTCACCGTTTTTAGCCAGTGGTGTTGTGAAAAATTGCACATAAATCTTTTTCACATTTACTAATAGCTATCCCAATTCCGTTCAACTTTAAGCACTCATGGTACGAAACGAAGCGATTCAGTATATGTACCTAAACTGAACTGCCACGCATTTGAATAGTTATTGTAAAGGTTTTTGAGATTTTTGAGTTAAGTATAATCAGTAGATTCAGTTTTTACAAATAATGAAAACCGCTTTCGATGATTCTTTTATTAATATAAAGGTTATAATTTTCTTTATTTTGTATTAATTTGACAAAATTTAACTTAGGGGCAATTTTACTATTAAAATAAAGATTAAGGGTTCAGGTAGCGCTTAGATTTTAATAAGACCTACAAACCCGTAGTATATCATTTTGTTCTATAATCAATAGTTTTCGCAGCGCACGCGATGTAAGAAAGATTTTTGGATATTTTCACACCTTGGCTTACATTATTAAAGTTTTAGTAAGGAGCTCTATTTTTTCCAAAATAATAGCCTGTGTTACTCGTGGATAACGTAGCTTTCGAATGGTGAAAGAATTTTTAAAAATGGTCCAGTAGTTTTGAGCCTATTCATTACAAACAAACAAACTAACTTTTCTTCTTTATACAGGGTGGATCTGTAACTTTGGGCAATCTGACATGGGGTGTTGAAATAAAACTTAGAACCACTTTTATTTTAGAAATTGGATAAAACTTTTTTTGGAACGAAGTTCCTTATTGCGCGTTATCGAAAGGGGGCTAGACGGAAATTCTTATGAAAAAGTTGTCACGACACTTTTTTTGTTTTAGATGATTTTCGCTAGATGGCGCTGTGATTAAAATCTTTTAAAACAATTCCTTATTTTGTTTTATATGATTAATGCTAGATGGCGCTGTGATCAGAATATTTTATTATAATTCTCACTTATTAATCGAAAGGAACTTCGTTCCATCCGGGTGTCTCTTGACATCTCTCAAGTTTTTTTTATCATAGTATGGAAGTCCGCAACGATAGTCTTACATTTTCCATACAATGTCAGAAATAAAGTTTAACCGATCTAAAAAATAAAAATGGTGCTAAGTTGTATTTCGACAGGTCATTCACCCCACGTCAGATTGTCCAAAATTACAGATCCACCCTGTATATTAGTAAGGTATTTCTATAGTATCCTAGTTAATTTTGTCACGTAAATTTAAGCCCTAAATAGACAGTTTTTTTGTTGGTTTTGTCGTGACGGTGGAAAATGAGCAATGAATAAATTAGTGTTGACCCGAGGGCGTGTCCCTGGGGATCCGTTTGAGACGAACACCGTAGTGATGGGGTAGTCGATTAAAATATCGATGTTTTAGATTTTTTGTCGAGTCTTAATGTATGTTCATTGTAATTTAATATTACTATTCTATTTTTTTATTTATTACCTTTCCGTATATTTCAAACAAAAACTAAATAACAGAAGTTGATCACTTAGAGTGGGGTATTCAACCCAAAACACCAGGATGATTAGGACTCCTCACGCCGTTTCAAGGATGACCTTCTAAATAAGGCCCTTTATCCTACTGAGTATTAACACACAAACTTCATTTTTAATAGACACACAGTAGCACCTCACCATCATCAATATCGGTTCACGTATAAAAAACATATTTTTCTAAAACACCTTTTGACGTGACAACGTCTTATAAATTGGTTTGCCGGGTGACACTTCAAGACACTGCGTTACGCTCCGCTCACGTTATACGCTCACAATGAGAGCGAGTGAGAGGCACGCGTGCCTTACACTTTTTATGTCTGTCTCTCTCGCTCTTAGGCGGGCTAACCATGCCCGAGTCGTTGTCACGTAAAACTTTCGCCCGTATACCGACTTTACAGGCAACCAATTTTTTTATTGCAAAGTAGTTACATTTTGAGTTTTCTTTGGCCCGTCAATCATAGAATATAGTCTAGTTGATTTTTGCATCCAGTACAACAACACAGCATCGCCTTCTAGAAAAAAGCGTCATCAAAATCGGTCTACCAATAAGTTTCCCAAATTGTATCGATAATAATTATCGATAGTTTCCCATCACTATATGTCTCGTCACTCGCGCCCCGTTGAGCAGGACTTACCTCATTACCTAGGCATTGTCGCAGCCTGGATAAGTACAGCCTAGGGATACATTTTAACATCCTTTTTTACACGAGAAAATTTGAATGTGAAGAGTTTTAGTTGGTTGTGTATCTGTAAAATATGTGATCAATGTCACGTTATTAAATTTGGTCATTGAGTTAGACTGCTTCTAGTAATCAGTGGCGTGCAGTCTATAGAAGCAAATATGCATTGCATACCCTAGCATTTCAAATTCTATTAAAATAACAACAAAAATCGATCAAATTCGGTTTCTTTCATTGATATACTCCGCATTCTTATTATTTGCACGTATTTAGTTACTATTGTTGCTAAAAAATGTAATCAAATGCATAGTAGCATGTAATTTATGAACAATTACATCTAAATCTTCACTTCTGAATACCCTCATTAAACTACATGTCCCTCTTTAAACGAGGTTTAAGAAAAGTCCTGTATGGGTAGGTGATAGATAACGGCCCCTCTTTGCCCTGGCATTGCAGAGGTTCATGAGCGACGGTGACCGCTTACCATCAGGTGGGCCGTAGGCTCGTTTATCTATTTCGAAAAAAAGAAAAAGAAACCCTGACTAAAATATTTAAGCACGCTACTGCTAGTAATATGTACTAGTAGTAGTATGCTAATGATTCTTCAGCTATGACCACCTTCCGAATCCATCATCAGATCAGCTCCATTGTAACATATTACTGCATTATCACGCGATATACATCTAAAGTTTAAACTCAATCAGATACCGAGAAGTTTGTTAAATTCAACTCGCAAGATTCCACCCGAACTTACATAGTTACATCCAGCGCAAGTTATTGTAATTAAACGCCCTAATTCTATCTAATATTTAAAATTCTCGTGTCACAGTTTTCGTTGCCATACTCCTTCGAAACGGCTTGACCGATTTTGATGAAAATTTTTGTGCTTATCCGGTATCTTTAAGAATCGGCCAACATCTATTTTTCATTCTCCTAAATGTTAGGAATAGTGCACCCTTAATTTTGGAACGAAGTTCCTTATCGCGCGTTATCGAAAGAGGGCTAGACGGAAATTCTTATGAAAAAGTTGTCACGACACTTTTTTTGTTTTAGATGATTATCGCTAGATGGCGCTGTGATCAACATATTTTATAAAACAATTCCGTATTTTGTTTTATATGATAAATGCTAGATGGCGCTGTGATCAAAATATTTTATTTAAGTTATAATAATTAGTTAGTTTAAACTAAAAAAATATTTTTTTATTACAATTCCCTCACTAATTAATCGAAAGGAACTTCGTTCCATCCGGGTGTCCCTTGACACCTCTCAAGTTTTTTTTATTTTTTCGACGCAAATGAAGATGCGCGGGACAACTAGTATCTAATAAATATTGATCAAAGCTTACTTCTCCCAAAAACTTCTTAGAAACCTTTACGTACAAATCCGTAATAACTTACTGGATTCGGATATAATCGTATAATATGCCTAATGTTTGACGTTAAGACTTCAAAGGGTACCATTAGGACCCAGGGTACCTATAAAACCCTGATATTACCCTACCATTAACAATTACATAGTAATTCGGGTTCCTACAATAGGATTTCGAAGTTATATAACCTTTTAGCATAATAATATCATTTTGTACAAGCTTTAGATTACTATTCTGGAAAGTAGGGATTAAGGTAATATACAGATAGAGTTTATACAGGGGATCTGTAACTTTGGACAATCTGACGTGGGGTGAATGACCTGTCAAAATACAATTTAGCACCATTTTTATTTTTTGGATCAGTTAAACTTTTTTTTCTGACATTGCGTGGAAAACGAACGACTATAGTTGCAGACTTCCATACTATGATGAAAAAAACTTGAGAGGTGTCAAGAGACACCCGGATGGAACGAAGTTCCTTTCGATTAAAAGATATCTTATAATTTTTTTTCCTAATTTTTTTTTACGAGCGATAAGGAACGTGTTTTAAAAGAATTTTTCTCCGTCTAGCCCCCTTTCACAACGCGCAATAGGGAACTTCGTTCCAAAAACTTTTATCCAATTCCTAAAATAAAAGTGGTTGTAAGTTGTATTTCAACAGGTTATTCACCTCAAGTCAGATTGTCCAAAGTTACAGATCCACCCTGTATTATTACTAGTGGGCCCGCGCAACTTCGTCTGCGTCACTATCAATTAAAAGGTAGCCTAATATGTTTTTTCTCAGGGTCTAAAGATTGTCTGTGCCCAATTTCAATCGGTTGTGAGGTTTAAGCGGGAACGCGTAACAGACAGAGTTACTTTCGCATTTATAATATTAGAAGAGATATGTTCTACCCTTTTTGACTGGCTTCATAAAAAGAGGAAGTCATCAATTTTGCACAACTTTAGGAGGACCGATCATTCAAAGAAAAATTTTATATAATTATGCTTTTTTTGAACGAAGTTTCTTATCGCGCGTTGTGAAAGGGGGCTAGACGGAAAAATTCTTACGAAAAGTTGTCACGACACTTTTTTGTTTTAGATGATTATCGCTAGATGGTGCTGTGATCAAAATCTTTCAAAACACGTTCCTTGTCGCGCGTTACGTTAGGAAAAAAAAATATAAGATATGTTTTAATCGAAAGGAACTTCGTTCTATTCGGGTGTCCCATGACACCTCTCAAGTTTTTGTCAGTGTGTTAGACTTGCTGACTGCTCTCCTTACCTGTGTGTATTTACTAGATAAACCGATTTCGATGGTTCTTTTTTTAATCAAAAGCAGACATTTCAGACGTGATTTTATTTAAATTCGAAAAAACTTAAAGTTTAGTGCTATTCCTAGAAAATAGAAGTCAGTCGTATTCATTTTTGTTAAACCTATGTAATATGAATGATTTTTTTTGTTTTCCTAGTATACGTAATTTTATAACGCACACTATTATAATTACAATCTAGTCTAATTCAGACTAATAAGCAATTTTCTTTTAACCCAAATTACTATATGATTTTATGCTAAGAATGTGGCCATTGGCACTTTTCTTATTGTCTCTATTATTAAGGTGTAGACACAATGTTCATGTGGTCTTTATTATTACACTTCACTGATTTTATACACTAATTGTATTATTAAGTAATAAACTAACTCGAACGGTTTCGTTCTTTTGAGTCTTCTTTTAATGTCTGTGATGTCAAGAAGCTGTATTGCTTCTACGTTGACATGATGGTGAAGCCTCCGTCCGTAATATGAATGATGATTTAATTAACAAGTAAGTTAATATTAAGCAACTCTTTTTGTTTCAGTAACAACAACAGCATCCAATCACAAGCCGACTAGTGACAATGCTTTGAACTCCTTCAAAATGGTCGAAACAAAAAACACAACAAAACAAATGACTGTCTACGACGAAATATACAACCCTGAAAATGATATCAAAGTTGACATAAAAAAACGTAAAGAAAAGAGACAGAAAGATAAATATATGAGAGAATTCAATGTGAAAGAACGAGAGAGATATAGACAGAAGAGAAATAGTGACGACGAAAGATGTGAAGGTTTTATGTATAATAAGAATGATAATGAACAAGTAATAACTCATCCACATAGTGCAAATAGTAGCACTTATTATAATAATTCTAATTGTGTTACTATTATTTCTAGTAAGTATAGTTTTAAATTATTCTAAAGTCTATATAATGTGTAAGAAAAACCAGGTCACAGTCGCACGCGCGAATATATAACAAAGTAATGAACTACGAATTTATAAAGATCTAACAAAGCTGCCTGATGCATTTTGACGCAGACGAAGTTGCGAAGATCGGCTAATGGTTAATGTGCACTATTGAGGCTGACTATACAATATGTAACAAAAAAACTTGAGAGGTGTCATGGGACACCCGAATAGAACGAAGTTCCTTTCGATTAAAAGATATCTTATATTTTTTTTCCTAACGTAACGCACGATAAGGAACGTGTTTCAAAAGATTTTGATCACAGCGCCATCTAGCGATAATCATCTAAAACAAAAAAGTGTCATGACAACTTTTCGTAAGATTTTTTTCCGACTAGCCCCCTTTCACAACGCGCGATAAGGAACTTCGTTCCAATAAATATAGTA
Organism: Trilocha varians; assembly: GCA_030269945.2. NCBI lineage: Eukaryota > Metazoa > Arthropoda > Insecta > Lepidoptera > Bombycidae > Trilocha > Trilocha varians. The sequence goes on from AP028271.1 coordinate 1,922,760, forward strand.
GAGGAACACTGATATATTTAAGTTTTTAATTTGATGATAATTGAAATGAAGTAAATGAGCGACATACAAGAAAGTGACCCCAAAAGAGTTCTAAGTAAGGTTACCCTAAAATTACCCTTCTAAAAGGTAAAAGTAACAGTGAGGTATACCGTACATGAATTAGCATTTTAAACTTTTATTTCATTTCGATAAAACAAAGGGTCACTAAACTTTCGGGTTCAAAAGTTTCGTCTGTTCAAAATGTATGGTTTTGTTTTTGTCTGCCTTTTCTAGTTTATATCACTGAGCCTAATGTCAAATATTGCAAAACTCTTATTGACCGACTTCCAAAAAGGAGGAGGTACTCAATTCGTCTGTATTTGGAACGAAATTCCTTATCGCGCGTTATCGAAAGGAGGTTAAACGGAAATTCTTATGAAAAAGTTGTGAAGACACTTTTTTTTGTTTTAGATGATTATCGCTAGATGGCGCTGTAATTAAATTCTTTTAAAACAATTCCTTATTTTGTTTATATGATTAATGCTAGATGGCGCTGTAATCAAAATACTTTATTAAAGTTATAAACTTAAAAAAATAACATTTTATTACAATTCCCTCACTAATTGATCGAAAGGAACTTCGTTCCATCCGGGTGTCACCTCTCAAGTTTTTTTTTATGTTTGTTCCTCGATAACTTTAGTTTGGGTGGACCGATTTGAATGATTCTGGTGTTAGATGAAAGGTAATGGCTGAACTTAGGACTCATTGTTTTTTTTAAAGATCGAAGTACTTTTGGATCTGTGTTTAAAAATGTGTATTTTTAGGACAAAGTTTCACGATTTGCTATGTGTTTTTGCGTGTATTTCCTTTTTATATAAATCGATTTCAATGATTCTTTTTTTGCAGTCGTTTTGAGCATTTACTCATATAAATTTGATAAAAATCTGATTGGTAGTTTTTGTGCTATACTTGAGAATTGGAAGTCGGTCGTTTTCTTTTTTGTAATAAAAATATTAATTCAAGATAATAGTAAGTTGCTCTGCTCAAATTTGTCTGCGTCACAAAAGGAGGATTTGAAGAGTATTTGCGTTGTAAGCGCAGAAAAATACGCTTATTTACGACATCACTTCAAAAATCTCTCAAATTATCAGTGTATCTACTATATCATGCATGTATTATACACATAAACCTTCCTCTTGAATCATTCTATCTATTAGAAATCGCATCAAAATTTGTCATGTTGTTTCAAAGATTTAAGCATTCACGAAGACAGCTATCTGCTGTCAACGACTTTGTTTTATACCACGCTATATTAGAACGAAGTTCCTTATCGCGCGTTATCGAAAGGTGGCTAGACGGAAAAAAATCTTACGAAAAGTTGTCACGACACTTTTTTTGTTTTAGATGATTATCGCTAGATGACGCTGTGATCAAAATCTTTTAAAACACGTTCCTTATAGCGCGTTACGTTAGGAAAAAAAATATAAGATATCTTTTAATCGAAAGGAACTTCGTTCTACTCGGGTGTCCCATGACACCTCTCAAGTTTTTTTTGTATAATTTTATATATTTTTGTTACAGCTACAGAAGGAAAAATTATTACGCTAAGTTTTATACATATCTTTCGTATTGAATATCATTCGGATTGCAGTTACGATTATTTAGAGGTAATATTAGATTATACAGGATGGATCTGTAACTTTGGACAATCTGACGTGGGGTGAATGACCTTTCGAAGTACAACTTAGAACCGCTTTTATTTTAGGAATTGGATCATAAAATCTATTATAGTATGGAAGACCGCAACGATAGTCGTACGTTTTCCATACAATGTCCAGAAAATAAAAATGGTGTTAAGTTGTATCTCAACAGGTCAGAATGTCCAGAGTTACAGATCCACCCTGTATATTTAAAAAAAACAGTATACCATATTAGAAGACAAAATTTAGAAATTACAATTTTAGATTTCCTACTCCATCTGACATCTGATTAAATTCGTTGCGGGGTACAGACAAGTTATCTTTCCCTCGGGTTCCTGGGCTTCACTGCTCAGATCTCATTTTCAACATTGATGACGTACTCATTCTTGTTGACGTCAAAATTTAAAAGCTACCGCCAGTTCGGACATAAAAATAATAATTGTAGCCACCGACCTGAGAAGAACTGGCAAGAAACTCAGCGGGCATGTATTTTTTGTAATATCAGCATTTTTTTTTTTAAGTATTTTAACAAAAATTTAAATATACAAAAAAAAATCGATTATGATAATGAAAATGAAATGACCTTGGCGAGCAACTCATTCCCACTTTGTGCAATCGTCCAGGTAATCATTGACCTTATAGTAGGCTTTCTTGCACAGACGTTCTTTAGTAGTTTTCTTTAACCTATGTATAGGTAGGTAGGTTTTGAACATCTTGAGGGATTTCGATACACCACACTCACAGTATATTATCAGTATATTATGAGTGTGCTTTACACACATTTCTTACAGATCCGAGATGGCCGTTACGGGTACTCAGATGTTTTAGCCAAAGTCTGCGGAAACACATTTCCTGATAAAATTAAAACGACTGGTCCGGACGCCTGGTTGAAGTTCCATTCAGATGACACCATTGAGTACGAGGGCTTCAAAATCAATGTCGAATTTATTGAAGGCACTAGTCGTGAGTTACAAGCTTTATATTAACTTGCACTGGATGTAGCTATGTATGTATCTATGTAACTTTGGGTGGAATATTGCAAGCTAAATTTGACAAACTCCCCGGTTTCCGATGTAGCTGACTTTTTGCACGCAGATGTATATCCAATCCGCAGATGCAATCCGCACTAGGCAAGCGTGGTGGACTATGCCTAATCCCTCTTCTGAGGAGACCTGAGCTCAGCAGTGGGCAGTAATGGGTTGGTACAGGTACAGGTACAGGTATATCGTGTGACTATGCAAAAAACTTGAAAGGTGTCATGGGACACCCGAATTGAATGAAGTTCACTTTCGATTAAAAGATATCTTATAAAAAATATTTCCTTTCGTAACGCGCGATAAGGAACATGTTTCAAAAGATTTTGATCACAGGGCTATCTAGCGATAATCATCTAAAACAAAAAAAGTGCTGACAACTTTTCGTTAGATTTTTTTCCGTCTAGCCCCCTTTCGATAACGCGCGATAAGGAACTTCGTTCCAATAATATGACTAATGGCGCTGATCTGATGACGGATTCAAAAGGATATGAACTCTTGTTCTAAACAAGATAGACCCGTCGTGTTTGAGCTCATTTACTTGTATTAGCTACTACATGACATCCAAGGTCTTAAATCTATCTATAGCTATCCAGATGTGCCTTGCCCATTGCCACTCCAAACACTTAATTTTAAGGGCTAAGTCAGTTACTTTGATCCTGATCATGCAGAGAAACACCCAGCATAGCCCTTTCTGAGTGACTGAGTTGTCTAACAATAACAACCGTTTATTACTGCCCACTGCTGGTCTCCTTCGAAGAGGGGTTAGGCATAGTCCACCACGCTTGCCCAGTGCGGATTGGGGACTTCACATATCTTCAAAGGATTTTTAGAATCTTTTACTGGTATGCAGGTTTCCTCACGATGTTTTTCTTCACCGTTTTAAGCCAGTTGTGTTGTGAAAGATTGTACATAAATGTTTTTCACATTAAGATTTAGAGGTACAAGTCCGCCGGTCTTGAACCCGTGACCAGTACGGAAGGCAAGCGCTCAACCACTCTGCCACCAGACTTATAAAAGATTGTATTTAAAGTTAATTATTTTTAGATAGCACGCCGAGTGCTTGCTACAAACAATTGAAAGGTGAGTACGGAATTGTGGACTCCAAGGACATTAACGGGGCCTGTTTTGATGGCACGACCAAGCAACACGTTGACTTCCTATGGACCATCATAACACCACCGAATACTAAAGTAAGTCCAGCTGTTTTACAAGCTTTATATTAACTTGCACTGGATGTAACTATGTAGCTATGTACCTGTGTAAGTTCGTGTGAAATCTTTCAAGCTATTTGACAATACAGTAATATGGTAACGTGGAGCTGATCTGACGATGGATTTGGGAAGTGATGACAGGAACTTCTGTACTAAATAAGATAGACCAGTCGTGTTAGGGCTCGTTTTAATGGTCTTGGCTGGCTTTTTACAATTTTCATGAAATAATTTATTTTGATTTCTATCTGAGAAATCTAAGAAGAATATTGTGCGAGCCATAGATAATCTCACTTAAATTATCAAAATGTGACAAAGTAATGAAGAAAATTATGATTTTGTTCAATTTCAGATATATTTAAACTTCACATCGTATCATCTCGCGAAACCCAACGAATGTGAATACAATGTAATACAAGTATTTGGGTATATTGTCGAAATGGAGAAAAAGTAAGTATTTTATAGGTAGTATTATTTTTATCGACTTCTCAATACGAAGATGTCTTTGTACCATTTATGTGCATAAAGTTTAATAAATAAATAAATGTCTAGTTGACTGGTTTTTTTAATTTTTATAAATTTAGTTTTTATGCACCGATTTCGATCAATTTCATTTCATACGGTAATATTTTTATTACAAAAGATGAAAACGACTTCCATTTCTCAAGCATAGCACAAAAAACTACCAGTCAGATCTTTATCAAATTTATATGAGAGATAATTCTCAAAATGTCTGCTTTCTAATAAAAAAAGAATCATCGAAATCGGTTCATATAAAAAGGAAATACACGCAAAAACGCATAGCAAATCATGAAATTTTGTCCGTTAAAAATACTCATTTTTAAACACAGAACCAAAGGTACTTGTTGGATTTAAAAAAAAAACAATTGGACCTAAGTTCAGCCATTACCAGAATCAGAATCATTTAAATCGGTCGACCCAAACTAAAGCTATCGAGGGACAAACATTGTAGGTTCCTCCTCCTTTTTGGAAGTCGGTCAAAAACTGAACACCGTCGTCTCATTTTTTTAGATTGAGCAATTACTTTTGGACAATATTTTACGATGAGCTATCCGATTTTGCGTATATTTATTTTCTGAATGAACCGGTTTCGACAATTGCGACATTGTAAAGCTCATACCATGTTCGATTGTAAACTAATGTTTGTAAGTTAAATTTGACCAACTTCCCATGGCGCTGATCTGAAGATGGATTCGGAAAGTGGTCATAGGAACTCTTGTGCTAAACAAGATAGACCCGTCGTGTTTGGGCTCGTTTTACTTGTATTAGCTAGCTCTCTACTTCTAAATGATATAAAAAAAATTGAGAGGTGTCAAGAGACACCCGGATGGAACGAAGTTCCTTTCGATTAAAAGATATCCTATATTTTTTTTTACATTTTTTTTTACGCGCGATATGGAACGTGTTTTAAAAGATTTTGATCATCTAGCGATAATCATCTAAAACAAATAAGGAACGTGTTTTAAAAGATTTTGATCACAGCGCCATCTAGCGATAATCATCTAAAACAAAAGAGTGTCGTGACAACTTTTCGTAAGAATTTTTCCGTCTAGCCCCCTTTCACAACGCGCGATAAGGAATTTCGTTCCAAAAACCTCAAGCTTGCATTTAGGGGGCGGCGCGACGGGAAAGAGTGCCTTGGGCGTAACGCGTCGCGCCGTCCCTCATAACCCCGTGCTGGGTTCTGGCCTTAGCCGGGGTTCGGACGCTGAGTGTGAGCGGTTGGAGGTTTTAGTGCGGTTCAACTCCCACATAAACCGCCCGCGGGGCGGGCGGGGATCCGGTGATTTCCTCCAACTAAAAAAAAAAAAAAAAAAGCTTGCATTTAGAGTGATATTCTGTTATAGGTTAGCACACTACTGTGGTTCAATGGCATATTCAGTGCAAACCAACAACGAAAATGGAGATCCTGGTAACATCATGAACATAAGACTACATTTGACAAAAGAGGGTAGAAACGACACCAGTTTTAATGCAACTTATGTGGCATATATTACTTTGGACCCTAATAAGGACGGTAAGTTTAAACTTATTGACAATATCTAAAGTATTGTCAATATTTCTAAATGCACAATTAATAAAATGGAACTTAGTCCTAAAATATTTAAAATAATTGAATACAGTGTAATTCAAAGTGTGCCCGAGTGATTGAAGCGCTTGCCTTCCGTACGGGAGGTCCCGGGTTCAAAACCGGCTTGTACCACTAAATCTTAATATGATACGATTTATGTGCAATTTTTCACAACACCACTGGCTAAAAACGGTGAAGGAAAACATCGTGAGGAAACCTGCATGTCGGAAAAGGGTTCTAAAAATCCTTTGAAGATATGTGAAGTCCCCAATCCGCATTGGGCAAACGTGGTGGACTATGCCTAACCCCTCTTCGGAGGAGACCTGAGCGCAGCAGTGGACAGTAATGGCTTGTTACAGTACAGTACAAAAGTTGCCAATTGTGAACTTAAGGAGTTAACGTTAAACTCTTCGGTGTTTCCCGAGCGCTATGACTTGTCCTTCTTCAAACGAGGCTTGAAGAGAGTCCTTAATAGTAGACCGGTAGCGGACCTGCACTGTCTTCTAGCAACACAGAGGTCCTTTAGCGATGGTAACCGCTTACGATCAGGTGGCCCGATAGCTCGTCTGAAAACGACGCAATATAAAAAAATATAACATTTAAAGTCTAGTAGACTAAAAGAAAAGATAGATAAATAAGCCTACAATCCACCTAATGATAAGTGGCTCCCCTTCGCCTTGAGCCTCTGAAATGCCAAGACTGGCCCATCACTTATATAATAAGAATAATAATAAAGCCTTTATTAAATAATCTTTACAAGCGGTTACTTGTGCTAAAATTATATTACATACATATTACTATGTGTACTAATCATTCGTTGACACCGGTACGTGAAGATTATCTTGCTTTTCAGCAAAGGCCTCCCCTAGAGTTTGCACAAAATGCGATCTTGGGCTTGTCTTCCCCATGTCACACCTAATATTCTTCGTATGTCATCGTCCCATCGCTTACAGAGCTTTAATTCTAGTTTAAATTTCAGATAAATGTGGAGACGGCCAGTTTGACTGCGCAGACAATACATGCATATCAGAAGATTTGAAATGTGACGAAGTCGCGCATTGCAGACTCAAAACAGATGAAGATAAGGATATCACTTGTCTTGTAAGTTATTTATTTTTAACTGACCCGCGCAACTTCGTCTGCGTTACAAAGGGGTTCAAACAGTACTCGCAATGCCGTCGCGTTATTATTTGCGCGGCCCGAAGTGCACCCACATATTTATTGCGTTTTATACTCGTGATAACTACTAAACGAAAAGTCCGATTGGAATAAAACAAAAAGTAATTTACTTCTACATTAATATCCTTGATAATATAATACTTAGTTTGAATAAGGGTTAATATAACGATACTCATTTAACGTTAAATTCAATCTCGGGACGAAATATTATTTTTATAAACATGAAACCGGTTATTGTGACTAAACTATGATAGTTAGATATATGCTGTCGCGGATTTTTTGTTTGTCTTACAAAGACCTAAAAACCCGTAGTACATCATTTTGTACTACTGTCAATAGTTTTTGCAGCGTACGCATAAATTATAGGTTTTCGATTATTCACCTTGTGTTACATATTCGATATTTTCATACGGATCCCTAACTTTTTTGAAAATAAAATATAGCTTATAACCTCGATAAATGGGCTTTCCAACAGTGAAAGAATTTTTGAAATCGGACGGATATTTATTTTTTGTGAGTAAGTTTTGGATGATTTCTCATGTTTATTTTTATATTTTTAGAAAACAGCCCAATCGGAATTGACTAAACCGCACATCATGATGATTTTAATAATTTTCTCCTTGATTTTATCCGGGATGAGCTTCGTGTTCCTGTTTAAATGCATCAGGAAGTTATACCGGGATCACAAAATTATTAAGGTAAAGATTTTTATTTACCTAAATTAGATTTTATCAAGAAATGAACAACAGGATTTATGAAACAATTATTGTGTATTATATAAAACGCATTAAATGACAAAATTTATATTTTAGTGTAAAAAGTGAAAAATATTGTCTTGTCCATGTCTTAAAGTGACACATTATGACTCGTCCACTACACAAAGTGATACATTATGACTCGTCCATTTCAAAAAGTGATACTTTATATCTCGACCACTACACAAAGTGAAACATTATATCTCGTCCACGACACAAAGTGATACATTATATCTCGTCCACTACACAAAGTGATACATTATATCTCGTCCACGACACAAAGTGATACATTATGACTCGTCCACTACACCAAGTGATACTTCGTCCACTACATAAAGTGTCCTCGTTCTACCCAAAATCCACCTATTTCAATATTTCAGGAACACTTAAGACAGTCCTGTGAGGATAGATTAGACAGATTGGACACGCTAGTCGGTAGTCGTTTGACGTTAGACGCGAAACGTCTCCATGAGGATAGTCTACCTCGTGCCAGTCTTGAGAGGGAGAACCACACCAATGAAATGTATAAACAGCAGAGGAGTCACTCAAAACATAAGGTAAGATTCGTCTGTGTCACAAGGTTTTCAGTTACCACAGATTGTTAATTTAGACAGATGTCATCATCATCATCATCAGCCCATAGACGTCCACTGCTGGACATAGGCCTCCCCCAAACCTCGCCACAACGACCGGTCTTGCGCCATCTGCATCCAGTGACCTCCCGCGATCTTGACCAGATCGTCGGTCCATCTTGTGGGGGGTTTAACAACATTGCGCCTACCGGTTCGTGGCCGCCACTCCAGAACTTTTCGGCCCCAGCGGCCATCCGTTCTTCGCACAATATGTCCTGCCCATTGCCACTTCAAAGATGCAATTCTTTGGGCTATGTCGGTTACTTTACAGACAGATGTAAAGCTTATCAATACAGAGTGGTGTTTTGTGATGCCCCTTCAAGGAGGATGATTTTAACGAATATACTTTTAAAATGAAATACATATAGGTAACTGATTTTTGGAAAAACTTGTATCCCATCTAGAAATCGAATACCCCACATTAAAAATCTACACGAAGTCAGTCTCAAAGCGAAACATCTACGGTCCAGAAATTCATGTATTAATATTTATTTTTAAATCTTCACCAGCAATCCAGCATAGATTCAGACTACATTCAAGAAACGCAACTAGACTTAGAAGAACCATGGAGAAGAGAAGTAGACAGCGTCCCCGAGTCAGACAACAGCAGAGAACGAAACGGGAGAACCAGGAATAGTGACTTGAGCAAGAAAGAAGAGTATATCAGGAGCAAGAAAAAAGAGAGCGAGATTAAAGAGAAGAGGGAGATCAGAGATGTGTCAGTTGGTGCCCCGGATACGAAGGAGTCAGGGTGTCAGACGAGAGAGAGTCTCTTTCAGTCTGAACCTGCTCCTAGCTCGGATGGTGAGTTAGGCTTTATTTAACTTGCACTGGATGTAACTATGGGAGCTCGGGAAGAGTCTTAAGAGTTAAATTTGACAAATTTCCCGGTTTCCGATTGGTCTGCAATTTTATACATATCGCGTGACAATGCAATAATATGGTACCATGGAGCTGATCTGATGGAGACGGCAGGTGACCATGGGAACTCGCTACACAAACTGTAATGGGTGGGCCAATCTAACGTTTGCATTTTGAACTACTGTTTATTTAGAGAATGACAGCTCAAATGTCATTCAATTTGTGTTCATAATTTAGTTAAAGGTTTGACATTTACGAAATGGGACGTTTTCGGTTCGCCCAATGGGCAGAAGATCGTTTGGCCGAAGATGAGCATTTTTACGCAAAAAATCGCCTTTTCAGATGAAGTCCATTTTCACCTTGGAGGCTATGTCAATAAGCAAAATTGTCGCATCTGGGGTCGGAAAATCCACACGTCACCATTGAGAAGCCAATGCACCCACAAAGAGTTACGGTTTGGTGTGGGTTTTGGTCCGGCGGCATCATTGGACAATGAGCAAGGAGCCGCCGTTACGGTCAATGGCGAGCGTTACCGTGCCATGCTCAACAAATTTTTGTTTCCAAAAGTTGAAGAGTATGACATGGACGACATTTGGTTTCAACAGGATGGCGCAACATGCCACACAGCCAACATGACAGTCGAACTTTTGGAAAATGCAAACTTTATATGGCCCACCCCTTACTAAACAAGATAGACTCATCGTGTTTGGGCTTTTACTTGTCTTAGCACTCTACTTCTACATGATATCCAGGAGTTTAAAAGGTTTGATGCCACTTTGTTGATGGTTGATTTTCCACCAGGCTCAGGTACCAACAGCAGAGGTTTCTCGACCTTCGGCTACTCAGGAGGCACGGTAGTCAGACCATCTCCTCCGACCAAGACTTCAGAGATAACTATAGAGCTGATGAAGCCTAAGCAAGAATCAGCTAAACCGCGTAAGTATTTACTTTTATCCTCCGTGTATGGGGCATGTGGGAGTTGAACCGTACTAAGACTTCCTTCTTACAGTAATTTAGATTTATAGGTACTGTATGATAGATAACGGCGTAAATAGTGTGTTGACGTGTAATGACGTTGTAAATAGTCGATCTTCGTTTGGTTTTGTCAGGAATGACGTCACAATGTCCTCTTGAACGCTTGTTGATCAATAGTTTTGAATAAAAACTTCAAAATAACGAGTTTTAACAGTTTATTACTTTAACATCTAGAGGTCCGTTCGCCTCGACAATTCAAACACGAATTAATAATAACAGCGGCCAACGCCTGTATTTATAGTTAGTCTCCACTTCCAACTACCCGCACGGTGAATAGGTTAGTTTCCCTTGTTATCACCCCGTCATAGATTATTTTAACTAGATTTACTAGGGATCAAGAAGGAACTGCCCCTCCCCCACCAAATAATTAAATTTCACCGTAAATCATCTTGAATACCCAGCGAGTTTTGGTTGATTTGTAAGGGCAATTTACCTTGACTTACGAGGTTTAAGAAAAGTCCTGTATCGGTAGGCGACAGAGAACAGCCCCTCATTGCCCTGGCATTGCAGAGGTTCATGAGCGACGGTGACCGCTTACCATCAGGTGGGCCGTAGGCTCGTTTATCTATCACGCAATAAAAAAATAAAAAAAATTGTTTAATCCTCTACCGTTTTTTATGTAAGACTTCGTTTATCTGTCTTACATTAATGTAAACGAGCAACGATGTACGCTTTTAAAATTATATTCGAAAAACAACTACTTATTTGAAATTTTACAAAAGAACGACAAAACCCAGCTGCTATGATAAAATTTTCAGACAAAATTGTTACATAAATTCAAAATTTCTAGTCTAGATTATATTACAAGGTCGTTATTTTAAATCCCATTTTAGGCTGAAATTACATCACCTTTGATGTTGGTCTGGCGTAAACTAATTTGTATTTACGTAGAATATGATGAATATACTGTAAATATTAGTGAGTTTAATTAACGACCTTGGAATGATATTTTAGATAAACTATTTTATATTAATGTTTTATTAATACACAAGTTTCATCTTACCTAACAGACAAACATTTTAAATATTTGAAATAAGAATTGATCCTAGATGGCAAACGATAGCAAATGGCGGATTCCTTATTGATTGAAAAATCTTTTAGTATGAGTATCAAATAAAAGGATTTTAACGACTAGAATGAAAGAGGGTGCTTTTTTAAACTTGTGTTACCTGTTTGTAGTTATCACGTAATACATCTAAAATCTTGTAACAGCTAGTAATATTACAAACACACTTTTTTAAATTTTAATTATTTCCATATCTATCTGAAAACAAAAGCTAAAATAACATTCCATTTCAGAAAAGAAAGTCGACCGTCGCCCAATCAGCACAGAAACCACGCGTTCAGCCCCTGACGTCATCATAGTATCAAAACCGGTTCGCTGAGAATGACCCTCGGGGCACACGGGGGCCTGGTGCCCCTTAGAGCCCCGAACGTGCCCCGAGGGGTCCCACGTCACGAAAAGCGTCTCTTTCGAAGACTACCACGGGTACTACAGTCAATATTTTGACGAAGAACCGAAATTTCTTTACGAGTATTGCTTAAAAAGTGATTTTAAATCCAGTACTTTACCTCGAAATTCGGGGCCGTTTCAACGAGTGTTTCCTAAAAGCGTGTGTTTTTATGACGAAACTCAAGCTAAGACTTTTGTGGTGCAAGCGGAGATTGAACCGCATAGATAACGAATGTTTTAGTAAATTTGTGTTTTTTTCTTCAACAATGTGTAATCTATAATATAAAAATGGTTCGCAAAATGTGTTGGTAAGCGCATAACTCAACAACGCATGGACCAATTTGGCCAAATCTTTTTTTTAAATGTTCGTTGAAGTTCAAGAATGGTTGTTACGGCGAGAAAAAATCGAATGGTTGCCGGGAAAAATGAATAAAAAAACGGGTCATAGGGTTCACGCAGACGACGTCGCGGGCAGCAGCTAGTTAAAAATAATTATTTAAGGACTTTTCACGTTGTTGAAGAAAAAACAATTTAATAAGGTTGTGTGAAGATAGTATAAGGTTTGTAGTTTATTATATGACTCCAAAAAGGTTACCAAATTGATTTTTTTTCCCGACTCCAAAAGGAGGTTATACTTGATTGTATATATTTTTTTATTTTGTGAATAAGTTGTTGCTCTAAACTGGCAGAAACGAAATTTTCGAAAACTTAAAATAAATAAAGTCTAAAAATCATCCATCTTTTAGAACATCCTGTATCGCTTCTTTATTAATTTTGGGACACCCTGTACCCAAAACGAGGTCACCAATTTCCCGGAATCAGTTCCTCATTAATTCAATTAAATTACTTTTAATTCGTAAATACTTTGTGTTTATTTACAAAGTTAATGGCGTGGAAGGAAGAAAAGCTCTCAGATGTAAAATTTTCTGTTTCTACCCTCCATTAAATACAATAATTAATTAATCGTTAGCAGAATTAAAATTTAAGGTTCTGTAGACCAAACATAAAACGGCGAAAATTGACTATCTATTTTTTAAGAATAACACGAAAACTATCAGTCAAATTTTTATCAAGTTATACGAATCTACGTCCAAAATATCTTTAACAATAAAAGAATCATCGAAATCGGTTCATAGAGAAAAGAAATACACGCAAAAACGGAAAGCAATCGTTTAATCTTGTCCGTTAAAAAGCCAAAACAAATCTTGTAAGTTAAAAATACATTTTTTAAACACAGATCAAAATCCGATCTTTATAAAAATTTAGTAGGACTCAACGATGTCCATCACCTCTCATCTAAAATAAGAATTATCGGAATCGGTCCACCCAAACTAAAGTTATACCATACAGAGAAAAAATCGTGATATTTTATTTTTCTTGCACTACCTTACACTATCCACATTACACCAGGGTTAACTGGTAGATAATGCTGTTTAGTATTAAGTTCGCCCATGTACATTTATTTTCGTGTGCAATAAAGAATTTTCTATCTATCTATCTATTTCTTGTGCATGTTTACATAAATTTCTTTTTTGGAACGAAGGTCCTTATCGCGCGTTGTGAAAGGGGACTAGACAGAAAAAATTCTTACGAAAAGTTGTCACGACACTTTTTTGTTTTAGATGATTATCGCTAGATGGCGCTGTGATCAAAATCTTTTGGAACACGTTCCTTATCGCGCGTTACGAAAGGAAATATTTTTTATAAGATATCTTTTAATCGAAAGGAACTTCGTTCTATTCGGGTGTCCCATGACACCTCTCAAGTTTTTTGTTTGAACCGTTTTCGATGTTTCTTCATTGATGATACTCTTGACATGATTTTCATTAATATCTGATAGTTTAAGTCGGTCGTTTTCATTTCTATAAAAATATTACACGTGTTGATATTTTTTGTCAAATCCATCTTAATTTAATTCCATGATTCCAAATGGACTCCAAATTAAATGTTTTCATTTGTCGTTAATTAATATATTTCATTAGTGTTTTCTTTCAGTAATTCGTTAAGGAATTTAATTAATGTTTTTATAACGGAAATTCAAAGAGATTTTTCTTTTATGGGAAAAGTTGATGAAAAAATAATTCGTTCGAGGAAATAGGTAAAAACCTATTTACAAAAGAAGTAGTAACTCAATTTGACATACTTTCATGAAGAAGAAATGATAAGCTTTTTTCATGTTCACCTTTATATGAATGAACCGATTTGAATGATTTTTTCAGGTACTTTCTATGCACTCTAATACATCTGTATGATAATAATTTTATGCTTCTAGTTTTGCATTTTATTTAAATCCCTATGTTATACAGGGTGGATCTGTAACTTTGGACAATCTGACGTGGGGTAAAGGACTTGTCGAAATATAACATAGCACCATTTTTATTTTTGGGATCGGTTAAACTTTTTTTTCTGACATTGTATGGAAAACGTACGACAACCGTTGCGGATTTCCATACTATGATGAAATTTTTTTTTATCAAATTCCTAAAATAAAAATGGTTCTAAGTTTTATTTCGACAGGTCATTCACCCCACGTCAGATTGTCCAAAGTTACAGATCCACCCTGTATATAAAATATAATTATGTACGTATAACAACATTGTTTTTTTATAAAATGTTTAACTAAATATAAGAAATTTAGACCAATTGAAGAAATCTATCATAGTTAATAAGTAAATTAATATGGTTTCTTAATATATTATAGAAACTAGATGACTCCCGCAACTTCGTCTGCGTCACAAAGGGGTTCAAACAGTACTCGCAATGTTGTTATTTGCGCGGATCGCGTTGGGTATATTTTTTTGCGTTTTAGTCCGTCATAACTTCTCAACGAAAAGTCCGATTGGAATAAAACAAAAAGTAATTTACTTCTACATTAATAATCTTGATAACAAAATACTTAATTTGGATAAGGATTAATATAACGATACTACTTTAACGATTTTTATCTTCGGACGATTATTATTTTTTCGTGAACCGCTTTTATAGCGGTTATTGTGACTAAACTATGATAGTTAGATATATGCTCTCGCGGACTTTTTTTTTAGATCTTCTTATGACCTAAAAACCCGTAGTACATCATATTTTTCTATTCTCAATAGTTTTTGCAGCGTACGCATAAATAGGTTTTCTATTATATACCTTGTGTTACAAATTCGATATTTTCATACGGATCCCTAATTTTTTTTCAAAATAAAATATAGCCTATAACCTTCCTCGATAAATGGACTTTCCAACAGTGAAAGAATTTTTGAAATCGGTTCAGTAGTTCCTGAGATTAGCGCGTTTGTTTTCCCGACGTTGCTAGCTCTCGTACTAATAAAAAAATGCTTCCACATGTAATTTGGCTTGAATGCCGATAGATGTCGTTGCTCTAAAAATGTTTAATGAAATTTATTATTTTTATATCCCGGTCCTCGGACATGATAGCACTATAATATATAGCCTATGTGTTGACCCGACTTCTAAGCAATATTCTTGCCAAATTTCAAGTACATCGGTGCAGCAGTTTTCGAGTTTATCGCGCACAAAGCTGACTGACTAAATGTATGGATTCTAAATCGCGCCATCAATATGTTCAACGGTTGTTAGACTTGGGAGAGTGTATTTTACAATGTTGACTTTTCAACGATTTTATCATATGTATAGATAAAACATTTTTGTGAATTATTTAAAATTTAAGCCGCTTTTCCATATTGGCTCGCCAACTTCCAATGCGCGCAATTGACAACCGATAAGTCAACTGTCAAACAGTGTGTCACATAGTTTCAATGTCGGTCAATGCATACAAAACCCCCGTTTACATGTTGGTCGGCCGACACCGTCTGTTGTTTTACATGTGTTGGTGAGCCAATATGGAAATGCGACATTACATTGTTTTTGGAACGAAGTTCCTTATCGCGCGTTATCGAAAGGAAAAAAAATCTTACGATAAGTTGTCACGACACTTTTTTAGTTGTCACGACACTTTTTTTGTTTTAGATGATTATCGCTAGATGGCGCTGTGATCAAAATCTTTTAAAACACTAAAAACAAAAATTATAAGATATGTTTTAATCTTAAAAGGAACTTCGTTCTATTCGGGTGTCCCATGTCACCTCTCAAGTTTTTTTCTATAATATACACAGATACCATTCATAGATAAGTAATTTTATGTTTTAATCTTAAAAGGAACTTCGTTCTATTCGGGTGTCCCATGTCACCTCTCAAGTTTTTTTCTATAATATACACAGATACCATTCATAGATAAGAAAACTAATTATAAGTATAGAAAATGGTATTGTAAGTATTTTTAATAAAAGCATGACAATATTAAATAATTTTTAGTTCGTATCACTGCCAACCCTAGTATAGGGCTATCACTTCTAAAATAATAAGTTAAAACTGTTTGTACTAGTCAAAAAACTTATTTGTTAACTTGAGAAGCAAGTAATAATATTAATTTCAATCATATTTGCCAATAATGATAATATTTGCACAGAAACCATACAGGGTGGATCTGTAACTCATCCAACTTAGTACTACTTTTATTTTTAACATCGGTTAATGATTCTGGTGTCAAGTGAAAAGTAATGGCTGAACTTAGGTCCCATTGTTATTTATATACAAATCGAAAAAGTACTTTTGGATCTGTGTTTTAAAAATGTATATTTTAACGGACAAAATTTTACGATTTGCTATGCGTTTATGCGTGTATTTCCTTTTTATATGAACCGATTTCGATGATTCTTTTTTAAGTTAGAAAGCAGACATTTTAAGCATTATTTCATATAAATTTGATAAAGATATGACTGGTAGTTTCTGTGGTATGCTCGAGAAATGGAAGTCGGTCGTTTTCATTTTTGTAATAAAATATATCCACCCTGTATGTGTCGAGTTTTGTACTCTGAATATTCTGTGATGGTACCTCCAAACAAACTCGAACAGCAACTAAACTTTGCTTTGTGAAACAGAACGTCAAAGCGAGAGCTAACGATGTGAAACCAACACTTTACACTCCATATCAAATATTCGAGTTTTCAACGAAGTATAGTGCTTTTATTTTCATTAATTAATCGAATAAAATATTTTTTGTTAAGTACCAAATTATATTGAATGAATGAAAACAAAATTTACTAACAATACAAAAGAATAATATTTATGTCAATTATGTTAACAAACTTATTCAGACACTCGCGGTTTTCTATAATACTTTCATGCATTTTCAACGGGTTCTTACCACGATATTTAATTAATTGAGTTGTCTCGATATTTCAACGTTGTTGCAAATGTCTCTCTCTCTTTCGAGAGTCTTGTAGATACAGTGAGTGTGGTGTGTCGTGATGTGAGTTCGAGTTCCAGTGGTACTACCCAAAAGCGAACGAGAAAGAGGGTAGACAGATTTGTTTGCTCTTAAATCGACCCGCAGTATCCAGTCTTCTCGTGATCATGACGTTTGCAACAACGTCGAAATATCGAGACAACTCAATTAATTAAATATCGTGGTAAGAACCCGTTGAAAATGCATGAAATGCTTTAAATTTTTTAACTAAACTTTCAAATTGACATATTTAACAGTTGTTATGCCGCGTTTCCATATTGCCTCGCCGAAGTACAACACACGTAAAAAACAAATGACGGTGACGCTCGACCAACATGTATGTTTTGTGTGCATTGACCGACATTGAAACTATGTGAAACACCGTTTGACAGTTGGCTTTCTAATTGACATTATGGAAACGCGGCGATGCAGAATAAGATAATCCGTACTAATATTATGAGCTCCCCTCCTCGGTATTCCCTGAGCGCTATGACTTGTCCTTCTTCAAACGAGGCTTGAGGAGGGTCCTTAAAGTTAGGTCGTAGGTAGCGACCCCTCAGTGTCCCCTGACATTGCAGAGGTTCATGAGCGACGGTAACCACTTCCCATCAGGTGGGCCGTTGGCTCGTCTGCCTACATGGCAATAAAAAAAAAAAAAAAAAAAAAAAAAAAAATGCGTAAGTAACATTGTCTGTCTGTTACGCTTTACCGCCTAAACTTCTCAACCGACTTTGAAGAAATTTGGCACAGAACATACGCTACCTTTTAATTGAAAGTGACGCAGAAGAAGTTGCGCGGGCCCACTATCTAATATATATTATACAGGCGAAAGTTTGTAAGTATGGATGTATGGATGTTTGTTACTCTTTCACATAAAAACTACTGAATGGATTTGAATGAAACTTTACCACAATATAGCTTATACATCAGAATAACACATAGGCTACAATTTTTGAGGTTTCTAATGTGAGGTCGTAAAAAAACTAGACTAGACGGGACGAACCTGAAGTCCACGCGAACGAAGTCGCAAAAGCTAGTTATAAATACGAAAGTAACTCTGTCTGTTTGTTACGCTTTCCCGGTTAAACCTCTCAACTGATTTTGATAAAATTTGGCACATACAATCTTTAGACCCTGAGATACAACATAGGCTACCTTTTAATTAAAAGTGACGCAGACGAAGTTGCGCGGGCCCGCTATTGATATAAATCATGACGCAGACGTCTCGTCATCGATCAATGAATAAATTCGAACAAAGTTTCATTGCTGTAATTTTACAACATCAAAAGATTTATCGGTATAATTCGAGTAATGAGTCTCAAAACTTTTAATATCAGTTGAGAACTTTCAAGGGCTTATAATTATGATTTAACACTTCATAAATTATGCTCTGTTGAAATCCCTATTTAACTCAGTGACAGGATTTAGGATATTCAGAATATCTATAATATAAAAATGAATCGCAAAATGTGTTGGTAAGCGCATAACTCAACAACGTCTGGACCAATTTGGCCAAATCTTTTTTTTAAATGTTCGTTGAAGTTCAAAGATGGTTTTTACGGCGAGAAAAAATCGAATAGTTGCCGGGAAAAATGAAAAAAAAACGGGTCATAGGGTTCACGCAGAGACGTCGCGGGCAGCAGCTAGTTTTATTATAAAAACATTTCTGTAATGAAACATGTTATTATCACGATTTTATTCAATTACTAGCTGGCCTAACTTCGTCTGCGCCACAAAAAAAAATCCCGGGTATTTTCTCACCGTTTAAACCTTCCCTGGACTACGACAAACATTTAAATTCAAAATCAGCTCAATCGGCCCAGCCGTTCTCGAGTTTTAATCAGACTAACGAACAGCAATTCATTTTTATATATAAGACTAGCTGGCCCACACAACTTCGTCTGCGCCACATAAGGAAATTTTCTCACCGTAACCTTCCCTGGACTTCTACGAATATTTCGAGATTAAAATAAGTCAAATCGGTTCAGTCGTTCTCGAGTTTTAATCAGACTAACAAACAATAATTCATTTTTATTTATATAGATTTTCTTATTAAACAAACAAGAAAGAGGGTAGATGTATCTGCTCTCAAGTTATCTACCCGCAGTACTCGGTCTACCAGTGATCATGGCGCTTGAAACAGTGCTGAAATATCGGGATCGCTCAATTAAAAATACTCGTGGTAAGAACCCGTTCAGTAATTGTGTAAGTGATGTAGATAACCGCGAGTGTTTAAATAAATTTCTATATTATACAAAAATTCAATAATTAATTTCAATAATTGTCAGACATTAAAATTAATTTGATAATTTTTAAGAAATTTTAATGCCTGATTTTTAAGATATTTGAGTGTTTTAAAATAAGTATGTACCTAATGTTTCACATCGTTACTCTCGCGATAGCAATTTCTAATAGTTTCAAATACTATTTATAATTTATTGTTGTATTGTTTTAAATTAATAAAGAAATTATTTTCACCAAATGTTTTATTTATAAAAGTAATTTGACTTCCATGTCTAAACTAACTGGCCTGTACCTCTAAATTCCTAAAATGATCTACTTATTACTGTATATATTATTTTATTATATATTTATATAAAGGGTGGATCTGTAACTTTGGATAATCTGACGTGGGGTGAGTGACTTATTGAAATAAAACTTAAAACCACTTTTATTTTAGGAATTGGATAAAAAAAAATCATCTTAGTATGGACGTCCGCAACGATAGTACATGTACATGTCAGAAAAAAAGTTCAACCGATCCAAAAAATAAAAATGGTGCTATGTCCTCCCCACGTCAGATTGTCCAAAGTTACAGATCCACCCTGTATATATTAGCAAGCGGTGCTAAAAACGGTCAAGAAAAAAATCGTGAAAACTCACAAATTTTAGAAGGTTTAAGAACTTATAAAAGCCATGAGAGCTTGTGCCTGATCACTCTACTGAGGCGGTCTGAGCCCGACGGAAAAGAGTGCCGTAGTGCGTAACGCGTCGCATCGTCCCGCATAACGCTGTGCTGGGTTGTGGCCTCAGCCGGGGTCAGACGCAGAGGTTTTAATGCGGTACAACTCCCATATGTCCCGAATCCGGCGATTTCCTCCAAATTAAAAAAATACCTATTAATGGTTTGGTATCATCAAAAAACCTTTTTATGACCCAAAATAGCTCTAACAAGTTCCAGAGATCATTGTCGTCACACACATCGTTAAATAACACCCACTTTTCCTCATAAATAACAAATATCAGGGATTTTTTGGACCGTGAAACACCATTTCGGGGCGGATCAAACCCGGATAAAGGTGAAAATTGTAACACGTTTACTGGGGGTAAGATTTCCGGGTAGTTTTGAAATATAATGGGGTGTAAATAAGGTTTAAGAGCGCTGGACTTAAGAATAAGTAATGTATAGGACACTATAATAGTATTTACAAGCTTTATATTAACTTGCATTGGATGTAACAGCAATGGAAAGGGCCATGCTCGGCATCACACTGCGTGATCGGGTTAGAAACGAGGATATTCGCAGAAGAACCCAAGTAACTGACATAGCCCAAAAAATAAGCAAGTTGAAGTGGCAGTGGGCGGGCCACGTAGCACGTAGAACCGATGCCCGTTGGAGCACGAAGGTTCTGGAGTGGCGACCACGTCAAGGCAAGCGCAGTGTGGCACGACCAGCTGCAAGGTGGACGGATGATCTTGTTAAGATCGCAGGAACATGCTGGATGCTGGCCGATACCAACCGGTCGCATTGGAAATCTTTGGGGGAGGCCTATGTCCAGCAGTGGACGTCTACAGGGTGAGAATGATGATGATGATGGATGTAACTGTGTATTTATGAAACTATATAAATTCGGGTGGAATTTTGCAAGCTAAATTTCACAAACTTCCCGATTTTCGATTGAGCTAACAGAGATAACACACACACACACAGATGATATCACGTATATCACGTGACAATGCAATAATATGACAAAATGGCGCTGATCTGAAGATGGATTCGGAATGGTCATATGAACTTTTGAGCTAAACAAGATAGACCCGTCGTGTTATCGTTTTACTTGTATTAGCTATCGCTCTACTGCTACATGATATCAAGGATCTTAAAAGCTTGTATTTAAAGAGTTGTAGTTAATTTTTCCCTAGCAATTTTCCACGCTACCTTATGCACACAATACTCAGGATTCAGGTGTCGTACACTGCAATTAGTGTCGACACAAGCGCTCCCGACACTCAACGTGAAGCGGGACACTTGTCTAATTAGAAAACGGGTCTAGCTAGGGTTTTCACACGGTTGATTTTTTAAAGCTTTATACTAACTTGCACTGGTACACAACTACGTAAGTTCGAGTGGAATTTTAAAAGTTCAATTTGACCTATTTCTCGGTTTTCGTTTAACCTAAAACTTTGCATGCATATTTAATGATACATGTGTCAGATAAAGATGAAGTCGTGGTGGCCGAGTGGTCGAAGCGCTTCCTTCCGAACGGGAAATCACGGGTTCAAAAGATTTATGTGCAATTTTTCACAACACCACTGGCTAAAAACGGTGACGGAAAACATCGTGACGAAACCTGCATGTCGGAAAAGGATTCTAAAAATCCTTTGAAGATATGTGAAGTCCCCAATCCGCACTGGGCAAGCGTGGTGAACTATGCCTAATCCCTCTTCCGAGGAGACCTGAGCCCAACAGTGGGCAGTAATGGGTTGATACAGGTACAGGTGTCAGATAAAAGATGGTGGCCGTCGAAGGCCTTTTTTTAAGATCTAACGAATACCTTCTTGATCTATGTTCAAAAATATTTATTTTTAAATTTCATGATTTGCTATGCGTGAATTTCTTACAACAACCGGTTTCGATGATTCTTTTTTGTAACGAATGTCCCTTTAGATATTATCTTAAATTTGATTAGATCTGACAAGTAGTTTTTGTGAACGTACGGCATCTGCATCATACTATTTAAATACTGCTTCTAATCCATTATTCCTCAACGCCGTACAAAAATCATGCGACAAGCGGGAAAAAACGATGTTTGCAATCCCCTGAATGCTCACCTGCACTCAGTTGGACAGCTTACAAGTGCCGGCATAGTACTGAATCTTATTATTTTATGCTAGAATTTCGTTTTAGATAGGTCACCTGGTGGTTCAAATGACCCATAATTTTTCTTCATGGGCCTGTAGTCTATAAGAACCAAAAACCCTCGCTTAACTAATTAAGATTACAATTTAAATACCGATTACGAAGTTGGAAACCTTTTTTAAAAGTTAAGGAGAAGTTTGTAAAAGAAAAGTACTTAACAATGTTCATTCTCATAAAAAATACACCGTTACTTTGAGGTTTGTTCCAAAAAAATCTTAAGAGCAGTTTCACAATTACAATACCATTGCTTTAAAGTATCCAGTATGTTTTAATAATTTATTGGAACGAAGTTCCTTATCGCGTGTTATCGAAAGGGTGCTAGACGGAAATTCTTCCGAAAAAGTTGTCACGACACTTTTTTTGTTTTATATGATTAATGCTAGATGGCGCTGTGATCAAAATATTTTATTTAAGTTATAAAAATCTGTCTCTCAGACGTCAGACGTTTTAAACTATTTATTATAACTTAAAAATTTAAATTTTATTACAATTCCCTCACTAATTAATCGAGAGGAACTTCGTTCCATCCGGGTGTCCCTTGACACCTCTCAAGTTTATTTTAAAGAAAACTTAAATACAAGCATTTAAGATCCTGGATATTATTATTATGTTGCAGTAGAGTGCTAGCTAAGACAAGTAAAACAAGCCCAAACACGCCGGGTCTATTTTGTTTGGCACAAGAGTAACCTATGACCACCTTCCGAATGCATCTGATCAGCGCCATTTTGTCAAATCACTCAATATATATAATAACTAGCTGACCCGCGCAACTTCGTCTGCGTTACAAAGGGGTTCAAAAAGTACTCGCAATGCCGTCCCGTTATAAGATTTCATCAGGACGCTTCATTAGAGCCTGAACACGATGAGATTATCTTGTTTATTGACGGAGTTCCCATAGCCACCTTCCAGCTCCATCATCAGACCATGACATTCATCCTCTACACAAAGATCTCATCAGGAAGCTTCATAAGAGCCTAAACACGATGAGATTATCTTGCTTATTGACGGAGTTCCCATAGCCACCTTCCAGCTCCATCATCAGACCTTGACATTCATCCTCTACGCAAAGAACTCATCAAGACGCTTCATTAAAGTCTAAACACGATGAGGTTATCTTGCTTAATGATGGAGTTCCCATAGCCACCTTCCAGCTCCATCATCAGACCTTGACATTCAGCCTCTACGTAAAGATCTCATCAGGATGCTTCATTAGAGCCTAAACATGATTGGCTGGGTCGATTTGGATGTGACTTTCAACGGCCGAGCCTATGTAATAAAGACTAACTTAGGCTATATTCATTTTAGAAATTGTTTATTTTATTAATTTTCGATGAAGTTCAAGGTTGGTTTTTACAGAGAGAAAAAATCGAATAATTGACAGTTAACTGCGAGTGGCGCAGACGAAGTTGCGCCCGCCGCACCATTACGCGCTTCTAAAATCACTTCGTAAAAGAATAAAAATGGTTATGCTGGGTTATCCCTAAGAGATAGACATATACCATCGCGGACTTTTTTGTTGAACTTTTTAAGGTGAACAATACTGTAGTACATTATTTTGGTCTATCTCGTAGGGTTCAGCCAGCGTTTGCAATATAAGCGCAAAAAACGTGCTTATTTACGACATCACATTAGAAACCTTTAAATTTATCAGTGTTTCTCTACTATATTATGCATTTATTATACATACAAACCTTCCTTAAGAATCACTCTATCTATTAAAAAAAACCGCATCAAAATCCGTTGCGTAGTTTTAAAGATCTAAGCATACATACAGACATACAGCGAAAGCGACTTTGTTTTATACTATGTATTGATATGCATACTAAGTTTTATCTCAATCGGAAATCGGGAAGTTTGTTAAATTTAAATTCACTTTCCACTCCAATTCCACCAGAACTCACATAGTTACATCCAGTACAAGTTAAAAGCTTTTAAAGATCCAAAGTCAAACAAGGTAATGATTTAGAACGAACTCCAGACCTTAGTAAGTCACTGGATGCAGACAGCGTAGGACCGGTCGTTGTAGCGAGGTTTGGGGGAGGCCTATACCTAGCAGTGGACGTCTATAGGCTGATGATGATGATGACGATGATGATAATGATCATTATGATAATGACGATGATGATGGTGATGACGAGGTTGGCGATAATGATGATGATGATGATAATGACGATGGTGATGATGATAATGGTGATGACGAGGATGACAATAATGATGACGATGATGATGATAATGATGACGATGATAATGACGATGATATTATAAACTCCAGGAATACGCCACAATTACGCCATCTTTCGATGTTAGACATATACAAACGAGTCGAAATACTATCTCTATGTGCAATTTTTTCAATTTTCTCTTTAAAAATCTCAAAACAAAACAAAATAAACCAAATCGTGAATGGAAAAGGAACTGCTTCTAATTTATAGCTTCGATTCGCTTTAGACAGATTTATGTACCTGATGTCTGCGGGAAGAGCTTCCCTTTTGATTTTAGGAATTACGTGCTGTTTTACCGACTTATAAAAAAGAGGTTCGAGCTAGTGGTATGAGTAAGTTTTTATATGCATTTTTTGTTAGGTTTGCCGATTTGGATGTTTTTTGGAACGAAGTTCCTTATCGCGCGTTATCGAAAGGGGGCTAGACGGAAATTCTTATGGAAAAGTTGTCACGACACTTTTTTTTGTTTTAGATGATTATCGCTAGATGGCGCTGTGATTAAAATATTTTATAAAACAATTCCTTATTTTGTTTTATATGATTAATGTTAGATGGCGCTGTGATCAAAATATTTTATTTAAGTTATTAAATAAAAAAATAAAATTTTATTACAACTCCCTCACTAATTAATCGAAAGGAACTTCGTTCCATCCGGGTGTCCCTTGACACCTCTTAAGTTTTTTTTTTAATTATGGGTAAAATTTGTTTAAGATGTCTGTTTGTATGTTTAAATACTGAAATATTGAAAACTACGCAATGAATTTTGATGCGGCTTTTTTATCACAGAGTGATTCAAAAAATGTTTTATGCGTTACGTTCAAAATATAGTAGAGACACAGATAATTTTAGAGGATTATCGTAAATTATATTTTTTGCGCTTACATCGCAAATGCTGTCTGAATTATTTGTGACGCAGACAAAGTTCTAACATACAGGGTGATTTCTTAGTGAGGGTACATATTGAAGGTCATGGTAGCTGATGGTTATATACGATCAGTAAAAATATTATTACCAAAGGATATGGCTTAATGCCTTAGTAATCGCAACTTAAAAATATCTAAAATTCTTACAAAATGATGGTTTTTCGACAGCTGATGGGTGTGGCGGAGGTGTGGGGTGCGCGAGATCACTAAAGGTTAGTCAACACTCTTTTAGCCGAAATTGTTTATGTTTGAGGTAGTTATGACGAATTTAGATATAAAAAAAAAAATGTAATTCTACCTATGTTTTGTAATATTCCGTATCAAAACAGAGTACTCATCACCCTCCTGCAATATGTACCTTCTTTAAAAAATCACCCTGTATTCCTATAAAGCCTTTGAATACGTCGATCAAAAACTATTCAACCAAATGCATTTGAGTTTCTTGACATCGATTTCGATTCCAGGAACGTTATAGCCCGAGAGCTAGTGCTAGTTTTGTGTAGCTATTTGAGGTAAGCTGAAAACTTGGTCCATAGTTCTCCTGATATACCCCAACTCGAAACTGCAGACCTGGCTGCAGAGTAGCGGGGTTAAACGAATCCCTACATTTAAAGAATGTTTGTAATTTTTTTTTTCAAATTATTGTGTTTCAGTAAATTTGTAATTTATATAGTAATATGATGTAGTTTTATGTTTAAAAATATTTAAAAAAACGTAACGCGCGATAAGGAACGTGTTTTAAAAGATTTTGATCAAAACAAAAAAGTGTCGTGACAACTTTTCGTAAGATTTTTTTCCGTCGAGCCCTTTCGATAACGCGCGATAAGGAACTTCGTTCCAAAAAATAAAGCCAGACCATTTATTGGGAGCTTTTACATTGTCAAACGCGTGTAAAAGTATTTAAAAATATGTCTTTTAGGCAACTTGAACTTTTATAGGACATTGTTTACGACAATAATATCCCACAAAGACAGGTCATTTTGTTGGGGCTTTCTGCCTTTATTTTATTTTAATGAAAGGGTCCGTTCAGTCCCGCTAGGTCAGCAGCAGTTCTGACTTGGGATATATTAGAACTTTGGACCAATTTAAAAATTGGTTGCCTGTAAAGTCGGTATACGGGCGAAAGTTTTACGTGACAACGACTCGGGCATGGTTAGCCCGCCTAAGAGCGAGAGAGACAGACATAACAAGCGTGCCTCTCACTCGCTCTCATTGTGAGCGCATAACGTGAGCGGAGCGTAACGCAGTTTCTTGAAGTGTCACCCGGCAAACCAATTTATAAGACGTTGTCACGTCAAAAAAAAAATTAAAATTGGCACTAACTCTCGGCCTATTACATTTGACATCGAGTTCGATTCCAGGAACATAAAGGCTTTGCTTTAGCTCAAACAAACTGACAAATATCAAAGCTTGGTATACGAATCTTGTGGCTTCTAATTCCAATGCATGCAAATGACAACTGGTAGGCCAACTGTCATATTGCGTTTACATATTGGCTCGACAACGTCCAACACACGTCAAAAACAAATGACGGTGTCGGCCGACCAACATGTTAACGGGGGTTTTGTATGCATTGACCGGCATTGAAACTATGTGAAACACAGTTTGACCGTTGGACTACCAGATGTCATGTAAACGCAACATTACACATTGGTCACAACAGTAAGAGGATACTTATGTTCCTGTATCCCTTAACAGGACGACAATTTTTAATTAATTACCAGTTGATCCTCGCAACTTCGTCTGCGTCAAAAAGGGGTTCAGGCAACACTGTTATTTTTTTATTCCTGTAGTACATCATTTTGTTTTATAATAATCAATAGTTTTCGCAGCGCACGCTTTGTAAGATATTTTTTGGGTTTTTTTTCACACCTTTAATACAAAATTATCTCGGAATGAGAAATTAATGTTGGTGCATCGCTATTAGCCCTTGGTGACAAAAGGATGCAATGTACATGCATAACTAGGTACCTAGGTTTAGTGCGGAGACACGGATCCTAGTGAAGCAGAAAGGGGTCGATAATCGATATCGATAAAATTTGTGTATTTAAATTAAAATATAATTTAAAAATATGTTACAGGCTTACATTATTAAAGTTTTAGTACGGATCTCTATTTTTTTCCAAGATAAAATCTAGCCTATGTTACTCGTAGATAATGTAACTTTCGAATGGTGATTTTTTAAAAACGCTCCTTTAGTTTTTGTGCCTATCGCAACCAAACAAACAAAGTTTTCCTCTTTACAAAATTAGTGTAGATATGAGACGCATGTGGTTGATAAATAAAATACAATTGTGGGCCAAAAATGAAACAATTTATTTAGAATTAAAATTAAGATATATTTATAAAACAAATTATATTCTTTTACAATTAATATGGGACCAGACAAGACAACAACCAAGCTAATTTCTTATACAATTCTTTAACAAATACATAATACTTAACTAACTCTCTCGACGATCAGAACAAAACTGAAGATCCTGTCATCTACCCAGGATATTTGGAACATCACCGTTTAAATTATTTGAAATTATTGGCTAGCATAAAAGTCTTTACAGGGTGATTTCCTAGTGAGGGTACATATTGAAGGTCATGGTAGCTGATGGTTATATACGACCAGTAAAAATATTATTACCAAAGAATATGGCTTAATGCCTTAGTAATCGCAACTTAAAAATATCTAAAATTCTTGCAAAATGATGATTTTTCGACAGCTGATGGGTGTGACGGAGGTGTGGGGTGCGCGAGATCCCTAGAGGTCGTTAGTCAACACTCTTTAAGCCGAAATTGTTTATGTTTGAGGTAGTTTTGTCGAATTTAGATTTAAAAAAAAAAATTTTTTGTAATTTTACTTATTTTTTGTAATATTCCGTATCACCCTCCTGCAATATGTACCCTCTCTAACAAATCACCCTGTATAATTATTTGACATCATTATCAATAGACTACACCATAAATTCTCTTCTAATACATGCAAAGCAGTGAGCTTGTTGTAATTCTAATACTTCTATATGTATGTATTTTGCCGTCAAATTCAGTACAAAACAGCGTCAATACACTGTAACGTTAAGCACGAGAACACACGAACAAGATGTATGAAACGATTTCACTTGAAGCGGGCTAGGGGAAACTACAAAGAACTAGATATACTGGATACGAAGTTCTAAATCTATACTAATATTATAAAGATGAAGAGTTTGTTTGTTTGTTTGTTTGAACGCGCTAATCTCAGGATCTACTGGTCCAATTTGTTGGAAAGTCCATTTATCGAGGAAGGTTATAGGCTATATTTTATTTTCAAAAAAATTAGGGAACCGCATGAAAATATCGAATATGTAACAAAAGGTGAAAAATCGAAAACCTATTTATGCGTACGCTGCAAAAACTATTGACAATAGAACAAAATGATGTACTACGGGTTTTTAGGTCTTTTGAATACAAACAAAAAGTCCGCGACAGCATATATCTAACTATCATAGTTTAGTCACAATAACCGATTTTATGTTTATGAAAAATATTTTTTCGTCCCAAGATTGAATTTGACGTTAAATGAGTATCGTTATATTAACCCTTATCCAAATTAAGTATTTTGTTATCAAGAGTATTAATGTAGAAGTAAATTACTTTTTGTTTTATTCCAATCGGAATTTCGTTTAGAAGCTATTACGAGTATAAAACGCAATGAATATGTGGGGCACAGCGAGCCGCGAAAATAATAACTCGACGGCATTGCGAGTACTGTTTGAACCCCTTTATGATGCAGACAAAGTTGCGAGGGTCATCTAGTCGAGGTATAAACTACTAGGAACTCGTCATCATCAACCAAACCTCGCCACAACGACCGGTCCTGTGCTGACCTGACGTTCATTTCGGTCCATCCATTCTCCATTGTCCATTTCCATTCTCGTTGGTCCATTTTGGAGGACTGTCCATGCTGTGCTTAACCGGTTTGTGACCTCCACTCCAGAACTTTTCGGCCAATCGATTTGTTCTTCACACAATATGTCCCTTCCAGTGACACTTTAAAGACGCTGTTTGGGAATGGTGGGGCGACAGGTCAGTGACCGAGGGAGCGCGGGGTCGTCAACCGGCCGCAGCCACTTCGCACCGCAACCGCAACCGCAACCGCAGCGGCAACACGCGCGTCCATCTATTTTGTCTAGTGTAACGTCACCAGTCTTGTTGAATATTGTAACCTTAACCATTAATTAATTATACAGTCCACTACTTTTATTGAAGACCCAACAGATGCAATTCTTTAACTCATTTACGCAAAATAAAAAATACATCCGTAACTCGTATATAATGTTTAGCACAAGAGTTTTTATAACCACATTCCGAATCTATCATCAGATCAGCGCCATTTTGTCATATTATTGCATTGTCATGCGATATTGTCTTTAACTTACAAGATTCCACCCGAACTTATACAGGGTGATTTCCTAGTGAGGGTACATATTGAAGGTCATGGTAGCTGATGGTTATATACGACCAGTAAAAATATTATTACCAAAGAATATGGCTTAATGCCTTAGTAATCGCAACTTGAAAATATCTAAAGTTCTTACAAAATGATGGGTTTTCGACAGCTGATGGGTGTGGCGGAGGTGTGGGATGCGCGAGATCACTAGAGGTCGTTAGTCAACACTCTTTTAGCCGAAATTGTTTATGTTTGAGGTAGACTTGACGAATTTAGATTTAAAAAAAAAATGTAATTTTACCTATTTTTTGTAATATTCCGTATTAGAACAGAGTACTCATCACCCTCCTGCAATATGTACCCTCTCTAAAAAAATCACCCTGTATAGTTACATCCAGTGTAAGTTAATATCAAGCTTATAAATATGAACCAATTCTTCTCAAACTATTACTAACCTAATTTCCTCAAAAACATCGTTCTAAAGCCAGATCTATTAGCTCAACATCCGTGTTTGTTTGTACCCAACGCTTGAGTACCGCATTGTGTCGACTCCAGTCTTTGTAGCCTCGCTGTAGACTCAAGGATTTGAGGAGAACGGAAAGTATCTTTACTAAGAATCTGTAAGGAAATAGGAGAAGTTCTACAGGAGTTATTAATGTCATAGGCTTAAAAAAGAGACAAAATGTAATAATTTATTCTCAAATACCGCGCAACTTCGTCTGCGTCACAAAGGGGTTTAAATTTTAAATAGAACTCGCGGTGTCTTCGCGATATTTTTTTACGGCGTAAATAGTGTGTTGAGGTGTTCTGTTATGATGTTGTAAATAGTCGATCTTCATTTGGTTTTGTCAGGAATGACGTCACAATGTCCACTTGAACACTCGATGATCAACACTTTTGAATAAAAACTTCAAATTAACGAGTTTTAACATTTTATTACTTTTACATCAAGAAGTCCGTTCGCCGCGACAATTCAGACACGAATGAATAATAACAGCGGCCAATGCCTGTATTTATAGCAAGTCTCCACTTCCAACTACCCGCACGGTGAAGTTTGCTTTCCCTTGTTATCACCCCGTCATATACATTTCAAAACACAGATACAAAAGTTCCTACTGTTTCAATCTTTTAAAAAAATGGGACCATATGATGACCATCACCTTTTATCTGACACCAGAATCATTGAAATCGGTCCACCCAAACAAAAGTTATGAATGAACCAACATTTTTTTTTTGTGACGGGAGGAAATCGCCGTACTTCCACTCGCCCCGCGAGTGGGGTATGTGGGGGTTGAACCGCACTAAAATCTCCCGCCAATCGCGCTCGATATCCAATTAGTAGGGGTGACAGGACGCGTTCGCGATTGTCGCTCACGTATCGCTCCGTCACCCCCATGAATGAACCATCATAACAAAAACATACATTGAATATCTCCTCCTTTTTGGCAAGTTGGTCATGTCATACAACAGACAAAACCGAAATGGTACATTAGCCGACCTAAGGGCAAACCCTGCAATTTATTACCCGCCCTCAGGGGTAGTTAAAACGAGTACCTTATTAGGGCTTTTTTCATTAGCGAACCGCAATCGAATTGCCCTAAACAAAATTAAATGCATGGATGTATTGCCCTAGTGGGGCCTTTTAACGTTAAATGGTTTGTACTTGATTGGGTAATTGTTAATTAGATGAGAACTCCTTATTTATACTCGATTTTTGACCGACTTTCAAAAAGGAGGAGGTACTCAATTCGTCTGTTTTTTTTATGTTTGTTCCTCGATAACTTTAGTTTGGGTGGACCGATTTGAATGATTCTTATGTCAGATGTAAGTTAATGGCTGAACTTAGGTCCTATTGTTTTTTTTAAGATCGAACAAGTACTTTTGGATCAGTGTTTAAAAATGTGTATTTTTAACGGACAAAATTTCACGATTTGCTATGCGTTTTTGCGTGTATTTCCTTTTTATATGAACCGATTTCAATGATTCTTTATTATCTCAATACAAATTCGACAAAGATCTGACTGGTTTTTGTGCTATGCTTGAGAAATGGAAGTCGGTCGTTTTCATTTTAATAACAAAAATATTGTTATTCAAAAGAAGAAGTGTATTAAGATAATTCTTAACTAATCTTTCAAAATTCTGAATATCATATAACAGTAGTGATACCTAAAGTAAAATGAGCTTAAACACGGGTATATCTTGTTTAATACTGAAGTCCAAATTAAATCAAATCAAATCAAAATTCATTTATTCTGAACATAAATAAATTGAAAAAAAAATACACATGCAAAATATAATGACTGTATTCTGTTTTGTGTAATAATAATAAATAAATTAAAAAAAATATATAATAAAGAAACACTGTACAGAAATGGTCTTCGACTCAGAATGTGTCGTCGGAGCGTCGATCATAATAAACGACGTCCGCGACGCTGGTATTCTGTCGGTACCCTAAGTCCCTATGGCTACTTTTAGACTCCATCATCAGATCAGCGCTATTTCCATATCATTGCATTGTCACGCGATATACATCTGCGTGCAAAATGTCGACACAAATGGTAGCCCGGAAGTTTGTCAAATTCAAGTCGCAAGATTCCACCCAAACTTACATAGAATTCAGTGCAAGTTAATATAAAGCTTGTACAGTGTTTAAGATCAATCCAACTGCATTGAAATAAAATGATTCTAAAATATTCGCTAAACCACAAATCTCCCGTCCACTCCAAACAGATAAAATCAGCAGGAAGCACCGTAGTGGTCCTGTGGGAAATTTCATGCACAAGACAAGCCGAATAGACAAACATATTTTTGTTAAGCCCGACACTTCCTTGTTTATCTTATAGTTTTTTATTTATCTGAATTTTTAAGAGTTTTTCTTTCACTTGCACTGTATGAAGTTTCTTGGGTTCAAAACCGGCCGGCTTGTACCTCTAAATCTTAATATGAAAAAGATTTATGTGCAATTTTTCACAACACCACTGGCTAAAAACGGTGAAGGAAAACATCGTGAGGAAACCTGCACATCGGAAAAGGATTCTAAAAATCCTATGAAGATATATGAAGTCCCCAATCCGCATTTAGGCAAGCGTGGTGGACTTTACCTAACCCCTCTTCGGAGGAGACCTGAGCTCAGCAGTGGGCAGTAATGGGTTGTTACAGTAAAGTACAGTACAGTATGAAGTTTGGGTGGAATCTTGTATCCTTCCGATTGAGCTGAAATTTTGTAAGCGTGACAATGCAATAATTTGGAGCTGATCTGATGATGGAATATGATGTCATAAGAACTCTTTTACCAAACACTATAGACTTATCGTGTTCGAGTTCGTTTTATTTGAGCTTTATATTAACATGCACTGGATGTAACTATGAAAGTTCGGGTGGAATCTTGAAAGGTAAATTTGATGAACTACCTAGTACCTTACTGATTTTTTTTACGTATATGTATATCGCGTGCAATAATATGACAAAATGACGCTGATCTGATAATGGAATCTATAGTCATAGAAACTCTTATACTAAACAAGACAGGCTTATCGTGTTTTGGCTCGTTTTACTTGTATTAGCTAGCACTCTACTGCTACATGATATCCAGGATCTTTGAAGTTGGTATTTAAAAAAATGTTTTTAAAATTAGTTTTGTTAAATTATCACAAAGCTCTTTTACTACCTACCTACTAGTAACATACCTACATATTTTTGATAATAATTACAAGTACTAATAACAAAAACACACAAAGTTATTTCTGTAAATACCAATTATTTTTCTCGTTATAATTTCGTGCCTATTATTTACGCTGTTGTGTCAAATAATATAATTCTTAGAGAAAGAAATTCCATATTTATGTCTGTTATGATTCATAGTGACATTGAGCCTATATTTAGGGCTGTCACTGATGAAAAAGTCGAGTGTTTTTTCTACGTAAGCGCATAGAAGTGATTCACAAAGTCACATCAAAAAACTTTTCAATTATAAGTGTTTCTCTACTATATCATGCATGTATTATACACATAAACCTTCCTCTTGAATCACTTTCTTTATAAACTTATTCAGACACTCGCGGTTTTTTATAATACTTTCATGCATTTTGAACAGGTTCTTACCACAATATTGAATTAATTGAGTTGTCTCGATATTTCGTTGTTGTTGCAAACGTCATGATCACAAGAAGACTGGATACTGCGGGTAGATTTAAGAGCTAACAAATCTGTCTACAATCGCACTCGTTCGCTTTTGGGTAGTACCACTGGAACTCGAACTCACATCA
The DNA here is from genome assembly GCA_030269945.2 of Trilocha varians. NCBI lineage: Eukaryota > Metazoa > Arthropoda > Insecta > Lepidoptera > Bombycidae > Trilocha > Trilocha varians. The sequence continues at coordinate 1,956,957 of AP028271.1, forward strand.
CGACACACCACACTCACTGTATCTACAAGACTCTCTGAGCATGAATCCGCGAGTGACTGTTGTGTTTAGCACTGGATTCCACATACTCGATAATCTGAAGCCGTCACCCCTGTTAACTTTATTAATTCACTGTCACTTTATTTAATTTAAAAATCTCAGCATAATCCAATTGCGTAGTTTTAAAGATATAAGCATACGTAGGGCTGTAAGACCGGGAAAACGACTTTGTTTTACACTAAAGAAAGAAGGAAGTAGAAGTTTTTTGACGTTGCTGAAGTCCACGAACGACGGTAACCACTTACAATCAGGTGGCCCGTTTCGTTCTTAACTCCTCTCTCACTGGCAGCATTCGATTCTTTACAAGCCTCATAATCAGGAATGTAAATAGTCTTAAAAAATAGAGTGGCAACCCTATCTGGCGGTCTGCCAAAACAGGTCAACTGTAAGCGAATTGGTGTTTAACATTAGCATTATGTGAGTACAGTTGGAATCACTTTGTAACGGTTAATTCGCAACTTACTCACTATTTATCTTTTCTTTTATCTTTATTGCGTCGTTTCTTTTCTTTGTTTTTTGACCAACACAGAAGAGAGAGGTTATGTTGATTGTATATTTATGTTTTTGTCTGTCTGTCTGTACCAACTCATTACTGCCCACTGTTGGGCTCAGGTCTCCTCAGAAGAGAGATTAGGCATAGTCCACCACGCTTGCCCAGTGCGGATTGGGGACTTCACATATCTTCAAAGGATTTTTAGAATCCTTTTCCGGCATGCAGGTTTCCTCACGATGTTTTCCTTCACCGTTTTTAGCCAGTGGTGTTGTGAAAAATTGCACATAAATCTTTTTCACTTTTAGATTTAGAGGTACAAGCCGGCCGGATTTGAACCCGCGACCTCCCGTTCGGAAGGACGCGCTTCGACCACTCGGCCACCACGACTTTTATGTTATTTATGTTTGTTGGTGCATAATTTTACTTTGGGTGGACTGATTTGGATGATTCTTTTTTCATATTAAATAGCTTTTAATAACCCATATTTCATTTGCTATGTGTGATCTTGTTTACGTACTGTACAGTAAGGCTGCGTTTCCACCAGAGATGTGCGAGGATGCATAGCGAGGGATGTGTTTGTAAAGAACCAATAGGATCGCTTCATTTACCTTGCCTCGGTCAGCACAGCTCTGGTGGAAACGGCTCAGCGGAGCTAGATTTTTGCGCATACAAAACAAGCGCGGGATGTGTACGAGGGAAGTGTGCGAGGAATGTGTGTTGAGAAAGATGTGTTGCGAGGTTTACGCATACTGTACCAGCCAGTCCATAGACGGAGTTTGTTGGAAGTAGAAGTGCGCAAAATAGATAATAATATGGATAATTGCGCATTTTCACAGCTCCGCTACACATCCTCGTAGGCACATTATCATCGCACAGCTTTGGTGGAAACACCCACACATTTTCACAGCACAGCTAGACATCCTCGCACGACACATTTCCATCGCACATCTCTGGTGGAAACGCAGCCTTACAACCCATTACTGTCCATTGCTGGGCTCTGTGCTCCTCAGTAGAGGGATACTACGCTTGCCTAATGCGGATTGGGGACTTCACATATCTTCAAATTTACTTTACGTTGCCTGCTGAGGCAACGTTGCAACGTTGCACTCGAGCAAATTTTACAGGAGACAGCAAACAAGCACGGAATTTTCGTTAAGTGCCGTGTTGAGAAAAAAATTGAAACGAGATTTTTAGTGTTTTAGAATTGAATATTTTAAAAAATATTTTACCAGTCGGATGGAAATTTTATTCTTTATAATACTGCATTAAAAAGTAATTTTCGTAAAAAATGTCAGATTGGCCAAACAAGCACTGAGGCGACGTTTAGTTTCCAATGTTTACGTATATATTTGATAATATTTATCGTCGCCAGCTCTATAATATAATTAGAACTATTGTTTTTCATAAACAATCAAAAGTATTTCAAACTTTACCGCAAAATTTTCCTCAAAAATATTCCACGAAATTTTCAGTAATTAATCAAAGTTTGCCGAAGGAAATATCTGTTTTGGAGATTCTGTTGAAACTTCGGAAATTCTTCTGATTAAGTTGAATAGAATTAAAATACAATAACATAAATTGAATACTATTTTAGTCTGTAATTTATTGGAACGAAGTTCCTTATCGCGCGTTATCAAAGGGGGCTAGACGGAAATTCTTATGAAAAAGTTGTCACGACACTTTTTTTGTTATAGATGATTATCGCTAGATGGCGCTGTGATTAAAATCTTTTAAAACAATTCCTTATTTTGTTTTATATGATTAATGGCGCTGTGATCAAAATATTTTATTTAAGTTATAATAGTTATATTTTAAAACGTCTGTCTCTCTCTCTCTTTCTATAAGAGAGAAATAAAAAATTAAATTTTATTACAATTCTCTCACTAATTAATTTAAAGGAACTTCGTTCCATTCGGGTGTCCCTTGACACCTCTCAAGTTTTTTTTTTCAGCCACTGTTTCTGAGAAATACCTACTTGTCTATTTTATTTTACATTATATGCTACTAGCTACTGCTGCCCACGAAGTCCTCTACGTGAACTCTATAACCCGTTTTTTCTTCATCCCTTTTTATTGCAATACCTATAAGGTTTCTCAGAATCTAAAGATTGTAATTGTAATTGTACCAACCCATTACTACCCACTGCTGGGCTCAGGTCTCCTCCGAAGAGGGGTTAGGCATAGTCCACCACGCTTGCCCAGTGCGGATTGGAGACTTCACATATCTTCAAAGGATTTTTAAAATCCTTCTCCGATATGCAGATTTCCTCACGAAGTTTTCCTTCACCGTTTATAGCCAGTGGTGTTAAATAAATCTTTTTCACATTTAGATTTAGAGGTACAAGCCGGCCGAATTTGAACCCGCGACCTCCCGTACGGAAGGAAGCGCTTCGACCACTCGGCCACCACGACTATCTAAAGATTGTCTGTGCCAAATTTCATCAAAATCAATTCAGAGGTTTAGCGGGAAAGCGTAACAGACAGACAGAGTTACTTTCGCATTTATAGTATTAGTAGGGATTTATTTGTGCGAATTTAGTTGTGTGAATTTTAAGATCTTCTTCTCTTTGATTTTAAGAATCGTAAAAAAATATCTTAAAAGAACCTATAATCTTATTATATGTTAGGTGACTTTTCTCTAATTCCATTTAATTGTTTGTATAAGCGGGTATTACATCGATTTAAAGGAAGATTGTGATGAATCATTTTATAAGAGTGTTGTTAGATTCTTTTAATTTTATTTTCTGAAAACTGAAATACTAGTGGCGCCATCTTGATTTATTTCTCAAAAAAGTATAAAAGGCGTGTGAACTATCGTTTAAACACAATAGTCGACGTGATTTCAAAGTGAACAGAGTTGAGAGTAATTGTGACTGAGTTTTGGAGGATGATTACACTGATTTTGGAAGATGAATAAACTGTTATTGTGAACCAAGGAGTTTTCATTGTGTTTCTGAACTGAACCCCAATATATAATTGTAAGAAATGTAACGTTGCCAAAAAAACATAAAAACAATCAATTAAAACGATAAAAAATAAAAGTTGAGAAAAAATATGACAAAATCTGTATTTGTCAATGTTCACTAAATTCGAAATTTAAAAAAAGCGCGCCTACATAAATCTTACATTTAAAAAGTATTTTACAAAAGAGGTTTTAATCAATTTTAATAAAACTATTTATAGATGGCGCTTCAGTCGCTAGTACCGTTGCCTTTATAATGTTTGTTAACATTCAGTCGCCTACAATAATTGTTTCATGCATACGCGGATTTAATAAATTGTGTGTTAAGAACCCGTTTACAATGCATGAAAGTATTAATAGACTAGCTGACCCGCGCAACTTCGTCTGCGTTACAAAGGGGTTCAAACAGTACTCGCAATGCCGTCGCGTTATTATGTGCCCGAAGTGCACCCACCCACATATTCATTGCGTTTTATACTCGTGATAACTTCTAAACGAAAAGTCCGATTGGAATAAAACAAAAAGCAATTCACTTCTACATTAATACTCTTGATAATATAATACTTAATTTGGATAAGGGTTAATATAACGATACTCATTTAACGTTAAATTCAATCTGGGGACGAAATATTTTTTTATAAACATAAAAGCGGTTATTGTGACTAAACTATGATAGTTAGATATATGTTGTCGCGGACTTTTTTGTTTGTCTCACTAAGACCTAAAAACCCGTAGTACATCATTTTGTTCTACTGTCAATAGTTTTTGCAGCGTACGCATAAATAGGTTTTCGATTATTCACCTTGTGTTACATATTCGATATTTTCATACGGATCCCTAATTTTTTTGAATATAAAATATAGCCTATGTTACTCGGGGATAATGTAGCTTTCCAAAGGTGAAAGAATTTTTGAAATCGGTCCAGTAATTTCGGAGCCAAACAAACAAACAAATCTTTCCTCTTTATCATATTAGTATAGAAAACCACGAGTGTTTCAATAAGTACCTATAATTACTCTCAATTTCATCAATGCTCTTACACATATGTATGTATGAACAACATATATGTGGTTTTGTTTAATCATCACGTTATTCAGGCTTCGAAGTGAATAGCAATGTGCTATTGTCAACGCAATTCGAAAGCTTTACATTGGATTCAGGGAATCAATAAAATGTATTGAATTCACGATTCTCGTTTTAGATTGTTGAGCGCTATGACTTGTCCTTCTTCAAACGAGGCTTGAAAGTTTATGAAGGTTATAGGTAGCGTGGTGGCCGAGTGGTTGAAGCGCTTGCCTTCCGTACGGGAGGTCGCGGGTTCAAAACCGGCTTGTACCTCTAAATCTTAATATGAAAAAAAAATATATGCAATTTTTCACAACACCACTGGCTAAAAACGGTGAAGGAAAACATATCGGAGAAGGGTTCTAAAAATCCTTTGAAGATATGTGAAGTCCCCAATCCGCATTAGACAAGCGTGGTGGACTATGCCTAACCCCCCTTCGGAGGAGACCTGAGCTCAGCAGTGGGCAGTAATGGGTTGTTACAGTACAGTATAGGTAGCGGGACAGTGTCCCTTGACATTGCAGAGGTCCATGACGTTTACGATCAGGTGGCCCGTTAGCTCGTCAGCTTACAAAGCAATAAAAAAATTGTTGTTACTAAGTTTAGTTATGTCAGCATCGGTGAAATAGAAAAAACGTATTGGAATTTTTTAAAATATTTAACTTGCACTTGATGTAACTATGTAAGTTGCGTGTGGAATCTTGCGAGCAGAAATTTTGTAAGCATGTATAACGCGTAACAATGCAATAATATGGTACCTACTTGTCATGGATTTTATGATGGAGTCGAAACCTATACGAACTCTTGTACTAAACAAGATAGACCCGTCATGTTTGGACTCGTTTTACTTGTCTTAGCTAGCACTCTATTTCTACAGGATATCCAAAAGCTTCTATTTAAAAAGTTGTGTTGTCTATTTTCTAATTTAATCTGCTTTCGGAACCCCATAAATTATCTTGAATTCACAAAAGAAACAAGTCGTAAAACATATATAGTTGAACACATTTAGATCACAACTGTCACCTGTCAGATTTTCATACAGAAATTTGCCTTGCGTTGCGGCCCGTAGAAATGACCGCACATCTTTACAAGACTGTATCGAAACCGCATAGTCTTCAAGGAAACCGTACGGAACTCTGCTATAATTATCATCCGTAGCATGATGTCCCTGCAATTTTCACGGATGGCGTCATTAGGCCGTAGGGCTGTCACCATGTGTATTTATAACCTAAAGTACCTAACTAAATTTAATTTTTATTACAAAAACTAGGTGACCCGCGCAACTTCGTCTGCGTCACAGAGGGATGTAACATAGCCTATAGCCTTCCTCGATAAATTGACTTTCTAACAGTGAAATAATTTTTCAAATCGGACCAGTAGATCCTGAGATTAGCGCGTTCAAACAAACAAACAAACTCTTCAGCTTTATAATATTAAATATAATAATATAAGTACTTATAGATGAAAACGACCAACTTATGTAAGATAATGTCCAAAGTGTCTGCTTCCTAATAAAGAAAGAATCAATGAAATCGGTTCATATAGAAAAGATACACACAAAAATAACAATAAAATATGAATTTTTGTCCGTTCAAGTTACAGACCTAAAAGTATGTTCTCACCTGATCGTAAGCAGGCGCCGTCGCTCATGGACCTCTATATCAAGTACATTTGCATCAAAGCTATTATTTTATCTATACTTAATATTATAAAGAGGAAAGATTTGTTTGTAATGAATAGGCTCCGAAACTACTGGACCGATTTCAAAAATTCTTTCACCTTTGGGAAGCTACGTTATCCCCGAGTAACATAAGCTATATTTTATTTAAAAAAAAATTAGGGATCCATATGAAAATATCGAATATGTAACACAAGATGAATAATCGAAAACCTATTTATGCGTACGCTGCAAAAACTATTAACAGTAGAACAAAATGATGTACTACGGGTTTTTTGGTCTTAACAAAGGACAAACAAAAAAGTCTTAGCAAGACAAACAAAAAAGTCGGCGACAGCATATATCTAACTATCATAGTTTAGTCACAATAACCGCTTTTAAGTTTAGCAAAATAATATTTCGTCCCAAGATTGAATTTAACGTTAAATGAGTATCGTCATATTAACCTTTATCCAAATTAAGTGTTATGTTATCAAGAGTATTAATGTAGAAGTAAATTACTTTTTGTTTTATTCCAATCGGACTTTTCGTTTAGAAGTTATCACGAGTATAAAACGCAATGTATGTGTGGATTGTGAATGCTCTTCGAGCCGCGCAAATAATAATGCGACCGCATTGCGAGTACTGTTTGAACCCCTTTGTAACGCAGACGAAGTTGCGCGGGTCAGCTAGTCTTTATTAAAACTCCAAAAATAACAAGGTCATTGCCAACCCTAGCTCGACAATAGCCATGATACGTGAAACGCGTTTTTTCATTAAAACCACGACCCTGAGTCAACCTCTTACGCAAATACTCCAAAGTAGAATCCAAAGTCAAGAGTCAATCAGACCACAGCTAAGAGGAGTAAGAGGAGAATTTGAACACAATTGAAAACATTTCAATTGTGACATTTCTGTCGTGAATTTCTATAAACACTCGCGGTTATCTACATCACTTACACTATTACTAAACGGGTTCTTACCACGATTATTTTCAATTAGATGACCCTCGCAACTTCGTCTGCGTTACAAAGGGGTTCAAACAGTACTCGCAATGATGTTATTTGCGCGGCTCGCGTTGGGTATATTTTTTTGCGTTTTATACTCGTCATAACTTCTCAACGAAAAATCCGATTGGAATAAAACAAAAAGTAATTTACTTCTACATTAATACTCTTGACAATATAATACTTAATTTGGATAAGGATTAATATAACAATACTATTTTAACGTAATTTCAATCTTCGGACGAATTATTTTTTTCTTGAATGATCACGGGAAGTCTGAAGAACTGCGATGCGATGTCGAAACGTGAGTTCGAGTTCCAGTGGTACCGGCAAACGAACGAGAAAGAGGGTAGACAGATTTGTCTGCTCTTAAATGACCTACCCGTAGTTCTTCAGTCATCCCGTGATCATGGCGCTTGAAACAGTGCCGAAATATAATGATTATAAGAACTGGTGATTTGTATGTGGGAGTTGAACCACACTAAAACCTCCAACCGCTCACACTCAGCGTCCGAACCCCGGCTGAGGCCAGAACCCAGCACGGGGGTTGGAGGGACGGCGCGACGCGTTACGCGCTCGGCACTCTTTTTCGTCGCTCCGTCCCCGATTATAAGAACTAGATGAACTTCGTCTGCGTTACAAAGGAATAAATCTTCAGTCTTTCCCGATCAATGGACTGTCCAAAACTAAAATAATTATTCAAATCGGACCACCGATTCCTGACGTTAGCACGTTCACCCACTCTTCAGCTTGATATCTAATATGTATAAATCTCGTGTCACGATGTTTGTCCGCGATGAGTTCCTAAACCACTTAACCGATTTTGAATTAAATTGGCACACTGTGAGCAGTCTGGTCCAACTTGAGAGATAGGATAGCTTAGATCAAGGTCTGATGATGGAGCTGAAAGGTGGCTATGGGAACTCCGTCAATAAGCAAGATAACCTCATCGTGTTTAAGCTCTAATGAAGCGTTCTGATAAGTACTTTTAGAAAACCCTCGGGAACAATTCCTATGCGACGCAGACGAAGTTGTGCGGGTCAGCTAGTATTAATATAGATTTCCTCTGTCCATTGTTATTCTGTAACACAAGTATGCCAGCAGAGTTGAGAACTATAAACTAACTAAAACTATGATTGTTTTTGGACGGTTGAATCGTGGGTCGTTTCCGGGCAGATAAGATAAACGCTATAGCGATTGGTTGCTCAACTGTCGCTACATTTTGCTTAAACTTAAATAATTTTGAAATTATAAGACGACATTTGATAGTGGTTTCTGTCTGTAAAAGTTAAGAATGGTTAACTTCAGATATAAAATATGAGATAAAAAAAACTTGAGAGGTGTCAAGGGACACCCAGATGGAACGAAGTTCCTTTCGATTAATTAGGGAGAGAATTGCAATAAAATTTTACCGTTTATACTAACTAATTATTATAACTTAAACGAGCTGCCCCACGCAACTTTGTCTGCGTCGAAAAAATAAAAAAAAAATTAGGGGTGGACTACCCCTAATTTTTTTAATTAATTATTAAAGAATATTTACATTTAGGGGGATGAAAAATAGATGTTGGCCGATTCTCATAGATACCGGATAAGCACAAAAAATTTCAACAAAATCGGTCAAGCCGTTTCGGAGGAGTTCAAGTTCGAACACCGTGACACGAGAATTTTATATATTAGAAGATAAAATATTTTGATCACAGCGCCATCTAGCATTAATCATATAAAACAAAATAAGGAATTGTTTTATAAAATATTTTGATCACAGCGCCATCTAGAATTAATCATATAAAACAAAAAAAGTGTCATGACAACTTTTTCATAAGAATTTCCGTCTAGGCCTCTTATATTGTATAAAAGAAGAGTGACGTCTTCACGACTAACCGCTTCCGTGAAGCATGATACTGGCCGGTAACAATTGCCGGGCGCGGCCATCTTGACCGAAGCGTGGCCTACTCGATTTTAAGAAGAAACAGAAGACAATTTGACGTAACAACAAAAAAAGCTTAAAATATATAATCGAACGTTCCGAATAAATATAACTAATTGAATTCAACAACGATAATAACTTTGTTTATCATTGCCACTTTCTACATCATCCCACGAGACTACATATGAAGACTGCAATAATATTAAGGTAAGTGGAGTGCTGCTATCTACCACATTATTGGACGAGAAGCGAATATTACTTCACACCGTATATCTACAAATCTCTTTAACACACAGTCCACTATTCAACATTATATTCACCAGCTAAAATTCTTTTAATTAATGTGTTTTGACACACATTGACTGTTTTGAAATTAATAGCAATTGATTGCATATCGATTGCAATTTTATAGAATTAGTAAGCCGATCTGTCTACCAAAGTTCCAGTGTGTTGAACGACGAAGTTGTAGGCAATTAAAGTTTTGTCTACATAGGGAAATCGGGATATCGACACGTACTGTGTAAACTAATAAATAGAAATCACGATAGATTTAGCATAAGAGTGATATACTGAGTTACCAACAAAAAGGTCCTACGTCATCTCATCGCCGCAGTGCTTGTTTGGCCAATCTGCACTAGAGCAAATTTTACAGGAGACAGCAAACAAGCACGGAATTTTCGTTAAGTGCCGTGTTGAGAAAAAAATTGAAATGAGATTTTTATTGTTTTAGAATTGGATATTTTAAAAAATATTTTACCAGTCGGATGGAAATTTTATTCTTTATAATACTGCATTAAAAAGTCATTTTCGTAAAAAATATCAAATTGGCCAAACAAGCACTGAGGCGACGATCTGTCATCTGTACCAACCCATTACCGCCCACTGTTGGGCTCAGGTCTCTTCAGAAGAAAAACGCAATTGTACAGAAAAGTCATTTCAATGTTCTACACTTTGTAACTTTGCTAGGACTTATACCAATTTAGTATCTTCTTCCAAAAAAGAGGCAGTATTCAATTTGTCTGTATTTTGTTTTGTTTATGGAACGAAGTTCCTTATCACGCGTTATCGAAAGGGGGCTAGACGGAAATTTTTATGAAAAAGTTGTCACGACACTTTTTTTGTTTTAGATGATTATCGCTAGATGGCGCTGTGATCAAAATATTTTATAAAACAATTCCTTATTTTGTTTTATATTATTAATGCTAGATGAAAAAATAAAATTTTATTACAATTCCCTCACTAATTAATCGAATGGAACTTCGTTCCATCCGGGTGTCACCTGATACCTCTCAAGTTTTTTTCTTTTATGCATCTTTGTTCCTTCATAACTTTAGTTCGGGTGAATCGATTTGAACGATTCTTAAAATAACGGACAAAATTTCAATGACAGTCAAACGATTTCATTTTTGTAAAAAACATATTATAATTAAAATTAATCCTTCAGGATGTTCATTTACCACGTAAATTTAAACCCCTTTTTCGATATGAACGACTTAGGACGAGCAAGGGAGTCGTATTTCAAGCTATGTGAATGGAAAGTACCTAACAGCTTCTCGAATATTTCACTCTTACACGCGACAGTTACTTTAGAAGGAGATATCTTGAGATCCGATAATTTTACACGATTTTTTGACGATAAAAAGAGTTGTACTACTTTGACTTTCAAAATGTATGTGTGTCCACATCTACTTTGAAATAAATGATTTGACTTTGACTTTGAAAGTTAGATGCTTTTTACAAGCTATAGCTTACTTTAATTGCGCTGAATGTAACTATGTAAGTTTAGGTGGAATCTTGCAAGCTCAATTTGACAAACTTTCCGGTTTCAGATTGAGTTGACATTTTGCACGCAGATGTATATCGCGTGACTATGCAATATTATGTTTTTTTTTATTGCCATATTGGCAGACTAGTCAACGGGCCACCTGATCGTAAGTGCTTACCGTCGCCCATGAACCTCTGCAATGTCAGGGGGCACTGAAATGGCGTTGATCTGATGATGGTTTCGGAAAGTAGTCATAGAAATTCCTGTACTAAAAAAAAACTTGGTGTCAAGGGACACCTGGATGGAACGAAGTTCCTTTCGATTAATTAGTAAGGGAATTGTAATAAAATTCTCTCAAGAGAGAGAGAGAGACAGACGTGTTAAACTATCTAATTATTATAACTAAATTTTTTTTTTTTTATCATTGCGCCATCTAGCATTAATCATATAAAACAAAATAAGGAATTGATTTAAAAGATTTTAATCACAGCGCCATCTAGCGATAATCATCTAAAACAAAAAAACTGTCGTGACAACTTTTTCATAAGAATTTTCGTCTAGCCCCCTTTCGATAACGCGCGATAAGGAACTTCGTTCCAATAAGATAGACTAATACTGCATAATCGTTAGTTACTGCAATTAATTTAACATAATATCGTTTATCCGAATAGTTGCTCAGGTGCATACTACTCTCAACTCAATTAAACCATTAAATTACATAAAGCACCACCCTGTACGCCGGCTTATACAGCCGGAGTTCCTTACTTTACCAGCTTGTATACGGGGTGTTTGAAATTAATAATCGTAAAATATATTTATTTTTGGAGGGCACTTATGACATACCGTAAACACTTACGATTAGGTGGGCCGCTATTGTATCTATACTAATATTATAAAGATTGATTGTTTGTTTGTCTCGAGTAGGCTCCAAAACAACAGCTCCGATTTCAAAAATTCTTTCAGTTTTGGAAAATTCATTTATCGAGAAAGGCTATAGATATATTGTTTCTCTTTGTGACGCAGGCGAAGTTGCGAGGGTCAGCTAGTCTTTCATTAATAAGAAGGACATGTAATAGCGCTCCGGAAACACTCAAGTGTTACTTAATTCAGACTTTAGATAGATGAGCTAAGGGCCCACCTGATGGTAAGCGGTCACCGTCGCTCATGAACCTCTGCAATGCCAGGGCAATAAGTCGTTATCTATCACCTACCCATACAAGTATTCTTAAACCTCGTGGAAAGAACCTTAAATTTCTATTCACAAAATAACACCCTGTATAGCCATAGTCCACATTTTGGTATTAAGTCAGTTTCAAAGTTGCGAACAGTTGAATTCTGCAGAGTAACTTGCGTGCATTAATTATGAAATATGATTCGGATGGTAAATGCGCTTTGGTTTACTCATGGTCTATTATAAGTTTAGATTTTTTATTTCTAATCTGAATCTATACTTATCTATCTATACTAATATAATAATATAATATTATAAAGAGGAAAGATTTGTTTGTTTGTTTGTATGTTTGTAATGAATAGGCTCCGAAACTACTCGACCGATTTCAAAAATTCTTCACCTTTGTAAAGCTACATTATCCCCGAGTAACATAGACTATATTTTTTTTTCAAAAAAATTAGGGATCCGTATGAAAATATCGAATACGTAACACAAGATGAATAATCGAAAACCTATTTATGCGTACTCTGCAAAAACTATTGACAGTAGAACAAAATACTACCGGGTTTTTAGGTGTTAGTAAGACCAACAAAAAAGTCCGCGACAGCATATATCTAACTATCATAGTTTAGTCACAATAACCGCTTTTATGTTTATAAAAATAATATTTCATCCCGAGATTGAATTTAACGTTAAACGAGTATCGTTATAATAACCCTTATCCAAATTAAGTATTTTGTTATCAAGAGTATTATTGTAGAAGTAAATTACTTTTTGTTTTATTCCAAGCGGACTTTTCGTTTAGAAGTTATTACGAGTATAAAACGCAATGAATATGTGGGTGCACTTCGGGCCACGCAAATAATAACGCGACGGCATTCCGAGTACTGTTTGAACCCCTTTGTAAGCAAACGACGTTGCGCGGGTCAGCTAGTATTAAATATCTCGAAAAGAGGTCGACGTGGATTGCCATGTTTTGGCACAAAACGATCCTATTAGTTCATTAATCTATAATAATAAGTACTTAATGATTCAGGGCAGTGGTCGTTCTTGACACGCCTTGCTCTGAACACTGATGGCTTGGGTCGTAGACCCCGTCTCCAGTGGCCCTCTGTTTTTTATATTGTATTTTTAAATTTTATTTTCTTGTGAATGTTTTTCTTTAAATATAATGTAAAAAATAAGCTAATAAATGAATATGGAGTACTTAATGTCAGTTAAAGTTACATTAGTGTAAGTTTTGTGTTAAAATTTACTTCTTTAAAGTATTTTGATACACATAACCTAGTATCCCGACTTTGTTTGCGACAGTCGACGATATTATAATCAAAATACTATGTAGTTTACAGTTTAATTTGTGGATCTAGTATTTTAGAAACGTTTAATCTAAACTGTTGAGGTTACACTGGCTTTGTGCCAGACACAGGAATGTATTTGGTTTTATAAATGGGGGGTCAAATTGTAATAGTTTTTATTAATGAATGGAAGACTACAAACTTTGGAAAGGAATAATTCAATATGCACGATTTACATCTCGTTTTGAAACAAAAGATGTTGTGATTAATTTTGAAGTAGGTAAATGGAATATCAAATATTCAACTAAGTCGAACAAAATGATGTCTTTTTTATTATAAGAAGACGATTTTTTTTCATATTTAAATTAATGTGTAATATATCTTATAGTTCCCACAGGTCTCAGTAAGACCTGTAACTACAGTGAAAATTGAAAATTGTTTATTTTAAAAAACACGAAAATTTATATAAAATAAGATAGGTATGTACTTAAACAAGAGACAACACCTTAGAAACAACATAAAAAATAGCAAAGACTGGATGAAGACGGACGTCTCTTGAAATCAAAATCTTTCAACTTATAGTTTGAATCTCATAGTTTTATTTTAATAAACAACCCCCTTAAAATGGGTCCCATGACACCCAACTTCCTTAATACGTCCCTGTTTCTAGATATTTAATAACTGGGGGCAAACGGATATTGAAATGCAAGTACAATATTCAAAATAACTGACCTTAATAAATAGAACTCAATATTCAACTTGAGGTCTTTTTAAACGAGGTTTAAGAACAGTCCTGTATAGTAGGCAGCCGCGTGTACTCCATAGAATCAGATAAGCGTTGCTGTATCTTTTCAAACTGGATAACAAAATCTAAGTTGCTCCTATGGGACGCTTATTTTTAATTCTATTCATACACTTGAGTACAGAAATACGGTTCTACATCGGTTCATAAAAAGTAATACACGTATTACAGCAAACCGTAAAATCTTGTCAGTTAAAAAAAAACTTTTTAACACAGATCCAAAAATACTTCTACGATCTTTAAAAAACAAGAAACATCTGAATCGGTCCACCCAGAGCTTTGAGGTAAAAAAATAAATGCAGTTGAATTAAGTACCTCCTCCTTTTTGGAAGTCGGTCATTATTATTTTTTTTTATTATGTGTAGGCGACTAAATGCAACTAAAGCGCCATCTACAAATAGTTTCATTAAGAATTAATTTAAACCTCTTTTGTAATATACTTTTTAAATATAAGATGTAATGTTGGCGCGCTTTTTAAATTTCGAACATTGTGAACATTGACAAACTCAGATTGCATCATATTTTTTCTTCTTAAGTTTTTTATTGTTTTTATTAAATTTGATGTTCTAAAGTTTTCTTTGCACTGGCAGCCTTTAATTTCCTACAATAATTCTGGTCCTTCTCGTCAAATCAAAAATCAGTGACTATGTTTAATACTCCACCTAAAAGTGTTATGCTAACACGACGCCGTGCTAAAGAACAACAAGAACAAGCAGCCAACAGTGATGTACAAATTCGGCGACCTGTGACTCCTGTAACAACGATGACGGCACATTTCCCTGGCACTAACAAGTCGGGGCCCTCCGGCGAACAGAATTGTGACCCACCGGTAACAAATTTTCATAGTTCTGTAAAATCGTCACCGCCGTGTCTACCGTTACCTACAAAACAAGTCGTCACATTAAAAGCATCATCCAAACCGGCTTCTCAATCATCATCACGAACACGTAAGTCATCAGTCACATCCATCGCTCGACACAACGAGCTAAAACAGGAACTTGCTGGTGCAATGGCTTTAATAAAACGTCTACAAGCGAAAATTGACAAAAAATCTGAGAAATCCGCTTCACCATGTCCGAGTGAGTACGAGGAATCCACCCACGCTAACGTCGAACAGTGGCTTGATTGCAGTCGTCAGGATGCTCACGAATACACGCTGCCGGCTACAAATGATGTCCGAACTCCAGGATTTCAGAATTCACACGTACCAACATCACCACCACCACATCAAGATAGTATTTTATATTTGGCAGACACACTCAAGCATATGTTAACACAACAAACTCCACAGCGTGAAGACAGACTACTGAGCCGCTTAGCAACACCTCGTGACCTACCTATATTTACAGGTGATTGTATTGAGTGGTTACATTTCCGAAACGCCTATGAGGAATCAACACGAGTTTGTACCTTCACTCAGAACGAAAACTTATGGCGGTTACGTCAAGCACTGCGGGGCGAAGCGAGAGAAGCCGTTGCCGATCTACTCATCGGTAATACGGCGCCTGATGTCATAATGGAGTCCCTCGAACTAAGATTTGGTCGTTCTGATCTTATAATACAAAATATTACGACACAACTTCGCAAGTTACCACCTTTGTCGTTGGACTATAAAAATGAAATTATTAACTTTTCAATGAAAGTTAACAACTGTGTTGCTACGATTCGCGTATTAAAACAAGATGACTACTTAAGAATCCCGGAGCTAGCAGCTGCCCTTGTATCGAAACTACCGAGTACTTTATTAGGTAAATATACTGACTTCGCATTTGAGAAACTTAAAGACGGATGTTCGAAGTTAGAACTTCTAGCAGAATTTTTGAAGATGCAATCGAAGAAGATTTCAGTCGTAGGTTTGATGCAACCATCATCAGAAAATAAGAGTTACTGCAAACCAGTTCACGAAGCTTCAACGAAAACACTGGAGCAGAGTTGCAAGTTCTGCGGAAGAGGTGCTCACGCACTTCATGCCTGCCGACATTTCAAAAGAGCACTGAAGAGAGATCGATGGAGATACGTCAGGGAGAACACATTATGCTTCTGTTGTCTGACTGCTCGCCATAACAATGAGACCTGTACTGCACCGGCATGTGATATCGATGACTGCGGTATGAAACATCACCGCCTCTTGCACTACAAGGCACCAAGCCCGCTTTTGCAAGAACCAATTGAGAATCGTGTGTCGTCGGAAGTTTTGCAGAGCGCACCAGTTATGTCGTCAACAGTAGCTCACGTGACAACCTCTAGTGACGTCATACACCCCTCTACAGACTGTGTCATGTTGAAAGTGGTTAGAGTGAAAGTGAGTGGACCTAATGGCAGCATAAAAACTTATGCACTTTTAGACGATGCAGCCTCAGTGTCTATGATTGATAGCGATTTAGTACGACAGTTAGATTTTAAAACTAATAACTCAAAACCGATTAAATTTGTAAATGCGTTCGGCCTTGAAGTTTACGAATCTAATGCACCAAAAGTTAATCTAAACTTACAAGGATTAAATTGTACTAAAAATTATAACGTAACTTTACGAAGTGTTTCAAAGTTAAATTTACCTATGCAAGATTTGTCTTCTATTCATAGTTTACAATGTAATCATTTAACGTCAGCTGTCAAAGATCGTGTGTGTAAGGGTCGTGTAGTACCGCGTATACTATTAGGCCAAGACAACTATTTTCTCATAGCGCCACTACAGATCCTGCATGGAGGACCCACCGAGCCGTATGCCAGTCACTGCCGTCTCGGCTGGTCGATACACGGCAACTATGGTGACACTTCCTCGGACTTTCAGGTAAGTCAACAGCATACTATGTTATGCATTTCTGAATGCAATGAGCCGCCTCCTGTCGTTAATTATGAAAAGATAAGCTCATGTTCTACATCATCACCATCTCCGGATCAACCGCCCAGCGATCCAACAAAAACTACTATACCTCCTACTGCAAGAGCGAAACGCTTTCGGATGTGTAAGCGTGATCGCGCTGCTCCTCTAACCGAGCGGACTATTAAGGATAGTCACCTGCCGATACTACATCAGGTACAAGCACTGGATGAGCATACAAGAGCAGAGGTAGGTAACCACTCTAATTGTAAAGTTTTAGAACCCAGTGTGTGCAGAACGGACTGCGACCGCTAAGTGCGACCCATGCAGGATGTGTTGGAGGAATGGTGATAGATTTACTCGTGCGTTTTGGCATGTGCCGTAAATATGCGTCGCCTTACACACACCGTTGTATGTTAGTGCTGAGTTATTATTAGTCTAAGTTTTATTTTTATTACTTGTTATTGTTTTCTGATTGTATAACCTTCAATTGTTATATTTCTTTTTTTTGTTTCTTATTTTCATTAATCTTTTTTTGTTTAACTTTCCTTTGGTTTTTTTTTTTGAAATCTCCATACTCTATATCTCAGCACTAAGGGGGGAGATTGTAGGCGACTAAATGCAACTAAAGCGCCATCTACAAATAGTTTCATTAAGAATTAATTTAAACCTCTTTTGTAATATACTTTTTAAATATAAGATGTAATGTTGGCGCGCTTTTTAAATTTCGAACATTGTGAACATTGACAAACTCAGATTGCATCATATTTTTTCTTCTTAAGTTTTTTATTGTTTTTATTAAATTTGATGTTCTAAAGTTTTCTTTGCACTGGCAGCCTTTAATTTCCTACATTATGAACATGTTTTTTCTAAAACTTTTGTTATTCGCTACAGCCCTTTTTTACCCCAAGCGCTGTGACTTTGTTTTAAACAAGATTTGACAAGAGTTCTATATTGTAGACCATTAATGACGAAATGAAATGAAAATAATTTATTAACAAAAAGTTGACATACGCTTTAACATTATCGGCGACCCCCGCACTAGGACATGCCTGTATCGCGGGTGATCTGTTACTGTTACAATCACTCGTTAAACCAATATGGGACGCCAACGTCATTCATAGTAAAACTTAACATAATATTCGTAAAGTTACACATAAACCTGAGATGCAATAATTTGTGTAAGTGTGTGTGCGTGTGCGTGTGCGTGTGTGTGCGTGTGTGCGTGTGCGTGTGCGTGCGTGTGAGTGAATACCTATGTAGCTGAGTGTGTCACAATGCTTTGTAGGTGTACATAGTGATAATATGAAATAGCTTACATCAATAATTCGAAGTAAACAATTAAAAACATTTAATTTTCATGATAATGCTACAGTTCCCCTGATATTCCTGCGATTCATGAGTGACGGTAGAGGGCGGCGTGACGGGAAATAGTGATAAAAGCGTAACGCGTCGTGCAGTCCCTCATAACCGTATATCGTACCATAATCCGTGCTGAGTTTTGGCTTCAGCCGGGGTTCGGGCGGTTGAAGATTTTAGTGCGGTTCAACTCAAAAAAAAATGAGTGACGGTAACCATCAAATAAGCTGTAACTACTCGTCTACTTATGATACAATAAAAAAATCATTTCAAACGCTTTAAAATTCGTGACTACGTTAATCTATACTAATATTAAACAGAGGAAATGTTTGTTTGCTTGTTTGCCTCGAATAGGCTCCGAAGCTGACATTGCAGAGGTTCATGAGCGACGGTAACCACTTACCATCAGGTGGGCCGTTAGCTCGTCTGCCTACATGGCAATAAAAAAAAAAAAAAAAAAAAAACTACTGCACCGATTTGAAAAAATTGTGGGCTATCAGTGGTATTAGGCCAAAGGGAGATCTCCGACCGGGCGAGGTAGTGTTACATGCCCGGTCAGGCCGAAGCCCACTGTAGTAGATTTCAGATGTCGTATATATGCGAAGATTTTTGCAAATCTTGTAACCGCGATTCAGGATCTCGCGCGCTATTATTGGTCGCCACAATTTTTTTCAGTTTTGGAAAGTTCGTTTATCGAGGAAGGCTATTGGATATATTTCCCTTTGTGACGCAGACGAAATTTCGCTGGTCAGCTAGTATATGTATAATTGTTAATCAAAACGATTTGCATAAAACATTCTTTCTGTAAACTTATCCTATGCTTTACTTCTGCTTAATAAATTACGCTGTATCGTATAACATTGCTGTAATAAATTCAGGGAGTAACTTTTCCGAGTATGTCAATAAGTCAGGGCCGCGAGCGACTGAACTTTTTAAATACATATTTTATGACGAACGAGTCACTGCCGGCAATGACGGTCGCTGTGATTTCGGTGTAATGGCGGACAAAAATAATGGGACACTTTTTAAAATCAATATACTCAGTGCTGGGTTCTAGCCTCAGCCGGTTTTCGGACGTTGGGTGTGAGCGGTAGGAGGTTTTAGTACGGCGTCACTCGTCACATACAATCTGGCGATTACCATAAACTAAAAAAAACGCTTATTTTGTGATGCAGATGAAATTTTATCGATCAACTTGTATTTTTTTATGGAAACCGAACAATACTTTGGCTAAGTGTCTAAAAGACCGTATATCTGTCTCACTGGACATTGGCGAATCGTCCCGAGTCTTGGACGAGGTCCAGAAAAAAAAAAAAAAAGTACTTATATTTTTAAAACATCCGTTTTAGACACAACACACGGATCTCCAAAAATTTAGTTATCATCCAGTGTTTGTATTGTTTAAAATTAATGAAGAAAACTCATGAATTATCCCTAACATTATGGCTTTGTACCTTCCCAAAAATCGTCTCCAATAATATCCATGATAAACTTATTCAGACACTCGCAGTTTTCTATAATAGTCACTAAGGGTTCATGCTCAGAGAGTCTTGTAGATACAGTGAGGGTGGTGTGTCGTGATGTGGGTTCGAGTTCCAGTGGTACCACCCAAAAGCGAACGAGAAAGAGGGTAGACAGATTTGTTTGCTCTTAAATCGACCCGCAGTATCCAGTCTTCTCGTGATCATGACGTTTGCAACAACGTTGAAATATCGAGATAACTCAATTAATTAAATGCCGCGGTAAGAACCCGTTGAAAATGCATGAAAATATCCATGATGTTTACTTTTATTCCCTGCTCCGTTTATTTTGTCCGCAATTGTACACACCCCGAAACGTAAGAGAAAGGGCTTTCAATTTACTAAAAGCTTGACGGAACGAAATCATTTTAATACGAGAATAACGTAAAAATAGCAACATATTTTATTTCTGTTTCTATTATTAGAAATGCTCCTTTTATTTCTACTTTTTGTTCTGAAATCTTTTGTTGAAGGATTTCCTTCAAAGGGGGGAAAATGTTCATGAACAATCGATTCGAGTTCAATTACCAGCTTTATATTAACTTGCACTGGATGTAACTATATACCTATATCTATGTAAGTTCGGGTTGAATCTTGCAAGCTAAATTTGACAAACTTCTCGGTTTCCGATTAAGCTGACATTTTGCACGCAGATGTATATTACTCCATTGTTAACTTCGATAACGTTCAATGGCCCAAACACGATGAGTCTATCGTGTTCGTTTTACTTGTCTTGGTTCATGCTCTACTACTACATGATATCCAGGATCTTTAATGCTTGTATTTGAAATCTTCTTAAAATATTTCTTTTTTAATATTACGTGTTAGTATCACCCCACTCATATCAATAAGTATCATTAACAAATCATATGTATAATACTTGGACTATCTACTAACTTTTCTTGAGCATAACCTAAAAATAAATTCACAAAAAAAAACATGTCTACCTACATTGACAAAAGACACGAAAAACCGCTAATTCTCTCGTCTCAAATGGCCAACTTAAAATTCCGTTCACAGTCCAAAAGAAAATGGACTCTATCACCTCAACATAAGACTTTTTTTTACAATAACAGAGTAAAAAGTAGAAAAATTACGCGTAATTGTAAGGTATCAGTGTAGTACCGAGTGAGCTTAGTATCCGGGGCACAGAATAGTTACTGTACAGAAGTAAATTTTCATACAAACTCATACTCAACCCCTCGCAGTGTCCCCTGACATTGCAGAAGTCCATGAGCGACGGTAACCACTTACGATCAGGCTTCTGACCCGTCGGCTTATCTGCCTACATGACAATAAAAAGATCAAAAATATCTTGGATGTAAAATTGACATTTTAAGATCTACTTGACGCTACTGCAAGTGGTAACTGTCAAAAATGTACGTAAAATTGTCAAGCTACAAAATAACACCACACGTTAGGGCGACACTAGGTCTATTAGACCAGCGGCGTGCAGTTCATACAAGCAAATACGCACTGCATACCCTATCATTTCAAATTTGCTTAAAAAATAAAAAATAACAAAAAGAAAAAATTGGTTGCCTGTAAAGTCGGTATACGGGCGAAAGTTTTACGTGACAACGACTCGGGCATGGTTAGCCCGCCTAAGAGCGAGAGAGACAGACATAAAAAGTGAAAGGCACGCGTGCCTCTCGCTTTTTATGTCTGTCTCTCTCATTGTGAGCGCATAACGTGAGCGGAGCGTAACGCAGTTTCTTGAAGTGTCACCCGGCAAACCAATTTATAAGACGTTGTCACGTCAAAAACGATTAAACGTTGTATATTGAACCAAAATACACTTTTCATTACTGTAATTGGCACACATTTAGCGTAAAAGTTAAATTAAATTGATTATAGGACATAAATATGTGGAAAATTACTCAGATTTATATTTCTGCATACCCTGACTTAAATATGCATGCACGCCACTATATCAGACCCCACTTTTAACAAAGTTATGATCTTCGCACCGCTGGAAGTTACGGGATCATTTAAGCCTCGTGTTAACCTCTGTATAACACTCATTCTGTGGTGTTATCCGGCTCTAGATTGATAACAAGCGGTAACAACCGGATGTAATGAATGGGAAGACGCTCAATAGCCCCGTGGCTTTGATAATGGCCGACATTCGTCAGGACAGACACGGGGAAACACTTGGTGGCATTAGAACATGGACAGGTATGTGAAAACGAAGTATGTTTTTTATGTTTGTTCCTTCATAACTTTAGTTTGAGTGGACCGATTTGAATGATTCTTGTGTCAGATGAAAGGTGATGGTCGTTATAGCGTCCATTTTTTTAAATCGATTAAGTACTATTGCACCTGTGTTTAAAACTGTGTTTCTTTAACAGACACCGTTAAAACCGTTGACTCGTCTGCCTACATGGCAATACACTTGATTTTAATTTTACTTATCAACAAATGAGTAAACTACCACATCCACGATTTTGTTATTCCACGTCTTCATAACATTATATACCAGAGCTCCTTTGTCGTGAAGTACCCCGGTATATTACACTAGATATTTTATTCAAATTTCATTCGTTTGAGAAATAAGACTAAATAGAGAGCACTATGAAACGATGTTCATTTGTTTTTAACCGACTATAAGAATGGTTTGTTTGTGGATAACGCCGTTTGTGAACCGATTTTGATACTTTATTCATATGAAAGTAATGATCGTCGTGCGGATGTTTTAGGTACGACTTCGATCATTTTTTTTAAAGCAGATAATTTGGATGTAAAGTCACATATATTTGATAAAGACTGATAGTTCTTGTACTAGCAAAAAAAGAATGATCTAAATCGGTTCATCGAGAAAAGAATAACAGGCATAGCAATTCGTGAAATGATTATCATTAAAAATTTACAGTTTTAAACACAGATCTAAAAGTACTTGTTCGATCTTAAAAATAAATGGGACCCCATGATTATCATCACCTTTCAAAAACTGAAACAAGAATCATGGAAATCAGTCCACCCAAACTAAAGTTATGACGCAGTAAATATAAATAAAAAAACTTGAGAGGTGTCACGGGACACCCGAATAGAACGAAGTTCCTTTCGATTAAAAGATAAGGAACGTGTTTTAAAAGATTTTGATCACAGCGCCATCTAGCGATAATCATCTATAACAAAAAAAGTGTCGTGACAACTTGTTCGTAAGATTTTTTTTTCCGTCTAGCCCACTTTCACAACGCGCGATAACGAACTTCGTTCCAAAAGTGATCAAATCAGAAATCTTTGAAAGAAGTCTTTGAAATGGCAATGAGCAGGACACATTGTGCGAAGAATGAATGACCGATGGGACCGAAAAGTTCTGGAGTGGCGGCCACGAACCAGTAGCACAAGGTGGACCGACGACCTGGTCAAGATCGCGGGAGGTCACTGGATGTAGATAGCGCAGGATCATTGTGGCGAGGTTTGGGGAAGGCCTATGTCCAGCAGTGGACGTCTATAGGCTGATGATCATGATGATTAATGATATTTTGAAAAGTCGATCAAAAATGGAATTCAGTGTTTGTTTTTCTTCCATATTTTAACTTTTAGAAGTCTCAAGATAAATCTTGAATCTACAATTTTCTCGAATAACTCAATCAAGTGTTGAGTGCCTATTGATTTTGCTCGGGTACTGATGAGTCCTTATCTGCAAGCCAATTTAAACTTTACCCTCTCCAAATAAAGTTGTAATTCGATTAAAATAATATTTAACTTTGTTAGACAGTTGCTTTGAGAAATGTTTTTAAATTCATAGATTTTTTTATGGATGTTAGTAAACACTTCTTTTTACAAGCTTTATATTAACTTGCACTGGTAACTATGTAAGTTCGAGTGGAATCTTACGAGTTAAGTCAGGTATCCACTCAACTGGGAACGTCACTATTCGCTAGATGGCGAAACTGGGGACTTCGTTCGGAATCAATACCGTGTTTGAGCCCCTTTTTAGAAACATTTTTTTTCAATAATTTTTAGTTTTGATTTTTAATTAAATCTTATATTTTTGTAAATCTTTATTACTAAACGACACTGTATTGCATTTTCAACGAAACATATCATCTCCGTAAAATATGAGACGATTAAAAAATGTAAACAAAACAAATTTTAGAACTGTGCTCAATTTTGGCTCCTGCCACAGACTTGGCAGAAGTAAACAAACCAATTTGGTTGCCGATCCCAGTTGAGTGGTTATGAGAAGGTGATAAATTAGGAGGATAACCAAAATTGCTGACATTCTTACTCGCATCGAACACCAGAAATGGATGTGGACAGGAAACAAATGGAGTAAACAGATTACGGTGTGGTATCCGAGAGACGGCGTAAGAAGACAAGGTCGACCAACTAGACGATGGAAAGACGAATTACGCCTGACTTTGGGACCGTACTGGACTAGGGTGGCTGCAGACAGATCGCAATGGAAGCAGTTGGAGGAGGCCTATGCCAGAAGGCATGTAGAGTTAAGAGACATTTATAAAACTTGTAATGTATTTTGTTTGCAGTTTGTTCTTTCTCTAATAAATAGGCTATTATTGTTATTAAGTTCGGGTTGAATCTGGCGAGTTGTATTTGACCAACTTCCCGGTTTCCGATAGAGCTAAAACTGTGCATGCATATATCGCGTGACAATACAAAAATATGATACAATGGAGCTGATCTGATGATGGATTAAGATTAAAGATTAAAAATATTTATTCAGCCAAAAATTTACAGTGTAATATACAATTAACCATTAGATCTCCACACTAGGTCAAGCCTGTCTCGTGGAGATCTACTAATACATTTAACTATCGAATTAACCATTTGTATCGATACCAATTTACAAACAGAAAATAACTACAAAAGGAAGGTGGCCATAGGAAATCCTGTGCTAAACAAGATAGACTCATCGTGGATGGGCTCGTTTTAATTGTGTATGTGGTATCCAGGATCTTAAAAGCTTGTATTTTTTTTTTCAAATGGCGATAGCCCGACGCCGCCGTCGAGCAATGGGTCAGAACCGGGATCTCGCCCGGACTCTGGCCCCATAAGAGTTTCGGGTCCCCAACGCATGTGAGTGCGAGCGGGGACCCAAGAAGGTGCCGTGTTTCGCTCAGCACGCCCTTAGCGTTAGAGCAACCGGGGGACCGCGCTCCCCAACCCACGCCGGTTCTGACCCAATGGGGTGTTCCGTGGGAGCGTTACACGCGGTCCCATCTTGGCGGGCTTCGGAAAGCCCGCCGACCGAGAGAGCCAGTGGCCGCATCGCCAGCCGCCGGCTGCCGGTTCAGCGTCTGTAGGGGGCGGCGCGACGGGAAAGAGTGCCTTGGGCGTAACGCGTCGCGCCGTCCCTCAACCCCTCGCAGTGTCCCCTGACATTGCAGAAGTCCATGAGCGACGGTAACCACTTACGATCAGGCTTCTGACCCGTCGGCTTATCTGCCTACATGACAATAAAAAGATCAAAAATATCTTGGATGTAAAATTGACATTTTAAGATCTACTTGACGCTACTGCAAGTGGTAACTGTCAAAAATGTACGTAAAATTGTCAAGCTACAAAATAACACCACACGTTAGGGCGACACTAGGTCTATTAGACCAGCGGCGTGCAGTTCATACAAGCAAATACGCACTGCATACCCTATCATTTCAAATTTGCTTAAAAAATAAAAAATAACAAAAAGAAAAAAATTGGTTGCCTGTAAAGTCGGTATACGGGCGAAAGTTTTACGTGACAACGACTCGGGCATGGTTAGCCCGCCTAAGAGCGAGAGAGACAGACATAAAAAGTGAAAGGCACGCGTGCCTCTCGCTTTTTATGTCTGTCTCTCTCATTGTGAGCGCATAACGTGAGCGGAGCGTAACGCAGTTTCTTGAAGTGTCACCCGGCAAACCAATTTATAAGACGTTGTCACGTCAAAAACGATTAAACGTTGTATATTGAACCAAAATACACTTTTCATTACTGTAATTGGCACACATTTAGCGTAAAAGTTAAATTAAATTGATTATAGGACATAAATATGTGGAAAATTACTCAGATTTATATTTCTGCATACCCTGACTTAAATATGCATGCACGCCACTATATCAGACCCCACTTTTAACAAAGTTATGATCTTCGCACCGCTGGAAGTTACGGGATCATTTAAGCCTCGTGTTAACCTCTGTATAACACTCATTCTGTGGTGTTATCCGGCTCTAGATTGATAACAAGCGGTAACAACCGGATGTAATGAATGGGAAGACGCTCAATAGCCCCGTGGCTTTGATAATGGCCGACATTCGTCAGGACAGACACGGGGAAACACTTGGTGGCATTAGAACATGGACAGGTATGTGAAAACGAAGTATGTTTTTTATGTTTGTTCCTTCATAACTTTAGTTTGAGTGGACCGATTTGAATGATTCTTGTGTCAGATGAAAGGTGATGGTCGTTATAGCGTCCATTTTTTTAAATCGATTAAGTACTATTGCACCTGTGTTTAAAACTGTGTTTCTTTAACAGACACCGTTAAAACCGTTGACTCGTCTGCCTACATGGCAATACACTTGATTTTAATTTTACTTATCAACAAATGAGTAAACTACCACATCCACGATTTTGTTATTCCACGTCTTCATAACATTATATACCAGAGCTCCTTTGTCGTGAAGTACCCCGGTATATTACACTAGATATTTTATTCAAATTTCATTCGTTTGAGAAATAAGACTAAATAGAGAGCACTATGAAACGATGTTCATTTGTTTTTAACCGACTATAAGAATGGTTTGTTTGTGGATAACGCCGTTTGTGAACCGATTTTGATACTTTATTCATATGAAAGTAATGATCGTCGTGCGGATGTTTTAGGTACGACTTCGATCATTTTTTTTAAAGCAGATAATTTGGATGTAAAGTCACATATATTTGATAAAGACTGATAGTTCTTGTACTAGCAAAAAAAGAATGATCTAAATCGGTTCATCGAGAAAAGAATAACAGGCATAGCAATTCGTGAAATGATTATCATTAAAAATTTACAGTTTTAAACACAGATCTAAAAGTACTTGTTCGATCTTAAAAATAAATGGGACCCCATGATTATCATCACCTTTCAAAAACTGAAACAAGAATCATGGAAATCAGTCCACCCAAACTAAAGTTATGACGCAGTAAATATAAATAAAAAAACTTGAGAGGTGTCACGGGACACCCGAATAGAACGAAGTTCCTTTCGATTAAAAGATAAGGAACGTGTTTTAAAAGATTTTGATCACAGCGCCATCTAGCGATAATCATCTATAACAAAAAAAGTGTCGTGACAACTTGTTCGTAAGATTTTTTTTCCGTCTAGCCCACTTTCACAACGCGCGATAACGAACTTCGTTCCAAAAGTGATCAAATCAGAAATCTTTGAAAGAAGTCTTTGAAATGGCAATGAGCAGGACACATTGTGCGAAGAATGAATGACCGATGGGACCGAAAAGTTCTGGAGTGGCGGCCACGAACCAGTAGCACAAGGTGGACCGACGACCTGGTCAAGATCGCGGGAGGTCACTGGATGTAGATAGCGCAGGATCATTGTGGCGAGGTTTGGGGAAGGCCTATGTCCAGCAGTGGACGTCTATAGGCTGATGATCATGATGATTAATGATATTTTGAAAAGTCGATCAAAAATGGAATTCAGTGTTTGTTTTTCTTCCATATTTTAACTTTTAGAAGTCTCAAGATAAATCTTGAATCTACAATTTTCTCGAATAACTCAATCAAGTGTTGAGTGCCTATTGATTTTGCTCGGGTACTGATGAGTCCTTATCTGCAAGCCAATTTAAACTTTACCCTCTCCAAATAAAGTTGTAATTCGATTAAAATAATATTTAACTTTGTTAGACAGTTGCTTTGAGAAATGTTTTTAAATTCATAGATTTTTTTATGGATGTTAGTAAACACTTCTTTTTACAAGCTTTATATTAACTTGCACTGGTAACTATGTAAGTTCGAGTGGAATCTTACGAGTTAAGTCAGGTATCCACTCAACTGGGAACGTCACTATTCGCTAGATGGCGAAACTGGGGACTTCGTTCGGAATCAATACCGTGTTTGAGCCCCTTTTTAGAAACATTTTTTTTCAATAATTTTTAGTTTTGATTTTTAATTAAATCTTATATTTTTGTAAATCTTTATTACTAAACGACACTGTATTGCATTTTCAACGAAACATATCATCTCCGTAAAATATGAGACGATTAAAAAATGTAAACAAAACAAATTTTAGAACTGTGCTCAATTTTGGCTCCTGCCACAGACTTGGCAGAAGTAAACAAACCAATTTGGTTGCCGATCCCAGTTGAGTGGTTATGAGAAGGTGATAAATTAGGAGGATAACCAAAATTGCTGACATTCTTACTCGCATCGAACACCAGAAATGGATGTGGACAGGAAACAAATGGAGTAAACAGATTACGGTGTGGTATCCGAGAGACGGCGTAAGAAGACAAGGTCGACCAACTAGACGATGGAAAGACGAATTACGCCTGACTTTGGGACCGTACTGGACTAGGGTGGCTGCAGACAGATCGCAATGGAAGCAGTTGGAGGAGGCCTATGCCAGAAGGCATGTAGAGTTAAGAGACATTTATAAAACTTGTAATGTATTTTGTTTGCAGTTTGTTCTTTCTCTAATAAATAGGCTATTATTGTTATTAAGTTCGGGTTGAATCTGGCGAGTTGTATTTGACCAACTTCCCGGTTTCCGATAGAGCTAAAACTGTGCATGCATATATCGCGTGACAATACAAAAATATGATACAATGGAGCTGATCTGATGATGGATTAAGATTAAAGATTAAAAATATTTATTCAGCCAAAAATTTACAGTGTAATATACAATTAACCATTAGATCTCCACACTAGGTCAAGCCTGTCTCGTGGAGATCTACTAATACATTTAACTATCGAATTAACCATTTGTATCGATACCAATTTACAAACAGAAAATAACTACAAAAGGAAGGTGGCCATAGGAAATCCTGTGCTAAACAAGATAGACTCATCGTGGATGGGCTCGTTTTAATTGTGTATGTGGTATCCAGGATCTTAAAAGCTTGTATTTTTTTTTTCAAATGGCGATAGCCCGACGCCGCCGTCGAGCAATGGGTCAGAACCGGGATCTCGCCCGGACTCTGGCCCCATAAGAGTTTCGGGTCCCCAACGCATGTGAGTGCGAGCGGGGACCCAAGAAGGTGCCGTGTTTCGCTCAGCACGCCCTTAGCGTTAGAGCAACCGGGGGACCGCGCTCCCCAACCCACGCCGGTTCTGACCCAATGGGGTGTTCCGTGGGAGCGTTACACGCGGTCCCATCTTGGCGGGCTTCGGAAAGCCCGCCGACCGAGAGAGCCGGTGGCCGCATCGCCAGCCGCCGGCTGCCGGTTCAGCGTCTGTAGGGGGCGGCGCGACGGGAAAGAGTGCCTTGGGCGTAACGCGTCGCGCCGTCCCTCATAACTCCGTGTTGGATTCTGGCCTCAGCCGGCCACGGGCGGAGATCCGGTGATTTCCTCCAATTAAAAAAAAATATATATATGACAGATGGTTTCTGATTAATACCTATGTATATTTGTTGTTTTAAATTCATTTAATCATAGTAAAAAAATATTAATATATTTAGGTAAACCTAAAAACGCTTCAAAAGAAGTTATCACGTACAAAAAGAAAACTTCCATTTTAAGTCCACCAAAACATAAAATTATGCTTGAAAAAACAGTCAAATTCTTCTCCTTTCAAAACAATTTCCAATTGAGTTACGTAAGGATTTCAATTCGACAAATCATTATCAAAGTGAAAATCACGGTTTTGGAAATGCCCAATTAATAATCATGAATTTTCTCTCCTAATTAATTCCATTAAATAACTTTTAATTGAATAAACTGTACAGTACAACGGGATTGGAAGACGTCGCGTGATGCCGGGGTATAATCGACTCACTGGAGTACTTGAATTAGGCTGTTAAGGCAGACTTTTGAAGACTACGACTGCGGTTAAGTTAAATTTTTGACGGGGCTCAATTTAGGGTTTCTTTATGTTTCGTCGCCTCAGTGCTTGTTTGGCCAATCTGCACTCGAGCAAATTTTACAGGAGACAGCAAACAAGCACGGAATTTTCGTTAAGTGCCGTGTTGAGAAAAAAAATTGAAATGAGATTTTTATTGTTTAAGAATTGAATATTTAAAAAAAATATTTTACTAGTCGGATGAAAATTTTATTCTTTATAATACTGCATTAAAAAGTCATTTTCGTAAAAAAATGTCAGATTGGCCAAACAAGCACTGAGGCGACGGTTTGTTATCGCATAACTTTAGGCTGAACCGATTTGGGTGATTCTAATGTCATGAGTACTTACTTGAGGAAGGAGGAAGTTAAAGCATAATTTTGAAGACTATGACTGCGGTTAAGTTTTTGACGAAGAAACTCAATTAGGCTGTTTATTTTTTTTATTTTTATTTTTTTATGAAAGAACATATATGTTAAATAAAAAATTAAAATAATTTACTATGATAAAGATTCACAAACACGCTACCTAAGACTATGTTAGCAGAATAAACTAAGATTTGTTATTTAATATAACAAGCGCGCGACTCCGTGTCATTCTGTTGGAAATGCATTCTATTTATTTTCATTCAGTAAAAAAAAGTAGTAAAACATAAACTTAACACCAATAACACATGGCTTTTTATGTTTGTTTCCGCATAAATTTTGTTTGGCTGGACCGATTTGGGTGATTCTTGTTTCAGATACAAGGTTTGATAAAGGATGGTCATCGAGGGATTCCGACTTTTTAAAAATCGAACTAGTCCTTTTGAATCGTGTTTAAATGTTAATTTTTAACGAACAAGATTTCACGTTTTGCATTTGAAAATAGACACTTTGGATATTGCTTGATATATTTTTATAGTAATATTAATTTCATTTTAAAGAAAACTCTTTAATTACAAGCTTTTAAGATCCTGGATGTCATGCCATATGTAAAGTGCTAAATAAATCGAGATCAAACACGACGAGTCTATTTCATAGTGCTCCTATGACCACCTTTCGACTTCATCATCAGATCAGCTATATTGCATTGTCACGAGATATACATCTACGTGCAAAATGTCAGCTCAATCAGAAACATAGAAGTTGGTCAACCCCTCCACTCGTACTTACAAGGTTACCAGTACAAGTATAAAGCTTGTAAAATCGCAAGTCGCGGACGGTCACTTCGAAACTGTAACTTAACTGGTTAAAAGCATTGACGAGAGCCTTTAAATTACGTTAAGGGCCGTGGTTGAGTTTAATTGCGCTAAATGGTATTTAAATATCAAATAGCTTATTTACAAGCTACTGTCAAATATTTAAATATTCATAAGCATTTAAAGTCTGTCTAGAATCAGCCATTAAAAATCTTTTTTAAAATTTTACCGCTTTTAGTGATTCATTCGTTTACAAGCTACTCATGTCGAGGCTTTTTTTTTCGGGTATTTGCCCACCTCTCACTCCCACCACTGTAACTCCTGTGTATGTGGGATCCACAGCGGCGACCATCGTAATGACTCTGAGCAGTGAAGCCCAGGAACCCGAGGGAAAGCTAACTTGTCTTGGACCCCGCAACGAATTTAATCAGAAGAAGATAGAAGGAGTAAGAAAACATGAGTTTCGACTTCCCTTCTCGCAAAGCGGGAGACAATAAAATAAGATTGAAAAGCATTACGCCAGAATTGAGAAAAGCACCACGGACATTGATTTTATTAAATTGATGTGAGGCTGTGAGTTTAAGTACTGTACTGTAACAACCCATTACTGGCCACTACTGGGCACAGGTCACCTTAGAAGAGAAATCGGGCATAGTCCACCACGCTTGCCCAATGCGGATTGGGGACTTCACATATCATAGAAGGATTTTTAGAATCGAATATGTAGGTTTTGTCACGAAGTTTTCCTTCACCGTTTTTAGCTAGTGGCGGTAAACTCAAATAAAAATTGTATTGTCTAACGGGTGTTTGACTGAATTCCAAAAAAGGAGGAGGTTATCGCTAGATGGCGCTGTGATCAAAATCTTTTAAAACACATTCCTTATCGCGCGTTACGTTAGGAAAAGAAATTATAAGATATCTTTTAATCGAAAGGAACTTCGTTCTATTCGGGTGTCCCATGATACCTCTCAAGTTTTTTTTATGTTTATTCCTCAATAACTTTAGTTTGGGTTGAACTTACTTTTTTTAAGATCAAACATAACAATTACTTTTGGTTCTGTGTTTAAAAATGTGTATTTTAACGAACAAAATTTCACAATTTGCTATGCGTTTTTTGCGTGTATTTCTTTTCTATATGAACCGATTTCGATGATTCTTTTTTTGCTAGGAAGCAGACATTTTGAGCATAAAGATCTGCTTGTAGGTAGTATCTAGTAGTTTTTGTGCTATGCTTGAGTAATGGAAGTCGGTCGTTTTCGTTTTTGTAATAAAAAAAAACTTGAGAGGTATCAAGGAACACCCGGATGGAACGAAGTTCCTTTCGATTAAAGATATCTTATATTTTTTTTCCTATTTTTTTTACGCGCGATATGGAGCTTGTTTTAAAAGATTTTGATCACAGCGCCATCTAGCGATAATCATCTAAAACAAAAAATTGTCGTGACAACTTTTCTTAAGAATTTTTCCGTCTAGCCTCGTTTCACAACGCGCGATAAGGAACTTCGAAAGGAAAATATTTTTAGCCATACAATAGCAGAGAGCGATAACGGTTAATAACAAACAGTACATTAAAATACCTTCAAGTAATAACAAGTTGTTGACTATCTACAAAGACCTAAGTTGGGGCCAAAGTGCCCTAAACTATGCCCCAAAGTCTAATAATATGCAAATTGACCCCAACTTGACTTTAACCGAACTTGTCCAGACTTCGACCTTTTGAAGTTGAATAGCGAATAAACTTGAGATATTCTTTTGTAAATTAATGGGTAAATTCGTAGATTATTAGTTGGTAGATTAAGAGATAGTTTATATTTTGAAGTACAGGGTGGGCCATGAATTAGTTAACAATTGAAAAAATACTCAGCAGAATTCACAGTAACGAACTGATGCGGAAACTCGCTGCACGTTCTCTTCGCTCCGAGAAGTTCGTGGGCCGCCGGTTTGCTTCACGTTTAGTGTAGATCCCGTCTCTTCGAACTTTTTAACCCATTTCTTTATTAATGGAGCACTCGGACACTGATTTAAATCGTGTAAGTCGTATTCAACGCGAAATAAGTCGACGAGTATTCGAAAATTTCGGTGTTCGCTTAGAAGAGTGCAAAAATCGAAACGGTTGTCATTTAGATGATGTTATTTTTAAAAAATAAATTCCAAATAATTAACTTTCTTGTAAATAAACAATTTTAAAAATATGTCAAATGGTTTTCTTTATACGATTTTTTCAATTGTTAACTAATTCATGGCCCACCCTGTATAAGGTGTGGGTGTGGTGGGCGATCTAACGTTTGCATTTTCAACTACTGTTTATTTAGAGAATGACAAAATGTTAGTTCAAACGGAAACTGGGAAGTTGGTCAAAATTCAAGTCACAAGATTCCACCCGATCTTACATAGTTACATCCAGTGCTAGTTAAATGAGTATTAAAAGACCTCCTTGCTTTAATACTCCTTTCAAAACCAGAAATACCTAGAAGCTTCTTACGCGTATAATTTTAATGAATAGAATAATGTTTTATTGTATTTTCTATGATATTGTTAGTATTTCCGTCGAGTGAACGCAATGTGCGGTTGCCTTAATAAGGAACGCCTTTGAACTAGCATACACGAGGAATATATAAATAATTGATGCGGTATTTTATTAGGATAAGTTTTGGAGATAATTCCCTGTTATATTGAAGTTGAGCCGTACTAAAACCTTCACACTTAGCCTCCGTACCCTATCTGAGGCAGAAGTCAACACGGGTTATGCGGGACGGCACGACGCGTTACGCACTACGACTCCCTCTACCGTCACGACACCCCCTTATTAAGATAGATACAGATTGTAACAATGAACACTATGACTTGTCCGTCTTCAAACGAGGCTTGAAGAAAGTCCTTGAAGGTATGTCGTAGGTGGCGGGACGGTGTCCCCTGACATTGCAGAGCGATCAGGTGGCCTGGTAGTTCATCTGCTTGACAATAAAAACCCATTACTGCTGGGCTCATGTCTCCTTAGTAGACAGATCACCACGCTTGAAGTTCTTCTCCAATGTGCAGGTTTCACAATGTTTTTCTACACCGTTTTTAGCCAGTGACGTGATAAATTAACACATATCTTTTTTATTAAGATATAGAGGTGCGATTATATCTGACAGGTATAACTGTTCAGGTATATGTTTCAAGGTAGGTAGGGTTGGTGGAAGAATATTGGAACGAAGTTCCTTATCGCGCGTTGTGAAAGGGGGCTAGAAGGAAAAATTCTTACGATAAAATTGTCACGACACTTTTTTGTTTTAGATGATTATCGCTAGATGGTGCTGTGCTCAAAATCTTTTAAAACAATTCCTTATTTTGTTTTATATGATTAATGCTACATGGCGTTGTGATCAAAATATTTTAAAACACGGTCCTTATGCGCGTTACGAAAGGAAATATTTTTTATGAGATACGTTTTAATCCGGGTGTACTTTAACACCTCTCAAGTTTTTTAGATGGAACTGTTGGAAATGATCTTACTGATAGAAAAAGACGACTTGCACATATGCTTTTATTAAAGTGTCATAAAAAAACTTAAAACTTTTAATTTTAAAATAGCATAGAATTATAAACTTTTTGATTCAAATCATAGTCGAGGTGGAGTTCATCCCTACTATATGGAACCACCGCGGTCATCCACGGTCCGTTTCAGGAACACTTTTTTGCCACGCACCATCCGGCTATGGAATGAGCTCCCTTCTTTGGTATTCCCAGAGCGCTATGACTTGTCCTTCTTCAAACGAGGCTTGAGGAGGGTCCTTAAAGTTAGGTCGTAGGTCGACCCCTCAGTGTCCCCTGACATTGCAGAGGTTCATGAGCGACGGTAACCACTTACGATCAGGTGGCCCGTTGGCTCGTCTGCCTAAATGGCATAAAAAAAAATTGTGTTGGAGATTTCAACACGTTGCGTCTACCATTGTCGAATCTAGCAATTATAGTCGGTATAATGTGCCATATCGCCTTCGTTTCCATATTCCATGTCGCACAACATGGCGACACCAATAAACATACTATGTGCATACTACATACTATATGAACGAAATACAACCAACGTTTGCAAATGTCACCAACATATGTACCATTTATCTACACTAATATTTATAAAGAGGAAAACGTTGTTTATTTGTTTGTTTGTTTGTAATGAATAGACTCAAAAACTACTGGACCGTTTTTAAAATATCTTTCACCATTCAAAAGCTACAATTTCCACGAGTAACATAGTACTGTACTGTAACAACCCATTACTGCTCACTGCTGAGCTCAGTAAAAATGTATCATGTAAAAATCACTTACACTATAACTAAACGGGTTCTTACCACGATTATTCTTAATTGAGCGGTCCCGATATTTCAGCACTGTTTCAAGCGCCATGATCACGGGAAGACTGAAGAACTGCGGGTAGGTCATTTAAGAGCAGACAAATCTGTCTACCCTCTTTCTCGTTCGTTTGCCGGTACCACTGGAACTCGAACTCACATTTCGACATACCACACTGACAGTATCGGCGGTCTCAAAACTAGATTTTGACGTGACAACGTCTTATAAATTGGTTTGCCGGGTGACACTTCAAGAAACTGCGTTACGCTCCGCTCACGTTATGCGCTCACAATGAGAGCGAGTGAGAGGCACGCGTGCCTTTCACTTTTTATGTCTGTCTCTCTCGCTCTTAGGCGGGCTATCCATGCCCGAGTCATTGTCACTTAAAACTTTCGTATACCGACTTTACAGGCAACCAATTTTTTTTTTTGCTTTATTTTCGTCTAACATTGGATTCCACATACAGGTAGTTCCACATACAGGATTGTCACGTCACCGCTCAATTAAGAATAATCGTGGTAAGAACCTATTTAGTAATAGTGTAAGTGATGTAGATAACCGCGAGTGTTTAAAGAAATTTAAGATTTAAAAATGAAAGACAAACACATACACTTACAAAATCTCACAACAAAAAACAAAAGAAAAATAAAGATTTAAAAGCAACAAACTTCTGTGATCCGATAAGTTTTCCACTCCATAACGTCGTAGCGTAAAAAAGATTAAATATGAATAAAATATATAAATTGTGAAGGAATCCACCGATAATGCAAATGAGACTCGAATAGAATTTATTCTCAACAAAACTGGGTTATTATTCAAATTCGACGATATTTCAGGTGTAAGGAATAACTCGATAGAGATGGGACATTATCGATGATAATTAATATTTCACTCGATCTTTTATACTATTTTGTTATATATGTATTGTGTAGGTATTTGTTAAACGCGCGGGTTGCATCCCGCGCGCCTTCTATTAAATAAAACAGTGTGCTTGTGACTAGCTTGTTTCACTAACGTGTCCACGTACCTCACCCGTTCCAGTACATAACAATTGGCGACGAGGATGGGATAAAACACGTTCTAGCACCTGTCTACCACCCAGCAAGTAATGGGCAAGCCGAAAGTTTCGTCAAAATCGTAAAACAGGCCTAAAGGGAATAATTTTAGAATGCAACAATAAAAAAAATATTCACATTCGTATTGCAAAATTTTTGTTCGACTACAGAAACTCTAAAAATAGTTCCACTGGAAAGTCACCCGCGGAAATTGTATACGGACATGCATTGCGATCTCGACTTGATTTAATTATTTTTAAACGCCCCCTCCAGAGTAGGTACCTTATCTACTCGAAATAATGATTTTAGCGTATTTAATTTAAGCGAATTTTGCGGGTAGCATTCCTTCATTTTTGAAAAGAAACACAACAGAAAGAAAGTCCTTCTTCAAACGAGGTTTAAGAACTTAAAGTTAGGTCGTAGATCGACCTTTCAGTGTTCCCTGACAATGCACGGAAACCACTTACGATCAGAGTTGGCTCGCCTAGGCAAGAAAAAAATCGAAATACATTTTCCCGTCTCTATCGTCCCGAAGGTCGCAGGTGTTGTCGAGCCCACGTGGACTTGTTAGTATCATTCTGTCCGTTTATTTTGACACAAAAATATATCCGTATTTCGTTCGGACGATGTCCCATTAGTAAAGGACAAAATGTACTCCAGTTTATCACGTTACTCTGATGTGGGTCGAAGCATCTTTGATTTGTGAACCGAAATGTATACTTAAAAGTAAATGATACTAGATTTATTTTGATGCATTTTCAACGGGTTTTTACCACGATATTTAATTCATTGAGTTGTCTCGATATTTCAACGTTGTTGCAAACGTCACGATCACGAGAAGACTGGATACTGCGGGTCGATTTAAGAGCAAACAAATCTGTCTACCCTCTTTCTCGTTCGCTTTTGGGTAGTACCACCCACAAATATCGTGGTAAGAACCCGTTGAAAATGCATGAAAGTATAATAGAAAACCTCGAGTGTTTGAATAATTTACAAGCTTTATTTATTTATAGATAAACCAAACAACTTCGTCTGCGTCACAAAGGGAATGTCCAGGCATATTTGGGATCTACAATTGCCTACTGTTGGGCTCTGGTCTCCTCAGAAAATATATTGGGCTTAGTGCACCACGCTTGCCTTTTGTGACAGGAGGAAATCGCTGGACTTCCACCTGCGACTATCACTACTATCTTTATCTAATTTATATGAGATAATGCTCAAAATGTCTGCATGTCATGCTTTCTAACAAAATAAAAGAATCATCAAAATCGGTTCATATTAAAAAAAAATACACGCAAAAACGCAAAACAAATTTTGAGATTTTGTCCATTAAAGATACACATTTTTAAAAACAGATCCAAAAGTACTTGTTCGACCTAAAATAAATTAATGGGACCCCATGACGACCATCACCTTGAACTGACACCAGAATCATTCAAATCGGTTCACCCAACCTAAAGTTATGGAGGAACAAACATAAAAAAACGGGAATTTAGTGCCTTCCTCTTTTTTGTCGGTCAAAAAAGTAATATCCTACTGAGAGAGACCGTGAGACCAGCGCTAACTCAGTTACATTGTCACTCAAAGTACAATAACTAACACAAGTAGAACAAATCATAATATAGGTACAATAATATTGGAACGAAGTTCCTTATCGCGCGTTATCGAAAGGGGGCTAGACGGAAATTCTTATGAAAAAGTTGTCACGACACTTTTTTTGTTTTAGATGATTATCGCTAGATGGCGCTGTGATTATAATCTTTTAAAACAATTCCTTATTATGTTTCATATGATTAATGCTAGTTGGCGCTGTGATCAAAATATTTTATTTAAGTTATAATAATTAGCTAGTTTAAAACGTCTGTCTCTATTTTATTACAATTCCCTCACTAATTAATCGAAAGGACTTCGTTCCATCCGGGTGTTCCTTGACACCTCTCAAGTTTTTTGTTTATTTATTACAGGTTCTGTGCGCGACAGTCCGTCCATTATCCCTTATAATTCCGTGTATTTATGTAACAGCAAATGGACGTCCACCGCTTCCGTAAAGTCGGCTAGACGGCTGTCACATTGTTTACCTCTCACTTATATATTTCATAGCGACATCGTAAGCATCTTGACACAAAATAAACATTATATATTTTAAAGCAAATACTTTAAATACAAGCTTTTAAGATCCTGGATATCATTTAACAGAAAAGTGCTAATTAAGACAAATAAAACGAGCCCAAACACGACGGATCTATCTTATTTAGTACAAGAGTTCCTATAACTGCCGTATCCATCATCAGATCAGCGCCATTTTGTCATATTATTGCATTGTTACGCGATATACATCTGCGTGCAAATGTCAGCTCAATCGGAAACCGGGAAATTTGTCAAATTTAACTCGCAAGATTCCACCTGCACTTACATAGTTACATAGTTCTCCGTAAGTTATACATAGTTATAAAACTATATTACTAAGGTAACCTCTTATCTTTTAGAAATATGTATAACGTAATTAATGTACAAATCAACCAATTAGTAGAAAACGCTAGTACATTGTAGAGGTTTAGCTTATAACAAAAACAAGTCTAAGACATAACTAATTTTGAAGACAACTTTTTAAATACAAGCTTTTAAGGGACTGAATATCATATAGCAGTAGAGTGCTAGCTAAGACAAGTAAAACGACACAAACACAACAAATCTATCTTGTTTAGTACAAGAGTTCTTATTTAAGGTATTTATACCTTCCGAGTCCAACAGATCAGCTCCACGGTACCATATTATTGCATTGTCATACGATATACATATGCGAAGTTTTATCTCAATCAGAAACCGGGAAGTTGGTCAAAGTCAACGCAAGATTCTACCCGAACCTACATAGATACATCCAGTGCAAGAAAACGCTA
The DNA here is from genome assembly GCA_030269945.2 of Trilocha varians. NCBI lineage: Eukaryota > Metazoa > Arthropoda > Insecta > Lepidoptera > Bombycidae > Trilocha > Trilocha varians. The sequence goes on from AP028271.1 coordinate 1,996,332, forward strand.
TTAAGAACAGACAAACATACTTTCCCATTAATAATTATACATATGAACCAATTAATATTGCTACAGTTAATTATTGCAATAATATACCTTGCAAATTCTCGTTTGCGATTACAACTATACTAATAACAAGATTAAACTAAACGGTTTCTTTGAAAAAATCATGAAAGCATCAATTTTAATAATCGCCTTAAATATATTCAGTTTAAAATGTGCAACTCTTCAAAGTGACAATCCATTTACCAAAGTGCAGAACCCTTTGCTAGATGAATTTAAACCTAAAGCCGTCGAAGAAAAGGATATGGTTGCCAAAATAGTTGAGAAAATAGACGAACGTGCTCAAAAAGTTGTTAAAAAATTCACCGCGTTTCTAAATAAAGATAACAATGAGAAAAATACTACCGTTTTACCCAATAATACTAAAAATATTAATAAGACATCCACTACTGAAGCAGTAACTGCAGTGACAGGAAAAGAAGAATTAACAACTACAGAAAAAACTCCAGTAAAAGAAAAAGTAGATAAACAAGAACCAAAAGAAGCTAAGAAAGGAAAAGAAGAATCAGCTAGTGGTGTAAAAGAAAAGGCAGAAAAAGATAAAGTGGTCCCAAATGATACCAAACCTAGTGAAGTGCCGAAATAAAAGAAAGATATTTTGTCCCTGCTTTTGTTTTTTTTGCCATGTAGGCAGAGCGAACTGGCCCCAGTTACCGTCGCTCATGGACCTCTGTAATGTCAGGGATACTGTGAGGCCTCCACTTACCTTTCAAGACTTTTCTCAACTCTAGTTTGAAAAAAGACAAGCGTCTGGGTTCTAAATTAAGGCTATCTCTAATTTTTGGTATATGTACAAATCCACCAACTAGTAGAATACAATGGTACAATACAATGCTCCCCGACCCACGCTGGTCCTGACCCAGCGGGGTATTCCGTGGGAGGGTGACACGCGGTCCAGCCATCTTGGCGGGCTTCGGATAGCCCGCCGACCGAGAGAGTCGGTGGTCGTATCGCCGGCGGCTGCCGGTTCGGCGTCCGGGGGCGGCGTGACGGAAAAGTGTGAGCGGTTGGAGGTTTTAGTGCGGTTCAACTACCACATACCCCACCCGCCCAAATCGGTAAACCCAGACTTAAATTCTGCAGTGATATGGCTAAAAATAAAAGACAATCGCATACATATTATACCTTCTCCTTTAGAGTACTTGTTTGAAGAAACAATAACACAGAAATTGTTAATTTAATAATGTACCTACCTAAATAATCAAAAACTGTAATTGGATTTTCATATTATCAACCTTAGTCCTAATATTATTTCAGAGATTCCTAATATTAGAGAGAGTCCTAATATTATTTCAGAGATTTGTAATTAATTTCAAGTAAATGAGATCGGTAATTTTGGGATCATTGAAATATTATATTATATTTTTGTAGTGTATTTTTTGGAACGAAGTTCCTTATCGCGCGTTGTGAAAGGGGGCTAGACGGAAAAAATTCTTACGAAAAGTTGTCACGACACTTTTTTGTTTTAGATGATTATCGCTAGATGGCGCTGTGATTAAAATCTTTTAAAACACGTTCCTTATCGCGCGATAAGGATCGTGCGATAATCATCTAAAACAAAAAAAGTGTCGTGACAACTCTTTCGTAAGAATTTCCGTCTAGCCCCCTTTCGATAACGCGCCATAAGGAACTAAAAGTATTCTAAGCTCTTACAAAGCAAACAAAACTTGAATTTAACATAATGGCTCAATGTAACTGATGGTAGAGAGTTCAAAGCACCTGTCGAGTAACTGTGGCAGTTAAATTAAACTGCGATCCTTCAGCAATTAGAGTTAATCGCCAGCAGTTCGGAGCCGGCTTCGTGTTAAACGTATCAACAACTTTACTGTTTCCAACTGTTTATTTTATTGATCTTTACATTGTTTAAGGGAATTAAGTTCAAATTGTTTGTTTTAATACACCAGTTACTATTTACAAAAGAAAATATTTTTGTAAAACCGATTCCTGGCGTGGCGACGTCAAGGGACGCCTGGCACATGTGAAATATCGACGTAATTTTGTAAAAGTATTATGCAGATATAAACATTTATTTTCATTTAATACAAAAATTTACGAATTTGTTTCCGCCGGGATCTCGCCCGGACTCTGGCCCCTTAAGAGTTTCGGGTCTCCAACGCATCTGTGTGCGAGCGGGGACCCAAGAAGGAGGGAGCCGTGTTTCGCTCAGCACGCCCTTAGCGTTAGAGCAACCAGGGGATGGTAGACCGCGCTCCCCGACCCACGTATTCCGTGGGAGGGTTACACGCGGTCCCATCTTGGTGGGCTTCGGAAAGCCCGCTGACCCGAGAGAGCCAGTGGCCGTATCGTCGGCGGCTGCCGGTTCGGCGTCCGGGAGGGGGCGGCGCGACAGGAGAGAGTCCCTTAGGCGTAACGCGTCGCGCCGTCCCTCATTACCCCGTGCTAGGTTCTGGCCTCAGCCGTTCGGACGCTGAGTGTGAGCGGTTGGAGGTTTTAGTGCGAGGATCCGGTGACTTCCTCCAACTAAAAAAAAAAACGAATTTATTGCAAATCGTGAAAATGTACTCGTAAAATGATACAAAGTAAGTAAATGCCGTGTCTTTACACGTTACGCGGGTAAATATGTTTCACATCAAAAATATTAAATAAACTTAATAAATCTTGAAACACTTTACAAAATCTATAACTCATACACAAAGATTCCTCAACCCCACATAATAAAACCTCGTGCCAGCCAAAAATAATTGTTAAAACTTTTCATATTTCCACCCGCAGATATTAGAGGCAATGGCTTCGGAAACACTCGTTAACAGCCAATGACCCTGTTAAAAACTGGATAAGGGCGAAACAGTTCTTATTTTTAAGGGTTCTGTACAGCTTTTGCCCGACCTCCAAATAGGATAGATAACCAGTAACCACTCGTCGATGTTCGTCAATTTTCGCTCCATGACGAAACGGGGAGATCGTTCGGAATCACTACCGTATTTGAGTATCTTTTTAAAAACATTTTTTTCCAAGAAATCTTTATTTTTAAACTACGCTGTATTGCATTATCTTAAATAATATTGTAAAATATAAGACGATTAAAAAATGTAAACGAAACAAGATTTAAAACTATGCTTAATTTTGGTTCCTGCCACAGACTTGACAAAAGTGAACATACCAATTTTGATGCCGATCCCAGCTGAGTAGATAAGGTATCTAGTCCACCCTAAGTACTCTAGAAAGAAGGTTACTAAAAGGCGACGCCTACCGCTTACGATCAGGTGGTATCAGCTCGTCGACAAGCGAGGCAACAAAAATAAAACTGATTTACAGACTAAGAATTAGTTGAAGGTTTTGTCGCAAGTGCCAAGGATCTCTAAATTGACCTATCAAGCCCCGCGGGGTTCTCGTTAAGCACTCCCTTCAGGAACTTACAATGCAAAGTTGTAAGTCGACGACATTTGTGGTACAAATGCATTAGGGTTGGCACTTATTTATTTATTTAGAAACAAACAGTCATAAAGTTACAGATAATTTTATGAATAATACTAATACAGAGACCAACAAAGTTTTCACAAATTAAAGTGACTCATAAGTTTATACAGCGCAACTAATATGGTTCCAATCAATTATTAAGGTTACATATAAGTAGACTAATCTAAGAAAGTCGCAAGTAAGGCTAAAGCGAAAACAAGAAAAAACAATCAAAATAACATTTATACAAAAATATTTAATTTATCTTTAACTACCTGACCGTCGCAACTACGTCTGCGTCGAAAAAGGGGTTCAGAAGCACCGTTAGATTTTAATGAGATCTAAAAATCCGTACATCATTTTCTTCTGTAATCAATACTTTGAAGTTTTAGTACGAATCTCAATTTTTTCCAAAATAAAATCTAGCCTATGTTACTCGTGGATAATGTAGCTTTCGAATGGTGAAAGTGAAATGGTCCAGTAGTTTTTAAGCCTTTCCTCTTTATAATATTTGTATAGAAAACATTCTTCAAACGAGTCTTAAGAAACGTCCTTGGGGGCGGCGCGACTGGATAGAATGCCGTAGTGCGTAACGCTTCGTGCCGTCCTGCATAACGCCGTGCTGGGTAACCTTAGCCGGGGCTCGGACGAAGAGCGGTTGGAGTTTTCAGTGCGGTTAAATTCCCGCATATCTGACGATATCCTTAAAAAAAAACTTGATCGGTGTCAAGGAACACCCGGATGGAACGAAATTCCTTTCGATTAAAAGATATCTTATATTTTTTTTTACACGCAATAAGAAACGTATTTTAAAAGATTTTGATCACAGCGCCATCTAGCGATAATCATCTAAAACAAAAAGTGTCGCGACAACTTTTCGTAAGAATTTTTTCCGTCTAGCCCCCTTTCACAACGCGCGATAAGGAACTTCATTCCAAAAGTAAAGTCTTGAAAGCGAGTATCCGTAGCGTAGTGTCCCCTGACATTCCGGTAATGGACGAGGTCCATCACGTCGGTAACCACTCACGATCCGGTGATCGGTTGTCAGTTCGCTCATCTGCATACAGACATAAAAAAAGGACTGTAAATAATATCTTTAACAAATTTAAGCAAGGTTCATCACCTTAACTTGGAACCGCTGCGTTCTTTCACGTTTCGGTTCAGAAAATCATTTTTGCCCCGTAACATTCTGATTTGGAATGGACTACCGTCACATGTGACATGTCCCTCTTTAAACGAGGTTTAAGAAAAATCCTGTATGGGTAGGTGATATATAACGGCCTCTCATTGCCCTGACATTGCAGAGGTTCATGAGCGACGGTGACCGCTTACCATCTGGTGGGCCGTGAGCTCGTTTATCTATCTTGCAATAAAAAGAAGATACTAAAACTAATATTTTTTACTAAAGTAGTGACAGCCCTAACATAGCCGCCAATGTTTTGTTTTCCCGCAGTTTTTATCCTCAATTTTATCAATAGCGAACAAAATACTATTGTTTTCTAACCCTTCCGAACAATGACTTAGAGAAATAAGCTGTATATACAATTGTAAAGGGTGTTTTTTTAATAATAAAAACAAAGCAAAGTTAAAGTTACAATAAAATTTAGATTATGATAAAAAAGATATCAGATCATAACATATCACTAGCACACGCAAATAATGTCACGACAAAATTGCGAATGCTGTTTGGAACCCCTTTGTGACACAGACGAAGTTGCGAGGGTCATCTAGTACAAAATAAAATACAATATTTAGGCTGTTTAATATAACTTTCTAGACGAAGTACAAACTTTGCTTATTTATGAATACTTTCTACTAGGGATGTTACGAATATTCGCATTCGTTTTCGCAAGAAAACATAGGGGAGACCGAGAGGTTTTGAAACAAAGGTGATTTGAAACAGTACTGTTTTCTTAGAACTCAAAACAGTTAGCGAGTTGCAACGTCGCTTTTCAACTACTACACACCCACCCGCGACCGTGTCAGTTCAGTCAGTCGCGTGAGTTGCGTGGTTGTCGAGTTTTGTGTACCATGTGTCAAAAATCGAGAAAAGTAAATTTTTAACGTTTTTTTACGATGCCTATATTTTGAAAGGGGTTTTGTATTTTGGTTTAAGTTATATTTCGAAAGGCCTACATTTGTTAAAAACAAAAATATTGTAAAACAAAATAAAAAGAAAGAAAAGAAAAACATATTAAATTAAAAAAGACATACCCGCTGACTTTCATGCGCCGGTTCTTCTCAGAACGGAGGCGTAATTTTAGCGAACTGGTGGTAGAACTTTTGATTTTATTGTTGACATTCAAAATGTATGTGTGTCCACATCTACTTTGAAATAAATGATTTGACTTAGCATGGATGTAGCGTGAATATAGAGAGAATCCGATGGAGCGAAATAAAGGCCTGCTCTGAACAATGTTTCTTTTTTTTTTTATTGCCTTGTAGGCAGACGAGCTGACGGGCCACCTGATCGTAAGCGGTTACCGTTGCTCATGGACCTCTGCAATGTCAGTTCTTTATTCCATTATGCATGTGTTTTTCTATGTTCAGAATAAATGAATTTTGTTTGTTTGTTTGCTCTTTTCGGAACGAAGTTCCTTATCGCGCTTTATCGAAAGGGGGCTAGATGGAAATTCTTATGAAAAAGTTGTCACGACACTTTTTTTGTTTTAGATGATTGTCGCTAGATGGCGCTGTGATTAAAATATTTTATAAAACAATTCCTTATTTTGTTTTATCTGATTAATGCTAGATGGCTCTGTGATCAAAATATTTTATTTAAGTTATAATAATTAGTTTGTATTTTATAATTTATAGGCTAAATAAATAAAATAATAATTAGTTAGTTTAAAACGTCTGTCTCTCTCTCTTTTTCTATGAGACTTAAAACTTAAAAATATAAAATTTTATTACAATTCCCTCACTATTTAATCGAAAGGAACTTCGTTCCATCCGGGTGTCCCTTGACACCTCTCAAGTTTTTTTTTATTCTGTACAAAAAGGACTTAGTCATTTTAATGACTATGCCCGCTCTTTTGAACTCGATGCGTCTACGATCTCCTGTTCTTTAGATCAGTTGCAGAGGATTTCAATTATTAGAATGGGGAGTAAGCATCTCTTTCTACTCACACTTTCTACTTCACTCTCACTACTCTTGTAAACTTACACACCCAAACACACACAAAACATACACACACAAACACACACACACAAACACACACATATACACAAACACTTATTTTAATCTTAATTTTTGTCAATTAATCTTAAGTTTTCATTTTTGTATTTTACGTTTTTTGCTTAAATTACATAATTTCTAAAATCTTACTATAAGTTATGGAAGAGCGGTGTTTCCTAACACAAGTATTGTATAATGCTTAAAAGGGGGCCCCAACAACTGTTTAACATGTATTTTTATGATTTTGTGAAATAAAATATTTTTCATTCATTTTCTTTCTACTAGATCATGTTCAGGGTTGTTCCTGTTACTGCCTTGAAGTTTTGGTTGAAAAGGTCAAAATTCGCATTCGCATGTCCGAAAGTCGACATTCGCACATCCCTACTTTGTATTAAAACAAATATTCTGAGCGCGATTCTGTTTATATTCAGCAAACTTTCAAACTAAATAACTATATAATTAAAAATACATCAAATGAGATATTTTTCGGAAAATATTTTAGTGAACTCTACAGTTGGTTTTCAGTTTTGCATCTCTGTTTGCTATTGAAAGGTTTGGCCTAACTTCGAAGAGATTTCTGATTTTCGTTAGCAGATAATTGAAATAATTAAAAATAACATATGCTATTGGAACGAAGTTCCTTATCGCGCGTTATCGAAAGGGGGCTAGACGGAAATTCATATGAAAAAATTGTCACGACGCTTTTTTTGTTTTAGATGATTATCGCTAGATGGCGATGTGATTAAAATCATTTAAAACAATTCCTTATTTTATTTCATATGATTAATGCTAGATGACGCTGTGATCAAAATAGTTTATAAAACAATTCCTTATTTAGAAAGAGAGAGACAGACGTTTTAAACTAACTAATTATTATAACTTAGAAAAATAAAATTCCCTCACTAATTAATCGAAAGGAACTTCGTTCCATCCGGGTTTCCCTTGACACCTCTCAAGTTTTTTTTTATCATGAATAACTTTTGCTTTCGTGATCGAGACGAAGTTAGGACAGCTCTACTTGTCAATTCTAAAAGAAGTGAATTAATATATTACATATTAAAATTACAAACGTGTTTCAAAAATATACAAATCGTGCAACATTTTTCCGTCCAATATGCCTTAAAGAACGATTCACATGCAATTTTAATTACAGAACACTGAAAATAATAAAAAATCAATCTCACGGTCGAAGAATCATAAATTTATTGATCGAATCTTAATTTATAACACCACAAGCCTCGCTATGGACTCCACCTTCTTCAGTCTTCTAATTTTAATTTCGACAGTCAACTGTTTTCGTTCACCACGATTATTTAAGTATTTAAATAATCACAATTTACTTCTAAACCCAGAAAAGAATATACATATTGTTTATAGAAAAGTACCGCACGGATCTCAGCCAAAATACGAATTTAATGATCAATTTGATATCATTTACAAACCATTGGTAAGGTACCACAAGAAAGTACCGTACAATTTTGACAGCTACGATAATCCAAGATGGCCGATGGACACGTTGAAAGAATTAATGATGAGAAGTAGGTACGATAGATCGGGGGAAGAAAAAGATCCTTTGGCGCCGGGAAACATAGATATTTTGCCGGAAAGCGACGAAAAAGGCGCGAAAAAGCCATTTTGGAAACCGGAATATAAACTATGGAATTATTGGACGGTAAGGTTTTGAGATTTTGTTGTTTTCAAAATGTTGGTTCCACTAGATTCTAATTCAAAGCGTGCCTGCACACTTAAAACAGTATTGTCAATACTTGTGACAGAAGCAGAGATGGGATTTATAAGTCATAACAATTTTATTGTAATGTTATAAAAAAAATAGCAATAATAGCGTTTGAGTAGCATGCACTAAACATCTTTTAGATATTGAAATTGTGTTATTTGTATATACCTCCTGGTGCTTACGTCAAGTGTTAGTAGTTAGTATTACGCTAAAAGACATGAAAAAAAGTAGTTTCAGGCAACATCAAACCTGTAACAGTATGAAGAAATTTGAATCAATTAATTGCATATAATTGCATATACATATAAAAATTAAAATACCACCTATTGAATAAATAATAGACTTACGATGATAAAATTAATATTTTTAACATTATACGATTTTGGAACTTGATCCTAAAATATAATTAAGTTTTTCAAGTATTATTTATCCTAAATCATGCACATGCTATTTTTGAAAATGGGTTTTAATTAACACTTTCTTTAACATGCTATTTTTTTGTATCTTTTCCCATCCCTCGATCGAAAGTATTGTCAATATTTTTTTAGGTGTGAGGGCACGCAAACAGTAGTATAAACAACAAGCTTTATATTAACTTGCACTGAATGTAACTATGTAAGTTCGGGTGGAATCTTACAAGCTCAATTTGACATACTTTCCAGATTTCGATTGAGCTAAAACTTTGTATAGTTATGTTTATCGCGTGAAAATACAATGATTTGGTACAATGGAGCTGATTTGATGATTCAGAATGTGGCCATAGGAAATCTTGTACTAAATAAGATAAACCCATCGTGTTTAGACTCGTTTTTCTTAAAATCTTGAATAACGATTTTCACCGTGTTCCTTTTGTTTAAGACACTATGTTTGTTAGCAAAGATTATTTGTAATTAACTGTTCTTTCGATTGGCAACATAAAAGACAGGGTGTTGATTTTGTTAGCTTGATTATCAGACAAACCAAGCAATTTCCGAAAAATCTGTGAATGCAGTATTATTAAACATCAAAAATAAAATGACGTTTCCTTTCAGCAAAACATCCTATCTCTAATATTTAAAGTACTTCGCGTTCATGTCGCATAACTTTGGGACACCCTGTTTAGAATTTGAATACCTCGTGTTTAATAATCTTTCTTTAAAACGAAATATTCTTTAATATTCTTTCTTTGGAACGAAGTTCTTTATCGCGCGTTGTGAAATGGGGCTAGACGGAAAAAATTGTTACGAAAAAGTTGTCACGACACTTTTTTGTTTTAAATGATTATCGATAGATGGCGCTGTGATCAAAATCTTTTAAAACACGTTCCTTATCTTTTAATCGAAAGGAACTTCGTTCTATTCGGGTGTCCCATGACACCTCTCAAGTTTTTTATTTTTGTTCTAGTACGCAAAAACCATTTATGAAGACGACTGCAAAGGAGATTTGATAAAAGTGGGCGGAATTTGTATCCAACGACATCCAATCTAACATTACCAAAAGCCCACGCATCTTATTACGAGGCGGGCCGCACGCACAATCCGTCTGCATCCGTCTGTAGTACATTTTGTATGAACCATTGCAAAGTAGCGTGTTTTATTGTGCAAAACGTAATTGTTAACTATTAACATTAAAATAAATATATTGATTTATTCAGACACTCGCGGTTTTCTATAATACTTTCATGCATTTTCAACGGGTTCTTACCACGATATTAAATTTGTTGAGTTGTCTCGATATTTCAACGTTGTTGCAAACGTCATGATCACGAGAAGACTGGATACTGCGGGTCGATTTACGAGCAAACAAATCTGTCTACCCTCTTTCTCGTTCGTCGAGAAGTGAGTTCAAGTTCCAGTGGTACGACCCAAAAGCGACATATCGAGACAACTCAATAAATAAATATCGTGGTAAGAACCCGTTGAAAATGCATGAAAGTAAATATATTGATTTCAAAAGTTTTTTTTATTAGCTGACTTGCGCAATTCATCTGCATCACTAAGGGAGGATTCAGACAGCATTTGTGATGTAAGCTTATTTACTACATCACATCAAAAACCGCTAAAATTATCAGTGTTTCTGTACTATATCATGCATGCGGGGGGCGGCGCGACGGGAAAGCGTGCCGTGGACGTAACGCGTCGCGCCGTCCCTCATAACCCCGTGCTGGGTTCTGGCCTCAGTCGGGGTTCGGACGCTGTGTGAGCGATTTGAGGTTTTAGTGCGGTTCAACTCCCATATACCCGGTTCCTACAACTAAAACAAAAAAAGAAAAAAAACTATATCATGCATGTATTACCTATACACATAAACTCTCTTGAATGACTCTATCAAAAAATCGCATCAAAATCCTTTGCGTAGTTTTAAAGATTTAAGCATATATAGAGACAGAGTGAAGCAACTTCGTTTTTTCTATGTAGTGATTTAAACACCAAATAAAACACAATTTATATTTGACACTTTATTATTAAAAAATACACATAACATAAGCGGATATATATTTTCTTATAATTTTGATCCTTCGAGCCGGATATTCCAACTTCAAAGGAGCTAACTTATTCTATTATTGCAAGTTTAAACTAACACATAGTCATATACAGGGTGATATTTTAATGATTTTAAAGGTCATGATGGTTGATGGTATATACAGGGTGGATCTGTAAATCTGTCCCAGCTGAAGTGGGGTGAATGACCTGTTGAAATAAAGCTTAGAACCATTCTTATTTTAGGAATTGGATAAAAAAAAATCATCATAGTATGGAAGTCCGCAACGATAGTCGTACGTTTTCCATACAATGTTTGAAAAAAAGTTTAACCGATCCAAAAAATAAAAATGGTGCTAAGTTGTATTTCCACGTCAGATTGTCCAAAGTTACAGATCCACCCTGTATATACCGACATTAACAAACCACCCTGTATATAAACTAACACATATATTCTATACAGAAAGAAAGTTTACGGCTGTCAAATGTCACCTAAAGATGGCACTACAAGACAACCGCCAATTTTGGTCTGTTACCAGTCTAGTGACCACCACGACTTTTTTTCGTCAGAGCAATTCATATTAAACTTTCTTCCTGTATAATTCGCTAAAGTTAAAATTCGAGATTACTTATTTCTTATAGAAAATAAGTTTAAAATTATTTATGAACTAAGCTAAAGAGAGCAAATCAAAATTCCTTTTTTCATAATCAAAGTAAATGTTCAAGAAAATTTCCACCCCTAATTTAAATAATACACACCCTTAGTTCACTCATTAAAAAGCAATATTAAATTCGAAAACAAAACTCCAAATTAAAACTACCTTCTTTTTATACAAAATCATTGGTCCTTCGAGCCGGATGTCAAAGTTAACTTATGGAATGTTATATTTTAAATCTTAATGTTATTATTAATTTTAAATATATAGCCAAAGAGAGCAGTACACAGCCAATCTTAAAAAAAAAACAACATATGAAACAGAGTACATAATTGACAATATTCCCATTTTAATTCATTATATCGTTAAAATCGTAAATTTTAATTTTAAACACAATATTTAACTATCCAAAAAGATATCACTACTGTCAATGATAACTCGAAAAACGTAGGAATATTATCAAAAATGTGCAGACCTCTTAAGCTACAATCAAAAATACTAGATACACGGTTAGAACGCAAAAATGGCACCAACTAAACACTGCCAAAATTGATCTTTTCATTTTATTCTCGACAGTCACTTTACTAAAATGCTTTTTTTTTCGCTTAAGATTTAAATTGTTTTAAACTGCGTTAAGAAGTTTTTTAAAAACTTAGTTTTAGACCGACTTCCAAAAAGGTAGTACTCAATTCAATTTAGGTACATAAATTAAGTTTGGGTGGACCGATTATCTTATATTTTTAAGATCGAACAATTACTTTTAGATATGGTTTCAAAATGTGATTTTTTAACAATATTTCAACGGAAGTCGGTCGTTTTATACAAAAATTATTATGTACTGTGTATCTAGTAATGATCTTTTTTTCTAGTAATGATTTTAAGCGATAATAAACCTTATATCAATACATATGTAGGTGCAGATTCAACACCACAATTATTATCTTTAGCCGACATTAGTACATAGCCGTCATTGCCCCACATGTTTGACCATGAATTTTTAATTAGCCAGTATTTTTGGCCATTTAAAACGCCATAACCGACGGCTAATACAGCGTGGTCTAATTCTTCTACTTTATTTTTGCTGTGAAAGAAAATATTTTTATATAAGTAGTTATAGCTATGTGGTCTTTTACTTTAACACTATACACCAAAAATAAACTATTAAAAACTAGTTGACCCGCGCAACTTCGTCTGCGTCACAGAGGGAGTACTTCCCTTGGACGGGGCTGTTAAAATTCCACCCTGTATATTAGGCGCTATAGAAAAAAGTGCCGTAGTGCGTAACGCGTCGTGCCGTTTCACATAACACCGTGCTGGGTTCTAGCCTCAGACGGGTTCACTGTGTGAGCGGTTGGAAATTTTAATGCGGTTCGACTACCACATACAAAAAAAAACTTTATATATTAGACTCACCATTTGGGTTCATAATAAACTCCGTTAGCGTAGAAACTGAAACTCTTGTGCGATGCATCAATAGCCACAGATATGGGACCGTGTTTGAATATCGCCAACTGAAACAAAAACAATTTTAAAACGTTTTTTTTTGGTGGTATTTTTATTTTTTAACGCCCTTTTATTGGTGGTGGCAGTATGTGTGCCACCAATATTTAAATTATTTTTTCCACTTTGTAGCATCAATACTTTAAAACTTAGTGACGCTGCGTAAAACGTAACATATCGTTGGTGTGAAAAATTTATTAATAATTAAAAAAAAAATTTTTTTTTTCTTAAGTAAAAGTTATTAAAGTACCCACAATAAACCCAAAAAACGTGTTTTTATTTTTCCGAGACACAAAATTGCTTCTACCAGTTAAAGGGTTAAATACATGCTTTTAACATCCTGTATATCATGTATCAGTAGAGTGTTAGCTAATACAAGTAAAACGATAACACGACGGGTCTATCTTGTTTAGTACAGGAGTTCCTATGACTACCGAATCCATCATTAGATCAGCGCCATTTCGTCATATTATTGCATTGTCACGCGATATACATCAAAGTCGTGGTGGCCGAGTGGCCGAAGCGCGTCCTTCCGTACGGGAGGTCGCGGGTTCAAATCCGGCCGGCTTGTACCTCTAAATCTAAATGTGAAAAAGATTTATGTGCAATTTTTCACAACACCATTGGCTAAAAACGGTGAAGGAAAACATCGTGAGGAAACCTGCATGTCGGAAAAGGATTCTAAAAATCCTTTGAAGATATGTGAAGTCTCCAATCAGCACTGGGCAAGCGTGGTGGACTATGCCTAATTCCTCTTCTGAGGAGACCTGAGCCCAACAGTGGGCAGTAATGGGTTGGTACAGGTATACATCCGCGTGCAAAATGTCAGCTCAATCAGAAACTTTGTCAAATTTAGTTTACAAGATTCCACCCGAACTTACATAGTTACATCCAGTGCAAGTTAAAACCTTATTACAAACCTTAAGTGCTTTTTCATCGTTTGTTGTGACGTTGACCCAACCGCTGATCGAAGTGACCGCTGTCACGTTGTCGATGTGACAGTAACCGTCCTGAAAAACAGTAAATAAAATGGTCAAACGGTCAAGTTTAATATTAGCAATATCATTGTCAATAAGTTTTAAGGTCAATGAGAAATAGTATTAAAAAATGTTAATTTTTGTAGACATTTTAAAAATGATATATAAGTATTATAGATTGCCTGTTATTTAATTTTTAAATGTTTATTTATTTATTTAAAGGAAGACCTACAGCTAAAATTACATGATAGAATTTACAAAGGTAGAAACAGAAAGTCAATTAATGGTCCTCACTGATAAGATAGAATTGTCAATAAAAAAAGTTGTGAGGGATGTACTTATATGTAACTAAAGATATAAACATTTCAGGTGCTCTAAAACTAGGCGTATCTAAAAAAATAGAATAAAATAAGAACAAACAAACAAAAACAAAATAACAAAGAAAGAATAATGTTTAACAAATGAAATTGTTATTGAAGCAACGAGAAGTAATAATTACTGATTAGGCGTCTGGCCACTTTATTGTTTGATATACAGGGTGGATCTGTAACTTTGGACAAGATGATCGTCTAAACTTTTTTTTTAAATTTGTTACAGATCCACCCTGTATAAGGTGGGATAAGAAATTATATTTAATGTTTTGTATAATATTGTTAAAAACATGTTAAAATATGCTCATAATAATACAAAAATGCCCGCTGAGTTTCTTGCCAGTTCTTCTCAGGACGGTGTCTATAATAATTATTGTTTGTGTCCGAACTGGTGGTAGCTTTAAACTTTTGACGTCAACAATAATGAGTACGTCATCAATGTTGAAAATAAAGTATTTCATTTCATACAGGGTGGATGTGTAACTTTGGACAATTTGGGAAGAATGACCTGTTGAAGAAAAACCATAGTCTCACGTTTTCCATACAATGTCAGAAAAAAAAATTAACCAATCCAAAAAATAAAAATGGTACTAAGTTGTATTTCGACAGATCATTCACTCCACGTCAGATTGTGCAAAGTTACAGATCCACCCTGTATAATATTGTTCAAAATGTATGTTTATTACCTGTCCTAGATAACCGCCGTAATCCTCTTCTGTGGGTAAGCCGTGCTTTTTGATCCACTGGTAAGCTCTGAAATCTTCGCCGCCGTCACAGCCGTTGTTACCGAAACTGAAACAATAATATTGACAATATTAATGAAAAAAAAACTTGAGAGGTGTCAAGGGACACCCGGATGGAAAGAAGTTCCTTTCGATTAAAACGTATCTCATAAAAATTATTTCCTTTCGTAACGCGCGATAAGGAACGTGTTTTAAAAGATTTTGATCACAGCGCCATCTAGCGATAATCATCTAAAACAAAAAAGTGTCGTGACAACTTTTCGTAAAATTTTTTACCGTTTAGCCCCCTTTCACAACGCGCGATAAGGAACTTCGTTCCAATAATACAGGGTGTATTTTTATACGACAATAATCATTTAAAAATACATTTTTATCACAAAAATGATAACGACCGACTTCCATTTCTCAAGCATAGCACAAAAACTACCAGTCAGATCTTTATAAAACTTATATGAGATAATTATTATCAAAATGTCTAGTTTCTAATAAAAAAAAATCATCGAAATCGGTTTATATAAAAAAGGGATACGCGCAAAAATGCATAACAATTGTAAATTTTTAAACACAGATCCAAAAGTACTTGTTTGATCTTAAAAAAAAAAAAGTATGGTACCTAAATTCTACCATCACCTTTCATCTGACACCAGAATCATTCAAATCGGTTCACCCAAACTAAAGTTATCGAGGAACAAACATAACCTCCTTTTTAGAAGTCAAAACTGCGAGTGTTTGAATAAGTTTTCATCCCAACAGTGGGCTACAGTGTGTGGTCCCAACGTTGGGCTACTCACCCCCAAGAACAATCGACGAGCGCCTGTTGACTCAGTCTTACTAGATGTCCTCCATTATGCAAGAATAGGGCTCCTTCCACGGCCCCCACTGTACCGAACGACCAACATGAACCGCACACTGATTGATCTGCAATAATAATATTTTATTATAAACTTCGTCTGCGTCACTTTCAATTAAAAGGTAGCCTATGTTCTTTTTCAGGATCTTCAAAGATTGTCTGTGCCAAATATCATCAAAATCGGTTTAAACGGGAAAGCGTTACAGACAGACAGAGTTACTTTCGCATTTATAATATTAGTAGGGATACAAACACTCGCGGTTTTCTATAATAGTTTCTTGAAATTTTGCTTTTCATGCAAAGAGGGGAGCCAGATTTGTTTGCTCTTAAATCGACCCGCAGTATCCAGTCTTCTCGTGATCATGACGTTTGCAACAACAACGAAATATCGAGACAACTCAATTAATTAAATATCGCGGTAAGAACCCGTTTATAATGCACTAGCTGACCCGCGCAACTTCGTCTGCGTTACAAAGGGGTTCAAACAGTACTCGCAAGGCCGTCGCGTTATTATGTGCCCGTAGTGCACTCACCCACATATTCATTGCGTTTTCTACTCGTGATAACTTCTAAACGAAAAGTCCTATTGGAATAAAACAAAAAGTAATTCACTTCTACATTAATATTCTTGATAATATAATACTTAATTTGGATAAGGGTTAATATAACGATACTCATTTAACGTTAAATTCAATCTGGGGACGAAATATTTATTTTATAAATATAAAAGCGGTTATTGTGACTAAACTATGATAGTTAGATATATGCTGTCGCGGACTTTTTTGTTTGTCTTACAAATACCTAAAAACCCGTAGTACATCATTTTGTTCTACTATCAATAGTTTTTGCAGCGTACGCATAAATAGGTTTTAAATTATTCACCTTGTGTTACATATTCGATATTTTCATACGGATCCCTAATTTTTTTGAAAATAAATTCTAGCCTATGTTACTCGGGGATAATGTAGCTTTCTAAAGGTGAAAGAATTTTTGAAATCGGTCCAGTAGTTTCGGAGCCTATTCATTACAAACAAACATACAAACAAACAAACAAATTTTTCCTCTTTATAATATTAGTATAGACTAGCTGACCCGCGCAACTTCGTCTGCGTTACAAAGGGGTTATAATGCACTAGCTACTACTAGGGTTCAAACAGTACTCGCAATGCCGTCGAGTTATTATTTGCGGTGCCCACTGTGCATCCACATATTATTCTTTGCGTTTTATACTCGTGATAACTTCTAAACGAAAAGTCCGATAGGAATAAAACAAAAAGTAATTTACTTCTACATTAATACTCTTGATAATATAATACTTAATTTGGATAAGGGTTAATATAACGATACTCATTTAACGTTAAATTCTCATTCAAGCTCGGGACGAAATTTTTTGTTTATTTTCATAAACATAAAAGCGGTTATTGTGACTAAACTATGATAGTTAGGTATATGCTCTCGCGGACTTTTTTGTTTATCTTACTAAGACCTAAAAACCCGTAGTACATCATTTTGTTCTATAATCAATAGTTTTCGCAGCGCACGCGATGTATGTTTTAAAATATTTTTTCACACCTTGCCTTACATTATTGTAGTTTTTGTACGGGTCTCAATTTTTGACGTGACAACGTCTTTCTCTTATAAATTGGTTTGAGGGGTGACACTTCACTTCACTGCGTTACGCTCCGCTCACGTTATGCGCTCACAATGAGAGCGAGTGAGAGGCACGCGTCTCTCGCTCTTAGGCGGGCTAACCATGCCCGAGTCGTTGTCACGTAAAACTTTCGCCCGTATACCGACTTTACATGCAACCAATTTTTTACAAGCTTTATATTAACTTGCACTGTTTATGTATGTAAGTTCGGGTGGAATCTTTCGAGCTAAATTTGACAAACTTCCCGGTTTCCGATTAAGTTGACATTTTGCATCACGTGGTAATGCAATAATATGACAAAATGGCGCTGATCTGATGATGGATTCGGCAGACATAGCAACTCTTGCACTAAACAAGATAGAACCGTCGTGTTTGCGTTTTACTCGATATTTTCTTCTTTATGATATTATTTTGATATAGATGATGTTTTCTTTTTTTTTTTTTAGTTGGAGAAGGTATGTGGGAGTTGAACCGCACTAAAACCTCCAACCGCTCACACTCAGCGTCCGAACCCCGGCTGAGGCCAGAACCCAGCACGGGGTTATGAGGGACGGCGCGACGCGTTACGCCCACGGCACTCTTTCCCATCGCGTCGCCCCCGATGATGTTTACTAACGTATATTTTGTCTTAAAAATATTACTTATTTACCTTTAACAGGTGTGACGGCTCCGAATAATCTCCAGTCGTGTTCCGGGGGCACCTTCACGCTCAACTCTTCGACGCGGGGCTGGCTGTACGGGAACGGAAGACCTGGTGATGGAATATGTAAATGAAATAATTTAATGAGCACGAACAAAAAACAATTTTGAGTTTTTTTTTCTCAGTTGGAGGAAATCACCGGATCCCCCCCCGCCCCGCGCTAAAACCTCCAACCCCTCACACTCAGCGTTCTCCGCCCGGCTGAAGTCAGAACCCAGCACGGGGCTATGAGGGACGGCGCGACGCGTTACGCACTACTATTTTGCGCTTAGTTTTTAGGATGCGGACGTTGAATGTTGAAAACGAATACAAGGTTTTCGGATTCAAGGTTTTTTTTAAGCTTTATATTAACTTGCACTGGATGTAACTATGTATGGCCCGAGAGCTAGTGGCAATTTTTGAGCAGGAATTTGAGGCAAGCTGAAAACTTTGAAGTACCTTCTATTGATATGTACCCAACTCGGAAATGCAGCCAATTCATTTATTAAAAAAATGACCTGTCTTTTTGTGAATACTATTTATTTGTCGTAAATGTCCTATAACGTTCCAAAATGCCCAAAATACATTTTTTTATTTCAAAATATTTTTGCACGCGCCTGTCAATACAAAAGCCCCGATTAAATTTATTGTAAAAGTATTACTTTGTGATCTAAATCGAGCAACTAATGTAATAAAGTGGTCAGCACCAATTGTGGTCTTTTGTATGACAAATACTAAAATTGTATAAATTATATATACTCTTCAATATTGACCGACACTTTTATATTTGGTCCAAAAAATGATGATGTACTTTCTGTTACTAACCTTGAGAATTGGGACCGGAATACCTCCTTCCTCTGAGAGCGGCTAGCTCATCATCAGTTCTGTCAGCCAAATGATTGACGGTCATCGTGAAGCCACGGTTCGCGCGATTGTTTGAGTGTATGTATCTGTATGGAAAAAATATCATTAAAATTGGTTCAAAATATTATTTTTTTTTTGTTTGTGGTAATATGTGATTAGGATTTGGTAAACTTGTTTGAAGAAAGGAAAGTCGATTCACGCAAAATTTGAATTGTATGTGTAAAAAACTCGTTGCCAATACGAAGTGGATCTGTAACTGCTTTCGTTTTTTAGATCTCCTTTTTTATTTCTGTTAGTTTTGTGGAAATACGCAGATTCAGAAAAAAAAAATTTAACCGATTCCATAAATAAAAGTTGTCCTAAGTTGTATTTCGACAGATCTAGACTTCAGATCCACTCTCCCTTTAAATTAATATTCAAATATTAATACTCTTTTTATTTACCACATAATTAGATTTTTTATTTTGGAACGAAGTTCCTTATCGCGCGTTGTGAAAGAGGGCTAGACGAAAATTCTTACAAAAAAGTTGTCACGACACTTTTTTGTTTTAGATGATTATCGCTAGATGGCGCTGTGATCAAAATATTTTAAAACACGTTCCTTATCGCGCGTTACGAAGGGAAATAATTTTTATGAGATACATTATAATCGAAAGGAACTTCGGTCTATCCGGGTGTCCCTTGACACCTGTCAAGTTTTTTAATGTTTTTTAGTAATTAATATTTATTACCTGAGCGATTGTCTGAAGATGTCCAATCTCTGTTCGTGTTCCATTTGACTGTCGTATTGTTTGTTGTGTTTCCTCTTGAAACTGAAACAGAAAAATAATTTTAAATACAAGCTTTTAAAATCCTGGATATCATGTAGCAGTAGAGTGATAGCTAATACAAGTAAAACGATAACACGACGGGTCTATCAGATCAGCGCCATTTTATCATATTATTACATTGTCACGCGATATAAATCGACGTGCAAAATGACAGCTCAATCGGAAACTGGGAAGTTTGTCAAATTTAGTTTGCAAGATTCCACCAGAACTTACATAGTTACACCCAGTGCAAGTTAATACAAAGCTTGTAAAACAATATTTTTATTTAAAAAATGAAAACGACCGACTTCCATTTCTCAATCATAGCACAAAAACTACCAGTCAGATCTTTATCAAATTAATGTGAGATAATGCTCAAAATGTCTGCTTTCCAACAAAAAACAATCATCGAAATCGGTTCACATAGAAAAGAAATACACGCAAAACCGTGAAATTTTGTCCGTTAAAATGCACATTTTTAAACACAGATCCAAAAGTACCCGTTCAAAATTCAAGCATACATATAACCACTCAACTGGGAACGTCACTATTCGCTAGATGGCAAAACTGGGGACTTCGTTCGGAATCAATACCGTGTTTGAGCCTCTTTTTAAAAACATTTTTTTCCAATAATTTTTAATTTTGATTTTTAATTAAACCTTATATTTTTGTAAATCTTTATTACTAAACGACGCTGTATTGCATTTTCAGCGAAAATATATCATCTCCGTAAAATATGAGACGATTAAAAACTGTAAACAAAACAAGTTTTAGAACTGTGCTCAATTTTGGCTCCTGCCACAGACTTGGCAAAAGTAAACGAACCAATTTGGTTGCCGATCCCAGTTGAGTGGTTAAAAGCGATTTTTTTTTTATATTTACCGTTGGAATTCATCGTCAACGTGAGCATCATGTGTGGGATGTACGAATTCCTTCATCGGGTTGAATGTGGCGATGTGACGGGACCCAGGACCGGGGAATGATGTACATTGGATACCTGAAATAATATATAACGGGGTGATAACAAGAGAAACCAACCTATTCACCGTGCGGGTAGTTGGAAGTGGAGACTTGCTATAAATACAGGCGTTGGCCGCTGTTATTATTCATTCGTGTCTGAATTGTCGAGGCGAACGGACCTCTTGATGTAAAAGTAATAAACTGTTAAAACTCGTTATTTTGAAGTTTTTAATCAAAAGTATTGATCAAGTGTTCAAGTGGACATTGTGACGTCATTCCTGACAAAACCAGACGAAAATCAACTATTTACGCAATCATTACACCTCAACACACTATTTACGCCTTTATATTTTATACATTGATAATTATAATTAAACTAGATGACAACTTCGTCTGCGTCACAGATATAATACAGGGTGTACAAAGACCACTCCCAAAAACGAAGGCTGTTAAGCTTTTGCAAAAAATATTGTCTGAATGGATCCTGGCTTATCATCACAGGTATCACTAGTTCTACCACTAGTTTTCGTTTTCGAGAGTGCTCTGTTTACATCCTGTATAACCTTCCTCGATAAATGGACTTTCCAACAGTGAAATAATTTTTCAAATCGAACCAGGTGTTCCTGAGATTAGCGCGTTCAAACAAACAAACTCTTCAGCTTTATAATATTAGTATAGAAGTATACAACTATATCATCCTGTATAATACTTACTGGAATCCACTTTGAAAACATCAGGATCAATTTCATCGACATTATAATCTTCGTAATCCAAGTAATAATGATCGTAATGAGAACCAAGGAGAGAGTTGAATCCTTTCATTTCGTATCTGTAACAATAATTTATTTTAAATAATACTTTCATGCATTTTCAACGGGTTCTTACCACGATATTTAATTAATTGAGTTGTCTCGATATTTCGTTGTTGTTGCAAACGTCATGATCACGAGAAGACTGGATACTGCGGGTCGATTTAAGAGCAAACAAATCTGTCTACCCTCGCACTCGTTCGCTTTTGGGTAGTACCACTGGAACTCGAACTCACATCACGACACACCACACTCACTGTATCTACAAGACTCTCTGAGCATGAACCCGCGAGTGACTGTTGTGTTTAGCACTCATATCCAGTCTTCTCGTGATCATGACGTTTGCAACAACGTTGAAATATCGAGACAACTCAATTAATTAAATATCGTGATAAAAACCTGTTCAAAATGCATGAAAGTATTATAGAAAATCGCGAGTGTCTGAATAAGTTTAAATAAAACGTTTTAAATACACGTGTTTAAGATCCTGTATATATCATGTATCAGTAGAGTGTTAGCTAATACAAGTAACACGATAACACGACGGGTCTATCTTGTTTAGTACAGGAGTTCCTATGACTACCGAATCCATCATCAGGTCAGCGCCATTTTGTCATATTATTGCATTGTCACGCGATATACATCTGCTCGCAAACTGTCAGATCCATCAGACAACGGGAAGTTTGTCAAATTTATCTTGCAAGATTCCACCCGAATTTACATAGTTACATCCAGTGAGAGTTAATATAAAGCTTGTAAAACCAATTAACATATAATTTTATAATAACTAGCTGGCCCGCGCAACTTCGTCTGCGTCACATAAGGAAATTTTCTCCGTTTAAACCTTCCCTGGACTTCTACGAATATTTCAAGATTAAAATAAGCCAAATCGGTTCAGTTGTTTTGGAGTTTAAGCGAGACTAACGAACAGCAATTCATTTTTATATACAGGGTGTTGTTGCCCGGTGAAACAATACTTTAAGGGCTTAATCTATATCATATTTCAAATCATATACACATACTTTTGAAACGGAGATAATGACTTTTTTTTCCCATACAAAGTTGACAAAATATTATTTTGTATTAATTTTGACAACCCTACCCTGACCTACATGTAGCGTGCTATATCTATATACCATTTTCAAGCACACAGGCGCATCCGATCGCAATTTTAGAGTTCCGTACTATAATAAACTCCTACTAATAGAAAATTAACACGTAGTTTTGATTAGTTATAACTTATGATATATTATGCCTAGAAAACCCAGACTTGGTGGATGGCTTCTACATCAAGTATACTATTTGCTGTGAAAGTATTGTTTCATCGGATTTTAACACCCTGTATAAGATATAACATTTACCTGACTGGTATAGGAACGGATTCTCCTTTCAATGTTTTCTTGTATTTCACCCACATCGTGTATTTATTTAATTTATCACCGACAGGTTGGATCATACGCCATTTTGTCGTTTCAGAATCTTGCATTGTTTCTGTGCCTGTGAAAAATAATAATTTAAAGCGAAGTTTCAGAAAGGATAGTTTTATTTAATTTCCATTATGTTTTTGTGGGATCAGTGATATTAAGCCAAAGGGAGATCTCGTTGCGGGCGAGGTAGTGTATGGTGGTCAGGTCGAAGCCCACTGTAGTAGATTTCAAATGTCGTATATATGTAAAGATTTCTGTAGATATCGTAACCGCGATTTAGGATCTCGCGCATTATTATTGGTCGCCACAGTTCTGTATATTCTGGCAAGAAAATAATCATCAAAATAGACAATTTTCGTTTTTCCTTGAATTATTTTATACAAATTGATAAAAAAAAAAATAACGTAAAAGCGTATGAAGTGAGTGCACTTTTTGTTTTTTTTTATGTTGGCAACACTCACCAATGTATTTGAAATCCGTCAAATCTGGCAACACAGACTGAATTTGTTGAGGAAAATCTTGAGTCGAGTTCACTTGAAGACATGCCAGTTGATTCAATACTTGTTCAGTTGTTACAGGCGCTATCTGAAAACGATTTTTTTATACGTTTAACTTTTTCTAAAACTTCCCACTATTCCTCTTCTACTGAAACTAGACCCCAGCAGTGGGATACATATACACTAAAAACTTGAGAGGTGTCAAGGGACACCCGGATGAAACGAAGTTCTTTTCGATTAAAACGTATCTCATAAAAAATATTTCCTTTCGTAACGCGCCATAAGGAACGTGTTATAAAAAATTTGGTCACAGCGCCATCTAGCATTAATCATTTAAAACAAAATAAGGAATTGTTTTTTAAAAAAATGATCACGGCACGGATTTTTTTCCGTCTAGCCCCCTTTCACAACACGCGATAAGGAACTTCGTTCCAATAATATCATAAAGTTTGGTTGTAATGAATAGGCTTAAAAACAACTGAACCGTTTTTAAAAATTAATTCACCATTCGAAAACTACATTATCCACTAGTAACATAGACTACAGCTGAAGCTGGAAACCGAACAATACTTTGGCTTAGTGTCTTAAAGACCGTGTATCTGTCTCACTTGACATTGGCGAATCGTCCCGAGTCTTGGACGAGGTCCGGAAAAAAAGAAGAAGAAGAACATAGACTAGATTTTATTTTGGAAAAAGTATAAACCCTTACTAAAACTTCAATAATGTAAGCCAAGATGTGTAAAAAGTACCCCAAAACTTTTTAAATCGTGGCCGCTGCGAAAACTATTCATTACTAGCTGCTGCCCGCGACGTCGTCTGCGTGAACCCTATGACCCGTTTTTTTCATTTTTCCCGGCAACTATTCGATTTTTTCTCGACGTAAAAACCATCCTTGAACTTCAACGAACATTTAAAAAAAAGATTTGGCCAAATTGGTCCAGGCGTTGTTGAGTTATGCGCTTACCAACACATTTTGCGATTCATTTTTATATATAAGATAGAACAAAATAATATATTATGGGTTTTTAGGTCTTATTAAAATCTAACAGTGCTGCCTCTTTTGACGCAGACGAAGTTGCAAGGATCAGTTAGTCTAGTATAAGAAATAACTCACCTTTATAGAAGTTCCAAAAGGCGGGTAAACTGATGACGTCAGCTGATATGTCTTGACCATTCCGCCGTAGTAATCAATTCTGGACTTGCTGTTTTTGCTGTCATACCTGGAAAGATATACTGTTTTAGACCTTGAGATATAAACAATAAGCATGAAGAAAGATTTAGAAATTCTCTTCCATATTGTAGTTACAGATTTACTATTTACGAAAAAATCTTTATTTCAGTATGCAAAGTTTAAGTAGGTTTCTAGCCATTTTTCGAATATCACATTAGTATTAAACAGTGCGTGAAAACATCCCAGTGTCATGGCGACGCGTTTGACGTCACGCTTAGGTAAAGAAACGTCAAAAGTGTCATGGCGCAACCAATAGAGAACGTCAATTTCATATTGGTTACCTAATCGTGACATCATCCGATGTGATTGGCGTGTCAGTCAAAATGGCCGATTGCAATATTTAAATGTTTTAATTTATTAAAAACCTTATTAATCACAAACTTTTCAGTAAAACTCTAATATCATTAAATCTTCGTTTATTTAATAAAAAACACCCAAATAAAAAAGAAAATCTCGGTGTCTAATAATTATACATACTTAGCAATGGATGTATAACACAAAGCGATATTTATTTCAGATTATAATAATAAATACAGTAGTATCGATAACCTCCTCCTTTTGGGAAGTTGGTCAAAAAATATATATTGTTTCATTTTTAAATTTTTAGAAGTAGGATCAGGAATAAAAGAAAATGTCTTTACGCCGTCTGTCGTTATGTACAAAGTTTTTGTGTTCAAAATGTTTATGTGCATCAAAGTAGACAATGTTAACCCTTAAATGCATCTTGTTACCAAATGTATACATACCACGTTTCACGTTATTTTATTGAAGTCGTGTGGTATGTGTTTCCGAACGCACTTTGAAAACCATAGATAATAAATATATTGAGTGTTAAAAAAGAAATTATCATACCATTTTTTTATACCAGATTTTTTATAGGTATTTTTTACGTTATATGTATCTAAATACCTATCAGGAAAAACATTTTTTCCGCAATAAAAAACCATGCATTCAAGAGTTAAGTCGTAAGCACATTTTTTTGCGCTTACATCGCAAATGCTGCCTGAACCCTTTCTTTGTGACGCAGACGAAGTTAGATCATACAGTAAACTATAAAACAAGGTTAAGTTTAACGACCCGTGCACACTGATATCAATTCCTAGTATTTGTTACACGTTGATAAAAACAGACCTTTGACTTTTGACGAGTGCGTCTTATTTACTGTTATTGCTAGAAAAGACGATATTAATTGTAAACAACTAGCTGACCTACAACTTCGTCTACGTCACGGATTCAGTTAGTGCAGAGCAATGTATTTATTATCAGTGTTTCTCTACTATATCATGAACTAGATGACCCGCGCAACTTCGTCTGCGTTACAAAGGGGTTCAAAAATTGTAGCCTATATAGGCACGCGCCGCCCAGGCGCAAACAACTACGACCCTGCATTTGAAATTGTAATATCTTCGGTAATATTCACTTAAATTACATGCTGTAAAAAGCATATTGGTCTATAATAAATGCACAATTTATTTAAGGTACTTAATTGGATAAGGATTAATGCTGTATTGTTTAAAATCACTTCGTAAATAACCATTTTTTAGTAAAGTATAAAAATGGTAATGCTGGGTTATCCCTAAGAGATAGACATATACCATCGCGGACTTTTTTGTTGAACTTTTTAAGGTGAACAATACTGTAGTACATTATTTTGGTCTATCTCGTAGGGTTCAGCCAGCGTTTGCAATATAAGCGCAAAAAAACGTGCTAATTTGCGACATCACATTAGAAACCTTTAAATTTATCAGTGTTTCTCTACTATATTATGCATTTATTATACATACAAACCTTCCTTAAGAATCACTCTATCTATTAAAAAAAACCGCATCAAAATCCGTTGCGTAGTTTTAAAGATTTAAGCATACATGGGGATATAGGGATCGTGAAAGCGACTTTGTTCTTTACTATGTACTTAGTGAAAACAGATGATAGCTTTGGAAGATTTCTGATATGGTAATTTTAATGTGATTTCTGGGGTTACTGTATCTACAGATTTCGAAGAGTTTCGATTCCCAAGGTGTATTAACAGAATAGAATAGAATAGATACTCTTTATTGAACACCACAAAAACATGCAAAAGAAACACATAAAAAACAGTACAGTAAAGTGTTACAATGGGCGTAATCTTTGAATTATTTTTATTTTTACATTTTCTTGTTTTGTGATTTAACTTTTAGAATTTTTTTGTTACTTTGATTTAATACTAGTTTTGTGAAAGCTGTATGCACCTCTATTTTACATTCCACTAGGGCCAAGAGTTAACTATGTATTTTTAGTATAAGTAGAGTGTGAATGTAGTTGGTGCTTCTGTTATAAAATAAATAAATGTAGTTGTACAGTTTGAAAAACTATCAAAAAATAAAGAAAAGTTTCCTTTAAGACTTGACGTTTGGCTGAAATATGATTAATCTTTAAAATTAATTTAGATAAAAACTGGTAAAACATTCTTCTCTAGATGGCTCAAGCAAAATTGCGCAGGGCAACTAATCTGTTATTTTTTGTCTATTCTTTATGATAAATATTTATAAAACAAAAGACTTTGTTTAAACATGCTAACCGCAAACCCCTGGTCAGATTTGAAAATTGACTCAGTGTAGGATAGTCCGTTTATTAAGCTATAGGCATATTATATCCCTTTGTGACTCAGACTAAGTTGCGCAGGTCAGCTAGGATAAAATAAGCTTACAGCTAAAATAATTTAAACTATTACACACAACTACAGAACGAGAACATGACCTCGCTTACAAACAAAATCAGCAAAATTATTAATTTCCTGTTGTAACTAAAATACGTTTCTGCAATTATAAATTTTCATGATGAAGAGTTTTAAAAACGTGACAAGGTTGTAAAATGTATGCTGATTTCAAGAAAAGAGAATGTTGTCTATTTAGCATTAATTTAATTGACTATAAATAATTTATTAAAAACTTTTTAAATACAAAATTTTATGAATATCACGTAGAAGTGAGAAATGAAGACCCCCAAACACGATATGTCTATCTTATTTAGTACAAGAGTTCCTATGGCTGTCGACTTCATCAGACCAGCTCCATGGTACCGTATTATTGCATTGTCACACGATACACATATCGCACCCCCGGTGCGACACTGTCACTTATGCAAAAACGTAGTTTTTCAGGAGAAGCATTTCAACTATGACACCTCACAAAACAATGATACACATCATAATATATAGATGAGATGAAAAGCTTATACTACAACGTCAACTTTTAACTTTACTTTTGGACAAATATTAATCACTTTATAGTGTAAAAAATGTACTAAGTATACCATTATTTAATTCTTCCAAACCCCTCAGAAGTGACGTAGTAGCCACTAACGAAAAATTATAAGTGTAGTTATGTCACAATGAGTTAAAAAGAAAACAAGAACATATTGTTCACTAAGTTTACTATATTGTTATCGCACCAAGTAAAGGGGGGCTTTAGGATCATTTTTAGATATTTAACTCATTTTTGCATTTTTTGCAAAAGTGACAGTGTCGCACCGGAAGCGCGATATGCATGCAAAGTTTTAACTCAATCGGAAACCGGGTTATTTGTCAAATTCAACTCGCAAGATTTCACCCGAACTTGCATCCAGTGCAAGTTAATTTAAACGCATATTTGTTACGCAGACGAAGTTACTTGGATCAGCTAGTATAAAATAAATTAAGCTAATCTAATTACTAAGCTTATCTTTTAATGATTCCACCGCACTCATCCAGTCTTTACAGTGAATCCTTCACAAAACAGCATTTCCTCAAAATGACATAATATTCATTTTATTACTCATTTTATCATTATTATTGTACACAATATGTACATAATATGTCTATTTTCTTGGTATAGTTGTTGTATTTATTTCGCTTATCTGTATTATTATAGTATTTATGTTTTTTTATTATTATTATATGTATAAGTATATTAATATATATTCTATGTATATTGTACACTTCTCTACCTTACATTAAATTCTACTTACTGTATGTTTTATTTTGGGTTTGCTGTAAGAAAACTCAGTATTGAGTTAAGCTCGCCTTTTGTGAATATTTTTTTTATATAACTTTTTTTCTGTCGTGTACAATAAAGTATTAAATAAATAAATAAATTATCACGTAGGTCTTTTCCACACGTTTTATTTTTATTTTTCTATTGCTAGACAGATAAACGAGCTTACGGCCCACCTGATGGTAAGTGGTCACCATCGCTCTTGAACCTCTACAATGTCAGGGCAATGAGAGGCTTCTATCTATCACCTACCCATACACGACTTTTCTTAAACCTTATTTAAAGAGGGACATGTCACAGCGCTCCGGGAACACCACAAACGGGAGTTCATCAATAAACTGGTCGTAGGTGGGCCGTTAGCTCGTCTGCCTACATGGCAATAAAAAAAAAAAAAAAAAGCTGCCTTTTCTATACTAATATTATAAAGAGGAAAGATTTGTTTGTTTGTTTGTATGTTTGTTTGTAATGAATAGGCTCCGAAGCTACTGGACCGATTTCAAAAATTCTTTCACCTTCGGAAAGCTACATTATCCCCGAGTAACATAGGCTATATTTTATTTTCAAAAAAATTAGGGATCCGTATGAAAATATCGAATTTGTAAGACGAGGTGAAATATCGAAAACCTATTTATGCGTACGCTGCAAAAACTATTGACAATAGAACAAAATGATGTACTACGGGTTTTTAGGTCTTTGTAACACAAACAAAAAAGTCCGCGACAGCATGTATCTAACTATCATAGTTTAGTCACAATAACCGCTTAATTATGTTTATATTTTTTTTTTTTCCGAAAATTTAATTTAACGTTACATGAGTATCGTTGTACGTATTAACCCTTATCCAAATTAAGTATTATGTTATCAAGATTATTAATGTAGAAGTAAATTACTTTTTGTTTTATTCCAATCGGACTTTTCGTTGAGAAGTTATGACGAGTATAAAACGCAA
The DNA here is from genome assembly GCA_030269945.2 of Trilocha varians. Taxonomy (NCBI): domain Eukaryota; kingdom Metazoa; phylum Arthropoda; class Insecta; order Lepidoptera; family Bombycidae; genus Trilocha; species Trilocha varians. Next base: position 2,026,158 of record AP028271.1, read on the forward strand.
AAAAGTATACCCAACGCGATCCGCGCAAATAACATACAACATAACATTAAAATATCGCCCTGTAAATCAGTGGAAACTAAATTTTCAGTTTGAGAACCTCTCGAATACCATCAAAGTTTTTTATTGTGATTAACTTACCAAGCATAGAAGGGCTCGTGTAGCTCGGCATAGGGTATGTTTAGGAGACCTTTCACTGTGTACACGGAGTTCCATTGTGGTGGTGAATCTGTTAAAAATAAAAACACTTTCAATACAAGTTTTCAAGACCCTGGATATCATGTAGCAGTAGAGTGCTAGCTAATACAAGTAAAACGAGCCCAAACACGAAGGGTCTATCTAGTTTAGCACAAGAGTTCATAGGACCACCTGCCGAATCCATAATTCAGATCAACGTCATTTTGTCACGCTATATACATCTGCGTGCAAAATGTCAGCAAAATCGGTAATCGGGAAGTTTATCAAATTTACATCCAGTGCAAGTTATATACAGGGTGATTTCCTAGTAAGTATACGACCAGTAAAAATATTATTACCAAAGAATATGGCTTAATGCCTTAGTAATCGCAACTTAAAAATATCTAAAATTCTTGCAAAATGATGGTTTTTCGACAGCTGATGGGTGTGGCGGAGGTGTGGGGTGCGCGAGATCACTAGAGGTCGTTAGTCAACACTCTTTTAGCCGAAATTGTTTATGTTTTGAGGTAGTTTTGTCGAATTTAAATTTAAAAAAAATGTTTTTTTTGTAATTATACCTATTTTTTGTAATATTCCGTTTTAGAACAGAGTACTCATCACCCTCCTGCAATATGTACCTTCTTTAAAAAATCACCCTGTATAAAGCTTGTAAAATGTGGTAATTACAGGAGCATTATCATTCGAAAAGAATGATTGAAGACCATTCACTTTCAACAAACAATCTTTTTTTATTGGCATGTAGGCAGACGAGCTAACGGGCCATCTGATCGTAAGTGGTTACAGTCGCTCATGTTATTTTGAAACTTTAGCTGTGACTCATAACAATAGGAAATTATTTCAGATTATTTATCAACATTCTCAAATAACGTTGAATGGGAATGGAAATGTTGATAGCAACATTCTCAAATATCATAATTTTCTATTAGTAAATTTCGAAATCGGTTCAGTAGATCCAAAAATTACATACAACTTAACAACTTTGTCTGCGTCAAAATGAGGTTACGGCAGCACTGTTAAATTTTAATAAAACCTCCAAACCCGTAGTACATCATTTTGTTCTATAATCAATAGTGAGGTGTAATAATTTTTTTTTTGAATTTTTTTCACACCTTGGCTTACATTATTGGAACTTTAACTTTTTAATAATTTCATATAACCTATGTTCACCAGAAAAAGTGTAGTGAGTTATTTTAATTGGTCAAGTATTTTCGGTGCTAAATTAAAACAAACAAATCTTTCCTCTTTATAATATTAGTATAGAATTAAAGATAACTCATTTGATAACTTTGTTATTACAAATAATGTTTTGTTTTGTTTGTGTTCTACTTGCGGTTAATTAATATAATAATGATAAGTTTAACGAGTATTATCCCTGTTTGTTTCGTTCCCGGAATAATCTATTTACGTTCTCGTACTCAAAGTCAAATGGTTTAATTATTTATTTTAGAGACTGTATGTGATATTAATTATATGTAATCAATAACGTGTCACATAATTTTTTTAGGCAATATGTTAATGTAATTTTTATTTTTTTGACTAATTAATTAACTATACTTTTTTTTTGTTTGTTAACTTTTTTCGTATTATTTATAAGTGGAAACTGTTTCGGTTAGTGTTTTAGTAATATTATTGTATTATCTGTTATATTTGTACTATTGGTTTCCCAAATAAATAAATTAATCAAAAATAAATCAATAAATAATTGTCGCAAGTCAAAAAACTTTATTTTATTTCAAGAAATTAAATACTAAATAATTGAATTAGACAGATTTTTTTTTGATTTCTATTAGCTGTTAAAGCCTCGAAATTCACAAAATAATTTATAATTTTTGCAAAAACTTAAAGGTTCAAATTCTGTTTTTTAGTTTTAACAATTTTTATTATATTTTTATGTAGTTCACAAAAACAGACATTTTGGATATTTAAAAAGTATACTAACAACAATAGAAATTAACGAAGCGGAACTCTGTTTATATACAAATAAGTATTTTTAAATAATTTTCTTAGTAAATGTTTTTTAAAAATATAATGTAAAGAACAAGTTACTAAACTAAACTAAAGTAATGAAGGTGAATTATATTTTCTTGTTTTCTCTGTTTATAATAAAGAAAAAAGTGTAATAAATAAAATACTGTCTTCTTCACTGTAAATTAATACAAAAACTAATTTAAAAAACATTATTTTCTTACCTTTATCCACATATCCAGAGGCGAGTGCCACAAAACATAACAAGAGAATCATGGTACGACCGCTTTCCTGCGCGTATCTGCAAAATATGATTTAATTATACTCTATTAATTAGTTACTGTTGTAATGCTTAGTCATTATTTTATCAACATCCCCACTATGCAAGAAAAACGATATGCGGCTATTGTTAATGTCGTAGGTATTTGACCGGCGATTTTTTTTTTAAATATGGAAGGTAGAATATTGTTGAAGATTCGTTTTAAAGCGTTGTAAAACTTATTTAGTTATGTTAAGTTTGTTTTTAAACAGTAGTTGTAGGATTGAAGGATTTTTTTGTGGTGGCGAATATTGAAACCAAAATGATCTGAAAAACTTTCTGAACTTACCAAACTTAGGGTAGATTATCCAGTGTGTAATAAAGATGTATAATTATAATTTTATACGAGAAAATAGCAAATTGTAATAGTAATTGATTTGCTTTTTGAGAATTTTTATATTTTTCCGAATATTCAGTCAGCACAGATTACCTTTTAGAAAACGTTTTATTTTTCTTTTAATTTCGCTGTCAAGGTGAAGTTTTGAAAATTTGAGAACTCGTTTTAATCTGTGCTAGTTCATCGATACATAATTTTGTAGATGGGATTGTCCAACACGGTGGAAACAGATTTTTTTTGTTGTTTCACTGCAAAACTATGAAAAACGTAAATTTATACATGGCATTTAACGTAATTTAACCAATTTCACACATGTCGCCAACTAAATTCTTATTTTATTAGATTCAACAATGTGGGACAGCTCAGTGTCTCTTTTCCACTCGTTTTCCATAACTGATTGCTATCTCTTTTACTAGCTTCTTTTGCAATCTTAAGGCTACTTTAATCTATGACCCATCCGTTTGACGTTGACAATTGACATATTTATCAGTGTCAAAATAACATTCACAGATTAGAAAGTATATTACAGATGCGACACTGTTACCGTTTGAAGTTTATTTAGTAAAGAGGTACGAGTCTCAGACGCTCCAGTAGAGGGCGCCAGCATTTTTTTTTCTGTAGAATTTTTGCATTGCTGCATAAAACAAGTTGGCATTTAATTTCGGCCATTGGTTAAAAGGATAATCTATTACATTAAATTAATGTGACTTCTTTGGCCCAAATGGAGTATATCTAATGAAATAATATTAAAATAAAATAGAATCAGGGTGACTAACCCAAATGCTAGGCAACTTTCGCTTATTTTAGAGGTGACTGTCCCACTCAGTATAAAATTTATTCCGCGACACCAATTAAATATTTGTAATTGCACAGTTGTGAAAATTATGTAAAATTTCGACTTTATGGGTAGGACAGCCCAACCATTCCAAATCCCTCCCAAGTAAATATAGGTTTTTAATATTTTTTGTTAAATTACCTTTTTTCTTATAATTATAGTTCAAGTATGCATTCGTTGCGTCTGTTAATGCAAAAAATGCTACAATAAATTGTGTAGAGGGTTATTTTATTCTTCTTCTTTTTATTTTTTTCGTTCTCTAAAGATAATCAATTGATGAACTTTAGTGAGCTCTTCAGTTGTTATACTTTTTTCACATTTTGTACATTTTCTCCCTCTACATAGAAGAAAAGAAAGAAAGTAAGAAAATAACTTTATTCAGAACTACAACTAATAATAAAGATTAACACAATTAGTTTAAAATTAAAGTAAGAAAAAAAAAGGATTAACAAATAAAACTTAAAAGAATTGCTGTAGTGGTGAAAAGGTCACGACTCAGCATGATTACCCCAAGTGTGGTACTGACACTTGAGGCGCTGATTTTCGGTCGCTCCTACGATTTTTTCAATTAATAATAGGAGATCACGAACAGACAAAAACTCTCCAAACACGCATAAACATCGTTAAAATACGAAGTGCAATAGAGTTTAAAACAAAATAAAAATTTAATACTAATTAAAAGAAGAGGAAAAATACAACTATATAAAGAAAAAAAAGAATAAAAAATGAAAACTGTAAAAAATAAAAACTGTAATCAAAAGTCCCACATTTATCCACAAAAAAACAGAGGTCCTATCAGTCAGTATTCCGCTGCAGTAGCCACTTTTTTAATTTTTTCTTGAAAGAAATTTTTGACAGATTCAATTTCAATGGTGGAGGTAGATTATTCCAACATTTAGTGGCCTGATAACGGAAACTGCCTTCAAATGCTCTTGTTTTGTGATACGGTGTCTTTAATATTATGCAATCATTTCGTCTGGAATTAAAAGTTTTATGGCGTGTATACCATTGCAATTTGTCAAAAAGGTACTTTGGCTTTTTGGAACGAATTATGTTCTGCACTAAACTTGCGAAATGAAGTAATCGTCGAGATTCCATATTGAGCAAATTGGCCTTGTCTAGGTACGGTGTTATATGACTCCTGCGCGGCTGGATATGTTGTACATAACTTATGTACAACATATCCAGCCGTGAACCTCTAGCGTTACAGTTATTTTTTTCATTAAAAACGAGTTGGCTTGAAAACTCAACTGTAAAGTGATGTTTACGTTTTGGTATATTTATATTTTTTCTTTTTTCGTCGCCTCAGTGCTTGTTTGGCTTATCTGACATTGTTTACGAAAATGACTTTTTAATGCAGTATTATAAAGAATTAAATTTCCATCCTATTGCAAAAAAATATTTTTTTAAAAAATTCAATTCTAAAATAATAAAAATCTCATTAGTTTTTTACTCAACACGGCACTTAACGAAAATTCCGTGCTTGTATGCTGTATCGGTATTAGGTTGGCCCAATACTAGGTTGGCGCAGGACTAGGTTGGACTAGGTTGGCCCAATACTAGGTTGGCCCAATACTAGGTTGGCGCAGGACTAGGTTGGCCCAATACTAGGTTGGCGCAGGACTAGGTTGGCCCAATACTAGGTTGGCTCAATACTAGGTTGGCGCAGGACTAGGTTGGCCCAATACTAGGTTGGCCCAATACTAGGTTGGCGCAGGACTAGGTTGGCCCAATACTAGGTTGGCCCAATACTAGGTTGGCGCAGGACTACGTTGGCCCAACATTAGGTGGGCCCAATACTAGGTTGGCCCAATACTAGGTTGGCGCAGGACTAGGTTGGCCGATACTAGGTTGGCCCAATACTAGGTTGGCCCAATACTAGGTTGGCCCAATACTAGGTTGGCGAAGGACTAGGTTGGCTCAATACTAGGTTGGCCGAATACTAGGTTGGCGCAGGACTAGGTTGGCCCAATACTAGGTTGGCCCAATACTAGGTTGGCGAAGGACTAGGTTGGCTCAATACTAGGTTGGCCGAATACTAGGTTGGCGCAGGACTAGGTTGGCCCAATACTAGGTTGGCCCAATACTAGGTTGGCCGATACTAGGTTGGCCCAATACTAGGTTGGCCGATACTAGGTTGGCCCAATACTAGGTTGGCGCAGGACTAGGTTGGCCCAATACTAGGTTGGAGCAGGACTAGGTTGGCCCAATACTAGGTTGGCCCAACACTAGGTTGGCCCAATTCTAGGTTGGCCCAATACTAGGTTGGCGCAGGACTAGGTTGGCCCAATACTAGGTTGGCGCAGGACTACGTTGGCCCAACACTAGGTGGGCCCAATACTAGGTTGGCCCAATACTAGGTTGGCCGATACTAGGTTGGCCCAATACTAGGTTGGCCCAATACTAGGTTGGCCCAATACTAGGTTGGCGCAGGACTAGGTTGGCCCAATACTAGGTTGGCCGATACTAGGTTGGCCCAATACTAGGTTGGCCGATACTAGGTTGGCCCAATACTAGGTTGGCCGATACTAGTTTGGCCCAACACTAGGCGGGCCCAATACTAGGTTGGCCCAATACTAGGTTGGCCGATACTAGGTTGGCCCAATACTAGGTTGGCCCAATACTAGGTTGGCGCAGGACTAGGTTGGCCCAATACTAGGTTGGTGCAGGACTAGGTTGGCCCAATACTAGGTTGGCCGATACTAGGTTGGCCCAATACTAGGTTGGCGCAGGACTAGGTTGGCCGATACTAGGTTGGCCCAATACTAGGTTGGCGCAGGACTAGGTTGGCCCAATACTAGGTTGGCCCAATACTAGGTTGGCCGATACTAGGTTGGCCCAATACTAGGTTGGCCGATACTAGTTTGGCCCAATTCTAGGTTGGCCCAATACTAGGTTGGAGCAGGACTAGGTTGGCCCAATACTAGGTTGGCCCAATACTAGGTTGGCCCAATACTAGGTTGGCCCAATACTAGGTTGGCCCAATACTAGGTTGGCCGATACTAGGTTGGCCCAATACTAGGTTGGCCCAATACTAGGTTGGCGAAGGACTAGGTTGGCTCAATACTAGGTTGGCCGAATACTAGGTTGGCGCAGGACTAGGTTGGCCCAATACTAGGTTGGCCGATACTAGGTTGGCCCAATACTAGGCGGGCCGATACTAGGTTGTCCCAATACTAGGTTGGCCCAGTACTAGGTTGGCGCATGACTAGGTTGGCCCAATACTAGGTTGGCCCAATACTAGGTTGGCCCAATACTAGGTTGGCCGATACTAGGTTGGCCCAATACTAGCTTGGCCCAATACTAGGTTGGCGCAGGACTAGGTTGGCCCAATACTAGGTTGGCGTAGGACTAGGTTGGCCCAATACTAGGTTGGCCGATACTAGGTTGGCCCAATACTAGGTTGGCCGAAACTAGGTTGGCCCAATTCTAGGTTGGCGCAGGACTAGGTCGGCCCAATACTAGGTTGGCCCAATACTAGGTTGGCGCAGGACTAGGTTGGCCCAATACTAGGTTGGCGCAGGACTAGGTTGGCCCAATACTAGGTTGGCGCAGGACTAGGTTGGCCCAATACTAGGTTGGCGCAGGACTAGGTTGGCCCAATACTAGGTTGGCCCAATACTAGGTTGGCGCAGGACTAGGTTGGCCCAATACTAGGTTGGCGCAGGACTAGGTTGGCCCAATACTAGGTTGGCCGATACTAGGTTGGCTCAATACTAGGTTGGCCGATACTAGGTTGGCCCAATACTAGGTTGGCCGATACTAGGTTGGCCCAATTCTAGGTTGGCCCAATACTAGGTTGGCGCAGGACTAGGTTGGCCCAATACTAGGTTGGCCCAATACTAGGTTGGCCCAATACTAGGTTGGCTCAATACTAGGTTGGCCGATACTAGGTTGGCCCAATACTAGGTTGGCCCAATACTAGGTTGGTCGATACTAGGTTGGCCCAATACTAGGTTGGCCGAAACTAGGTTGGCCCAATTCTAGGTTGGCCCAATACTAGGTTGGCGCAGGACTAGGTTGGCCCAATACTAGGTTGGCCCAGGACATGGTTGGCGCAGGACTAGGTTGGCCCAATACTAGGTTGGCCGATACTAGGTTGGCCTAATACTAGGTTGGCCGATACTAGGTTGGCCCAATACTAGGTTGGCCCAATACTAGGTTGGCGAATGACTAGGTTGGCCCAATACTAGGTTGGCCCAATACTAGGTTGGCCGATACTAGGTTGGCCCAATACTAGGTTGGCCGAATACTAGGTTGGCGCAATACTAGGTTGGCCCAATACAAGGTTGGCCCAATACTAGGTTGGCTCAATACTAGGTTGGCCGAATACTAGGTTGGCGCAGGACTAGGTTGGCCCAATACTAGGTTGGCCGAAACTAGGTTGGCCCAATTCTAGGTTGGCCCAATACTAGGTTGGCGCAGGACTAGGTTGGCCCAATACTAGGTTGGCGCAGGACTAGGTTGGCCCAATACTAGGTTGGCCCAATACTAGGTTGGCGCAGGACTACGTTGGCCCAACACTAGGTGGGCCCAATACTAGGTTGGCCCAATACTAGGTTGGCGCAGGACTAGGTTGGCCGATACTAGGTTGGCCCAATACTAGGTTGGCCCAATACTAGGTTGGCGAAGGACTAGGTTGGCTCAATACTAGGTTGGCCGAATACTAGGTTGGCGCAGGACTAGGTTGGCCCAATACTAGGTTGGCGCAGGACTAGGTTGGCCCAATACTAGGTTGGCCCAATACTAGGTTGGCGCAGGACTACGTTGGCCCAACACTAGGTGGGCCCAATACTAGGTTGGCCCAATACTAGGTTGGCGCAGGACTAGGTTGGCCGATACTAGGTTGGCCCAATACTAGGTTGGCGCAGGACTAGGTTGGCCCAATACTAGGTTGGCCCAATACTAGGTTGGCGCAGGACTACGTTGGCCCAACACTTGGTGGGCCCAATACTAGGTTTTTTTTTTTTTTTTTTTTTTTTTTTTCCCTTCATTATCGTCACTTTCGTAGATGCGACGATTTGTTCTTTAGGTGTATTTCGTCTGTTATCTTTATTCTTTTATCTTTATATACTTACTTATATCTACTTAATACTATTAACATACATAATACATATTTAGATAAATAAAATATAATATAATTGACTAAATAAATAAAAATACCATATAATACCAGTGGATTCATCTCGTTACACTTGTGGGAATAAGTCTCCTATCCCACCCTTATAGTGGAGCCATTTGCCCTCACTGCTCTGAGCAGCGCTCCGGTGGCGAACTTTATAAACTTGTTTCTTATTTTATCGTCTGCCATTATCCTATGGAGCGTGCTGGTCTCTATCGTGCAGTCCATGTCTATTTCGCACTCCATTCTCTCTCGAAGATACCTTTGGCAGTGCAGCACTATATGTGTTGTAGTTTCGCCGATTCTGCCATCACAAGCGCAGCAGGGAGAGTCCGCTAGCTTGAACCTGTGCAAATAGTGTCTCACTCCGCAGTGTCCCGACAGCAACTGGGTGGAGATGTTTGTTGTTCTGCACTTGCGGAGTATACCAAATGCTTCGTCAGCATCAGGGAGGAAAGCTTTTGTGCTGCCGGCCGTGTCAGAAGCGATGTATCTTCTGTTCCATTCTTGCTTTGTCTTGTCTCTTAGGATATATTTTGCATATGAGAGAGGGAACCTGTCGTAGACTGGTGCAACTTTCAGTTTAGTTGCTGCCAGTTTGGCCAGAAAATCCGCCCTCTCATTCCCTTCTATTCCCGTGTGGGCTTTTACCCAAAAGAGTTTTATAGTGGACCATTGATTTGTCCCCAATATATTCCTAATAGACAAAGCGATCGGGTTATCCGAGGCCGGATCACATAGCGCTTCCAAGGCGGCGCGAGAGTCGCAGAAAATGTTGCCCTTGCTCCCCTTCTTAGAGATGTATTGGACAGCCCTGAGGATGGCTGTCATCTCTGCTTGAAATACGCTACAGTAGGAGCTGAGTCGTAGTTTGGCTGTATGTATTTCGACTCCTTCTCTCCAGACAGAGATCGCCGCGCCCACCTTACCCTCGATCTTACTGCCGTCTGTGAAGATTTGCACCCAGTTGTTAGTCACCCTATCGTGGATGTCTTCCATTGCGTTAATATTTTCGAACGCAAATCGCGTTCTTTTCGCTGGGTGGGGCAGTTCGAACGGCGAGACTCTTTGCTCTATTTCCCTGCCAGGCAAGCCCTCTAGCTCAGTGCCACGCTTCACCTAATAGAGGGTAGCGTTCTCCCTTAGTCTGAGGTCCAATGGTAGGACTCTAGCGAGAAGCATTGCTGCCTCCAGGGAAACTGTTCTGTGAGCTTTGACTATTCTGAGGGCGAACATTCTGGCGGCTCTGTCGAGGGCCTTACGAACAAAGACCCTGTCGGACGCCAGTGGTCCCCATGCCCCTGCCGCGTATAGAATAGTGGGCTCCACTACAGTGAGATACAGTGTCCGGACAATGTTTGAGCTCAAGCCCCAGTTAACTCGAGCCATGGTCGTGAGCCTTTTGTAATATCCTATGGCTTTCTCGACAGCCATATTTAGGTGTTCTTTAAATGTGAGATGGCTGTCGAGTATTACTCCCAGAACCTTAAGGCTATTGCCAATGTGCAGTGGTTTGCCCATGAACTTCAGCTCAGGTGGTCTAAACTTTAGCCTTCTTGTGATTATGATTGCCTGCGTCTTATGTGGTGCGAATTTTAAATTGTTTTCGTTGCCCCAAGCAGATATGATGTTGAGAGCTTCTCCAACCCGCTCCTCAAGGTCTTCCACTGTTTTTGCACTGGCGACGACCAGAATATCGTCGGCGAATGCCTGGACTCTGGCTTCGATGTCCTCAGTCTTCCTGAGTAATGGGTCCAACTGTATATTCCACATTAGTGGACCACTAATCGACCCCTGAATACAGCCTCTATTGGTTGTTTTGGTAATGGTCTCTCCCAAGTAACTTAATGTTATCGATCTGTTCGATAGGTAGCTTTCGATAAGTTTGAGAATGTATTTGTCAACTCTGCAATAACATAACTCTCTAAGAATGGCTGGCCCAATACTAGGTTGCCCCAATACTAGGTTGGCCGATACTAGGTTGGCCCAATACTAGGTTGGCCCAATACTAGGTTGGCGCAGGACTAGGTTGGCTCAATACTAGGTTGGCGCAGGACTAGGTTGGCCGATACTAGGTTGGCCCAATACTAGGTTGGCCAATACTAGGTTGGCCCAATACTAGGTTGGCCGATACTAGGTTGGCCCAATTCTAGGTTGGCCCAATACTAGGTTGGCGCAGGACTAGGTTGGCCCAATACTAGGTTGGCCGTATACTAGGTTGGCGCAGGACTAGGTTGGCCCAACACTAGGTGGGCCCAATACTAGGTTGGCCCAATACTAGGTTGGCCGAAACTAGGTTGGACAATACTAGGTTGGCCCAATACTAGGTTGGCGCAGGACTAGGTTGGCCCAATACTAGGTTGGCCGATACTAGGTTGGCCCAATTCTAGGTTGGCCCAATACTAGGTTGGCGCAGGACTAGGTTGGCCCAATACTAGGTTGGCCCAATACTAGGTTGGCCCAATACTAGGTTGGCGCAGGACTAGGTTGGCCCAATACTAGGTTGGCCCAATACTAGGTTGGCCCAATACTAGGTTGGCCCAATACTAGGTTGGCCGATACTAGGTTGGCCCAATACTAGGTTGGCCCAATACTAGGTTGGCGCAGGACTAGGTTGGCCCAATACTAGGTTGGCCCAATACTAGGTCGGCCCAATACTAGGTTGGCGCAGGACTAGGTTGGCCCAATACTAGGTTGACCCAATACTAGGTTGGCCCAATACTAGGTTGGCCCAATACTAGGTTGGCGCAGGACTAGGTTGGCCCAATACTAGGTTGGCCCAATACTAGGTTGGCGCAGGACTAGGTTGGCCTTACACTAGGTGGGCCCAATACTAGGTTGGCCCAATACTAGGTTGGCCGAAACTAGGTTGGCCCAATACTAGGTTGGCCCAATACTAGGTTGGCGCAGGACTAGGTTGGCCCAATACTAGGTTGGCTCAATACTAGGTTGGCCGATACTAGGTTGGTGCAGGACTAGGTTGGCCCAATACTAGGTTGGCCGATACTAGGTTGGTGCAGGACTAGGTTGGCCCAATACTAGGTTGGCCCAATATATTAAAATTTGCGAAGTTTACGGGCACACATCTTTTTCTGAGGTAGAAATAATTATAAAAATCACCAGTTTCTGTTTAATGTAAACTACTTATGACTTAAAATCAAACTTTGGTCCTGGAATAATTATACTAAAATCCAAAATTCAATTCAGTCGTATAGATTCTAAATACCCCATTAAAAATGATTTTACATAGATTCTGAATACTATGTTCATTCATATTTTTATAAATAAGTAAAATATAAATAATTTAAAAGACGATTTTTTTTTATAATAATTATATTAATTCAAAAGAAAGCGTTTATTTTTGTCGCCAAAGCCAATGAGGACTAAAGACAAAAAATGGTGGCGCCCTCTGCTGGATTTTTAAAATTCCGTACCGTATCCACTAAGAACTGTCAAGTTTGTATGGAATGTCATAGCCGTGATAACATTCTTCGGAGTTTTTCACTTTTTCACATTTTTCCTTGTTTTTGTTTTAGATTTCTGTTTTTCTCAATTTCCTAGTTCTTTGAAAAGAAGTACCGAAAAAGTGTATCATTAAAGTACAATAATTCGGAACTGATTTTAAGCAATAAACCAAATGAGTACTTTACGAGAAATTCGAAAAGTATGGATGTTCTCGTAAAGTGATCAAAGTGCAATAACTTAAAATTAGTTGGTTAAGTGGTTTGTAAATCAGCAGCAAAATGAGTAAAAAACCAATATCATTCGGTAAAATAAGCCTAAGCTTCTCGAAAGCAAGTGATAATGACAAAACATCGGCAGCAGGTTTCGGCACTTTCGGCCGCACTCCCATCCAAGAACAGAGAGAAATAGAAGAAATCGCCGAAGACCTGGAATCACAGCACGTCGAACACATCATGGGCATAAAAAACTTCGGAAAAAAAGCAAAAAGTATTAATTTAGACGAGCTGGTTGAACAGGCGAAGAAAACAGCGCAGGAGGCTAATAAAAAGAAGTTGGAACTCGAATCGAATTCAGAAAAAGATTCAAATTTGGAAGACCAAGATGGCAGTGTTATAGGACCACCTCCTCCTAAAGAAAATCTTGATGATGATGATGACGAGGATTTGATAGGTCCACTACCACCTCCGCCGGTTGAAGAACATAAGGAAGACAAGGAAGATGACAGTTATGATGAGCTCAGTGGATCTGATGATGAAGATACAAGTTTATTGAAACGAATACCTAATACTCATGAAGTAAGTGTATAATATCACCATATCTACACTTTGGCAAGTGTAACGTTATAAGATAGACTGATAACTTAGTCAGGACAGAAGTCATTAGATGCAAATACCTGGCTGTTATGTCAAAATTTGGTTAATGTTTTTTAGTTGATGTTCATACAAAATGTAGATGCCAGACAATCATTTTTTTTGCAATATAGCTTATCTTCGAGTTTATAGGCGTCGCTGCTCGGACATTATGATGGTCACCACTATGTATCTTGGCAAACATTGAATAATTGAAAAAATAAGTAAATTAATTGACATAGACATTGCTTTATTTGCGGCGGAAACACACACACAATAAGAAAATTAAATAAAATACAAACTGAACATGTGATAAATAAAAAAATATAATAATATAGTTTCCACCACAAACCAGTTGAGACTCAGCTAAATGCTAGGTGTTAATTGAAGATTAACAACAACCGACAGAGAGCGCTGGTTTTCAGCCTCAACTGGTAGTGAAATTACAAGCAAAATCAAAAAATTCAAAACAAAAATATGTGATAGACATAAACAAAAGATAAATCAAATATAACAATTGATTGATTTACAATTAAAATTGTAAATCAATCAAGTGTCCCATAAGAATTTAACTTCATCATTGATGTTATGATTTCACTGTATTTTGATTCATAGTTAAAATCGTGAAACTAACCAATATGTTCGAAAATAAATTTGTTGCCCTGTTCAATCCTACATAATTTTTCAGGTAGAAATGCATCATGGTACCAAAGCAGTGATCGCTCTAGCGGCCGACCCATCTGGAGCTCGATTGGCAACGGGGTCCATTGACTATGATGTGTCCTTCTGGGACTTTGCAGGTTACAACCAATATCTTGTTAAATTATATCACAGAAAGTTTTATAATTATTTTTGTCAGAAATCTAAACAAGTTAAGATGAACAGATTTTTTGTTCACTGCATTTTGTTTGTTCATTGTGTTAAAATATACTTGTAATGTCTTAAAATTACTAAAGTTCTACTACTCTAGACTAGATATGTACCACTATTCACATGTCCTTGAATATCCTAACTCAAAAAATAAAAAAACTTGAGACGTGTCAAGGGACACCCGGATGGAACGAAGTTCCTTTCGATTAATTAGTGAGGGAATTGTAGTAAATTTTATTTTTTTAAGTTATAATAATTAGTTAGTTTATATTGTATTTTTTTGTGATTGTTTTTTTAAAAATATAATGTAAAAAATGAGCAAATAAATGGATACAAAGTTAGTTTATAATAATTACTAGATGACCCGCGCAACTTCGTCTGCGTTACAAAGGGGTTCAAAAATTGTAGCCTACATAGGCACGCGCCGCCCGGCGCAAACAACTACGACCCTGCATTTTAAATTTGTAATATCTTCGGTAATATTCACTTAAATTACATGCTGTAAAAAGCATATTGATCTATAATAAATGCACAATTTATTTAAGGTACTTAATTGGATAAGGATTAAGATTGCTGTATTGTTTAAAATCACTTCGTAAATAACCATTTTTTTTGTAAAGAATAAAAATGGTTATGCTGGGTTATCCCTAAGAGATAGACATATACCATCGCGGACTTTTTTGTTGAACTTTTTAAGGTGAACAATACTGTAGTACATTATTTTGGTCTATCTCGTAGGGTTCAGCCAGCGTTTGCAATATAAGCGCAAAAAACGTGCTTATTTACGACATCACATTAGAAACCTTTAAATTTATCAGTGTTTCTGTACTATATTATGCGTTCCAAAATATATCGTTCCAAAAACTTGAGAGGTGACATGGGACACCCGAATAGAACGAAGTTCCTTTCGATTAAAAGATATCTTATAATTTTTTTTCCTAAGGTAACACGCGATGAGGAACGTGTTTTAAAAGATTTTGATCACAGCGCCATCTAGCGATAATCATCTAAAACAAAAAAAGTGTCGTGACAACTTTTCGTAAGATTTTTTTCCGTCTAGCCCCCTTTCGATAACGCGCGATAAGGAACTTCGTTCCAATACAATTGTTTTGAAAAATTTGCTTGAGTGTAAAAGGAATCTATTGACAATGAAAATTCCTTATCTAAAAATTACATTTGCAACATCACAAGTCTAGACATTCAATATGATATAAATTTTTCCCCAAAATTCTCTTCCAGGTATGGACTCCTCAATGCGTTC
This sequence comes from Trilocha varians, assembly GCA_030269945.2. Classification (NCBI taxonomy): domain Eukaryota; kingdom Metazoa; phylum Arthropoda; class Insecta; order Lepidoptera; family Bombycidae; genus Trilocha; species Trilocha varians. The sequence continues at coordinate 2,041,375 of AP028271.1, forward strand.
ATTCCGGACCCTTCAGCCCTGTGAGAACCATCCCATCAAAGCGTTGCAGTATTCAGCTACGGGAGACTCAATACTTGTTGTCAGTGGCTCGGCTCAGGCCAAAGTGCTTGATCGAGACGGATTTGAAGTATTGGAATGTGTTAAAGGAGATCAGTATATCACGGATATGGCAAAGTGAGTAGGTTTTTTTGTAAATAATGTTACTTTTGGTCGAAATTGGCCGCAACTGGAAGGTTTTCTATATAAAATAGTTGCGACTGAATGTGTTGTAGCAAGAGTTGTCACAAGTGTGTGTGCATGTTATAGTTTTTTCTCGTTGAAACTGCAATTTTTACTGTTTTGACCATTAGGTGCGCCATGTACCAGTTGAGAATTAAATTGTGGTATGAACGAGAAATTTATGTTTGAAAAAACATCGCCTTGTCACAATTTTTTTTTATTTCCTTGTTGGCAGAGCAGTGCCACCTGATGGTCCACCACCATTGCTCATGAACATCTACAATTCGACAAAAAAATATACGAAGTAGTTTGCCCAACCACAGTTCAACAACAATTAAATCTTAGGTCAATTCACAATTAAACAATTAAATCATCCTTATACTGTTTGAAACCAGCTACTAAATCTGTTTTCTTTTCAGGACAAAAGGCCACACAGCATCGCTCAACAGCGGTTGCTGGCATCCCCACATTCGAGAAGAATTCATGACATGCTCCCAAGATGGAACTCTCAGGCTTTGGCTGACAGAAAACCCGAAACAGCAGAAATCAGTAATCAAACCTCGACAACAAGGCGGATTGAAAACTAGCCCAACTTCTTGCACATTTTCAAGAGATGGCAACACAGTGGCTTGTGGGTGTTTCGATGGGTCTATTCAAATGTGGGACCACAGGAAGAACTTTGTCAACACATCTACATTATTAAGAGATGCACATCAAAAACAAAGCGAAATCACGAGTATTTCTTACTCGTATTTAAGACAGCATCTTGTAACGAGAAGCAACGATGATACACTAAAATTGTGGGATTTAAGAAACTTCAAGAAACCTTTAAAAGTGTTCAGTGACTTGTTTTCGAGGTATGAACAGACTGATTGTGGTTTTAGTCCGGACGATTCCATGGTTTTTACCGGAGAGTCATTGCAGCGGGGACAGAATATAGGAAGATTGCTATTCTGGGACACAAAGACTTTTGAGCAAGTAACAACTATTGAAGTCAGCGATTCCCATGTCATAAAAGCTATTTGGCACCCAAAACTCAATCAGTTGTTCGTTGGTTGTGGCAATGGTACCGTAAAATGTTATTATGACAAGAAAAACAGCCTTAGAGGGGCAAAACTTTGCATAGTCAAAACTCACAGGAAAAAAGATACAATTGAAGTTGTGAGTTCCCAGCAAATAATCACTCCACATGCTTTGCCGTTATTCAGGCAAGAAAAACTACGGACAAGCAAGAAAAAAATGGAAAAAGAAAGATTGGATCCCGTTAAGTCCCACAGACCAGATTTGCCCATCACTTCTGGGCAAGGAGGCAGGGTTGCAGCATCAGGAAGCACTTTAAGTTCGTTTGTGATCAGAAATTTGGGGTTGAGCAAACGGGTCAATGATGAACAGGATCCTAGGGAGGCCATCTTGAAATTTGCTAAGGATGCGGAAGAGAATCCATTTTGGGTCGCTCCGGCGTATAAGAAAACTCAGCCGAAGCCTATTTTTCAAGGGTCTGATGAAGAAGGTCCGTCTGATCCTAAAAAACCTAAGACATGAATTGTAAATATATATTTTAAGTGTAACTTTTCTTGTTTTATTTAAAACTATAAGTAATGTTTAAAAATGTAAAATTTTGACCATTTCGCGCTTAAAAAAAGGTGTTTGCTTATTTTTCTGAATTAATCGCTTTCGATTGTTCTTTTTAGAAATCGTATAACTTTCTTTTTGAGTTGGAGGAAATCACCGGATTCCCACCCGCGGGGCGGGTATATGTATATGTGGGAGTTGAATCGCACTAAAATCTCCAACCGTTCACACTCAGCGTCCTCCGCCCGGCTGTGTCCAGAACCCAGCACGGGGTTATGAAAGACGGCGCGACGCGTAACGCCCTCGGCACTCTCCCGTCGTGCCGCCCCCAATCGTATAAGACTAGCAGTTTCTGTGCCATCCTTAAAAAACTAAGCCTGTATTTTTAATTTCTGTAAATTTTAGAAAAGTTGCTTGTTTTTGTGGTTTAGGATCAAAATTAAAAACCAATTTTATAACTCCTTATATTAAATCTAAACTATAAATGCAGAGTAATCTATGCCTGGGCTGCAGCTCTATCCCTCTCTTCAACTGTATTATCTGTGTCTTCTTTCTTCAATGGGGATCTCGCTGGATTCTGTAAAAATAACATTATGAAACAATCTGTTTAAGAAAAAAACCTAAATTTATTGTCAACCACTTCTTATGAAACTCTTTATAAAATACTAGCTAATCCTCGCAACTTCGTCTGCGTCAAAAAATGGTTCAGGCAACATTGTTAGATTTTAATAAGACCTACAAATCCGTAGTACATCATTTTGTTCTATAATCAATAGTTTGCGCACGCGATGTAAGAAAGTTTTTGGGTATTTTTCACACCTTGGCTTACATTATTGAAGTTGTAAAAAATCTAATGCTGCCAGTGAGAGAGAAGTTAAGAAGGAATCATTAAATAAAACTAAGAAAATAAAAGTTGTGAATAAATGTACAAAACGTAACTGTATTCGGCAATGGAATGTTCGAAATTCAAAATAAGCGCGCGAACGTCTATTCTCTGTTACAATTCAAAAAGTATTTACACAAAAGAGGTTTAAATAACAATTATTTAAACTATTTATAGATGGCGCCTTTGTCGACAGTAACTAAAGTCTTAGGTAGATTAAATAAAATATTAATTGTTGATTCTGTCGCCTACAGAAGTTTTAGTAAGAATCTCTATTTTTTTCCTAAATAATATGCATATGTTACTCGTGGATAATGTAGCTTTCGAATGGTGAAATATTTTGTAAAAACCAAACAAACAAAGTTTTCCTCCTTATAGTAAAATATAGTATTAGTTTACTTAACATAAACATTGTAATCAACTAAACTAGTTTCAAAGGTAAATAAATAAATGGGGTATACATATACATACCAGTTTCTTAGCTCTGTTCAATAATATACTAAAAGCGAAATGATCTAAAATCACTCCTTTTGGTAACGCTACGCCTTGGAAACGATATAATTGTCTCACACCGTCCTCTGATGAACCTGAAAGAAATTATTTAATGCACTTACTTGTATTACAAGATTAAAAAATCTCTGAAAGTTAAAACCTATCTTGAACATACTGATAAATGTGTAATCGGCCATTTTGTATTGACCGCCATTTTGGACCGAGGTTACATGAAAAAAATGTGAGCCGTCACGAGACGCTTGGTAGATGTGAAACATCGACATTATTTTGCAAAAGTAATATGCAAAAACAAACATTTATTTTTATTAAATACAAAATTTACGAATTTATTTCAAATCGTGAAAATGTGCTCGTAAAATAATACAAATTAACTGCCGTTTGTCTTCTTTCGTCGTAAAAAGATACCGAAGATATTTATATGATATCTTCTTAAATATTTCTTAAGTAACAAAGATTACGAAAAAAAAATCAAATTGTATTGTTACAAAATTTCCTCAATACACGAACGTTTCATCAATTTCATGAAAATCAGTCCAAGATGGCGGCCACAACAAAATGGCAGATATCATATTTTATCACAAACCCATAGTAAAGTAGGTTGTTTTAATTTTTTTACTAGTAAATTAAGTATTAATAATACCTTGTAGTTTATGTACCGCGGTGAAAGCCAAACGTCCGATTTGCGAAGTATTACTGATGAGAGGTCCTTTAGAAATATCGACATGCGTTCCCGCTCTGTATAATATTACTTTACCTGAAAATATATGTGAATAGCAATTTTATTTAAAACCAGCCTGTACTTCGTCTGCGTCACAAACTTAAGAGCATAATCAAAATATAATTCCGAGCATTTTCATATTTATTTAACTTCCTTAATAAATGCACTATACAACACTATACACTATATAATTTTTAGCTTTATACAGGGTGTCCCAAGTCTATGCGACATGATCGGACCTTAAATATTGGAAGTAGAATATTTTGCTGAAAGGAAACATCATTTTATTTTTGACTAGCTGACCCGCGCAACTTCGTCTGCGTCACAAAAAAAAATCCCGGGTATTTTCTCACCGTTTAAACCTTCCCTGGACTACAAAAAACATTTTAAAACCAAAATCAGCTCAATCGGCCCAGCCGTTCTCGAGTTTTAATCAGACTAACGAACAACAATTCATTTTTATTTATATAGATAGACTAGCTGACACACAACTTCGTCTGCGTCACATAAGGAAATTTTCTCACCGTTTAAACCTTCCCTGGACTTCTACGAATTTTTCAAGATTTAAATAAGCCAAATCGGTTCAGTCGTTCTCGAGTTTTAGCGAGACTAACGAACAGCAATTCATTTTTATATATAAGAAGATATTCAATAATGGTGCTTCAAAGATTTTTCGTGAATTAAAAGTTTTTCTCAAAATTGGAAAAAAACATCCTGTATTTTTACGCCAATAGGCCTCGGACACCCTGTATATCAATATTAAACTCACCATTATTCCTAGCTATACTAGGAATTTGCTTCGTCTTATGCTCATTATCCACAAACATCTCCAAAGCCAGTTCTTCGCCAACTTCCAGACGTTCTAAAGGGAAAGATTTCCGGGCCAGCTTCACGTATTCAGCTCCGAGGGTCAGGATCTCTTGCTGTGTTGGTTTCCAGTCATCCAGGGTTGGAAGGTCAATGTCGTAGACAAAGGAACCGCTGCGTACTGAAGTATTTTGTTAAGTATGATAAATAGCAACGCTAAGTTAGAGGTCACATATGAACCCTTTGAAATGAATTGCCATTTTGGAACTGTAATAAATTTATGTTTGTTCCCGCATAACTTTGGTTTGTTTGGACCGATTTGGATGATTTTTGTATCAGGTGAAAAGTGATGGTTGTTGTGACAATTTAATTTTTTTAGATTCTACATGTAGTAATACTTTTGGATTTGTTTGAAAATGTTAGTTTTTAAAGGCCAAGATTTCACAATTTGCTGTGCAACTTTGAGCGTATTTCTTTTCTATATGAACAGATTTCGATAATTGTTTTTGCTTGAAAGCAGATTTGACTGATACTTATTGTGCTATTGAAAATTAATAAAATCATTTTAGTAATAAAAATTCTTAATACTTACTATCGGGCAAAGGGAAGCTATGTAGATGTACAGGCACGTTATCTTTGAATGCTATAGTGGCGCAGGCTCCCAACATTAGGGAACACGTCCTCCAGAACGCCTTGTTCACCTCCTGGGGCTGAGCCGTCTTGAAATCTTGGAACTGTAATAGAATAAGCACTACATAACACTTCGTCGCCTCAGTGTTTGGCCAATCTGCACTCGAGCAAATTTTACAGGAGACAGCAAACAAGCACGGAATTTTCGTTAAGTGCCGTGTTGAGAAAAAAATTGAAATGAGATTTTTATTGTTTTAGAATTGAATATTTAAAAAAAATATTTTACCAGTCGGATGGAAATTTTATTCTTTACTAGATGACCCGCGCAACTTCGTCTGCGTCATAAAGGGGTTCAAACAGTACTCGCAATGCCGTCGAGTTATTATTTTCGCGGCCAGCTGAGTCCCACATATTCATTGCGTTTTATACTCGTAATAACTTCTAAACGAAAAGTCCGATTGGAATAAAACAAAAAGTAATTTAATTCTACATTAATACTCTTGATAACAAAATACTTAATTTGGATAAGGGTTAATATAACGATTCTCATTTAACGTTAAATTCAATCTCGGAACGAAATATTAAATTTTAAAAACATAAAAGTGGTTATTGTGACTAAACTATGATAGTTAGATATATGCTGTCGCGGACTTTTTTGTTTGTCTCCAAAAGACCTAAAAACCCGTAGTACATCATTTTGTTCTATTGTTAATAGTTTTTGCAGCGTACGCATAAATAGGTTTTCGATTTTTCACCTTTTGTTACATATTCGATATTTTCATGCGGATCCCTATTTTTTTTGAAAATAAAATATAGCCTATAACCTTCCTCGATAAATGGACTTCCCAACAGTGAAAGAATTTTTGAAATCGGACCAGTAGATCCTGAGATTAGCGCGTTCAAACAAACAAACAAACAAACAAACTCTTCAGCTTTATAATATTAGTATAGACTAGCTGCCCCGCGCAACTTCGTCTGCGCCAATCTCAATTAAATGTCAACTATTTGATTTTTTTCTCACTGTAAATACCATCCTTGAACTTCATCGAGAATTAAAAAAAAACAACAATTTCTAAAATTATTATAGCCTAAGTTATTCCTTATAACATAAACTATCAGTCATTGAAAGTCAGCCCGTCCGAATCGGTCTAGCCATTCCAGAGATTAGCCAGACAGACAGTGGCCACCTTCCAGCTCCATCATCAGACCTTGACATTCATCCTCTACGCAAAGAACTCATAAAGACGCTTCATTAGAGTCTAAACGCGATGAGGTTATCTTGCTTAATAACGGAGTTCCCATAGCCACCTTCCAGCTCCATCATCAGACCTTGACATTCATCCTCTACGCAAAGATCTCATCAGGACGCTTCATTAGAGCCTGAACACGATGAGGTTATCTTGCTTAATGACGGAGTTCCCATAGCCACCTACCAGCTCCATCATCAGACCTTGACATTCATCCTCTACGCAAAGATCTCATCAGGACGCTTCATTAGAGCCTGAACACGATGAGGTTATCTTGCTTAATGATGGAGTTCCCATAGCCACCTACCAGCTCCATCATCAGACCTTGACATTCATCCTCTACGCAAAGATCTCATCAGGACGCTTCATTAGAGCCTGAACACGATGAGGTTATCTTGCTTAATGATGGAGTTCCCATAGCCACCTTCCAGCTCCATCATCAGACCTTGACATCCATGCTCTACGCAAAGAACTCATCAAGACGCTTCATTAGAGCCTAAACACGATGAGGTTATCTTTCTTAATGACGGAGTTCCCATAGCCACCTTCCAGCTCCATCATCAGACCTTGACATCCATGCTCTACGCAAAGATCTCATCAGGACGCTTCATTAGAGCCTGAACACGATGAGGTTATCTTGCTTAATGATGGAGTTCCCATAGCCACCTTCCAGCTCCATCATCAGACCTTGACATCCATGCTCTACGCAAAGAACTCATCAAGACGCTTCATTAGAGCCTAAACACGATGAGGTTATCTTTCTTAATGACGGAGTTCCCATAGCCACCTTCCAGCTCCATCATCAGACCTTGACATTCATCCTCTATGCAAAGAACTCATCAAAACGCTTCATTAGAGCCTAAACACAATGAGGTTATCTTGCTTAATGACAGAGTTCTCATAGCCACCTTCCAGTTCCATCATCAGACCTTGAAATCTATGCTCTACGCAAAGAACTCATCAAGACGCTTCATTAGAGCCTAAACACGATGAGGTTATCTTTCTTAATGACGGAGTTCCCATAGCCACCTTCCAGCTCCATCATCAGACCTTGACATTCATCCTCTACACAAAGATCTCATCAGGACGCTTCAGTAGAGCCTAAACATGATTGACTGGGTCGATTTGGATGGGACTTTCAATGGCCGAGCTTATGTAATAAAGACTAACTTTTTTTTCAGTTGTAGGTAATCACCGGATATGTGGGAGTTGAACCGCACTAAAACCTCCAACCGCTCACACTCATCGTCCAAACCCCGGCTGAGGCCAGAACCCAGCACGGGGTTTGTAGGGACGGCGCGACGCGTTATGCGCTCGGAAATACGAATTACTCAATATGACTGGTTCCGACGGCCACTTTAGTAAGAGCTCCAGTTGCGACGATTCACCATATAAATTGGAGATCTCTTTATGTTGGCCCCTCCGAACGTAATACCCATCGACGTTATTTCGCTTATAACTTTTTAAATACTGAACCGATTTTGATAAAACAACGACTAAATGTTAAGTGAGACTTGCCATAATACATTACAAAAATCCCCAACTAAATTGGTTCAGCCGGTTCGGAGATTAGCGTGCACAAAGATACAGACAAACAGATAAACAGACAAACAGACAAAAAAAAATCTAATTGCATTTTTGGCATCAGAATCGATAACCAAACACCCCCTGCTAGTTTTTTTTTTGATATTTTCAATGTACAGAATTGACCTCTCTACGATTTTATTATAAGTATAGATAATACTGCATTAAAAAGTAATTTTCGTAAAAAATGGCAGATTGGCCAAACAAGCACTGAGGCGACGAGTTGTAACACTTTACTGTACTGTTTTTTTATGTGTTTCTTTTACATGTTTTTGTGATGTTCAATAAAGAGTATCTATTCTATTCTACATGGTAGGAATGTAACGTGTATTTGTTACAATATTAAGCGAATGTTTTGATAAAAGTTTGGAGGATGTTGTGTGGATGTAAAACGAATCTGACAGGGCCAAAATGAAAGACTCTACTTGCCCTTTAAAATAAGCCTAAGCAGATAATTTGCGGGGGTTCTTCAGTTATTCCTTGGGGAAGGCATGTACTTCCTAAGTAGATCCAGTATAGCTCTGGCTGTACAAACCATTTGTAATCTCTTATTACGGTCTCCCGCGATACAGGTCTGACCTAGTGCGGGGACCATTGTTAAAGATGTATTAGTTGTCTGTAAAATTCTGTTAATAAACTATTTTGTATAGGTAAAATATAAGTACCTATTTTGTAGTATCCATAAATTATAATTACTATTTGGAAGATACAGTGTACGCAAGAACTTGCGTAAAAACCTTGCACCTTTTGTCGAACGAAATATCTTCTAATTATTACCTCAAGCGTACAATTTTCTGTAAGTGGTCTGTGCATGTCCCAATGAACGTTTCCGTCTAAGAGAGCCAGGGCGCTGTTTTCGATGTGACTTTCACTTAAATCTGTAAGTATAAAGAAAATGCAGTGAGGAATTATGAAAAAATATACAGGAAAGTATTGTAAATACTAATGTTAGTGACTTTGAAACATTTTCTTGAAAGTGATATAACTGCATTCAGATATTTTAAGCTGTGGTGCTTGTGTGGTTGCCATACAGATTTAACCAGCGGGTTTAAACCAGCTTGCACCACTAAATTTTAACACAACTAGCTAAAAACGTGCAAGTAAAACATCGCAAGGAAACATACAATTATTGGAAAGAGATTCCAAAATTATACAAAGATATGTTAAGTCCATTAACTTTAGGCAAGCGTGAGCTAAGCCTGATCTCTCTACTGAACAGACATGTAACTACCAGTGGACAGTAATGGCAGGACAGTAACTTAACAGTAAAGTAAAAATATTGTCATGCCCTCCATCCATTTTTTTTTTCAGTTGGAGGATATCACCGGATCCTAAAACTTCCAACCGCTCACACTCAGTGTCCGAACCCCGGCTGAGACCAGAACCCAGTACGGTGTTTTGAGGGACAACGCGACGCGTTACGCTCTCGGCACACTATCCCGTTGCGACGCCCCCACCCTCCATCCATACCATTGCAATGCCTAGGTTATGTCGAAACTACTATTTATTCTATCTCATATTTAATCTAATATATAAAATTCTCGTGTCACGGTGTTCGAACTTGAACTCCTCCGAAACGGCTTGACCGATTATATTGAAATTTTTTGTGCTTATCCGGTATCTATGAGAATCGGCCAACATCTATTTTTCATCCCCCTAAATGTTAGGGGTAGTCCACCCCTAATTTTTTTTTTATTTTTTCGACGCAGACGTAGTTGCGTGGGGCAGCTAGTATCCTATCTAATATATAAAATTCTCGTGTCACGGTGTTCGAACTTGAACTCCTCCGAAACGGCTTGACCGATTTTGTTGAAATTTTTTGTGCTTATCCGGTATCTATGAGAATCGGCCAACATCTATTTTTCATCCCCCTAAATGTTAGGTGTAGTCCACCCCTAATTTTTTTTTTATTTTTTCGACGCAGACGAAGTTGCGTGGGGCAGCTAGTACTATTATAAAGGTGAAAGTTTGTATGTATGGATGTTTGTTACTCTTTCACGTAAAAACTACTGAATGGATTTGAATGAAACTTTACCACAATATAGCTTATACATCAGAATAACACATAGGCTACAATTTTTGAGGTTTCTAACGCCGAAAAAAAAAATTTGCGGTATAATAGTACTATATTATAGACGTCGCGAACTAGACGGGCTAGACGGGACGAACCTGAAGTCCACGCGAACGAAGTCGCGAGCAAAAGCTAGTTTATACATAATTCTTACGTTTAGCACAGTCATAGGGTGTCGAGATATCCTTATTCATCACCAAAGTACATTCTTTTGGGAGCCCCTTGTATCGAACTTCAATTTTTTCTAACCTCCCTACTTTTTCCAATTGGCGTTTCTTTTCTAAGGTAAACAGGTGACTACGACGTTCTGTAGCCTCTTTTGTGCTCATGAACCCTGGAAACAATATGAAATTAATGGATTTGTTGACGGCAGAGGAAACTTTCCGATTTTGTTTTGATTAACTTACTTGCTAGTTGTGAAGATGGAATATAGCATTTTTCTGTTATTCTTCTCGTAAGGCAAGTTACGTGCCTCTTCATTTTGATGTTTTATGGGTTTATTCTGTTTTAGTTGATTTATTTAGTTAATCAAATTTGTAGGTTATGTTTTTCGGGTCTGCTATTTTGACATTTAGAATTTGTATTTGGTTATACGCAGTTTGTCAATGTATTTCAATTCGGCGGCAATTTGAATTTAATTACAATCATATTTTATGTTCTAGTTTACTTAAAATCGTATTAAAATTTAAGTTTTCTCTTTATCGTTTGTTTGTCACATAATAAAAGCTTGTAAATACATGTCTTATTGCCTAGAAGTTATGAAGTAAACTTTTTTGTACTTATTCTGATTTTACATAATTTCATTTTAGATTATTTTGAATCATTGAAATCATCATTTATAATGTGCAGACATACACTGCTAGAATTCCCTTAAAGTATAAATTTAAAGGATACTAAATTCAAAAATAGACCAACTCTATGTTAAAAAATTAATAAATTTGATTTTCTAAAATCTCCGTTTTTGAGATCCATTTTCTATAACTTTAAGCAAGAATCTGAATTGGGTATGAATTATTTCAGTTTCTCTTAAATTGTAAAGGGAATAAATAAAAACATCATTAACAACAAAATATATTTAATTCAACCGATCATAGTTCTCTTCCGACCTCTAGCTCTAACCTCTTCATATTTACTGATAATTTCTTTAATGTTACTTTTACTAAATCCTTTGTATGCTTCAAAAATTTTATTAAATAACTCTGGGTAGTCATTATGTGTACTTATTAGGGCTCTTTCTAGTACATATAGATCAACACCTTTATCCTCAGTGCTTGAATCAACATAAGACAAGCCAAAATCAATCAAAATCAACTCAAATTCAGAATTTTTAATCCAATCTGGACTATCACCTTTTGGTATAAGTAATATATTAGATGTCGTCAAATCTCCATGTATGATGTTATTGTCATGTAACTTTCTAACAGTTTCACCAATCATTTTGGTTAATAAATTTAGGCTTTTTGTTTCATTATCATTGCCTGTTTTCGGTAGATTAATTATAAAATCTTTGACAGTTACGTTCCGTTCCAAGTGCTCCATGTATATTCTTCGGCGTTCGAAATCTACTAAATATAAAGCTGGAGTTCGTATACCGACAGTTTTGCAGCGTACAATGGAACGTGCTTCATTTTTTATTCTTTCTTTTGTTATGGTTGTATCTAAATCCGGATGCCTGTAGGTTTTGACGAACCTTTCCTTGATTATTGTAGGTCTTCCAAGATAATTACAAATGTATAACTTGGCTTCAGCTCCTTGCTTCAATATCTTTAATTCTTCACCCATGTTTTAAAGATAACCTATAACTGTACCTTCTGAAGGTTAATTGATAAATAACGTAAATTGCTACAGAAAATATCACTTTAAATAAACATATTATAAATACAGACAACTTTTTAGATAAGTTAAAATCGAGTTGCAACAATTATTAGCGTTGCATAAATGTAAACAAACAGAATTAAGGAGAATGACAAATAACAAACTGTCAAAGTTAAGTTTTTAGTTTTTAAATTATTTGGGCACTAATACATTATAATACATACCTAATTCTCTAGCGAAGGACAACTCAAAAAATTATTTATATATTACAATTTTTACTTTAATTTTAATTTCTATAATAATAAATTCTCTATTATTATTTTGTGTATAGTGAAATACAAACAAGCCTTGTACATGACTAATTTAATTTTGGATTCGTCTTATACAGGCGGCACCGTAAGTACTGCCAGCTTGTAAAGAATTTTGTGAATTTAAGTGTAATTATTTTTGGCCAATGTAGATTTTTTGTCGCCTTAAGCATGTATGGTGAACATTATGGTGAACCACGCCTTATGTTGAGGTTCAATATTTTTATAAACATGTTTTTTTAAATATAAAACACGTTTCTAATATTTAAAGTAGAGTTTTTAAGTTACTATTAAAATTTTGTCATTATTGTATTCATTATGAGTTATGTCGTTGACGATTAAATATTCAATTATAACTTCTACAAACACTCAAAACTATTTTAATTTTCATGTCTTTCGATAAAGAGCATCTCCGGCAATATGAACACAACTTTTTGGCAACACTTCCAACTATATGAATGTACTGAAATTCCTATAGTAGGTATTCTCACACGATATATACTATACATTCATAATACATATACAGTTAGAGAGTTTGAGATTGGAGGCTGCGACTAAATCGTCAATCGTGCATTGACGCAGTGCCAGACGGCGGCACGTAGCGTTTTCTCGACATTTTACAACAATAACTGAAAGTACAGTAATTCAGTTATTTAGCAACGTCTGACCACACCGCTAGCTCGTATTATTAGTGTCGATTCAACTAAAAGACTGTATTTTGCTGTGATTTCTATTTGTGAGAACAATGTCGGAAGGTTTGGAATACGAGACTATCGTGCAGAATGGACCTAGGAAAGTGAGTTGATTTTTTATTAAAATTTTAAGGCTGAATAAACAATATCTTGGCTTTTTTACGGAAAAAAAAATGTAATCTAAATTCAAAAAGGGATGGACATTTTGGAAGCATTTTAATAATAATTATAAATTTTAATCTATCTAAAATATAAAATCAGAAGTTTATTCTAATTTAATACTATTAATTTTTATTTACTAATCATTACGCTTAAGTTTCTCACATCGTACAAAAAACCGACTTAACAGTTTCCTTAAAAAATAATTACTAAACCACCGAACCTAGAGTAAAGTAAAAACGAAAAATTAAACAAGACCTCACAACGCTATAACTATCTACTCTCGTGTAGATGGGGGGATGAATATGTCCTATAGAAATGTCTGGGAGTTATAACTATGTAGGCACTATAGTGGCCATATCCTGTGCCGTCCCGTTTTTAGCATCGAACGTAAACGCGAGAAATTGCAGACCGATTTTATGTGAAACGGAACGTTGTCATTAACTTATGAGATCATGCCGCCCTTAGTTATAAAAAAATTTCCTACTTTTAATGTAGATATTAATTTACTATACTTTTTATGCCAACATTAAAAAAAGTACAAAATTCGTTCAGAAATAAGAACTAGTTGTCAAAATTAACAAAATTTAAAAGAAGGTCAATATTATCTGTGATATTTAATATGTTGTTTAAAAACTACATTGTCCATTTAAAGGTTAACTGCCACTTGTTATCTTACGGAACTTAACGGACCTTAATAAGTGAAATTTTTTCGTATTTTCCGGTGACAGATACACGCACAGTAAATGGTAGACGACAGTGTTAGACCCACTATGCAATAACATTATGGAGCGCTGGTAACCACTTACCATCAAGCTGTAACGTAAAGAAAAAAAAACGATTTTAAACATTAATTTTCCGCTTTATAAAACTAATGAATCATTTAGCAAATATTTGTCATGCATTGATTAGATTGTGAAAATAATGATTTATAAGTAAATAACTCCACAGATTAATACTTGATAATATTTTTATTTGTGCAAGGGTTTTCGTCGTTGCGTCCTTGGTTTTATCAATGTCATCGAGTGATAATAATGAACTCAGGGTCATTTGCCACCAAGAGAACCCCTGATTAAACAAAGTTATCTTATAAACATAATGTGTGGTATTCAGTATTTATGTCTGGGTAGATTCTCCCAAAACTTAATTAATTTTCAATTAAACCCAGTTTTGTTTGAAGGTTAATCTGTATCGAAAAATAAATAAAGTAACTACTTTTTTTGTTTGTTTCTTTCTTACTTACGGATCGTCTCAAATCTCTATAAAAAGTCTAATTAGAAGTCTAATTTTAAAGAACTTTAAACTTGTTCAATTTTGAACGAAAAACAAATGACGATCGTCACATTTTATGCGTGACCAAACAAGAAAAATAGTCTGTCAAATAAATTCGTTTTAAAAAAAACTTTAAATACAAGCTTTAAAGCGACTGTTAACACAACGGCTTCATCTTATTTAGTACAGTTCCTGTGGCCACTTTCCGAACTCATCATCAGATTTTGTCATAAAATTATTGCATTGTGCAAAATGTCAGCACAATCGAAAGCCGGGAAGTTTGTCAAATGCAACTCGCAAAATTCCACCCGAGTTTACATAGATACATCCAGTGCAAGTTAAGCTATGCTGCCAAGTCTTAGACTGAACATTCCTAAGTAATAACTTTAAAGTATACTTAGCTTAGTGGCACGAACAGGAGACAGTAAATTCAGGTTGCCGGTTCGATCCTGACCACAGAAGTATTTTCGGCGCGACGGGAAAGAGTGCCGAGCGCGTAACGCGTCGCGCCGCCCTTCAAAACCCTGTGCTGGGTTCGGACGCTGAGTGTGAGCGGTTGGAGGTTTTAGTGCAGTTCAACTTCCACATACCTCGGTGATTTCCTCCACTTGAAAAAAAAAAGTAATAACTTTAATTTAAATCAAAAATTTAGTTCGCATCTCCAAGTAAATGTGAAATGCTCTCACACACGTGAAACTAGACTATGTATAACAGTAAGACAACATAACGGAGATCTAAACTTGTGAGACATTTCCCTATTGTTTCAAAATTGGGGTCAAAACATTGTGTTCTTATAACTTTAATAATAAAACGAATATTTACATTGAATCTTCTACTTAAATACGTAAAAAGTCTCACTTATAACCTGTAGAAAGAAAAAATGGAATTGTCTTTGCCTCTAAAGAATCTTTTTGGTAAATTTTCGAAAAGCTCTTTTGTAGCCAACTTCAGGGAGCTCAAAGATCTAATATAACCACTCAACTGGGATCGGCAACAAAATTGGTTTGTTTACTTTTGCCAAGTCCGTGGCAGGAGCCAAAATTGAGCGCAGTTCTAAAACTTGTTTTGTTTACATTTTTAACTGTCTTATATTTTACGAAGATAATATATTTTCGCTGAAAATGCAATACAGCGTCGTTTAATAAAAAAGATCTACTAAAATATAAGGTTTATTTAAAAATCACAATTTATTGGAAAAAATGTTTTAAAAAGGGGCTCAAACACGGTACTGATTCCGAACGAAGTCCCCAGTTTCGCTATCTAGCGAAAAGTGACGTTTCCAGTTGAGTGGTTAAAGACTCAAATATTCCTAACTCAACTTGCTAACATAATATCCATCATCATCATTAAAAACCTGTAGATAGCCACTGCTGGACAAGGTCCCAATCCTCCCCATAACAACCGAACCAGGTCGATCCATCATGTAACGAATCTGCCCAACCTACCATTCATGGACGCCACTCCTGAACTTTTCAGTCCTACCGGACGTACGTTCTTCGTATATTATTTAGTTAGTTTTCAGTAATAATAAAGACACATTCTAAGAACGTTTTAGTTTGAAATATTAAGTAAATCATTGCACGTGAAGTTCTGAAAGTCAAGGTCGTCTAAAAGCAATATAAAACTATCAAATAATGGTTATTAATATTGGTAAAATACAAGATTTGATAATTTAACATCAAAATATAGTTAAGTTAGTAGTAGTAGTAAGTATATAGTTAAGTTTTAGATTTAGTATAAAATTATTTACTTCTGGTCAATGCTGTGCATGCCTTTAATTGACTTATATACACATCATAGATTTAACTTAAATGTATTTTACTCTAATAGGATTAAGTGTATGTAAATTGTTGGTGTGACTTACAAAAAAAAACTTGTGACCCCTCTCACTCTTCACTATAAATCCCGCCATTTCTAATCCCTTAACATAACCTCTAAACCGATTTGCATGACGATATCAAACTGTTATTACCCTTAATCACATTGCTAATTAGCATTCATTTAAAAATTAAATCGATGATAATTTAACCAAAACTTATGTTATACAGTTACTGTTAAGAGAACCAGGATGAATGACTTAGCATTAAAATATGTTGTAGTGCAGAAAAAAATGAGTAACTACATAAAACATACGTCGAGTCTCCTGATTTGTGGCGGGAATGTATTATGATTATGTAATTGTTTTTAATTTTTGGAACGAAGTTCCTTATCGCGCGTTATCGAAAGGGGGCTAGGCGGAAAAAAATCTTACGAAAAGTTGTCGGATTATAACACCCTGTATAGGCACGCGCCGCCCGGCGCTAGCAACTACGACCCTGCATTTTAAATTTGTAATATTTTCGGTAATATTCACTTAAATTACATGCTGTAAAAAGCATATTGATCTATAATAAATGCACAATTTATTTAAGGTACTTAATTGGATAAGGATTAATGCTGTATTGTTTAAAATCACTTCGTAAATAACCATTTTTTAGTAAAGAATAAAAATGGTTATGCTGGGTTATCCCTAAGAGATAGACATATACCATCGCAGACTTTTTTGTCGAACTTTTTAAGGTGAACAATACTGTAGTTTTGGTCTATCTCGTAGGGTTCAGCCAGCGTTTGCAATATAAGCGCAAAAAAGTGCTTATTTACGACATCACATTCGAAACCTTTAAATTTATCAGTGTTTCTCTACTATATTATGCATTTATTATACATACAAACCTTCCTTAAGAATCACTCTATCTATTAAAAAAACCACATCAAAATCCGTTGCGTAGTTTTAAAGATCTAAGCATACATACAGCGAAAGCGACTTTGTTTTATACTATGTATTGATTATTCTGTTAAGATTTCTGTTTATCATAACACTGAATCTATAGGTACTTCGTTATTATTATTATAAAGAGGTACCTAATGTCGTGATTCTCTACTTCTACTTATTATCCCGTATTTAAAAAGTTTTCTTTGAATAATTATTCAATGCCAGGAAGTTCTAAAAGGAAAAGCAGTTACTAAAAAAATCTTGATCACTGCGATACATTTTTACTATATATCTCGGCGTGAATGCAAAAAACTGTGCGATCTTACGAAAAGATTTAATGCTGTTATTTGCTTATCATCACATCTTATGATTATCATGTATGACTATTATGTACTAGATTTTTTATATCCAATCCATCCTGAGATCGGAGAGCTTTTTTTTACAATTAGAATGTCTCTCAACTCTAAAGAATTATCAAAAAGGTTAATTTTTAAGTAAATATTTTACTTTTTTTTATGTCTATAAAATTAACAGTCACTGGGGCATCATATCATAGAGTTATAACATCCAATCCATCCATCTGAGATCTAAAAAGCCTCGTAAATGTTTTCGTTGCAGTTTACACAACTAAAACATTGTATTCGCTATCTTGACTTCAACTTACGAGGTTCAAAAACCCTAAAGTGTTATATTTACTCAAACGAAATCAGAAAACACAGTTTAAAAACCACACAAATTGCAGTATCATTGTAAAAACTATACTCAAACAAAATGGCGGACAACATTCGCGCCCTTTTAAATGTCATTCTTAAATTAAATATAATTCCCGCTCATAAATCAGTGCTGCGCGCGATACTTCTTTAATTTTGTAGGAAGGACGTATTAAAGTATTTATAAAGAGGTCAGTCTGTATCGTGTGGGTCGACGACCGGTTCCTACGCATTTCATTTTAAATCAGAACGTTGATCCTTGGGAGACATAAGCGTGCTTAGTTTTTTAGAGTCCTTCGTTGCTAGTTCTGGTTTTTAGATGTTATTGTGTTTTAGTTATGTTGTTTATAATCGTCGCCTCAGTGCTTGTTTGGCCAATCTGACATTTTTTACGAAAATGACTTTTTAATGCAGTATTATAAAGAATAAAATTTCCATCCGACTAGTAAAATATTTTTCTAAAATATTCAACTCTAAAACAATAAAAATTTCATTTCAATTTTTTTCTCAACACGGCACTTAACGAAAATTCCGTGCTTGTTTGCTGTCTCCTGTAAAATTTGCTCGAGTGCAGATTGGCCAAACAAGCACTGAGGCGACGTTATTGATATTGTGTGTGTGTTTGTGTTGCTTTAAGAAAAGATGAATAAGTATTTTATGTAATGCACTTAATTTTTATAACTAATATATTTTCTAAAAAAAAAATTGACCTCATAAATGTGTCTGTCTTAAAAATTAATTTATCATCAGATGTATTACAGGTATTACAAAGATAAAGACATAGTATTTACTAACTAATCTGTTTTGACATGCCTTACATAATCGGCAATTATTTTCGGCCGGGGATCGGACGTCGAGTGTGAGCTGAGGTTTTGGTACGGTTCAACTCCCACATACCCCACTCGGGGCGAGTGGAAGTCCGGTGATTTCCTCCCCTGAAGAGGGGATAATCTGATTAGCAAACATAGTCGTGGCCTAGTCATGGTGGGGTAGTGGTTAAAGAGCTTGCCTTCCGTCGCGCAAAATCGGCTTGTACCTCTAAATCTTAATGTGAAAAAGATTTATGTGCAATTTTAATTTTAAACGGTGAAGTAAAACCTGCATATTGGAAATTAATTCTAAAAGTCCTTCGAAGATATGTGAAGTCCCCAAATTATGCTTTTGGCAAGCCTAATGCCTCTACTGTGAACAGTTATGTGTTACAGAACAGTAAGTACAGACTACCAAACGGTGAACTGTTTTTAAAAACATTAAAATAATGCTATTTTAACAATGAAATCCCACATAAGTTCACTCCAGTATTTCTAAGAACGGATATAAGTCATACACTCGACCTACCTCAATTCCCTGTTTCCGTTTACAGAATAACAAGAATCCCTTGGCTTGAAGCCAGATGACTACAAGGTCAATGAACAAATAAGGCCAAATATTATAGTTTCATAACTAACCGGACATCAATTTTAGTACTATCGCTTACCCAAAACATCATACAAGAAAAAATATATTCAATTTTTAAAGTTTCAAAAGGTCCTCAATTTTGAAAACAGTTTTGAAATCTGGTAGTCCTCGGAAAACCTATAATTACAAGCTTTTGAGATCGTGGATATCATGTAGAAGTAGGCAAGTGCCAATACAAGTAAACCGAGTCCAAACACGAAGAGTATTTTGTTTAGTACAAGAGTTCCTTCCGACTCCATCATCGGATCAGCTAGGCATTGTGGGTCAGTGGACTATGGCCAAAGGGAAATCTCCGACCGGGCGAGGTTGTGTATGCCCGGTCAAGCCGAAGCCCACTGTAGTAGATTTCAGATGTCGTATACTCGTATATGCACTATATGCGAAGATTTCTGCAAAGTTGATACCGCGATTCAGGATCTCGTGCGCTATTATTGGTCGCCACAGCATGGTTCAGCATTGTCATGCGATATACATCTGCCTACAAAATTTCATCTCAATCGGAAAGTTTCTCAAATTTAGCTTGCAAGATTCCACCCGAGCTTACATAGGTACATAGTTACATCCAGTGCAAGTTAATTTAAAGCTTGTAAAAGCCCTTCAAGAATTTCTCCGCTGTAGAGCAAGAAATATCAACTGTGTTTATATTTAAACACGTGCTCCTTACGCTTTTAGATCCTGAGGGACGAGTGACTCACGTACGGCGGACAACTAAAAATAAATAGAGACTTTCTCCTTATTTTACCGATAGGTATTGGAACGAAGTTCCTTATGGCGCGTTATCGAAAGGGTGCTAGACGGAAATGCTTATGAAAAAGTTGTCACGACACTTTTTTGTTTTAGATGATTATCGCTAGATGGCGCTGTAATTAAAATCTTTAAAACAATTCCTTCTTTTTTTTTTTTTTTTTATGATTAATGCTAGATGGCGCTGTGATCAAAATATTTTATTTTATTTAAAATATTTTGAAAATATAAAATTTTATTACAATTCCCTCACTAATCGAAAGGAACTTCGTTCTATCCGGGTGTCCCTTGACACCTCTCAAATTTTTATTTCACTTCTGTCGATCATCAGCCTATAGACATGCACTGCTGGATATAGGCCTCCCCCAATACTCGCCATAACGACTGGTCCAGAAACCTCTCGCGAAATCGGTTTATCTAGAAAAAAAAAACTTGAGAGGTGTCAAGAGACACCCGGATGGAACGAAGTTACTTTCGATTAATTAGTGAGGGAATTGTAATAAAATTTTATTTTTTAAGTTATAATAATTAGTTCAAAACGTCTGTCTCTCTCTTACTAAATAAAATATTTTGATCACAGCGCTATCTAGCATTAATCACATATAACAAAATAAGGAATTGTTTTATAAAAGAATTTAATCACAGCGCCATCTAGCGATAATCATCTAAAACAAAAAAGTGTCGTGACAACTTTTTCATAAGAATTTCCGTCTAGCCCCCTTTCGATAACGCGCGATAAGGAACTTCGTTCCAATATCCCACTACGACCATCTGAAATAAGCATCACCCGAATCTGTCCACCCAAACTAAAATAAAGGTACCAAACATGAAAAATACATACGAATACCTCCTTATTTTCGGAAGTCGATCAAAAACCAGTCATGCTCATTCATCCTAAAACGGTGCGCGATAAGGTGCGCCCGTGGGCGCCTCCCATGACCGAGCGTCTCCAGCCTCAGCAGCTGCGGGACATCGTCTCGACGTTGTTCCCGCAGGAGCAGGCCGGATTTACGCCGCCTGCTATGGATGAGCCGCCGGATAACACCGGCGGTGAAGCCACTGCTGAGGTGCCTCATATCACCAGAGATGAGCTCCATGTGGCCGTGGCACGGATGAGTGCGAAGGACACGGCCCCCGGCCCGGACGGCATCCACGGCCGGGTCCTGGCCTTGGCCATCAATGCCCTAGGGGACCGACTCCTCAGGCTATTTAATTCCTGCCTGGAGTCGGGACGGTTTCCCTCGCTCTGGAGGACGGACAGACTGGTCCTCTTGCGGAAAGAGGGGCGCCCGGCGGACTCAGCCGCCGGTTACCGTCCCATCGTGCTGCTGGACGAGGTGGGCAAATTGCTGGAACGCGTTCTGGCCGCCCGCATCGTTCAGCACCTGGTCGGGGTTGGACCCGATCTGTCGGCGGAGCAGTACGGCTTCCGGGAGGGTCGTTCGACCGTAGACGCAATTCTACGTGTCCGGGCCCTCTCGGAGGAGGCCGTCTCCCAGGGTGGGGTGGCCTTGGCGGTGTCGCTCGACATCGCCAACGCCTTCAACACCCTGCCCTGGTCCGTGATTGGGGGGGCACTGGAGAGGCATGGAGTGCCCCTCTATCTCCGCCGGCTGATCGGCTCCTACCTGGAGGCCAGGTCGGTCATGTGTACCGGGTACGGTGGGACCTTGCACCGGTTCCAGGTCGTGCGCGGTGTTCCGCAGGGGTCCGTTCTTGGACCTCTATTGTGGAATATCGGGTACGACTGGGTGCTGAGGGGCGCCCTCCTCCCGGGCCTTAGCGTTATTTGCTACGCGGACGACACTTTGGTCGTGGCCCGGGGGGATGACTTCCGAGAGTCTGCCCGTCTTGCCACAGCGGGGGTGGCCCTCGTCGTCGGCAGAATAAGGAGGCTGGGCCTCGACGTGGCGCTGCACAAATCCCAGGCCCTGTGGTTCCACGGGGCTGGGGCTGTGCCGCCGGTCGACGCCCAGATAATGGTTGGAGGCGTCCAGATTGAGGTCGGGGTGCAGCTGAAGTACCTCGGCCTCGTGTTGGATAGCCGTTGGACCTTCCAGACACATTTCGCGAACCTGGTCCCCCGATTGATGAGGACGGCCGGCCAACTCGGTCGGTTGCTCCCGAATGTCGGGGGGCCCAGCCACGCCGTGCGCCGCCTCTATGCGGGGGTGGTGCGATCGATGGCCCTATACGGTGCGCCCGTCTGGGCCGACGCACGGGTGCGATTAACCATCGCCCGATTCCTGCGTCGGCCACAGCGCATCGTTGCTATTAGGGCCATCCGCGGTTACCGCACCGTCGCCTTTGAGGCGGCGTGCGTGCTGGCGGGGACGCCGCCCTGGGAGCTGGAGGCGGAGGCGCTAGCTGGCGATTATCGCTGGCGATGCGACCTCCGCGCCCGGGGCGTGATACGTCCCCTGCGGGAAGCGGTTCGCGACAGGAAGGTCCAATCTCGGCGGTCCGTAGTAGAAGCGTGGAAACGACGTCTCGCTAACCCCACATGGGGTCTACGGACCGTCGAGGCGATCCGCCCGATCCTAGATGATTGGGTGGGTCGTGGCAGAGGACGCCTCACCTTCTGGATGGTGCAGATGCTGACCGGGCACGGGTGCTTCGGTCGGTATCTGCACCGGATCAAGGCCGAGCCGACGGCGAGGTGCCACCATTGCGTGGGATGTGACCAGGACACGGCGGAGCATACGCTCGCGCGCTGCCCCGCATGTGAGAGGCAGCGTTGTGTCCTGGTCCAACAAATAGGTCCGGACTTGTCGCTCCCGAGCGTCGCGGCGTCGATGCTCGAGAGCGACGAGTCTTGGAAGGCGATGCTCGACTTCTGCGAGTCCACCATCTCGCAGAAGCAGGTGGCGGGGGCCGAGAGAGAGAGGCTATATGCCGCTCTCAACTTGCCAACCCGCCGCCGTCGAGCAGGGGGCCGGAACCGGGATCTCGCCCGGATTCTGGCCCCCTAAGAGTTTCGGGTCCCCAACGCATGTGAGTGCGAGCGGGGACCCAAGAAGGTGCCGTGTCTCGCTCAACACGCCCTTAGCGTAAGAGCATCCGGGGGATGGTAGACCGCGCTCCCCGACCCACGCTGGTTCTGACCCAGCGGGGTATTCCGCGGGAGGGTGACACGCGGTCCCATCTTGGCGGGCTTCGGAGAGCCCGCCGACCGAGAGAGCCGGTGGCCGTATTCGCCGGCGGCTACCGGTTCGGCGTCCGGGGACGGAGCGACGGGAAAGCATGCCGATGGCGTAACGCGTCGCGCCGTCCCTCCAAACCCCGTGCTGGGTTCTGGCCTCAGCCGGGGTTCGGACGCTGAGTGTGAGCGGTTGGAGGTTTTAGTGCGGTTCAACTCCCACATACCCCGCCCGCGGGGCGGGCGGGGATCCGGTGATTTCCTCCAACTGAAAAAAAAAAAAAAAAAAAATGCTCATTCATCCAGGAACACCATATGTTCTATACAACACCGCTTTGTGACGTCATAGTGTTCTTTGTATGAATTAGTACGTTGAACTCACATGTGTGTTTTCGATATGTTTTTTCAACTGCATGGGTGGTCAGTGACACCGGTTTAGTCTAAAATATTACTGTATCAAGTGGGTGACCCGCGCTTTGCTTGTGCTACAAAAGAGAAATATTTTTAAGTTTTTACCTCACTACAAGCTTTATATTAACTTGCACTGGATGTAACTATGGAAGGATGGAATCTTGCAAGCTAAATTTGACAAACTTCCCGGTTTCCGATTGAGCTGACATTTTGTACGCAGGTGTATATCGCGTGGTAATGCAATAATATGACAAAATGGCGCTTATCTGATGATGGATTCGGAAGGTGGTCATAGAAACTCCTGTACTAAACAAGATAGACCCGTCGTATTTGCGCTCGTTTTACTTGTATTATATCATATAGCAGTAGAGATATCATTTAGCAGGTTTTGATATCCAGGATCTTAAAAGTTTGTATCTAAACAGCTTTCTTTAAAATAAATTATTTTTTTTGGCTGTATTCCTGTGCTACGGACTGGACACCTTTGAATATAAAACCGAAATAAATATAGATGTCGTTAAATTTAATTCTATTTATCCATGTTTCATTGCTAAAGATCTAATTCACAAAGTTTGTTGACAAAAAAGTATTTACAAAGTAAATAGACGATCTAAGAATGGCGCTTTCCAATTTTTCCCGCCATCTTCAACACATACCGTTAAAATTTAATTACAGTAATCATGCTTAAGTATTTGAAGTGGCGTGCGTGGGACAGATTTATTAATTAGCTGTTTCGTCTGCGTCACAAACTGAAGCAAAAGTAGAGGATTTCTTTAAACACTCGCGGTTATCTACATCACTTACACTATTACTAAACGGGTTCTTACCAAGATTATTTTTAATTGAGAGGTCCCGATATTTCAGCACTGTTTCAAGCGCCATGATCACGGGAAGACTGAAGAACTTCAAAATCTAGTTTTGAGACGGCAGCCGATACTGTCAGTGTGGTATGTCGAAATGTGAGTTCGAGTTCCAGTGGTACCGGCAAACGAACGAGAAAGAGGGTAGACAGATTTATCTGCTCTTAAATGACCTACCCGCAGTTCTTCAGTCTTCCCGTGATCATGGCGCTTGAAACAGTGCTGAAATATCGGGACCTCTCAATTAAAAATAATCGTGGTAAGAACCCGTTTAGTAATAGTGTAAGCAAAAGTAGAGATTTTATCAAGTTTTTTTCACTGGGTACGTCAATTTGTCGATACATGGCGAAACTGGAATCACTCGCCCGAAGTTCGTTCGGAATCACTACCTTGTTTGATTATCTTTTAAAAATGTTATTTTTTTCATAAATATAGAATTCGATTTTTAATTAAACATAGGTAATATTCTTGTAATTATTTATAACGAAACTTATTGTATTATTATTAAAATAAATAAACAAAACAAGTGTCCAAAATAACGTGACGTTTTCGTTTCACGACGTAACGTGAAGTTTTCTTTAAAATAAATTATGAGATTTACCTTTACTTCTACTTTGTATTTAGGGTAGATTTACCTTTACTTCTACTTTGTATTTAGGGTAGATTTACCTTTACTTCTAGTTTGTATTTAAATTACAAGTAAAGCTATGCGCATACTAAGGTGGATCGCAACGCAATTAGTCCCTCTCAATTTTTGTTTGAAAATTTGACAGATGACACTTTGTTACGTTCTAAATGTGCGTTAGTTCACAGTTCATACATAATGTATAAGAGCAGATTGAAAATGCTGATGCGATGCGATGCGACCCGGCGCACATCTATAATGTAAAAATGAATCGCAAAATGTGTTGGTAAGCGCATAAGTCAACAACGCCTGGACCAATTTGGACAAATCTTTTTTTAAAATGTTTTCCACGAACATTTAAAAAAAAGATTTGAAGTTCAAGGATGGTTTTTACGGCGAGAAAAAATCGAATAGTTGCCGGGAAAAATGAAAAAAAAACGGGTCATAGGGTTCACGCAGACGACGTCGCGGGCAGCAGCTAGCGAATGAATATAAATATGAATACGTGCATATTAGGCATTTAATATTAAAATGTATTTTTTATCATATCTTATCTAATTTAATGTCTTAAATTGTAATAAAAATTATCAGTTTTATGTTTAAAAATAAAATAACGATTAAATTATGAGTCATATCTGCATTGTGAATCATTTTGATAAATTACCTACCTGTATCATATCATAATTAATATTATAAAGGCGAAAGTTTGTATGTATGGATGTATGATGTATGGATGTATGTTTGTTACTCTTTCACGTAAAAACTACTGAATGGATTTGAATGAAACTTTACCACAATATAGCTTACACATCAGAATAACACATAGGCTACAATTTTTGAACCCCTTTGTAACGCAGACGAAGTTGCGCGGGTCACCTAGTTATGTATAAAGTTAGTGGCAAGACCTGCATATTAGAGAAGCAAGATTAACATAGTACAGTACCCACTTCAGGAAAACAACAAAACTAATACTAGCATAAAAAAGTATTTTAAATAAAACTTTTTAAACTCAATCTTTAAGATCTTGAATAACATGTAGTAGTAAAGTGGTAGCTAAGACAAGTAAAACGAGCCCAAACACGACGGGTCTAAAAAAGGTATTTACATTTTTCAAGAATAGAGGTTTTTAATTAAATAAGCACTTTTTTCTAAGCTTATATCGCAAATTCTGTCTGTACCTGTTCTATGAGGCAGAAGATGTTTCACGTTCAAATTAATAAATTAATATTCATTCCTATAAATACATATAAACGACTAATTAGATACAGGAAAATGTTTGTTTGTTACAAGAATTACTATAATCATTAAATTTTGTATTTAATACAACAATAATACAAACAATAATAATATGTGTAATATTCTTAATAGCAGCATTGAGGTGCTTAAGCGTGCTGTAACACAAAATATCGGCATATTTAGCTTGAAAAATTGTCGTGAAAGGATGCGTTGTCTTGCGGCCCATTATTGTGTGCGCATACATTTAATGCACATTTTCCATTTACATCCGCTCTAACACAATTTTACGACATGTATTTTTTAAAATATTTTACAGTGATATAAACTTGTAAAGGCCGCAACAGATTTTGCGACTGGAAGTGTTGCGATCCGGCCCGCCTTAGTGGTCGATCACACTTGGCGACTTAAATTTGACTGTATTTTTTTTTATTTGTGCCTTATTAAAAAATAAAACTGTAATCAAATTTACCTTCATCAATTTTTTTTTTACTTTAATCAAATCGACCTTTTGGGAAGTTGGTCAAAAACTAGACTAAAACTTACATAAGAATCTACTTAAAAGATTGTGAATAAAAACTTAGATTCGGTTTCTATAGAAATATGTACATTTTAAATAACTTAATTTCACTTTCGCTACTATTGTAGTTTTTGCTTTTTAAGTAAAAACAAGCGTGAAAAAAGTAATTATTTATTGTTTTCTAACAAAAAAATGCATCGAAACAACAGTGTTTTATAAGTTTTCTAGCTGACTCACGGAACTTCGTCTGCGTTACAAAGGCAGCATTTACGATGTAAGCGCAGAAAAATGTGCTTATTTCATTTCATTGTTTCTCTACTATATCATGCATGCATTATACACTTAAACCTTCCTCTTGAATCACTACATCTATTAAAAAAACCACATCAAAATCTGTTTCGTAGTTTTAAAAATTTAAGCTTAAATAGGGACAGACAGCAGCGTTGTTTTATACTATTTAGTATTTAGTAATTATTATTTAGTAGATTCATTGTATTCAACAAAAAAATGTTAACTGTAATTTTAGGTCATTTTAAAAAGGAATTACAGTAGGTAATCTGCTGAATTTGATCGCATTACAAAAACTCTATAGCGATTTATTTTACTTCACTGAAGAGGGGCGGCGTGTCGGGAAAGAGTGCCGTGGGCGTAACGCGTCGCGCCGTCCCTCATAACCCCGTGCTGGGGTCTGGCCTCAGCCGGACGGAGGACGCTGAGTATGAGCGGTTGGAGGTTTTAGTGCGGTTCAAATCGCACATACCCGGAGATCACCTCCAGGAAAAAAAAAAACTTCACAGAAGATTTTTTTTTTTTTTGATATACCTTATGCAGGTAAAAAAAGCATTCGTTTCATAAATTATCGTTAAAATCACTCGTAAAGTTTTAATTACAAATCATAGCATATTTTTTCTGATTTCAAAGATCGTCGAATCATTATTGTTTTCGCTTCACATTACGATGTTTTCACTTAAATGAAAGTGATTATGAGCAGTAAATGAATACTCGTTCACGGTAGACGATTGCATACCAGACTATAAAGAAAACAACTTTTTTACACTTTTTTGTCAGCGATTGTTGATAAGTTTTACAAATTTAGTGAAGGAAAGTCTTAAAATAGCGTCGGGTAGATCGATGTTTGCCGCCATTTTTTGCTCGTTGGAAATTTCGCGCCATTTTCGTTTTCATGATTTGCAGTTTTTTATAAAAATTGTGCAACAGGATTTTATACTTATTTTTCTTTGTTTGAACTCTGATATCTTAAGTCTTGATAAGTAGGTAGTTTTGGACATTTTAAATTAGCACGTCTTGTAAAAATACATATGAAATAATAGCATATTATTATTATGAGTTTTTATTTAGAGTAATAAATATTTGAAAAACTTGAGAGGTGTCAAAGGACACCCGAATGGAACGAAGTTCCTTTCGATTAAAAGATATCTTATAATTTTTTTGTCCTGATTTTGATCACAGCGCCATCTAGCGATAAACATCTAAAACAAAAAAAGTGTTGTGACAACTTTTTCATAAGAATTTCCGTTTAGCCCCCTTTCGATAACGCGCGATAAGGAACTTCGTTTCAATATTTTGTTAACATTTGTTACAAAATTACACCCACCAATGAATCCTCTTTCCAATACCATACTTTAATTAATAAAACGAAAGATAATTTGACATAATGACAGCTGTCAAAGTGCCAAAACAATTTTATTTTATTTTCAAACACAAAATCTTAATGTTAAAATAAAATGGAACCCTTGCTGGAACACGTTGAAGGGTACAAAATATTCCAGGACCAAATAGACAAGCTGACGAACGCTCAAACACAGATCATAGACAAATTTGACCATTTAACGAGAAATGTAAATGATCTTAGAGAAATATTAAGTGTTATTTCTGATAAAATAGTGTTGTTAGAAGATGGCGCCACTGACAGACGTAAATTAAGAGCTGATATCAAAGTATTGAAGACTAGAATTGATGAATTGTATACTGTAGTAAAGGATGGAAAAGATTCTTGTTCGACTGACATACAAGATGCGGACTCCTGTCATTCTGGGTTCTCTAATTCTTCGAAGGTTGGTAGTTTAAAATCAGGGGTACCAACAACACAAGTAACACCGTAGTCGATCTAATATTACTAAATACACTATACTGAACAAAACAGTACAAAATAATATCTCAACTGTTTTATAAAACGTCATAAATAGTCTTTAGTTGAATATTATTTAGTGCCCGACCGAAACTGGTTTTTTGGCCGAAACCGAAACCGAACCTTCGGCTTGGCTCTTAGTTTCGGCCGAAACCGAAACCGAAACCGAAACTCGCAAATTTCAAAGAAAAAGTTTTATTTTGAAGATGTCCTGGACATAAGTGCAAATTATCATTTCTTCCCAAAATTTATTCTTCATTAAAAAATGAGGTCATCAAAAAATTATGTCACACGTAAGGGAAAGGGGGAGGGGGAGGGTATTTCAAAATGTGACTGTCTGTCAAGGGGTAGAATATTTTTAGCACCATCTGAGTTTTTCAAAACATGACAAGTTGTAACAATAGCGAGGAAAGAGGTTTTCAAAAATGTGATCAAGTATGACGAGGGGGAGCTGAATACCCACTGGGTCAGAACCAACCTAGGTAAGGTAGTGCGGTTTACCATTCCCCGGTTGCTCTTACGAAGTGTGCGTTGAGCTCTGGTACAACACCCTCTCGCGTCTTAGTACACCCCGGTATTCTTAGGGGACCAGATCTCGGGGCAGATCCCGAACCTGTTCCCTCTCCCGACGACGGCACGTTCATGCGCGAAGAGAAGAGCTCTCGCTTACATGTCCTACTTACACGCTTCCTTCTGCGAGATGGTGGACTTGTACTCGCACTTAAAAAGCAGAAGTTATTATATACCATAATTTAAAAGATTTTTATTAAATCTCGTTTGAAAAAGGTCAAATCATAGCCCACGAGCAAGACCTTGAATTCTTGAGATTGGGTTCATCGACTTTCCAAGCCACTCACCATTGTATGAAATCAAATGGAAGTAACCGAGATCACTCTCCCAGAGGTGGAAACAGGACTCCACGTCGACCTGAGCCTGAGAGTCAAACTAAATTCTTTCCAAACGGACACCTGCTTTAGAGTTTTTCCAATTTGGACATAAGTTTTAATCGACTATACTGAACCCAATTGCGAAGAGTGGTGGCCGGTATAAGACGCATCCCCAGTGCTGTTTTCATAAATATGCATACCATGCAATGGTTGTCATTGATCAAGCAAGCTCAACCGTAAGGGGGAGCACCGTGCCTTATGGAACGCCAGTGTTAATATTCATGGTATCGGTCTGCAACGACTGCCCAAAATATATGACCAGTTGTGACAAGGAAGAAGGGGTCAAAAATCATGAAATGTGTCGACGTAGTTTGTGAATAACCCTGAGCAACATTTAATTCTGTAGTAATAAATTGTATATGACTCTTATTTTAGAATATTAGATGCTTAAAATCTTCATTTCAGAATCATATTTATCCGTTATCAATCTGTTATCAAATGTAAAAAACGGCCGAAACTTTCGGCCGTTTTTTGGCCGAAACCGAAACTAAGGCCGAAACTCGAATTTTGGCCGAAACTGGCCGAAACCGAAACTTTCGGTCGGGCACTAAATATTATTTAAATCTTAAGCGACAGAAGCGAAAATTTTTCACTTTAGAAGTCTTATTTCTAAAATGACCTTATGGAATGACATGGCTAACGTTACACGACACTCATTTGAAATCGGTTAACGGCAAACTTGAAAAAAATAAGATACATTTTAATTATGGACCAATATCGTTTTTTAAAGACCGTCAAATGATTCAGTTTTAATGCGAAAGAAAAATACAAGATTGACCTAAAATATTTGTCTTTTCCCGCGTAAAGAGAATTTAAAAATAGAGATCGTTTTAAAAAGAGATCCCAAACAGAACGGCAACTTAATAATGTTAGAAGCATAACATTTTTTACAGTTA
The DNA here is from genome assembly GCA_030269945.2 of Trilocha varians. NCBI lineage: Eukaryota > Metazoa > Arthropoda > Insecta > Lepidoptera > Bombycidae > Trilocha > Trilocha varians. Next base: position 2,072,309 of record AP028271.1, read on the forward strand.
TGTTTTTAAAATGTACTTTTAAGTCGCTTTCATTTCGCCAATGAAGTGTACACTACATTAGGTATTCTATTATTGTAACCACAAAACGAACTGATTATATTTTAGTACGTGTTAAACAAGTTCTGAAATAAATGACATTGATTTTTTATATGGTCTAACTGTAATTAACTGGTTCGAAGTTTATTTCCAGTGCATAAATACAGGAAAACGGAATTAAATCTAGTTACATAGTCTTTAATTGATATTTCGAATTGGACTTATTAATTACTAGCTGCCCCGCGCAACTTCGTCTGCGCCAATCTCAATTAAATGTCAACTATTCGATTTTTTTCTCGTTGTAAATACCATCCTTCATCGAGAATTAAAAAAAAACAACAATTTCTAAAATAAATATAGCCTAAGTTACTCCTTATAACATAAATTATCAGTCATTGAAAGTCAGCCCGTCCGAATCGGTCTAACCATTCCAGAGATTAGCCAGAAAGACAGTGGCCACCTTCCAGCTCCATCATCAGACCTTGACATTCATCCTCTACGCAAAGAACTCATAAAGACGCTTCATTAGAGTCTAAACGCGATGAGGTTATCTTGCTTATTGACAGAGTTCCCATAGCCATCTTCCAGCTCCATCATCAGACCTTGACATTCATCCTCTACGCAAAGATCTAATCAGGACGCTTCATTAGAGCCTGAACACGATGAGGTTATCTTGCTTAATGACGGAGTTCCCATAGCCACCTACCAGCTCCATCATCAGACCTTGACATTCATCCTCTACGCAAAGATCTCATCAGGACGCTTCATTAGAGCCTGAACACGATGAGGTTATCTTGCTTAATGACGGAGTTCCCATAGCCACCTACCAGCTCCATCATCAGACCTTGAAATTCATCTTCTACGCAAAGATCTCATCAAGACGCTTCATTAGAGCCTGAACACGATGAGGTTATCTTGTTTAATGACGGAGTTCCCATAGCCACCTTCCAGCTCCATCATCAGACCTTGACATCCATGCTCTACGCAAAGAACTCATCAAGACGCTTCATTAGAGCCTAAACACGATGAGGTTATCTTTCTTAATGACGGAGTTCCCATAGCCACCTTCCAGCTCCATCATCAGACCTTGACATTCATCCTCTACACAAAGATCTCATCAGGACGCTTCAATAGAGCCTAAACACGATGAGGTTATCTTGCTTAATGACGGAGTTCCCATAGCCACCTTCCAGCTCCATCATCAGACCTTGAAATTCATCTTCTACGCAAAGATCTCATCAGGACGCTTCATTAGAGCCTGAACACGATGAGGTTATCTTGCTTAATGACGGAGTTCCCATAGCCACCTTCCAGCTCCATCATCAGACCTTGACATCCATGCTCTACGCAAAGAACTCATCAAGACGCTTCAATAGAGCCTAAACACGATGAGGTTATCTTGCTTAATGACGGAGTTCCCATAGCCACCTTCCAGCTCCATCATCAGACCTTGACATCCATGCTCTACGCAAAGAACTCATCAAGACGCTTCAATAGAGCCTAAACACGATGAGGTTATCTTGCTTAATGACGGAGTTCCCATAGCCACCTTCCAGCTCCATCATCAGACCTTGACATCCATGCTCTACGCAAAGAACTCATCAAGACGCTTCATTAGAGCCTAAACACGATGAGGTTATCTTTCTTAATGACGGAGTTCCCATAGCCACCTTACAGCTCCATCATCAGACCTTGACATTCATCCTCTACACAAAGATCTCATCAGGACGCTTCAGTAGAGCCTAAACATGATTGGCTGGGTCGATTTGGATGGGACTTTCAATGGCCGAGCTTATGTAATAAAGACTAACTTTTTTTTTTCAGTTATAGGAAATCACCGGATATGTGGGAGTTGAACCGCACTAAAACCTCCAACCGCTCACACTCATCGTCCAAACCCCGGCTGAGGCCAGAACCCAGCACGGGGTTTGTAGGGACGGCGCGACGCTTTACGCGCTCGGCACTCTTTCCAGTCGAAATACGAATTACTCAATATCACTGGTTCCGCCGGCCACTTTAGTCAGAGCTCCAGTTGCGACGATTGACCATATAAATTGGGGATCTCTTTATGTTGGCCAAGAAAACGTAATACCCATCGACGTTATTTCGCTTATAACTTTAATAATACTGAACCGATTTTGATAAAACAACGACTAAATGTTAAGTGAGACTTGCCATAATACATTACAAAAAACCCCAACTAAATTGGTACAGCCGGTTCGGAGATTAGCGTGCACAAAGATACAGACAAACAGACAAACAGACAAAAAAAAATCTAATTGCATTTTTGGCATCAGAGTCGATAACCAAACACCCCCTGCTAGTTTTTTTTTGATATTTTCAATGTACAGAATTGACCTCTCTACGATTTTATTATAAGTATAGATTATTAGTGTAATAGAGCAAACAAAAATGGTGCTAAATCCAATATTAGGATAAATAGTAAAACTTTATTCTAATAAATTGTGCTGCTTTTTTGCTGTTTTTTCTCATGTAAGTGAATGTTATGTTCTTAATGAGAATAAAAATCTTAAAACCTAAACCTATCTAAGGTGATCTATGCATCTTCGTCTACGTCACAAATTGAGGTGACGATCCAGATTTACGAAATATAAGGAAAAAATATAAGGAAAAGGAAAAAAAATTAACTACAGCACATTAAAACATCTAAAATGCGCGTTTCTTTACTCTATTATGCATTAAAGCATAATTCACTGTTTCAATAAAAAAACTTTCTTACTTTTGTAAAATAACAATAAAAAACTTGAGAGGTGTCAAGGGACACCCGGATGGAACGAAGTTCCTTTCGATTAAAACGTCATAAAAATTATTTCCTTTCGTAACGCGCGAACGTGTTTTAAATTATTTTGATCACAGCACCATCTAGCATTAATCATATAAAACAAAATAAGGAATTGTTTTAAAAGATTTTAATCACAACGCCATCTAGCGATAATCATCTAAAACAAAAAAAGTGTCGTGACAACTTTTTCAGAAGAATTTCCGTCTAGCCCCCTTTCACAACGCGCGATAAGGGACTTCGTTCCAAAAACCGCATCTTAATCCACTGCGTAATTTTAAAGACCTATGAAGACGGATAGCTGGATGCGACTTTTTTGAAATTAGTCTTCTCAGTAAGTCAGTAATCTTTGATCTGGACTTTCTCCTTACATGTTTTTGGTAAAATCAATAGGCCTAGGCCTATAATGACAGTCATTTCTGTTATCACCAGTCAAGCCAATTTCTCGATCTAAAGACACGATACTGACATACCTTACAAACATTCACAAAAAAATCGACATTAAAATTAAATAATTACGTACATTAATGCGTGAACGCTCCGAAAGTCGCATCAAAACATACTTTTACCGAAAAAATCCGTTCAAGACCTCGGCCGAGAGAGTTTTCGCCCGTAATTTCATACAATTAAGTTGTCCGCATGATTAAAAGCCATTATTATGGCAAATAACACTGTTTTAACTTTCACACGTAACACTTATTATTGTTATGTTGGTAGCACTGCGATTTGGATTGTAATTTTTGGCGGGAAATAAACAAAATGGCTGCTGAGTATTTATGATCTTACTCTAGTCAGATCTTTGGGAATGCATACGAGATTGTGTCAAAAATACTTTCTTACGAAAAAAAAATTCATCGAAATCGGTTCATCCGACTGTAATGACTACCATCCCGTCGATACCAGTGTTTTTGTGGATCCTCGAAGTTCCTTCTGCTCTTTGCTTTTGCCCGAGGATTCTTTGTTTGAAAAGTTTGTTCTCGGTGTCCATCCGTACAATAAACTTGCAATGTATTGTTTTAAAATGTCAAATTGCTGTTTACAGGTAACCATGACAACAGGTCTGGACCGGGACACGATAAGAGCTGCCTACGACGATGTCAGATCCGACGGATCTCCCACTGAATGGTAAGCGAGCTCAATGATATTCTACTATAGTCAATTCGGCAGATCCTATGCTGTGAGATCTTGTGTTTCTCCCTACAAACTCAGTAGAATGTTCTGTATATTGATATTATAAAGAGGCACCTAGATACCTAGAGAGATCCCCTCTACATTCACGTGAGTTTTGTCAAAAGACTTAAACGTATTTTTTTGTAAAGGTCAATATTTATTAAATCCCTACTACACACAAATAAGTTTTTAAAAATTTTGAATCTTCTTTTCAAAGTTACCAGCTCCTGTTGTCTCACTGGTCCATTGCAATTGGAATTTTGTGACCATATTGTGACCACAGAATTATTACATCTTGATTCTTGAATCAACATCATGTACAGAAAGTGAGGTTTCAAAGAACTTAAACTTTGTGTATAATAATATGTTAGTGTGATATACAGGGTGGATCTGTAACTTTGGACAATCTAACGTGGGGTGAATGGCCTGTTGAAATAAAACTTAAAACCACTTTTATTTTAGGACTGGATAAAAAAAAAATTCATCACAGTATGGTAGTCCGCAACGATAGTCGTACATTTTCCATACAATGTCAGAAGAAAAAGTTTAATCGATTCAAAAAATGAAAATGGTGCTAAGTTGTATTTCGACAGGTCATTCACCCCACGTCAGATTGTCCAAAGTTACAGATCCACCCTGTATAGACGAACTAAGTATCACCGGCACTTTCTGATGTCAGAATGAGTAGTTACACGTGATTGGCATATTTTCAATCGGCTTCATTCTCTTGATTCCAGAAGCAATAATTTTATGACTGTAACTAAACTATAATATTATATTTAGGCCGTTAATTTGCGTTGTGATCGCCACTTCCTTTTTACGCCAGCATTCCAGAATGTTTACGAGCAGACGGATGTGAATGTATTACTGCTTGCTGTGACCTATTTCAATTAAAATTTTAGTTTTCAAACAGTAAAATATTGTTTTTTGTGCTACTGGTAAATAACAACGACCGAAAATTTTTGTTTAAAACTAAACTTTATATACAGTAGAAGCCCTAATAAAATAGCTTTAAAGCTTAAATATGTAACTCTTAATGAACAAGACTCCGGGATTCTAATGATTTTTTGCGTGTTTATGCGTGATGCGTGTTTACGGACGTACTGATTTTGATGTTTTTTTTTACTGTTATAGCATTATTTTAATATAAAAAACTTGAGAGGTGTCAAGGGACATCCGGATAGAACGAAGTTCCTTGCGATTAATTAGTTATAATAATTACATAGTTAGTTTATTACTTAAATAAAATATTTTGATCACAGCGCCATCTAGCATTAATCATATAAAACAAAATAAGGAATTGTTTTAAAAGATTTTAATCATAGCGCCATCTAGCGATAATCATCTAAAACAAAAAAGGTGTCGTGACAACTTTTTCATAAGAATTTTCGTCTAGCCCCCTTTCGATAACGCGCGATAAGGAACTTCGTTTCAAAATTAAATATCATTTATTTTCACCATAAACATCTGTCTCGTCAAGTAGGTACTAGATTTCTTTTTAAAACATTTTTCTTTAATATTTTTGTACAGGGCTGTGTTCAAATTCGACGGTGCCAGAATAGTATGTTCTGCACGGGGGAGCGACTTCACGGAATTTCGTACGCAATTTTCAGACGATGAGAGAGCGTTTGGATACCTCAGGTAAGATAGTTCGTATAAATGGTATGCGAGAATTTAATACGGTATTTATCCACTCAACTGGGAACGTCACTATTCACTAGTTGGCGAAACTGGGGAATTCGTTCGGAATCAATACCGTGTTTGAGCCCCTTTTTAAAAACATTTTTTTCCAATTATTTTTAATTTTGTATTTAAGTAAACCTTGTATTTTTTGTAAATCTTTATTACTAAACGACGCTGTATTGCATTTTCAGCGAAAATATATCATTTCCGTACAATATGAGACGATTAAAAAATGTAAACAAAACAAGTTTTAGAATTGTGCTCAATTTTGGCTCCTGCCACAGACTTGGTAAAAGTAAACAAACCAATTTGGTTGCCGATCCCAGTTGAGTGGTTAATCAAAAAGTTCGATATTTTGACGATTGACTGCATCCATTTCTCTATTTAAGTGAGAATAATTTAATAAAAGAAATATATTGCTGTGTATCATCTAGTCTAATTATTAATTGTTACGCATTCATTTTTTAAATGCAATAGCAAGCTGTCATAGATTTTGTTCAAGACAAGCCGCAACGCATCGCCTTTAGTGGTGCGATCCGTCTCATATTAACACGCGCGGTTACTTATACTATAAAGTTTAAAACATTTTTTTCAGGTTGCAGATGGGCGACGAAATGTCAAAACGCAAAAAGTTCATGTTCATGACATGGGTCGGGCCGAACGTGTCCGTCATTAACCGGGCAAAGATGTCCACGGACAAAGCCATCATCAAGGACATTATATCGGTATGTAGTTAATTCAATTACCCAGTCAACTGTGAACTGATCAAAATTGGCGTTCATCTAGTACTGTCATCTGTAATTGACATTTGAAAGCCAGACATGTAAGGGATGTCTCATAGTCGTGGTGGGGTAGTGGTTGAAGCGCTAACCTTCCGTATGGGAGGTCGCAAATTCGAATCGGCCGACTTGTAACTCTAATCTTAATTTATGTGTAATTTTCCACAACACTACTGAGTAAAAATGATGAAGGTGAACATCGTGAGGAAACCTATGTTAAGGAAAAGAATTCCGAACTTGACTTTAAGAAGAAGCTCGCCAAGTTAAAAGGTTCTTTAAAAAATGGGACAAACAAAGAATTCTAAAATAGCAATAAAAATTAAAAAAAAAATTCAAAAATGTATATTTCCAAAATTAATAAATAAATGAAAGCAATAAATTAAATAAAATCATACAAATATTTTCTGACATTAAAACCAACCGTCTGGGCAATTGCCGAAATGAAATCATATCCAACAATACATTTATACTTAGCTGTATCCAAATCTATCTCTTTATTGCCCGCTATGAGCTTAAGTTCCACCAGTGTTGCTATCTGGGCCAATAAGTTACTAGTGAGGCCGATTTTGTCATCTAAAATGGCATAGAATATGGCCAGTAGCCGGTCCAAAGTAAAGACTTTTGGCCCGAGTTGAGTGCTCAATTTCTCATCTATTTTTGCTTTAGCTTTAACTTGCTGCAGCCTCTTTCGTTGTTTTCCATGGTTTTTCATGAATAACCTTTTATCTTCCTTTGGTGGGTTATAGCTGGCTAAATAAGCTGCAATTAGAAGATATTTAGCAAAGTATGGTAGTTCAAAGCTTTGGGCAAAAGTTTTTGTAGACGTCAACTCATCCTTCAAAGTCTTCTCTAAACTAAATTCTTTAGTAAATGTGTTGTTTTCTTTTCCTGGCGAAGGTTTTAGCAGTTTAGTATCACTTATTCTCAAGTATAACAGTTCTAAACTCGTTTTTAAGATGGGCGAGATGTGTCTCCATAGTTTTGTGAGATCCGTTACCTGGATTTCTCTGTTTAAGATCGGCTCGCAGTATTTAATGAAGTTTACACGAGCCATATGTTTCAATTCGATGAGATCGCGACACGGACGATAAAACACGCTCAGGAATGCGTTTAAAAAATTCGCGAATAACTCTGGCTTCTCAATTTGATCTCTTATTTCATCATCTACATCATATCTGTGTAAAAGACGCTGTACAAACGATTTTTGATATAGAAATATGATCCTGAATAGTTCTTGTTTATTGTAATTTGGGAAATATAGTCTTAACGGCTCTTTTACTCCTAATTTGAAGTTAAAATTTTCGAATATCAAATGTGTGACGAAAATTGTGCATATATTTAATTTACACAGTTCTCTGAGCTTCATGAATACTGGTATGATGTTTTGATCGATGCTACGGAGTCTTTCGACCCTGTCTAGAACGATTATTACGGGTTCATAGCCAATCTGCAGTCGATTCAAACAGTTAACAAACTCCATCAAATTTTCGCATTTTACGTCTTCAAAACCGTCATCAAGCGAACACAGTATGTTCTCGTACATTATTTTCGTTGAATAACACTCGATGCAGTCGACGAAAACGTGTTTAAAGTTTAAATAATTGAGTATTGTTTGTAAGCACAACGTTTTGCCGGTAGCCATACTTCCACTTATAAAAATAGAACAAGGTAAAGGTTCGTCGCCATCTCCTAATAAATCGAGCAAGTCGTTCAACTGTTTCTCTCTGCACACAACTTTGTTGAATATTTCTTCCATTTTCACTGATTTTTTACTGAATTTTGATAATGATTAATGGTTACAACTACAAACATTTGTTTTGAAAATTTAAAATTTGGTACCTGAAGTTAGCTACGTTTTGGTTTGACGTTGACATTTTTGACATAATTATACCTGCCGGTTTAGTACGACGAATGTTGAAACTTGAAAACAATGTTCGCAACGAACAATCGTACTAAATTGTTTAGTTTATTCATGTTTAAACAAAATTTTGCATCCCAAAATATAATAATTCACACGCTGTATCATTTTTATTAGCGAAATTGCCATTAAATTATTAATAGAGTTCAAGTTACACAACTTTGAATTAGTCTTTTCAACGTTTTTAATCAATTTTTTTTTCAGAATTTCGCCGTGGAATTGCAACTTGAAAACCAGTCTGAGATAGACATCGATCAGTTTAAAGACGCGTTGAATCGAGCAGGCGGTGCTAACTACGGAACTGGCATTAGAGATTTATGAATCAAAAACCAAACCTTTGCTTAATTTTGCCGCGTCAATAATTAAAACAAATATTGTTTCTTTATCTTGATTATGAAGTTAATGAGAAAAAAGATGCAATATTTGAATAAAAATAATTCTTTAGGAATTTCATAGTCGAGCAATAAAATTAATTAGTCATTTTTTAATATTGTAAAATTCAATACTATTTTTCTTATTTATATGCGACTAAGATGTTCATTATTTATTTTTTCTACAAAATTTTGATAACTTTCAACCTTCACGGTAGTTTTAAGGTTTTACCAAAAAGTAATCTTTCGTGCAACTAGAAAAAAAATGGAAAAGCGCGCGAAATGCATTTATTTTTTACTTAAATTTATGTAAAAGTAAATTGAATTGTGTAAACTATTTGGAATTATTATTGCTTTTTTATACAATTGAATAGTTATTTAATGTAAATTGATATCAATAAAACGATTTCAATAAATTGTTGTTTTAATACTTGTCTGATTTCCATATTCAAACCGTTTATAGGATGTATCTTTATTATAAAAACTAGATGACCCTCGCAACTTCGTCTGCGTCACAAAGGGGTTCAAACAGTACTCTTAATGCTGTTGCAATATTATTTGCGCGGCCCGGGGAGTTTTATACTCGTAATAACTTCTAAACGAAAAGTCCGATTGGAATAAAACAAAAAGTAATTTACTTCTACATTAATACTCTTGATAACAAAATACTTTATTTGGATAAGGATTAATATAACAATACTAATTTAACGTTAAATTAATACTTCGGACGAATTAATTTTTTTTTTAACATAAAAGCAGTTGTTGTGACTAAACTATGATAGTTAGATATATGCTCGCGGACTTTTTTGTTTGTCTTCAAAAGACCTAAAAACCCGTAGTACATCATTTTGTTCTATTGTCAATAGTTTTTGCAGCGTACGCGTGAATAGGTTTTCGATTTTTCACCTTTTGTTACATATTCGATATTTTCTTGCGGATCCCTAATTTTTTTGAAAATAAAATATAGCCTATAACCTTCCTCGATAAATGGACTTTCCAACAGTGAAAGAATTTTTGAAATTGGACCGGTAGTTTCTGAGATTAGCGCGTTCAAACAAACAAACTCTTCAGCTTTATAATATTAGTATAGATAATAAAACAAAAAAAGACGCTTGTGTTTTCAAACTTGAATTTTTGTCTATGTTAAAAGATAAAATTTATTAAATTCACTATAAACAAAATACCACAGCTGTCAGATTAAACCTCCTCACATCACATGTAGAGGTTCATGAGCGACGGTAACCACTTACGATCAGGTGGCTCGTTGGCTGGTGTGCCTTCATGGCAATAAAACTCGAAATATCTACATTCCAATTACGACGAAACTAAATCAAACCTAAAAACAAAAAAAAATCCCTAAAAAGCACTGGACGATGATTTTATCACCAAATTTAACGATAAAACTCCTCAGTTGGTGAAGCTTAGGATTTAAAATAAAACAAATGATTACCCAAACTCTAAACTTTATTTATTACGTAAAAATGAATAATAAAATGTTAGAACAGTAATCAGTACGGCTTTGATATAAAAATAATGATTTGGCTATATGGAACACATGACTTATTATATATTGTTATAGGTAATTGCTATCAGTACATAAGTAAATTAATAGGTTAAAAATTATTAGAAAAATATTTTATAAAGGGATAAATACAGATTTTGAAATTATGTTTAACCTCAACAAACCAATATTTTGTATTGAAATGGTTTTAAAATTCGAAAATTAATATCGAAGAAATAAGATCATGCCAAAAAGAACCTTTTATATTTTTCTATATATATTTGCCTAAACTTAAATATAAATTTACTGAAAATATAAAAATGCAAGTTTAACTTATATAATATTTTAATCAGTTTTATATTTATTTAATTTAAAATCGACAACATATTCGAGATGAATTGAATTTTAGAAATTTTTATTTACTCTTGTTACCCTGAATATTTGAAATTTTAATGTCATTTGCCGATTAAATTACTTTTGTCTTTTTTAAGAAAAATTACAAAAAAAAAATTCAGAGTTAATTGAATTATATTTCATAGTTTCATTTTTCTTTAAAAATCATACTCCTAATTAAATGTAGTTTATAGAGAATTCAGACAACAAAATCGGCAAAAAATTGTACTTCAACTGTTCAAATTATGCTTGTTATAAAAATATTCTTAGAAAAAAAAAACATAATAAATTGTACCTAATTATCTCTGATATACTTAACTAAGATATTGTCTAGTGTTTAAAACGCGCAATGAACATACAAAAACATACAGGGTGATTTTTTAATGACGACATATTGAAGATCCACCAGTAACAATATACCAAAAGAAAGTCTTACTAAACGTCACTTAAATACAGGGTGGATGTGTAACTTTGGACAATCTGAAGTGGGCTGAATGACCTGTGGAAATACAACTTAGAACCACTTTTATTTTATAAATGGGATAGAAAAAAAATTCATCAAAGTATAGGAAGTCCGCAACGACAGTCGTACGTTTTCCATACAATGTTAGAAAAAAAAGTTTACGGATCCAAAAAATAAAAATGGTGCTAAATTGTATTTCAATAGGTCATTCACCCCACGTCAGATTGTTCAAAGTTACAGATCCACCCTGTATATCCAAAATTTTTGCGTTCTGTTTGTGTTACAATCGATGTTTGTATGAGGTGCGCGAGGTTGTTACTCGACGCTCTGTACTTAAAGAAATTTGGTGATAATTTTGTAAAATAAGTACCTATTTTCCGTATTAAAATTACCCTCCTCTAATACATCATTAACACATCACCCTGTATATATTCTGTAGCACTAACATACATTACGCGTTATTTTAGATTGCAATTTATTTGACAATCATTTTTGTCTTATTTATAATATTCGGTTTCGATATATGACAAAATGGCGCTGATCTGATGGTGGATTCGGAAGGTGGTCATAGGAACTCCTGTATTAAATAAGATAAACCTACGGCCCACCATCAAGTGGATATCGAAACCGAGTGGATTAAAGAGATTATAGATCAGAGATTAAGAGGACTCAGCGCTTTAAGGAGTTTGTTCTTAGTTTGGGCTCCGAAAAGCACAGCCAATAGTGAAACACCATAACCTGTGGCGCGTTCACCCTGAAAATTAAAAAAAATATATTAGTAGGCAATTTTTAGAACTTATAGACACTCGCGGTTTTCTATAATACTTTCACGCATTTTCAACGGGTTCTTACCACGATATTTAATTAATTGAGTTGACTCGATATTTCGTTGTTGTTGCAAACGTCAAGATCACGAGAAGACTGGATACTGCGGGTCGATTTAACATCACATCACATGTGAGTTCGAGTTCCAGTGGTACTACCCAAAAGCGAACGAGTGCGAGGGTAGACAGATTTGTTTGCTCTTAAATCGACCCGCAGTATCCAGTCTTCTCGTGATCATGACGTTTGCAACAACAACGAAATATCGAGACAACTCAATTAATTAAATATCGTGGTAAGAACCCGTTTAAAATGCATGAAAGTATTAATTTTTAGAACGTTATTATAAGAAGTTCACATATTATCAGCTTCTCTGTGATGTCAAATCCATTGAAAAGATTACGTAAATTATTTTATTCATAGAGAGTTATGTTTTAAAATAATCTAAAAGAGATTTTTTTTTCGAAATGGGTAAAAAATATCACCCTCTGGAGAATATTCGAAGTAGAAGTCAAATCATTTATTTCAAAGTTGATGTGAACACACATACATTTTGAATGTCAATTAAAAAATAATATATATTTACACAGACAGAAGGCGAGGCCATGTCGACGTGAAGCCATTTTCCTGCGAAATCGAACCCGAGATGCGACAAGATGAACAAACCCGCACAAGATGGCTGAGCGTTGCTGCGATCCTACGAATATAAACAGTTGTTAGTTGATATTAATCGTAATTATAGGAACGAAGTTCCTTATCGCGCGTTGTGAAAGGGGTCTAGACGGAAAAAAATTCTTACGAAAAGTTGTCACGACACTTTTTTGTTTTAGATGATTATCGCTAGATGGCGCTGTGATCAAAATCTTTTAAAACGCGTTCCTTATCGCGCGTTATCGAAAGGAAATATTTTTTATGAGATATCTTTTAATCGAAAGGAACTTCGTTCTATTCGGGTGTCCCATGACACCTCTCAAGTTTATTAGTTACTTTATCGAAGGATTTTTAAAGCTACATTATCTACGAGTAACACAGGCTAGATTTTATTAAGGAAAAAAGTAGAGATCCGTACTAAAACTTCAATAATGTAAGCAATGGTGTGAAAATACGTAAACACATTCTTACATCGCGTGCGCTGCGAAAACTATTGATTATAGAAATAAACTTGAGAGGTGTCATGTCCTTTCGATTAAAAGATATCTTATATTTTTTTTTCTAAAGTAACGCGCGATAAGGACAAAACTTTTTAATATAAATCAACTCTATACTTATCATACATGCATTTTCATTCAAAAAATTCTAAATAAATCTACTCATTCACAAATTACACTAAAAACAAAAACACACAAATATTCAACAAGGTCTAAGAACAACATAGCATTAGCGTCTACTCGAACAAACTACGGAAAACACAACATAAGTTTCGCAGGAGCCATTCTCCACAATAAGTTACCTCTTGACATTAAAAAGTGTAAAACCATTTCAATGTTTAAAACTAGACTAAAACAGCATATTGCTACAACTACTGTTAATTCTAAATTATCATAGAATGTTACTGAATTACCTATCGAAATTGGATGATGATATGTATATTATTTATTGTATTTGTTACATACTTACATAGTGTTATGTTTGTTATTTAATAAATATAATGAGTTACTTAATCAGCCTACATTGTTGCACACACTACAATGTAATAATACTTTCGAATTTATTCATATTTAGTATGTACCTACATTGTCTCTTTACGTTTGTTAATTTGTAGCCTAATATTAGTTAGTTTTTAAGTTTCTCTTATAAGTGAACCATGTAATGTTCTTTTAGAGAAAATAAATATTCTTTAAACCGAAGGAACGTGTTTTAAAAGATTTTGATCACAGCGCCATCTAGCGATAATCATCTAAAACAAAAAAAGTGTCGTGACAACTTTTCTTAAGATTTTTTTCCGTCTAGCCCCCTTTCACAACGCGCGATAAGGAACTTCGTTCCAACAAAATCGAACAGTTCTGCTTGAACCCATTTTTGGCGCAGCTACCATCAAATATAAAGAAGTTAAGTGGATAATTTTTGTATAGTAAATAAAAGAACAATCTACATTTGCACCATATACTAAGGCGGCAATTTTAGTTACATCTGCCGAGTTTTGTAACAGTAGAATCGAGGCTAATTTAACGTAGTACTTTTTAGCGCAGCATTGTTAGATAAAACTGCCGCGTGATGTTATTTACAGATTCTAAGTTTCATTTTCAGGCCATTTTGCCGCGTAACGTAATTCATATTTTCTGAAAACAGTATCCAAAAACTGCCGCGGTTCAAGCAAATTTCCCGCTATTTTAAACTAAATTTGCCGCACTATCAACGAAATTTGCCGCACTTTCAACCAAATCTGCCGCAGTTAAACGCTAGAATAATATACATACAGCGACGCTATTCTTCATATCAGCCACGCAGCTGGTGAACTCCGAGAAGTGTAGTTCCGGAGCGAAGGGCAGCGCGTGTGTGAGCTCCGCGCTGCGCAGCCCGGCGAGAACTGCCGCACTCTCTAACGCGGCATTATTGGATAAAACTGCCGCGTGGTACTTGCCTGTCGCTGTGCCCTAGGGAGAATACAATCTTTTGAGATCCTGGATATCATGTAGCAGTAGAGTTCCTATGACCTTCCGAATCCATCATCAGATCAGCGCCATTTTGTTTTATTATTGCATTGTCACGTGATATACATCTGCGTGCTAAATGTCAGCTCAATCGAAAAGCGGGAAGTTTGTCAAATTTAGCTCGCAAGATTTCACCCGAACTTACATAGTTACATCCAGTGCAAGTTTTATTTAATGATGGTACATTTTGAAGGAGGGTTTATAGGTACTTTTAATAAAAAGTTGGTAAGTACTCAAAATTCGAATCATCATTTTGTTATTTTAACAATATTAAACCATGATATTTTCTTAAATGTTTTTTTTTTATTATGTTCGTAAAATACTAGATTTTTAATAGTAACGTCACTTCGTGATCATATTCGGCTTCTACTACTTGGCCTAAATTAACGAACCAAATTTGGTCGAATGATTACCTGTGCTCCAGTGAGCGTTGCCACATCAACAATAGTATCCGCTTTCAAATCTCTCTGAGCGTAGACAACACCGTCACTTAGCACTAAACGACCTGAAAAAAAAAAAAACACTTATTAGTTAGTAATTTGTCTACGTTCAAGATTAAATCAATTTGTAATTTAGTTCATAAGTTTGATAAGAGATGCTACTGAATTAGGTAAAACCTGTAATGGTAGCATTTTAAGGAAATAAATAAATAAATAAATAAATAAATAAATAAATAAATAAATAAATAAATAAATAAAGAAATAAATAAATAAATAAATAAATAAAGAAAGAAATAAATAAATAAATAAATAAATAAATAAATAAATAAATAAATAAATAAATAAAAAAAAATATAAATAAATAAATTTATTCGATCTAAAAAAACTACGACTGGTGGTCGTCTTTTATCTGACACAAGAATCATCCAAAGCGGCCCAACCAAAACAAAGTTGTGCTCCCGTACGTGTCAGATGAAAGTTTTTACAATCAAACAGTACTTTTAGTATTTCTGCTATTCTTCAGAAATGGAAGTCAAACAATATAAAGGTTTCCATCACAAACCAGTCGAGTCTCAGCTAAATGCTGGGTGTTAGCTGGAGATAAACCACAGACACACCGAGCGCTGGTTTTCAGCCTCAACTGGCAGTGACGTCACAAAAGGAAAAAAACCGTGTGTCACTCGGGGACTGCCGCGGTAAAGCTATTGCGTAGCATTTATAATTATTTATTTATTAGAAGACGCGATGTACATTTATACAGGGTGATTTCCTAGTGAGGGTACATATTGAAGGTCATGGTAGCTGATGGTTATATACGACCAGTAAAAATATTATTACCAAAAAATATGGCTTAATGCCTTAGTAATCGCAACTTAAAAATATCTAAAATTCTTGCAAAATGATGGTTTTTCGACAGCTGATGGGTGTGGCGGAGGTGTGGGGTGCGCGAGATCACTAGAGGTCGTTAGTCAACACTCTTTTAGCCGAAATTGTTTATATTTGAGGTAGTTTTGTCGAATTTAGATTTAAAAAAAAATAATAGTAATAATTTTACCTATTTTTTGTAATATTCCGTATTAGAACAGAGTACTCGTCACCCTCCTGCAATATGTACCTTCTTTAACAAATTACCCTGTATAGAGTACCTGGGCTCTGTAGTAATGAAAATAAAATCACAATAAAGATTGGTCCCATTTAGGAATAAAACTTAAAATGACAAAAAAAAACTAAAAATAAAAACAGAAAAAACAAAAAAAAAAAAAAATGCTGACGCCAGGATTTGAACTCTGAGCTTCAGGCACAATAAAACTATGACCCTGACCACTACCGAGGCACCGCATGACTGCTGGGACGAAATTAATGTCCGTATTACTGAAGCGTTACGGAATTTCAGCATTCATTCCTCCAATGGCTTAACCACTCAACTGGGAACGTCACTATTCGCTAGATGGCGAAACTGGGGACTTCGTTCGGAATCAACACCGTGTTTGAGCCCCTTTTTAAAAACATTTTTTTCCGATAATTTTTAATTTTGATTTTTTAATTAAACCTTATATTTTTGTAAATCTTTATTACTAAACGACGCTGTATTGCATTTTCAGCGAAAATATATCATCTCCGTAAAATGTGAGACGATTCTCCGTAAAATTGTAAACAAAACAAGTTTTAGAACTGTGCTCAATTTTGTCTCCTGCCACAGACTTGGCAAAAGTAAACAAACCAATTTGGTTGCCGATCCCAGTTGAGTGGTTAATAACAAATTGATATTATTTCAAACTCACCCTCGGCATCCGTATTATTGATTTCAACAGTTCGTCCCGAGTACAAAGCGTGGATATCATCGGGCCTGAAAAAACAAAATATACTTTAGTAATAATACTACGCCAAATGTGCAGTATAATTATTATTATAAACTTTACTTATTTGTTGTAATTAGAATTTTGATCTCATTTCCTTTTTTGGAACGAAGTTCCTTATCGCGCGTTATCGAAAGGGGGGCTAGACGGAAATTCTTACGAAAAAGTTGTCACGAAACTTTTTTGTTTTAGATGATTATCGCTAGATGGTGCTGTGATGACAGATGTTTTAAACTAATTATTATAACTTAAAAAAATAAAAATTTATTACAATTCGTTCCATCCGGGTGTCCCTTGACAAGCTTTATATTAACTTGCACTGGATGTAACTATGTCAGTTCTAATTAGAGATTTACATTTTGTTTATAATGATTTTGTTTTTAAGGGCGATGGTAAAGTAGATAAATATTAATTAGTAGCAAATTAACGTAGCTATTAATAGCAGTATGTTAGCAAAGATTATTCGTAATTAACCAATTTTTCGACTGGCATCATAAAATACAGGGTGTTGATTTTTGCCGATTTTGTTAGTTCGATTTTGAGACAAACCAAACGATTTCGGAATAATCTGTGAATGCAGTATTATTAAACATCAAAAATAAAATGATGTTTCCTTTCAGCAAAACATCCTATCTCTAATATTTAAGGTACTTCCTGTTCATGTCGCATAGTTTTGGGACACCCTGTATACGTACCTAGTAGCATTAGGTCCGACGGAGTTCTCAGCGAGACACAACACGGCGTGCAATGTGAACTCGGGCTGCGCCCTCACGGCGAGGGCGAAGGCTCCTAACACCGCAGCCGCTCCACCGCAGTCACCCTTCATACCCACCATGGAGGCCTATAGATAATAATTTAATATCATTATAGGCATGACGTTGTAGGTTAACAAGGTTTTAATAAATTAAAACATTAAAATATTGCAATCGGCCATTTGAAGTCGTGGTGGGGTAGTGGTTGAAGCGCTTCCTTCCGTACGGGAGGTCGCGGGTTCAAATCCGGCTTGTACCTCTAAATCTAAATGTGAAAAAGATTTATGTGCAATTCACAACACCACTGGCTAAAAACGGTGAAGGAAAACATCGTGAGGAAACCTGCATGTCGGAAAAGGATTCCAAAAATCCTTTGTAGATATAAGTCCCCAATCCGCACTGGGCAAGCGTGGTGGACTATGCCTAATCCCTCTTCTGGGGAGACCTGAGCCCAACAGTGGGCAGTAATGGGTTGGTACAGTAATCGGCCATTTTGCTTGAAACGCCAACAACATCGGATGACGTCACGATTAGGTAAACAATATGAAATTGATGTTCTCTATTGGTTGCGCCATGACGTTTGTTTACTTAAGCGTGACGTCGAACGCGACGCCATGACACTGGCGATAGCGCGCGAGATCCTGAATCGCGGTTTCGACATTTGCAGAAATCTTCGCATATATACGACATCTGAAATCTACTACAGTGGGCTTCGGTCTGACCACCATACACTACCTCGCCCGCAACGAGATCTCCCTTTAGCCATAGTCCACACTGTACCCACAACATTATGGGCTGTTTTCGCGCACTATTTGAAATGATTTGAAGTTAAACTTTGTATTGTTACCGAAATAAAGGTATTTTCGCAAATAGTAAACGACTACCAAAATTATGGAAGAGAATTTCCAAATTTTTCATATTCTCAATTTGGATTTTTTTTTCAACGTATAACCCCGTGCTGAGTTCTGGCCTCAGTCGGACGCTGAGTGTGAGCGGTTGGAGGCTCACGAACCCACGCCACGGTGTGCGAGGCAGGCACGATGTGTGACAGCACCACCAGCGCCGGGGGGCAGCTGGCGGCCCGCCCGACGCCGTACAGACCCCCATGCACCCTGTATGACGGTGTACTCACCCTCGCCTTGATACTGAGACCACCAGTATCATAGACAATGCCCTTCCCGACCCACGCCACGGTGTGCGAGGCAGGCACGATGTGTGACAGCACCACCAGCGCCGGGGGGCAGCTGGCGGCCCGCCCGACGCCGTACAGACCCCCATGCACCCTGTATGACGGTGTACTCACCCTCGCCTTGTAACTGAGACCACCAGTATCATAGACAATGCCCTTCCCGACCCACGCCACGGTGTGCGAGGCAGGCACGATGTGTGACAGCACCACCAGCGCCGGGGGGCAGCTGGCGGCCCGCCCGACGCCGTACAGACCCCCATGCACCCTGTATGACGGTGTACTCACCCTCGCCTTGATACTGAGACCACCAGTATCATAGACAATGCCCTTCCCGACCCACGCCACGGTGTGCGAGGCAGGCACGATGTGTGACAGCACCACCAGCGCCGGGGGGCAGCTGGCGGCCCGCCCGACGCCGTACAGACCCCCATGCACCCTGTATGACGGTGTACTCACCCTCGCCTTGATACTGAGACCACCAGTATCATAGACAATGCCCTTCCCGACCCACGCCACGGTGTGCGAGGCAGGCACGATGTGTGACAGCACCACCAGCGCCGGGGGGCAGCTGGCGGCCCGCCCGACGCCGTACAGACCCCCATGCACCCTGTATGACGGTGTACTCACCCTCGCCTTGATACTGAGACCACCAGTATCATAGACAATGCCCTTCCCGACCCACGCCACGGTGTGCGAGGCAGGCACGATGTGTGACAGCACCACCAGCGCCGGGGGGCAGCTGGCGGCCCGCCCGACGCCGTACAGACCCCCCATGCCGCGCGCCTTGAGTTCCTCGCCTCGGATGATGGTAGGCTCCGGGATGTCGAGCTCTTTGGCTACTTTGCACGCTTCCTGTGGAATAAAGAAACTGTTTATTTCGTCTAAAAAGTTTAAACAGCATTATTTGATAATATAGGGTGAACAAATCAGATGATCGCATTATAATGCATCATCGATTCTCAAATTAGGTTTACAATATTAATTACTAGTAAGAACCAAAGTATGACACCGTATGACAAATGTCACACCTCTAAAAACTTCTTACACTAACACATTACCAAGTATTCCTTTAACTCTTATAACTTAGAGAGAATAAGCTTATTTGTGTGTGTAGAATAAATTTACTTTCTTTCTAAGACAACGCATGACAAACGTCACACTGACCTCAATAAACTTATAGACGTCTATGATATTAATTTTGTATCAGTAATTGTGTTCTATATCTAATCTCTTGGTCCCTGCCCATCGATGTATGACAAATGTCACACCTCTAAAAACTTCTTACACTAACAAATTCCTATAATAATTACAGCCTAGAGAGAATAAACTCTAATTTTATGTGTGTTTAGAACAAATTTACTTTTATTCTAAGTATGACAAAGTATGACAATCATATTTTTATTACATACAATGAAAACGACCGACTTCCATTTCTCAAGCATAGCACAAAAACTACCAGTCAGATCTTTATAAAACTTATATGAGATAATGCTCAAAATGTCTGCTTTCTAACAAAAAAAGAGTCATCGAAATCGGTTCATATAAAAAGAAATACACACAAAAACGCATAGCAAATCGTGAAATTTTGTCCGTTAAAACTATTTTAAACACAGATCCAAAAGTACTTGATCGATCTTTATAAAAAAGCAATGGGACATAAGTTCAGCCATCACCTTTCATCTGACACCAGAATCATTCAAATCGGTCCACCCAAATACAGACGAATTGAGTACCTCCTCCTTTTCGGAAGTCGGTCAAGCGTCACACTGACCTCTATAAACTTGTCGACGTCCATAACGTTGGTGGGTGTGTCGGTGATCCGCGCCGCGAGTCTTGTCGCGTCCGCCGCCTGCTGGATGGTGGCCAGCTCGTCTCCGGAGAGAGATCCGTCAGAGAGACTAGGATCTAGGGGACCGACGCCTTCGTCTTCTGATTCGCCTTCCGCTAGAATAAAGACAATATTAATTTTCCAAGCTTTATATTAACTTGCACTGGATGTAAGTTTAGGGTGGAATCTTGGAAGCTAAATTTGATAAACTTTTGAGCTGACAGTTTGCACGCAGATGTATATCGCGTGACAATGCAATAATATGAAAAAAAAAACTTGAGAGGTGTCATGGGACATCCGAATAGAACGAAGTTCCTATCGATTAAAAGATATCTTATAATTTTTTTTCTAACGTAACGCGCGATAAGGAACGTGTTTTAAAAGATTTTGATCACAGCGCCATCTAGCGATAATCATTTAAAACAAAAAAAGTGTTGTGACAACTTTACGTAAGATTTTTTTCCGTCTAGCCCCCTTTCACAAGGCGCGATAAGGAACTTCGTTCCAAAATGGCGCTTATCTGATGATGGATACGGAGGGTGGTCATACGAACTTTAGTACACTAAATAAGATAGACTCGTCGTGTTTGAGCTCGTTTTACTTGTATTAGCTAGCACTCTACTGCTATATGATATTTTAATTTTTTTCTCTTTTTTGGGTACGGTACCCTAAAATATATTATAGTTATAGTTACCAAGTTTATCTTCAGCGACGAGTATGATCTCGACGGCGAGCGCCCGCGTGTTGTTAGCGGAGGAGCGCGCGTGGTACAACGGGTACGAGCGGGCGATGCCCATGCAGCTCGCGTACACGTCGCGCTTACGACACACCAGCTGTATGACAGATGTCACACTATGTCAAACAACCCAGTCTTTGACCGGAGACCGGAATCGGGATCGGGCCCGGAATTTGACCCCCTAATATTTTCGGCCCCCCCAAGATACCACGCAAAGTTATTCTGATATAGCAAAGGTGGGAAGGTGACTCGCGGTCCCATCTTGGCGGGCTACTGAAGGCCACTGACCGAGAGCCGGTGGCAGTATCGGCAGAGGTCGCCCTGCATAACTCCGAGCTTGAATCTGGCCTCAGCCGGGGTTCGAATGCTGAATGTGAGCGATTGGAGGCTTTGGTGCGATTCAACCCCCTTATATCCCTTCCAGCGATTTCCTCCAACCCAAAACCGCCATCTTGCTGATAATTTTAGCGTTAAATTAAGATACTCACCACGATAGCCTCATCAGTAGTCCGCTGCGTCGCCCTGACTATCTTGGCGAGAGCGTGCGCCCTGGACGGCGCGGCGTGCCTCGAGCGGCGGGCCGGCAGCGAGGCGAGCGAAGCAGCCCGAGGCCACAGCTCGCAGGATTCACCGGGGGAGGTCGACACGCATGATAGACCGCGTTTCCATGCCTGGAGGAAATGGACATAGTAAAAGATAGTCTTTCTGAGGTCCATGAGAAACGGTAACCGCTTACGACGTGTCTATTTTCTTTGTTACAAGAGTTCCTATAACCACTTTCCGAATCCATCATCAGATCAGCTGCATGATATATTACTGCATTGACAAGCTCTAAATACATCTGTGTATGTCAAAATGTCAACTCAATCGGAAACCGGGAAGTTTGTCGTACTTAGTTTGCAAGCTTCCACTCGAACTTACATAGTTACATCCAGTGCAAGTTAATATAAAGCTTGTAAAATATCATCACACCAATAGCCTGATTACAATAAAAATATTTTTTAAACTATTGTTATACCTACATGTAGTCAGAATGTAACTGATAATAATATGTGTAAAACAGAATATTTATTTTATCAAGTGTTTAGTGTATTTATTTAGTTCATGTGTGGATGTGACTAATCTATATTTGTTTAGCATTCAATATTGCTGTTTTGTCCTTTCAAAGATAAAATCGTGTGTAAACCATACTAAACTTGTGGAGATTTTTGCATCATCATTATCATTACTTTGTGAACATTTTTTTAATATAACTTGTTTTCTCTGTTGTGTACAATAAAGTATTAAATAAATAAATAAAAAACTTGAGAGGTGTCAAGGGACACCCGGATGGAACGAACTCTTTCGAAAGAGAGAGAGAGACAGACTATATAACTTAAATAAAATATTTTGATCACAGCGCCATCTAGCATCAATCATATTTTTTTTTTTTTTTTTTTTTTTTTTTTTTTTTATTGCTTGATAGATAAACGAGCCTACGGCCCGCCTGATGAAAATAAAATAAGAATTGTTTTAAAAGATTTTGTTCACAGCGCCATCTAGCGATAATCATCTAAAACAAAAAAAGTGTTGTGACATCTTTTTCATAAGAATTTCCGTCTAGCCCCCTTTCAATAACGCGCAATAAGGAACTTCGTTCCAAAATTACTAATTGAGAGTTGACCAGTTGTTTTCCGTGCGTTGGTTATCCAATATGTAAAGCATAATGATATTATTCTCACCTCTTCCGTGACCCTGGGCTCCAGCTTACATCTCACATCGTTCCAGGACAGCTGGTTCAGATGAGCCGACTGACCCACAATCAGCACAGGAACCTGTTCGGGATCTGATGACTTCAGACCCCATTGGAACTTGATGTTCACTGTCGCATTCGACATTCTGCAAACTGATTATTTAATTGTAAGAAATCAATTGGAAATCAGTCTTTAGTCTTTAGGACTTTTTGCACACAGATGTATATCGCATGACAATGCAATAATATGACAAAATGGCGCTCAAATGTCATAGGAATTGTGCTCAACAAGATAGACCTGTCGGGTTTGAGTTTATTTTACTTGTATTATCTAGCAGTCTACTACTACTATATGATATCCAGGATCTTAAAGCTTGTATTTGAAGTGATTTCTTTAAAATACATTATTTTTACAAAAAGTAAGTCACAACTTACAGTGCTTTTTTATATCTGAGATCTATAATCAATATTGCATTTATTATTTGATAAGATAAATTGAAATGATAAATCTACATTGATAAGAAATTAGCTCTTTTACTGTCTTCATTTATTAATTAAAGCCCGTGATAATGAGTAGATTAATCACAATCATATCAATATAGACAGTTAATAATCTGTTTATGATTAATAGTTTTTTTACTTTCATGATGTTCGGAACCTGATTACTGTCGCTGGAGTCCTGGAATGAGGATACCTATGGTCTTCGAGTAGACCAGTTTGGTAGTATTTCTTCATTATATGGTACATAGAAAGTTGCTTTAAAACTGCACAATGGCTTTTGTTGATGCTTTTTTTAATAAAAATTTTGGAAGTGTAGTGTTCATAGCTATTTAATATAACTAAATCATAGTTATAAACATTGTCTCATGCTTATGGTATGGTGGGGGAAACACGTTAGACTGCGAGAGCCACGGGTGAGAGCAGACGTGTTAACTTGCACATATAATAAGTTGTCGAGCCAGTGGTGTAAGTACATTATAAGAGTACACAACAGGAAGTTTATTTGAATAACATCATAAATGAACAGATGAAGTTGTGGGAATCAAGTTGTTGTTGAATAACCCATTTATCTATTAATGGTGTTATGTCTTACAGAAATGGGATATTGTTGAGAATGTGATGGAAATTGGGGAATATATTTGGTTTGCATATATGGCTCTTGGGGATATAAAAATGGTGGTTTCAAGACAAAAAGATAGGTAAAAATTTTTCTACAACAGTATCGTACTATGACCGTAATATGAACGTGTCAGACAAAACAAAAATTACACTTAAAACTATGACCAAATGCAGGAAAACTATTTTAGGGTATAATTAAGGAAAATAACTACATTTAAGCACATTTAATCTCAAAATTACGAATTTAATCACGAATCATAACCTAATAGATTGTATCGGCGAACACAACCTAAATAAACTACAAATATGCTAAAAATAAATAAATATATGAATATAGGACGATGGGTCATTCACCTGATATGTGTCCTGGCCTAAATACGCCCATATAAACTCGGAGGATTTTAAAAGGGAACATTTTAACTTACATAACATTAAAATGACAAAACTTTTATTATTTCATGGTATCTTTGTACCAGATGTTTATGATCGCGCTAATTTTGAATTCACTCACCTATTTATGTCGTTTGCGTGATTCTTAAGTTTTATATTATTTTATGTTCATGGATAAAGATTTATATTCGACTTTTAAACTAATTTATATTAAAAAGAAAGTTTTTGTTTGTTTTTTTATACAAAGAAAGTAAATAACACTCCCAAACACTCCCACAAACGCAACTTGCCAAATCATTGGTAGGCGTTTCGTTCGGAAACGGTGAAAGTAGTTATTAAAATTAAATGGAAAAATTAAACAATATTGTTTGTTCTAAAGTCTTTACATTAGTTTTTAATTTGTTTTAACACAAAATATGTCTTTATTTATTTTGCTCAAAAATTTCAAAACATTACCATCAATACAACGTAATTATTTTCTTTACTTGCTAAATGTCAAATATGCAAAGTTTTTAAACGAATCTTTTTTTTTTATTCGTAGCTGTGGAAACAAGTTCTTAAGCCTAAGCACCCATGGCTTTACCAAGATTGCAAGCGTGGATCGATACTTTATCCTTGTACGGGTCTAAATTGTCTTAACATTTTAATAGGGTTATATAGGACTTTTGTGGCTATGAGTACACGGCAACGCTAGCTTAATATAACCTCTAAATCCAATATCTGCTGCTGTTGCGTATTGTAATAGCGTGATTTACCCAGATTCCCGTTAATGGCAGTAATAAGCTCAGTTTACGTCGTGGTTCACTTTATCAAATAAGTTGGGTACTAATTCATTAATGGTAGGTATCTAAATCTTTTTGAGAAGCAAAGATAGTCGTCCTTGCAAACAGGAGAACAATAGTGCCAGTAGTGCTAGGACTAGCAGTTATAGGGCAGTACTAGTAATCCCTCTTCTGAGGAGACCTGGGTCCAACAGTGGGCTGAAGAAAGAAGCTGGAGGAGGCCTATCTATGGACACATATCTTGTGAAAATGCTTTGTACTGAAACCTCTTATTTAAAAGCAAACGCTATTTCTATTTATTTACTGTAACAACCCATTATTGCCCACTGCTGAGCTCAGGTCTTCTCCGAAGAGGGGTTAGGCATAGTCCACCACGCTTGCCCAATGCGGATTGGGGACTTCACATATCTTCAAAGGATTTTTAGAACCCTTTTCCGACATGCAGGTTTCCTCACGATGTTTTCCTTCACCGTTTTTTACCAGTGGTGTTGTGAAAAATTGCACATAAATCTTTTTCATATTAAGATTTAGAGGTACAAGCCGGTCGGTTTTGAACCCGCGACCACCACTTTTTATTAACGATTATTTACACTATAACACATCATGAACCAAATTATTCTAAAATAAAACCCATAATAACCATTTAAAACATTTTAATTGCATTAAACCATTTTATAATCAAACATTTCTTTCCAGTGCAATATAACGATACAACAATTAGCGTGTTTCCGATTTAAATGAAGGCACTTACTGTATTCTAGTCAAAACTAAAACATCTGAAGACAACAGTGAAGCCAATTCAAAGTATGCTGATCGTAAAATTCGTAAACATGTTGACATTGGAGTGTGCCTTTTACTTTTAGTTTTTTAAGGAGGCTTGAGGAGGGTCCTTAAAGTTAGGTCGTAGGTAGCGACCCCTCAGTGTCCCCTGACATTGCAGAGGTTCATGAGCGACGGTAACCACTTACGATCAGGTGGCCAGTTGACTCGTTTGCCTACATGGCAATAAAAAAAAACTTTGACAAAGTCTAATTACCGAAAATGAGTTATAAACTTTTATTCATTTATTGTTCCTATGGTTTCCGAATCCATCATCAGATCAGCGCCATTTTGTCATGTTATTGCATTGTCACGCGATATACATCTGCGCGCAAAATTGGAAAACGGGAAGTTTGTCAAATTTAGCTTGCAAGATTCCACCCGAACTTACATAGACACATCCAGAGCAAGTTAATATAAAGCTTGTTCAATTATGTACAGTAGGATTTAAAAGCTCCAAAAATATAATGGAGAATAATTTAAATACTAAAAAGTAGTTTTTACACGTGTACGAAAATGATTTTTGTGTTTTGTTTCTCCTGTTAAGTTTTTTGGTGCTTTACCTCTTCACTTATGACATTACACACAAATTCTTTGAAACTTCACGATGTTGTTTCCCGATGTTTAAGTTCCACGATTCTATTAAAATTAAAACAACTTCACAAACGGACAGCCACAGTCATATTGTCAATTTCCTTAATATTATTAGGAATAATATTTTGGTGTTGTCTTTTACTTGTAAATTTTTTTGTTACGACAATAGTACAAATATACAGGGTGAATAACTTTCGACCAGCTGAAGTGAGGTAAATGACCTATCGAAATACAACTGAGAACTTCTTTTGTTTTTTGCATCGTTCGAAATTTTATCAAATACCAAAAGTATCGGGTATTGGCCCACCTCTCACTCCTACCACTGTAACTCCTGTGTAGGGGGGATCCACAGCGGCGACCACCGTAATGACTCTGAGTAGGAAAACCCGAGGGAAAGCTAACTTGTCTTGTCAAATACCAAAGGTAGTTTAAAGTTGTATTTTAATAAAATATTCACCCCACTTCAATTGTATAAGGTACACCCTGTATCAACAAAAAAATCATTTTTGAATACTGTATGTATATTCTTTAAAAAAAAAATAGGGTATTGGTTTCATTTCAAAAAGTTTTACAATCAAACTCGATTAGCGAGTAGCCCGTCATGACTCGTGTTCTATAATTTGAACTATTGTCGTCACATTTTTAAACCTGTCTTTTAACGATTAAAACTATGAAACAATTAGTATATTTTATATAAACGTTATTTATGACTACAATTACATTAGCGAGAGAAAACATTAATTAGTTATTAAGTACTTCTTTCTTATTTTATTAGCGGATAGCTTTTAAAACTTATTTTAAGCCGTTTTGTGATGTTTTAAGAAGTGTACTCTTGACCATAGAGGGTATATTTTTTTTAATAATATTAAATATTGAAGGTCGTATACAACCAAACAACTAGAGAGGTGACATGGGACACCCGAATAGAACGAAGTTCCTTTCGGTTAAAAGATATCTTATAGAAAATATTTCCTTTCGTAACGCGCGATAAAGAACATGTTTTAAAAGATTTTTATCACAGCGCCATCTAGCGATAATCATCTAAAAAAAAGTGTCGTGACAACTTTTCGTAAGATTTTTTTTCCGTCTAGCCCCCTTTCACAACGCGCGATAAGGAACTTCGTTCCAATAAAATTCGCTAAATTACGATTGTTATTCGACAGCTGATGAGGTCACACGAAGTTGTTAGTCAATGCTTCATTTATCATACTTAAATTTAGTTTTTCGAATTATAGAGTACTAGCGGGCCCGTGCTACTTCGTCTGCGTCACTTTCAATTAAAAGGTAGCCTATGTTCTTTTTTGGGGTCTAAAGAAGCGGGAAACCGTAACAGACAGAGTTACTTTCGCATTTATAATATTAGTAAGGATTTATCCCTCCTTCAATATGTACCATTAAAAAAACATCCTGTATACACAATATTATTGACAATATCGTGTGTGCGTTCAGCTTTATTAACGTAAACCCACTGAGAATAATGCCTTGATCATACATGCCGAGTGACCGAGCGAGAGAGTAAAATATTACTATTCTTACTCGGCTAAATAAAAATGGCGCTAAGTTGTATTTCAACAGGTCATTCACCCCACGTCAGATTGTTCAAAGTTACAGATCCACCCTGTATATGTTATTTTTGAAGTGTCAAAAGTTTCATTTTTTGACACTCAATATTTCAATGTGTGCAAATGACAACTGGTAGGTCAACTGTCAAACGGTGTTTCACATAGCGTGCCCGCACACCTAAAAAAGCATTGACAATACTTTCGATCGAGGGATGGGAAAAGATACAAAAAAATAGCATGTTAAAGAAAGTGTTAATTAAAAACCCATTTTCAAAAATAGCATGTCCATGTTTTAGGATAAATAATGAAAAACTTAATTATATTTTAGCATCGAGTTCCAAAATCGTATAATGTTAAAAATATTAATTTTATTCAGGTGGTATTTTAATTTTTAATATATGCAAATAATTAATTCAAATTACTTTAATACTTTTACAGGTTTGATGCTGCCTGAAACTACTTTTTTTCATATCTTTTAGCGTACATACATAGAAATAAACTCACTTGACGTAAGCACCAGGAGGTATTTACAAATAACACAATTTCAATATCTAAAAGATGTTCAGAGCATGCTACTCAAACGCTATTATTGCTATTTTTTTATAACATTACAATTAAATTGTTATGACTTTTAAATCTCATCTCTACTTCTGTCACAAGTATTGACAATACTGTTTTAGGTGTGCGGGCACGCATAGTTTCAATGACGGTCAATGCATACAAAACCCCATTTACACCTTGGTCGGCCGACACCGTCATTTTTTTACGTGTTGGACGTTGGCAAACAAATTTTACGCTTTTAACGAAACTGTGTATCTTGTTATTTTTGATCGAAGTTCTGTAAGTGTAGAAGTATTTCTGGTATCTCTAAGAATTAACCTAGGCACCTTATACCATAATCACTAGCCACATACACCTAACATTTCATGTTATTATATTAGTATTAACAAACAATAAACAACTATACAGGGTGATTTGTTAAAGATGGTAAGATGGTAAGATAAAGTAGACATAAATATCGCACAAAAAATAATTTGGGACAACAAAGTGTTGACTAACAACCTCAAGCGATCTCGCGATGTCGAGCGACAATCGTTTTACAAGAATTTTAGATATTTTTAAGTTGCGTTTACCATATTCTTTGGTGATATTTTACTATCATGACCTTCAATATGGACCTTCACCAACAAATCACCCTGTATGTGTCATTAAAACAAGAAAAAACCTACATTAAGACATTTAAAAAAAAACATTAAAGCAACGTTAAAATTTTAAGTACAAATTTCTCAAGCAAATATTACTTTTTTTCAAGTAATCTTATTTACCCAAAAAGCTATGTATTTCTTATACTAAAGTGTATTATTTACAAAATGAACGTGTTATTATTAAAAACGGGCATAATAATTGGAAAATAGGCATCTATTATTAATAATTATTTTTTACAAACAATACTTATTGTCAGTTTAAGTGACATTTTTTATAATTAACAAAAACATAATTATACTCGGAGATTAATACTTACTAAAAACATAAAAAAACCTTGAGAGGTGTCAAGGGACACCCGGATGGAACGAAGTTCCTTTCGATTAATGAGTGAGGGAATTGTAATAAAATTTTATTTTTTTAAGTTATAGTAATTAGTTAGTTTAAAACGTCTGTCTCTCTCTCTTTCTATAAGAGAAGATAACTTAAATAAAATATTTTGATCACAGCGCCATCTAGCATTAATCAGATAAAACAAAATAAGGAATTATTATAAAGATTTTGATTACAGCGCCATCTAGCGATAATCATCTAAAACAAAAAAAGTGTCGTGACAACTTTTTCATAAGAATTTCCGTCTAGCCCCCTTTCGATAACGCGCGATAAGGAACTTCGTTCTAAAAACTATGTAAATATAATAATCTCTGAGTAGTTTTAACTATAATAATATTGTGACAAACAAACAACCGTTTAACCCTTACTTTTATTATATTCTGAACGGTATTAAAATCTGCCAAGAAATATATCAATAAATGGAAGTTGAAACTAATAAAATGTATTTCATATTAAAAGTAAAATTATTTAGATATTAGAAAAATATACTTCATACACAATAAATAAGAAAAATAATAGAATTAATTGATTGATTGATTGGATTTGTTTTCTTTGTTCTCACTTTTTGACGTGACAACGTGTTATAAATTGGTTTGGGGGGTGACACTTCACTTCACTGCGTTACGCTCCGCTCACGTTATGCGCTCACAATGAGAGCGAGTGAGAGGCACGCGTCTCTCGCTCTTAGGCGGGCTAACCATGCCCGAGTCGTTGTCACGTAAAACTTTCGCCCGTATACCGACTTTACAGGCAACCAATTTTTTTGCTTTAGTTTTATATATGTATCATTAATATTTTTAAATTTTGTTAACATGTATAATTTTGGATTTGCATGCTGTGTCTACATCTAGCAGGTCATTCATATATCGCACAATAGAAATTAAGTTAGCTCCTAGTGTCTAATGTTTGTAATGACCAGTTTTGTAGTCCAATAATAAATAAATAAAAAAAAAATTGAAAAAAAGTATTAAGTAAAATTTTCATTTTTGTGTTAATAGATTTATTTTTTTATTTTAGTGAATATCTATTTAAAACGTACAACAGCTAAAAAACGATTATATTTTTGTAATAAATTTTTCATAAGTATACTAAATCATTAAAAATCGAAAGAAGATCATTTTTAACAAAATACTAATTTAATATACAAGCCCTTGGCTTAATAACGAAAAATAAAGAGAAAATAACAATTTATTTTTCACAGCCAATTGCAAACAAAATATATACAGGGTGGATCTGTAACTTTGGACAATCTGACGTGGGGTGAATGACCTGTCGAAATAAAACTTAGCACCATTTTTTTTTTGGATCGGTTAAACATTTTTTTCTGACATTGTATGGAAAACGTACTACTATCGTTGCGGACTCCATACTATGACGAAATTTTTTTTTATCCAATTCCTAAACTAAGTGGTTCAAAGTTGTATTTCAACTGGTCACTCACCCCACGTCAGATTGTCAAAAGTTACAGATCCACCCTGTATACATGAAAATATTTAACAAAAAAAAATACTGAAAAAACATTAGTATCCAAAAACTAATTTCACCGAGAAATCTTAAAATTACGTTCTAAAGTTATTAACACCTTACCAAAGCGTACTGACAAAAAAGTATCGAATTACGAATAGAATCGATTTGAGTATAAACATATCGATATAATAATCGATTAATATAAAGCTTGTTTATAAGCGGAAGCGCACAACCTTCTTAGCAGAGCACCTCGCGTTGTGGAATGCGCTGAAACAACAAAACAGATTTTACATTTTCAAGCATAGCACAAAAACTACCAGTCGGATCTTTATCAAATTTGTACGAGATAATGTCCAGAGTGTCTGCTTTCTAACAAAAAGAGAATCATCGAAATCGGTCCACCCAAACTAAACGTAAGAAACAAAAAGTAAAAATAAATAATTTGATGACATTCTCTTTGTGGCAAGCCGATGAATAAACTGTCTCTTGAATCTCATATATTTAAAAACTGCATTAAAATCCGTTCCGTAGTTTTAACCACTCAACTGGGATCGGCAACTAAATTGGTTTGTTTACTTTTGCCAAGTCTGGCAGGAGCCAAAATTGAGCACAGTTCTAAAACTTGTTTTGTTTACATTTTTTTATTGTCTCATATTTTACGGAGAAACTATATTTTCGCTGAAAACACGGTCATTTAAAAATAAAGATTTACTAAAATATAAGGTTTGATTAAAAATCGAAATTAAAATTTATTGGAAAAAATGTTTTAAAAAGGGGCTCAAACACGGTATTGATTCCGAACGAAGTCCCCAGTTTCGCCATCTAGCGAATAGTGACCTTCCCAGTTGAGTGGTTAAATATGTCGTATCGTCATTATAGACAGGAGTTTTTAATACGGTTCGACTCCCACATACCCTGCGAGATACTCACGTATATAAAATAGTGATGTCACCAGATGCGCGGCGCGTGTAGTGATGGGAAACCGGCGTCTCGAGCCGACCAGTACTCGCCTGCGAACTGCCACGACTCCTCGCCGCCCAGAGATGATTTACTGCCATGTACAGACAGACGTTATACAGGGTGTTGTAAATAAACATACAGATTGGATGTGTAACTTAGAACTTTATTTGAATTGTATAGTCCGCAACGATAGTCGTACGTTTTCCATACAATGTCAGAAAAAAAAGTTTAACCGATCCAAAAAATAACAATGGTGCTAAGTTGTATTTCGACAGGTCATTCACCCCACGTCAGAATGTCCAAAGTTATAGATCCACCCTGTATACATAGTACGGATGTTGCAAATGTCGATTTTGACATTTGCGTTTCATTTCAACAAAAAGTTAGCAACAACTTCTTAGAGCAACCACATATATTAAATCTTCTACGAAGGAAGGGGGTAGTTTCCTCCCTATCTAATAACTAAAACCTCCCGCAAATTATCTTGAGAACGAAAATTCGTAGACCCATCGAGTTTGGGCTCATTTTAAAGGGGATGCTGAGGCCTTTATTTCGGATCCAGTACCTTTAAAACGTTACGAAGCCCACAGGAAAAATGGGGCAATATTGTGACCCACTGGTATCCAAGAGATGGGAAGAGGTGCAGAGGGCGACCACATAAAAGATGGGAAGATGACTTGAAGCAGACAGCCGGCCCATACTGGAGAAGGGTAGCAGGGGACCGGCAGCAGTGGAAGACATTGGAGGAGGCCTATGCCAAGAGGCACTCTGAACTTAGGGATATACTTTAAGGGTAATGAAATCAAGATATTTATTTTATTATCTCTTATGTGTAAATTGTGTATTTGTTATTATTTAGTTCAGATTAAAGGCTTATTATTATTATTACTTTTAAAACATCCGCATGATTTTATGCGAATATTCGTTACATACCGGAACCAAGCGGGTACATGTTCCGTTGTATCCCGTCTTCGTTCTCGTTGTGCCTGCTCCAGTTCATGCTTCAATTGTTCTGCAGTTTCCACGTCGCCTTCCTCCAAAGCGCGCTGATCTGGCCTGAAAAATAATTACAAAATCTTAAAAAACACGCTGTAGTTTTTGATAGAATCGCAAGAAAAATAATCAAACAACATTTCAGTTGTAAACGTAAAAAAACTTGCTTATTTACAGCATGACCTCTTAAACTACCAGTGTTAAAAAAATTCTTATTTTATTTATTACTAGCTGACCCGCGCAACTTCGTCTGCGTTACAAAGGGGTTCAAACAGTACTCGCAATGACGTCGACTTATTATTTGCGCTGCCCGCAGTGCCTCACATATTCATTGCGTTTTATACTCGTGATAACTTCTAAACGAAAAGTCCGATTGGAATAAAACAAAAAGTAATTTACTTCTACATTAATACTCTTGATAATATAATACTTAATTTGGATAAGGGTTAATACAACGATACTCATTTAATGTTAAATTCAATCTCGGAACGAAATATTAAATTTTAAAAACATTAAAGTGGTTATTGTGACTAAACTATGATAGTTAGATATATGCTGTCGCGGACTTTTTTTTTGTCTTACTAACACCTAAAAACCCGTAGTACATCATTTTGTTCTATTGTCAATAGTTTTTGCAGCGTACGCATAAATAGGTTTTCGATTTTTCACCTTTTGTTACATATTCGATATTTTCCCTAATTTTTTGCGGATCCCTAATTTTTTTGAAAACAAAATATAGCCTGTAACCTTCCTCGATAAATGCACTTTCCAACAGTGAAAGAATTTTTGAAATCGGACCAGTAGATCCTGAGATTAGCGCGTTCAAACAAACAAACAAACAAACAAACTCTTCAGCTTTATAATATTAGTATAGACTAGATGACCCGCGCAACTTCGTCTGCGTTACAAAGGGGTTCAAAAATTGTAGCCTATATAGGCACGCGCCGCCCGGCGCAAACAACTACGACCCTGCATTTTAAATTTGTAATATCTTCGGTAATATTCACTTAAATTACATGCTGTAAAAAGCATATTGATCTATAATAAATGCACAATTTATTTAAGGTACTTAATTTGGATAAGGATTAATTCTGTATTGTTTAAAATCACTTCGTAAATAACCATTTTTTAGTAAAGAATAAAAATGGTTATGCTGGGTTATCCCTAAGAGATAGACATATACCATCGCGGACTTTTTTGTTGAACTTTTTAAGGTGAACAATACTGTAGTACATTATTTTGGTCTATCTCGTAGGGTTCAGCCAGCGTTTGCAATATAAGCGCAAAAAAACGTGCTTATTTACGACATCACATTAGAAACCTTTAAATTTATCAGTGTTTCTCTACTATATTATGCATTTATTATACATACAAACCTTCCTTACGAATCACTCTATCTATTAAAAAAAACCGCATCAAAATCCGTTGCGTAGTTTTAAAGATCTAAGCATACATACAGACATACAGCGAAAGCGACTTTGTTTTATACTATGTATTGATGTTATTATTTTGTATTTAAAAAAAAACTTGAGAGGTGTCATGGGACACCCGAATAGAACGAAGTTCCTTTCGATTGAAAGATAAGGAACGTGTTTTAAAACATTTTGATCACAGCGCCATCTAAAACAAAAAAAGCGTCGTGACAACTTTTCGTAAGATTTTTTTCTGTCTAGCCCCCTTTCATAACGCGCGATAAGAAACTTCGTTCCAATATCTTTTCGTCACGATAGTCGTACATTTTCCATATAATGTCAGAAAAAAAAGTTTAACCGATGCAAAAAATAAAATTGGTGCTAAGTTGTATTTCAACGGGTCATTCACCCCACGTCAGCTGGGATAAACTTCCAAATCCACCCTGTATAGTAAAGTTATATAAGTATTTTTAATTTCATGCATTTTCAACGGGTTCCTACCACGATATTTAATTAATTGAGTTGTCTCGATATTAGGTATTGAGATTATCGAGTATGTGGAATCCAGTGCTAAACACAACAGTCACTCGCGGGTTCATGCTCAGAGAGTCTTGTAGATACAGTGAGTGTGGTGTGTCGTGATGTGAGTTCGAGTTCCAGTGGTACTACCCAAAAGCGAACGAGTGCGAGGGTAGACAGATTTGTTTGCTCTTAAATCGACCCGCAGTATCCAGTCTTCTCGTGATCATGACGTTTGCAACAACAACGAAATATCGAGACAACTCAATTAATTAAATATCGTGGTAAGAACCCGTTGAAAATGCATGAATGTATTATAGATAACCGCGAGTGTCTGAATAAGTTTATAAGTATTTTTAGTAAAGGATTTACCTGAGTCTAGTGTCAGTGTGAGGCAGTATTTCTCTCATTCCCGGTTCCAACTCATTTAATTCCATCGCGAACCTCGTGAAACCGTAATACAACTCGTGGTCTGGAGGCATTGCACCTAAAATTAAACATAAAACATCATTATTACAAACTTTATATTGACTTGCACTGGATCTAACTACATATGTATGTTCGGGTGGAATCTTGCGATTGAGAAGATATTTTGCGCGTATGTATATCGCGTGACAATGAAATATGGTGCAATGACGTTGATTGGTCGATAATGGAATTAGAAGGTGGCCATTGTACTAAACAAGATACGACTCGTCGTCGTTTTACTTGTATTAGCTAGCACTCTACTGCAACATGATATCTAGGATCTTAAAAGTTTGTATTTAAAAAGTTTAATTTATACTAATATTATAAAGCTGAAGAGTTTGTTTGAACGCGCTAATCTCAGGATCTACTGAGTCGATTTCAAAAATTATTTCAGTGTTGGAAGGTCCATTAATCGAGGAAGGTTATTTATATTTAAAAAATAAAAATTTGGATCCGTATGAAAATATCGATTTTTTTTTTATTGCCTTGTAGGCAGACGAGCCAACGTATATATAACACATATGTAACACAAGGTGAATAATCGAAAACCTATTTATGCGTACGCTGCAAAAACTATTGACAGTAGAACAAAATGATGTACTACGG
This sequence comes from Trilocha varians, assembly GCA_030269945.2. Taxonomy (NCBI): domain Eukaryota; kingdom Metazoa; phylum Arthropoda; class Insecta; order Lepidoptera; family Bombycidae; genus Trilocha; species Trilocha varians. The sequence goes on from AP028271.1 coordinate 2,108,716, forward strand.
GTTTTTAGGTGTTAGTAAGACAAACAAAAAAGTCCGCGACAGCATATATCTAACTATCATAGTTTAGTCACAATAACCGCTTTTATGTTTATAAAAATAATATGTCAGCTCAATCAGACATTCCCGTTGTCTGATTGAGCTAACATTTTGTTTGTCAAATTTAATTAGCATAATTCCATTTGATTTTACATAGTTACATCCAGTGCAAGTTAATATAAAGATGTTTATTGTAAGTTAAATCCTAATACACACTTGAGAGAAAACTTATACTAATACACATAGGATTCAACTTACTGATGTGCCTGAGCAAGTTACCAATGATCCTCGCACTAGGCAAAGCCTGTATCGTGAGGACCACGCTAAATGAAGTGTTACATAGAGGAAGTTGGGCACAGTTAATCACTAGCAGAGTGATACTAAGTAATGAGTTAGTATACAGGGTGATTTATATAAAGAAGGTACATATTGCAAGAGGGTGACGAGTACTCTGTTCTAATACGGAATATTACAAAAAATAGGTAAAATTTCAATATTTTTTTTAAAAATCTAAATTCGACAAAATTAACTCAAACATAAACAATTTCGGCTAAAAGAGTGTTGACTAATGACCTCTAGTGATCTCGCGCACCCCACACCTCCGCCACACCCATCAGCTGTCGAAAAACCATCATTTTGTAATAATAAATATTAATTTAATAATAAATATTAATTTAATAAAAATTTTGCAAGAATTTTAGATAGTATTCTTTGGTAATAATATTTTTACTGGTCGTATATAACCATCAGCTACCATGACCTTCAATATGTACCCTCACTAAGAAATCACCCTGTATATGCGTGTCTGTATGTATCTTTGAGCTTAAATATTAATGTCCATATCTGTATGTCTGTACATACCTGGTCTCCAAAGCGGCCTCGCTTTGGGCGGATCCCCCACATGTATCCCCTCGGACCACCGCCCCCCCACCCGCGTGCCCCCGCCGCCCCCCGATACGGACCCCCGCACCTCATGACGACCGCTCGACCACGAGCTAGCCTGATAACAACACCCTGTATTAGTGGCGTGGTGTTGTGTTACAACGATTCCTAACGGCTTCCCTTTCATGTAACAGTGTTTAGATTTTGAACATAATCTCATGATTTTTCCAAAACGAACTTTAAACCCTTCCCCCTGAATGGCAGCGGCGTGCAGTTCATACAAGCAAATACGCACTGCATACCCTATCATTTCAAATTTGCTTAAAAAATTGTAACAAAACTAGTGTATTTTGATTAAAAAAAATGATTAAACGTTGTATATTTAATCAAAATACACTTTTCATTACTATTATTGGCACACATTTAGCGTAAAAATTAAATTAAATTGATTATAGGACATAAATATGTGGAAAATTACTCAGATTTATATTTCTGCAAACCCTGACTTAAATATGTATGCACGCCACTGCTGAATGTCTAACAAAATGTCGTTTAACCCCTTTTGATATTCAACCGTCGATTTGTTATAAAAATAATGAAATAATTTGAAATAAATATCTTGAAAAAATATGGAGTCATTTATATAGAAAGTAATACACATCGACTGTAAACAGCGAAGCGAAGGAAGGTGGTTAAAATTATGTTTTAATCCAAAATGGTACTAACTTTTAACCACTCAACTGGGAACGTCACTATTCGCTAGATGACGAAACTGGGAACTTCGTTCGGAATCAATACCGTGTTTGAGCCCCTTTTTAAAAACATTTTTTTCCAATAATTTTTAATTTTGACTTTTAATTAAATGTTATATTTTTGTAAATATTTATTACTAAACGACGCTGTATTGCATTTTCAGCGAAAATATATCATCTCCGTAAAATATGAGACGATTAAAAAATGTAAACAAAACAAGTTTTTGAACTGTGCTCAAATTTGTCTCCTGCCACAGACTTGGCAAAAGTAAACGAACCAATTTGGTTGCCGATCCCAGTTGAGTGGTTAATCTCAATGTTCAAAAAAAAGTATACCATTTCGTATGTTGTCAATTCACGTTAATAGATATACAATAGGAATATTTTTATTTATTATATGCTTACCTTAACAAAATTAAGTTTGCACGTAATATCAGTACCAACGCAAGCTATGTGCATATCACCATACTGGTCCACCCAGCGCTGACCGCCGAACAAGTTGTGGACGCAGGTCGTTACCTAGTATAATAATAGATAAATTTAATTATAAAAAAAACTTGAGAGGTGTCATGGGACACCCGAATAGAACGAAGTTCTTTTCGATTAAAAGATATCTTATAATTTAAAAGGGACACAGCGCCATCTAGCGATAATCATCTAAAACAAAAAGTGTCGTGACAACTTTTCATAAGATTTTTTTCCGTCTAGCCTCCTTTCACATCGCGCGATAAGGAACTTCGTTCCACTATTAAATAACAAATATTTATTACAAAAATGAAAACGACCGACTTCTAATTCTCAAGCACAGCACAAAATCTAACAGTCAGATTTTCATCTACTATCTGACTATAAATTATTTATATGAGATAATGTCCAAAGTTTTAGTATTGAAATCAGTTCATATAAATAAGAAATACACGCAAAAACATACAGCAAATCGTAAAATTAACATTTTTAAACACAGATCCAAAAGTCGACCCACGACGACCATCATCTTCTGAAACAAGAATCATTCAAATCAGTCCTCTCAAACTAAAGTTATGCGATATAACATAAAAATAAAGATAACTTAATAATCTCCACCTTTCGGTAAGTCGGTAAAAGTAACCATCGAAATCGGTTCAACCAACCACAAATTAATTTAAACATTGTTTCCCAATTCCGAGTCAAAGTTACCTTATTCCAAGTATAATGGTCCCCCGTGGTCTTCAGCTTGACGTGGACCCTGCCCGTCGGCTGGAACTCCATGGACTTCCCCCAGAACTTGGTCTTGATCCTCGCCTCCTGCCAGAAGCACCAGCGCGAGGACTCGGCGTGGCAGGCCGAGATCGGGGGATGATGGGATACCTGCATGTAGGGGTGCTTCAATGCGGGGGGTGTGTTCGGGAGGAATCGAGTTTTGTTTAAAGTGCTATCTAAAGTAGTCTTTAGTGCTCTTCTTTGGATAAAAGAATCGTCGGAATCGGTTCATATAGAAAAAAATACGCACTAAAACGCACCGCTACTGACGTTAGAATCGTCCAAACCGGTTCAGCCAAAACAAAGTTACGCGTAAAGTATTTTTAGAGAGCTTAGGAGATACTCAATACGTTTGGTTTTTATTATTGCCTTGTAGGCAGACGAGCTAACGGACCACCTGATCATAAGCGGTTACCGTTGCTCATGGACCTCTGCACTGTCAGGGGACACTGTCCCGCTACCTAAGGACTTTCTTCAAGCCTCGTTTGAAGAAGGACAAGTCATAGCATTCTGAGGGGAAAAAGGCAAAGGGATTTGAAGGCCTACTGCTACATACCTGTTCAGCTATAAACCTGAAGCCCCGGTCATCTCTCACACACTCGTAAGTCTCAGCCAACAGCGGATTGAAGGGTTTGGAGGCCGCCCTGTGCGCTGATGACGCGTACGCCGACACAGCGAAGGCGGCGACGAGGCACATGCGCTCCACGGCGCTGGAGCACTCGGCCGCCGCGTCCAACAGCTCAGAGTACTCTAGCTCTTCGCAGAGACGCTGTAAGCGAGGGGGTTTTATGACAAAATGGATTTTGTAATTTCAATAACGAAGGTCAACAAATTGGATATGACGCAGACGTCACGTCATTGCCCATCTGCAGTATATTCGTCAATACAATATACAGTAAGTATACATATACAAATATCAGATCGTAGTATAATACTATTTATCTTATGACGCAGACGTCACGTCATCCTAAAATAACCACAATTTAACATCACTTATCACATTACTTCTATAAATGATTTAACACGCTCAAAACCACTGTACCAACCCATTACTGCCCACTGTTGGGCTCAGGTCTCCTCAGAAGAGGGATTAGGCATAGTCCGCCACGCTTGCCCAGTGCGGATTGGGGACTTCACATATCTTCAAAGGATTTTAGAACCCTTTTCCGACATGCAGGTTTCCTCACGATGTTTTCCTTAATCGTTTATAGCCAGTGGTGTTGTGAAAAATTGCACATAAATCCGTTTCACATTTAGATTTAGAGGTACAAGCCGGCCGGATTTGAACCCGCGACCTCCCGTACGGAAGGAAGCGCTTCGAACACTACCCCACCACGACCACAAAACCACATTTAACTCCAAATCCATCATGACGCACACGTCACGTCATGACCTACCTGCAGCATATTAAGCGGCTCGTTGATAGTGACCGGCATGGATATCTGGCTGAGGTCCTTCCCGATGTTCTTATACAGCAGGTTCCACAATGTAGGCGCGCCGGCGGCGGGGCGCGGGGCGGGGAGGCGCGTGCGACGGGACCAGCCCGAGTTGACGCCGGGCGCGGGTTCCGCTACCACCACTGTATACAGGGTGATTTGTTGATGATAGGTCGTATAACAAAAATTTTAAGTCGCATATACAGGGTGGGTGGGCGTCGTGACGGAAAAGTGTGCTGAGAGCGTAACACCGTCCCTCACGGAGTTAGTGCTGGGTTCTGGCCACAGCCGGGGTTCGGACGCTGAGTATGAGCGGTTGGAGGTTTTAGTGCGGTTCAACTCCCACATACCCCACCCACGGGGCGGGAGGGGATCCGGTAATTTTGTCTAACTAAGAAAAAAATATATATATACAGGGTGGAATTTTTAAACGCCAAACTCGAAATCATGATTTTAGCGAATTTTGCTGAAAGGAAACATTCTTTTTTTTTGAAAAGAAACAACTGCATTGATCGATTAAAGAAAAAAAAATGGTTCACCCGGGAATCGAACCTGGTGATACAATTCGAAAAAATCACACCCTGTATTGCATCAATTTATAGAGTGAAGAAGTTTTGTTTATAACTTACTAGCTCCTTCTGAATTGTCAGAACTAGCTGATCCTTCCTCGCTGCTCAAAGAACCGGCTTCAGAGGAGGAATCACCATCTAATTCTATTACTCCACTCTGAAATACAGAAAAAAAATACAAAATAGTTTATTAACAAAATTTTACAGACAACTGATACATCTTTAGCAATGGTCCCCGCACTAGGTCAGACCTGTATCGCGGGAGACCGTAATAAGAGATTACAAATGGTTTGTACAGCCAGAGACAATACTAAGAATTTAAATGATTTAACAAGAAAATAAAATTAGTAACGCTAAATAAAAAAGGAATATAAAAAGAAACACTATCTGATTCCATCCATACTACTTAAAACTAAAATAAATAATATCTTTATTACAAAACTTTCGATCGATAAACGGCTGTAATCTAATGTGGAGACCAATAATAGCGGGCGAGATCCTGAATCGCGGTATCAACATTTACAGCATTCATATATACAACATCTGAAATCTACTACAGTGGGCTTCGGCCTGACCACTGAAATTGTTTCGGAAAAGTTCAAAGCGAATTATCTTTTCATATAAACATAGTGTCTTAAGCAAAATAAATAATTTGAAATACGTAGTTACAATTTTTTTAACTATTGCTATGGTCCCCGCACTAGGTCAGACCTGTATTGCGGGAGACCTTTACGATTTACAAGGTCACGACTTACAAGATTACAGATCAAGACAGAGTAACAAATTACTTATACCTAATTAAGCACACAAAGCGAAAAAATAAAATAAAATAAAAAGTAAGAATTTAGAATTCTAGATTTTAAGTATATATATTCTGTCTCAGGATCTAAAGATTGTCTGTGCCAAATTTCATCAAAATCGGTTTAGAGGTTTAAGCGGGAAAGCGTAACAGACAGACAGACAGACAGAGTTACTTTCGCATTTATAATATTAGTAAAGATGTCAAAAAAATATTATGTTATTGCTTTAAAGTCATTACCTCATCAGGCGCGATGATTTCATTCTTATTAAAGTCATCGTCATGTTCCTCCGCGTCGAAAAACTCGGAAGCGGAGACACAGGACGAACTGTAGCTTAATGATTGTTGAAATTGACGTGTCACCTGTAAACACAGTAAATACAGGGTGGATCTGTAACTTTGGAACAGCTGATGTGGGGTGAACGACCTGTCGAAATACATAGAACCACTTTTATTTTTGGAATTGGATTTCATAATACAGTGCAACCTCGATATAACAAATCGGAGGGGAACAAGAAAATATTCGTAATATCAAGTAATTCGTTGAACTGAGGTTTGTTATGTTGAGGTCAGATTGGTCTAAAATACGTTATAAAGAGGTAAAAGAATAGTTATATTCACTTCAATATTACGTACTTATGTTGTTATAGCGAACAACTTCTACTAATAAATCGACGGCAGCAAAGAACAAACAGATATCTACAAAATCGTTAGTTTCCAGTAGAGCGTTTTTTGTGAGAAAGTTTGATAACTTTTACTATAAGAATGCCAGGTTTTTCAAATTTGGAATGTGTAAATAAAATAATGTTTCGCAGCAGATAGCGACATATTTTAAATAAATTATTGTTTTTTTTTCGTATTACTGCAGATGTCTTTTTCTACATCGCATAGAAAAATAAATAAGATGAGTCAACTGCCATGTATTCGTTTCTACGTCCTTAGAAAAGAAGTAGAAAGTGAAGAACGCATCCAGATCGCGAAATCTAATTTCACACCATTTCCATCAACATCATACCAATCGAATAAAGAATGTAAAGAACCTACAGCAAACGTTTTTTCTAACTGATACCTTTGTTTATACTAAGTGGCTTGCTAAATTGTACGACGCACACACGGTTATCCGGTAGATGTGCGGGTGTACTTCGTTTTTTTCAAAAAAATAGTGTATATGTCTTTGTTTACGCAACAAAAAACACATAAAAATACACTTTTTGTTTGAAAAAAAAATTTTACCAGATAAAATAAAGAATTCTGGATTCAAATATCCAAAAAAGTTAAATTCGGCAAAATGCAGATGTCTTCTTGTTCTTTGCTGCCGTCGAAATGATAACACATTTTCATCAAATTACTACATATATGTATTTGCTATGTATTTAAAAACAATTAGGTAGATAATAGTAGTAATACTAGAAACATGTCGAGACATGAATCACATTATAAGATTAAGAATTATATTATTGGTGGAAACTTTATATAAAGGTTTTGGGTTGACAAAATTCGTTAATTAGAGGTATGAATACTTTTTCTTGATAGTTGAAAATTCGTTATAAAGAGGTTGTACGCAAAGAATGTTCGCAATGTAAAGGTATATTTTATATTGACTCTTATGGACAATTCAAGGGGATTACGTAGAATTTGTTAAATCGAGGAAGTCTTTATATTGAGGTTTGTTATATTAAGGTTGCACTGTATAACCACTCAACTGGGAACGTCACTATTCGCTAGATGGCGAAACTGGGGACTTCGTTCGGAATTAATACCGTGTTTGAGCCCCTTTTTAAAAACATTTTTTTTCAATTATTTTTAAATTTGATTTTTAATGAAACCTTTTATTTTTGTAAATCTTTATTACTAAACGACGCTGTATTGCATTTTCAGCGAAAATATATCATCTCCGTAAAATATGAGACGATTAAAAAATGTAAAGAAAACAAGTTTTAGAACTGTGCTCAATTTTGGTTCCTGCCACAGACTTGGCAAAAGTAAACAAACCAATTTGGTTGTCGATCCCAGTTGAGTGGATATGTAAGATTATTATACGTCCTAAAAAAAAGGTTATCAGATTCCAAAAATTAAGTGATTTTAAAGTTGTATTTCGACAAGTCATTCACCCCACATCAGCTGGTCCAAAGACTCACCCTTTATAATCGAATAGAACACATTCATTTAAAAAGAAAATCACCTTAAAAATAATTAGATTTTTTTTTTAAACTTGAGAGGACCAGGTGTCAAGGGACACCCGGATGGAACGAAGTTCCTTTCGATCAAAAGATATCTTATAATTTTTTTTTCCTAATTTTTAAAATATTTTGATCACAGCGCCATCTAGCGATAATCATCTAAAACAAAAAAAGTGCCGTGACAACTTTTCGTAAGAATTTTTTCCGTCTAGTCCCCTTTCACAACGCGCGATAAGGAACTTCGTTCCAATTACTTATCTAGGAAAAACGAACCATCTAAATCGGTTAAAGTACTCACCCCATCGTTGTTTCCAACTGAGTTGATCTCCGCGATGTCGGATGCGAGGTGTATGCGTGACAAACGAGACCTCAGCTCTGTAACACCGCCTTCACTAATCATTATTTACATAAAAACATGTGTACAAGGAAAAATAAAAAAAAAAACGGTGTTATTTTCAAGTGTAAATAAAAAAAATTGGTTGCCTGTAAAGTCGGTATACGGGCGAAAGTTTTACGTGCATGGTTAGCCCGCCTAAGAGCGAGAGAGACAGACATAACAAGCGTGCCTCTCACTCGCTCTCATTGTGAGCGCATAACGTGAGCGGAGCGTAACGCAGTGAAGTGAAGTGTCACCCCCCAAACCAATTTATAACACGTTGTCAAAACAATTGACTTATGTTTTTCAAGAATAGCACAAAAACTATAAGCTGTTTTTAATTTTAATCTAAAATACAATTCATATGAAATTACGACTAAAATTTTACTTTTCAATCAATAAAACCACCATCGAAATTGGTTCATATGTGAAAGAAACATACACGCACAAGAAATCGTTAATTTATTTTGTTTCCAAAAATAAAAATTGTTTTAATTTGTATTTCGATAGGTCATTGATCCCACATCAGCTGTGAAAAGTTACAGATCCACCCTGTATATTAAAATGAAGTTCCTACCGGAGTTTTGCTGTAGCGCTGAGTTCAGATTTGTTCTAAGGGCAGACATGACAGATCCACCGGCCGATCCGTTAGAATCAGCTGCTTCCATTGCGGCCCTCAATCTACTGCGTTCACAGACCTGGGGTTACAGATATTATCATTAGGATGGGTCGATTACTGCTTTCTTTTGGACTCAGATCTCCTCCGAAGAGGGGTTAGGCATATTCCACCATGCTTACCCAATGCGGATTGGCCATAGGATATGTCAATATCGACTGGTTTGTGGTGGAAACTCATATTTTGTTTTGTTCTGGTGTTTCCTTCAGAAATAAAGAAATGTCTATCTATAGGTTCTTGGCGGGCTTCGGAAGCCCGCCGACCGAGAGAGCCGATGGCCATATCGCCGGCGGCCGTCGGTTCGGCGTCCGGAGGCGGCGCGACGGGAAAGAGTGCCGATGGCGTAACGCGTCGCGTCGTCCGTCATAACCCCGTGCTTGGGTTCTGGCCTCAGCCGGGGTTCGGACGCTGAGTGTGAGCGGTTGGAGGTATTAGTGCGGTTCAACTCCCACATACCCCGCTCCGGTGGATTCCTCCAACTAAAAAAAAAAAAAAAAATATCTATAGGTTAATATATTTTAATGTTACATAGTTGTTGTTAGTCTATGGATATCGAAGGTGAAGCCAATGGGTATGGAGTTGCATACAGGCTTCGCCATAGGCAGACGAGCAAACGGACAACTGTTGTTGAATAAATACGTCGCTCATGGATCTCTGCAATGTTTAAATTCGCTATTCTTAATACAAATTTTATTTATCATACATCTAATTTAGTATGAATAATAGCAAATTTGTCAACAATCTTAATTTCTTCATAGCCTGACCAAAATAACACCCACCAAATACTTACCATAGTAGCAACAATAGTCTTCAAACTGGCCACGAGGTCCTTGGCCAGTACAGTAAAGTCTTCCCTCAGTTGGTGGTCAGGAGTCAAGCTGGTTATGGAAGCAGGGCCCGCGACTGGGCCTAGGGCTTCGGCACCAGGTAGGGACTGAGGACGAGTGGCAGCGCATGCTGAAATAACGAACCTGTTAATCCTACATAAGACAGTTGCTTCATGCTGTCTGTCTCTATGTATGCTAAAACTAGGGTCATCTAGACCCTCGCAACTTCGTCTGCGTTACAAAGGGGTTCAAAAATTGTAGCCTATGTGTTATTCTGATGTATAAGCTATATTGTGGTAAAGTTTCATTCAAATCCATTCAGTAGTTTTTACGTGAAAGAGTAACAAACATACATCCATCTATACATACAAACTTTCGCCTTTATAATATATATTAGATAATATAGTAGAGAAACAGTTAAGAGATTTTTGGTGTGATGTCGTAATGAAGCACAGTTTTTTTACTTCAATCGTAAATGCTCTATGAACCTAAAATAAGTCTATGTTATCTAAAATAAGTATTCTGGCATCACAAAGACGTCCTAGGGCTTGTAATCGCAAACTTTTTGCAGAAAAGCAGTTTAAATCACGTCAGGGTCGCTTTTCTCCGATCAATAGGCTGGTGACTGGATACAATGCTCTTGAAAGTAAATTAAAGTTATACACTAATGCCACTGATTGTTGTGGAGGCAGGACCTGTACCTGTGAGGATTGTTTGAATTTGGATATATATTGTGATAAGTTATTTTCATTCAAGCATAAATCACTCAGAATCATACAAGCGAATCATAGCGAGAACAACAAAATCACTGAAATTTAATTTATAATTTATTTTTATACACTTTTTTTTTAATTTTTTTATAATTGTCCTACTTTTTATCATTATTAATTTTTATTCAGATTATACATTTTAATTTTAATTTAACTTTTTTATTTCGTATTTTAATTTTAATTAATTGTTTAATTTTAATATGAATTTTCATTGTACATATTAAAATGGTTTTTGTGATTCGAATTTTATACTGATCAATTTTATTACAAATGTGTTTTTGTTAATAATTTTACTGTTTTATTCCAATGACTTGTTAAATTTTTATTTTATCTTGCAAAATTATTCGGTGTTATATTCTTTGTCGGTTGTTTTAGTGGCTATGACATTTATAATTTTTTTTTTCTTGTTATTACTACTTTTAAATATACATAGATTTAGATATTTTTTTTTTACTCTTTCTTTTTATATTATATTTTCTACTCAACGCATGCTGTATTTCACCTTTAATTAAGTCTGCATTTAACTTGTTTGTATTGTAAGTCTAATATGTAATAGCTATAAATAATGTAATTCTTGTTGGTGAATCAATAAAATAAATAAATAAATAAATAAACCCTCCTAACGCAGACGAAGTTTCGTGGGTCAGCTAGTGCGGTATAATAGTCGTGTCCCGCTGTCTGTCTGCATGCTCTAATCTTCATAACTACGAATTTATGCAGTTTAGGTTTACAAGGTAGATATAGACTTTTTCCAAACCGATGTGACGTTAATTTCATGGCAAAAAATAACTTTTGTTTTTGGAATCGGTTAAATTTTTTATACAGGGTGGATCTGTAACTTTGGACAATCTGACGTGGGGTGAATGACCTGTCGAAATACAACATAGCACCATTTTTTTTTTGGATCGGTTAAACTTTTTTTTCTGACATTGTATGAAAAACGTACGACTATCGTTGCAGTTACCATGATGAAAATTTTTTTTTATCCTTTTCCTAAAATAAAAGTGGTTCTAAGTTGTCTTTCAACAGGTCATTCACCCCACGTCAGATTGTCCAAAGTTACAGATCCACCCTGTATAGTCTTAGTTACACCATATTATTTTTTTAAAGCTGAAATTTCTGCCATGACGCATACGTCACGTCATGTTAATCTAGAGTTAAATTTAAGCGCATTATTTTACAGCAAAGCGTACAAGCAACAAAAAAATTGTAAATATTTTTTTTAAGTATTTGGAATATTTAATTTTGTCTATTATTCTTAGTTCTAAATAGAGTATTATTTAATTATGTTGTTATATTTTTCAATAATATTCAAAATAGGACGAATTTGGAAGAGGACAAACAGAATAGATTAAAAATAAAATACATGCAGGATTTATAATCGGAAGATGATAGTGACATTTTAATGACGAGAGATGTAACGAAAATATTCATGTTTTTAATAACTAGTAGGTACCTCTTGCCTACTAGATGAGTATGGTAAGTATAGACTTCAATATCTTTACTTAAAATCAAGGTAAAAACTTCTAACTTTATGATTAAAATAAAAATCTATCGACAACTACATACACCCTTACTGAAAAATGTAATTTACTAAAATTTTGTCAGGTTCACAATTAACTGTAAGTTATAAAAAAAATTGAGGTGTCATGGGACACCCGAATAGAACGAAGTTCCTTTCGATTAAAAGATATCTTAAAAAAAATATTTCCTTTCGTAACGCGCGATAAGGAACATGTTTCAAAAGATTTTGATCACAGCGCCATCTAGCGATAATCATCTAAAACAAAAAAAGCGTCGTGACAACTTTTCGTAACATTTTTTTCCATCTAGCCCCCTTTCACAACGCGCGATAAGGAACTTCGTTTCAATAATTATTAGAATAGATTCAAGAAACAATTATGAGTTACTAATTAAAAATACAGACGAATCTAAACTATGATATTTAACCAAATACTACCTAATTACTAAAAATACAATTAAATTAATTTGTACTTTTAAATGACCAAATAACTTACTCTGCTGTTCCTTTAGCACTTTTATTATGTAGTCATATACAATTTTTAAAATTGGTTTTATAATTCCGCCACTGTCGCTTGACATCTTGAAATACAATTTAAAAAAAAAAACACTATTTCTTTGTATACTTTCTGTTCTCACTGTCCAAACAAGAAATAATTTAAAAGTTATAAAATCAACACTAGAACACTATTAAAACTATTGATTAGAATTAATAGTACTTTTTCAATGATTTGATAATTTATTTCAGAGATAATTTCATTAACATCTAGTTTTATAGACAAAACACTATTATCTTTATAACTTTTGTTGTTAATGGTGATACTTGGCTATAGTTTTCCTTCAAAAAAACTTATGTAAAACACTTTCCACTTGACTATCTTATTTTTCAGTGATAAAAAAACACTTTTTTAATTTTTCCAATAATTTTAACCCAAGCAAAAGTTATTTCTTCAAAATTTTCTACAGAATATTGCACAAAGATTTTCCAAACTCTGTCTTCCGATATGATGTAATGTTTGTGTAAAATAAGATTAAGAATTTCAACAAGATCAGCGCTCTTATCTTAGAAATTTATAGATAAAAAGTCTCAAGATGAAATGGACTCAAAGTTTTATAAGATAACGTTAGATTTTGCTTGTACTATTTTTAATGGTGACTGTGTATTATCTATAGATTGAAAACAGTCAATTTAAATGATTTTAAATTCGGTCTGGATAATACAAAATCCTTCTATGATATGTGAAGTCCCCATCCGCATTGGAAAGGATGGTGGACTAAACCGGATCCCTTTACTGAGGCGACCTGAGCCCAGCAATGGTTTATTATAGTACAAAGGATATCTTATAAACTTATTCAGACACTAGATGACCCCCGCAACTTCGTCTGCGTCACAAAGGGGTTCAAACAGTACTCGCAATGTTGGTATTTGCGAGGATCGCGTTGGGTATATTTTTTTGCGTTTTATACTCGTCATAACTTCTCAACGAAAAGTCCGATTGGAATAAAACAAAAAGTAATTTACTTCTACATTAATAATCTTGATAACATAATACTTTATTAGGATAAGGATTAATATAACAATACTAATTTAACGTTAAATTCATTCTTCGGACGAATTAATTATTTTTTTGAACATAAAAGCAGTTGTTGTGACTAAACTATGATAGTTAGATATATGCTGTCGCGGACTTTTTTGTTTGTCTTCAAAAGACCTAAAAACCCGTAGTACATCATTTTGTTCTATTGTCAATAGTTTTTGCAGCGTACGCATAAATAGGTTTTCGATTATTCACTTGTGTTACATATTCGATATTTTCATACGGATCCCTAATTTTTTTCAAAATAAAATATAGCCTATAACCTTCCTCGATAAATGGACATTCCAACAGTGAAAGAATTTTTGAAATCGTATCAGTAGATTCTGAGATTAGCGCGTTCAAACAAACAAACAAACAAACAAACAAACAAACTCTTCAGCTTTATAATATTAGTATAGATTCGCGGTTTTCTATAATACTTTCATGCATTTTCAACGGGTTCTTACCACGATATTTAATTAATTGAATTGTTTCGAAATTTCAACGTTGTTGCAAACGTCATGATCATGACAAGACTGGATACTGCGGGTCGATTTACGAGCAAACAAATCTGTCTACCCTCGCACTCGTTCGCTTTTGGGTCGAAACCACTGGAACTCGAACTCACTTCTTTGTGGTGTGTCGAGAAGTGAGTGTAACAACGTTGAAATATCGAGACAACTCAATTAATTAAATATCGTGGTAAGAACCCGTTGAAAATGCATGAAAGGATATCTTATTTGCAGCCCTAATATAGTCTATTAATATATATGACAGAGGTTTGAGTGATAGAGGGTGCATTTGTATCTTTATCCCAACTTAGAATAACACTTATTTTTGAAATCAACTTTTACTTCCATTTCATATGGAAGTCTACAACGATGTGTCAATGTATAGAAAAAAAAGTTTAAACGATCGTAAAAACAAAAGTGGTTCTAAGTTGTATTTCGACAGGTCATTCACCCACTTCAGCTGGGATAAAGTTACAGATCCACCCTGTATATTACTAGTAATAAATGTGTTTGCGATTTTTTGTTTTTGCTGGTTGCACAACTACAGTTGTAATTTGTAGGTAGTTTTGAAATTAGTTAATGTAATATTTCAAATAATTATTGCCACTGCTTACATCATTTTATGCAAAATAATAATTTAACGCAAGATTTAGCTACCAGTTTTTGTTATTTAAAGATTTTTCTCTTCTTTTTTTGGCTTTTTTGGTTATTTAACAATATATATTTAAATTTAATTGTATGGCCTGTTCAATAATCTATTTTATGCGTCATATTTTGTGTCATTTTCTATCTGTGTACCATCTCAACATTTGTGACTTCACTGCCAGCTGAGACTTGTGGTGGAAATGTAAAATGATATGTAATTGTTTTTAATTCTCCGTCTTTTGTATCATTTTTACCACAAATAAAGTATGTCTATGTCTAAATTACATGAATTAATGTCTCGTGAAGGTTCGGAAAAGGGAAAATAAAAATCTCTTACGAACTAAAGTAGAGGCCAGATATGTTGAAAGAAAAGCTGGAATTAAAAAGAAAATAAAAATTACAAACATATAAGTTTATTAACATGCTATGATTGAATTATGTAGTAAAATAATATATGAATTTTATTTGAATATTCGCGTTTCTCTTAATCACTTTCATGCATATGAGTTTGAGTTCAAGAGGTACTATCCAAAAGCATACGAGAAAGAGGGTAGAGAGATTTATTTGATCTTAAATCTACCCGCAGTAGTCTTAACGTGATCATGACGTTTGTCATGGTGGCCGAGTGGTCGAAGCGCTTCCTTCCGAATAGGAGGTCGCGGGTTCAAATCCGGCCGGCTTGTCCTCTAAATCTAAATGTAAAAAAAGATTTATGTGCAATTTTCACAACACCACTGGCTAAAAACGGTGAAGGAAAACATCGTGAGAAAACCTGCATGTCGGAAAAGGATTCTAAAAATTATTTGAAGATATGTGAAGTCCCCAATCCGCACTGGGCAAGCGTGGTGGACTATGCCTAATCCCTCTTCTGAGGAGACCTGAGCCCAACAGTGGGCAGTAATGGGTTGGTACAGGATCATGACGTTTGCAACAAACTAATGACGCAAACGTGTCGTCATGGCAACAACGTCAAAATATCGAGACCACAGTAACAATTTAAAATCGTAGTAAGAACCCATTTGTATGAAAGTGATGTAATATGTTTTTATGATAAATTAAATTTTCTATTATTCTGTGCAAATGAGTCGATTGATAGTTCATGTTTATCATTGCATAGAAATTAATTTAAGTGTAGGTTAAAAGTTATAATGGTGTATTTTAAAATAAGAATGTGTAGCACGAAAAATTGTTATTGGAAAATGATTAAAAGTATTGTAGAAAAATTATAGTGTAAAATAAAGTTCCAGCAAGGTTATTTTTTGTTTTTTTTTTCTTACTGCCTCGGCGTTTAGCTAAATTGCCAAGCTATATCGTGTTAGCTCAAACAAATCCAGCGTTCAACTCACCAATCTCAAAAAATCCTTGCCAAGACATATTCAAATTAAAATACAATGCAAACAAACACTACTAAATAAAACATTAAAAATACATAATAAATAAATTTAATACAATCACATTAAACAATCACTAGAAAATCAATTTAAACTTCTCTCATCTTTTATTCTTGACTTGACAACCTAAAATAGGAATTTAATATTATTTTCCTACTAAATCACCTTATTTTTTATCGTGTTGGTAAAGTAATTATTAAAAACTTGAGAGGTGTTATGGGACACCCGAATAGAACGAAGTTCCTTTCGATTAAAATATATCTTATATTTTTATTTTCCTAACGTAACGCGCGATAAGGAACGTGTCATCTAAAACAAAAAAAGTGTCGTGACAACTTTTCGTAAGAATTTTTTTCGTCTAGCCCCCTTTCGATAACGCGCGATAAGGAACTCCGTTCCAAAAACTTAAACATCACTATCAGTATTCTATAAAGAGAAAATTAGTATCAAAAAATCTAATTAAATATTAGTATGTCTAAAACATATTATTTACATATCACACACACAGAGCAAAGCATCTATACATACACACATGACAACTGACAACACCAATAATAATAATATAAAAAGAGAAATTATCTATGCGTTTGTCTAAAAAACAACACAAACTTGACTATGTATCATCAATTAACTAAATTATGTAAAATTATATCAATGACGCAACATATGCGTCATGAAAAATTTAGGATAAAAAATTGGTTGCCTGTAAAGTCGGTATACGGGCGAGTTTTACGTGACAACGACTCGGGCATGGTTAGCCCGTCTAAGAGCGAAAGAGACAGACATAAAAAGTGACGCGGCACGCGTGCCTCTCACTCGCTCTCATTGTGAGCGCATAACGTGAGCGGAGCGTAACGCAGTGAAGTGTCACCCGGCAAACCAATTTATGAGACGTTGTCACGTCAAAATTAATGACGCAAACGTGTCGTCATTGATATTTCAAATTTAAGTCACGATTATCAACTAGTCTCAGTATCTAGATTAACTTTCTTAAGTTAGAACTGTAGTAGTTGAACAAATTTACGTTCAATAAGTTAGAATATTTTACTTTAAGATGACGACACGTACACGTCATGGACTTTTCAACACAATTTTCACACAAACGCATAGCTAATTTCTCATTGTTTTTGTTATGTATTAATTTTGTAAAACTTACCTATAGGCAAAGAGGCAGCTGAATTCGGTATGGATGACGCACCCCCTCCTGGGGATGGAGGGGCGGTTAGGGCTGAAAGGGCCTATTGAAAAATAATTAAAATTAGAAACGTAAGGGTTCTGTTTCAGAAGAAAAATAAGGGCGATTTGTATAATACTACTATTGCTACAAAACTAAAAAAAATAAAAAAAAACTTGAGAGGTGTCAAGGGACACCCGGATAGAACGAAGTTCCTTTCGATTAATTAGTGAGGGAATTGTAATAAAATTTAATTTTTTTTAAGTTACAATAATTAGTTAGTTTAAAACGTCTGTCTCTCTCTCTCTTAATTATAACTTAAATAAAATGTTTGATCACAGCGCCATCTAGCATTAATCATATAAAACAAAATAAGGAATTGTAGTATAAAATATTTTGATCACAGCGCCATCTAGCGATAATCATCTAAAACTTTTGTTTTGAAAGTGTCGTGACAACTTTTTCATAAGATTTTCCGTCTAGCCCTCTTTCGATAACGCGCGATAAGGAACTTCTTTCCAACAAAGTCAATGCTGAATCTTAGTATATTTTTTTTTATTTTATTTATTTATTTTATTTTTATTTAAAAGGTTACACCAACAGAATAAACACTAATTACAATAAAAAAATAACATTTCCAATATAATACTAAGTTTTTGAAACAGTCTGAATTCATCATCATTTAAAACCTGTAGTATACACTTATTAAGCCATTAGTACACATTTGCCTTACCATGTGTGAGTTGGAAGGGTCAATGTGTGCAGTTAATTCGACTGAAGCGCATTTATTGCTAGATTTCTTCTTACGCAGACCAAATTTGCGACGATCTTTTTTCACGTTAGGTGAGGCACCGTCAAGGGATACCTAAAATTAGAGTCCATGTTAAAATAAGCTGGAATGGGTAACTGGAATATGGAAAAATTGCTTGTATAATAAAAACTACTAACCTAATAACTATATTTTTAACAAAAAAAATAAACAACCTACCATTTCCGACAAAAAAAGAGTCATCCGAATCGGTCCAACCACGTTTAAGGTAAAACTAGGTATATTTACTGTACAAAAATTGAAAGTGAAGCCAACAGGAATCGAGTTATGCTGCGCATCCGCCTTTAAAAGAGCCCAGTCTGTGCAACTTTTTTGCCGACGACGAGCCAACGGGCCATCTGATCGTAAGCAGTTACCGTCAAGGCGTACGGAGATTCTGGCGAAAGCAGAGGCTGATGATCTCCTGTATCCGATTTTAATCTAGTAGACTGTAAAGTGTACCCTGACATTGCAGAGGTCCATAACCACTTACGGTAAGGTGGCCCGTTGGCTCGTCTACCTACATGGCGCGACGGAAAAGGGGGGCGGCGCGACGGAAAAGTGTGCCGAGAGCGTTACGCGTCGCGCCGTCCCTCAAAACGGTTGGAGGTTTTAGTGCGGTTCAACTCCCACATACCCCGCCCGCTCAGATTTCCTCCAACTAAAAAAAAAAAACCTACATGGCAATAAAAAAAGTTAAAGACTCGAAGAACAAGAACACTTACATCAGTATCATGATGGACTTGCTGTTGCATTTCCAAGGCATCTAGCAGCCTCTGAAGTTGTTGCACCGATAGTTGAGCCTGGCCCAGTTCTCGCGATGCATTCTCTAGAGGACCACCCGATTCTGCAATATAATGTTGCTTCATTTGATTCATGTGTATTTTGATTCAGTAGTTTTTTTGTGCTACAGATAACTTTGTTGAAATTAAAATTATAGTTAAGTTAGGTACAAGGTCAAGTCTAAAATAACCTTACCATTTAACCCTACTCATTAAAATTTACCTTACGAGATAATGTAAGTATTATTTCCATAGTTTAACATTCTCCTTTTTTTTACAAAAGCATCCCACCTAAAGATTAATAAGCTCCTCACTTTTGAACATAAGTATCTAACATCCTACCCCCCCTTTTAAGCAAAAGTAACCTATTCAACTATTTAATCATTTTTATAGAGAAGTATTCTTACCTGCCATCTAACATCCCACTTTGAACAAATGTATCTTATCTATAGCCTAATATCCTCCTAAATTATGAACAAAAGTACCTAACGTGTTATCAACATCCTTCTCACTTATGAACAAAAGTATTTAACCATTCATCTTACTTTGTCCCCAAGTTTGAACTTGACATCCTCCCTACTGAACAAAAGTACGTACTTACCTTACCTATTCATGTCCTTACCTATAATCCAGCTGGCGAGCCTCCCGCCCGGCGTTCCAGACACGAACTGTGGACCTCTAATCGCGGCCGTCGTGGGACTTACCAGCCCTACGGATAAACATTACATTGGGGTAGGGGAGTCGTGCTGTGGTATGGAATATATAGTTTAGACCTTCATCGTTATAGAGGTCATCATCAGCTGATAAACGTCTTAGCCCGAAAGCCAGCGCCAACTTTTGAGTATTTGAAGCAAGCTGAAAACTTGGTCCACAGTTTTTATAATATATCCCAACTGGAAACTGCAGATCTGGCTGCTGAGTAGTAGGGCTAAACGAATCCCTACATTTTTAAGAAATGGAAAGTCGAATGCCCTATCAAAATGACCTGTCTTTTTGGGAATACTATTTTTTTTGTCGTAACCCTACCCAAAAATTGGCGCTAGTTCTCGGGCCATCTACTGATGGAGATAGGTCTCTCGTGAGGTTAGCTGTCAATGAGGGAATCACAGTTACATTTCTGAAATGCGAGTCACCGATCTTACCCGATTGCAATGCTGAAGTATGGTGAATAAGATTACTTAAGATTGCAGTGAGATATTGTAATATGACTATAGTTCGCTGTTCCCGTCTTAGTTAGCTTTGGTTGGATAAGAAAAAAAATGCACCTGGACTATACGGGATAATTAGAGTAAAGGAATGGCCAATATAACCTGAAGGCTTTGAAGTCGAAGTTGTTTTAAGATGGTGAGAATCTTTTAATGGAAATAAATGGATCAGTCCATTATCAGCATCAATATTCTTTAATCTCTCTAATATCTTTCAATAAGTTTTGCGGCCTACCAGTGGACGTCTTCTAGCTGATGATGATCATAACTTTGCATACAAAATATTCCATACCACTGTCAGTGCTAAGGGGTTCTAAATAAAGGATCTACATGCTCAATCAAAATCGGAGTTTAAAACACATTGAAGGACCATAGGCGTTTGGATGGCCTGGTTTAGACAAAAGTAGGTTTAAAATTATGTAATGGGGATTTTGATCAAAAACTTGTGAAGGATTGTGCATGAGATTTCAAAGGAAGTTTTAACCTTCGTTCAAATATAATTAGATACAATAAGAAAATAAAATGGCAAATAAACACCATCAAAAACAAAAATATCATTTCATATCTATAATCTATGTGTATCTTATTATATTCAATCGAGCTTTTTCACGTTTAATTCTAACGACTTTGGTTTGCTCGGCAGATATCTAAGAAGAATTTGAATTTATTAGACTAGTTACATTTGAATATTTTAAACATAACCACACAACTGGGTTCGGCAACCAAATTGGTTTGTTTACTTTTGCCAAGTCTGTGGCAGGAGCCAAAATTGAGCATGTTCTAAAACTTGTTTTGTTTACATTTTTCAATCGTCTCATATTTTACGGAGAAACTATATTTTCGCTGAAAATGCAATACAGTATCATTTAATAATAAAGATTTACAACAAGGTCGCCTTGTTGAAGCCGCCGTACCTTATTACCAGTATTGGCCTCAGCCGGTTCTCGATAATGGTCATGTAACGCTCTACTGGGACCGATCTATTATCACTGACAGGACTATTGCTGCTAATAAGCCTGACATAGTGATAATAGATCGGGATGCGCATCGGGCAGTGTTGATCGATGTCACCATTCCACATGACGAGAACCTTGTGAAGGCAGAAAAAGAAAAACTGCTAAAATATTTGGACCTGGCCCACGAGGTGACCGACATGTGGCGTGTTGAATCGACCATCATTGTTCCGATCGTTGTATCTGTGCACGGTCTAATAGCGAAAAGCTTCGACCGTCATCTAGAGAAGCTTTCGCTCCCCGGCTGGGTAAAGGGCCTGATTCAGAAGGCGGTCGTTCTTGACACGGCGCGTATTGTGAGGAGGTTCCTCTCTCTTGAGCCCTGACCACTGATGGCTTGGGTCGTAGACTCCGCCTGCAGTGGCCCTCTGTTTTTTATATTGTATTTTTAAATTTATTTTTTTGTAATGTTTTTTTAAAAATATAATGTAAAAAATAAGCTAATAAATGGATAGAGGAAGATTTACAAAAATATAAGGTTTAATAAAAAATCGAAATTAAAATTTATTAGAAAGATTGTTTTTAAAAAGAGGCTCAAACACGGTATTGATTCCGAACGAAGTCCCCAGTTTCGCCATCTTGCGAATAGTGACGTTCCCAGTTGACTGGTTAAGTTAAGTAATGCTAAAATTGTATTTGCGCATTACATTAGTATTATTTAGTTAGTATTTTATTCTTCTCACATATCTTACGCGTTCTTTTTAATCATTTTTTTTTTACTATCTATTAACTATGTCTAAAACATAAATACACCTAGCCTATTTCTTAATATTTTACTATATATTAGGGATGTTGCGAATGTCGATTTTTGGATGTTGCGAATGCGAATGTCGACCTTTTCCCCTAAAATTTCAAGGTTTTTTTATTGACAAATCAGCAATATTTTTCTAGAATCACTATCATATGCGATTACAATTAAAAAGGTACCTTTATTTTACCTTTACTAAATCTACTAGGAACAGAGGGGTAATTTTCTCTCGCCCACCTAATAATTGGAACTCCCCGCAAATTAACTTGAGAACGGAAGGTCGTAGACCCATCGAGTTTGGGCTCATTTTAAAGGGCTGGTAGATGCCTTAATTTTGGCTCAATTAGATTCCCTCTACATCTACACAACATCCACGCAACTTTTGTCAAAACATTCGCATAACATTCGCATGAATTTTTGCGAATCCGAATATTCAAAAACGTGCGAGTATTCGTTACATCCCTACTATCTATACTTGCCTAATCGTTTCTACAGCTACCCTAATTGTCTTATCTTGCTTTTACTAAAAGAGTACCTACATAACTAAAACTATAACATCAAACTAACGCTATTATCAGGACTGTTGCTAATAAAAGCACATTTAAGCTGATTTATTTGAACTAAGTGTTTTATTACATTAACGTTATCTATAACTTTTAGTTTCATACTGAGTTATCATCTTATACATTTTGATTTCACAATATCTAACAATACAAAACTGAAATTAAAATAAATCGTTACCCATAAAAATATATGAATTTAAAACACGCTTCGTTCTTCACTGATAAATTTAAGATTCATTAAAAAATCGGATTGTACGTGTATATGCTCATGTTGTACGGGCTCAGAAACGCTAACAAGACGCTAAAGACGGTTCGCTTGGACATCTATAGATCGTTCTCATGTCATCATCAGTATTGTCAATATTAATATCCGTTGTAGAACAAGATCCTTTCGTTTTGTAATTTTTGCTGCAAAATATTTTAAACACCTTCAAATCTTCGTGAAACTTTTTGTTTAAATTATTTTGTTTTATGTCAGTTTTCGTTGAATATACTTCATGTTTTAAGTAAATTGCAGTATTTTTAGTTTGTACATATTGATCTGTTTTGTGCAGATTTGTATTCGACGTACATTGATCTGCAGTTTGAATTTTGTCGCTTATAATCGTTTTGCTATGTTGCGTTTGAATTTCGAATGGACTGGTTATAGCGTTTTCTTTTGGACATACTTCATAATTTTCAATATCTGTGTTCGTAAATTTATCATTATGTTTTTCATTATTAGTTACTTCTACTGAGAGATTACTATCTGCGATATTTTTGGTAGAGATTTTGTTGCAAAGTTTTTCTTCGTCATTTTTAAAATATTCATTATCAGCATTTACTACATGTCCTATTTCTGAATTGATGTCTTTATATATTTTACCAAGAAGACTTAATTCAGGCGATGGTTCATTTTTCAACGATTCATCATACTTTCTCTTAAGCTTTGAATGCAAAACATTAATTTCTTTATGTAAGCTTGGTAAACCTTTTGTTAGAATACATAAATTACCTAAAAGCAATAAAATAAACTTCTCGTCTAGTGGTTTACTTGATTTATCTAAATTAATACAATTCTGTATTACTTCACTAGATTCGTTTGATGAATTGTTTATGAATCTGTAGTCTCTGGATTTTAGTTTCGTTAAATTCTTTTTAATATTAGCCATCATGTAACAAGGGGTTTGGTCGAGTGGTCCGTCATTTCCACTTTTCGTATTGAATTTGTCAGTCTTAAAATAAATAGATTTTTCACTGTGCGAGTAAAGAAATGCTTTTGATGTAGCGCCACTATCCACATCATCTTTTGGATTTTGGAAATCGAACACTGCATTGGCATAAAATGTACTTTTATTATCTTTCGTTAGTTCACGGAATAATTCACTAGACGCTGTATTATTTTTAGTCCATTCTCTATTACTTCGATTCATTTCATTGGAAAACTTCAAACTTAACTGTTTGTTTGCTTTTTCTATATTTTTACGTTTTAGTTTAATGGTAATTGAGAAACATCCCTCTTTATCAGAATCTTTTTTTGTTAAAATCTGTTCTAAATCGTATTTAGAAAGATCGATTACTATTGATTTATCATTTAGCATTTTGGATTCATTATCTTTGTATATTTCTTCTTCGTTATTATGCGATGGTAAATTAGTTTTCTCATATTCTTTAGACCTTTTATTTTCGTCATCAGCATGTTTCGAAAATATCGTAGCTATTTTATTTAAGACATTTTTAATATAATGACTGGAGTTCGCGTTTTCCAAGTTTGCATCATTTTCATCGATAATGTCACATGTCGATACACTTTTAGACACCTTTTTAAGGACTGACTCTGATAAAACATCACACGAAGGTGTGATTTCGGATTGACTAGATTCCGAACTTGAATTAGTAGCGACGTCATCTTCTAGCACACCTAAGTACGCATTCAAAAAATCTTCAGCGAGCTCAGCGGGCACTGAAGTTTCAGTCAAAAGCTTTTTAATTGTAGCCTGTATTTTATGAACCTCGTTTGAAGAATTTGAATGTTCGTTCTCAGATATTTCACTCTTATTTAAAGCACTGATCAGTGTTTTAGTTATTTTTATATCTCTATCGCGACTGCTACGAACTGTATCGCAGATGTAAACAGTGTTATTAAGCGGTCGTTCTAGTTCTTGTATGCGTCGATCTTTCTCGAAACTTTCAGTGTCACGTACAGGACTTTCGAATATGGGAGATGTTTTTCTTTCATGTGTATTTTTATTGAGTTTTCTATTTGTTTTGGTTATCGAATCTCTGACACCATTGAATTGTGTGGCATGAGTTTTGTTGTCTATAGCAACGCTGG
Source organism: Trilocha varians (assembly GCA_030269945.2). Taxonomy (NCBI): domain Eukaryota; kingdom Metazoa; phylum Arthropoda; class Insecta; order Lepidoptera; family Bombycidae; genus Trilocha; species Trilocha varians. The sequence continues at coordinate 2,133,511 of AP028271.1, forward strand.
ATAGATTGACGTCTTTCGTGAAATGATCAACTGTTGTATTCGTAGATTTTGATACTTTGGTCACACATTTGTCTGTATTATCATGTTCTAACCAGAATTCTATAAGACTTCTAAAAATAGTTTTGATGGGATGTTTATCTTCATCGTAATCATTGTCAAGTAACTTTTTAACGGCTTCATTAATATTCAGGACTTTAGTGTTATCTTTGAATACAAAAGCTAGAAGTTTTTCCACGACATTATCACGTTTTGAATCTGTAAGATTTTCTAAACGTTTACTACACACATTTCTATCTGCATTACCGAGATTTTCATTATCCTTGTTTTTACCAAGTAACATGCAGTTGCTTAAAGGTTTTCTCAATTTTGGTTCTTCTAAAACATTTCTATATTTTACTAAATTTGTGGATTTTCTGGATCTCCTCATTGCGGAGTCAAAATTACTTTGACATTTCTTTTTGAAAAAGTAACACTGCGGTTTCTGATTACATATTACTGTGTTAACAATTTTAATCACATCTTTTACAGGAAAAACTGAATTTGGGACCTTATTTTCAATCAATTCGTCTCTTTTTGCATCGACTTTACTATGTTTACTACATATTTCTTTCTTTACTATGTTCATTGCATCCCAAATACTCTTTGCGTTATTTTTGACACCGTCTTTTGTTATTTCAAATGCATCATCGTCAAATGATTCAGATTTGAGTGGTATTAACTCACTATTGGTATCATTTTTCAGGTTTTTAGAGTCACTAGACTTAGATAGTTTACTTGTAGTCTCTGATATGTCACATAGACCTATAGAGAGAATATCAAAAGAATTATATTTTATTAAGTTCAATGTCTACTAAAGATGTCTTTAACAACATTTAATCTAATAATTTTGAGTAACTAATTCTGAGAGAACCATTTGAGCCACTTGTGTTAAAGTTACATTATATCATATGCCCTGCAATTGCATCTTATTTCATAAATCTCTCAGGCTATGAATATATGGAACATAACTAGCATTTAGTGACAAACTAAACCTATTCCTATAAACATTACTATAAGGGTTATTTTCCAACAAAACAGTGGTATTTGAAACAGTCAGAGAAATGAACGCATGTGGTAAGAAACGCCTCGCTTTCGCTTCGCTGGCTGTTTAAGGCTTTGGAAATAAAAGGAACACTCTAGAAACATAGCGTGCTTATTATACAGTTTAAAACTCACGTGATGAAGTATCTGTTGCTGGTAAGTCGTCGAGGGGAGCGTTGATTTTAGGGGCTGATTCCCTCGCGCCAAATGTTAGGAGGTGTTGGCGGTATAGTCTGGAATATGAGGGTAGTATAAAAATAGTACTTTCGTTTAAAAGCAACTTTCAGGATATGTACATTTTTAACCATTGAATTTAAATTAATCTGAGTACGAGCATAAATTTGTGGCGACCAATAGTAACGCGCGAGATCCTGAATCGCGGTTACGACATTTACATTTGCAAATCTTCGCATATATACGACATCTGAAATCTATTACAGTGGGCTTCGGCCTGACCACCATACACTACCTCGCCCGCAACGAGATCTCCCTTTGGCCATAAGTCCACTGTACCCACAAATTCAATTATTAAATTTTATCTCTCTTACACTAAGTTCTTCGTTTTAGGAAATCTTGTAGTTTCCAGCGATACAGGTTCGACCTAGTGTAATTAAATAAGCTGGGGTAATATTGTTAGATATAATTAAATTTATTGTTATTCTTAACTTTATAGGAAACGGGCTGTCCTGTGCAATTTCGTCTTCATCACATAAAGCGTAACATTTTGTTTTACAGTTTCGAGACAAACGCACGCGAAATTACCTCACTCAAAAATTATATATCCACCCTGTATATCTTGTATACAAATTGATAACTCCCTTTGGTAGTCGGTTAAAAATCAACTCACCTATGAGCTTTGAGTACGTTCAGCCAAGTTCTGAAAACGTCAGGTGTCTTCGCTCTCAAGTGGTAGATAAACTCGTCGGCATCTATGTCGATGCGACGGCGTCTCGCTTTGGCCGACAAGACCGACAGGCCGACATCGACCGAGCCGTGAAGTCGGCCTCGGGCGAGGTCTGTCGGCGAACGTGCGTACACTAGTATACCGCCGTCTACTACGAAGAATCGCTGGAAAGGAAGTTATATTTTTATTGATAGACCGTCAGTTTTGGCCGAAACGACGGGTCTATATGGTTTAGTACAAGAGTTTGAATGATTTTGAATGAATGAATACACTTTATTGCATACAAACAGAAAATAACACGTACAGAAAATAAAGCAAAGAATACATGCAATGGGCGGTCTTATCGCTAAGAGCGATCTCTTCCAGACAACCCTTGTAAGCATTAGATTACATTTGAAGAGTTCACAGTGGTGTTGCAATGCAGTGCAATCTACGTAATTAACATAAAAGGTAATAACATTAACTATTTTAATCCTATTTCACACACATAATACATCATTTAACATATAGGTAAATACATACATATTATACATAAAACATAAAGATAGATATTACTATAACTTATAATATTACATCACACACATATAACAATCGCATACTACATACCTACAGCATCAGATACATAGTTAATCTAATTTTAACTAAGTAAAGATAGGTAGTAATTATGTAACCTAATCTTAAAGCAGCTCGATGTCTGAACATTTCTGATAGCGACTGGTAACTCGTTCCACAATTGGACAGCCTGCACCGTGAAAGAGCGGCCAAAGAAGGTAGTAGAATGTGCGGGAATTTTAAGCTGCAGATTATCCGATGATCTCAAGGATGATTTTGGTTGGTACCTTCCCAATTATTAGCTCAATTCTATTCATATCCAGATTAGCTCCATTGTACCATATTATTGGACTGTCACGCGATATACATACATACAAAGTTTTATTTAAATCAGAAACCGGGAAGTTGGTCACATTCAACTCGCCATATTCCACCCGAACTTACACAGGTAGTATATATCCAGTGCAAGTTAATATAAAGCTTGTAAAAAAGAACCATTTATTTCCTCACCTTGTGCCACCCTTTTAGCGGCCATTTCCTCTTCTTGTGCAGGTATCCATTAAAGACATCCGGTCTCTTCTCGAATCGTTGACCGTCTTTTAATCCTTCGAGCACTTCCCATTCACTGCCTCGTCGACGGCTGCGAAGGTGTCTAATTTTAAGGACAATACAGTTCTTTATGTGTTAGTAAAATTGAGCTACTTTTATATTGTTAACTTAGAATCTATATACAGGGTGTCCCAGGACTATGCGCCAAGTACCTTAAATATTAGAAATAGGATGTTTTGCTGAAAGGAAACATAATTTTTGATGTTTACTAATACTGCATTCACAGATTTTTCGTAAATTGCTTGGTTTGTCTGAAAATCGGCAAAAATCAACACCCTGTATTTTTATGATGCCAATCGAAAGAACAGTTAATAACGAATAATCTTTGCTTACAAACAGTGTCTTAAGCAAAAGAAACACTTACCTTCTAGACTTCCCACTCCTGGGTGGAGCTACCGGCGGCCTCACGATTCTATCGCCACTGTCGGCAGATAGAGAAGCCGTTTCACCCGAGCAGTCGGAGTCAGATGGAGCCCTGCGTAGGGCCGCCGCTCTGCCGGCAGCACCGCGTCTGCGGTCCCCTAATGACAACAATTAGACCTTAGAAATTTTGAATCATGACAATCTCTGATATTTTCCATACAAACTTAATTGCGGAGGCTGACAGATACAGGAAACTCTACAAGGCTCGACTAATTAAACATCCCAACACACTCGCGGCTGGGCTACTCGGTCAGACGGCAGGAATCATCAGACTTAAGCGGCGACGTCACATTTTTTAATAGGGTCATGTGACGATGGTCACAATCCCTTCAAGACATTTTACTCGTCACACATTTAATTATGGTCTAGCGACCGATTGTAAATAAAGATGACAAAAAAAAAGAAGAAATTTTGACCAAAAAGTTAAAGGTTTTATTACAAGCTTCATATTACCTTGCACTGGCTGTATATCTATGTAAGTTCGGGTGGAATCTTGCGAGTTACATTTGACAAACCTCCCGGTTTCCGATCGAGCTCACATTTTTCACGCATGACAATGCAATAATATGACAAAATGGCGCTGATCTGATCATGGATTCGGAAGGTAATAGTCATAACTCTCGAATTCTTGTGCTAAACAAGATAGACACGTCGTGTTTGGGCTCGTTTTACTTGTATTACCTAGTACTCTACTTCACAATCTTCAAAACTTTTCTTTAAAATAAATAATTTTCATTCAGTTACACATAAATTAAAAAACAGAGAATAAATCTTGAAATCACCAGACTAAAAATTAAATTAACTAAATAATTCTGGTTCTGTTGTAATAATCGTAGAAAATAATTACACAGGTGTACAACTTTGCTTCCGCCGTTTTTTTCCGAAATTTGAGGCTTTATTGTAAAAAACTGGTTATACATTTATGATTCAGAGTATTGTCCATCGGTGGCCACTACTTTCTTCTATCTTTCGGCAGCGTACGAATCCCGCGTTGAAAAAACTGGTCATCTTTTGAAGTGATCTACGAATCGATTCAATTTTTTACTTCTTCATAAGATCGGAAGTGCTGGTCAGCCAGGCCGTGTGCCATTGATCGAAACAAGTGATAGTCCGAGGGAGCAACGTCTGGAGAATACAGCGGGTGGGGTAGGACTTCCCATTTCAACGTTTCCAAGTATGTCTTGACCACTTTCGCATGGGGTCGAGCATTGTCGTACTGTAAAATCACTTTATCATGTCTCTCGTTGTATTGCGGCCGTTTGTCTTTCAATGCTCGGCTCAAACGCATTAATTGCGTTGCGATAACGATCGCCTGTGATTGTTTCAGTCGGTTTCTTCGACTTCAAAATCACCGTTCTTGAAGCATTGAAACCACTCTCGGCACGTTCTTTCACTAATAGCGGCCTCATCATAGGTATTTTAGAGCATTCGATGAGCCTCAGCCGCAGATTTCTTCATATTAAAGCAGAAAATTAAAACCTCCCGCAAATGACGACAATTTGGCTCGTAAGCTGACATGTTTAATCGAGAATAACTTTATGATCCAGATACAAATCGACTAATATTTCGATGGTGTTATGTTTACAAAAGCCTAAGCTTATTGTATGACATCAACGATCTATTTATTTCGACTACCACTTACCGCTACAGCCATCTATGCAAAACGGCGGAAGCAAAGTTGTACACCTAATACATCCGCCATTATTATTATAATGATGCAGGAAACCCGCGACGCCTACGACTACAGAAATACACGCATTTTTATATATTACAACTATAAATATTATAGCTTACCCGCACAACTTCGTCTGCGTGACAAACTGTACTGTAACAACCCATTTCTGCCCACTGCTGAGCTCAGGTCTCCTCCGAAGAGGGGTTAGGCATAGTCCACCACGCTTGCCTAATGCGGATTGGGGACTTCACATATCTTCAAAGGATTTTTTTAGGACCCTTTTTCGATATGCAGGTTTCCTCGCGATGTTTTCCTTCACCGTTTTTAGCCAGTGGTGTTGTGAAAAATTGCACATAAATCTTTTTCATATTAATATTTAGAGTTACAAGCCGGACGGTTTTGAACCCACGACCTCCCGTACTGAAGGCAAGCGCTTCAACCACTCGGCCACCACGACTTGACAAACAGATAAACTTTTTTCAGAATTCTGTAAAGAGGTTATGAAGTCGTTTGTTTATTGACAGACTTTCCAAAAAGAGGTTATGTTTGACTGTATTTTTTTTAGGGCGTCGTAGGCAGACGGACCAACGGGCCACCTGATCGTAAGCGGACCTCTGCATTGTCCGAGTACAGGTCCAGTTAAAACGATCAACGTCGAGGGGTGACATTTTTAAAGATCGAACTATGTAGTTTTATTCACTAAAAATGTATTTTTAACGGACAAGATATCAGTGAACCAATTCCCATGATTCTTTTTTGATCGACTTCCAAAAAGGAGGAGGTACGCAATTTTTTTTTTTTTTTTTTTTTTTTTTAATTTATTTATGATAATCCAACAGCGTGTTTACAAAATATTTCATTAAAGTATTAACATCAATAAAGCCAATAAGGATTACACAGTTATGCAGAGTGTATACAATTCTACTAATTGGTTTTAATTAAGTATTCTAGTAATATAAACTTATCAGTACATTACAATGTTGAGTTATTAAGGTGATTGAGTGTGTGTGTGTGCGTGTGTGTATGTGTGTGTGTGTGTGTGTTTGTGTCTGAGAGTGAGTGAAAGATATTATTATATACTGAATAAAGAGAAATATACTTGGAAAAATGAAATTCATTGAATGTGGTATTAAAAACAGTTCACCGAGCACTTATCTTACTATTTTTTTGGTTTTTCATTTATATTACCTGTTAAACTTCTGATTTTATTTCTTAACGAGTTCCTTGACAGGCAGAAAAGGTCTAGTTCAAAAAAATGATTATTATATGTACGTGTAGCACGACATAGTACTGAATTTTTTCCGTATTTTCGCTTTGCATAGGGGACATGTAATAACGGTGTGTGGCGTGTCCTGTAACGGGGGGCTACCAGCGATACAAACGACAGTAATTCAGTGTTGTCGATTTTACCGTTGAGTATATCATACAATAGAAGTATGTCGTATTGCTTGCGTCTGTCTTCGAGAGTACCGATGTTGAAATGTTCGCATGCATCTGAATATGATTTAAAGTTGTAATGGGACTTAAAACATAAATATTTTACGAATTTACGTTGGATAGATTCAATTTTTTTTATGTGTACAGCATAAACCGGAGACCAAATATTACATGCATATTCCAATATCGATCGAACGTACGTAAAATATAACAGTTTAATGCAGCTAATATCATCAAAACTATTACAAACCCGTTTTACAAAGCCTAGCTGACTGTATGCTTTATTAACGATTATCTCCGTGTGCTCCACCAAAGTCATCTTAGCGTCTAGTCTAACACCCAAGTCCTTTACAGAAGTTACTGTCTTGATTAGGCTATTATTGAAATTATAATTATAATAAATAATATTTGATTTTCTGGAAAATGTAATCTGCATGCACTTAGAAAAATTTACTGAAATTCGATTCTCGCAATAGTATTTGAATAGGTTATCCAAGTCAATTTGAATTTTTTTGCAGTCATTGATGTTATCTACGGCCAAGAAAATTTTTTTATCGTCTGCAAACATTAAATATTGAGAATTTTGGATACATGAGTTTATATCAAATAAGAATGCATTGTATAGGATTGGCCCGAGTATAGAGCCCTGTGGAACGCCGGAGGTAATAGTCCTAATATCACTCCTAGCACTACCTATAGCTACCGCTTGTCTTCTATTTGATATATAAGAGGTAAACCATCTATGAAGATCGCCGCGTATACCCAGTGCATGAAGTTTGTGGAGCAGAATGATGTGATCGACCCTGTCGAACGCCTTTTCAAAATCGGTATAAATTGCATCAACTTGTTTACCTTTGTCCATAGATCCAAAAACGTAGTTAGTGAATAATGTGAGATTTGTTACAGTAGAACGGCCCTTGGTAAAGCCGTGTTGTTGCAACGGGATAGAATTGTGAACTATGGTACTAATACTATTAAAAATTATTTTTTCAAAAATCTTGCCGAATGTGTTTAGGATTGAGATAGGCCGATAATTTTGAATTTGTCTCATTGAGCCGTTTTTATGGATAGGTACAATTTTAGCTTCTTTCCAGATTCTGGGAAATTCATGATAAACATTAACCGATAGCATGTATATCCTTTGCAGTGGCACAAGCAGAGATGTGGCGCATTTTTGAATAAAAATGGGTGGTATTCCGTCAGCACCAGGACCTTTCGCAATATTTACGGATTTGAGCATGTTAAGCAAATTTTCTGTTGAGATATTTATCCTCGTGATAGTGTCTATGGGCTCAGAATATGGTTTCAAGTCATAAACTAGAGAGGGTTTTTGGAAAACACTGTGAAAAAAATCACTAAAACCGTTGCAGATATCAGTTACGTTTGTTAAAATTTGGTTACCTGAATTGAATTCATTTGGATACCCAGAGCCACCACTACGTAAGGACTTTAAATAGGACCAGAGATGTTTAGGATCTTTTTTCAGCATTATTTGAATATTTTCGATGTAAGATGTATAACATTCTTTTTGTAGCTTATTCTGCCTTGTTCTTAAAAGCGAGAATTCATCGTAATCTCTAGGGTTTCCAAACTTTTTCCAACGTTTATGAACTGTTAATTTATTTTTAATAATGTGTCTCAAGGACTTCGAATACCAAATGGGAAAATGATTCGATTGTAGGTTGGTCGTTTTGATGGGAATATATTCTTTAATAGCTGTGCGAATTTCATGATAAAATTTGTCTATTATTTCGTCAATGGAGGAGCCAGTCAGGATCGACTCCCAGTCTACATTATCAAGCTGTCTATTAATTTCTTCGTAATTACCCTTATGAAAATTATAATTATTATCTGTTTGAAGCTTTGAGTAAGAGACTTTAACATCTGATGCATCCAGTATCAATGACGGATGATATAGATCTTCAGGCACAAGACTATCACAGCTTCGGGAAACATCGATAGAAAAGTTGCTGTAAATCAAATCTAGGGTATTACCTGAAGTATTTTGAATATTATTATACTGGTATAAGCCGGCCATGTTACATATATTAATGAATGAAGCTGATACATTCTGCATTTCTACGGTACCCTGCTTTCTTACCAGTGGTCCCATCGGTGTCCAGTGTGTGTTAGATAGGTTGAAATCTCCTACGATAATAAAATGATCGCAGGGATACATCGATGTTATATTAATGAGATGGTCAGAAAACATCGCAACGCGTGAGCTTTGTGTATTGTCGGGTGGTATATAGACAACGCATATATGTAGATTGCGTTTGTCGGCCGCGTGCAGCGAGCGCGACGGCACAGTCACCCACAGGCATTCAACGCCGGCGCATATCCATTCTGGTCGTTCTCGCGCATCAAGGGCATGTTTCACACAAGTCATTACCCCACCACCAGTTTTTTTAGCCGACGTACTTGCATTACGATCTAATCGAAATAAGTCGTATCGTTCATCACATAACTCACCTTTGAAGAAAGTGTTGTTTAACCATGTTTCTGTGATTAGAACAATATCATAATCATGTGCAAGCATACCCTGTCTAAATTGTAGTGTTTTAGTGCGTAAGCCACGCACGTTTTGATAAAACAAACTTAATTTACAAGAGAGCAGAGTTTATCTGTAAATAGTGTACACAAGTATAGTATTCAATACTTGGCAATTTAATGCAATGATACTCGTTAACGCAATGGAGATTGTAGTAATGGCGTAGCGATTTAACGCAGGTATACAATAAAATTATTATTTTTAAAGGCAATGATAGTTTCGTAGTGTAAACTAAGCTAATAATATGATTGTTATAGTTTGGTATGTTATACGGTTTTACTATTAACGTGAACGTCGTGTTTGATTCTTGTAATGAATGATAGAAGTGTGCATCAGTGCGCGGGAAGAGTAGTATTATTACAGACAAATATTTCTTAGGATGTATTTGTAGTGAATGAATTCGTAATATTATGATTATTTGTAAGTGTGGTGAATTATATAATATTTGTAAGTGAGGTGATTTGTGTGCGTGCTTTGTTAATGAAGATGAGTTGAGAGATATAATTTTTTGTAAGTGTGATGAATGATGTGATATTTGTGAGTGTAGTGATTTGTGTGTGTGTTTTGTAAGTGAGTTTAATTTGAAAAATGACAACTTTAAACAATTTTTTCTAAGTCTTTGTCTGAGTTTATCGTAATGGCCGGCGACTGCTCGTTTTTTCTTAAAAAAATATTACAATTTCTCACCCATACGAACTTATAAGATTTTGTTTTCGCCCGTAATTTAACTGCGTTAAGTAGTTGTTTAGAATGCGGAGTTAAATGTTCGTTGACGAAAATTCTCTTTTCATCTCCGGCCAGTCCCAGGTTCCTGGTGTTGATGCCCTTGGTTTTTTTGAGTCCTGAGATGATTTGGTCCTTGAGTAGTCGAGATTGGAGTTTGACAACGATAACCTTTGGTCGACCGTCTTGCTTTTGCATTGGTTGTACTCTGTGTGCTGATTCCACTTGTGTAGGTTGCAGTTGAACACCGGCGTGTTTGGCTATTTTCAAAGCTATATCAATTGGTGATTCGGAAGGAGTCTCTGGTAGACCCACAATTTCCAGATTGGCCATTCTTGCCCATTGTTGTTGCTTATTCAACAGAATCTGTAAGTCAGCCATCTTTTCCGAATCTTGATGAACTTTAATTTGCAGCGATTCAAAATCTTTTTTCAGCTTTTCATGTTCGTTGACAATTTGGTTATGAGATTCCGCGAGGTTATTATATTTTGCGTTAGTGATAGCCATCTCCTTCCGAAATTCGGTGAGAAATGATTCCTTAATCTCTGATATCATTGCGTCTTTTAGGGTATTAAGTTTCACCTGTAACATTTCTTCAATTTGCAATATGAGTGTACCTTCATCACTTGCTTTTTTCGTGTCTTCTGCTGTTGCGCTCGTTTTAGGCATACTGCGGACTGGCGTATTAGAATTATCGCCACCTTTACGCTGGCTCATTGTGCAAGCTGGACATTTCCACTGCGATCGGGAAGCGCTCGCCGTATCACCAGTGAAGTTGATGCACTCAGAGTGGTATAGTAGGCAGCACTGAGTACACTGTATGCACTTCGCCCGTTTTTGGCTGCTGGTTATTGGACCTTTGCAAGCCTCACAAGTACCTGCCATCGCTGCGAATGATATTGTAGCACAACAGATTTCTATTGTAGACAGAAGTAAATAGTTCCGATGTAGATAGTTGTTTAACGATTGCAAATAGCAAAAAAAAATCGAAGAGCACGAAAAAACACGACCGTCTCAGTAGAAGCGCGGGTAGTATATATAAATTCGTCTGTTGTTTTTTTTTTATATTTTCCTCGATAATTTTAATTTAGGTGGACCGATTTGAATGATTCTGGTGGCAGATGAAAGGTAATGGCTGTGCTTAGGTTCCATTGTTTTTCAAAGATCGAATAAATACTTTTGGATCTATGTTTAATAATGTGTATTTTTAACAGAAAAATTTCACGATTTACTATGCGTTTTTTCGTGTATTTCCTTTTTATATGAACAGATTTCGATGATTCTTTTTTTGTTAGAAAGCAGGCATTTTGAGCATTATCTCATCTATACTAATATTATAAAGCTGAAGAGTTTGTTTGTTTGTTTGTTTGTTTGAACGCGCTAATCTCAGGATCTACTGGTCCGATTTCAAAAATTCTTTCACTGTTGGAAAGTTCATTTATCGAGGAAGGTTATAGGCTATATTTTATTTTCAAAAAAATTAGGGATCCGCAAGAAAATATCGAATATGTAACAAAAGGTGAAAAATCTAAAACCTATTTATGCGTACGCTGCAAAAACTATTGACAATAGAACAAAATGATGTACTACGGGTTTTTAGGTCTTTTGAAGACAAACAAAAAAGTCCGCGACAGCATATATCTAACTATCATAGTTTAGTCACAATAACCGCTTTTATGTTTATAATTTTTTTTTTTGTCCCAAGATTGAATTTAACGTTAAATGAGTATCGTTATATTAACCCTTATCCAAATTAAGTATTTTGTTATCAAGAATATTAATGTAGAAGTAAATTACTTTTTGTTTTATTTCAATCGGACTTTTCGTTTAGAAGTTATCACGAGTATAAAACGCAATGAATATGTGGGTGCAACAGCGGGCCGCAAAAATATTAACTCGACGGCATTGCGAGTACTGTTTGTTTGTTTGGTGAGTACTGTTGTAACGCAGATGAAGTTGCGCGGGTCAGCTAGTATAAAGATAAATATCTGACTGGTAGTTAAAGTGCTATGTTTGAAAAATGGAAGTCGGTCGTTTTCATTTTTGTAATAAAAATATTATTCTTAGACTATCATCTAAGTTATATATATAAAGATTTAACTGGTACTTTTAAGCTGTATTTAAAAAAAAACTTGAGAGGTGTCATGAGACACCCGAATAGAACGAAATCTAGCGATAATCATCTAAAACAAAAAAAGTGTCGTGACATCTTAAAGTGTCGTGACAACTTTTCGTAAGAATTTTTTCCGTCTAGCCCCCTTTCAGAACGCGTGATAAGGAACTTCGTTCCAAAAATGGAGATCGGTCCTTTTAAGTTGTGTTAAAATCAATATCATGTTATTTTCAGAATCAGATGTGTTAGTTATTCTTACGACGTTTTACTACACACTAAATATACTTCTGAACATTGCAAATTATTCTGTGTTTCAGCATTAAGCGTTATTTGCAAATTCGCGTGCAAATCGATCATTATGTAGAGCGTTACAAGATCAATCTAAAGATACGGTATTGTATAACAGTAAGAAAGTTTTTTTTAAATAATTTACATGCAATAGTTTGTACCAGGGATGTTACGAATATATTCGTAACATTCGCATTCGAATGCGAACATTATGATAAAAGATGGATGCAAGTGGAGGGTATTTGAGTCAAAACAAAGGTATTTTCGTGCTTATTCAAATGTGCCCATACTCATTTTGAAGTTAAGTATAAGTTTTGAAGATAATTTGCGAGGGGGATATCAATTATTGGGTAGGGGAGGCATTTACTTTCCGCGCCCTCATTACGTGGAATAGAAAGAACTCAACTTTTCTATCATCAAACGCTACTTAAAGAGATTCACATTGTAATGGTCCAAGAGCGACGATAAACAATAGGGGTGTGCGAATATCGTTCGAATCGAATCGAATAGTATCGAATATGACTACGGCGATGCATCGGAAATAAGACAAGAATTTGTATTTTGTAGATAATATCTTTAATGGGCTAGATGTTTACAAAATAGTCGTTGTCAAATTCGATACTATTCGAAATTCGACGAATATTCGAAACTTTTCGAATTATTCGAAATTCGATCAATCAATATTCGATTCGGAACGAATAATTCGTGAGTTCGAATTATTCGCACACCCCTAATAAACAATTATGATCAGTTCGCTTGACTACCTTAGGCTGTAAAGAAAATCATAACTGAAATACCTTGAAGACTTAATATCATTCAGTGAATTTTCAAGAGCTGATGACGACAGATACATTTCCGTATAACAACGGTGGATTCTCATACCAAGATCAAGTGTGCGCATTATTGAAATCAAAATGGCGTCCAGCCAATTCTCAATGTGATTGATATCTACATGTGTGTGTGAAGTGATTATATAGGAGTTTCTATAATAGATTCTGGTTTAATCATCGATTTTTTATGGACTGGAGGAAATTGTATGGGGTATTTTGGAATTGGACTACACTAGATTACCCAATGGATCTCTAAAACGAAAGGATTTTTGCAAGGTGCTTTTTTTATTGCCGTGTAGTCAGACGAGCCAACTGGCCACCTGATAATAGTAACCGTCGCTCATGGTTCTCTGCAATGTCAGAATACAATAAATGGTTACCGCTACCAGCGACCTACCTTTAAGGGCATTATTTAAGCCTCGTTTGAGGAAGGACCAGTCATAGCTTGCTGGATTGACATTTGGCATACCCCAGCAAATAAGTGGAAGAATAAAGTGGAGGTACAACAATTATGTTTAATTAATTAAGTTAGAAATATTTCTCCATTTCTTCCTAGATGCTTGACATGTCGCAGAATAAAAATCCGGTATTTTATGAGGTCTCACACAAGAAAATTAACCCTCAACAAACTGACTACCCAATGTGAGGTCGAGTCTCCTCAATAAAGAGCAGGCCTCAGCCAGCCGAATACTGGTTAGGGACTTCCCATATCTTCAAAGGCTTTTAGTCCTACAATACCCAAGTTTTCCTTCGCGTTTCTAACAGACCTTCCCAAGCGAAAACTAGGACACCTTTATCAAAAGAAAACCATAAAAACCTTGACACAAACTCCATAAAGCTTTATCCCAATTTCGTTCCAACAGAATTCTTTCGCCAAATTTTTCCTTGTCACGTTTTCTTTTTATCTTTCTTAGATCTCGAAGGTATCGATTTTATCCGACAATATTTGCCAAGATATCCGAGACGAAGTTACTTAGACATTGTAGGTCAAGTTCGACTTTGTAAAAAAAATGATAATTGATTTTATACTGTATGTTGAGCGAGCAATTTATTTTGAGCTTACTATGGTAGAAATCACAAAGTATTTGAAGAAATTAAATGAAAACGACAGACTTTCGATCAGATCAGACAATGTGAAAAATCTTATACAGGGCGATTTGTTAGAGAGGGTACATATTGCAGGAGGGTGATGAGTACTCTGTTCTAATACGGAATATTACAAAAAATAGGTAAAATTACAAAATGTTTTTTTTTTTTAATCTAAATTCGACAAAACTACCACAAACATAAACAATTTCGACTTAAAGAGTGTTGACTAACACACCACACCACCCCACACCTCCGCCACACCCATCAGCTGTCGAGAAACCAACATTTTGCAAGAATTTTAGATACTTTTAAGTTGCGATTACTAAGGCATTAAACCATATTCTTTGGTAATAATATTTTTACTTGTCGTATATAACCATCAGCTACCATGACCTTCAATATGTACCCTCACTAGGAAATCACCCTGTATATAAAAATGAATTGCTGTTCGTTAGTCTCGCTAAAACTCGAGAACGACTGAACCGATTTGGCTTATTTTAATCTTGAAATATTCGTAGAAGTCCAGGGAAGGTTTAAACGAAGAGAATTTCCTAATGTGACGCAGACGAAGTTGTGTGGGCCAGCTAGTAATAAATAAAAATAATTATCGAAATCGGCCAATCGAACTGATTTACGAGAAAGAAATCGTCAGTTGTTTAGAAAAACTGTAAAATTTCAGTTTCAACATAGTACCCAAAAGTACTTGTTTGATTTTGTTAAAATTTAAATGGAACTCTACAACACGTTTCAGCTTTAATAAAAAAAAAAACTTGAGTGGTGTCATGGGACACCCGAATAGAACGAAGTTCCTTTCGATTAAAATATATCTTTTTTTTCCTAACGTAACGCGCGATAAGGAACGTGTTTTAAAAGATTTTGATCGCAGCGCCATCTAGCGATAATCATCTAAAACAAAACAAGTGTCATGACAACTTTAAGTGTCGTGACAACTTTTCGTAAGACTTTTTTCCGTCTGGCCCCCTTCGATAACGCGCGATAAGGAACTTCGTTCCGAAACCGTTTAAAAAGAATCGTCCTAATCGGTCCACTCGGGCAAGAGTATGGAAGTAAGATGCCATAAATCAATACAGCCAAAATCCTTTTGAATATTGGAAGTCGGTCAAAAATTAGCACGAGTACTAGAAACACGTGTTCTTGCTTTGCAATAATGAGTTATTAATAAATATTGTATCACTAAATATACCTACATAGTTTGATTGACTAGCAAGGTTCATCTTTTTTGCGCATTGCCGAACCGGTTAGTAAATTTAAATCTGCTTGTTAATGTTTTAAAATTTAGCATCTTACAAAAAGTTATTCAGACACTCGCGGTTTTCTATAATACTTTCATGCATTTTCAACGGGTTCTTACCACGATATTTAATTAATTGAGTTGTCTCGATATTTCAACGTTGTTGCAAACGTCATGATCACGAGAAGACTGGATACTGCGGGTCGATCTAAGAGCAAAAAAATCTGTCTACTGTCTCGCACTCGTTCGCTTTTTCGTAGGGTACCACTGGAACTCGAACTCACATCACGACACACCACACTCACTGTATCTACAACTCTCTGAGCATGAACCCTGAATAGTGACTGTTGTGTTTAGCACTGGATTCCACATACTCACAACGTTTACAAAAACTTCTATATTACGCCATAGATTGAAAAATATCATGTATGGACCCAATATGCAGGACCACTGAATAAAATCGGTGAAGGAAATGACCGTGAGGAAACTTGCACATCGGAAAAGGATTCTAAAAATCCTTTGAAGATATGTGAAGTATCGAAAACGTCTTGGGCAAGCGTGGTGGACTATGCCTAACCTCCGGAGGAGACCTGAGCCCAGCAGTGGGCAGTAATGGGTTGTTACAGTACCTACTATTGTCGCGTGGACTATACCTGATCCCTCTACTGAGGAGACCTGACCCAGTCGGACAGTATTACCTTGATGCAGTGTACCTAGTGTGCATGAGTCACCGGCACTCGCTGCATTGCGACAGAGTGTGTGCAATACACGCGGTAGGGTTGTCAACTAGCACAATATTTACTTGTAATTGTATCACACGAGAGCAGAACTCTTCAACGCTATTCAACACGCAGTCTTGTCGCGTGGACTATACCTGATCCCTCTAGTGAGGAGACCTGACCCAGTAGGTCAGTATTACCTTGATACAGTGTACCTAGTGTGCATGAGTCACCGGCACTCGCTGCATTGCGACAGAGTGTGTGCAATACACGCGGTAGGGTTGTCAACTAGCACAATATTTACTTGTAATTGTATCACACGAGAGCAGAACTCTTCAACGCTATTCAACACGCAGTCTTGTCGCGTGGACTATACCTGATCCCTCTAGTGAGGAGACCTGACCCAGTAGGTCAGTATTACCTTGATACAGTGTACCTAGTGTGCATGAGTCACCGGCACTCGCTGCATTGCGACAGAGTGTGTGCAATACACGCGGTAGGGTTGTCAACTAGCACAATATTTACTTGTAATTGTATCACACGAGAGCAGAACTCTTCAACGCTATTCAACACGCAGTCTTGTCGCGTGGACTATACCTGATCCCTCTAGTGAGGAGACCTGACCCAGTAGGTCAGTATTACCTTGATGCAGTGTACCTAGTGTGCATGAGTCACCGGCACTCGCTGCATTGCGACAGAGTGTGTGCAATACACGCGGTAGGGTTGTCAACTAGCACAATATTTACTTGTAATTGTATCACACGAGAGCAGAACTCTTCAACGCTATTCAACACGCAGTCTTGTCGCGTGGACTATACCTGATCCCTCTAGTGAGGAGACCTGACCCAGTAGGTCAGTATTACCTTGATACAGTGTACCTAGTGTGCATGAGTCACCGGCACTCGCTGCATTGCGACAGAGTGTGTGCAATACACGCGGTAGGGTTGCCAACTAGCAGAATATTTACTTGTAATTGTATCACACGAGAAATAACTCTTCAAGAATATCCAACACGCAGTATTGTCGTTTAGACTATACCTGATCCCTCTACTGAGGAGACCTGACCCAGTCGGACAGCATTACCTTGATGCAGTGTACCTAGTGTGCATGAGTCACCGGCACTCGCTGCATTGCGACAGAGTGTGTGCAATACACGCGGTAGGGTTGTCAACTAGCAGAATATTTAATTGTAGTCTCATTTGCATGTTTTTGAATATTCGCATTTGCAAAAAAAACAAACAAACGTTGTGTGCATTTTTGATGCTTTTAAAGGTAAAATGAGTTTACGACATTCCGTTCTCAAGATAATTTGCGAGGGAATTTCAATTATTAGGTGGGGGGGGGGGAACAAATCTACTCTGTTTAAAGCTGAAGAGTTTGTTTGAACGCGCATGAATCACTGTTCCCGCTGGTGATTTGAAAAAATATTTTATTGTTAGTAAGTCTATTTATCGAGAAAGGCTATATTATGTGACACAGACGAAGTATCGCGGGCTAGCTAGATAAATATACAATTATAAAAATATTAATCTAAATACGCTATATATTTTTTTATTTATTTATATTATACTTTATTGTGCACTAGGTAAACAAAATTACAGTGACTTATAATAACTAAAAAAAAATAAGCACAAAAGGCGAGCTTAACTCAAAAATGAGTTTTCTTACAGCAAACCTTAACCTAAACCTTTTGTTTATTTTTTTTTTTTTTTAAACTAAATGTTCGACAGCCCTATCTGTACCTAGCACCTATCGTAACTTTATTACGGTTATTCACCAGCACGATACCGCGATGTTTCGTTTCATTTACATTAATTACAACTTCTAAAACTAGGTTAAAAGTACGGTTACATTTCGACTTTGTAAAATTAAATTTGGATTAATGAAAACGATTGACTTCCATTTTTAAAGAATAGCACAAGAACTGACAGTCAGATGTTTATGAAATTCATAAGAAATTACGACAAAAGTTCCTGCTTTCAGATATAAAAAAAGAATCATCCGAATTGATTTATCTAGTAACGAAATACATATTATGTATACGCAAACATAAGGGTGGGCAATCTAACGTTTGCATTTTGAACTACTGTTTATTTAGAGAATGACAGCTCAAATGTCATTCAATTTGTGTTCATAATTTAGTTAAAGGTTTGACATTTACGAAATGGGACGTTTTCGGTTCGCCCAATGGGCAGAAGATCGTTTGGCCGAAGATGAGCATTTTTACCGAAAAATCGTCTTTTCAGATGAAGCCAATTTTCACCTCGGAGGCTATGTCAATAAGCAAAATTGTCGCATCTGGGGGTTGGAAAATCCACACGTCACCATTGAGAAGCCAATGCACCCACAAAGAGTTACGGTATGGTGTGGGTTTTGGTCCGGCGGCGTCATTTGAAAATGAGCAAGGAGCCGCCGTTACGGTCAATGGCGAGCGTTACCGTGCCATGCTCAACAAATTTTTGTTTCCAAAAGTTGAAGAGTATGACATGGACGACATTTGGTTTCAACAGGATGGCGCAACATGCCACACAGCCAACATGACAGTCGAACTTTTGGAAAATGCAAACTTTATATGGCCCACCCCTTACATGCACAGGAAGTCATGAAACCTTGTCCGTTAAAATAAGACTTTAAATAGGTTCCCCATAAAATAAATTATACTAACTTGCATTGGATATTTAAGTTCGGGTGGAATCTTGCAAGCTGAAAGCTTGACAAACTTCCCGATTTTCAATTGAGCTGACATTTTTCACGCAAATGAATATCGCGGGACAATGCAATAATATGACAAAATGGCGCTGATCTGATTATGGATTCGAAAGGTGGAACTCTTGTGCTAAACAATATAGACCAGTCGTGTTTGGGCTCGTTTTACTAGTATTAGCTAGCACTCTACTGCTACATGATATCCAGGATCTTAAAAACTTGTATTGATTTTTTTTTCTATAAAATAAGTTATTTCCTATGCTCTTTTTGCGCGGATTATTTTTAAAATAAGTTAATAAATACGAATAAAGCTTACTTTTGTTCTCGTGTGGTGTTTCGTTGCCATGTTTGCCTGTCTGACTCATGTCTTTGCCGCTACAAGCGTCCAGTAGCAACCATCTTATGTCGCCTGAAAAACATAAATTATCATTATAAACTTATACAAATACTCGCGGTATATTACTTTCATGAAGAATAGGGATGACGACAGTCAAATAACCGAACATTTAATTAAAAAACTTGAGAGGTGTCAAGGGACACCCGGATGGAATGAAGTTCCTTTCGATTAATTAGTGAGGGAATTGTAATGAAATTTTATTTAAAAGATTTTGATCACAGCGCCATCTAGCGATAATCATCTAAAACAAATAAGGAACGTGTTTTAAAAGATTTTGATCACAGCGCCATCAAGCATTAATCATATAAAACAAAATAAGGAATTGTTTTAAAAGATTTTAATCACAGCGCCATCTAGCGATAATCATCTAAAACAAAAAAAGTGTCGTGACAACTTTTTCATAAGAATTTCCGTCTAGCCCCCTTTCGATAACGCGCGATAAGGAACTTCGTTCCAATATTGTATTTCGACATTTCATTCACCCCACTCCAGCTGGGATAAAGTTATAGATACACCCTCCCTGTATAGCCTGTGAAAAGTTCTGGAGTGGCGGCCACGAACCGATAAGCGTAAAGTGGGTAGACCTCCCACAAGATGGACCGACGACCTGGTCAAAATCGCGGGAAGTTACTAGATGCAGAAAGCGTTGGATCGGCCGTTGTGGCGGAGTTTGGGGAGGCCTATTGTTAGGTGACTTGTTTCTAATTCCATTTAATTGTTTGTAGAAGCGGGTATTACATCGATTTAAAGGAAAGACTTCCGGTTGTGATGAATCATTTTATAAGTGTTGTTAAATTCTTTTAATTTTATTTTTTATGAATACGGAAATACTAGTGACGCCATCTGATTTATTTCTCAAGAAAATCGTTTAAGGACAGTAGTCGACGTGCTTTCAAAGTGAACAGAGCTGGGAGTAATTGTGACTGAGTTTTGGAGGATGATTATACTGATTTTGGAAGATGAATAAACTGTTATTGTGAACCAAGGAGTTTTCATTGTGTTACTGAACTGAACTCCAATACTATGTCCAGTTGTGGACGTCTATAGGCTGGTGATGATGATGATGCCTGTACAGACCTGTACTGGTACCAAATAGACAGCTTTAATTAACTTTTACTACAGTGTGCAATCTTTACGCGCCTCATTTTGCATTTTATAGGTGTGACACGATTTTACGAGCGGTCATCTGTTTTTTATAGCTGAACAATTACAGGGTGTTCCTTTTGGTATCTCTAGAATCTTCTGTAGGTAAAAATTTTGGGTACCAATTACATACTTAAATTTTATCCTGCTTGCCAAAGATGGTATTGGACCATTTCAGGTTATCGTTAAAGTTCAGAACAGTAGATATTTTTCGCTATGTTTGCTGCTATATTTTAAAAATTTAGCTTTCAATGGAACTAGGTTTCACGATTTGCTATAGTTACGTGTTTGTGTGTATATATTTCTCTTCTGGATAAACTAATTTCGTTGATTTTTTTGTTAGAAAGCAGACAATTTAGACATAATTTCACATAAATTTGATAAAAGACTAAAAAAACATTTTTTTATAGGCGAACTGGGAACTCGGTCAAAAATATTATACAAAACCCTTAAGCCGTTAACTTCGCATTTATAAATAAGTTTCCTGTGTGACGCAGACGAAATTGCGCTAGTATATTTATAGTTTTAAGGTTAGATTACAAAATAACATTTATAATTGTTAATCAATGTACTATCTAGGGCGCGGCAATCAATCAGAAGGAACAATAAAAATAGATCAATCTTCGATTTATCGGTATTAATATCGATTTTTTATCGATAACATATTTTTATCGATTATTATACATCTGGCTTTGTGTCAGCTGTTACTCATACGGAAGAAAATTACGTACACATTTAGCTTCATTTAAATTGATGCCTCATGTCTTAACTTCGTGGTGTCCGAGTGATTGAAGCGCTTGCTTTTCCTCTAAACCTTACTGTGAAAAAGATGTATGTGCAATTTTTCACAAACCATGGGCTAAAAATGGTGATGGAAAATATCGTGAGGAAACCTGCACATCGGAAAGAGGTTCTAAAAATCCTTCGCAGATATGTGAAGTCCCCAATACACATTGGGCAAGCGTGGTGAACTATGCCTAATCCCTCTTCTGAGGAGACCTGAGCCCAGCTGTGGGCAATAATTAGTTGTTACACTCTGTCGTCGTGGCCGAGTGGTCGAAGCGCTTCTTTCCGAACAGGAGGTCGCGGGTTCAAATCCGGCCGGCTTGTACCTCTAAATCTAAATTTGAAAAGATTTATGTGCAATTTTTCACAACACCACTGGCTAAAAACGGTGAAGGTAAACATCGTGAGGAAACCTGCATGTCGGAAAAGGATTCTAAAAAAATCCTTTGAAGATATGTGAAGTCCCCAATCCGCACTGGGCAAGCGTGGTGGACTATGGCTAATCCCTCTTTTGAGGAGACCTGATCCCAGCTGTGGGCATTAATTGGTTTACACTCTGTCGTCACTGCCGTCGTTATTTATTTACACTGGATGTAACTATGTACGTATGTAAGTTCGGGTGGAATCTTTAGAGTTGAATTTGATCAACATCTCGGTTTCCGTTGGAACTGATATATGTTTATCACGTGATCAATAATATTGATTAATAATCTATTTATTTATTAATTTAATAATATTTGTTTATCAATAATATGGTACAATGATCTGATGTTGGGATCGGAAAATAGCTATAGGAACTCCTGTACTAAACAACGTAAGATTTATTTATGTTTCGGCTCGTTGTATTTATTTAAAGTAAACTTATTCAGACACTCGCGGTTTTCTATAATACTTTAACCACGTTGAAATATCAAGACAACTCAATTAATTAAATATCGCGGTAAGAACCCGTTGAAAATGCATGAAAGTATTATTTAAAGTAAATTATTATTTGTTAAACATACCTATAATAGCGAACGGATCCTTCAATTTCATTATCGCGTGGTTGATAACTAGTACTTGCAATATTTGAGCGGTTAAGTTAAATCCACTACACAGCATTAACCACTTGTCTTCGACAAAATGTCACTTAGAGTCATTACTACGCCAATTTTGGTTATTTCTCAGTTGAGTAGTTGAATTCACTAAACAGTATTAACCACTTGTCTTTGTCAAATTTCACTTAGAGTCAATACTACGCCAATTTTGGTTACTTCCCAGTTGAGTACTTAAGTTGAATTCACTACACAGTTTTATTTAGTCTGTGGTTGTGAAATGTTACTTATAGGCAACTACAACGCCAATTTTGGTACTAACTAATCACTTATTCCCGCAAGGCCAGACTTATCCCTCTTCTGAGACCGGAGCCCAGCAGTGGGCAGTAATAGGTTACAGTACAGAGTAAAACTGCGTATTACAAATACTAGCTCGTATCAATCCGAAGGTGGTACCACGACTAAGACTTATCTCAAGATATGTTAACTGAATTTTTATCGGATTTCAATACCTATCTTGTTTTAAACCGATTACGAAACAGACGAGATAATAGCAGTTGCATGTTTGTTTACTAAAATCCATGAACATAAATTGTGAGGAAACTTGCGTATTTGTTATTGTTAAAAACCTAATGCTGCCAGTGAGAGAGAAGTTAAGAAGGAATCATAAAATAAAACTAAGAAAAATAAAAGTTGTGAAAAAATGTACAAAACGTCTGTATTCGGCAATGGAATGTTCGAAATTCAAATAAGCGCGCCAACATCTATTCTGTATTACAATTAAAAAGTATTTACACAAAAGAGGAATAACAAATATTTAAACTATTTATAGATGGCGCTATCGTCGACACAAGTTTGTTCTTTACTAGAATATAACAAAATATGAATTATTGATTCCGTCGCCTACAGTTCTTATACGTCTTGTAGATATTATGTGAAGTTCCTAAGATGTATTGGGCAATACATTGTAAAATTACGTTCATGAAAAAGCTATTTTTAGAAGCAATAATATTAACTTGCACTGGATGTAACTATGTAAGTTCGGGTGGAATCTTGCAAGCTGAAATTGACAAACTTCCCGGCTTCAGATAGAGCTGAAATTTGCACGCAGATGTATATCGCGTGACAATGCAGTAATATGAAACAATGCAAAATGGCGCTAAACTGATGATGGATTCGGAAGGTGGTCATAGGAACTTTTGTACTAAATAAGATAGACCCGTCGTGTTTGGGCTCGTTTAACTTGTATTAGCTAGCACACTACTACTACATGATATCCAGGATCTTAAATGCTTGTATTTTAAAAAAAAATCTTTAAAATAAATTATTAAAATTAATGTTATTTCGATCACGCAGTGTCACCTAAAATCACATAGACCGGCTTTACTTATGAAATAAAACCACCAAAACCGTTATTTGGCCTTGAAGCAAAGGAAAACATGGAATGGTGCCATCACAGCGCCAAGGTTGACCTCGACCAGACTCTGCCGCACCCCAAAACGTATATCTTCATTTGTTTTAGGTAAACGAGAATCGTGGTGACGTCATCAATATTTAATTTCAAAGCCGTGGAGACTGAGAAGGATACCAATAAATTATTTAAGGCGGGCTTTAAATGGTAAAGAAGCTTTTAAGATCCTGGATTTCAAGTGTTAGACCTACAAGTAAAACGAGCCCAAACATGGTCTATGTGGCGACCAATAATAACGCGCGAGATCCTGAATCGCGGTTACGACATTTGCTGGAATCTTCGCATATATACGACATCTGAAATCTACTACAGTGGGCTTCGGCCTGACCGGGCATTCACTACCTCGCCCGGTCGGAGATCTTCCTTTGACCTAATACCATCTATACCCACAGTCTATCTTGTTTAGTACAGGAGTTTCTCCGCCTACCTTCTGACTCCATCATCAGACCAGCTCTATGGTACCATATTTTGGCATCGTCGCGCGATATATTTATGCAAAATTTCATCTCATCCGGAAACTGGGAAATTGGTCAAATGTAGCTCGAAAAATAGTTGTGTACATAGATACATGGTTACATCCAGTACAAGTTAATATAAAGCTTGTCAAATAAGTCGATTCCGGCTAAAGTTAGGCTTTTCAAAACGAACGAACGTAAATTTTTAAAAGGCGAAAAATTTAAAGCTGTCGTGACACGCGGTAGCGTAGGTAGTGTAGAGTAGGTTTAGAACTTGCGAAGGCTAAAAACTAGCCAAATCAGACCTTAGGCTACAATACATTGTCTTAAGTTCATCATCATTGAACGTGGCACCCATCTAGATCTCACTTCTTTTGTCATTGAAGTCATTTATCATAATATTGAACTTGGCTCTCATTTCACATTTATGTTTTTGATTGGATTTAATTCACTGCCCATAGCATAGGACTCAAAATGCTACTCCATAACATATTAAACAAGTGTCATTATAATATCAAATTGCATTTTGAACTTTAAGTGCAAACAATTAAGCACAAACTTGAAAGTAGCAAAATTTAAACAACTACTAAATTGTGGTCCAAACGCCACTATACCAGCACAAACATTTAAGGTCGATATTCGCGTGTCAAAGTAACAAACTTGCATGTAATTCTTATGCGTTACTCACAAGGTGAGACAAGCAATTATGTTATTATGACATCATCATAGTCGTGATACAACGTCGTCGTTTCAAGTTGGTAGCGAAGTTTGGCCAACCTTGCCAAACATGAGAATTATGGCGTTGAAATATGGTCAAATATTTGTTCCAACAAGAGGTTCATAAAGTTTAAAGTCCTGTATAGTGGATAGATAACGGCTCTGGCATTGCAATGTTAAGTTCATCTGCCTACATGGCAAAAAAAAGCAGTATGCAATCTCAGTATCCTTGACAATTCAAGGATTAACGGCGGTGACCATTTAACATTAGGTTGACCATTAGCTCGTTACAAGCCATTAAAAAACAAGCGTTTTTGAAAAGCTAAAATCTTGTCCTATGTTGGACCAACTATTGGTTACAAACGGCCAACACACTCCAATACTATTAGATTTTGTTATACATGTACTAGCTGACTCGCGCAACTTCGTCTGCGCTGAAAAAAAAAATTAGGGGTGGACTACCCCTAACATTTAGGGGATGAAAAATAGATGTTGGCCGATTCTCATAGGTACCGGATAAGCAGATATGTTAACTGAATTTTTATCGGATTTCAATACCTATCTTGTTTTAAACCGATTACGAAACAGACGAGATAATAGCAGTTGTATGTTTGTTTACTAAAATATATGAACATAAATTGTGAGGAAACTTGCTTATTTGTTACTAGCTTTTGCCCGCGACTTCGTTCGCGTGGACTTCAGGTTCGTCCCGTATTATCAAAAATTGTAGCCTATGTGTTATTCTGGGGGCCACCGTCACTGGCGTCCGTGGGACTACCACCTTCCTAGAAGGCTAACCCCACACGTGGTCCCCGGGTGGTGCCAAACAGTGACGGGAGAGCGACCGCGAGGCTGAGCGTGTTCACATTTATGTGAACATTCCCTCGGCTTCGCGGTGAGTGATGGACGTTGAGTCCATCACTGAGGTCCGCACGGGGGTGGGCGACCAGGCCCCCGTGACGGAGGATGCTACTGGCGCAGGACCGGAGCGGGCGTCGCTCGCGAGTACCGTCGCGAGCGACGCCTGCTCTGGGGAGCAGATAGGAGGCACACGGCGCAAGCGGAAGTCCGCAGCGCGCCGGAGCTCGGAAACGAGCGAGTCCTCCGACGACGAGACGTCGTGGAAGGCGAGGCTCGTCAGACGGGCGGCCACCACGGCCAAGCCCTACACCGAGCCGACAAAGACCGGGAGGGTCCCGAAGGTGGACGCTCCGGCAACGCCTGCCCCGAGGCAGAAGAAAAGGACCGTTGTCTCGCCGGCGCGCTCGACGACGTCCTTTGCGTCGGCCCGTACGACTGACGGGGAGCTCGACGGGGAGCTCGACGTGAGCCCTGTCGTCGCTCTCGAGGCCCTGAGACGGCAGGTCACCGCTACGTCTTATAGATACAAGGCCAAGGGGTACACGACCTACGCGCAGATGCTGCGTAAGGTGGCCCAGGAGACTGGCAAAATTATGCCAGTCATCTCGGAGGCCATTAGCCGAGACGCGGAGATGCGCACGGACCTGGAGAGATCCAGGGCCGAGGTGGCTCTCCTGAGGGCAAGCCTGACGGCCTTTGAACAGGCCGAGACCGGGCGCGAGGTGGCGCGTACCCCGCGGACGGCGCGACCCATGCCGCCGCCTCCACCTCCTCCTCCGCCGTCGGCCAAGCCGCCGGCGCGGGCCAGGGAGGCCGACGGCGAGTGGCTGCCGGGACAGAAAGGGACGCGACTCGCGTCGCCGCGGGACAGGGCGCGGCAGGCCGAGGAATCGCCGGCTGAGATGGCTGCCCGTATTAGGCGAGAGCTGACGGCGGAGTTCGGCAAACAGATTGCCGAACTCAAGGCTGGAATTACAGCCTTACGCGGTGCTAAAACACCTGCGCCGCGTCCCGTCGCTCTCGCCTCACCGGACGCACGCCCGGGTCCGGGACCAGCCGGCCCGACCCGGAACAAGAAGAGGAACGGGGGTGGCGGTGTCAAAACCGCTACGCCAACCCCACAGCCTCGCCCACTTCCTCCGGCCCCGTCCAATATGGACGAGGGTTGGACCGAGGTGGTCAAGAAAGGCGCCAAACGGGCCAGGGTCGTGGCTACCCCGGCCCAACCCCCACAAAATGAGACGAGGGCAGCGGCCAAAGCCTCCCCCCAACCGGGAAGAGCGCCGACTGCCCGAAACCCGAACGCGACTCCGGCGGCCGCGGTTGCTCCCCAACCGGGTCGAGCACCCGCCGCCGGAAAGAAGAAAAGGGGCAAGAGATCCAAGAAAAAGTCGCGCGCGCCGCGGCCGGCTGCAGTGGTGGTGACACTGCTGCCGGCCGGCCAGGCGAAGGGGATGACGTACCCCGACGTCATGGCAAAGGCGCGCGCGGCCATTGACTTGGCACAGATAGGGGCGGAGGACGGCCTCCGCATCCGGCATACGGCCAACGGGGCCCGATTGCTGGAGTGTCCAGGCGGCGCCGACAGTGGCGACGTCGCGGACCGCCTAGCGTCGGGCCTCCGGGTCGTCTGGCCGGAGGAGGAGGTCAGAGTGCACAGGCCGGTCAAGATGGCCGAGTTGCGAGTGACCGGCCTGGATGACTGCACCACCAGGGAGGAGGTGGTGGCGGCCATCGCTGCCCAGGGCAAATGTGCCCCGGAGAATGTGGCCGTAGGCGAGCTTCGCCGAGGCTACACCGGGGCCAGCTCTGTCTGGGTGCGGTGCCCGCTGGAGACCGCCAACTCCCTGGCCACCCCTCCGCCCGGAAGGCCGGCTGGGGACCCCGGTAGACTGCGCGTGGGCTGGGTCGCAGCCCACGTGCGGCTACTTGAATCGCGCGCCTGGCGATGCCTCAAATGCTTCGGCACGGGGCATAGCGTCGCCAGGTGCACCAGCACTGATGACCGCAGCGGGCTATGCTTCCGCTGCGGTCAGACCGGACATAAAGCGGCCACGTGCTCGGCCGCGCCGCACTGTGCGCTGTGCGCGGCGGCCGGGCGCAGGGCCGATCACCGGGCGGGGGGCAAGGCTTGCTCCCCGTCCGGTGTTAACACCGAACGGAATAGGCGCCGCAAAGCCAAGCGGCGCCAACAGAGGAAGTCGGCCGGGGGAGTACCGGCCGGCGGTTCGGACCCCGCCGTGGCGACTAGTGCGCCCGATGGCGGGGGCGGCGGAGAAGGGGAGGGAGCGATGGATGTGGTCCAACTTTAATGGACTGCACCCGTCGCTTCCTCCAAGGTAATTTGAACCACTCCGTCAGGGCTCAGGACATGTTAGTCCAGAGCATGGCGGAGTGGTCCATTGACGTGGCTGTGGTCGCCGAGCCGTACTTTGTTCCCCCAGCGGACGACTGCTGGTTCGGGGACGAGAGCGGCTTGGCGGCCATACATATAAGGAGATCCGCGGCGATCCCGCCCCTGGAAATGGTGGCCAGGGGACCCGGGTTCGTCGCGGTAAAGATAGAAGGTACCGTCGTGATCGGGGTGTACTTCTCTCCAAATCGGCCTACTCACGAGTTCGAGCAGTTCCTGGACGGGCTCGGAGCGATCACTCAGCGCTCCGCTCCCCGTCCTGTGATACTTGCGGGGGACCTCAATGCGAAGTCAGTCGCTTGGGGGTCCCCCCGCTCGGACGTTCGGGGTAGGCTGTTGGAAGAGTGGGCGGTCGCGGCCGGGCTCTGTGTCATAAACAGAGGGTCGGTCGCGACATGCGTGCGGTGGCAGGGCGAGTCCATCGTGGACGTAACGTTCGCGAGCTCTGTCATCGCACAGCGCATCCGCGGTTGGGAAGTGTTGGTGGAGGCGGAATCCTTGTCGGATCACCGATACATTCGGTTCGATCTTTCCGCCTCCACGGCAACCGCGGTCGCCCAGGGGACTGCACCCCGGTCACTCCCCAGGTGGGCATTGAAGCTCCTGAATAAGGAGCGCTTGGTGGAAGCCTCCACGGTGGCGGCGTGGACGCCTATGCGTCCACATCCAGTCGATGTCGAGGTCGAGGCGCTGTGGCTCCGGGACACGATGCATCGCATTAGTGATGCTTCGATGCCCCGGGTCGGCCCTCGGCCTCCGGATAGAGCGGCGTACTGGTGGTCGCCCGAGATAGCGCAGCTTCGTGCTGTATGCGTCCGGGCGAGGCGCCGGTGCGCCAGACACCGCCGCCGCATCCTCGCGCGTCGCGACGATCCTGTCGCGTTCGCGGAGGAGGAGGCCCGGCTGTATGGCGAGTACGCGGAAGCGAGGACCGCCATGCGGCTGGCCATCAAGCAGGCCAAGGAAAGGAGCATGGAGGCTCTCTTGGAGGCGCTCGACGACGACCCGTGGGGGCGCCCGTACAAGTTGGTGCGCGGAAAGTTGCGCCAGTGGGCGCCTCCCCTGACCGAGCGTCTCCCGCCTCAGCAGCTGCGGGACATCGTCTCGACGTTGTTCCCGCAGGAGCAGGATGGATTTATTCCGCCTGCTATGGGTGAGCCGCCGGATCACACCGGCGGTGAAGCCACTGCTGAGGTGCCTCACATTACGAGAGATGAGCTCCATGTGGCCGTGGTCAAAATGAGCGCGAAAGACACGGCCCCCGGCCCGGACGGCATCCACGGCCGGGTCCTGGCCTTGGCCATCAATGCCCTAGGGGACCGACTCCTCAGGCTATTTAATTCCTGCCTGGAGTCGGGACGGTTTCCCTCGCTCTGGAGGACGGGCAGACTGGTCCTCCTACGTAAGGAGGGGCGCCCGGCGGACTCAGCCGCCGGTTACCGTCCCATCGTGCTGCTGGACGAGGTGGGCAAATTGTTGGAACGCGTTCTGGCAGCCCGCATCGTTCAGCACCTGGTCGGGGTTGGACCCGATCTGTCGGCGGAGCAGTACGGCTTCCGGGAGGGTCGTTCGACCGTAGATGCCATTCTACGTGTCCGGGCCCTCTCGGAGGAGGCCGTCTCCCAGGGTGGGGTGGCCTTGGCGGTGTCGCTCGACATCGCCAATGCCTTTAACACCCTGCCCTGGTCCGTGATTGGGGGGGCACTGGAGAGGCATGGAGTGCCCCTCTATCTCCGCCGGCTGATCGGCTCCTACCTGGAGGCCAGGTCGGTCGAATGTACCGGGTACGGTGGGACCTTGCACCGGTTCCAGGTCGTGCGCGGTGTTCCACAGGGGTCCGTTCTCGGACCTCTCCTGTGGAATATCGGGTACGACTGGGTGCTGAGGGGCGCCCTCCTCCCGGGCCTTAGCGTCGTGTGTTACGCAGACGACACTTTGGTCGTGGCCCGGGGGGATGACTTCGGAGAGTCTGCCCGTCTTGCCACTGCGGGGGTGGCCCTCGTCGTCGGCAGAATAAGGAGGTTGGGCCTCGACGTGGCGCTAAACAAATCCCAGGCCCTGATGTTTCGGGGGCCTCGGACGGCGCCACCAGTCGACGCCCACATAATGATTGGAGGCGTCCAGATTGAGGTCGGGGTGCAGTTGAAGTACCTCGGCCTCTTGTTGGATAGCCGTTGGACCTTTCGAGCCCATTTCGCGGACCTGGTCCCCCGATTGGTGAGGGCGCCCGGCCATTTGGGTCGGTTGCTCCCGAACATCGGGGGGCCCAGCCACGCGGTGCGCCGCCTCTATGCGGGGGTGGTGCGCTCGATGGCCCTATACGGTGCGCCCGTCTGGGCCGAGCCTCGCGTTCCGGCAAATCTTGCCCGACGCCTGCGCCGGCCACAGCGCATCGTAGCCATTAGGGTCATCCGTGGGTACCGCACCGTCGCTTTTGAGGCGGCGTGTGTGCTGGCGGGGACGCCGCCCTGGGATCTGGAGGCGGAGGCGATCACCGGCGATTATCGCTGGCGATGCGACCTCCGCGCCCGGGGCGTAGTGCGTCCCCTGCGGGAAGCGGTCCGCGATCGGAAGGTCCAATCTCGGCGGTCCGTAATGGAGTCGTGGGAGAGACGGCTGGCCAACCCCACCTGGGGTCTACGGACCGTCGAGGCGATCCGCCCCGTCCTAAAGGATTGGGTGGGTCGTGGCAAGGGACGCCTCACCTTTTGGATGGTGCAGGTGCTGACCGGGCACGGGTGTTTCGGTCGGTATCTGCACCGGATTCAGGTAGAGCCGACGACGAGGTGCCATCACTGTGTAGAGTGTGACCAGGACACACCAGAGCATACGCTCGCGCTGTGCCCCGCTTGGGAGCGGCAGCGTTGTGTCCTGGTCATGCAAATAGGACCGGACTTGTCGCTCCCGGGCGTCGTGGCGTCGATGCTCGAGAGCGACGAGTCCTGGAAGGCGATGCTCGACTTCTGCGAGTCCACCATCTCGCAGAAGCAGGCGGCGGGGCGTGTGAGAGAAAGCTCTTCTCTCTACGCAGAAACCCGCCGCCGTCGAGCAGGGGGTCGGGACCGGGGTCTGGCCCGGATTCTGGCCCCCTAAGAGTTTCGGGTCCCCAACGCATGCGAGTGCGAGCGGGGACCCAAGAAGGTGCCGTGTCTCGCTCAACACGCCCTTACGTCAGAGCAACCGGGGGATGGTAGACCGCGTACTCCCCGACCCACGCTGGTTCTGACCCAGCGGGGTATTCCGTGGGAGGGTGACACGCGGTCCCATCTTGGCGGGCTTCGGAAAGCCCGCCGACCGAGAGAGCCGGTGGCCGTATTCGCCGGCGGCTACCGGTTCGGCGTCCGGGGACGGAGTGACGGGAAAGAATGCCGATGGCGTAACGCGTCGCCCCGTCCCTCATAACCCCGTGCTGGGTTCTGGCCTCAGCCGGGGTTCGGACGCTGAGTGTGAGCGGTTGGAGGTTTTAGTGAGGTTCAACTCCCACATAGGTATCCAGTGATTTCCTCCAACTAAAAAAAAAAAAAAAAAAAAAAAAAAAAAAAAAAACATCAGAATAATGTATAAGCTATATTGTGGTAAAGTTTCATTCAAATCCATTCAGTAGTTTTTACGTGAAAGAGTAACAAACATCCATACATCCATACTTACAAACTTTCGCCTTTATAATATATATTAGATTATGATTATACGTCTAGATATTATGTGAAGTTCCTAAGATGTATTGAGCAATAAATTGTAAAATCTCGTTCATGAAAATTCAATTTTTACAAGCTTTATATTAACTTGCACTGGATGTAACTATGTAAGTTCGGGTGGAATCTTGCGAGCTGAATTTGACAAACTTCCCGGCTTCAGATAGAGCTGAAATTCGCACGCAGATGTATATCGCGTGACAATGCAATAATGTAAAGCAATGCAAAATGGCGCTAAACTGATGATGGATTCTGAAGGTGTTCATAGGAACTCTTGTACTAAATAAGATAGACCCGTCGTGTTTGGGCTCGTTTAACTTGTATTAGCTAGCACACTACTACTACATGATATCCAGGATCTTAAATGCTTGTATTTAAAAAAAAATCTTTAAAATAAATTATCAAAATTATTGTTATTTCGATCACGCAGTGTCACTTAAAATCACATAGACGGGCTTTACTTATGAAAAAAAAACCTCCAAAACCGTTATTTGGCCTTGAAGCAAAGGAAAACATGGAATGGTGCCATCACAGCGCCAAGGTTGACCTCGACCAGACTCTGCCGCACCCCAAAACGTATATCTTCATTTGTTTTAGGTAAACGAGAATGGTGGTGACGTCATCAATATTTAATTTCAAAGCCGTGGAGACTGAAACGGATACCAATAACATATTTAAAGAGGACTTTAAATAGTAAAGAGGCTTTTAAGATCCTGGATTTCAAGTGTTAGACCTACAAGTAAAACGAGCCCAAACATGGTCTATGTGGCGATCAATAATAACGCGCGAGATCCTGAATCGCGGTTACGACATTTGCAGGAATCTTCGCATATATACGACATCTGAAATCTACTACGGTCGGGTCGGAGATCTCCCTTTGACCTAATACCATCTATACCCACAGTCTATCTTGTTTAGTACAAGAGTTTCTCTGTCTACCTTCTGACTCCATCATAAGACCAGCTCTATGGTACCATATTTTGGCATCGTCTCGCGATATATTTATGTAAAATTTTATCTCATCTGGAAAATGGGAAATTGGTCAAACGAAGCTCGAAAAATAGTTGTGTACGTACATGGTTACATCCAGTGCAAGTTAATATAAAGCTTGTCAAATAAGTTGTTTCCGGCTAAAGTAAGGCGTTTCAAAACGAACGAACGTAAATTTTTAAAAGGCAAAAAATTTAAAGCTATCTAGACACGCGGTAGCGTAGGTAGTGTAGTGTAGGTTTAGAACTTGCGAAGGCTAAAAACTGGCCAAATCAGACCTTAGGCTACAATTGTCTTAGGTTCATCATCATTGAACTTGGCACCCATTTAGATCTCACTTCTTTTGTCGTTGAAGTCATTTATCATAATATTGAACTTTGCTCTCATTTATGTTTTTGATTGGATTTAATTCACTACTCCATAACCTATTAAGCAAGTGTCATTATAATATCAAATTGCATTTTGAGCTTGAAGTGGAAGTAGTTAAGCACAAAATTGAATGTAGCAAAATTTAAACAACTACGAAATTGTGGTCCAAACGCCACTATATCAACACAAACATTTAAGGTCGATATTCGCGTGCCAAAGTAACAAACTTGCATGTAATTCTTATGCGTTACTCACAAGGTGAGACAAGCAATTATATCATTATGACATCATCATAGTCGTGATACAACGTCGTCGTTTCAAGTTGGTAGCGAAGTTTGGCGAACCTTGCCAAACATGAGAATTATGGCGTTGAAATTTGGTCAAATATTTGTCCCAACAAGAGGTTCATAAAGTTTAAAGTCCTGTATAGTGGATAGATAATGGCCACCTCAAAGCTCTGGCATTGCAATGTTAAGTTCATCTGCCTACATGGCAAAAAAGCAGTATGCAATCTCAGTGTCCCTGACAATACAAGAATTAACGGCAGTGACCACTTAACATTAGGTTGACCGTTAGCTCGTGATAAGCCATTAAAGAACAAGCATTTTTGAAAAGCATAAAAATTACCAATGTTGGACCAAACATTGGTTACAAATGACCAACATACTCCAAAACTATTAGATTTTGTTATACATGTATTGTTTGTTTATAATCTCATTATTTTGTTATTTTGAAGAATAATGAAGTGCTTCTTCTTATAAATATTTATTATTATTTTTATGTATGATCTATCTTGCTCATGTTAATTGGTTTTTCAAGGATTTCTTCATTATTTGACTAGATTATAAGCGCAACTACGTTTTTATCACAAAATGAGGCATTTTTTTTACTCTTTTCATTTTTAACAGGCATAAAAATGTAATGGAAGTTTCTCTACTATATCATGCATGTATTGTACACATTAACTCTCTAGGAGCGACGGGCAATAGTGCCGAGCGCGTAACGCGTCGCGCCGTTCTGGCCTCAACCGGGGTTCGGACGCTGAGTGTGAGCGGTTGGAGGTTTTAGTGCGGTTCAACCCCCACATACCCGGTGATTTCCTCCAACTGAAAAAAAAATCTCCTAAAAAAACTGCATCAAAATCCCTCACATTTATTTTTTAACTGTAAGCATACAGCGGGCAGTAATTTAATTTTATACTATGTAGTAATTATTTTTACTGTTTTTCAAGACTTAAAACAAAAACTAGTACTATTTCATGTGCAGTTTAATGTTAACTTTTTTATCAGATTATTTATTTCTTATTATTCTGTCTAATCAGTGATGAAATCATGAATAGAAATAAGACTTAAAAACATACTACACAATGATTATTTATTAATGTTATTTATAAAATTTTTATTTAAAAACTGTCCTACATAATTGAAGAATAAACATTTGAGTATTTAGAAAAAATTGTCTTTATACTCACTTCTCATGGGCAAACAGAAATCCTGATTTTTGATAGAAAATATAGGCCACTTTAAACAAATTACAGTTTATAATCATACTAGATGACCCTTGCAACTTCGTCTGCGTTACAAAGGGGTTCAAAAATTGTAGCCTATGTGTTATTCTGATGTATAAGCTATATTGTGGTAAAGTTTCAATCAAATCCATTCAATAGTTTTTACGTGAAAGAGTAACAAACATCCATACATCCATACTTACAAACTTTCGCCTTTATAATACATTATATATTAGATTAGATGTAACTTTGTTTTTTGCATAGGTTGAAATAAGTACAATATTGTGACAATTCACTAATGTTTATAGCAGGTTACCTTATCATTTTATCTGTATTCAAACACATACACTTTGTTAGTCATATTTTGATTACATTGAAATTGAGATCAAATTATAATATTGGTGAAGCAAAATCATTGAAATTTGTTTTAATTTATTCTTATAGATTTAGTAGTAATCAAAAATAATTGTAGCATCGGATTAGTATTCTTTAAAGTACTAAATTAATTTCAAAGTTTTGTATTATTTATATTTTTTTAAACTAATTAATTACACATTAACTACTTTGTTAGACAGCTTATTCTTTGTATTGTAACCACATGTTCTTTCAAGTTTGTTATTATTTTTTAAAACTAAGGTTTTCTGATTTTGAAAGCGATCGTTACTGTGCAACCCAACTTAACCTTCAGAAAACCTGTTATTTAAATGAAACCACTATTTACAGAAAAATAAAATCAACGTAATTAGTTTATAGGTACTCAGACAGCTCGGATTACGGTTAATTTGACCAATAAAGAGGTTCTTAACTCAAAATAAATATTTATAAGGAAAAATCGTATAATTTTTTTCTTCGGCATTGAACTTAATTTATGCGTGTTTAGAAACATAGAAATAGCTTTGTACTTACGTAAGCGCCTTTAAATAAAACACTGATCACTAACATTACACTATTAATTGATTTTAAATTAAGCACTGTCCAATTTTTAGAGGTTCTAACGCGCACTTGTAAATTTGGAGTGAATTTAAATAGTGGCAACGAATCGTGACGTGATTACGGTATTACGAGAGTCAGAGAACGTTATAGCGCGTATGAATTAATTTGGAAGAGAGCCCGCGAGATCGAAACACCATTTTTTTAAAAGATTGAAATGAAAATGGTAAAAATCACCGTCTTTGTGACTTCAGCGTCAAGGATTTTTCTTTTTCTGGCAGCTGCCAGTTTTCTTGTTGACAGTGACATTAGAGGTTTCGTGACAGCTGACATATAGTAGTACTTTTTTTAATGAAAAAGCTGCGATATTTATGTCAGTTATATCTAGTTTAAAGAATACTGTCAATAACCGAAAAGTAATACATAAATTTTAAAAACTAACTAACTAAACTCTGGATTTTGTTCGATTTATAGAGTGATTCAACAAGAAGGTTTATGGACGGGAGCCATAAATAATAGAAGAAGAAGAATTATAAAAACTTGAGAGTTGTCAAGGGACACTCGGATGGAACGAAGTTCCTTTCGATTAATTAGTGAGGGGATTGTAATAACATTTTATTTTTTTAATTTATAATAATTAGTTAGTTTAAAACGTCTGTCTCTTTCTCTTATAGGAAAAGAGGAACTAATTATTAAAACTTAAATAAAATATTTTGATCACAGCGCCATCTAGCATTAATCAAAATATAAAATAAAATAAGGAATTATTTTAAAAGATTTTAATCACAGCGCCATCTAGCGATAATCATCTAAAACAAAAAAGTGTCGTGACAACTTTTTCATAAGAATTTCCGTCTAACCCCATTTCGATAACGCGCGATAAGGAACTTCGTTCCAATACCTAATGTTATGTTTTGTACAATAAAGTGAAAAATCAATTTTATTTTCAGTTTTGTTGCGTCTAAGCCCTTTGTGTCGCAAACGAAATTGCGCGGGTCAGGAACTAACTACTAGATTATAGACAACAACAGTAACTGTTACTGTTATTAACACTTTACGTTAAGATTCCATCATTCAGCATGCTTATAATTAAAAATAAATTAAAACACATTGGCACCTTCAAAACATTTATTAATATTTATCACACCTCAAGTATAAACCAACACATCATCACCATCATTGACATCAGTCACAGTTCTCCAATAAACATATTCCTCTTTCAACCCTTTAGCCCCCAAATAAAAAGGATACAATTTACTTGTCCCCAAATAAAACACGCCCCGTTTATTTTTATCACAATTTAAACCCATAACGTTAGTAACAACAGGCTTATTATCAAAACACTGAGAATCGCGCGCCTGCTGTATACTCTCACATTTAATTCCTATAAATTTGGCGGGATTTCTTAACGCCAAAATCCATAGCCACAAAACTCTAAAATGGCTGCACAGTCCCGTGCAAGGATAAATATTTAGATCTGAAGGTTGGTACTCCCCGCCATTGACGTAAAAATCCAAGTGGCCCATTCTGTTGGCCATACCGTAGCCATCAATATTAGTATGAATTACTTGAACAAAATCTGCATCTGAAGGGTTTAGCCTGTCTTTAGGGTCCAGATGTCTGAAGCAAGGTCCAGAAGGTTCCATAGCTACAATGTTAGATATATTCTTTTTTGTGAATATCTGGAAGTTTTTAGCTATGTAGCTGACGGTTTGGCCGCCAAGACTGAAGCCGAGGAGTTCTAGCTTCGTTGGGTCTAGACCGTAAAGGGTTAGCTGGGCCAAAACTTCTGCTACTAACTTTCCTACTGGTCTCATTAGGCGACTGGCTCTGAAACAAGAAGTTTGGTTATGATGTAATTATTAGAATATTGTTGGTAGAACTAGTAAGTAATTTAAAACCGGGGGATAGAAGGCCGCGCTCCCCCGACTCACGCTGGTTCTGACCCAGCGGGTATTTCGTGGGAGGGTGACACGCGGTCCCATCTTGTGACCGAGAGAGCCGGTGGCCGTATTCGCCGGCGGCTACCGGTTCGGCGTCCGGGGGTGGCGCGACGGGAAAGTGTGCCGCAGTGCGTAACGCGTCGCGCCGTCTCTCAAAACCCCGTGCTGGGTTCTGTCCTCAGCCGGGGTTTGGACGCTGAGTGTGAGCGGTTGGAGGTTTTAGTGCTGTTCATCTCCCACACCCCCGCTCCGCGGGCGGGCGGGGATCCGGTGATTTCCTTCAACTGAATCAAAAAGTGCGCATGTAGGTACAAAAATGACCATTTACACTAAAAAGATGCTGGAAAGTCAGTTTTTTTGTTTATTCATGGCATCGGCTACAAGTCCTAAAAGTCATAATGTTGCCAGCTCTAAAGATTTAAAATCCCCTTTAGATAAAAATCCATACTCACAAATGGTAATGTACTGTAGAGAACCTCTGATTATCGACAATTATGACATTATATCCTAAAGCTTCATATTCGTTGGCAAACATCGTCCCAATAGGAAAATTAGGACTATCCAAATATCCAATAGCTAACAGCAAGGTCTTCCTGAAAAAAAAAACAGTTTTGTTTGTATAATTCACTCACTATTTCGTCTGTGTCACAAACAGTGTTTACAAACGTGTTTATTTACGACATCCGCTAAAAATCTTTAAAATTAGTGTTTCTCTACTAGGCATGTATTTTATTCTAGTATACAAGGAACCTGCGACCTCCCGTACCGAAGGCAAGCGCTTCAACCACTCGGCCACCACGACTAACGGGACCGTACGGGAGGTCGCGGGTTCAAATCCGGCCGGCTTGTATCTCTAAATCTAAATATAAAAAAGATTTATGTGCAATTTTTCGCAACACCACTGAAAACATCGTGAGGAAACCTGCATGTCGGAAAAGGGTTCTAAAAATCCTTTGAAGATATGTGAAGTCCCCAATCCGCATTAGGCAAGCGTGGTGGACTATGCCTAACCCCTCTTCGGAGGAGACCTGAGCTCAGCAGTGGGCAGTAATGGGTTGTTACAGTACAGTACAGTACATACAAGGAACAGTGTCCTCTGACACTGTAGAAGTCCACGTCAACGCAACTAA
Organism: Trilocha varians; assembly: GCA_030269945.2. Lineage (NCBI taxonomy): Eukaryota > Metazoa > Arthropoda > Insecta > Lepidoptera > Bombycidae > Trilocha > Trilocha varians. Next base: position 2,172,300 of record AP028271.1, read on the forward strand.
ATAGAATTACTTACATAATTTCATAAGGCGCTTACCTTCGAAAATTTATCCGTGGGTCCTTAGCAATATTCTTAGCGTTCCAATATGAATACTTCCGTCTGCTTCTGCCATTACCCTGGACCACGAAGGATAAGTACTTTAGCTGGCTTTTTGGAATAATAGCAGGTTTTGTGGAACCTGGACCTGCGGAGTTTAGAAATAAATTTTTACTTTTTGCTGTCGTACAAAAAATTGCAGGTTATTTAGGAATATATTTTGAATAATGACGGATTTGTAAGCTTATGTCTAATATGTTAGTTTTATGTTTGAAAATAAATTATTTGTATTTGTATAAATGAAAAGGCTACTTTTGAATCTTCTGTTATTACAATACCGTCTAATAGGTACTGTATAATAAAATTTATAAAAGTCAAGGCTATTAAGGCCTTTTTACTTTTAAAAATCATGTAAAAGTAAAGACAAGTAAAACAAGCCAAAACACGATGAGTCTTCTTTAATGTTTAGTACAGGAGTCCATCATCAGATCAACTCCATTGTATCTTATTGCATCGAAAAGCAAACTTAGACACCTTCTGGGTGCCCTAACGGGGCACTTCGCCACCAGAGAGCACCTATGCAGGTTACAGTTAGCTACAAGCTTAGTCTGCAGATTCTGTGAAGAGGACACAGAATCAATGCATCACATTCTATGTGCATGCGACGGCCTAGCTAGGGTAATGAACGCATTGGGTGACGGCTACCCGGACCAATGCGTGTATAGGTCCTTGGCTCCAAAAATAATTGCTGAATTCATGCAATCGCTTTTTGAAGCCGAGGAATAAAGGCGAGGTCTTGATACAAAAGATCCGATTGGGTCCAAGTGTCAGGTGATTGCAAGCACCACCCCAACAATAAAGATAGATAGATAGATCTTATTGCATTATCTGGCGATATACATCTGCGTGCAAATCAGCTCAATCAGATACCAGGTAGTTTGTCAAATTTAGCTTGCAAGATTCCACCCGAACTTTATTGTTAGTAGTTACATACAGTGCAAGTTAATATAAAGCTTTCAAATAACTGTTACTGATTTCGACAATACGCAACACAGTGTTATATTTTCAATACATTGTTTTATACCTACGGACTAGTAATGAAATGAAAATGAAATGAAATTATTTATTCTCAACGTTAATGAAATGTTTGTTGATGTCAAAAGGCTACCACCAGTTCGGAAAAACAAATAGCCACTGTCCTGAGAAGAACTGGCAAGAAACTCAGCGGGCATGTCTTTTTTGTATTATTTTTCTTTTTTAACTTTTCAACTCAATATTACAATTTTTTGTTACAATTTTGACCTAAAACGAAAGCTTCATTCCCGCTTAGTGCAGTCATCTAGAAAATCACTAATCATAATAATATTATAAAGGCGAAAGTTTGTATGTATGGATGTATGGATGTATGTATGTATGGATGTATGTTTGTTACTCTTTCACGTAAAAACTACTGAATGGATTTGAATGAAACTTTACCACAATATAGCTTATACATCAGAATAACACATAGGCTACAATTTTTTAACCCCTTTGTAACGCAGACGAGGTTGCGCGGGTCACCTAGTTGTATAATAAGCTTTACAAGTAGCAAGGAACAGCGATTACTAAAAGATTAAATCCGTACGTGTCTGATTTCTATCATAGTATTTCAACATATGAACATATGTGAGATAGTTTGATGTGCCGATCATAATCACATCACGGCTCACAGCTAGATGCTGTTGCAATCTCTAATGTACTGCCAAAAATCGTGAGCTACAAATTCGATTCATTGATTTAATATTATCTAGATTTTGTAACGATCATTATTTATTTTAAAGAATACTTTTTAAATACAAGTTATTAAGATCTTGAAGCAGTAGACTGCTAATTAAGACAAGTAAAACGAGCATAAACACGACGGGTCTATCTTAATTAGCGCAAGAGTTCCTATGACCACCTTCCGAATCCATCATCAGATTAGCGCCTTTTTGTCATATTATTACATTGTCACGTGATATACATCTGCGTGCAAAATGTCATCTCAATCGGAAACTGGGAAGTTTGTCAAATTTAACATGAAAGATTCCACCCGAATTTACATAGTTACATCCAGTGCAAGTTAATATAAAGCTTGTAAAAAGCAGTAAAGTGCTAGCTAAGACAAGTAAAACGAGCATAAACACGACAGATTTATCTTATTTAGTATAGCTCTTATGGCCTTTCGAATCCATCATCAGATCAGTTCTATTGTACCTCTACATTAGTACATTGTCACGCGATATAAATAGTAAGCATAGTTTTCACAATCAGATACCGGGAAGTTGGTCAAATTCAACTTGCAAGATTCCTTACACAATTACTAAACGGGTTCTTACCACGATTATTTTTAATTGAGAGGTTGATATGTCTTTGAGTAAATGAAACACCCGTCTCGCTCGATAGCTAGTTTATTACTGACGTTAAAGAAATGCAATACAAGTTACATACAGTTCATCCCTCCAACATTAATTAGGGAATCTGCAACAATCAAATAAAACTTTCATTGACGCACAATTAAAACTTAAAATAACTTACTATAAGTAGCTATAAAAACTTAAACTTAAATTAGCAAGGCATCCAAAACCTTGTTTAAAAATATTCCTTATAACTTACAGGTTTTCTTAATCTTTTGGAGCGCCCTACTGGAACATTATGTTCGTTTGAATTGGTCTCGTTATCAACGTCCCCACAAGCCTCCTCCCACTGCTCAACTTCCTCATTAACTTGTATAGGTGGGTCAGCATCACCTGGACCACAAATGGTACTAGGTGGTTCAGCATCAGTCGCGATCCGCGTTCCGTCCTCCTCTACTTCAGTATCTTAGTGGTATCTCGATCGCAGACACGTTGATCGGTGTACCAGTATCATCACTACTTCTAGAATCTGTATATTTTCTTATCTGATCTATATGTCGCCTACACGTAGTATTGTAATTAATAAAATTAATATCATACATTCTGTTACCTACAATTTTCTTAACAACACCAATACTCCAAACACATTTTCTTGAAATAAACCATTTAGCCCATACAGTTTCTCCTATCTGAAATTTTCTTATCTGATTTAACTCTACTTTATCATTATTGGAATCTGTACTTATCGTCATATCATGAGGCAAAATAAAATCCAACTTACATCTTAAATTACGTCCTAACATCAAAAAGGCCGGTGTAACACCCGTTGCACAATGTACAGTGTTTCTAAATTGAAATAAAAAATATCTTAATTTTTCATGAATATCTTTTTGACATTTATTCTCAACCAGCATTGTTTTTATCATTTTTTTACATGTTCTTACAGAATTTTCGGCCTGACCATTGCTAGAAGGGTGGTAAATCGGTGAATTTAAGTATTCAATAGCGTTCATACGGCAAAATGATTGGAATTCTGATGAGTTAATTTTAACATCGTTATCTGATACAATAATGTTAGGTATACCGAATCTAGAAAAAATATCTTTTAACTTTTGAATAAGGCAATTTGTAGAAGTGCCGCGGTCCATCTGAACGCACTCCAGCCATTTAGAATAGGAGTCTACAACAACGAGATACACCGCCTGTCCTACAGTCATGTAGTCAATGTGTATGCGGTACCAGGGTCGCGGCGCGCGCGGCCAGGGTGCGGGAGGGGCGCGGGGCGGGGCGGCGGCTACCGCGGCGCACGCGGTGCACGCTCCGACCCAGCGCTCGATGTCACCGTCGATGCCCGGCCACCACATTCGACTACGTGCACTACTTTTAGTTTTCACTATTCCAAAGTGTGCGGAATGTAAATCCTTTAACATTCTATCTCTAAATATTTTTGGAATAACTATTCTATGACCGCGGAACAAACAACCTTCGATAATTTCTAAGTCCGTCTTACACTGAAAGTACGGTGCTATAGCTTTACAATTTATTTTTCTAGGCCATCCGTTATTCATGTATTTAATTACTGTTTGTAATACGTTATCGGCGGAGACAGCTTGCTTTATATCGCTAAATGAAATCGGCGCAACATTACTCTCCAAGAAAAGAAAATTCTTAGAATCTATATCATCTACTTCACAATTTTGTGATTCTGTTAATGGTGAACGCGAAAAATAATCTGCAATTTTGTTGTCTTTTCCATTAATACATTGGACCTTATAATTATACGCTGACAATATAATTGCATATCTTTGTAGTCGCAAGGCGGCTGTTACCGAAATTCCGTTCCGTTTTCCAAAAATTGACAATAATGGCCTATGATCGGTTTTCAGTATAAAGGGTTCTTGTCGACCGTATAGGTATTGATGGAAATGTTTAACCCCATAAATTATAGCCGTTGCCTCCTTTTGAATGTGACTATAATTTTTTTCACTAGAAGTTAACGAACGCGAGGCATAAGCAATCGGACGTTCTCGACTATCCGCGTCGAGCTGTGCTAAGACCGCGCCGAGCCCGCAGGGACTCGCGTCCACCGTTAGTACTAGCTGCGCGTCTGGGTTAAAATGAGCCAAGACGCGCTCACTCGCTAGTTCACGCTTAACAGTTTCGAATGCCGCTTGTTGTCTTTCGGTCCACTGCCACTCCGCGCCTGTTCGTAATAATTCGTGTAGTGGGCTTAGCAATGCAGAAGCGTTCGGAATAAAATTTCTGTAATAATTTACTACCCCTAGAAATCGTTTAACTCCTAAAACATTAATTGGAGGTGGTGCTTTTAGAATCGCCTCGATTTTACTCGGTGAAGTTCTCAACCCGTTTTTATCTATTACATAACCTAGATAAGTTACACTACTTTCAAAAAAAACACATTTATCTTTTTGTAAACGTAACCCTGCTTCTTGTAACCTTTTTAGAACTTCAAGTAATCTAAAAGTATGAACATTTCTTGTAGGCCCCGTTATACATATATCGTCTAGCCAGACGCTAACTCCCTCTATACCCGATAACAGTGTCTCCATCGCCCTTTGAAAGATGCCAGGTCCGTTTGCTAATCCATAAACTAAACGCGTGAACGAAAATAATCCTTTAAACGTATTTATTGTAGTTAATTTTTGTGAGCATTCTGACAAACGGAATTGGTTATATGCGTTACTCAGGTCTATTTTTGAATAATGCTCCCCTCCTCCTAGTTGCGAAAAGACCTCTTCAATCCGAGGGAGGGGATACCTATCAATCATTAGGTCTTTATTCAGAGTACATGAAAAGTCACCAGCTATTTTTAATTTACCATTTTCTTTTAATACTGGTACAATTGGAGTGGCGTACTCAGAGTAATTAACCGGCTTTAAGATACCTAAACTAACTAGTCTGTCTAGTTCTTTCCCTACTTTTTCTTTTAAGGCAAATGGCACAGGGCGTGGTTTGAAAAATTTTGGAGTAGCACTATCTTTTAACTTTAATTCAACTTCAAATTTATTAAAGCAACCTAACTCCTCCTTCCAAACATCGGGGTACTGGTTCAGTAACCGCTGCACTTCATCTGAGGTGATACTATTACAATTAATGTTGTTATTAGACGTAAAATAAATATTGAATTTAGTCATAAAATCACGGCCTAAAAGAGGTGGTCCACCGTTTGCTACGACATAAATTTTTATTTTTTTACATAGATCCGAATACAATATATTAGCTTCAAAATAACCTAAAGTTGTGATTTTATGACCATTATATAAACACATTTTTAGTTCACTATTATGCAATTTAAAATCAGAAAAATAACGGAAATACAATTTATCAGAGATGACCGATGTTCCAGATCCTGTATCTAACTCCATACTTAAATGTACATTATTCAAGGTAACATTTACTTTAATTGGATTACAATCAACATACCTCATGTTATACAAATCGCACTCCTTACACTCGCAGTTCTGCGACGTTTCGTCTGAGGTGATATTATTTACATTCACCTTCTTATTGACACATAATTTTTTAAGATGGCCTTTTTGCCCACAAATCGCACATTTATAATTTTTAAATCTACACTGAGCCGTAATATGGTTTTGTAACCCACACACATGACACACTGTATGACGTTTTTGTTCACTGCCTTCTGATCTTCGGTTTCCGCCGGCACCCATAACCGGTCGATTCCAGACTGTATGCCGCGACTCCCGGCTGCTTCCGTCTTGGACATGGAACACTTGCTCCTCCTTTACAGCAAACTCGAAACGAGCCTGCCGCGCACAAGCTGCCTTTTGTGCAACTTCTAGGGCCTGCCCGAAAGTCAAGGTTCTTGAATCGTTCTCGAAAAGTCGATCACGCTCAGGTCCCGCCTTGAATCCGAGCACAAATCGGTCACGCAGTAGCGTATCTAACTCCGTTCCGAAATCACAGTAGACCGCTAACCCTCGCAGCCGCGCGGCCCAATCCTCGATGCTTTCATCTTCGGATTTCATCGCTTCGTAGAATTTCGCCCTGTCGGCGAATGTCGATCGTTTCGGCGTGAAATGCTTATTGAGTACACAAACCAGCTCACTATAACTAGTGTCTTCGAGTTTATTCGGATGCACAAGATTCCGAAGCAGACGGTATGATTCATCTGACAAATGCGTTAATAGCACAGCACTTTGATTACTTGTAGATATGTTGTTTAACTTGTTGTATTGAATTAATTTACCACAAAAAACTTCCCATTCGTGGGTTTTATGGTCAAAAATCTGCAATTTTCCAATCATATCCGACATTTTCACTTTAACGCGGGTAAACGTAAACTCGTCGCCACTGATATGTCTTTGAGTAAATGAAACACCCGTCTCGCTCGATAGCTAGTTTATTACTGACGTTAAAGAAATGCAATACAAGTTACATACAGTTCAGAGGTCCCGATATTTCAGCACTGTTTCAAGCGCCATGATCACGGGAAGACTGAAGAACTGCGGGAAGGTCATTTAAGAGCAGACAAATCTGTCTACCCTCTTTCTCGTTCGTTTGCCGGTACCACTGGAACTCGAACTCACATTTCGACATACCACACTGACAGTAGTGTAGGTGATGTAGATAACCGCGAGTGTTTAAAGAAATTTATTGCAAGATTCCACCCGAACTTACATAGTTACATCCAGTGCAAGTTAATTTAAATCTTAAATAAATCTTAAGTGACAGAGAACCCATGTTGTACTGCAGCTACGTAATTTATTTTTTACATCATAAAAAATCTCTTCAATCCTTAGGTAAGGTTAAGGTTTAATTTTGATGAATGACCGGACGTGGTGCCTTTAAAAGGGAGGCCTTAATATTTCTGCAGTAATTAATCGCATTGTTATTCTGTGCAGGTATAATTTACGTTGTATCGACCTATAGCGACCCCAAAAATCGGGAAACAGTGTTGAGGGAATAGATACAGAAATTTCTTATTACAAAAATGAAAACGACCGACTTCCATTTCTCAAGCATAGCACAAATACTACCAGACAGATCTTTATCAAATTAATGTGAGATAAATCTCAAAATGTCTATCTATACTATTGTCATAATGAGGAAAGATTTGTTTGTTTGTTTGTTTGTAATGAATAGGCTCCGAAACTACTGGACCGATTTCAAAAATTATTTCACCTTTGGAAAGCTACATTATCCCCGAGTAGCATAGGCTATATTTTATTTTCAAAAATATTAGGGATCCGTATGAAAATATCGAATATGTAACACAAGATGAAAATCGATTTTGGCAAAATACTCTTGGATTTTAGCGACTTTTGACATTGTTTTTACCTATCAACATCTGATCCACGTGCCATGACTAATGAAGATAAATCTAAGGTCAGTTTAGTATATATAACTATAAAATAATTACCGTACAGAAGTAAATAAAATGACTCTACGAACTGATAATTTTAGTCGTCTAACGACGGTTTTTTACAAGCTTTATATTAACTTGCACTGGATGTAATTATGTAAGTTTAGGTGGAATCTTGCAAGCTAAATTTGACACCCGTTTTCAGATTGAGCTGACATTTTGCACGCAGATGTATATTGTGTGACAATGTAATAATAAAATGGCGCTGGTCTGATGGATGCGGAAGGTGGTCATAGGAACTCTTGTGCTAAACAAGATAGACCCGTCGTGTTATCGCTTTACTTGTATTAGCTAGCACTCTACTGCTACATGATAACCAGGATTTTATAAGCTTGTATTTAAAAAGTTTCTTTAAATACATTATTGTTTAAAGGTTGAATATTCACATTTTTGACATATTGGAACGAAGTTCCTTATCGCGCGTTGTGAAAGGGGGCTAGAAGGAAAAAAATATTACGAAAAAGTTGTCACGACACTTTTTTTGTTTTATATGATTAATGCTAGATGGCGCTGTGATCAAAAACTTTTAAAACAATTCCTTATTTTGTTTTATATGATTAATGCTAGATGGCGCTGTGATCAAAATATTTTAAAACACATCCATATCGCGCGTTACGAAAGGAAATAATTTTTATGAGATACGTTTTAATCGAAAGGAACTTCGTTCCATCCGGGTGTCCCGTGACACCTCTCAAGTTTTTTTTTTATCATTGAGAATACTCATTACATTAAACAACAATTAGTTCTGTACAGTTTATTTTTCTGTAATAGACCTATCATTGTTCTTGACTTGTTTGTATGTCAGGTAAAATAGCAAGGAAAACCTTGACTTTCCTTTTAAAGTCGTTTTTATTTTGTTGCTATAAAACTGTACTAACCCATTACTGTCCGGGGACGGCGCGACGGGAAAGAGGCGTCGCGCCGTCCCTCATAACCCCGTGCTGGGTTCTGGCCTGAGTCGGGGTGTGGTCGCTGAGTGTGAGCGGTTGGAGGTTTTAGTGCGGTTCAACTCCCATATATCCGGTGATTTCCTCCAACTCCTAAGTAAAAAAAACCCATTACTGCCCACTGCTGGGCTCAGGTCTTCTCAGTAGAGGGAATAGATTTTAAAAAAAAGATAAAAAAAATTAAAAGGGGATCTGTAACTTTATTCCAGATGAAGTGGGGTAAACAATACAACTTAGAACCACTTTTAATTTTGGAATTGATTTTTTTGTAAATTGTGTGACAATGCAATAATATGGTACCATAGAGCTGATCTTATGATGGAGTCGGAAGGTAAGGAGATAGGAACTCCTGTACTAAACAAGATAGACCCGTCGTATTTGGTCTCATTTTACTTGTATTAGCTAGCATTCTACTGCTACATGATATCCAGGATCTTAAAAGCTTGTATTGAAAAGTTTTTATTTTATCTTCCTGTAGATCTAGAAATAAAGGGTGGATTTGTAACTTTATCCCAGCTGAAGTGGACATGTCGAATAATAACATAGAACCACTTTTATTTTTGGAATTGGTTATTTTTTTAATATGGTGTATGTACAACTATCATTACGAGTTTTCATAATATACAGGGTGGATCTTTAACTTTGGACAATCTGACGTGGAGTAAATGACCCGTTGAAATAAAACTTAGAACCACTTTTATTTTAGGATTAGATAAAAAAAAATCATCATAGTATCGAAGTCCGCAACGATAGTCGTACGTTTTCTATATAATGTCAGAAAAAAAGTTTAACCAATCCAAAAAATAAAAATGGTGCTAAGTTGTATTTCGACAGGTCAGTCACCCCACGCCAGATTGTCCAATGTTATAGATCCAACCTGTATTATTAAACTGGCATAAAGTTACAGATCCACCCTGTATATGAGCGATAAAATACGTACAGACAGACATCATTCCTCTGGGATATCCTGTGTCGCTCCTCGGGTCCCAACTGTGGGCATTGGGTCCCACACATGATAACAAAACGCAGAAGCACACTATTCTCAACATTTTAATTTCAATTTGTACATTTTACGTGAGGGAAGTTTGGTACAGTCTATCCGATTTTTTTTTTCTATTTTGTTGTTTTTAATTTTGTTTTAATATACTTCGTAAGTAATATTGCAAATATATGTATTTAAAGGAGTCTTCCCAAAAATTTATAATTTTGAAAATTTGTTTTCCCGCCAAAATTATGAACAATATTTGTTTTCCTTCTATTTTTACATAAACATAAAAAGTTTTTAATATAATAAATATTGGCCACTTATTTTCCAACAGAATTAAGAATAAACGATTTGAATTTTTCCCGCCAAAATGTTTTTTTGTTCGTCGGCAAACGAGTACGCGACCACACGGCTTACTAGTGACTGGCTTTAGGAAAAGGTTGTTGCGTCCTACAAGGTAATTTCTTTGATAATATTATGAAACTCGCAAATTATGTGTATTTATTTTTTGCTACAAGATTGTACACTCATCTTACGCCTTAGAACAGCTTAGATTATTCGATGCTGTATTAAGATATATCTGTAAAATATGAGATGATAATAAAATGTAAATAAAAAGTTCCCGCACTAACGTCACGTCATGCTCAATTTTGGCTCCTACCACAGATTTGGTAAAAGTAAAAAAACAATTTTGTCGTAGTTCCCAGTTGAGTGGATACTAATATAGGTAATAAAATAGGTTTTATTCTATTAACAGCTCGAAGGCCGGTGTTCGGTCGGATCTTAGACAATTTAACCCACCCCCGGTGCGACACTGTCACTTCTGCAAAAATGTAGTTTTTCAGGAGAAGCATTTCAACTTTGACACCTCAGAACACAATGATACACATCATAATATATAGATGAGATGAAAAGCTTATACTACAACGTCAACTTTTTACTTTACTTTTGGATAAATATTAATCACTTTATAGTGTAAAAAATATACTAAGTATACCATTATTTAATTCTTCCAAACCCCTCAGAAGTGACGTAGTGGCTCTAACGAAAAATTATAACTGTAGTTATGTCACAATGAGTTAAAAAGAAAACAAGAACATATTGTTTACTAAGTTTACTATACTGTCATCACACCAAGTAAAGGGGGGCTTTAGGATCATTTTTAGATATTTAACTCATTTTTGCATTTTTTGCAAAAGTGACAGTGTATAGCGATAATATCACATATCCTTCGTAATAAGTAGGTCAAATGACGTGTGTCAACAACTCCACTTGTGGAACAATGACAGTTAATTTTGGATGTATTCCTGAATCACTAATGATACGGCGAAAACAATACTTACTGATTTGTTTAAGAAAACTATTTAAATACATGATTTTAAGATCCTGAATGTCATGTAGTAGTAGAGTGACTAAGACAATTAAAACGAGCCTAAATACAACGGGTCTATCTTGTTCCGACTCCGACTCCGTTGATTCCGACTCCATCATCAGATCAGCTCTATGATACCATATTATTGCATTATCACGCGATATACATCTGCGTGAAAAATGTCAGTTCCATCGGAAGTTTGTCAAATTTAACTCGCAAGATTCCACCTGAACTTACATAGGTATGGTCTAAGATCCGGCTGCGAAATTAGTTCATTAATAATGTAGATTGATAAGATTTAATTTTTAAGTACTTTCACAGCTAGGAGAAAATCAATTTTCATCAGGTGCCAATTAGAAAATGCCCGCCAGTATTATTAATTAAATTATTATTATTTTACTTTAAGGAAGGCATTTCGTTTACATCGTATGGAAATAAAACCTACACCACTTCACAATAGTGTATTCAAGGGATCTGGAAAGTTATAGTTGCTGCTGATCGCTTAGCCGCAAACTCCAAGTAGCCAGGTGTAAACAGGTATATTTTGTTCAATCTTTTCGTTTATAATGTACACTCATTTTATTTATACCAAATTAAAGCTATTTTTTTTTTCTTTTCAACCATATAAAGTTGCCTTTTCAAAAAAACCCGCAAATCACAGTTTCCTACCCTAAAAGATGCTAGGTATTAAACATAAAGTGACAGAGAGCGAGCGTACGACGCTACTTGTTAGACAAGGATGCGAAATGCCAGCCGGATGTGTTTTTTTGAGCTATTGCGCATGCTCCGATAAATAGGGTTCTCAACCACGATCTAAATCATAATACAATTCGACGGCAGCAAAGAACAAACAGATATCTACAAAATCGTTAGTTTCCAGGAGAGCGTTTTTTGTGAGAAAGTTTGATAACTTTTAATATAAGAATGCCAGGTTTTTCAAATTTGGAATGTGTAAATAAAATAATGTTTCGCAGCAGATAGCGACATATTTTAAATAAATTATTGTTTTTTTTTCGTATTACTGCAGATGTCTTTTTCTACATTGCATAGAAAAATATATAAGATGAGTCAACTGCCATGTATTCGTTTCTACGTCCTTAGAAAAGAAGTAGAAAGTGAAGAACGCATCCAGATCGCGAAATCCAATTTCACACCAATTCCATCAACATCATACCAATCGAATAAAGAATGTAAAGAACCTACAGCAAACGTTTTTTCTAACTGATACCTTTGTTTATACTAAGTGGCTTGCTAAATTGTACGACGCACACACGGTTATCCGGTAGATGTGCGGGTGTACTTCGTTTTTTTTCAAAAAAATAGTGTATATGTCTTTATTTACGTAACAAAAAACACATAAAAATACACTTTTTGTTTGAAAAAAAAAATTACCAGATAAAATAAAGAATTCTAGATTCAAATATCCAAAAAAGTTAAATTCGGCAAAATGCAGATGTCTTCTTGTTCTTTGCTGCCGTCGAATTGACTGAACTCAAATGCTCCAAAATTGCAACGGATTAAGCATCGATATTAAACAAAATAATATTTAATTTATATACAATACTAGCTGACTTTCGCAACTTCGTCTGCGCCGAAAAAAAAAATTAGGGGTGGGCTACCCCTAACATTTGGGGGATGAAAAATAGATGTTGGCCGATTCTCATAGGTACCGGATAAGCACAAAAAATTTCATCAAAATCGGTCGAGCCGTTTCGGAGGAGTTCAAGTTCGAACACCGTGACACGACAATTTTATATATTAGAAGAAAGATTAAATATTCAATCAATGATAATAATAAAATACTTAAATATATATTTTGCAAGAAATTAAACTTTTAAGGAGTTATTACTGAAAGTAGATAACAAAACTATTATTTGGTAGGAAAAAATTGAATTCATTTTCTAAAGAGAATTAAAAAAATATATGTATCAAAGTAATACTATAATTTTAAATATTATATTTATATTATAAATAATATAAATAATATATTTTTTTAATTGATTGAATATTTAATATTGTATATAAATTAAATATTATTTTGTTTAATATCGATGCTTAATCCGTTGCAATTTTGGAGCATTTGAGTTCAGTCAATTGTATTATGATTTAGATCGTGGTTGAGAACCCTATTTATCGGAGCATGCGCAATAGCTCAAAAAAACACATCCGGCTGGCATTTCGCATCCTTGTCTAACAAGTAGCGTCGTACGCTCGCTCTCTGTCACTTTATGTTTAATACCTAGCATCTTTTAGGGTAGGAAACTGTGATTTGCGGGTTTTTTTGAAAAGACAACTTTATATGGTTGAAAAGAAAAAAAAAATAGCTTTAATTTGGTATAAATAAAATGAGTGTACATTATAAACGAAAAGATTGAACAAAAATATACCTGTTTACACCTGGCTACTTGGAGTTTGCGGCTAAGCGATCAGCAGCAACTATAACTTTCCAGATCCCTTGAATACACTATTGTGAAGTGGTGTAGGTTTTATTTCCATACGATGTAAACGAAATGCCTTCCTTAAAGTATATTAATAATAATTTAATTAATAATACTGGCGGGCATTTTCTAATTGGCACCTGATGAAAATTGACTTCTCCTAGCTGTGAAAATACTTAAAAATTAAATCTTATCAATCTACATTATTAATGAACTAATTTCGCAGCCGGATCCCGTACTAGTATATTAGTACATAGTTACATCCAGTGCAAGTTAATAAGTATGAAGCTTAAATTTCTTTAAACACTTACGGTTATCTACATCACTTACACTATTACTAAACGGGTTCTTACCACGAATATTTTTAATTGAGAGATCCTGATATTTCAGCACTGTTTCAAGCGCCATGATCACGGTAAGACTGAAGAACTGCGGGTAGGTCATTTAAGAGCAGACAAATCTGTCTACCCTCGCACTCGTTCGTTCGTCGAAACAGTGCTGAAATATCGGGATCGCTCAGTTAAAAATAATCGTGGTAAGAACCCGTTTAGTAATAGTGTAAGTGAAGTATAAAGCTTGTAAAAAGGTGCCTACACTGTAAAGAAAAAACACAATGTATCATTTAATTAAACAAAAAAAAAATCTTACATGTTGTTACGACATTTCCCCACAGCTCTATTGATAATTAACAAGTACTCTGTATTGTTTTCTACTATAATAGACACATAAAAAGCTTGTCTTTGTGTCTAAACTCAACAGTTTAAAACATTGCTTTAATACTGTAACTTTATCCATACATGTACAGGGTGATTTGTTAGACAGGGTGCATATTGCAGGAGGGTGATGAGTACTCTGTTCTAATACGGAATATTACAAAAAATAAGTAAAATTACAAATTATTATTTTTTTTTTTTAAATCTAAATTCGACAAAACTACCTCAAACATAAGCAATTTCGGCTTTAAGAGTGTTGACTAACGACCTCTAGTGATCTCGCGCACTCCACACCTCCGCCTGGGTGTGGCGGAGGTATCGAAAAACCATCATTTTGCAAGAATTTTAGGTATTTTTAAATTGCGATTACTAAGACATTAAGCCATATTCTTTGATAATAATATTTTTACTGGTCATATATAACCATCAGCTTCCATGACCTTCAATATGTACCCTCACTAGGAAATCACCCTGTATACGCCTTAAAATATTGAAAAAAAAGTTTAACCGATTCCATAAATAAATAAAAGTGCTTCTAAGTTGTATGTTGATAGGTCATTCACCTCACTTCAGCTGGGATAAGATCCGGACACCGGATCCGGTGTTAGATTTTTTTTTTGTAGACAACCGCGCTAACGAGCCACGTGATCGTAAGCGGTTACCGTTGCTCATGGACCTCTGCAAAGTCAAGAAACACTGCATATCTCAAGCATAGCACAAAAACTACCACTCAGATCTTATTAAATCAACCCCACCAGTCAGGGGGTGTCGTGACGGGAAAGTGTGCCGCAGTGCGTAACGCGTCGCGCCACTCCTAATAACCCCGTGCTGGGTTCTGGCCTCAGCCGGGGTTCGGACGCTGAGTGTGAGCGGTTGGAGGTTTTAGTGAGGTTCAACTCCCACATACCCGGTGATTTCCTCCAACTAAAACAAAAAAAAAACAAAAAACCCCACCAGTCACATCAAATTTATATGAGAAAATGTCCAAATTGTCTGCTTCATAAGAAAAAGAACTATCTAAAGAAAAATTATTGAAACCGGCTGATGTGAAAAAAAAACACGCTTAAATGAACAGCAAATCGTGAAATTTTGTCCGTTAAAAATACAAATTTTAAAGCACAGTTCCTACTTACACTTACTTGTTCGATCTTAAAAAATGAGACCCAATGAAGACCATCACCTTTCATTTGATATTAGAATCATTCAAATCGGTCCACCCAAACTAAAGATTTGGTATAACCATCCATAGTAGGTATGTACAATGGCACTTGATTAATTTGTTGACAGTTCATTTTGAATCGAAAAACGATTGTATCGATAAATCCGATCGGATCTGGCCGGATAGATGGAAATCTGGTCAGATACAGCCGGATTGCATCCCCAACTGCATTATCCTATTTACCTTGAGAGTTCCGAGAAACCATTAAAATAAATTCAAATGAATTAATTAAAACATTGATAACTGATAAAATAATTGCAATGTTTATTTCGTTATCAATTCTAAATAATGTTGTTGGTGTACAAATACTGTTGGAACGAAATTCTTTATCGCGCGTTATCGAAAGGGGGCTAGACGGAAATTCTTATGAAAATGTTGTCACGACACTTTTTTTGTTTTAGATGATTATCGCTAGATGGCGCTGTGATTAAAATCTTTTAAAACAATTCCTTATTTTGTTTTGTATGAGTAATGCTAGATGACGCTGTGATCAAAATATTTTATTACAATTTAGTAATTGTAATTTTATTACAATTCCCTCACTAATTAATCCAAAGGAACTTCGTTCCATCCGGGTCTCCCTTGACACCTCTAAGTTTTTTTTTACTAATCTAACCTAACCTAACCTTAGATTTGTAAAAATGACACCAGCTTACAAAATAGCTAGTATTTTGCTTCGTGAATTATTTCATATTTAGTCTTTACGAATACAGTTAGTCCTTACTGTTATGCGAAATAATTTCCCAAAAAAATTTGAAGCGCCATTTTGAATTCATGGCAGCCATATTGGATTTGAAGTTTGTCATAGTCGTAATGTACTCGTCTAGTTATCAAGTCCTTTTAGTTTTCCCTTCGGAAGCCACGACAAACATACACCCACACAAACTTTTTGACGTGACAACGTCTTATAAATTGGTTTGCCGGGTGACACTTCAAGATACTGCGTTACGCTTCGCTCACGTT
Organism: Trilocha varians; assembly: GCA_030269945.2. Lineage (NCBI taxonomy): Eukaryota > Metazoa > Arthropoda > Insecta > Lepidoptera > Bombycidae > Trilocha > Trilocha varians. Next base: position 2,188,754 of record AP028271.1, read on the forward strand.
ATGCGCTCACAATGAGAGCGAGTGAGAGGCACGCGTGCCTTTCACTTTTTATATCTGTCTCTCTCGCTCTTAGGCGGGCTAACCATGCCCGAGTCGTTGTCACGTAAAACTTTCACCTGTATACCGACTTTACAGGCAACCAATTTTTTTCATCACGTTGACAACTGCAAAGTTCCTATAGCCATTTCCAAAATTTAGCATCACATGAGATTTTTAGAATATACAACTATAACAAGTTAAAATCCTTGTAAACTATTTCCTCCAATTACTTTAACCGTGAACCAATTTTAATGATTAATGCTCGTTGTGTATGAAACCTTATTTAAATTTCTCTAGGTATAAATAATCCTAGTTTGGACATCGAATTGTAGTTACCAAAATGGCGCTAAACAAAATGGCGCTTGCAATGGTTTTCGTGGTTTTCACTCTGCACTGTGCTTTGTGTGTTATGGGTAAGATATTGACGAAATTTACATAAAATTGATAATTTTGATCATGTTTGTATACTTTTTATGTATTGTACCTATGTATGATTTAGCGAATGATGATTTTTGACCAAGAATGCGAATGCTGTTTTCCAGGTCAAAGCTGACTTTCCTACCATATTATTTGTATGGATTTTGAAACGCGCCATCGTTGTGTGTAGCGTTTGATTGACTTGGGCGAGTGTTTTTACAATGGCTTTTCCTTTCATTTTATTATATGTTTAGGTGTTGCGAATGTCTATTTTTGAGCAAGAATTTTATTGCGAAAATTGACTTTATTAAGTTTTGACGTGACAACGTCTTATAAATTGGTTTGCCGGGTGACACTTCAAGAAACTACGTTACGCCCCGCTCACGTTATGCGCTCACAATGAGAGCGAGTGAGAGGCACGCGTGCCTTTCACTTTTTATGTCTGTCTCTCTCGCTCTTAGGCGGGCTAACCATGCCCGAGTCGTTGTCACGTAAAACTTTCGCCCGTATACCGACTTTACAGGCAACCAATTTTTTATTAAAAGCTTTATATTGACTTGCACTGGAAGTATCTATGTAAGTTCGGGTGGAATCTTACCAAAAAAAGTTCGTAGGCGCAGCGTGGGCAGACCTCACACAAGATCGACCGATCACCTGGTCAGGATCAGGAGGTCACTGGACACAGACAGCGCAGGATCTGTCGATATGGCGAGGTTTGGGGGAGGCCTATGTCCAGCAGTGGACATCTATAGGCTGATGATGATGATGTCTCTAAGACAAGGCTACGTATTGCGTTTAATGAACTTTGGTCCAGGCTTTATTGAGTTATGCGCTTTACAACACATTTTACGATTTTTTTATATACAGCATGGAGTTTTTAAGCAACCAGGGGAAGTACTCGAAATAATGATTTTATCGAAAATTGCTGAAAGGAAACATTCTTTTATTTTTGAAAAAAAAAACACAACCACATTTATAGATTTTTAAAAAAATCGTTATAACAGCTGGGTATTCAACATGGTATAATTGGAAAAAATCACACCCTGTATAAGATTATAATTAGGTACACACTCAACTATACTTTTAATTTCAGGTGAATCAGAAGATATATCTAAAACACAAATAATATGGCCAGAAGAGTATTATTTGCAAGGAGAAGAAATTAAATTAGTTGATTCGAAAATTAAAGAACAGTTTACAGTGTGGTGAGTATACCTATTATTAGGTTTTGGAACGAAGTTCCTTATCGCGCGTTATCGAAAGGGGGCTAGACGGAAAAAAATCTTACGAAAAGTTGTCACGACACTTTTTTGTTTTCGATGATTATCGCTAGATGGCGCTGTGATCAAAATCATTTTTCCTTATCGCGCGTTACGTTAGAAAAAAAAAATATAAGATATCTTTTAATCGAAAGGAACTTCGTTCTATTCGGGTGTCCCATGACACCTCTCAAGTTTTTTTTCCCTTAAGTAACTGTAACTGCGAAAACAGTAACTATTTAAAATATTTTCATCTCACACACATATGCACGTCTAGCAACCGAGGGATGGTAGACCGCGCTCCCCGACTCACGCTGGTTCTGACCCAGCGGTGTATTTCGTGGGAGGGTGACGCGAGGTCCCATCTTGGCGGGCCGACCGAGAGAGCCGGTGGCCGTATCGCTGGCGGTTGCCGGTTGGGCGTCCTGTCCTGTCCACATCTTAAACTTGAATCCTATGTGTATTTAGTATAAGATTTCTCTCAAGTGTGAATTAGGATTACACATCTTTATCTACTGGGCTTAAATAGTTCTAAGCTACATTGGCTCCATCTATGATTTCAATTTTTCCATCTTAAAATCGATGTTTATTTTTGACAGGCACATGTCGAAACTGAATCGTTCCAGAGTCGATTATGGAGTAGATAAAACCTATTTATATGGTCCTGACACTTTGTATTCGGTAAGTATCATAATATTAATCAAAGCTCGATCATAAATCTTGTAATGGCTCACAGTCAACGTCCAAACCCTGGCTGAGGCTAGAACGCAGCACGAGGTGAGGCGGACGGCATTCTTTAACGTCGCTGGCGATACGGCCACCGGCTCTCTCGATCGGTGAGCTGTCTTCACAAGCTTTATTTTAACTTGCACTGGATATTACTATGTAATAAATTTCTTTAAACACTCGCGGTTATCTACATCACTTACATTATTACTAAACGGGTTCTTACCATGATTATTTTTAATTGAGAGGTCCCGATATTTCAGCACTGTTTCAAGCGCCATGATCACGGGAAGACTGAAGAACTGCGGGTAGGTCATTTAAGAGCAGACAAATCTGTCTACCCTCTTTCTCGTTCGTTTGCCGGTACCACTAGAACGTGGTAAGAACCCGTTTAGTAATAGTGTAAGTGATTACTATGTAAGTTCGGGTGGAATCTTGTAAACTAAATTAGACAAATTTCCTGGTTACCGATTGAGTTGACATTTTGCACGCAGATGTATCATATCGCGTGACAATGCAATAATATGACAAAATGGCGCCGATTTTACCATGGATTCGGAAGGTGGTCATAGGAACCCTATTAATTACATTAAATTTATATTTGTTTTAGATCTACCCCACCACTGTCGACATACATAATTTAACAATAGAATTAAATTGCACAAAAAGAAAGTATGATGAAACTAAGAATTATTTACCGTTACTTGAAAAAAAAAATCGAGTTTTCAGGTGAGTAAAAAATATTACGTTTAAGTTTGTAAATAACTATCCACTCCACAATAAAATGTAATATAACACACATTTAGATGCAAAGCAAAAGAAAAAACTTGAGAGGTGTCAAGGGACACCCGGATGGAACGAAGTTCCTTTCGATTAATTAGTGAGGGAATTGTAATATATTTTTTTTTATAAAATATTTTGATCACAGCGCCATCTAGCATTAATTTTATAAAACAAAGTAAGGTATTGTTTTAAAAGATTTTAATCACAGCGCCATCTAGCGATAATCATCTAAAACAAAAAAAGTGTCGTGACAACTTTTTCATAAGAATTTCCGTCTAGCCCCCTTTCGATAACGCTCGATAAGGAACTTCGTTCCAACAAGTAATAATTTTACAAGAAGTAATATAATATTTTCATTACAAAAGTGAAAATGACCAACATCCATTTTTAAAGCGTTACCAAAAAACTACCTGTCAGATCTTTGTAAAAATATGTGATTATGTCCAAAGAGTATGCTTTCTAACAAAAAAATCATGATTCTGGTGTAATTAAGATCGAACAAGTACTTTTGGATCTGTGTTTAAAAATGTGTAGGTATTCTCAAAAGACAAATTTCACGATTATGCTGTGTGTATTTTGAAGAAGTGGTGGCCGAGTGGTCGAAGCGCTTCCTTCCAAACAGGAGTTCGCGGATTCAAATCCGGCTTGTACCTCTAAATCTAAATGTGAAAAAGATTTATGTGCAATTTTTCAAAACACCACTGGCTAAAAACGGTGAAGGAAAACATCGTGAGGAAACCTGCATGTCGGAAAAGCATTCTAAAAAAATCCTTTGAAGATATGTGAAGTCCCCAATCAGCACTGGGCAAGCGTGGTGGACTATGCCTAATCCCTCTTCTGAGGGGACCTGAGCTCAACAGTGGGCAGTAATGGGTTGGTACAGTACAGCTGTGCGTATTTGCGTGTATTTCTTTTCTATAGGTACCATTTTAGATGATTCTTATTTTTTTAGGAAGCAGAGACTTAGTACATACCTCATATAAATTTGATAAAGATCTGACGGGTAGTTTTCATTTTTGTAATAAACATATTAATCGATTTAAACTTGCACAAATCATTACAGAAACTACTATCTACAACTCAAGAGAAGTACAAATATGGAAGTATTCTTTCACCGTTGATAATGAAACCAAGAAATACGAGGCAATGGTTTACTGGGAAGATGAATACCATGTACCCGTGCAGTAAGTCAATGTTAAATTTATTTCAATCATCGATCTAAGAACGTAATATTTTATCATCATCACTACATCAATACATAGTATAAAACAAAGTCGCTTTCGCTGTATGTCCGTATGTATGCTTAGATCTTTAAAACTACTCAACAGATTTTGATGAGGTTTTTTTTAATAGATAGAGTGATTCTTAAGGAAGGTTTGTATGTATAATAAATGCATAATATAGTAGAGAAACACTGATAAATTTAAAGGTTTCTAATGTGATGTCGTAAATAAGCACGTTTTTTTTGCGCTTATATTTCAAACGCTGGCTGAACCCTACGAGATAGACCAAAATAATGTACTACAGTATTGTTCACCTTAAAAAGTTCAACAAAAAAGTCCGCGATGGTATATGTCTATCTCTTAGGGATAACCCAGCATAACCATTTTTATTCTTTACTGAAAAATGGTTATTTACGAAGTGATTGTAAACAATACAGCATTAATCCTTATCCAATTAAGTACCTTAAATAAATTGTGCATTTATTATAGATCAATATGCTTTTTACAGCATGTAATTTAAGTGAATATTACCGAAGATATTACAAATTTAAAATGCAGGGTCGTAGTTGTCTAGGTCGTAGTTGGCGCGTGCCTATACAGGGTGATTTGTTAGAGAGGGTACATATTGCAGGAGGGTGATGAGTACTCTGTTCTAATACGGAGTTTTACAAAAAATAGGTAAAATTACAAAAATGATTTTTTTTTTAATCTAAATTCGACAAAACTACCTCAAACATAAACAATTTCGGCTTAAAGAGTGTTGACTAATGACCTCTAGTGATCTCGCGCACCCCACACCTCTGCCACACCCATCAGCTGTCGAAAAACCATAATTTTGCAAGAATTTTAGATATTTTTAAGTTGCAATTACTAAGGCGTTAAGCCATATTCTTTAGTAATAATATTTTTACTGGTCGTATATAACCATCAGCTACCATGACCTTCAATATGTACCCTCACTAGGAAATCACCCTGTATAGGCTACAATTTTTGAACCCCTTTGTAACGCAGACGAAGTTGCGCGGGTCATCTAGTAATATTATAAAACAAAGTCGATATCCGCCTGTCTGTCCTATGTATGCTTAGATCTTTAAAACTACGCAATGGATTTGGATGCGGTTTTTTCCTAGATACAGTGATTGAAAAATTAGATTTCCTAGATTTAATAAGTGTAAGGAACTGTTGGGGAACTAAATAAATAATAAAAAAAAAAAAAATAGGGATCAGTATGAAAATCTCGAATTTGTAACACAAGGAGTAAAATCGAAAACTTTTATGCGTACGCAGGAAAAACTGTTGACAATAGAACAAAGTGGTTTACTACGCATTTTTAGGTCTTAGTAAGATCTGAAAAAAAGTCCCTGAGAGCACAAATCTAACTATCATAGTTTGGTCACAACAACTGCTTTTATGTTTATGAAAAATATTTTGGATGAAATTTTTACAATTCAATTATATCTGAAAGCGCTATCGAGGGCTTTTATCAGGATCCATTGTTTGCTTATGGCGTGGGTAGTCCAATAAAAATGATTTGAATGAAACGGATGGCCTTCAAAACTTAAACCATTTACTTCTTCGAAATAACTTTACAGTTGAGTTATCTTTTACAAACAATATTCTAATTAACGTTAATCAGTTTAAAATAATCAAAGATTGAGGCGACAGATAGCGATTCGTCGACTGAGTGGTGCGCCGGCGACCGCCCTCCAAGAAGTTCGTCTAAAAGATGGCCGCCCCGCTTCCACAGACTCGACGCTCCGCTAGAGTGACCATAACAACTGTCACTCTTGTCAATGTCATTTTTCATACGCGCCTACATATCAATAAATTTCTTTAAACACTCGCGGTTATCTACATAACTTACACTATTACTAAACGGGTTCTTTCCACGATTACTTTTAATTGAGCGGTCCCGATAAATGACCTACCCGCAGTTCCTCAGTCTTCCCGTGATCATGGCGCTTGAAACAGTGCTGAAATATCGGGACCGCTCAATTAAAAATAATCGTGGTAAGAACCCGTTTAGTAATAGTGTGTGATATATTATATCAAGTCATATTTGATCGAAAGCACGTATCATAAATTAGTTATTTTCTAGGATTACTACCAAGACCTACAATGATGATAAAGGAAGGCTAGATAGCATGAGTGTCACTAACTACTACAACTTCTACCCTTCTGTTGATCCTGATGAGTTGGATGTGGAAAATGGTAAGTAGTTGTATTTCCTTGTAGAAGAGTCAACGGGCTATGCTGGGTGTTTCTCTGCGTGATCAAATCAGAAATGAGGAGATCCGCAGAAGGACTAAAGTAACCGACAGCCCAAAGAATTGCATCTTTGAAGTGGCAATGGGCAGGACACATTGTGCGAATAACAGATGGCCGATGGGGCCGAAAAGTTCTGGAGTGGCGGCCACGAATCGGTAAGCGCAACGTTGGTAGACCCCCCACAAGATGGACCGACGATCTGGTCAAGATCGCGGGGGTTCACTGGATGAAGATGGCACAGGACCGGTCGATGTGGCGAAGTTTGGGGGAGGCCTATGTCCAGCAGTGGACGTCTATAGGCTGATGATGATGATGAGTCAACGGGCCACCTGATCGTAAGTGGTTACTGTCATGGACCTTTGCAATGCCAGGGCAATGAGGGGCCTATCACCTACTTATACAGGACTTTTCTTAAACCTCGTTTGAAGAAGGACATGTCATAACATAGTGCAGTGAAAAATGGTTCAGCCATTTCAGTGGATATCAGGAACAAAGAGACAGATAGACAAAAATGTTCTCTTCCACTGAAAATCGTATACTAATTTGATGTAGGTACTATTGGAACCAAGTTCCTTATCGCACGTTATGAAAGGGGGCTAGACGGAAAAAGTCTTACGAAAAGTTGTCACGACACTTTTTTTGTTTTAGATGATTATCGCTAGATGGCGCTGTGATCAAAGTCTTTTGAAACATGTCCCTTATTTTTGTTTTAGATGATTATCGCTAGATGGCGCTGTGATCAAAATCTTTTGAAACACGTTCCTTATCGCGCGTTACGAAAGGAAATATTTTTTATAGGATATCTTTTAATCGAAAGGAACTTTGTTCTATTCGGGTCAGTGGCAGATTAAGTATTTTGCCGCCCTAGGCCCTGTCTGATTAGCCGCCCTTTAAAAGATGAAATTTTACTTTTTTGAATCCGTTTATATTATTTAGATATAATATTTATTTCATACAAACACAATTTTTGAACAATACAAATAAATATTAACAACATACACAACAGTCAGTTTTCTTAAAATATAATGTATAACTTAAATTAAAGTAAAGTAAAAAAATTGGCCGGGAGGAAATCGCCGGACTTCCACTCGCCCCGCGAGTGGGGTATGTGGGGGTTGAACCGCACTAAAACCTCCAGCCGCTCACTCTCGAAGTCCTATCGCCGGCCGGGACAGAACCCGGCACGAGGCTGGTAGGGGTGGCAGGACGCGTTGGCGGTTGTCGCTCACGTCACCCCCGGACGTCGAACCGGCAGTCGTCGATGTAACGACCACCGGCTCCCTAGGTAGGCGGGCCAAAAGCCCGCCGAGATGGGGTCGCGTGATGTAAGGTCTCCCCCGGCTCAGGACCAGCCTGGGTCAGAGAGTGCGTCTTACCATCATCCCCCGGTAGTTGGTACAAAGGGTGCGCGCTGAGGCCTAACGCAGCACCCCTCGGGTCCGGTGTTGGTGGACCCGGTACTCTTAGGGGGATCCCGGGACACCTCCCGAGGCTGGCCCCGCGCTCGACGTCGGCGGTGACGGGTTCGGTCGAGGAGGGAAGAGGTCTCCCTCACCCGCCCCGCCGCCTCCTTCTGCGAGATGGTGGACTCGCAGAAGTCGAGCATCGCCTTCCAGGACTAGTCGTCGCCGAGCATTGATGCCACGACAAGTCCGACCCTACCTGTGCGACCAGGACACGGCGCTGTTCCTCCCATGCGGGACAAACAGGGAGCGTATGCTCTGCCGTGTCCAGGTCGCTTGTGCAATGGTGGCGCCTTGTCGTCGGCTCAACTTATATCCGATGCAGGTACTTCCCAAAGCAACCATGCCCGGTCAGCACCTGCACCAGACGAAAGGTGAGGCGTCCCTCGCCGCGTCTAACCCAGTCCACCAGGACAGGGCGAATCGCCTCGACGGTCCTTAGGCCCCAGCTGGGGTTGGCTAAGCGTCTCGACCAAGCCTCCAGCACGGACTGCCGAGATTGGGCCTTCTGGTCCCGTACCGCGTCTCTGAGGGGACGCACAACGCCCAAAGCACGGAGGTCGCAACGCCAACGATACCTAGTCGTCGGCGAGTGCCTCCGCCTCTAGATACCAGGGCGACGCCAGCACGCACGCCACCTCGAAGGAGACGGTGCGGTATCCGCGGATGACCCTGATAGCTACGACGCGCAGCAGCCGTCTCAGGTTGTCGTTACATTATATCAGATTTAAAATTTTGACATTCTGAAAAATTTGCCGCCCCCCAAATTGTGCCGCCCTAGGCCCGGGCCTCACGGGCCTTAGGGGTAATCCGCCACTGATTCGGGTGTCCCATGGCTCCAGTTTTTTACTAACAAGATTCTACTTAGGTACTTACTTTGATGGGAAACTGAATTTTATCTTTAGGCATATGCATTGGTCATCTAGTCTTAAATACGCTTCAAATTCTTCAATCTCATATTTAGGTCCTCTGTAGCACATCTGAGACGGACCGGGCCGCAATTCAGTCGCAAAACTTTGTATGGAAATCCGTCAGAAGGATAGGATTAAGTGTGCGTTGGTTACAAAATGTACTAAACCGATTTTTGATTGAAAATGTGTTGCGGCCCGTACCCGTCTAGTTGTGCCTGTCCTTTAGTTAATAAATCTAATTAGGTACTAGTTAAGTACAAAGGTCATTTTTTGTAGGTTTTTTAATTCAAATTTTTAATCCTTAGTAAACATCTAAAAAATCCTTTTTTGTCTATTTACATTGGAGATAAATTAATAACGACTGACAATAATGATTATATTTGAATCTAATTTTAAATTAAAAGTTTAAATGAATTGATTAATATTAATCACTTATTAAATCAATTTAAATAGTGTTTTTAAAATAGACATAATCGTAAGAACAAAAACAAATACTAAAAAAATTAAAAAAACTTTTAAATACAAGCTTTTAAGATCCAAGATATCATTTAGCAGTAGAGTGCTAGCTAATACAAGTAAAACGAGCCCAAACACGACGGGTCTATCTAGTTTAGTACAGGAGTTCCTACAGCTTCAAACTCCATCATCAGATCAACTCCATGGCACCATATTATTGCATTGTCACGCGATATACATCTGCGGGCAAAATCTCAACGGGAAACCGGAAAGTTCGTCAAATTTGCAAGATTTCCACCGGAACTTACATAGTTACATCCAGTGTAAGTTAATATAATATACTAGCTGACCCGCGCAACTTCGTCTGCGTTACAAAGGGGTTCAAACAGTTCCCGCAATGCCGTCGAGTTATTATTTTCGCGGCCCCACATATTCGTTGCGTTTTATACTCGTAATAACTTCTAAATGAAAAGTCCGATTGGAATAAAACAAAAAGTAATTTACTTCTACATTAATACTCTTGATAACAAAATACTTAATTTGGATAAGGGTTAATATAACGATACTCATTTAACGTTAAATTCAATCTTGGGACGAAAAAATATTTTTTTTAATCATAAAAGCGGTTATTGTGACTAAACTATGATAGTTAAATATATGCTGTCGCGGAATTTTTTGTTTGTCTTCAAAAGACCTAAAAACCCGTAGTACATCATTTTCTTCTATTGTCAATAGTTTTTGCAGCGTACGCATAAATAGGTTTTTGATTTTTCACCTTTTGTTACATATTCGATATTTTCATGCGGATCCCTAATTTTTTTGAAAATAAAATATAGCCTATAACCTTCCTCGATAAATGGACTTTTCAACAGTGAAAGAATTTTTGAAATCGGACCAGTAGATCCTGAGATTAGCGCGTTCAAACAAACAAACAAACAAACAAACTCTTCAGCTTTATAATATTAGTATAGATTGGAAATAGTGATATATGGGTAACGGTCCTCATTGCCTTGATATCTCAAAGATGAGCGAAGGCAACTTCTAAACAGTTCTGGTGGGCCGTGGATTCGTTTGACAGTCTCCTCTCATTTTACTGTTTTTAAAAATTTTGTGCCTGTGATCTGACAGTTAGTGGTTGCCGTCGCTCATGGATCTCTGCAATGTCAGGGGACACTGTACTGTAACATTCCGTTACTGGCCACTACTGAGCTCAGGAGTCCTCCGAAGAGGGGTTAGGCATTGCCACGCTTGACCAATGCGGATTGGGGACTTCACATATCTTCGAAGAATTTTTAGAATCTTTTTCCGATAAAGGCTTCCTCACGATGTTTTCCTTCACCGTTTTTAGCCAGTGGTGTTATGAACCACTCTTCTCAAACCTTATTTAAAGAGGGACAATTTAATGTCATTTTAAATGATTTAGTGCAACTTGGGCAAGGCGCATAGCGTGTTGAAAATGTTCGTAATTATAGCCTAACATTGTTAACTATTTGGAAATGATATTTGAAACACATAAAATGAGCATATTTTCGCAACAATAAGATAATTATAGGGTCCTATTTCGGTACTAAATTAGATGGTTTGATAGCTTAGTCAATTTGTGAAGTAACTCTTTAAATAACTAGCTGTTCTTCGTAACTTCGTCTGCTTCAAAAAGGGTTATGAGGCAGCACTATTAGATTTTGGAAATGATGGAGTCAGGAACTCCAAGATAGACTCATCGTAATTTGGGCTCCTTTTACTTGTATTAGCTAGCACTCTACTGCTACATGATATCCAGGATCTTAAAAGCTTGTATTGAAAGTGTTTTCTTTAAAAAAAATGAGAGGTGTCATGGGACACCCGAATAGGACAAAGTTCCTTTCGATTAAAATATATCTTATAATTTTTTTCCTAACGTATAAGGAACATGTTTTAAAAGATTTTGATCACAGCGCCATCTAGCGATAATCATCTAAAACAAAAAAGTGTCGTGACAACTTTTCGTAAGATTTTTTTCCGTCGAGCCCCCTTTCGATAGCGCGCAATAAGGAACTTCGTTCCAATTAATTATCCTTTGCTTACATCGTTAATGCAGTCTGAAGCGACGCAGACGAAGTTGAGTAGCTGATATTATTATAGACTAGGTGCCCCGCGCAACTTCGTCTGCGCCAATCTCAATTAAATGTCAACTATTCGATTTTTTCTCGCTGTATATACCATCCTTGAACTTCATCGAGAATTTAAAAAAAACAACAATTTCTAAAATAAATATAGCTAAGTTACTCCTTATAACATAAACTATCAGCCATTGAAAGTCAGCCCGTCCGAATCGGTCTAGCCATTCCAGAGATTAGCCAGAACAAACAGACAGTGGCCACCTTCCAGCTCCATCATCAGACCTTGACATTCATCTTATACGCAAAGAAATCATCAAGACGCTTCATTAGAGTCTAAACCCGATGAGGTTATCTTGCTTAATGACGGAGTTCCCATAGCCACCTTCCAGCTCCATCATCAGACCTTGACATTCATCCTCTACGCAAATAACTCATCAAGACGCTTCATTAGAGCCTAAACACGATGAGGTTATCTTGCTTAAAGACGGAGTTCCCATAGCCACCTTCCAGCTCCATCATCAGACCTTGACATTCATCCTCTACGCAAAGAACTCATCAAGACGCTTCATTAGAGCCTAAACACGATGAGGTTATTTGCTTAAAGACGGAGTTCCCATAGCCACCTTCCAGCTCCATCATCAGACCTTGACATTCAGCCTCTACGTAAAGGTCTCACCAGGACGCTTCATTAGAGCCTGAACACGATGAGGTTATCTTGCTTAATGACGGAGTTCCCATAGCCACCTACCAGCTCCATCATCAGACCTTGACATTCAGCCTCTACGTAAAGGTCTCACCAGGACGCTTCATTAGAGCCTGAACACGATGAGGTTATCTTGCTTAATGACGGAGTTCCCATAGCCACCTTTTAGCTCCATCATCAGACCTTGACATTCATCCTCTACACAAAGATCTCATCAAGACGCTTCATTAGAGCCTAAACACGATGAGATTATCTTGCTTATTGACGGAGTTCCCATAGCCACCTTCCAGCTCCATCATCAGACCTTGACATTCATCCTCTACACAAAGATCTCATCAAGACGCTTCATTAGAGTCGAAACACGATGAGATTATCTTGCTTATTGACGGAGTTCCCATAGCCACCTACCAGCTCCATCATCAGACCTTGACATTCAGCCTCTACGTAAAGATCTCATCAAGACGCTTCATTAGAGTCGAAACACGATGAGATTATCTTGCTTATTGACGGAGTTCCCATAGCCACCTACCAGCTCCATCATCAGACCTTGACATTCAGCCTCTACGTAAAGATCTCATCAAGACGCTTCATTAGAGTCGAAACACGATGAGATTATCTTGCTTATTGACGGAGTTCCCATAGCCACCTACCAGCTCCATCATCAGACCTTGACATTCAGCCTCTACGTAAAGATCTCATCAGGATGCTTCATTAGAGCCTAAACATGATTGGCTGGGTCGATTTGGATGGGACTTTCAATGGCCGAGCTTATGTAATAAAGACTAACTTAGGCTATATTAATTTTAGAAATTGTTTTTTTTTTTAATTTTCGATGTAGTTCAAGGTTGGTTTTTACAGTGAGAAAAAATCTAAAAATTAATAGTTAATTGAGAGTGGCGCAGACGAAGTTGCGTCCGCCGCGCCATTACGCCCTCCTTATACCTCGTGGCCCCGCGCAATCAACGTCCATTTTAGTCAGAGCTCCAGTTGCGACGATTCACCATATAAATTGGAGATCTCTTTATGTTGGCCATTCCGAACGTAATACCCATCGACGTTATTTCGCTTATAACTTTTTAAATACTGAACCGATTTTGATAAAACAACGACTAAATGTTAAGTTGCGAGGCTTGCCAGAGAAGAGACTTGCCATAATACATTACAAAAAACCCCAACTGAATTGGTTCGGCCGGTTCGGAGATTAGCGTGCACAAAGATACAGACAAACAGACAAACAGACAAAAAATTTTCTAATTGCATTTTTGGCATCAGAATCGATAACCAAACACCGCCTGCTAGTTTTTTTTTTATATTTTCAATGTACAGAATTGACCTCTCTACGATTTTATTATAAGTATAGATTTTTCATGTATTTTCAGAAATGCTTGTTTGCTCCAATGCGACAGAAGTAAGCGAAGATTTCCAAAATTATTGGAAAGTTTTGGATCCTTACAAATTACACCATTTAGAGATTGCATTTAAAGGGTAATGTATAAATTATAACTATTCTACCTCCACTTTTAATTAAAAAAAGATTTATGTGCAATTGAACACAACACCACTGGCTAAAACGGCGAAAAAAATAATCGTGAGGAAACTTGCATAGTAGAAAAGGATTCTAAAAATCCTATTTGTAGGATTTTGGAGATAAAAAGATAAATATATGTAAAATCCCCAATTTGCAAGCGTGGTGAACTATGCCTAATCCTTTCATGCATTTTCAACGGGTTCTTACCATGATATTTAATTAATTGAGTTGTCTCGATTTTTCAACGTTGTTGCAAAAGGGTAAACAGATTTGTTTGCTCTTAAAGCGACCCGCAGTATCCAGTCTTCTCGTGATCGTGACGTTTGCAACAACTACCCTCTTTCTCGTTCGCTTTTGGGTAGTACACACCACACTCACTGTATCTACAAGACTTTCTGACGTGATCGTGACGTTTGCAACAACAACGAAATATCGAGACAACTCAATTAATTAAATATCGTGGTAAGAACCCGTTGAAAATGCATGAAAGTATTATAGAAAACCGCGAGTGTCTGAATAAGTTTATGCCTAATCCCTCTTCTGAGGAGACCTGAGCCCAGCAGTGGGCAATTAAGGCTTTTTACAGTATAATATTATAACTCGTATGTAAACAAATACAAAGTTTCCTAAGTGATGGTACATACATATTAAAGGAGTATTATAACCAAAGAATATGACATAAATCCTTCGTAAACGCCACTTAAACATATCCAAAAAACTTGAGAGGTGTCATGGGACACCCGAATAGAACGAAGTTCCTTTCGATTAAAAGATAAGAAACGTGTTTTAAAAGATTTTGACCACAGCGCCATCTATCGATAATCATCTAAAACAAAAAAAGTGTCGTGACAACTTTTCGTAAGAATTTTTTCCATCTAGCCCCCTTTCACAACGCGCGATAAGGAACTTCGTTCCAATAGGTAGGTGGTAGGTAGCGACTAGCGGGACAGTGACATCGCAGAGGTCCATGAGCGACGGTAACTACGCTCGATCAGGTGGCCTACTAGCTCGTCTGCCTACATGGCAATAAAAACAAATCACTGATATTCTTAACTAACAGGCCCGCACAACTTCGTCTGCGTCACTTTCAATTAAAATGTAGCCTATGTTATTTCTCAGGGTCTAAAGATTGTCTGTTCCAAATTTCATCAAAATCCTTGAGAGGTTTAAGCGGGAAAGCGTAACAGACAGACATACAAAGTTACTTTCGCATTTATAATATTAACAGTAGGGATGTTACTCTACTTTTTAAATTGCCAAAGTTAGACCATTTGCACGGCGCGGTTTTTAGCCGCGAAGTATCGAAGTTTAAAACGCGCGCTGTTATTAGCTGCGGAGACAAAACGCGCCGTGCATACGCGACCTTACATGTTTAACCGTAACCAAATTTAAAACTAACATTTTGATTTGTAAAACAATAAAATTATGGCAAATAAATTTTATACCGTAGCTGATTGGTAATGGATTACAAAATTTATAAAAAGCGAAAAAAGAAGGTTAAATATTTTTTTCTTTGTATTTGACGGATTTCCCAAAGGTAGAATAATCAAGTTGACTTTTAATAAGTTTCTGCTCATAACTTTAACTTGGGTGAACCGATACTGATGACTATTTGACCATATATGAATTTTTTTTTTTGGATTCACCGCTTTCTGTATCCCTGACTAGGTACTTTATTTACAATATCACAAAAACTACATATTGTAAGAGCAACTGAATTTTTTAATAAAATGGGACACGGTAGTCATTTTCCAAATCGAAAAAAAATCACCCGAATCAGTCCATCTAAACTAAAGTTGCACAAATATAAAAATACATTCAACTTGAAAACCTTTTCGGAAGTCGAAAAATAAAACTAAATAAGTCAAAAATGTATGAAAATCTGTCAAATTGTTCGAAATATACGCTGAAGTGCACACACACACACAGCTACGTAAGAAGGTCTCGGAAAATTACAAAATTTGTCCATCTTCAGTTTTCAGTACCACCACAACTTAATGTATGACTCTGATGAATACGAGATGAGGAAGGACATATTTCATAGGAACTGGATGTAAGTATATTAATATTGAACAGGTTAAATTCTATCTGGATATCATGTAGCAGTAGGGTGCTAGCTAATACAAGTAAAACGCAAACTCGACGAGTCTATCTTGTTTAGCACAAGAGTTTTTATGACCACCTTTCCAATCCATCACCAGATCAGCGCCATTTTGTCATATTATTGCATTGATATATCTGCTTGCAAAATGTTAGCACAATCGGGAACTGGGCAGTTTGTCAAATTTAGCTTGCAAGAATCCACTTGAACTAGCATAGTTACATCCAGTGCAAGTTAATATAAAGCTTGTAAAAACAATTTTTTTAGTAAAATAGTGGAACACAACAGCAAAAAAAAAAAAAAAAAGATGGGAATCAACCAATTTACTGACAAAACTGATGAAGAGTAGAAGTATCTGTCAGGGACCTGGTTTCCAAAGGGTCAAGATACAGGTCCAGTTGAGGAATTCGAAGATATAAAGGATTTGCCTGAACAACTTGACTTGAGGCTGGAGGGAATCATTTCACCCGTTAAAAGTACGTACTGATAAAGGGATATCTTAAAGTTGGTATACAGGGTGGAAATACTAACCCCCCTTCTGGGGAAGTACTCAAAACTATGATTTTGGGAAACATTCCTTTATTTTTAAAAAGAAAGACAACTGCTCTCAGAGATTTAAAAAAAATCTCAGTACATCTGGAAATCGCAGGTTCAAAACCGGCCGGCTTGTACCTCTAAATCTAAATGTGAAGATTTATGTGCAATTTTTCACAACACCACTGGCTATAAACGGTGAAGGGAAATATCATGAGGAAACCTGCATACCGTAAATGGTTATCGTTGCTCATAGATCTCTTCAATGTCAAGAGACACTCCGCTGCTTATCACCTAACTTTAAAGGCCTTCCTACTTAAAAATGCATTGCATCGCAAAATTTGGGCAAAGGATATCCAGCAGCAAGTTCTGGAGTGGCGGCCGCGAACCGGTAAGCGTAGATCTCTCACAAGATGGACCGACGACCTATTCAAGATCGCGGGAGGTTCACTGGATGCAGATAGCGCAGAACCGGCCGTTGTGCCGAAGTTTGGGGGAAGTCTATGTGCATCCAGCAGTGGACGTCTATAGATTGACGATGATGATGATGATATCCAGCAGTATCTCGGGCTGATGAGATTCTGTTCATCATCAGATCAGGAACAATGCGGTGCTTGTTGGGCGTTTTGTACTGCGGATACTGTTGCCGGTTCCTTGGCTAGAAGCAATGGCGGACGATTGCTGGCATTGAGTGAACAGACTTTAATAGACTGCGCTTGGGCGTGAGTATATCCAGTAACTAGATGAAGAATTTCGTCTGCATCACAAAGATGTATAGACTATAACCTTCCTTGATACGTGGACTTTCCGACACTGAAAGAATTTTTGAAATCGGATAGCTAACACTATGTTTACCTATTACCTAAAATGTACTGTAAACCTAAAAGATGGACAGGAGGGCGATATTCGTTGAGGATTTCTCTGTCCAACGCATTAAAAATATTGTTTTCGTTCTTGTTTTTCTAACGTCGACTACTTACACAGACATAACCAACTGGCCAGGACTATTCAATAAACAAGTTGATCTGAAATACAACTTGAGTGGTGACAGGGTGAGGGTGACACGCGGTCCGATCTTGACCGAGAGAGTCGGTGGCTGTATCGCCGGCGACGAGACGGAAACAGTGCCGTAGTGCGTAACGCGTCGCGTCACCCTTCAGGTTCGGACGTTGAGTGTTAGTGGTTGAAGGTTTTAGTGTGGTTCAACTCCGCGCAGTCGGGAATCCGGTGATTTCCTCCAGTTTAAATAAAAAGATTAGTAAGGAAGAACCTTCTTTAATAATTAAACTAGTCTTTCTATAATACTTTCATGCATTTTCAACGGGTTCTTACCACGATATTTAATTAATTGAGTTGTCTCGATATTTCAACGTTGTTGCAAACGTCATGATCACGAGAAGACTGGATACTGCGGGTCGATTTAAGAGCAAACAAATCTGTCCACCCTCTTTCTCGTTCGCTTTTGGGTAGTACCACTGGAACTCGAACTCACATCACGACACACCACACTCACTGTATCTACAAGACTCTCTTAGCATGAACCCTTAGTGACTGTTGTGTTTAGCACTCATATCTAGTCTTCTCGTGATCATGACGTTTGCAACAACGTTGAAATATCGAGACAACTCAATTAATTAAATATCGTGGTAAGAACCCGTTTAAAATGCATGAAAGTATTATAGAAAACCGCGAGTGTCTGAATAAGTTTATAGTCTTTCTTTACTTAAATTAGTGATATTACAGTTATGGTGCGTGGGGATGCCGTGGTGGATTCATTCATGAGGCCCTGAATTATGTAAAGGATCACGGTCTACCAGTTGAATTGGAATATGGATCTTACTTGGCTAAGGTATAATATCTGTATAACTCAGTAAGGCGAGGTTTGGGGGGGGGATATGTTCAGCAGTAGCGTGCAGTCTACGGAAACAAATATGCATTGTATACCATATCACATTCGATTATAATAACAATAACATTATTTTAAATTGGGAATATTCAATCATTTTATACTCCATGATTTGCTATTTTTTTGCATGACACATAAACAAGTCTACGGCTCGCCTAATGATAGGTGGTTACTGTCGCTAGTGAACCTTTGAATTGGTTACCTATACAGGAGTTTTAAATATCCTTTAAAGAGGAAAAGATAGACCTTATTTGATCTCGTTATTTGTCCTAACTACATGATATCCAGGATCTTGTTTTTAAATAAGCTTTTTCTCATATAGAACGGATTATGTCATTTAAAGAACGTCACAGATGTTTACAAGATCAGAGGATACGGTCAGATCACTCCACGGAGCGCTAATGCTCTCAAAATGGCGCTCAACAAATATGGTCCTGTCGCAGCCGAGGTGAAATTCACTGTTCTGAATATACTGTTCTTTAGAAATGGATGTTGGTCGTTTTTATTTTTGTAATGCATGGTTACCGTCACTCATGGACCTCTGCAATGGCAGTTACGACCTCTTCTAATACTTTCTTCAAGCATCGTTTGAAGAAAGACGAGTCGCTCGGGAATCCGAGGTAGAGAGTTCATTTCATAAGTGGATTTTACGATAGCTATCGGTATTTTAATAATACTTTTTGACCGACTTTCCAAAAAGAGGAGATAATCAAGTTGATTGTATTTTTTGTTTTGATAATTCCTTTTCCATTTGAAAGATAAGATCTAAGGCTAAGCTGGATGTATCTAAATGTATATTTTTCATCACCTACACGGTTTTTTCAAACAGTTCCGCTGACGACCAGCCTATGAACCACTGCGTCACAGTAGTGGGCTATGGAAAGCAAGATGGCGTCCCTTATTGGCTCATCAAAAACTCATGGGGTCCCTCGTGGGGTGAAGCTGGGTACTTACTTCTATCAGCCATTGACAATAACTGTTTACTGACCGATAAAGCTTATTATGTCTTTTAACCACTCTTCTGGGAACGTCAATTTTCGCTCGAAGACGTAACTGGGGAGTTCGTATGGAGTTTCTTTTTAAAAAAAAATTGGTTACCTGTAAAGTCTGTATACGGGCGAAAGTTTTACGTGACAACGACTCGGGCATGGTTAGCCCGCCTAAGAGCGAGAGAGACAGACATAAAAAGTGGAAGGGACGCGTGCCTCTCACTCGCTCTCATTGTGAGCGCATTACGTGAGCGGAGCGTAACGCAGTTTCTTGAAGTGTCACCCGGCAAACCAATTTATAAGACGTTGTCACGTCAAAATATTTTATTCCGATAAATTTTAACTTTGATTTTTAATTAACTTAATTTTTGTAAATCTTTATTATTAAGACACGCTGTATTGCCATTTGCAGTATAAATAAATTATCTCCGTGAAATTAGAGACTATTAAAAATATTGATAAAACAAGTTTTAGAACTGTGCTCAATTTTGGCTCCTGCCACAGATTTGGCAAAATTAAACAAACCAATTTTGATGCCGATACCAGTTGAGTGGTTAAATACAGTATGGGTCTGTAACATTGGACAATCTGACGTGGGGTGAATGACCTGTCGAAATACAACATAGCACCATTTTATTTTTTTGGATCGGTTAAACTTTTTTTTCTGACATTGTATGGAAAACGTACGACTATCGTTGCGGACTTCCATACTATGATGAAAATTTTTTTTTGTCCAATTTCTAAAATAAAAGCGGTTCTATGTTTTATTTCAACAGGTCAGTCACCCCACGCTAGATTGTCCAAAGTTACAGATCCACCCTGTATAACATTTGTGTTTCACTGCGTTTCTACATACATTGAACAGTTTGACTTGGTAGCACTGATTTGTTTTTTTGATAATATATAATATCACATATCAATAAAAAAATATTATTTTGAAGTGTATTAAGAGTGTTTTATTTGGTTTTTGATGCAATTTTGTAGTACCTTGACATTGCAGAGGTCCATGAGCGACGTAACCACTTACGATTTGGTGGCTCGTAAGCTAATAATAAAACAATAGTAAACTTATCGAAACAATCGCAGTTTTGCACATTGTGATTTTATAAAGCGTCAAAAAATTCAAATTTTAACACTACTAAACAAGACTTCGATCAAGTTGTATTTTGAGCCTAACTGCAAAGCGTTTAGGTATCAAATTGAATAAAGCCAAATTTACACACGCGACGAAATTATAACCCATATGAAAAACATATGTGTACAAAAAAGCAACTTTTATTTATTTATTGTTTATTTGGTATTTTACATATAATTCAAAAGTTTTAATGATAGCCATGGCTACTCCAGTTACGTCTTGTAGTAGTCTCGATGTTGCAATAACGATTGTTCTTATTGCATGGCTCTGATTTTACTTCTAGTAATATTTCAGTAGTAGAAGTAGTTTTAGCTGTTGGATAAGTACTAACTAGCGATACTACAAGTAAGAGATACAGCGGTAGATAGAACATTCTGAAAAGCGAATGAAATATTAAATATCTTTAAACACTCGCGGTTATCTACATCACTTACACTAATACTAAACGGGTTCTTACCACGATTATTTTGAATTGAGCGGTCCCAATATTTCAGCACTGTTTCAAGCGCCATGATCACGGGAAGACTGAGGAACTGCGGATAGGTCATTTAAGAGCAGACAAATCTGTCTACCTTCTTTCTCGTTCTTTTCCCGTGACCGCTTATTTAAAAATAATCGTGGTAAGAACCCGTTTAGTAAAAGTGTAAGTAATGAAATATTAGTCATCGGTTATTTGTCCACCTCTCAGACCCACCACTGTATTAACCCGCGCGTGTTAACTCTGCACCTAAAAGGAATGCGAGCCCCTACCGTCTTCCGCGCGGCGCCCCGCGTTCGACATAGGCGCTCAATAGCGATAGCATATTTGTTGATTTTGCAGTCTATGAATAAAAGTAGTCGAGTGTTTAGAGACACTTTGAAATATATAATTAGTACTTAGAAGAAATATAATAATAATAATAATATAGCCTTTATTCAGATTCATAATTACATTAAATGAGTTACAATTAAAGAAATATACAAAAATAAAACAATTAAAAAAAACGTAATCGTTAAATTAAGCACCCTATATAGAATAGCAAAAATTAGAAGATTAGGGAGTAGGCCGGCAACCCACCGGCGGAAAGTGTGAATGGGAAGGATGAATGTGAGGTATGCGGTATGACAGTAGAATAGCAGCGAGAACTGGAATGAGAGAGAAGACTAATATTAAACAATACAGTAAGAACATCCCCGATCATGTTGGGGGGGATTTAGGAATATAAAAAAAAGATAAAAAATAAAAAAACATTCATCATCATCATCATCATCATCATCATCAGCCTATATATTGCAAAACGTATTATGACGCCTTTTTCGAAATTACTTTGTATTAATATTGAAAAAAATGTCAATTTTTATTATCAGTTACACTGTTACTAAACGGGTTCTTACCACGATTATTCTTAATTGAGCGGTCCCGATATTTCAGCACTGTTTCAAGCGCCATGATCACGGGAAGACTGAGGAACTGCGGGTAGATCATTTAAGAGCAGACAAATCTGTCTGTGTGGTATGTCGAAATGTGAGTTCGAGTTCCAGTGGTACCGGCAAACGAACGTGAAACAGTGCTGAAATATCGGGACCGCTCAGTTAAAAATAATCGTGGTAAGAACCCGTCTAGTAATAGTGTAAGTGATGTAGATAACCGCGAGTGTTTAAAGAAATCTTTATTATGTTAACATAACACTATTTTATGCAAACGGTATCGTCTGAATGATGTCACAGATCGAGGTGCAGAGTTAACTCTCGCAGGTTGAAACTCGTGTGTAGCCAGGATCCACAGCGGCGACCACCGTAATAACTGAGCAGTGAAGTGAAAATAAAACAGGAAGGAAATTTGCACTTTATTTGTACCTATACAGGGTGATTTTTTAAAGAAGGTACATATTGCAGGAGGGTGATGAGTACTCTGTTCTAATACGGAATATTACAAAAAATAGGTAAAATTTCAATATTTTTTTTTAAATCTAAATTCGACAAAACTACCTCAAACATAAACAATTTCGGCTTAAAGAGTGTTGACTAATGACCTCTAGTGATCTCGCGCACCCCACACCTCCACCACACCCATCAGCTGTCGAAAAACCATCATTTTGCAAGAATTTTAGATATTTTTAAGTTGCGATTACTAAGGCATTAAGCCATATTCTTTGGTAATAATATTTTTACTGGTCGTATATAACCATCAGCTACAAAGATCTTCAATATGTACACTCACTAAGAAATCACCCTGTATAAACGTCAAATTACTTACTTGCAGTTGTGTTGATTTGATTCAGTTCGTCTCTCAGGGTTTTATTAAACCAAGTACTTGGTAGTAGATACTATACAGGTTCCTGGTACGCAGTAGTAAATAAAAATACTGAATAACACACCGTGAAATTACGTTTGAATTAGTTTATATTGTTATTTATTTACAGTTAAAAAAATAAGAATTGTTGGAACGAAGTTCCTTATCGCGCGTTATCGAAAGGGTGATGGAGGGAAAAAAATCTTACGAAAAGTTGTCACGACACTTTTTGTTTTAGATGATTATCACTAGATGGCGCTGTGATCAAAATCTTTTAAAACACGTTCCTTATCTCGCGTTACGTTAGGAAAAAAAAAAGATATCTTTTAATCGAAAGGAACTTCGTTCTATTCGGGTGTCCCATGCCACCTCTCAAGTTTTTTTTATTGCTTCATAGGCAGGCGAGCTAACGAGCCAGCTGATCGTAAGCGGTTACCGTCGCTCATGCCACTGCATTTCCCGAAAACACTGTGAGGCCGCTACGTACAATCTACTCTTAAGGAAATTCTTCAAGCCTCGTTCAGTCACAGTCATAGCGCTCGGGAAATACCGAAGAGACGAGCTTATTCCATAGTACACAACATATATTTTTGTAAAATAATAAAATGTAGCAATGAGGAGGGTTTTCTAAAATAAACTTAAATGAAAATAAACGATAAATTATTTACTTTTCTTTATTTATTAATGGACTTAATTAATTACTTTCAATTATTTTGTTTTTTATGTTTTTTTTTTTAATTTATTACAATGTGTGTGTTTCCGCCATAAATAAAGCTATGTCTATGTCTATGACTTCAAAACTGCTTCATATTATTACATATTTTTTGGAACAATATGACATTTATTAAAAGTTTCAGCTAAAATCTTTTTTTTTACACATAAACTGCGCCATCCGTTCGGAAAAAGTAACTTTTCGCTGAAAAAAGAATTTCCAACAATGTCAATACACACAGATGCTCTCAATCGATTTAGTTGTATACAGTGTTCCAAAATTCAAAGGTATATAAATCATTGCAAAACTACTTCGAAAATCACATCAAAAACCTAAAAAAAAACAGTGTTTCTCCACTATATTTTGCATGTATTATACACATTATCCTTCCTCTTGAATCACTCTATTTAAAAAAGTAATAAACTTATTCAGACACTCGCGGTTTTCTATAATAATTTCATGCATTTTCAACGGGTTCTTACCACGATATTTAATTAATTGAGTTGTCTCGATATTTCAACGTTGTTGCAAACGTCATGATCACGAGAAGACTGGATACTGCGGGTCGATTTAAGAGCAAACAAATCTGTCTACCCTCTTTCTCGTTCGCTTTTGGGTAGTACCACTGGAACTCGAACTTACATCACGACACACCACACTCACTGTATCTACAAGACTCTCTGAGCATGAATCCTTAGTGACGGTTGTGTTTAGCACTGGATTCCACACACTCGATAATAAGAGACCGTAAGAACCCGTTGAAAATGCATGAAAGTATTAAAAGTAATATCTAAATTCATTGAGTAGTTTTATAGTTTTTACTGTTAAGCGACTTTGTTTTATACTGTGTAGTTAACCCGCGCAACTTCGTCTGAGTCACAAAGGGAGGGTTCAGAGAGCATACGCAATGTAAGCGCAGAAAATGTCCTTATTTACGACAGCACATAACAAACCTCTAAAATAATCAGTACGTCTCAACTCGTCGCCTCAGTGCTTGTTTGGCCAATCTGCACTCGAGCAAATTTTACAGGAGATAGCTAACAAGCACGGAATTTTCGTTAAGTGCCGTGTTGAGAAAAAAATTGAAATGTGATTTTTATTGTTTTAGAATTGAATAATTTAAAAATTTATTTTACCAGTCGGATGGAAATTTAATTCTTTATAATACTGCATTAAAAAATAATTTTCGTAAAAAATGTCAGATTGGCCAAACAAGCACTGAGGCGACGAACTATATTATGCTTGTATTATACCTACACACAAACCTTCCTCTTGAATCGTGCTATCTATTAAAAAAAGACGCAACAAAATCCATTGCGCAGTTTAAAAAATTTAAGCATACATAGAGACAGACAGCGTGAAGCGACTTTGTTTTATAACTAGTTGATCGGCGCAACTTCGTCTGCGTCACAGAGGGATATAATATAGCTTTATAGCCTTCCTCGATAAAGGGACTATCCAACACTGAGTTTTTGAAATCGGACCAGTAGTTTCGGAGTCTATTCGAGACAAACAAACAATTTAACCTTTCCTCATTATAATATTAGTATAGACTATGTATGAAGTGGAATCATCATCAATACATAGTATAAAACAAAGTCGCTTTCGCTGTATGTCTGTATGTATGCTTAGATCTTAAAAACTACGCAACGGATTTTGATGCGGTTTTTTTTAATAGATAGAGTGATTCTTAAGGAAGGTTTGTATGTATAATAAATGCATAGTAGAGAAACACTGATAAATTTAAAGGTTTCTAATGTGATGTCGTAAATAAGCACGTTTTTTTGCGCTTATATTGCAAACGCTGGCTGAACCCTACGAGATAAACCAAAATAACGTACTACAGTATTGTTCACCTTAAAAAGTTCAACAAAAAAGTCCGCGATGGTATATGTCTATCTCTTAGGGATAACCCAGCATAACCATTTTTATTCTTTACTAAAAAATGGTTATTTACGAAGTGATTTTAAACAATACAGCATTAATCCTTATCCAATTAAGTACATAAATTGTGCATTTATTATAGATCAATATGCTTTTTACAGCATGTAATTTAAGTGAATATTACCGAAGATATTACAAATTTAAAATGCAGGGTCGTAGTTGTTTGCGCCGGGCGGCGCGTGCCTATATAGGCTACAATTTTTGAACCCCTTTGTAACGCAGACGAAGTTGCGCGGGTCATCTAGTATAATATATAATACTAGCTGCCCCACGCAACTTCGTCTGCGTCGAAAAAATAAAAAAAAAAATAGGGGTGGACTACCCCTAACATTTAGGGGGATGAAAAATAGGTGTTGGCCGATTCTCATAGATACCGGATAAGCACAAAAAAATTCAACAAAATCGGTCAAGCCGTTTCGGAGGAGTTCAAGTTCGAACACCGTGACACGAGAATTTTATATATTAGAGAAGATAAAATTCTCGTGTCACAGTTTTCGTTGGCATACTCCTCCGAAACGGCTTGACCGATTTTGATGATTTTTTTTTTGCTTATCCGGTATCTATGAGAATCGGCCAACATCTATTTTTCATCCCCCTAAATGTTAGGGGTAGTCCACCCCGGGAACAATTCCTATGCGACGCAGACGAAGTGCTCGGGTCTGCTAGTTTAGATCTAAAAGTTTATTACCACTCATAGGTTTTATAGTAGTGCTGCATTTTTTATTATGCCAAGGCTCCAAAATATTTGGCCACGGAGTAGCTGTTGTGGACACATCGTTTGTACGACCGCCATCTAGTGGTAAACAATGGGCTGTGACCAAAGTTAGTAGCAAAAATAGGAGATACGCCATTCTAGAATGAAAAAAAAAATTGGCTGCCTGTAAAGTTGGTATACGGGCGAAAGTTTTACGTGACAACGACTCGGGCATGGTTAGCCCGCCTAAGAGCGAGAGAGACAGACATAAAAAGTGAAAGGCACGCGTGCCTCTCACTCGCTCTCGTTGTGAGCGCATAACGTGAGCGGAGCGTAACGCAGTTTCTTGAAGTGTCACCCGGCAAACCAATTTATAAGACGTTGTCACGTCAAAATGTTAGACTTTTCACAAGTTTGCACTGGATGTAACTATGTAAGTTCGGGTGTTCGGTTTCCGATTGAGTTGACATTTTGCACGCGGATGTATATCGAGTGACAATGCAACATATCACAAAATGGCTCTGATCGAATGATGGATTCATAAGGTGGTCATAGGAGCTCCTTTTTTTTTATTGCAAGGTAGATAAACGAGCCTACGGCCCACCTGATGGTAAGCGGTCACCGTCGCTCATTAACCTCTGCAATGCCAGGGCAAAGAGCTCCTGTACTAAACAAGATAGACCCGTCGTGTTATCATTTTACTTGTATTATCTAGCACTCTACTGCTACATGATATATACAGGATCTTAAAAGTTTGTATTTAAAGTTTTTTTTAAAATAAATTATTATGATTTAAGATTTACTTAACCAAACCACCTACCTTGTAGTAATAGAGTAATATTAAATTAAAGAAAAAGTTTACATTATTTCAACGATTTTTCATGCTTTATGCCGTGAAATTTCAATAAATATTATATTTACCTATATATTTTCTACATAGATTTATTACATCTGGAATCAACATCATGAACAACAGAATGAAGCCAATTTAAAGTGCACCGATCACGCGTAACTACACGATATTCTGGCGTTAGTGTACTGATGACACTATTCATTTAACACACTAATAAAATATTACATACATATAAGTTCTTTAAAATTTCACTTTGTTATTTCTGATATTGAATCAAAATATCGTGTTGTTACGCGCGATCTGTGCGCTTTAAATTGGCTTCATTCTGTTGTTCATGATGTTGATTCCAGATGTAATCATTCTATGATTTTCTACTAGCTAACCATGCATGTTTTTTGACCAACTTCTCTAAAGGAGGAGTTTCTCTAGTTGACTGTTTTTTTTAAACGGTTTTATTTAGCTCACCCCGTTTGTTTTATTCTTTATTATTTATTCTTCCGTCAAAGTTAGTAATTCAAATTTCACCCTCTTCCTGTCAACCGATTAATCTGAAATTTTGTATACAATACAATTATGTTTATTCATTATTATTATAAATTCAAGATGGCCGCCGCTACAAAATGGCGGATAACGTAGGTTTTATCAATCCCATCAATATGGGTATCAAATGAAAGGGCTCAACAAGCAGAATACAATGTACTATAAAAATTTAAATCCTTGATGGCGGGCGTACAAAATGGCGGATAACGTAGGTTTTATCAATCCCATCAATATGGGTATCAAATGAAAGGGCTCAACAAGCAGAATACAGTGTACTATAAAAATTGAAATCCAAGATGGCCGCCGCTACCAAATGGCTGTTAACAATTTTTTATCAAACTAAAAACTAGAAAATAAAAATAGGTAAAAAACTTTTTAAGTTAAACGGTTTTATGTTAAACTTACATTGCAATGTTTAAGATGAATGTACTAAAAACAAAAAAATAATAAAATAGATACAGTCGTGGGAATTATAAAACCGTTGGGCACATCAATTTTCTACAATCGTTGTTGTCTTAATTATAATGTAACATTACAAAACAAACATTTTAATCAACGATTGTAGACAATTGACGTGCCCAACGGTTTTATAATTCCCACGACTGTATCTATTTTATTATTTTTTGGTTTTTAGTACATTTATTTTAAACATTGCAATGTAAGTTTAACATAAAACCGTTTAACTTAAAAAGTTTTTTACCTATTTTTATTAGCTTATCATGTTTGGTTGGTCGATGTCACGATTTGTTATAGGTACGTATTTCTTTACAGGATGAACCGATTTTGATTATTGTTCTTTCGATAAAAACATAATTTTTGACTGAATAGTTTTTTATCATTAAGGTCATTTTATGAAAAACCGGAGGCGGTCATTTTCGTGTTTTTTTTTCTATTTTCAAACATTTTCTATATCTTATTTTAGCCATAAGTGTTTAAAAGAAACAAACAATTACTTTGAAGTTAAATTTAATTTAAGTACAAGAAATTGTAATTTTCTCGTTTGTTGCTAGATGTATTTTTCAGATGGGCCGTAGGTTCGTTTATCTATTTCACAATTAAAAAAAAATAATTGTTTGGCTTAAAGGAGTTATTCAAATAGACTGTATTGTATCTATGCTCCGTAACTTACACTTGAACCGCTTTAGATGATTATTTATTCCGATTTAATTTAACCTATTCACTAGCCTACAGCTCAGCTGATCGAAAGTACCATAGCTCATGGACCTCTTTATACTAGTACAAGACTTTAAGTCATGATGTTCTATAAGACATACAAAAAGACGCATCGCCTCTTTAAAGTTCTTAAATTAAATGTTCCGAAGATGAATACAGCGAAAAATACCAAGAACATAACCAATATATTTATTTCTCAAACAAAACAAAACATCTCCAGATTTTCCGTTAAATTTTTCCCAAATATCGCTATTTCGTCTAACAAAGAACTCGCTCGCCGAGATTCCCGGGGTGAACGGGAGGGGCGCCATTCGCAGTTGAGCGCGCGTCGTGATAGCACGCGTCGTTGCAAAATGAATGTTTAGTGAATAAAATATGAAAAACATGTTGAAAAAATATCTGTTGTTGCTGCTGGCTGTCTGCCTGATAACCGGTAAGTGGATTTTAACTAGTATTTAGACAATAATCGACTATTTTATATTGGTTGAGTTCGACATTTATTGGCAATTTGAAGACGCAGTATCTCCAGTGATTACTCCAAATAAATTGAAATTTGTCAAAGGAAAATTGTAGATTTAAACGTATTAAGTTTATTGAAATAGTCTGTAGGTATTCTTTGTTTATTAAAAGGTCGACTTTCATTTATTTTCTTGGAAATAATTGTATTTTTTGCATATTTAGACTATCAATGTATATCGCAATACTTATTGAACACTAAACGATAAATGTATCTGTTACTGCCCACTGTTGGGCTAAGTATAATCCCGTGGGATCAGTAATAATCTATTTTCTTCTCAAAGGAATTTTTAATCTCAAATATGCAGGTTTTCTCACGATGTTTTCCTTCACCGTTTTTGTCCGACTTCCAAGATGAGGAGTCAAGTTGAATAGTTTTTATATTAATCTTTATAACTTTAGATGATTCTTGTTCATATATGCTGGTCATCGGCGGAAGATCAGCGTCGCAGTGCCGTCATTTTATGACTACTGTGGCATTACCGAGCCGGAAACCATTTCTGGGCACTTTTTTAGTTTAAACTGTTAATAGCTATAAGATTTTTTATGTGCACAGAATAAATGTTTTTTTGATTTGATCAGATCCTATTTAATTTTTAGTCAGTTAAGTGATGATTTGTTCATTGAAAGAACAAGTAAATACTAGCTTACGGTTCATTTAGTGTAAAGTGGGCTCATGATCGAACGCTAGAGAAACTACGAGACTTTTGCCTACCTTACATTACGGGGCGGCGCGACGGAGGCACTCTGCCTTGGGCGTAACGCGTCGCGCCGTCTCTCATAACCCCGTGCTGGGTTCTGGCCTCAGCCGGGGATCCGGTGATTTCCTCCAACTAAAAAAAAAAAATAACCTTACATTACATTTAGACATAGACATACCTATTTTATTTGGGGTAATATTTTTTTACAAAAATGAACGACCGACTTCCATTTTTTAAGTATAGCACAAAAACTACCACAGTTTTCTAACAGAATAATAATAACCGAAATCGGTTTATTTAGAAAATAAATAAACGCAAATGCACAACAAATGCTGAACTTTTGTCAGAAAAAATTAACATTCTTAAACACAGATCCAAAAGTACTTGTTCGATCTTAAATGGGACCCAAAAATCATCTTTCATCTTCCGAACGGGAGGTCGCGGGTTCAAAACCGGCCGGCTTGTACCTCTAAATCTAAATGTGAAAAAGATTTATGTGCAATTTTTCACAACACCACTGGCTAAAAACGGTGAAGGAAATCGTGAGGAAACCTGCATGTCGGAAAAGGGTTCTAAAAATCCTTTGAAGATATGTGAAGTCCTCAATCCGCACTGGGCAAGCGTGGTGGACTATGCCTAATCCCTCTTCTGAGGAGACCTGAGCCCAACACCTGACCTGGGCAGTAATGGGTTGGTACAAATCATCTTTCATCTGACACAAGAACCATCCAAATCGGCCAAACGAAAGCTATGAGGGAACTAATTGAGTACCTCCTCCTTTTGGGAAAACTGCCCCCCTTTGTGACGCAGACAAAGTTGTGCAGGCTAGAATACTCCATAGTTTGATGAAACCAGTCATTTTCCACACTAATGACATTTTCTAGTTCATTGCATAGCATTACGTGAGCTGTTTTCACTGCAAATGCAGATATAGCTTTCTCTATTATACTAGTAACTAGCTGCCCCGCGCAACTTCGTCTGCGTCGAAAGAATAAAAAAAAAAATTAGGGTGGGACTACCTCTAACATTTGGGGGATGAAAAATAGATGTTGGCTGATTCTCATAGATACCGGATAAGCGTCAGAAGCTACAGGAGCTCGGATGGTTTTATCGCATCCACCATATAGCCCGGACATAGCGCCAAGTGATTACCACCTATTCCTGTCCATGGCGAACGCCCTTGGTGGTGTAAAGTTGAACTCAAAAGAGGCTTGTGAAAAGTGGCTGTCCGAGTTCTTCGCAAATAAGGGGCTTCTACGAGGGAGGTATTATGAAGTTGCCGTCTAGATGGAAACAGATTATCGAACAAAACGGCGCATATTTGAACTAAATCCGATCACTAACACTTTTTATAAAACATTTGAATAAAGAGCAAAAAAGCGGAAGGGAGATATTTGACAACCAATAAATATATTACATTGTATACTAGTAATAATAGAACCACATAATATGGACTAAATAGAAATTTAATTAGATTTAATTTAATAGAATAATAGACTAAGAAAATTTGGGGTCCATTCAGAAGATTTTTGTTCAAAATGACTATTAAGCACTCATCTGTGTTCGTAAATTTTCGCTACTTTTGGAACGAAGTTCCTTATCGCGCGTTATCGAAAGAGGGCTAGACGGAAATTCTGACGAAAAAGTTGTCACGACACTTATTTTGTTTTAGATGATTATCGCTAGATGGCGCTGTGATTAAAATCTTTTAAAACAATTCCTTATTTTGTTTTATATGATTAATGCTAGATGGCGCTGTGATCAAAAAAAATTATTACAATTCCGTCAGTAATTAATCGAAAGGAACTTCGTTTCATCCGGGTGTCCCTTGACACCTCTCAAGTTTTTTTTATTGCAAGATAGATAAACGACGAACCTGGAGAGTTCTTTATTATCAAACTACGCTGTATTGCGTTTTCAGCAAAAATATAATATCTCCGAAAAATATGAGACGATTAAAAAATATATACAAAATTTTTAGAATTGTCAATTTTGACGTACTTATCTGGATTTTTTATTATTGCACGATAGATACACGAGCTTACGGCCCACCTGATGGTAAGCGGTCACTGCGCATGAACTGCAATGCCAAATTATCGTTGATAATTACCATCTGTTCAAAATCATGCAGCAGTTTTTGATTGTAAATTCACAAAAATGTTTTGTCTTTTAATGACATTAGTCTGACGCAGACGAAGTTGCGCGGACCACATAGTACAACATATGTATGTGTCTTATTGTGGCCAAATTTCTTAACGCTACACAAGGTTGTCGAACCATTGTCGGGACAAAATTGTTATTCTCATCGTCTTGTTAAAGACTCGTTCACACTAACTGGGAACAGGACCAAAATTGGTTTGTTTACTTATAATAAATAATAAAAATAACGTTTATTTCTTACCACAAACAAAACAATTACATGTAGAAAGGTAAATATACATTAAACAACAACTTTGAATGTGGATCGCTGGTGCCTGTGGTAGGTAGAAACAACTGTATTACAGGTCACCAGGACTCCACCTCCAGCACATAGATTAACATAGAATTTTGTACACATTGTTCATTGCTTTTTGAGTTGTAGGACATCGTCGGATTCCCATGGGATATGTGGGAATTGAACCTCACTAAAACCTCAAATCTCTCACACTTAGCGTCCGAACCTATGTATGAGGGACAGCGCGACGCGTTACACACTCTTCACTCTTTCTGCATTTCTCCGCCCCCAGTAGAGTGTACCTACCTACAAGGAAAACGAGCCCAAACACGACGGGTCTATCTTGTTTAGCACAAGAGTTCCTTTGACCACCTTACGAATCCATTATCAGATCAGCGCCATTTTGTCATATTATTACATTGTCACGCGATATACATCTGCATGCAAAATGTCAGCTCAATCGGAAACCGGGAAATTTGTCAAAATTAACTTGCAAGATTTCACCCGAACTTACATAGTTCTTTACATAGTTACGTTCAATGCAAGTTCATATAAAGCTTGTAAAATATATTACTTCAGTACAGGATAAAGGAGCAAAAAAGGGGTGGGCCATATAAAGTTTGCAATTTGGACTGAAGACTCCCCACTTTGGAAGTAACTTTTCAATATTTCCCAATTTTGTTCAAGCGTATAGCGTCTCATTTCGTAAATGTCAAACCTTCAACTAAATTATGAACACAAATTGAATGACATTTGAGCTGTCATTCTCTAAATAAACAGTAGTTCAAAATGCAAAACGTTAGATGGCCCACCCTATACTTTGCTAGCCAAATAAATCGTTTAACATTATCTCAATGTGAAACGGCTCTTAAATCTGTGAATAGAACGGAGTCCCCATTGTGTGCAAGCGTGTACCTTTTTGTGGTTTTATCTGTTATGATTTATTAAATGTATAAGAAAAACGTGAAAACTGTTATCTACAAAAACGATTTATTGTTCAACAAACAGACACTTTGTGTTATTAATAATGGTTAGTATAACCACTCAACTGGGATCGGCAACAAAATTGGTTAGTTTACTTTTGCGAAGTCTGTGGCAGGAGCCAAAATTGAGCACAGTTCAAAAACATGTTTTGTTTACATTTTTTAATCGTCTAATATTTTATGGTGAAAATATATTTTTGCTGATAATGCAATACAGCGTATAATAATAAAGATTTACAAAAAATTACGGTTTAATTAAAAATCGAAATTAAAATTTATTGGAAAAAAATGTTTTTAAAAAGAGGCTCAAACAGGGTAGTGATTCCGAACGAAGTCCCCAGTTTCGCCATCTAGCGAAAAGTGACGTTCCCAGTTGAGTGGATATTTATCCTGACAAATGTTTTTTTCAGTTTTGGAGCCTCAAGAATAGGTTTTACTATCCTGTCTAATATACCGAGCCGCGTTCATTATCACATGCAAAAAAAATAGCGAACAGAATGAAACCTACCGACTTCCATTTTTCAATAATAACACAAAAAGTACTAAACTTATTCAGACACTCACGGTTTTTTATAATACTTTCATGCATTTTCCACGGGTTCTTACCACGATATTTAAATATTTAATTTATGTGGAATCCAGTGCTAAACACAACAGTCACTAAGGGTTCATGCTCAGAGAGTCTTGTAGATACAGTGAGTGTGGTGTGTCGTGATGTGAGTTCGAGTTCCAGTGGTACTACCCAAAAGCGAACGAGAAAGAGGGTAGACAGATTTGTTTGCTCTTAGATCGACCCGCAGTATCCAGTCTTCTCGTGATCATGACGTTTGCAACAACGTTGAAATATCGAGACAACTCAATTAATTAAATATCGTGGTAAGAACCCTTTGAAAATGCAAAAAAATACTAGTCAGATCTTTATTAAGGTACTATGTCCAAAGTCTCTGGCTTTCCAACATTTTTTTTCATCTTTATTTGCAAAAGTATCATCCGAACAGGTCCAAAAATAACACTTAACATATCTCTTTTTACTTTCCACGGAAAAACTATGATACCTTTTTTATGCAGACGAGCTAACGGTACATCTCATCAAAAGCGGTTTCTTTCACTCATGGACACTGTCAGAAGATACTGCTGGGCTGCTACCTACGGTCTACCCTTAAGGGCTCTCTTTAAACTTCTATTGAACAAGAACGAGTCCTTGTGCTCGCAAAATACCTAACAGAAAAGGTAGTGGTGGCTGAGTGGTTGAAGCACTTACCTTCCGCACGGGAGGTAGCGGGTTCAAAACCGGCCGGGTTTTGCCTCTAAATCTTAACGTTTAAAATGATTTATGTGCAATAACACCACTTACTAAAAACGGTGAAGGAAAACATCGTGAGGAAACCTGCATATTGGAAAAGGATTCTAAAGTCCTTTGAAGATATGTGAAGATCCCAGACCACATTAAGCAAGCGTGGTGGACTATGCCTAACTCCGAGGAGACCTGAACCCAGCAGTGGACAGTAATTGGTTGTTACAGCGCGGTACAGTAACTACTAGATCAATTTTGATGATAGCATTTAACTCGAGTGGTCAATCAAACCGCTTACCCGGTTTCGGCTCTCATGGTTTATATCACGCCCGGGTGATATATATCCGGGTAAAGTGCCCACCCGGGCATGACTCTGCACTTTGCGCTCGTAAAACCGGATAAAATTAATCGGTTCGTAATTTAATATAGGTTTTGCGATTGGTTTTATAACCGAGTGTGTACTTTAGCGTTCAGTTTGGTTGGAATAGTTTTTGACTAATTTGTGAAATGGTTCACGAATAGTAGTAAAATAGAATAGTACTACGGATTACATCTTTATTTCATGTGAGATTATGCCCAATTTAAATATCTGTTTACTAACAAAATACAAGTATCGTCTAGAGTCGTTTATTACACAGATCTTGTAGCATCCAGCGCATATTTCCGTGCATTCAAACGTTTTTGCCATAACTATTATTGGCATCCTAAATAGTACAACAGCTCACCGCATAGGTCCAATAAATTTAATAAAATCAATGTCCGTGGTGCTTTTCTCAATTCTGGCGTAATGCTTTTTCAATTTTATTTTATTGTCTCCCGCTTTGCGTGAAGGGAAGTTGAAACTCATGTTTCCTACTTCTTCTACCATCTTCTGATTAAATTCGGGGCCCAAGACAAGCTATCTTTCCCTCGGGTTTGCCTGGACTTCACTGCTTAGAGTCATTACGATGGTCGCCGCTGTGCATCCTGGCTACACAGGAGTTACAGTGGTGGGAGTGAGAGGTGGGCCAATACCCGATAGCAAAAAAAAAGATCTAAATCGGTTGATCCAAAAAATACATTTAGTAATACAGAAACACGCGCATCTAATAGTGAAATCTTTTTCTTCAACAACTATACTTCATCGAAGCTCCAAAAGTACTTGTACGATCTTTAAACAAAATGGGCTCGTGGGACCACCATTGGATTACCTCAATGGAGTCAAACTAAAGTTATACTCGGACAAACAAATAGAAAAAAAAACTTGAGTGGTGTCATGGGACACCCGAATAGCACGAAGTTCCTTTCGATTAAAAGATATCTTATATTTTTTTTCTAACGTAACGCGCGATAAGGAACGTGTTTTAAAAGATTTTGATCACAGCGCCATCTAGCGATAATCATCTAAAACAAAAATAAGGAACGTGTTTTAAAAGATTTTGATTACAGCGCCATCTAGCGATAATCATCTAAAACAAAAAAGTGTCGTGACAACTTTTCGTAAGATTTTTTTCCGTCCAGCCCAATTTCGATAACGCGCGATAAGGAACTTCGTTCCATAAACAATTTCAAAACGCATAATAAGTAAATTTTACAGAGTATACAATAGATAAACATTACAACAAAGTAATCTATGAAAAATCAGGTAGAAAATAGATTGCCCGGTTCATCTCAGTTCGTTAGTGATTCCCGATGGAACCGGATATTGGGTTTCAAGTGCTTCTGACCTTTTCAAGAGAGATTTTAGCTGTTTTGTTCTTAGAAGTATGATTATTTTAAAGTCAATTGAATTAAAAGTAGATTATCTACACCAATGTTGCGTAAACGTTTCGTGTTTAACGTACATTTAGGAAAAATAAAATTTTTGGAGGCACTCCACAGATACTTACAAATCATAAGTAGTATTTTTATTTTTTTAATCTATTTATTACTTTCATGCTATTTATTACTAGCCTACCCGCTCGCTTCGTCTACGTTACAAAGGGGTTCAAAACAAAAAAGTGTCGTGACAACTTTTCGTAAGAATTTTTTCCGTCTAGCCCTCTTTCACAACGCGCGATAAGGAACTACGTTCCAAAAATTAAATTTGTGGACTTATGAGTATTTGTTACTCTTTCACACTAAAACTACTTCTTATGAAAACTTTACAATTGTATAGCTTATACATTAGAAAATCATATAGGCTACACTTAGACCAACTCATCGCCCAATTTTTGGAACGAAGTATTGGGTTCAGTTCAGAAACACAATGAAAATTCCTTGGTTCACAATAACAGTTTATTCATTTTCCAAAATCAGTATAATCATCCTCCAAAATCAGTACAATTATCCTCCAAAACTCAGTCACAATTACTCTCAACTCTGTTCACTTTGAAATCACGTCGACTACTGTATTCAAACGACAGCTTACACGCCTTTTATAATTTCTTGAGAAAAAAATCAGATGGCGCCACTAGTATTTCCGTTCGCAGAAAATAAAATTAAAAGAATCTAACAACACTCTTATAAAATGATTCATCACAACCGGAAGTCCTTCCTTTAAATCGACGTAATACCCGCTTCTACAAACAATTAAATGGAATTAGAGAAAAGTCACCTAACAGCTCGGCCATCCTGTAACTAAGCGAGTCCTCGCGCTTGTTTAACTCTCCGTAAATCCGATCAATTGCAACCATTACTAAAAGATGAGAAAAAAGAAAAAAAAAAAAATAATAAAAAGAGACCAAAACAACCAACTAAAAATCAAGCAACGTAGAATTCAAGTGTCCACACAAAAAGCCATGGTTGAATTTTACTCCTCGACACTATAGCCTCGTAGCACCATAGCTGAAAGCCATAAAAACGTTACGTGCCCAAAAGCCTCCTTCATTCCACTCCTAACTGTCTTCAGCCGTTTCTTCATTATAATATCCCTGTTATTTAGTATTCCCACCATCGAAAAGGCCTACCTCTTTTGCTTTTCTGTCCGGTGTATCAGTTCATATAGTTTGTTTCATTTATTGAATCATCTGATAGTATGTCAGTCCACCCCTTCAAATTTCTTTACCGTTATAGCATTCTGCAAGCCTGATAACATTTTTGATGTTTAATTTGATGAGGTCTTGAGTTTGACATTCAGATGGGAGAATTGGAAGGATACAGCCTTCGAAGACTTCTCATTTTCTCATTTTAACGTTTTTGTTCTTCACTATATCTTGAGATTCCAGTTTCTCTTCCTAGCGTTGCCAACTCACGTATTCCTAGTTCTTTTCTCGCAAAATCCATTAGGGAGATGACCTGTCCGAAATTAACAGTATCCGATTTCATTAAATAAATTATTTCCTCTATTCTGTCCATTTGTGTCCTTCTGTTCATTGCCTTGTTTTATCAGTATCACATTCCCACTTTTCGACTTTTCCTATTTAAATCCTTCGAATTTGTTCAGCTCTACTAATCACACTTTAATGATGGGTCCAAGTGAAGTGGTCCCTCTATCACATCCACATGCTCTAGCCCTGACACGGCCGCACTCCAAGCGAACGAAACTTCGCACCTCCGGGAAACAATACCTATCCTTCTATCTTGAATAGGTCACAACGTCTCTTACAACACAAGATCCTCACCATCGTGCCTCACTTCGAGAATCTACCAGATAACTCCTTTGAGCAAAAACCCACCAAATACAAATACAATACTCGCATAAACTTCAAAAAAACGTAAGGCCTTGATCAATAACAAAATTTCCCAGTTATCCTAATAGTCAGAGCTTCCGCACCTGCCGATTGGGCAGTTACAATCCGATTGCTTTCGTCATCAATGGCCACAACAGCTCTATCAATGGGTCCCCGACTAAAACAAGATACCAGCTGTAATCAGAGAGGGACTAGAGAAGTTGTGTTACAGAAGTACACCAGCCAGGCCTTCTACTTGCATACGTCGCATTTTGCTCCAGGATCATATAGAGCCAAGAACGATACGCCAACAATCATTCGTCCACAAAAAGCATTAATCTGACTCTCATCTTCTCACTATCCAATATTTCCTGCAACATA
Source organism: Trilocha varians (assembly GCA_030269945.2). Lineage (NCBI taxonomy): Eukaryota > Metazoa > Arthropoda > Insecta > Lepidoptera > Bombycidae > Trilocha > Trilocha varians. Next base: position 2,227,420 of record AP028271.1, read on the forward strand.
CTCTCATCAGTTCACAATCCACATCCGACACTATAAGGGGTTCAGATCCTCCGTCTCAGTCACCATCCGATAGGCTTTTGTAAATTCTCGACCTTGCAAATCACATGAAACAATCCCTACACAACAGCATATCTGGAGCTAGAAGCGCTCGATGTTGTCGATCACTACAGTTGTTGCTCTGGTCAACCGCGTTTTCATGGAAGTCAACTCTACAGCAACCCAAAATGGTATCCTTTCCAACATTAATTTCCAATCGTATATTCTCTAGGACAATACTCCCTTCTACTTCAGACACAAACTCTGCAAGCGTTGACATACAAACTGGTCGCCATGACTGGCACGACTCCAGTTGTCACAGTGCAAGCAAATTACACATGTCGTTTGAACATTCGATTCATCTGGAATTCCAGCGACAATTATATCCGGACCTTCTGTAAAAAGAATTGACTCAAAACATAGGAGTGAATAACACTGCCATCAACAATGCACATTCCTGCAACACCGGCATAAACAGCACCAATAAAGCAGGCAAATTGTTATCGTCCTCCATCAAGACTCATAAAAATAATAGACTTCTTCTTAACACAACGTTCGTCTTTCGCGTCTTTTGTCCATCTTCTTTATCTGTCATCCCTTTCACTCTCAGCTTCGTCCAAAAACATCTTTCACAACATTGTTCGTTCAGAAACTACAATTCTCACACAAATCCAGCCAGTTCCGTCCGACCCTTTAATCAAGGAGAACTTTGACTGAACATCAACGTTGACATGCTGTAGGTAAGCATTTACTTGGATTTCTAGGACTCTTGCAGGGCAGAAAGCCTTTCCAACCTTCCCTTGCTACCAGATATGTCCAGAGTGATCCAGACCCAAACTCCCTTGATTGGTAACGCGCATTGGTCAGAAACAGTCCTTATCTAGTAATTCAAAAGGCGATCGCTTCCTCGCAATCGAAACACCTATTACCGCCACTGTATCAACCTCAGAAGCACCAGGTAGGTTCCAATGAATAGTTGTCTGCGTAATGATCTGTCACTTGTATCTCACGACTCCCCGAATTGCCCTACTTTGATGGTTCCGCAAGTTCTTCTTCGCTAAATTACGCCACCTACGCACTAATGGCTCTATGATCCACCCCGTGAAGTAAACAATACACATCCTGCTAACCTGAGATTTTATAGCGAAATAGTAGATTAGTCATCGTGTATAATGCTCTAATGATTCTTCAAACTCAACTATTTTGCTCAACAATCTGTGTGAAGTCCGGCGTAACTCTCACGACAAGGAGAGGGTTCCATCAACTTTCGCTCCCATCCCTCCCAGACATGTTCCATAATGAATCAAATCTATTCTCCCCTTTTTTTCTTCCTTTATTCAGTCATAGTCTCTTTATTTAGTCGAAACTGAATAGTTTTATCTTTTGCCATAAAACGATGTAAGGCAGAATTAATATCATTTGGCTTACTTGTCCATATTCCTCGTGGTGACTGCCGCTCCGCCGTTCTGTTCAATCATTTAAGAACCCTGGTAACGTTTCCGAATGTTACCCCTTATCTGTCTCTTTGTGCCATTATTCATCGAAATCCTGGAGACAGTCTCCGCGTCTTCCTTTGTATTTCCTAGTTTTGTTTATCTACTCCAATATCAGATATGCCTGATCATTCGGCCTTGTTCCTTCCCGCAACCTATCAATCTGGTCCAGCTCCAATCCAGCTCCAGGTCCAATCCAGCTCCAGGTCCAATCCAGCTCCAGGTCCAATCCAGCTCCAGGTCCAATCCAGCTCCAGGTCCAATCCAGCTCCAGGTCCAATCCAGCTCCAGGTCCAATCCAGCTCCAGGTCCAATCCAGCTCCAGGTCCAATCCAGCTCCAGGTCCAATCCAGCTCCAGGTCCAATCCAGCTCCAGGTCCAATCCAGCTCCAGGTCCAATCCAGCTCCAGGTCCAATCCAGCTCCAGGTCCAATCCAGCTCCAGGTCCAATCCAGCTCCAGGTCCAATCCAGCTCCAGGTCCAATCCAGCTCCAGGTCCAATCCAGCTCCAGGTCCAATCCAGCTCCAGGTCCAATCCAGCTCCAGGTCCAATCCAGCTCCAGGTCCAATCCAGCTCCAGGTCCAATCCAATACCAATCCAGGTTCAGTCCAATCCCAATACCAATCCAGGTCCAGTCCAATCCCAATACCAATCCAGGTCCAGTCCAATCCCAATACCAATCCAGGTCCAGTCCAATCTCAATACCAATCCAGGTCCAGTCCAATCTCAATACCAATCCAGGTCCAGTCCAATCTCAATACCAATCCAGGTCCAGTCCAATACTAATCCAGCCCCAGTGCAGTCCAGTCCAGCCCCAATTCAAGGCAGTGCAGTTCAGTCCAGCCCCAATTCAAGGCAGTGCAGTCCAGTCCAGCCCCAATTCAAGGCAGCGCAGTCCAGTCCAGCCCCAATTCAAGGCAGCGCAGTTCAGTCCAGTATCAATCCAGCATCAACCTAGTCAGTACCAATCCAATTCAGCATCAACCTAGTCAGTACCAATCCAATTCAGCATCAACCTAGTCAGTACCAATCCAATTCAGCATCAACCTAGTCAGTACCAATCCAATTCAGCATCAACCTAGTCAGTACCAATCCAATTCAGCATCAACCTAGTCAGTACCAATCCAATTCAGCATCAACCTAGTCAGTACCAATCCAATTCAGCATCAACCTAGTCAGTACCAATCCAATTCAGCATCAACCTAGTCAGTACCAATCCAATTCAGTACCAATCCAATTCAGCATCAACCTAGTCAGTACCAATCCAATTCAGTACCAATCCAATTCAGCATCAACCTAGTCAGAACCAATCCAATTCAGCGTCAACCTAGTCAGAACCAATCCAATTCAGCGTCAACCTAGTCAGTACTAATCCAAGTCCAGCATCAACCCAAGTCCAGCATCAACCCAAGTCCAGCATCAACCCAAGTCCAGCATCAACCCAAGTCCAGCATCAACCCAAGTCCAGCATCAACCCAAGTCCAGCATCAACCCAAGTCCAGCATCAATCCAAGTCCAGCATCAATCCAAGTCCAGCATCAATCCAAGTCCAGCATCAATCCAAGTCCAGCATCAATCCAAGTCCAGCATCAATCCAAGTCCAGCATCAATCCAAGTCCAGCATCAATCCAAGTCCAGCATCAACCTAGCCCTGCATCAACCTAGCCCTGCATCAACCTAGCCCTGCATCAACCTAGCCCTGCATCAACCTAGCCCTGCATCAACCTAGCCCTGCATCAACCTAGCCCTGCATCAACCTAGCCCTGCATCAACCTAGCCCTGCATCATCCTAGCCCTGCATCATCCTAGCCCTGCATCATCCTAGCCCTGCATCAACCTAGTCCTGCATCAACCTAGTCCTGCATCAACCTAGTCCTGCATCAACCTAGTCCTACATCATCCTAGTCCTACATCATCCTACCTCGAGCCTTCCCGCAACCATGACATATCAATCCAATCCAGCCATAGTTACTCGACTCTTTACCTCGAGCCTTCCCGCAACCATGACATATCAATCCAATCCAATCCAATCCAATCCAATCCAATCCAATCCAATCCAGTCCAGTCCAGTCCGGTCCAGCCCAGTCCAGCCATAGTTACTCGACTCTGTACCACGAGCCGTCCGCAACCATGACATATCAATCCAATCTAGTCCAGTCCAGCCATAGTTACTCGATGTTACGTGAAAAAGAGAAAAAAAAAAAAGAGACTTTAATGTAACGGAATTCAACTAAGTAGTATTCAAACCAGAGTGTGGGGAAATGAAAAGAAAAAAAAATAAAATAGAAAAAAAATGGATCCTCTCATACATAATGAGCGTCCATTTGAAACTCATTTTTTTTGTAGGCTGAGCTCATTATCATCCATAATGAATACTTTTAAAAAGATGTAATATCAGTGACTTACGGTTTTCTGTGGGCGCAGTACAAGAAAAAGTGGTACCTTTTTCCGTCGATCCCGCTTCTGAACTATTGGGTTCTGTAGCCCAAGCACGAAAATATAATGAATTCGTAACGTTAACGTATCGAGCCCTCGATACGAAGACGATACCTCGCAGCACGAACAACATTTTGCAAACTATCGTCAGCTCGATTCGAATACGATAGTGACGTCATCCTAATGTAACTAGAGACGGTCCTTGTGGAACGAAACGGATAGCACATGGAATGAATGATTCGTTCGGAAACTTAACCAAGTTGTAATTTTATTTTAAACTTTTGAAGTTACGGTTTATTTATTTAAAAAATAATTCACTAGTGCATGTAAAATAAAATACATATGAAAAAAGATATTTAGGAACATGATATGACATCAAAAACGAAGGAATTAAATAGTAGCTGAATTTAAAAACAAAAATAATTTAGTTTCCGAACGAATCCACTTGATATCGGTCAAGGTTAAGTTTGTTGTGTAGTTTATGTTTACTCTAGTTCTTTTGTAGAGCGAAAGTGTTTTTATAAATTGAATAAATATTTTAAGTTATCTTTAATTATGAGAACTAGCCACTTACAGTATTTGACTATGGTAGAATTCATGGAAGCGTAAGTACTTTTATCACTCTAATTTATTATAAAAGTTTTACTATCTCAAATGTTTCAGTGAATACTGAATATTTATTTAAAGTGCCATACAATTTCTATTCTAGAAATGGAGATTTATCAAAACCGTCTGGCGGTCCACGAGGTCGCAATTTTATACAAAACAAGTGGAAAGAGCTAACGGTTTTATTAAATGCTGATTCTTCAGGAGATCCTAAGAGTGAGGAAAAATGGCGTAAGGTATGTTAAGTGTTAACTCAAGGGACGCTATTTTTTACTGCTGAACCACTTGACTGAATCTATTAACTTTATTTCTAATCTTTGTTGTTTAGAAAATCTAATTTAATGTTTGTTTGTTAATAAAGGTGTGGAGTGATTTTAAAAATAACTGTAAAAAAAAGTGCGCTAAAATTAGCAAAGCTGCTAGTGGCACTGGTGGTGGACCAGCACTTCAATTGTCGTTAACTGAACTTGAACAAAGGGTGATGCAGATAATTGGAGTGCAGGCAGCCATAGGTATGGGAATTAATGAAGCTGGGTTACCACAGGTAAGTTATATTTTGTACTTTATTCAATTGCGCATTAAATATTAAATTTACTAAGTAATTCTTTGTTTTATTTTAGGAAGAAATTTCAGAAGCTTCTAATATAGAAACTGAGAGGCCAAAAGCTGAAGATATTTCAAGGGACCCAGAAATAGGTGTGTAGCGCTTCACAGCTATAATTTATATGATTAGATAAATTGTATAAACTGAGTAATTACATATTGTAACAATTTATAGATTGGAATACTCCAAGTACAAGCAGCCAACCAACAGTGGCTCTACTGCTACCAACTGAGGCCGTCCTTCCAGTTGTTAGTGATGAAGAGGAGTGGAATCCTCCACCAAAGAAGAAACAAAAAGAAAATAATTTAACAAAAATATTTTTAAATATAGATAAGAAAGCAAGGGAGTATGCTTCAGAGCGTGATAGAGCATTTGATAGTATAGAGAAAGAACGGTTGAGAGTTAGAGAATTTGAGGTACGAGAGAGAGTTAGACAAAAAGATGAAGAGCTACGGATGCAGGGTGAATGGCTGGAATTTATGAGACAGGCAATGGAAGCTTTTGTGAGGTTTTTGGAGAGAAAGTCTTAATTTAAACTTAATATTTAATTAATATATTTTTTTAGACATTAAACAAAATTAAAATTATGTATGAAGTCTATTAATTTTATCCACCAAAATATTCCTTATAGCTCTCCCCCTAATTAACCCATCTCCTGTAGTATTCTCTTGGAAGATATGTTCAGAGACTGTCATAGTCAAATTAGGGTTTTCAATCTCCTCTGGTTCTGGTAAGTTGAAGTCAATGGCTAAGTTGTGCAATACGCTGCATGCTGTTATGATTTTTGCACATTTTACTGGTGCATAGTGTAATGTGCGATCCTTACACAAGCAACGCCATCGGTTTTTGAGTCGCCCAAAAGTATTTTCAATAGCTACCCTGGTCCTTCCATGAACTGCAGTATATTTATAAGCTGGAGTTCCCTCAACAGCATCCAAAATAGGTGTCATTAACCAAGGTCGTTGTGGATAACCAGAATCACCTGGAAATAATTTAAAAAGATCTAGTTAAAGTAAATTAAACGTAGTCTTTGTATAAGAATATTAATAAAATTTTACCTAACAACCACACTAGTTCATTATTTTGATGTAAACTCTGCATATAATTATTCACTAAGCTATTTTCCCAAATAAATGCGTCGTGGGTAGCTCCTCCGTATTTCGCATTTACGTTTAAAATACGACAATCACTGTCACAAATCTAAAATTAAAGAAAAATTACTCCATTTTACTTCATTTCGACAAGGCGCGGCGTCAGAGCCTGATATTATAATAAATTGGTGCTTACCATTTGAACATTTAATGAATGGAAATGCTTTCTACTATAATACAAATGTTCGACTTCTTTTTTGGGTGTGAAAATATGGAAATGGCATCCATCAATGCAACCAATAACTCCTGGGAAACCATACTTTGCAAAAAATCTGTAAGGTAAAAACAATTTTATTTTATTTTTATTTTTGAAAGTCACACCAACAATTTACATACACTTAATCCTATAAGAGTAAAATACATTTAAGTTAAATCTATGATGTGTACATAAATCAATTAAATTAATTCATTATAACAATACTACTGTGTTTGTGTGAAAAATTCATGTTTGTAATAAAATTAAATAGTACATGCTTACTTGTTTCTTATTACATCTCTATCTGCTCTGGCAGAAGGAAATTTAATAAAAGTATTTAAAATTGCAGGAGTTATAAGTGCATCTGTTACTTCCTTCACACATTTGCTTACCGTTGTTTGGCCTAAATATTTAGCCATTCCCACTATGCGTTGATACGATCCTGTGGCATAAAAAGATAGCGCGCAAAGAACCTGGAATTTTATGTTACATTTAAGTTTTTCTCACAATAGAGACTTTGCATTGTTAACATACATAAGAAGGCACAACTTACAATCACGTGGGCCGTAAGCTCTTCTATCTACTGAGATAATAAAAACAAACCTTACCTTAAGTTCCAAACTTATCCTGGAACTTGCTCTTAAAGATGTTTTTTGCTTAAGTTCACGACAAAGAAACGTAAATGATTCTTTATTCAAACGGTATCTATTTTTGAATTCCACGTCACTTATGTCCACAGGATTATTATTTCTTCTAAGAGCAACTCTGCGTGTAATTTCTCTGTAATAAAACCAATTGTTCTCAATTTATGTTTTAACATATAACTATATAACACGATTGACTGAGGTAGATACTTACCCAACTTCTCTTGATGAATATTCTTCATTTTCAAGTAAACTCGCAAGAATAAAGTAATTTAAAGGACTACGCTCGTACAACGGTGGTCTTTGCATTTTGAGCAATTTATTCAAATAAATTGTATACGTATAAGGACTAAGTAAGAATAGTGATTAGAAAATACTACTATTTATAAAAAATAACTTAAAAAAAGAAAAATACGGATAAAATTATATTTAAACTCGTTTCGAAACCTTTCTCACCGACAAATTTCAAGTGAATAAAACTCGATACCCAGCCTTCGACAATTTACATTACCGTACGTCAAAGCAGTGTTCGTGCTTGCTATTATAACGTTTGATTGTTTATAAGTTTCGAGTATCGTTTACGTGACGATACGATTGCGATACGAAAGTTGTTCGTGCTAGCAAATTTAGTTCCTTTTACGTACGATAGGGGCGCTGTACAAATCTCATACAAATATAATTCGATAACGATACGATTACATTTTCGCAAGTTATTCGTGCTAGGGCCACAGTTCAGAAACACAATGAAAATTCCTTGGTTCACAATAACAGTTTATTCATTTTCCAAAATCAGTATAATCATCCTCCAAAATCAGTACAATTATCCTCCAAAACTCAGTCACAATTACTCTCAACTCTGTTCACTTTGAAATCACGTCGACTACTGTATTCAAACGACAGCTTACACGCCTTTTATAATTTCTTGAGAAAAAAATCAGATGGCGCCACTAGTATTTCCGTTCGCATAAAATAAAATTAAAAGAATCTAACAACACTCTTATAAAATGATTCATCACAACCGGAAGTCCTTCCTTTAAATCGACGTAATATCCGCTTCTACAAACAATTAAATGGAATTAGAGAAAAGTCACCTAACAGAAGTTCCTTATCGCGCGTTGTGAAAGGGGGCTAGACGGAAAAAATTCTTACGAAAAGTTGTCACGACACTTTTTTGTTTTAGATGATTATCGCTAGATGGCGCTGTGATCAAAATCTTTTAAAACACGTTCCTTATTTTGTTTTAGATAATTATCGCTAGATGGCGCTGGGATCAAAATCTTTTAAAACACGTTCCTTATCGCGCATTACGAAAGGAAATATTTTTTATAAGATACTAGCTGCCCAGCGCAACTTCGTCTGCGTCAAAAAAAAAATCCCGGGTATGAATCTAAACCATTTTCGAATCTCCACGAACACACACAAAAAATTTCATCAAAATTGGTCCAGTCGTTTAGGAGGAGTTCAGTCACATACAGACGCACACAAGAAATATATAAGAAGTATTTATAAGATATCTTTTAATCGAAAGGAAGTTCGTTCTATTCGGGTGACCCATGACACCTCTCAAGTTTTTTTAAATTTAAATACAAAATAAATAAAATAATATAAATCGTAGTAAGTTTCAGTTTTCAAAAAACTTCAGCTTCAACTAGTTACTTGAATATTCACCAAGAAAAATCATACTAGGTCAAACTTTATCTAGATATCTAGCGTATTTTAGTATATTCTGAATACCTGGCTAAAATGAGGGCCTGTTTATGCGGGCTATCTCAATCCACAGGGGGCCGCTTCGGGGGTCGTAAAAGACCCGCCGGCCGTTTATTTTATCTCTCACTTCACGTAAGTGTGTGGAAATATTTTTACGGACCAGCCTGAATGTTATGCGTATATTGATAATTTCTGGCAACTTGGTAAAGGTGTTTTAGAAAAAATGGAATTTTAAGTTGGTCGTAATAATAAATTAGTTGTCTGCCTTAGATAAAAAAACTAGTACCTTGTAGTTTAGGACTCGCCTAAATGGTTTTTTTTTTTAGTTGAAGGAAATCGTTGAACCTCACTAAAACCTCCAACCACTCACACTCAGCGTCCGAACCCGACTGAGGCCAGAACCCAGCACGGGGTTATGCGGAGTGGCGCGACGCGTTACGCACCACGGCACACTTTCCCGTCGCGACACCCCCGAAAAGTGTTTTTTTTTACACTAATATTATTTCCTAAGATTTGAACCAGTGACTAAGGGCACGTTTATACGCACTATCTATTCCAGCATACAATCGGTAGGGTCCACAGTGTAATACGCCTAAATGGTAATGGCTGAACTGCACTGTCAACGGTCACCATCCTTTGCAAATGTGGTAACTGCTCTAAAAGCGACTTTCCGTACTGTCACAATCCGTTGCTGGTCACTGTTGGGCTCAGGTCTCTTCAGGGATCAGGCATAGTTCATGCTTGCTGTGCGGGTTGATAACTTAACATATCTTGCGACTTTCATTTGATCAAATTTCAGGTTGCTGGTTGAGCTGAAATTTTACAAACATGTCAATCGCGAGACAATTTAATTAAATACTAGCTGGCCCACACAACCTCGTCTGCGTTACATAAGGAAATTTTCTCACTGTTTAAACCTTCCCTGGACTTCTACGAATATTTCAAGATTAAAATAAGCCAAATCGGTTCAGTCGTTCTCGAGTTTTAACGAGACTAACGAACAGCAATTCTTTTTGACGTGATAACGTCTTATAAATTGGTTTGCCGGGTGACACTTCAAGAAACTGCGTTACGCTCCGCTCACGTTATGCGCTCACAATGAGAGCGAGTGAGAGGCACGCGTGCTTTTCACTTTTTATGTCTGTCTCTCTCGCTCTTAGGCGGGCTAACAATGCCCGAGTCGTTGTCACGTAAAACTTTCGCCCGTATACCGACTTTACAGGCAACCAATTTTTTATATATAAGAAATACATGGAGTCGGAAGACAGTCATAGGAATTGCACCAAACAAGAGACACATTTTGTTTGCGATCGTTTTATTAGTCTTGATTAGCATTCTACTTACTGTTACATGGTATTCAAAGTCTTAAAAGCGTGTGTGTAATGTCAAAATCAAATTAACTTTTACACATGTCTACATATATCACGTCGTGAATAATTTACGTGTGCGTTTAGTGACAGGGGATGTAGTATCAGCTATATCTACATATTATATGTCGAAGCTTAACTCGCAATTGATCGCGGGCTTCGATAAAATATTGCCTACATTGGAAAATGCGCAAATACAGCAAAGGTGAAACGGTTTTTATACACATTAATAATCGCTGGTATAAAGCAGTGGCTTCACGCTGTCTGTCTCTATGTTTGTTTAAATCTTTAAAATTACGCAATGGATTTCGATGCAGCTTTTTTAATAGACAGAGTGATTCAAGGGAAAGGTTTATGTGTATAATACATGCACAAAAGAAACAAAGAAACACTGATAATTTTAAAGGATTTTGATATTTTCTGCTCTTAAATCGCAAATGCTGTCTGAATCCTTCCTTTGTGACGCTGACGAAGTTGCAAATGGTTTCTAGAAAAGTATAGTGTGTTTTTTTTTCCAATTTAAGCAGGATCGATTCCCGGCCGAGATATTAATCTTCTTATATAGAAAAATGAATTGCTGTTCGTTAGTCTCGCTAAAACTCGAGAACGACTGAACCGATTTGGCTTATTCGTAGAAGTCCAGGGAAGGTTTAAACGGTGAGAAAATTTCCTGATGTGACGCAGACGAAGTTGTGTGGGCCAGCTAGTGTTCTATAAAATCTTTGTATGTCAAAAAATCATGTTTGAAATACTTTCCCTGGAGGTTCTTTTAAAACTCCACCCTGTATACGTATTTAATAAAACCTTAAATATTACAAAACATACCCAATTTAATTATTTCTTTAGAAAAAACCGCAATATTTCACAACAAAACGGAGGTTAGTCGCAAATATTGTCCTACAAGAGGTTTATTGAGAAACCGGTTACCCGGGTCAAGTGAAGATTGAAAATAAAGATAAAATGCGACGACAACTGCTGTTATCGTTGTTTCAGTGAAAAGGGACATGGGCCTAGCTTACAACAGACAACGATTTAACATTATACAGTATACACTAGGGGTCGTCGGTCGAGGGTGTCGTGGTGGGGTAGTGGTCGAAGCGCTTCCTTCCGTACGGGAGGTTGCGGGTTCAAATCCGGCTTGTATCTCTAAATCTAAATGTGAAACAGATTTATGTGCAACTAGCTGACCTGCGCAACTTCGTCTGCGTTACAAAGGGGTTCAAACAGTACTCGCAATGACGTCGCGTTATTATGTGCCCGAAGTGCACCCACATATTTATTACGTTTTATACTCGTAATAACTTCTAAACGAAAAGTCTGATTGGAATAAAACAAAAAGTAATTCACTTCTATATTAATACTAGCTGACCCGCGCAACTTCGTCTGCGTTATAAAGGGGTTCAAACAGTACTCGCTATGTCATCGCGATATTATTTTCGCCGCCCGCTGTGGGTGTATTAATAAAATTGCGTTTTATACTCGTGATAACTTCTAAACGAAAAGTCCGATTGGAATAAAACAAAAAGTAATTTACTTCTACATTAATACTCTTGATAATATAATACTTAATTTGGATAAGGATTAATATAACGATACTCATTTAACGTTAAATTAATTTTTAGGACATTTTTTTTATTTTTTTAAACATAAAAGCGATTATTGTAACTAAACTATGATAGTTAGATATATGCTCTCGCGGACTTTTTTGTTTGTCTTCAAAAGATCTAAAAACCCGTAGTACATCATTTTGTTCTATTGTTAATAGTTTTTGCAGCGTACGCATAAATAGTTTTTCGATTTTTCACCTTTTGTTACATATTCGATATTTTCATGCGGATCCCTAATTTTTTTGAAAATAAAATATAGCCTATAACCTTCCTCGATAAATGGACTTTCCAACAGTGAAAGAATTTTTGAAATCGGACCGGTAGTTTCTGAGATTAGCGCGTTCAAACAAACAAACAAACTCTTCAGTTTTATAATATTAGTATAGACTAGATGACCCCCGCAAATTCGTCTGCATCACAAAGGGGTTCAAACAGTACTTGCAATGTTGTTATTTGCGCGGATCGCGTTGGGTATATTTTTTTGCGTTTTATACTCGTCACAACTTCTCAACGAAAGGTCCGATTGGAATAAAACAAATAATTTATACATTAATAATTTTGATAACATAATACTTAATTTGGATAAGGATTAATATAACTATACTATTTTAACGATTTTTATCTTCGGACAACTATTATTTTTTCGTGAACCGCTTTTATAACGGTTATTGTGACTAAACTATGATAGTTAGATATAAGCTCTCGCGGACTTTTTTTTAGATCTTCCTATGACTTAAAAACCCGTAGTACATCATATTTTTCTATTCTCAATAGTTTTTGCAGCGTACGCATAAATAGGTTTTCTATTATATACCTTGTGTTACAAATTCGATATTTTCATACGGATCCCTAATTTTTTTCAAAATAAAATATAGCCTATAACTTTCCTCGATAAATGGACTTTACAAAAGTGAAAGAATTTTTGAAATCGGTTCAGTAGTTCCTGAGATTAGCGCGTTTGTTTTCCCGACGTTGCTAGCTCTCGTACTAATAAAAAAATGCTTCCACATGTAATTTGACTTGAATGCCGATAGATGTCGTTGCTCTAAAATTGTTTAATGAAATTTATTATTTTTATATCCCGTTCCTCGGACATGATAGCACTATAATATATAGCCTATGTGTTGACCCGACTTCTAAGCAATATTCTTGCCAAATTTCAAGTACATCGGTGCAGCACTTTTCGAGTTTATCGCGCACAAAGCTGACTAACTAAATGTATGGATTCTGAATCGCGCCACCAAGATGTTCAACGGTTGTTAGACTTGGGGGAGTGTATTTTGCAATGTTGACTTTTCTACGATTTTATTATATGTATAGATTAAGTACGAGTATACCGAGCAAAATATATACGACTAGATGACCCTCGCAACTTCGTCTGCGTTATAAAGGGGTTCAAACAGTACTCGCTATGTCATCGCGATATTATTTTCGCCGCCCGCTGTGGGTGTATTAATAAAATTGCGTTTTATACTCGTGATAACTTCTAAACGAAAAGTCCGATTGGAATAAAACAAAAAGTAATTTACTTCTACATTAATACTCTTGATAATATAATACTTAATTTGGATAAGGATTAATATAACGATACTCATTTAACGTTAAATTAATTTTTAGGACATTTTTTTTATTTTTTTAAACATAAAAGCGATTATTGTAACTAAACTATGATAGTTAGATATATGCTCTCGCGGACTTTTTTGTTTGTCTTCAAAAGATCTAAAAACCCGTAGTACATCATTTTGTTCTATTGTTAATAGTTTTTGCAGCGTACGCATAAATAGGTTTTCGATTTTTCACCTTTTGTTACATATTCGATATTTTCATGCGGATCCCTAATTTTTTTGAAAATAAAATATAGCCTATAACCTTCCTCGATAAATGGACTTTCCAACAGTGAAAGAATTTTTGAAATCGGACCAGTAGATCCTGAGATTAGCGCGTTCAAACAAACAAACAAACAAACAAACAAACAAACTCTTCAGCTTTATAATATTAGTATAGATTCTTCATAATATAATACTTAATTTGGATAAGGGTTAATATAACGATACTCATTTAACGTTAAATTCAATCTCGGGATGAAATATTTTTTTTATAAACATAAAAGCGGTTATTATGACTAAACTATGATAGTTTTTTTTATTTATTTATTTATTTAGCAGCGTACGCATGAATAGGTATTCGATTATTCACCTTGTGTTACATATTCGATATTTTCATACGGATACCTAATTTTTTTGAAAATAAAATATAGCCTATGTTACTCGGGGATAGATGTAGATTTCCATAGGTGAAAGAATTTTTGAAATCGGTGCAGTAATTTCTGAGCCTATTCATTACAAACAAACAAACAAACATACAAAGAAACAAATCTTTCCTCTTTATAATATTAGTACCTATAGATATAGATACACTACGGGTGTAACGAAAAGTCGCATTTGCATTCGCAAAAAATCATGCGAACGTTATTTTTTTTTTTATTGCCATGTAGGCAGACGAGCCAACGGGCCACCTGATCGGTTACGGTCGCTCATGAACCTCTGCAATGTCAAGGGACATTGAGGGGTCGCTACCTACGACCTAACTTTAAGGACCCTCCTCAAGCCTCGTTTGAAGAAGGACAAGTCATAGCGCTCTGGGAATACCGAAGAGGGGAACGCATTCTATAGCCGGATGGTGCGTGGAAAAAAAGTGTTCCTGAAACGGACCTTGGATGGACGGTGGTTCCATATAGTAAGGATGAACTCCACCTCGACGACGGGTGGTACGTTGATAGAAGGGAGATGTTGGAATCATCTCAAATAATTCCTCAGAGCACTCCCCGTGGTACAACCGGTATAAGATTATGTATCTAAGTATGCGCTAGTTCAGTTCTTGTCCTTCTTCAAACGAGGGTTGAAGAAAGACCTTAAAGGTTGGTCGTAGGACAGTGTCTCCTGAAATTGCAGAGGTCTATAAAACCAGTTATGATCAGGTGGCCCGTCCGTTCATCTACCACCATGACAATAATAAATACTAAATGTACTTACTACTCATGAGCCGACGACGAGGTACCATCACTGTGTAGAGTGTGACCGGGACAGTCCGGGACACGCCAGAGCAAACGCTCGCTGTCTGCCCCGCATCAGCAGCAGCGGTGTGTCCCGGTCATGCAAATAGAACCGGACTTATCGCTCCCGGGCGTCGTGGCGTCGATGCTCGAGAGCGACGAGTCCTGGAAGGCGATGCTCGACTTCTGCGAGTCCACCATCTCGCAGAAGCAGGCGGCGGCGCGTGTGAGGGAGAGAATATATTCTTCCCTAAAAAAAATTGGTTGCCTGTAAAGTCGGTATACGGGCGAAAGTTTTACCTGACAACGACTCGGGCATGGTTAGCCCGCCTAAGAGCGAGAGAGACAGACATAAAAAGTGAAAGGCACGCGTGCCTCTCACTCGCTCTCATTGTGAGCGCATAACGTGAGCGGAGCGTAACGCAGTTTCTTGAAGTGTCACCCGGCAAACCAATTTATAAGACGTTGTCACGTCAAAATAATAATAATAAATGTACTCATAGCCTTTAGTCAAAAACACCACAAAACCATTGATATAAGCGGATGAAATCGTGAACCGGAAGAGGATGTTTTATCACGTTTGCATTGTTTCCTAACAAAAGGCGCGTGATAAAATAAAACCGGGTATACCCGGGGGCGGAACCATTCGATGATACAATAGGAATAGATGTTTGATCGTAACTTTATTGTATGTTGTGTTTAAACCGGATGTTTACAATAAAATACATGCATGATTTTCTAAAGATCATTTTCAATTGTTATTATTATAGACTAGGTGACCCACGAACTTCGTCTGCATTACAAAGGGGTTCAAAAATTGTAGCCTATGTGTTATTCTGATGTATAAGCTATATTGTGGTAAAGTTTCATTCAAATCCATTCGTTTTTACGTGAAAGAGTAACAAACATACATCCATACATACAAACTTTCGCCTTTATAATATTATTATGATGACCCGTACAATTTCGTCTGCGTCACAAACTGGTTTAAACAGCACTCGCGATGCCGTCGCGATATTTTTTTTTGCAGACAGCGTTTTATACTCGTGATAATTTCTCAGCGAAATGTGCGATTGGAATAAAACAAAAAGTATTTTACTTCTACATTAATACTCTTGATAATATAATGCTTTATTTTGGACAAGGATTAAGGTTGTTTCATTCTTCAGACGGTTTAATTTTTTTCATGAACGTAAAATCGGCTATTGTGACTAAACTATGATAGTTAGATTACTAGAGATTAAATATATGCTCTTGCGGACTTTTTTTCAGATCTTACTAAGACCTACAAATCCGTAGTACATCATCATCATGTCAATGCAGAGATGTCTATGAGGTAACCGCCAACGTTAAGGTGGCTCATTCATTAACTTGTCTGCCTACAAGGCTAAAAAAACATAAGTAAGATACATCGCTAGTTGAGTTATAACGCACTCAAAAGAGTTATAAACCGGTTGTAAAACCCGGATATAAAGTTTTATCCGGCTCATACAACCAAATGGAGGCCGGCTGATTGATGTTACTGGATTTCGGCCAGAGCTTTGAATATTTATGTTCTACCAATATCCGGCGGACGGATTGGAGCACAGAATATATACCTACAGGAGTAAAAACGGTATTATATACAGGGTGGATCTGTAACTTTGGACAATCTGACGTGGGCTGAATGACCTGTTGAAATAAAACAAAGAAGCACTTTTATTTTCGGAATTGGATAAAAAAAAAAATTCATCAAAGTATGGACGTCCGCAACGAAAGTCGTACGTTTTCCATACAATGTCAAAAAAAAAGTTTAACCGATCCAAAAAATAAAAATGATGCTATGTGGTATTTCGACAGGTCATTCAGCCCACGTCAGATTGTCCAAAGTTACAGATCCACCCTTTATGTAAAAAAAATTGATGGCCTTCTATAATACAAACCTTTTGTGATTTTTTTGTGTTATTTAAATTATGTATAAAATTGTACAATAGGTTTTCCGGATTCGAAAAGAAAGGGTTCAATTATTGTGTTTTGCAAGCTTTATATTAACTTGCATTGGATGTAACTATGTAGGTTTGGGTGGAATCTTGCAAGCTAAATTTGATAAACTTCCCGGTTTCCGATTGAGCTGACATTTTGCACGCAGAAGTATATCGCATGTCAATGCAATAATATGACAAATGGCGCTTATCTAATGATGGATACGGAAGGTGGCCAGAGGAACTCTTCTACTATACAAAATAGACCCGTCGTGTTTGGGCTCGTTTTACTTGTATTAGGCTGCTGCTATATAAAAAAACTTGAGAGGTGTCAAGGGACACCCGGATGTAACGAAGTTCCTTTCGATTAATTAGTGAGGGAATTGTAATAAAATGTTTTAATCACAGCGCTATCTAGCATTAATCATATAAAACAAAATAAGTGTCGTGACAACTTTTCCTTTCGATAACGCGCAATAAGGAACTTCGTTCCAATATTCAGAATCTTAAAGTTTCCTTTAAAATAAATTATTTAAATGAATGGTGAAGCAGTGACATTTGTGGGGGGACTCTTCATACACATCTTAATACAATTTAAATGGGAAATTATATTAAGATCTAACGAGTACTTTAAAATACGTTTACCTTCTGTTGTATTCTGTGATACCTCCATTTGATACATGTATTTTTCACTTTGATTTACAATTTGATGTTCGTTTAAATTGCTTGTCCTTATGAAAGCTGGTTACATAGTCGTAACATAGTCAAAATAATAATAATAAATGTACTCATAGCCTTTAGTCAAAAACACCACAAAACCATTGATATAAGCGGATGAAATCGTGAACCGGAAGAGGATGTTTTATCACGTTTGCATTGTTTCCTAACAAAAGGCGCGTGATAAAATAAAACCGGGTATACCCGGGGGCGGAACCATTCGATGATACAATAGGAATAGATGTTTGATCGTAACTTTATTGTATGTTGTGTTTAAACCGGATGTTTACAATAAAATACATGCATGATTTTCTAAAGATCATTTTCAATTGTTATTATTATAGACTAGGTGACCCACGAACTTCGTCTGCATTACAAAGGGGTTCAAAAATTGTAGCCTATGTGTTATTCTGATGTATAAGCTATATTGTGGTAAAGTTTCATTCAAATCCATTCGTTTTTACGTGAAAGAGTAACAAACATACATCCATACATACAAACTTTCGCCTTTATAATATTATTATGATGACCCGTACAATTTCGTCTGCGTCACAAACTGGTTTAAACAGCACTCGCGATGCCGTCGCGATATTTTTTTTTGCAGACAGCGTTTTATACTCGTGATAATTTCTCAGCGAAATGTGCGATTGGAATAAAACAAAAAGTATTTTACTTCTACATTAATACTCTTGATAATATAATGCTTTATTTTGGACAAGGATTAAGGTTGTTTCATTCTTCAGACGGTTTAATTTTTTTCATGAACGTAAAATCGGCTATTGTGACTAAACTATGATAGTTAGATTACTAGAGATTAGATATATGCTCTTGCGGACTTTTTTTCAGATCTTACTAAGACCTACAAATCCGTAGTACATCATCATCATGTCAATGCAGAGATGTCTATGAGGTAACCGCCAACGTTAAGGTGGCTCATTCATTAACTTGTCTGCCTACAAGGCTAAAAAAACATAAGTAAGATACATCGCTAGTTGAGTTATAACGCACTCAAAAGAGTTATAAACCGGTTGTAAAACCCGGATATAAAGTTTTATCCGGCTCATACAACCAAATGGAGGCCGGCTGATTGATGTTACTGGATTTCGGCCAGAGCTTTGAATATTTATGTTCTACCAATATCCGGCGGACGGATTGGAGCACAGAATATATACCTACAGGAGTAAAAACGGTATTATATACAGGGTGGATCTGTAACTTTGGACAATCTGACGTGGGGTGAATGACCTGTTGAAATAAAACAAAGAAGCACTTTTATTTTCGGAATTGGATAAAAAAAAAAATTCATCAAAGTATGGACGTCCGCAACGAAAGTCGTACGTTTTCCATACAATGTCAAAAAAAAAGTTTAACCGATCCAAAAAATAAAAATGATGCTATGTGGTATTTCGACAGGTCATTCAGCCCACGTCAGATTGTCCAAAGTTACAGATCCACCCTTTATGTAAAAAAAATTGATGGCCTTCTATAATACAAACCTTTTGTGATTTTTTTGTGTTATTTAAATTATGTATAAAATTGTACAATAGGTTTTCCGGATTCGAAAAGAAAGGGTTCAATTATTGTGTTTTGCAAGCTTTATATTAACTTGCATTGGATGTAACTATGTAGGTTTGGGTGGAATCTTGCAAGCTAAATTTGATAAACTTCCCGGTTTCCGATTGAGCTGACATTTTGCACGCAGAAGTATATCGCATGTCAATGCAATAATATGACAAATGGCGCTTATCTAATGATGGATACGGAAGGTGGCCAGAGGAACTCTTCTACTATACAAAATAGACCCGTCGTGTTTGGGCTCGTTTTACTTGTATTAGGCTGCTGCTATATAAAAAAACTTGAGAGGTGTCAAGGGACACCCGGATGTAACGAAGTTCCTTTCGATTAATTAGTGAGGGAATTGTAATAAAATGTTTTAATCACAGCGCTATCTAGCATTAATCATATAAAACAAAATAAGTGTCGTGACAACTTTTCCTTTCGATAACGCGCAATAAGGAACTTCGTTCCAATATTCAGAATCTTAAAGTTTCCTTTAAAATAAATTATTTAAATGAATGGTGAAGCAGTGACATTTGTGGGGGGACTCTTCATACACATCTTAATACAATTTAAATGGGAAATTATATTAAGATCTAACGAGTACTTTAAAATACGTTTACCTTCTGTTGTATTCTGTGATACCTCCATTTGATACATGTATTTTTCACTTTGATTTACAATTTGATGTTCGTTTAAATTGCTTGTCCTTATGAAAGCTGGTTACATAGTCGTAAGTGGGGTCGCTACCTACGACTACTATTATTTTCGGATGCTGACATGATGTTTTATCGTGAGCTAAAATAAATTGAAAATTTTAAATACACTGCACTGCAGAACCTGGCCCGCGCAAGAAGGGTTTTTTCCGTTTTTTTTTAAATATGTGACTAAATACATCAGATATTTGATTGTAAAAGTGTTACAGACATTAGATAAAACAGTAACCATAAAAAGTTACTTTGTGTTCAATGTCAAAGTCAAACCATTTTGAGCTAGTAATAAGAATGTGAAGTGTATTTAAATTAAACATATCATTTAATCAATTATTAGTGTTATTTTAATCTAATGTGATAATCTAGTGTATGCATTGCTTATTTACATCTATGGACCGCACGCCACTGCTAAGTTATGCTAGATAACTATTTTAATATTGCAATCAGACACTTCAAATCAATTTATGTATACAGCTTAAATCGCACACGATAATTTGAAAATCAATCTCGCATGGAAATGGTTGATAAATTTTAACCGGGTTCAAACCGCAGACCCGGTTATGAAGCAACGCACCGGATGTAACGTGTGCATCGATCGCATGCGCGGTGTCCGGTTATCCGGTTATTCGATTTTCAACTGCAACCTTGTAGTGATGAGACTATCGATAAATATGATAAATATAGTTTATTTTAAGAAACGTATGACGCGAAATTTTATATCATAATATTTTATATTTTCGATATTTTATATCGATCGTAAAAAGTGAATAGTTGAAATAATTGTAAGTAATAAACACGTTAATTATATTTAATGAGCAACGGTAGCCACGCAGGTGGCCGGTGGCTCGTCTGCCTACATTGAAAACGACTGACTTCCAAGTCTCTATTTTCTAAAAAAAGAATCATTGAAATTGGTTTACCTAAAGTAAAGTAAAGCAACAGACAAAAAAACTTGAGAGGTCACGAGACATCCGGATAGAACGAAGTTCCTTTCGATTAAAACGAATCTCATAAAAAATATTTCCTTTCGTAACGCGCGATAAGGAACGTGTTTTAAAATATTTTGATCACAGCGCCATCTAGCGATAATCATATAAAAAAAAATAAGGAATTGTTTTAAAAGATTGTGATCACAGCGCCATCTAGCAATAATAATCTAAAACAAAAAAAGTGTCGTGACAACTTTTTCATAAGAATTTCCGTCTAGCCCCCTTTCGATAACGCGCGATAAGGTACTTCGTCCCAAAAAAAATACCGACGAATTCAGTACATTTTTGGAAGTCATTCATAAATAGTATGAATACCGTTTTTGGAATTTGCTAACACAACCTACGCCCGTCCAATACATGTTTTGATTGAAATACTTTTGGAAGTAAATATACGAACGAGGAAAATAGTTAACATTTCCCGAACACATTTCCTTTTTAAATAAAAGTTTTTTCCACGGATATAGGGCTGGAAATCTATACTAATATTATAAAGCTGCAGAGTTTGTTTGTTTGTTTGAACGCACTAATCTCAGAAACTACCGGTTCGATTTCAAAAATTATTTCACTGTTGGAATGTCCATTTATCGAGGAAGGTTATATTTTATTTTGAAAAAAATAGGGATCCGTATGAAAATATCGAATTTGTAAGACAAGGTGTATTATCGAAAACCTATTTATGCGTACGCTGCAAAAACTATTGACAATAGAACAAAATGATGTACTACGTGTTTTTAGGTGTTAAACAAAAAAGTCCGCGAGAGCATATTCATATTATTTCTAACTATAATAGTTTAGTCACAACAACTGATTTATGTTCAAAAATATTTAATTCGTCCGAAGAATGAATTTAACGTTAAATTAGTATTGTTATATTAATCCTTATCCAAATAAATATTATGTTATCAAGAGTATTAATTAAAAAGTAAATAACTTTTTGTTTTATTCTAATCGGTCTTTTCGTTGAGAGGTTATCACGAGTATAAAACATAATGACTACTCCCCGGGCCGCGCAAATAATATCGCAACAGCATTAAGAGTACTGTTTGAACCCCTTTGTAACGCAGACAAAGTTGCCAGGGTCATCTAGTATTTAAATATGTGCAAAACTTTTATTTGTCGTTTTCACTTGCGAATAATACGAGGCTAAAGGTAGGCCGTAGGTAGCAGCCCCTCATTACCCTGGCATTGCAAAGGTTCATGAGCGACGGTGACCGCTTACCATCAGGTGGACCGTAAGCTCGTAAATCTTGAAAAAATATACTTTTTTCTACCATTTCCATTATTTTATTTTCATTTTTAACAACTACATCACTACCAAAGCTACGGTCCTAATCTGATGCACTTTGTGCATATTACCCGGGTGGGAGAGACCGGATATCCGGTTCTGAAATTCAAAGGCTACGTGCGGTTACATGTGTGTGTAATTGCATTTACCCAATTTGCATGTCTGCTGGAATTTCGGTGTATGCTTTGAGAGAATGTTGCACGAATACTCGTAAGGAGCTCTTGGATGTTTTTATTAAACACAGTTTTGTTAAATTGAAGTTGTATGGTAATAATATTTTTATTACAAAAATGAAAAACGACCGACTTCCATTTCTCAAGCATAGCACAAAAACTACCAGTCAGATCTTTATGAAATTTATATGAGATAATGCTCAAAATGTTTCCTTTGAACAAAAACTTTCTCGATAAATGTCCTACCATACTCAACGTTTTTTGCCAAATCGAACCAGCAGTTACGGAGACCAAGCCGTTCAAACAAACATACTCAGCTTAATACTTATCCGGCTTCGTGAAACTATGAACACGTTTTAACATTATAATAACTATTCATATACACAACAAAATACATATACAGAAATGTTAAGACAAATAGGACTTAGCGGCCCTGTCACTATCAGCCTATAGACGTCCTCTGATGGATATATGCCTCCCCCAAACCTCGCCACAACGACCAGTGCTTCGCTATCTGCATCCAGTGACCTCCGCGTCCTTGACCAGGTCATAGGTCCACCTTGTGGGAGGTCTTTGAGCGACTTCGGTGACCACGGCCGACATGTCAATGAATAAAGAGTATCAAACTACTTAAAACTACACACTTTTCATTTTTTGTGGCAAAATATAAAAACGACGACTTATATGACATGTCCGTCTTTAAACGAGGTTTAAGAGTAGACTTGTATAAGTAGGCGATAAATAATGGCCCCTCATTGCCCTGGCATTGCAGAAGTCCATGAGCGACGGTGGCCGCTTACAATCAGGTAGCCCGTTACGTCTTCCTACGAGTAAATAAATAACAAAAAAAACCTTTCTCAAAAGAGTGGTACATAAACAAGCTTCTGTATTGTAAATTATCCTGTGCCATAACCGTAGGATAATGTAGTAGATAAAACCGGGTGGGAACTTTACCCGGATATACCCTTTTCAGCATTTATACACGATTATGTTAACATCAATGGTACACGGGCTTATGCAATTTACTCCTGGGTTTTGTGTTTCAAATCCATATCTATTGAAATAAATATTTTTTTTTTACAAAAATGTATTGAAGTAATAATATTTATATTACAAAAATGAAAACGACCAACTTACATTTCTCAAGCATAGCAAAAAAAATACCAGTTAGATCTTTATCAAATTTATGTGAGAATCATTGAAATCGGTTCATATAAAAAGGAAATACACGCAAAAACGCATAGCAAAACGTGAAATTTTGTTCGTTAAAAATACACATTTTTAAACACAAATCCTAAAGTTTTTGTTCGACCTTTAAAAAAAACAATGGGACCTAAGTTCAGTCATTAAACTTTCATCGGACACCAGAATCATTCAAATCGGTCCACCCAAACTAAAGTTATCGAGGAACAAATATAAAAAAACGCCGCGAAAACGCGACATTAGGAAAAAAATACTTTAGGCATTTTCTATACATGTTATAAACATCTAACCATTTCTGTGCAAATGTAAAATGGCAGTTAGGCGATTACAGTTTTATAAAAGTTATTTAAGGTACGAAACTCAATAAAAACCAGCTGATTTGAACTATTTATGAAAGTAACTAAAATAACCTAAGCTGGAGCTTATCACAAGGCTTTCCAAGACAATATTGCGTCGGATAAACGAGAAAATATGAGTAAGCATCTTTCTCTTCCATTCCTTAAGAATACTAATGGTATACATTAGGAAAACTCGGATTTCGGAGCTCATTTCGCATGAAAATGTTCAGGTAAATGACTGGAAGCTTAGCGGCTCTGTTTTGTTTTTCTTTTAAACTCGGTCAGATTTCATTATGATTTAATATTAACATTGTGTCTGAAATAGGCGTGGTAATCTGTGTGTAGGTACCTCGGTCGTTTATGTACTTATAGCGACCTAGACTTATTATTACATGCGGGTGCAATTCTGATACTTTGTATAAGTAAAGACGTAGTGTCGTGATGTTTTTGTCAGTAATCTTTGGATCTACTGAACTGATGTCGATAATAAATAATTTAACTAATCTATACTAATATTATAAAGCTGCAGAGTTTGTTTGTTTGTTTGAACGCTCTAATCTCAGAAACTGCCGGTCCGATTTCAAAAATTCTTTCACTGTTGGAAAGTCCATTTATCGAGGAAGGTTATAGGCTATAATTTATTTTCAAAAAAATTAGGGATCCGCATGAAAATATCGAATATATAACACAAGATAAAAAACTATTGACAATAGAACAAAATGATGTACTACGGGTTTTTAGGTATTTTTAAGACAAACAATAAAGTCCGCGACAGCATATATCTAACTATCATAGTTTAGTCACAATAACCGCTTTTATGTTTAGCAAAATAATATTACCTCCCATAGATTGAATTTAACGTTAAATGAGTATCGTTATATTAACCCTTATCTAAATTAAGTATTATGTTATCAAGAGTATTAATGTAGAAGTAAATTACTTTTTGTTTTATTCCAATCGGACTTTTCGTTTAGAAGTTATTACGAGTATAAAACGCAATGAATATGTGGGTGCAACAGCGGGCCGCGAAAATAATAACTCGACGACATTGCGAGTACTGTTTGAACCTCTTTGTAACGCAGACGAAGTTGCATGGGTCAGCTAGTATACTATATACCTAAAAAGCGCATCATAATCCATTGCTTACTTTTAAAGAATTAGGTAAGCATCACGATATCGGGAAGAGACTTTATTTTACACTATGTAGTGATACAAAATATACAATTTAGTTTTTAAGATGGCTGCCTTATAATAATATGATGTAATTAGTAATTCCCAACTGGGTACAACTGTACCTCGGCTCGTCCCAAATTACTTCAGAAAGGTCTTTGTCCGTACCTTCACTATTATAGAGGTCAGTGAGGAATCTTGAGGATTTAAATTAAATTTTATAAACTTTAATTACTGTAATACAAATTCAGTAGTGTTGAAAAATAGATTAAAAAACTTGAGAGGTGTCATGGGACACCCGAATAGAACGAACTTCCTTTCGATTAAAAGATATCTTATTTTTTTTTCCTAACGTAACGGCGATAAGGAACGTGTTTTAAAAGATTTTGATTACAGCGCCATCTAGCGATAATCATCTAAAACAAAAAAGTGTCGTGACAACTTCTCGTAAGATTTTTTCCGCCTAGCCCCCTTTCGATAACGCGCGATAAGGGACTTCGTTTCTACATGATATATAAGAAAATGCAATGAAATTAAAAACGTATTATCCAGTAAAATAATACGCTAAGTAATTGAATGAGCATAATAATTGGGATCAGTATCACTCACTAGGAAAGTCCTGTATCACGTATAAAACGAACGTTTTTAAAAATTATGACTTAGGTATGCTCCCCCTCTTGAATGATTCCTGTTTAGACCCATTACATGAGCTCCGAGGAATCGCAACACCCGGCGTCGAGTTCATTCTCACTGTATGAAACCTCCACGGTCCGTTTTAAGAATTATTTTTCGCCACGTATCGTCCGGCTATGGAATGAGCTGCTCTCCTCGGTGTTTCCCAAACGCTCACTTGTCCTTCCTTAAATGAAGCTTGAAGAAAGACTTTAATGGTAGATAGTGAGTAGTCTCCTGACGTTGCAAAGGTCCATTAGAAGCTTGTCTAAAGTACCAATACTATAGAATGTCTTAATTACAATTATCTCATAATATCTTACATAATCGAACTATCAAGTTACGACTAACAACAATAGCTTCTCACATGCTTTGAAGTTTTTCGCTAGAAAATTCCGCAGTATATTGTCGTGTTTTTATTAAATGTCGTAATATTTCCTGTGTTGTTTAGTTATGTAGTTTGTAAGTGAAACTTGAAGGTAATGACATACTGGGCTCTTCGTCTTCGTCACAAAGTGAACTTTCGATTACGACTTGAGATGTCAGTGTACAAAAATGTCCCAACGACGGTTTTTACTGTACTATGCATGTATTATACACATAAACCTAATCCCTCTATCTATCAAAAATATCTGCATCAAAAACTGACTTGCACTAAACAAGATAGACCCGTTGTGTTTCAGCTCGTTTCATTTATCTTAGCTAGCACTCTACTGGTACATGATATCCAGGATCTTAAAAGCTTGTATTTCAAATGCTTTCTTGTTCAAAATGCCACTCAATTGTCGAATTGACATCAAAAAGTCAATTTCTTGAAAAGATTCGACCCTACAGAATCTAAGGTCGGAAATTAATTGAATTGACAAGAAAAAGGTCTCGACCGGTTATAACCGGCTTACACCGGATATCCGGCCGAGTATAATGTCTTAATCCGGTTCTGAATGGATTTTTGGGTTTTTTGTATGATTGAAATGAACTGGAGTGAATTGTAATGTATTTAATTTTGATTGACTAATAAAAAGAGGATTTAAGTTGATTGCTTTTTCTTTGTTATGTCTGTGTCTGCATTTATTTAGGTTAGATCGATTTGGTTCCGAATCCAAAAAGACACCCTACATTGACCATCACCTCAAATGAAAAAAGAATCATCCAATTCGGTTCATCCAAAATAAAGTTCAGCGAGCACGAGACCCAAAAGTAATTGTACGATAATTAAAAAAATAACCCCACGACGACCATCACCTCTTATTTAAAACAAGACATCCGAATCGGTTCAAAAAGTTATTAGGTAACAAATATACGAATTGAGTACCTCCTCCTTTTGGAAAGTCGGTCAAAAAAATTACAGTTAGCTTGATAACCTTTAAAGGTAAGTCAACAGACGCCTCGATTTCTAAAACACCTCGTAATTTTTCGTCAGGTTAAAACAAAATTGCTTCATCAAAGAAAACAACTTAAAAATCCTTATTAAGCTAAAAGCTGACGTCAGTTTTGCTATCAAGCCGACTTGACATCAAGATAACTTGAAGGCTTTTCCACTTCACTTATCGGTGTTTGATAAATTGTTGAAAAATTTCCCTTTTCTCTAAATATCGCGAAGTCATCTTTTATGAAAAGATAAAACCTTCATCATCATTTAACCGACTTTAAAGGAAGATAGAATGTTTTTACAAGCTTTATATTAACTTGTACTGGATGTAACTATGTAAGTTCGGGTGGAATCTTGCAAGCTAAATTTGACAAACTTCCCGGATTGTGATTGAGCTGACATTTTGCACGCAGATGTATCGCGTGACAATGGAATAATATGACAAAATGACGCTGATTTGATGATGGATGGAAGATGGTCATAGGAACTCTAGTGCTAAACGACATAGACCCGTCGTGTTTGCCTTTTACTTGTATTAGCTAGCACTCTACTGCTACATGATATCCAGGATCTTAAAAGCTTAATTTAGTTGTAGATGTTGTAGTCTTATATTTTGAAGATTCAATGGTCTAATAAATTTTAAAAACTGGCTTCAAAAGAGCTAAAATACAACTTGTATCTTCATTTTATTAGTTGTCGAACATTTTCAATAACATTCTCATATTACTTCGGCTAATGGAGTTTCCGCAGTTTCCCGGGAAATCAATCGAGCTAAAAATAGCTCCTGATCAATAAACTATTAATAAAACTTAGCCTTTTTGAAGTCGTGATGGTTTAGTGGTTGAAGCGCTTGTCTTCCGTACGAGAGGTCGCGAATTCAAAACCGGCTTGTACTTCTAAATCTTAATGTGAAAAAGATTTATGTGCAATTTTGACAACACCACTGGCTAAAAACGGTGAAGGAAAACATCGTGAGGAATTCTGTATATCGGAAAAGGGGTCTTAAAAAATTCCTTGGAAGATATGTGAAGCCCTCAATCCGCCTTGGGCAAGCGTAGTGGCCAATGCCTAACCTCGCTTCGGAGGAGACCTGAGCTCAGCAGTGGGCAGTAACGGGTTGTTACAGAAACCAATTTTGATGTTTTGTTTTAGTTAGTAAGCAGATAATTATTCTATAAACGTAAACTGATTATAGTCCGGTCATTTTAGACAATTGAAATAAAGAAAATTCCGACAAAGCCAAATCTTCGTAGAGACGTTAGGTTTACCACAAGGAATAAAGTGTCAAAAGTCCCCATCAGTCCCATGTGAGCTTAGGGACTTATTGGGGGCCCAAGGTACAAATTTTAGGTTTTTTGGATTTTTCTCGAAAACGGTAAGTTTTATCGAAAAAGTACCTCAGAGCAAAGTTGTAGATCTTAAAATTCTCCATAAAAATGGTCTCTATGATTTTTTCTCTAAGACCCACTATTTCCCAGATATTACGCTTGTAAGAATCACGTTCTACATAGTATGCACACATATTATTATGCCACGTATATACATATTTAGGTACTCAATATGTTCAGTATTTATGTAGACATTATGGTCATACAGTTACGGTAGTATTTGATGGCTATAGTGACACAACAAAGAACATAAAAGCTGCAGAACAACGTCGTCGTGCTACAAAAACATCCTCAGGTACCGACATAATGTTTGACGAATTTATGACAGTTCCAGTTAATCAACAACATTTTTTTGCATATTAATAATAAATCTCGTTTTATTTCTATGTTGAGTAACAAATTAACAGCTGAAAATATTGCCGTGAAACAAGCTCCGAATGACGCCGATGTCCTCATAATTGAAACAGCAATAGAACAATTGAATGCAAGAAATACAAATATTGTAGTAGGTGAAGATGTAGATTTATTAGTACTACTCATTGCAAGGACTCCATCTGATAAAATTATTTACTTTTTAAAACCTGGGAAGGCGCAGCAACGGACAGAAATATATTCTTCTAAAATTTTATCAGCTTATCCAAAATGCCAAAACTTTATTTTATTTTTACATGCGATAACCGGGTGCGCTACTACGTCAGCAATGTTTAGAAGGGGCAGTATTAAAATTATTTGAAAAAAATGAATGAAATGACTGCGCAAAAGTATTTATAGAAATTAATTCTTCACCTCAAATACTAATTACTAATGGAATTTGGTTTCTTCTTGCGGTTTATGGAGCTCCAAAAAAATTGATTGCATAGATACGTACAGATATTTAACATTTGTAAAAAATACACGAAACAAAAAGCAAGTACAGCTTTCTTGTCTTCCTCCAACATCGGCATCTGCTACTCAACATTTGTTTCGAGTATACTATCAAGTTCAGACATGGCAAGGCAATGAACTGAACCCTGAAGACTGGGGTTGGAAATTGATAAATAATACTTTGGAACCGATTCGAACTTTACTGCCCCCTGCTCCAGAAAAACTTCGTAACACTATTTTTTGCAATTGCAAGAAAGGTTGTAGTGCCAAATGTGGCTGTAAAAAAGTAGGGTTGCAGTGTTCTCCAGCGTGTACCAATTGCCAAGGTGTCTCTTGCTGTTCAAATGTTCAATTAAATACAAGAGAGGAAAATTCATGTGATTTTGATGAAGAGACAACTGATTCATCTTCATTTAAACAATTTCTAAGCGTTCATCAACAGGAAGGAGAACTTCTTCTCCTCCAGAACAAGAAGAAATTGAAGAAAACATGATTGTTGGAGTTGAATATGAAGAGTATGAGTCAGATTAAAGTAATAAAAAAAAGTTAGTACGACAGTTAAACTCAGTAACCCATATCAATAATCTTCATACTATTAAATAATTATTGTTCCTGAAAATAACGTCATAAAGGTTCATGGAATAGGCCTACCGGGGATACCACGTTAAAAAAAACGCGCCGAGTACACTACCTCACAGGTGGTGTGGAAATGTGTGCATATTATGTAGAACGTGATTCTTACAAGAGTGAAATTCGTACAAGAGAAATAGTGGGTCTTAGAGAAAAAATCATAGGGACCATTTTTATGGAAAATTTTAAGATCTACAACTTCGCTCTGAGGTACTTTTTCGATAAAACTTACCGTTTTCGAGAAAAATCCAAAAAACCTAAAATTTTTACCTTGGGCCCCCAATAAGTCCCTAAGCTCACATGGGACTGATGGGGACTTTTGACACTTTATTCCTTGTGGTAAACCTAAGGTCTCTAGGAAGATTTGGCTTTGTCGGAATTTTCTTTATTTGATCACTATTTTTATGTCTAAAATGACCGGACAATTAGTAGTTTGTGTACTATTCTTCAAAAATATTCTCCATAAAATACTAGTTTTAATAATTACACGTCATACATACTTTAATTTTATTAATTTTCGGCGCGACGGGAAAGAGTGCCGAGTGCGTAACGCGTCGCGCCGTCACTCGTAACCCCGTGCTGTGGGTTCAGACGCTGAGTGTGTGTTATTTAGATTCACTTTATCCCTTATGATACATATATAGTTCTCTCTACACCACCTTTGGTTGTCTGGTAGAGAATGCCTTAGGCATTAAGTCCGCCATTGTACCTTTTGTGCATGAAGTTGAATAAATAAATAAATATATCCTATGATATAGCTACATTTT
This sequence comes from Trilocha varians, assembly GCA_030269945.2. NCBI lineage: Eukaryota > Metazoa > Arthropoda > Insecta > Lepidoptera > Bombycidae > Trilocha > Trilocha varians. The sequence goes on from AP028271.1 coordinate 2,258,116, forward strand.
AATCAGGTAGGCTCGTTTATCTATCAAGCAATAAAAAAAAAAAAAAAAAAAAAAAAAAAAAAAGGTAACCTGCTATAGGGCAGAGATCTCCCGGGATCAACGAGCCCATAGATAATTCACGGGGTATTATTGTTACAATTTCCTCCGTCCCAGTAGACCGAGAACTACATCAGGAACAATATTAATAACCAAAGAGTCAAACAATTACTAAGTAGATACACTGTACCGAACAAAACAATTCTTAATGTTTTTATAACAAAAATGAAAACGACCGACTTCCATTTCTCAAGCATAGCACAAAAACTACCAGTCAGATCTTTATCAAATTTAAACGAGATAATGCTCAAAATGTCTGCTTTCTAACAAAAAAAGAATCATCGCAATCGGTTCATATAAAACAGCATAGCAAATCGTGAAAATTTGTCCGTTAAAAATACACATTTTTAAACACAGATCCAAAAGTACTTGATCGATCTTTAAAAAAAAAAACAATGGGACCAAAAGTTCAGCCATCACCTTTCATCTGACACCAGAATCATTCAAATCGGTTCACCCGAACTAAAGTTGCTCAAATAAGAAAATTGTTAATCTCCAATAATTTACAGTTAGATTTACCTAAGTTTATTTTTTAAATTGTAGTTTTAAGTTCCTGAATTGCTTATGTTGCTGTTAAAACGTCATTAAAACTTCAATAAAAATTTCATTTCAAATATTTCATTACATATAATTTCATACGGAACTTTTAAGCGATTAATATCTTCATTCTGTTCACGATGTTGTTTCCAGACGTATTAGTTCCGTGATTGAGGGCTTTCTCGTTAATTATTCATCTAAGTTATCCCAAGTTAGATGAGTCTCTACCCTGGGAATGAATCTTATATAACTTACTGATACTTCGATTGATGGTAGACATTTGACTTGCTTAATTTGATTTATTAAATAATGGAAAACTATGGGAGTTCTTGCCCTTCTTAGGAAGAGAACTGAGCCCAACAGTGGGCAGTAATGGGTTGTTACAAAACAGTTCACTATGGGTGTTACAGAGAAAAAGGGAGAAGGTTTTTATTGCCATTAAGGTAGGCGAACCAATGGGCCTCATCGTGCGTGGTTACGGTCGCTCATGGTCATAGGGCTTCACATATTTTAGTAGGATGAAGTAGTGTTCTGAAAAAATTGCACATAAATCTTTACCTCATTAAGATGAACCCGTGTTTTGAACCCGTGATCTCCCGTACGTAAGGCGCTTGCCTCAACCCCTACCACGGCTATATTTCTTACTACTAAATACTTCGTTCAAATTCCTGTACGTAATCTTCAAAGTAAGAGCCGGTTAATCCTTAAGCCGGCAGTTTGTCAGACTAAGTACAACAAATAGACAGTACTCTGTACAGTTTAGCGAATATATACAGCGGAGATACAAACTGAGATCAGTACTGAAGAATCTATGTACCTACCTAACCTACTCTTGGTTAAATACAAGCTTTTAAGATCCTGGATATCATGTAGCAGTAAAGTGCTAGCTATAGGAGGCTATGTCAATAAGCAAAATTGTCTCATCTGGGGGTCGGAAAATCCACACGTCACCATTGAGAAGCCAATGCACCCACAAAGAGTTACGGTTTGGTGTGGGATTTGGTCCGGCGGCATCATTGGACAATGAGCAAGGAGCCGCTGTTACGGTCAATGGCGAGCGTTACCGTGCCATGCTCAACGAATTTTTGTTTCCAAAAGTTGAAGAGTATGACATGGACGACAATTGGTTTCAACAGGATGGCGCAACATGCCACACAGCCAACATGACAGTCGAACTTTTGGAAAATGCAAACTTTATATGGCCCACCCCGTATTAGTAAGTTTAAGATGTGGTGTTGGCATAAAACGCTCTTTTCTTGGACATCAATCCTGTCTGAGCTGAAAATCGAAACAAGGCATCGTGTGCCTCCAGCGCGTTCTTGCATACTTTGCCGATACAGCTACAAAAAGAGATGAGAATCTTGAGAAGGTTATTGTTGTTGGCCAAAACGGTGATCTGACCGGATACGGGAGCTATCGGGTGTGTCCCTAACCTCAGCACTAAGGGAAGCTCAACACAGAGACACATGGAAGAAACTGCTGAACAACTTTATGTCGGTTTCTAGCAGACACGGCCCTCAGTCATGAGGATACGACTGAGAAGATGAAAATTTGTATTGTCACGTGATATACTGTACCACAAGATGGATCGACGATCTGGTCAAGATCGCGCACGAGGTCACTGGATGGCGCAGGACCGGTTGATGTGGCGAGGTTTGGGGGAGGCCTATGTCCAGCAGTGGACGGCTATAGGCTGATGATGATGATGATAATACTGTACCAACCCATAACTACCCTTTGCTGGGCTTAGGTCTCCTTAGAAGTGGGATTAGGCATATTAGGCATAGTCCACCACGCTTGCCTAATGCGAGTTGGGGACTTCACATATCTTTAAAGGATTTTTGTACCCTTTTCCGATTCTCCTGAAAAATTGCACATAAATCTTTTTCACATTAAAGTTTAGAGGTATACGCGATATACATATGCATGCAAAATTTTAGCTCAATCGGAAACCGGGAAGTTTGTCAAATACAACTCGAAAGATTCCTCCCGAACTTACATCCAGTGCAAGTTAATCTAAAGCTTGTAAAAGTCCTGTATAGTAAGTAGGTGATGACGATAATTTAGTCGAGGGTTTAAAACTAGTAACTACATTTCCACGGTAGTTAGAAAAGTGAATCGCGTAATATTTATGTCACAGTCGAGTGCAGATGTCGTGTTTGTACAACGGAGTTGGTGATGAGCGGAGCGGGTATTGCTATATTTTATAACACCAGGGCTATTTTTATCACTATTTAAAACGCATAGCGTGAATCGTGAAATTTTGCACCCACATTTTTAAACACAGATCCAAAAGTACTTGTTCGATATTGAAAAAAAATGAGACCCCATGACGGCCATCACCTTTCATCTGAATTCAGAATCATTCAAATCGGTCTACTCAAACTACAGTCATCGAGAAATATACATAAAAAAAAACATAGGTACAGACAAATTGAGTAGATACCTCCTGTATTTTGGAAGTCGGTCAAAAATCGTATTTTTTGTTGCCTTTTCATCACAAATCTATACTTATAATAAAATCGTAGAGAGGTCAATTCTGTACATTGAAAATATAAAAAAAAAAACTAGCAGGGGGTGTTTGGTTATCGATTCTGATGCCAAAAATGCAATTAGATTTTTTTTGTCTGTTTGTCTGTTTGTCTGTTTATCTGTTTGTCTGTTTGTCTGTATCTTTGTGCACGCTAATCTCCGAACCGGCTGAACCAATTGCGTTGGGGTTTTTTGTAATGTATTATGGCAAGTCTCACTTAACATTTAGTCGTTGTTTTATCAAAATCGGTTCAGTATTAAAAAAGTTATAAGTGAAATAACGTCGATGGGTATTACGTTTTATTGGCCAACATAAAGAGATCTCCAATTTATATGGTGAATCGTCGCAACTGGAGCTCTGACTAAAGTGGCCGGCGGAACCAGTGATATTGAGTAATTCGTATTTCGACTGGAAAGAGTGCCGAGCGCGTAACGCGTCGCGCCGTCCCTACAAACCCCGTGCTGGGTTCTTGCCTCAGCCGGGGTTTGGACGATGAGTGTGAGTGGTTGGAGGTTTTAGTGCGGTTCAACTCCCACATACTCGGTGATTTCCTACAACTGAAAAAAAAAAAAAGTTAGTCTTTATTACATAAGCTCGGCCATTGAAAGTCCCATCCAAATCGACCCAGCCAATCATGTTTAGGCTCTACTGAAGCGTCCTGATGAGATCTTTGTGTAGAGGTTGAATGTCAAGGTCTGATGACGGAGCTGGAAGGTGGCTATGGGAACTCCGTCATTAAGAAAGATAACCTCATCGTGTTTAGGCTCTAATGAAGCGTCTTGATGAGTTCTTTGCGTAGAGCATGGATGTCAAGGTCTGATGATGGAGCTGGAAGGTGGCTATGGGAACTCCATCATTAAGCAAGATAACCTCATCGTGTTCAGGCTCTAATGAAGCGTCCTGGTGAGATCTTTGCATAGAGGATGAATGTCAAGGTCTGATGATGGAGCTGGTAGGTGGCTATGGGAACTCCGTCATTAAGCAAGATAACCTCATCGTGTTCAGGCTCTAATGAAGCGTCTTGATGATTTCTTTGCGCATGAGATGAATGTCAAGGTCTGATGATGGAGCTGGAAGGAGGCTATGGGAACTCCGTCATTAAGCAAGATAACCTCATCGTGTTTAGGCTCTAATGAAGTGTCTTGATGATTTCTTTGCGTATAAGATGAATGTCAAGGTCTGATGATGAAGCTGGAAGGTGGCCACTGTCTGTTTGTTCTGGCTAATCTCTGGAATGGCTAGACCGATTCGGACGGGCTGACTTTCAATGGCTGATAGTTTATGTTATAAGGAGTAACTTAGCTATATTTATTTTAGAAATTGTTGTTTTTTTTAAATTCTCGATGAAGTTCAAGGATGGTATTTACAGCGAGAAAAAATCGAATAGTTGACATTTAATTGAGATTGGCGCAGACGAAGTTGCGCGGGGCAGCTAGTCTATAATAATATTATAGATGCGAAAGTAACTGTCTGTCTGTCTGTTACGTTTTCCCGCTTAAACCTCTCAACCGATTTTGATGAAATTTGGCACAGACAATCTTTAGACCCTGAAAAAGAACATATTATGCCACCTTTTAATTGAAAGTGACGCAGACGAAATTGCGCGGGTCCGCTAATGAAGAATATTAATAACAGATGGAATGTCTTCGAATTATGAAGAATTATCAAATAACTCGCTAGTTCTTATTCTCGCTACCGCTTATACACTATATTCCAAGCCAATAACGTGCACATAGACATAGACTATTACGTTTACACTTTTACCGGAAGCGACACGCGATGTCTTTGTATGCGGTAGCGTGGTTTTTCTAGTTTTTTTACTGCCTATGTAGAACATCCTGATGGTAGTGCCCCATGTGTAACGCGTCGCGCCACCGTACACAACTCCGAGGTTTGAACTCAGCTGATGTTCTGTGTCTGTCAAATTTATTTAACATGGTTTATTTATGGAACACTTTACAACACACTATACAGGGTGATTTCCTAATGAGGGTACATATTGAAGGTCATGGTAGCTGATGGTTATATACGACCAGTAAAAATATTATTACCAAAGAATATGGCTTAATGCCTTAGTAATCGCAACTTAAAAATATCTCAATTTTTTGCAAAATTATGGTTTTTCGACAGCTGATGGGTGTGGCGGAGGTGTGGGGTGCGCGAGATCACTAGAGGTCATTAGTAAACACTCTTTTAGCCGAAATAGTTTATGTTTGAGGTAGTTTTGTCGAATTTAGAATAAAATAAAAAAAAAAAATTAATTTTTACCTATTTTTTGTAATATTCCGTATTAGAACAGAGTACTCATCACCCTCCTGCAATATGTACCCTCTCTAACAAATCACCCTGTATAGGTTAAACCCAGGCTCTCAAACTAGTAGTAAAACTACTGTGCTATGGAAGCCAGTGCTCTCCCTTTAAGTAGGTTACAATATACACTTTATAATTTAGATCTTACTAAGTGACAATATATTTTTTGCTTTTTTTTATTATGAAGCGATTTTGATATTGTTTGACGCGATTTCCATACATTCGCTGGCACGCTTCGTTGTGGCACTTGGTGATTTGTAATTTCAGCTTATATTTTCCTCGTTTCCGGCAAATGGCAAAAAGCAAAAATAATTATTATACACCTACATAAACCTAAGTAATAAGCAATCAGAGAGTCCTCCATCTTGTTGATGTTCCTAATTAATTCCCTCTCTCCTTGATGGAGCGTGTAATTATTTGTTTTAGCAATGTATTTCGTATTACAAAGATGTTTAGATATGTACTTATTAATAGATCTATTTTAATAGGATAAAACATCTATATTATTTTACAAGCTTTATATTAACTTGCACTGGATGTAACTATGTAAGTTCGGGTGCAATCTTGCAAGCTAAATTTGACAAATTTCCCGGTTTCCGATTGAGCTGACATTTTGCACGCAGTATGTCGCATGACAATGCAATAATAAAACAAAATGGCGCTGATCTGATGATGGATTCGGAAGGTGGTCATAGGAACTCTTTTGCGAAACAAGATAGATGTTTGGTCTCGTTTTACTTGTATTAGGCAGCACTCTACTACTAAACCATATTTCGGATTTTAAAGCTTGTATGTATTAAAAGTTTTATGAAACCAGTTTACCCTTCACAATTAGATTTGGAAATAATTTCAAATAAATGTTTTGAATTCAAAAATGTATCTTCTTTGCCAACAGTATCAGCTCTGCCCAACCCCACGGCCGCGGACGATGATGATGATGACGATGACACCACACAACAGACGAAATCTGAAGTAGATGATGATGGCAGGATATACAAGAACCCAAGGAACTCGCCTTCCGCTCAGTGCCCAAGAGATGAAGAACAGGCCACATTGTTGGTAAGCATATACAGGGTGTATGAAGAGCACTCCCGAAAACGAAGACTGGTGGTAGTAGGTACTGGTGACATCTGTGATGATAAGCTAGGAAACCGGTCCATTCAGACGATTTTTGGAACGAAGATCCTTATCGCGCGTTGTGAAATGGGGCTAGACAGAAAAAATTCTTACGAAAAAGTTGTCACGACACTTTTTTGTTTTAGATGATTATCGCTAGATGGCGCTGTGATCAAAATGTTTTAAAACAATTCCTTATTTTGTTTTATATGATTAATGCTAGATGGCACTGTGATCAAAATATTTTAAAACACGTTCCTTATCGCGCGTTACGAAAGGAAATATTTTTTATGAGATACATTTTAATCGAAAGGAACTTCGTTCTATCCGGGTGTCACTTGACACCTCTCAAGTTTTTTTTTTCCAAAAAGCTTAATTCCTCAAGTATCACTAGTACTAACCCAGCCTTCGTTTTCAGGATTGGTCTTCATACACCATGTATGCTCTTTAAAAGAATCTACACTAATGATAAAAAGAGGAAAACATTGTTTGTTTGTAATGAATAAGTTCAAAAGTACTGCACCGTTTTTAAAAATTCTTTCACCATTTGAAAGCTACATTATCTACGAGTAACATAGGCTAGATTTTATTTTGGAAAAAAATAGAGATCCGTACTAAAACTTCAATAATGTAAGCCAAGGTGTGAAAAAATACCTAAAAACTTTCTTACATCGCGTACTCTGCAAAAACTATTGATTATAGAACAAAATGATGTACTACGGGTTTGTACAATAGGTTATTAAATTCTAACACTGTTCCCTGAACCCCTTTTTGACGCAGACGAAGTTGCGAGGATCAGCTAGCTTGTCATCAAGTAGAGTAACCGCTCGTCTGCAGTTTTTAAATGCCACGACAGATAAGCACTATTAGATAAATACAAATTTTAAGCAGTTCCCTCTTGAGTTTGTGTAGACCGATTTGGTTGATTCTTTAGACAAAAAGGAAGGTGATGATCTTGGTGACACATTTAATTTTCTTTATTATCTATCTTTATTCTTTTCTATCTGAACCGATTTATATGATTGTTTTTTGTCAGATATTTGGGACATTTCGTTCTATTACATGGTTTAGTTAACGCTTTTTTTTTCAGGGTCAGAAATGTCTTCGCAAATGTTCATCAGACGAGGACTGCAAGAGTAAAAAGAAGAAATGCCTCTGCGATGGAGCTTGTGGGATGTCCTGCATCAAACCAGGTAAGTTTCTCCGCCCAATCTCGTGCTGGGTTCTGTCTGAGCGTGATTGACAGGAGGTTTTAGTGCGGTTTGACTTCCACATAGCCCACCTGTGGGGCGGGTGGAAGATGGGCGGTTTCCTCCGGTCATAAAAAAAAGTTATAGTGTTAACTAATTGCAAATTTTGAGTCAAAATTTCAGGTTATGCCATGGAAAAAAAAATTGCGTAAATCTGTAAAATTACGCTTCAATAAACTCAAATTAATATTGCCAAATTGAGTTTATCTCCTCCTTTTTGGAAGTCGGTCAAAATTTTTATGACCAAATTGCAAGTCGACATCGACAATTTTTTTCCATTTACATTTTTTTTCACGGCAATTATTTGATTTTCAATTCTCTCTGGCAATTTCTTCGTAAAAACAATCCTTGAACTTCAACGAACATTAAAAAAAAAATTGGCCGTATCGGTCCAGGCGTTATTGAGTTATGCGCTTATCAACAGATTTTGCGATTAATTTTATATTACAGGGGGTCTACCACGACCTCTTATTGCGATCCAATTTAAGACCTAAACTGAATTGTTTTGCTGTTTCGTACCACAAGGTCTTAATTGCGATCGATTTTACTGTCAATTCTCATATAGCGATTCAGGAGTTGTACCTCTAAATCTAAATGTGAAACAGATTTATGTGCAATTTTTCACAAAACCACTGACTATAAACGGTGAAGGAAAACATCGTGAGGAAACCTGCATATCGGAAAAGGGTTCTAAAATCTTTTGAAGATATGTGAAGTCCCCAATCCGCACTGGGCAAGCGTGGTGGACTATGCCTAATCCCTCTCCTGAGGAGACCTGAGCCCAACAGTGGGCAGTAATAGGTTGGTACAGTGATTCAGGAGTGCCAGTGCACCGTTTCTTTCATTCGTTCAATTGTCATATAATCGGTACCATGACCTCATATTAGAACCCAAACTGAGTCGTTGTACTGTCAAAATTAGCAATTCAAGAAAAGTTACTGTTTTCGCATCGTTAACTGAATCGTTTTGCGAAGATAGATATTACGTCATTGTCTTACTAATGAGACAGGAACCTTCTTTGATTTGCGAACCAAATCGATGCTTCATTAGGCCTTTGATGAGTATTTTCTTCCGAATTTGGGAGTACGTGACTAAAATTGTTGATTTATTTACAAAAATTACATTACATGCTTAAATATTTAAAACTACGCAATGGATTTTGATGCGGGTTTTAATAGATTACGGTGGGCCAATCTAACGTTTGCATTTTGAACTACTGTTTATTTAGAGAATGACAGCTCAAATGTCATTCAATTTGTGTTCATAATTTAGTTAAAGGTTTGACATTTACGAAATGGGATGTTTTCGGTTCGCCTAATTGCAGAAGATCGTTTGAACGAAGATGAGCATTTTTTCCGAAAAATCGTCTTTTCAGATGAAGCCCATTTTCACCTCGGAGGCTATGTCAATAAGCAAAATTGTCGCATCTGGGGGTCGGAAAACCCACACGTCACCATTTAGAAGCCAATGCACCCACAAAGAGTTACGGTTTGGTGTGGGTTTTGGTGCAGCGGCATCATTCGAAAATGAGCCCTCTGAACCCTTAGATTGATTCAAGAGGAAGTATTATGTGTATAATACAATTATTAATACACTCATGCATCATCAGATCAGCGCTATTTTGTCATATTATTACATTGTCCCGTGATATACTCGTACAACTGCGTGCAAAATGTCAGCTCGGAAATCGGTAAGTTTGTCAGAGCAAGATTCCACTCGAACTTAGATAGTTACAACCAGTGCAAGTTAATATAAAGCTTGTAAAAACTATATATTTTCTTCTTTCAATTAGAAACCCTGGCTCAATTTGCGTCCATCACTCCTTATAATAATATCTATTGGCAACATCCTCGGTCCATCTTATCTGGGTACCGTAAGTGCTAAGTAAAATGATCCTTAACAGTATAAAATAGGGTTTAATTTTCTTCGTTCGTTGTCATTCTTTGTGCAGTGCAAAGAGTAGAAAAGTGTGCCAAGGGCGAGTGTATTAAGGACAGTGTTTAGGATTGGTTTTGTTTTATATTTTTACTTCCAAAAAGGTACTCTTATAAACAAGTTTTAGTATTTGAACCGGTTTTGATGATTTCCATCTAAAATATTGATGAAGAAGATAAAGTTTTTGAACAATTTTCCAAAAGTAAAGTGTTATCAAGTTGATTGTATTGTTATTATTTTTTAAGGTTATGCGAGAACTTTAGTTTGGGTGAACCCATACACCTATTTTTTTTTCAACATCAAAGAAGTTCTTTTGAAGTTATATAAATTAAAAGTTTTGAATTTGAGGTGGAGTTCATCCTTACTATTTGGAACCACCGCGGTCATCCACGGTCCGTTTCAAAAATTCTTTTCTGCCACGCACCATCCGGCTGTGGAATGAGCTCCCCTCTTCGGTGTTTCCCGAGCGCTATGACTTGTCCTTCTTCAAACGAGGCTTAAAGAAAGTCCTTAAAAGGTAGGACGTAGGTAGCGGCACCGCAGTGTCCGCTGACATTGCAGAGGTCCATGAGCAACGGTAACCGCTTACGATCAGATGGCCCGTTAGCTCATCTGCCTACAAGACAAAAAAAATATACCTTCTAGATTTGAAATGCGTGAAAATATATTACTTACTCCCAATTGTGACTATTTTAGTTTGGGAATGGATACAGGTAAATGCAGTCTTATTAAAATGATGTATTTATGTACAAGCCCGACATAATATTAATTAAACCTTACATCCGTGTCAAGGACAGATGAGAGCTCTCTCGGGCTTTAATAAACGACCCTCTGTATGGGTATTGGTACAATATGACTTACAGAAATAAATGTTGCTGTAAAAATCGTAAAAAAATGTAGGCGGTTTTTCTATAATCCTTATTTTTTTTTACGGGGATAGTTTATCTTCTTTGAAGTTGAAGCTGATTAAGTTACCTATAAACATTATTGATCTATTTATTAATTCATTAAGTTCTGAGAGGTGTCAAGGGACACCCGGATGGAACGAAGTTCCTTTCGATGAATTAGTGGGGGAATTGTAATAAAATTTTATTTTTTTAAGTTATAATAATTAGTTAAGTAATAATTAGTTTAAAGTAACTAATTTTTACTTAAATGAAATATTTTGATTACAGCGCCATCTAGCATTAATCATATAAAACAAAATAAGGAATTGTTTTAAAAGATTTTAATCACAGCGCCATCTAGCGATAATCATCTAAAACAAAAAAAGTGTCGTGACAACTTTTTCATAAGAATTTCCGTCTAGCCCCCTTTCGATAACGCGCAATAAGGAACTTCGTTCCAATAACTTAAAAGCTATACAAGCTTATTATGTGGCATGATAATAGTATTTGTACTAGTAACCCATTACTGCCCACTGCTGGGCTCAGGTCTCCTCAGAGGGCGGCGCGACGGGAAAGAGTGCCGAGTGCGTAACGCGTTGTGCCGTTTCTCATAACCTCGTGCTGGGTTCTGGCCTCAGCCGGGGTTCGGACGCTGAGTGTGAGCGGTTGGAGGTATTAGTGCGGTTCAACTTCCATATAATATAGGTGCATGGAGTCCGGCGATTTCTTTCTCAGAAGATGGATTAGGCATAGTCCACCACGCTTGTCCAATGCGGATTGTGGACTTCACATATCAAATGATTTTGAAAACATAAATAATTTATTTTAAAGCAAACCTTTTAAATACGACTAAGTTCCTATTGCCACCTTTTGAATCCATCATCAGATCAGCGCTATTTTGAATCCATCATCATATCAGCGCCATTTTGAATCCATCATCAGATCAACGCCATTTTGAAACCATCATCAGATCAGCGCCATTTTGTCACATAATTGCGTTCTCATGCGATATAGCTACTATAATACATAGTTACATCCAGTGCAATTTAATATAAAGCTTGTAAAAATGTTTTAATAAATACTTTTTCATACAAATTGCACACATGTTTATGTTTGTAAAAACTCGTACGATGCACGTGTATGTGGGTCATCCCGTGAAAAGAGAAAACGAGGTCTTCTCAAACATGATGTTTCACGGGGTAAAAAGCATTTTATACATTGCTTAATGTAGGCCTACGCAAATATTACCTGTTTAATTTAAAAATGAAATTAACAACTGCCATTATTACAAGCTTTACATTAACTTGCATTGGATGTAGCTTTTTTTTTTATTACAAGGTAGATAAACAAGCATACAGCCCACCTGATGGTAAGCGGTCACCGTCGCTCATGAACCTCTGCAATGCCAGGGCCAAGAGGGGCCGTTATCTATCGCCTACCCATCCAAGATTTTTCTTAAAGAGGGACATGTCATAGCGCTCCGGGAACACCGCGGACGGGAGTCCATTCCAAATCGGAATGGTACGGGGCAAAAATGATCTTCTGAACCGAACTGTAGAAGAGCGCAGCGGTTCCAAGTAAAGGTGGTGAACCTTGCCTCTGCAGCGTGTGGTGCGATGGTAAAAGGGAGATGAAGGAATCATCTCAAAGAGTTCCTCGGAGCATTCTCCATGGACCAGAAGATATAGAATGCTATATATAGTTATGTAATTTATGGTGGAATCTGGCGAGTTGCATTTGACCAAATTTCCGATTATAGTATATCGCCGAACAATGCAGTTATATGGAGCCATGGAGCTGATCTGATGATGGTGTCAGAAGGTGTAGACAAAGGAACTCCTGTACTAAACAAGATAGACCCGTCGTGTTCGGGCTCGTTTTACTTGTATTAGCTAGCATTCTACTGCAACATTATATCCAAGATCTGAAAAGCTTGTACTTATTTAAAAAGTTTTCTTTGCAATAAATTTATTGGATCTACTAGTTGGCCCACACAACTTCGTCTGCGTCACATAAGGAAATTTTCTCACCGTTATACCTTCCCTGGACTTCTACGAATATTTCAATATTAAAATTATCCAAATCGGTTTAGTCGTTCTCGAGTTTTAGCGAGACTAACGAACAGCAATTCATTTTTATATATAAGACTAGTAGGCCCACATAACTTCGTCTGCGTTACATAAGGAAATTTTCTCACCGTTTAAACCTTCCCTGGACTTCTACGAATATTTCAAGATTAAAATAAGCCAAATCGGTTCAGTCGTTCTCGGGTTTTAGCGAGACTAACGAACAGCAATTCATTTTTATATATAAGAAGATTCTCATCATCCCATTGATATTTCAATTTAAATTTGCTATCTTTCTACATGAAAAGATCTCCTATTTTACTCAAGAACACTTCGCAAGGTTACGTGGATGAGTCGACCTCAATTCCGAGGTTTATACTCGTGAAAAATGCCCTCTTTGTCTCGAAGATACACGAGACATTGATTTTTAAGAGAATTTTAGAGGTATTGGCTTCTACAGAGATATATTTTCATTCAAAGCTATTTTTGTCGCAACATTTAAGTATTTTTTAAATTAGATTTATTTTGCTTGTATAGAAAAACAAATAAAGAAATGACTAAGGCGTAGTAAAATATGTCAAAAACTTATGAAAAACTGTCAAACCGTTCGAAAAACACGCTGAAGTGCACACACTGCCGGCCCGTCATTGAAACTATGTGAAACACCGTTTGACAGTAATTGGCCTACCAGTTGTCATATGCGCACATTGGAAGTTGGCGAACCAGTATTGAAAGTTTTGGAACGAAATTCCTTATCGCGCGTTATCGAAAGGGGGCTAGACGGCAAAAAATCTTACGAAAAGTTGTCACGACACTTTTTTGTTTTAGATGATTATCGCTAGATGGCGCTGTGATCAAAATCTTTTAAAACACGTTCCTTATCGCGCGTTACGTTAGGAAAAAAAAATAAGATATCTTTTAATCGAAAGGAACTTCGTTCTATTCGGGTGTCTCATGACACCTCTCAAGTTTTTAATTTTTTTATTGCAAGATAGATAATCGAGCCTACAGCCCACCTACGGCCTAGTTCTGGAGTGGCGGCCACGAACCGGTAACCGCAAAGTGGGTAGACCTCCCACAAGATGGACCGATGTCCTGATCAAGCTCACAGAAGGTCACTGGATGCAGATAGCGCAGGACCGGTCGTTGTGGCGAAGAGGAAGCCAAGCTCACGGATCGACTGGAACCTCTGAGTGTGCCGAGAGATTTCAGCTCTCTGTGCATTCTGTACCGTTTGGTACATGGGGAATGCTCCGAGGAACTCTTCGAGATGATCCCTTCATCTCCCTTTTACCATCGTACCACACCCCGCAGGGGCAAGGTTCACCACCTTCACTTGGAACCGCTGCGATCTTCCACGGTTCGCTTCCGAAGATTATTTTTGCGCCGTACCATTCCGATTTGGAATGGACTCCCGTCCGCGGCGTTCCCGGAGCGCTATGACACGTCCCTCTTTAAACGAAGAAAAGTCCTGTATTGTAGGCGATAAATAACGGCCCCTCATTGCCCTGGCATTGCAGAGGTTCATGAGCGACGGTGACCGCTTACCATCAGGTGGGCCGTAGGCTCGTTTATCTATCAAGCACAAAAAAAAAGTTTGGGGGAGACCTATCTCCAGCAGTGAACGTCTATAGACTGATGATGAACCAATATGTAAACGTTGTTGTTACATTTCTTCTGACAAGATCCTTCACCCCCTCCCTTATTTTATAACAAACTAGATGACCCTCGCAACTTCGTCTGCGTTACAAAGGGGTTCAAAAATTGTAGCCTATATAGGCACGCGCCGCCCGGCGCAAACAACTACGACCCTGCATTTTAAATTTGTAATATCTTCGGTAATATTCACTTAAATTACATGCTGTAAAAATAAATGCACAATTTATTTAAGGTACTTAATTGGATAAAGATTAATGCTGTATTGTTTAAAATCACTTCGTAAATAACCATTTTTTAGTAAAGAATAAAAATGGTTATGCTGGGTTATCCCTAAAAGATAGACATATACCATCGCGGACTTTTTTGTTGAACTTTTTAAGGTGAATAATACTGTAGTACATTATTTTGGTCTATCTCATAGGGTTCAGCCAGCGTTTGCAATATAAGCGCAAAAAAACGTGCTTATTTACGACATCACATTAGAAACCTTTAAATTTATCAGTGTTTCTCTACTATATTATGTATTTATTATACATACAAACCTTCCTTAAGAATCACTCTATCTATTAAAAAAAACCGCATCAAAATCCGTTGCGTAGTTTTAAAGATCTAAGCATACATACAGACATACAGCGAAAGCGACTTTGTTTTATACTATGTATTGATATTGTAATTTTCATTGTTTTGTCTGCGAGATTCTGAGCTCCGTAGATAAGCAAGACGATGAATAATTGATGTTGCCACAATATTGTCTTATCATTGCCATAACATCTCGCATTTCGGCTATCATTGCTTTCGTTATTGTTGCCTTTCTTTGAAGTATTTTCTTTTGTTTAAATTTTTTTATATTTAGAAGTATTTCGAGGTTTATTGGTTTAAAACTCAGTGTACTCAGACTCTACAAGTATTTCACTTACATTATTACTAAACGGGTTCTTACCACGATTATTTTTAATTGAGAAATTTTTAATTGAGTGTTTAAAGAAATTTATCTACAAGTATTTGTCAGAAAATATTTATGAATTATATAAAAATGAGTTGCTGTTCGTTAGTCTCGCTAAAACTCGAGAACGACTGAACCGATTCGGCTTATTTTAATCTTGAAATATTCGTAGAAGTCCAGGGCAGGTCTAAACGATGAGAAAAATTCCTTATGTGACGCAGACGAAGTTGTGTGGGCCAGCTAGTGAATTATAAAGATGAAGAAAAATTGTTAATTAACAAAAACCGTCTTTAAACACAAGCTTTTAGATTCTGGATATCATGTAGCAGTAAAGTGAGCTAAGTAAAAAAGTATAGGAGTTCCTACGGCTACCTTCGGCCTCATCAGATCAGCGCCATTTTCTCATATTATTGCATTGCCACGTGATATAAACTGCATGCAAAGTTTTAACTTAATCGGAAACCGGGAAGTTGGTCAAATTCAATTCGCAAGATTCCACCCGAAAATACATAGTTACAAACTTATTCAGACACTCGCGGTTTTCTATAATACTTTCATGCATTTTCATTTAAGGGTTCATGCTCAGAGAGTCTTGTAGATACAGTGAGTGTGGTTGTTTGCTCTTAAATCGACCCGCAGTATCCAGTCTTCTCTCGATCATGACGTTTGCAACAACTCAATTAATTAAATATCGTGGTAAGAACCCGTTGAAAATGCATGAATAATACATAGTTACATCCAGTGCAAGTTAATAGTTATAAAGATGGTAAAAGGACAACCGACCAACCTATTTTTGGGTACAATCTCTTTGTCTTTTTATTCTGACGAACAAAACTAGGTCCTTTTCTAAATATATCTGATCTTTTACCAAAAATGTCCCAGAATTCTAAAATATCGTGGAAGAGTAATATAAAATGCAATTACACGCTCGATCGAGATAAACGAATCATAAATATGAAGAGGACTGTAATTAAAACTGCGTAGGGCTGTCACGCTCGACTAAATAAATCTAATATATATAAATCTCGTGTCACGATGTTTTTCCGCGATGGACTCCTAAACTATTTGACCAATTTTAAATTAAATTGGCACACCGTGAGCAGTCTAGTCCAACTTGAGAGATAGGATAGTTTAGATCAAGGTCTGATGATAGAGCTGGAAGGTGGCTATAGGAACTCCGTCAATAAGCAAGATAACCTCATCGTGTTTAGGCTCTAATGAAGCGTCCTGACGAGTTCTTTGCGTAGAGGATGAATTTCAAAGTCTAATGATGAAGGTGGAAGATGGCCACAGGAACTCCGTCAATAAGCAAGATAACCTCATCGTGTTTACGCTTTAATGAAGCGTTCTGATGAGTACTTTTAAAAAAATCCTGAGTATAATTCCTAGGCGACGCAGACGAAGTTGCGCGGACCAACTAGTTATTTTATAAGACTATCCCATTTGACACTGGCGAATCGTCCCGAATCTTTAGAGGAAATTTCCATGAATTATTACAAAACTGAAAACGACCGACTTCCATTTCACAAGTATAGCACAAAAACTACCGATGTGTCTGCTTCCTAACAAAGATGAAACATCGAAATCGGTCCATATAGAAAAGAAATAAACACAAAAGCAAAACGTCAAATATTGTCCGTTCAAAATACACATTTTTAAACACAAGCCTAAAAGTACTTGTTCGATCTTAAAAAAAAACTTGAGAGGTGTCATGAGACACCCGAATAGGACGAAGTTCCTTTCGATTAAAAGATATCTTATACTCTTTTTTCTAACGTAACGCGCGATAAGGAACGTGTTTTAAAAGATTTTGATCACAGCGCCATCTAGCGATAATCATCTAAAACAAAAAAGTGTCGTGACAACTTTTCGTAAGCTTTTTTTTCGTCTAGCCCCCTTTCACAACGCGCGATAAGGAACTTCGTTCCAATAAAAATGTACATTTTTAAACACAGATCCAAAAGTACTTGTTCACAACAGACGTTTGACAACCCTATAGGCATGTGACAGGTGTGCTAGCGGGATCTGTAAATATGTGAGCAGATTAACGCAAACCCCTGGGGGTGGATCGCGTTACAACCCTGAACATAACCGACTTGGAATTAGGAGGTATTGTGGACCGATTCGGATGACTCTTTTTGACAGGCTACTTTTTTGAGGAGGTACTCAATTTTAGTTTGGATGGACCGATTTTAATGATTCTATTGTCAGATGAAAGGTGATAGTCGTCATCCCATTTGATTTTTTCAAGATCGTTTGTGTTGTTTGTAAAATGTGAATTTTTATCGAACAAGATTTTACTGTGTGTATTGAAATTTATCTTCAGCAGATACTTTGAAATTTTAATAACTTTGGAGGTATCCTACAAAAACGCCATTTTTTTATAATGTTTGTTTGCAATGTCACTCACAAAATCGTACTGTCCGATGAACCGATTTCAATGTTTTTGTTATTAATTGACAGATTTAATTTTTGACGTAACTTTAAGCCAATGCACCCACAAAGAGTTACGGTTTGGTGTGAGTTTTGGTCCGCCGGCATCATTCGAAAATGAGCAAGGAGCCGCCGTTACGGTCAATGGCGAGCGTTACCGTGCCATGCTCAACGAATTTTTGTTTCCAAAAGTTGAAGAGTATGACATGGACGACATTTGGTTTCAACAAGATGGCGCAACATGCCACACCCAACATGACAGTCGAACTTTTGGAAAATGCAAACTTTATATGGCCCCTTATTTGTCAACGTTCCACTAGTAGATAATTTTACGAAAAAAATCGTTTTCTCTTCCAAAATACAGTCACATTTTGGTCCAGAATATCTCGAAATACACACAGCTCTATAAATTTCGTTCACTACAGGTTCCTGCGTAAATCACGAAGCTCCGAGCTTTTAATTTCGACTGGAAGCTCTTGTAAAAGCTCTTGTTTCAAACAATACAATGATTTAGGAGCCGATTCACGAAATTGTAGCAATTATTTCTGCTATTGTTTTATTTTGGGTAAAATACAAGTAATCTTTTTGTACGACAATGAAAGTATTTACAAGCTTTGTTAAATGCACTGGATGTAACTATGTGTCTATGGAAGTTCGGATGGAATTTTGCGAGTTAAATTTGACTAGTTTCCCGATTTCCGATTGAGATGAGAACTTGGCATGCATACCTATGTATCATCATCATCATCAGCCTGCAGACATCCACTGCTGGACATAGGCCTCCTATGTATATCGCGTGACAATGCAATAATATGATCTGATGATGGAATCGGAAGGTGGCCATAGGAATTAATGTAGGTGCCTACTAAACAAGATACACTCGTCGTGTTTAGGCTCGCTTAATTTACCAATCATACATTTGTCAAATTGATTTGAGGTAACCACTTGTTTTCAAGTGAGCCGATAACTAGTATATCTGCTTTCTGACAAAAACTAGTCATCTCAATCGGTTCATAAAGATATTTTAATTCGGACAGCATAATATCATGAATCATGTTAACCAAAACTACATGTTTTAAGTATAACAACAAATTAACTATTAAAAAAATTCAATGGACACCATGATAAATACCTTCATTTTCATTACCTTTCATATACAAAAATTAACACAAATGCGAAAGTAACTGGCTGTCTGTCTGTCTTTCTGTTACGCTTTCCCGCTTACCCTCTCAACCGAGTTTGATGAAATTTGACACAGACAATCTTTAAACCCTGAGAAAGAACGCTACTTCTATTGAAAGTGATGCAGACGAAGTTGCGCGGGTCCGCTAGTAAAAAATAAATTTACATTCAGCGATATGAAAATAAAAAAAGTATTTATTAATCAGTAATAAGTGTTACATATAAATTTCCCACATAGACTAACTAAGGTGAACCAAATTAAACCGACGTTACATGGTGAGCTTATAGTGGGAAGGAACGTCTGAGCCCGTACTAGTAAAAACTGTATCACGGGTGCAGGAGTCCTTCATATAATACAAGCCAGGTCAACAGACAATGAACCGGTGACTAATAAATAACATAGAAAAAGGCATGCACAGTAACATGTTTTCATAGGTTTATATGATATAAGTAAACTCATGTACTTCTTGTAATGTCACAAAGGACAGTTCAAGAATCCATCAACCGGGCAGATCTTATTATCCACTCAACTGGGAACGTCACTATTCGCTAGATGGCGAAACTGGGGACTTCGTTCGGAATCAATACCGTGTTTGAGCCCCTTTTTAAAAACATTTTTTTCCAATGATTTTTAATTTTGATTTTTAATTAAACCTTATATTTTTGTAAATATTTATTACTAAACGACGCTGTATTGCATTTTCAGCGAAATTATATAATCTCCGTAAAATATGAGACGATTAAAAAATGTAAACAAAACCAGTTTAAAAACTGTGCTCAATTTTGGCTCTTGCCACAGACTTGGCAAAAGTAAACAAACCAATTTGGTTGCCGATCCCAGTTGAGTGGCTTAGTAAAATATACCAACGAACGCCACATACAAAGTGTACACCAATGGAAATAGAGCCTCCTTTAAGGAAACTGGTTGAAAATAAAAGATAAATCGACGTATTCTCGCATTGACAACCTCGTTTATACCGCTCGGGGACAAAACAGATAGAAATCAAATAAAACGAATAAATTGATGTACATTTTGTTTATTTTTATCTGTCTGGAAAACAAATGCTATCGTATTTTCGTGTATTTTCTATGCGATTATGTAAAATTCGTATCGCGTCATGCCGTTACGCGTAACATATTTTCATATTGTCATGTTGTTTTATCACGATGTTTTCTTTCACTATTTTTAGCTCAGTTACTGGTATCGACGTGAAATAGATGTCACCGGAAAATACGACTAAATGTCACTTGTTAAGTTCCGTAAATTTGATTAAAAAAATTAATAACATTGAAAAGTTAGTATACATTCTGAGTTACTTAAACTGAGTTGGAGGTTATTTAATTATTTCCATTTTTTTCTTATCTTTTACCAATAATTAATCTAAGAACCTAAAACGGAACGTACTGATCATTGCTCGTGTCATGACTGTCAAGTGTCAACTGCTAATATGTCTATTGGGTTGGCGCGAAATATTCGAAATATTTATTGATTCCATTAATTCCTATCAATATCGACGAAATCAATTATATTTAAATCCATTTTTAGGTAAATTGAGAGAAAACACTGAAATCTGGTTATCAACGTTGAGATTTTGAAAAAATCTTTTGAAAACCAATCAAGAAATACAACTTAAACCATGGTTTAAAAATTTAAACTAGGGGTCACGTAGGTTTATCTTTAGACCATTGTAAAACATAGATTAGTGATAAAACGCATTTTGTAATAAGACTTTTAGTTAAACCGCGGTTTAAACACGGTTTAGTAGTTAGTCCTCGTTTTGTAATAAGGCTGGTTAAGTTCCGTAAAAACTTAACGGAACTTAAGAAGTGACATTTTATCGTATTTTCCAGTGACATAGACAACGTTATCAATACATTTTAAACATTAATCCTTTCAACAAAATATACTCAATAATACCACAGTCCAAAAATCACAGTTCCACACAAATTTACATTCAAAAGTTTCAAAGTTGACTCCGGAACTTTCCAAACTGTCGCAGTTGCAAACATTTTAAAATTTAATAGCCTATTTAGAAGTTGGCTTCGAAGTTGGACGAAGTTGGTCTCAAAACTTCGGGCAGTTAAAGAGCGGTACGGATTCTAGAGAAGTGAGATTTACCTGTTTTTAGTGTTTAGGCTGTTCATAGACTATATTATTATTATTGATTATTTTATTTTAGAAGTATTGACAGTACTACAATAAGTAAGTACTACACGAACGAAGTTCCTTATTGCGCGTTCTCGAAAGGGGGCTAGACGGAAATTCTTATGAAAAAGTTGTCACGACACTTTTTTTGTTATAGATGATTATCGCTAGATGGCGCTTTTCTTAAAATATTTTATAAAACAATTCCTTATTTTGTTTTATGTGATTAATGCTAGATGGCGCTGTGATCAAAATCTTTCAAAACACGTTCCTTATCGCGCGTTACGTTAGGCAAAAAAAATATAAGATATCTTTTAATCGAAAGTAACTACGTTCTATTCGGGTGTCCCATGACACCTCTCAAGTTTTTTAATTTTACATCAAGAGGTCCGTTCGCCTCGACAATTTAGACACGAATGGTATTTATAGCAAGTCTCCACTTCCAACTACCCGCACTGTGAATAGGTTGGTTTCCCTTGTTATCACTCCGTCATATATTATTTCTTATATAAAAAAATACTATAGAAAATACATTTAGATTAAAATTAGTTAACATCATATTAAGAAAATGAATATTACAAAAAATAATGTGATCGCATGAAAAGAGTATATGTACCTATTTATGTACCTACTATGCATTGATAACATTACCTTTTGAATTCATACATTTAGGCATAATATATTCAAAGGATTGTAGTTCGACCGGAAGGGCTACTTGACCCTTTGTTTAGTAAATAACCTTAAATGTATTGAACGAAATCAGGAGAGAGATTTTCCCTAGCTTTGTAAACATACGGGCATTTATTACGTATATTAACGCGTGGAAAGAAAACGCCTACGATTTCTGCTGCGGTTCACAGCTGTAGATTTCTAAACAGAACGGTTATCAGTTTTTGGAACGAAGTTCCTTACCGCGCGTTGTGAAAGGGGGCTAGACGGAAAAAAATCTTACGAAAAGTTGTCACGACACTTTTTGTTTTAGATGATTATCGCTAGATGGCGGTGTGATTAAAATCTTTTAAAACAATTCCGTATTTTGTTTTATATGATTAATGCTAGATGGCGCTGTGATCAAAATATTTTATAAAACAATTCCTTATGTTGTTTTATATGATTAATGTTAGATGGCGCTGTGATCAAAATATTTTAGAGAGAGATAGAGACAGGCGTTTTCAATTAACTAATTATTATAGCTTAAAAAAATAAAATTTTATTACATTTCCCTCACTAATTAATCGAAAGGAACTTCGTTCCATCCGGGTGTCCCTTGACACCTCTCAAGTTTTTTAGTTCAAAGATGGCTGGTGGCACAATGGTGAATAATAGTTTTTTTATTACACCTACGAAATGTAGATGTAAATCAAGTAGATGTATGACTTAGAATCCCGGAGGTTATATATTTATTTGAATAAAGTTACACCAACAGAATTTACATTGGTTAAAATCGAAATCACAATAATTTTTGTGTAAACCCATGCCTTTACTTAAAACGTTGTTAAGTTTTCACAAGAAAAACTACCACAAAATCAACGACGTCGTCTGCGTGACATCTATACTAATATTATAAAGCTGAAGAGTTTGTTTGTTTGTTTGTTTGTTTGTTTGAACGCGCTAATCTCAGGATCTACTGGTCCGATTTCAAAAATTCTTTCACTGTTGGAAAGTCCATTTATCGAGGAAGGTTATAGGCTATATTTTATTTTCAAAAAAAATTAGGGATCCGCATGAAAATATCGAATACTAGCTGACCCGCGCAACTTCGTCTGCGTTACAAAGGGGTTCAAACAGTACTCGCAATGCCGTCGCGTTGTTATTTGCGCGGCCGCATATTCATTGCGTTTTATACTCGTGATAACTTCTAAACGAAAAGTCCGATTGGAATAAAACAAAAAGTAATTTAATTTTACATTAATACTCTTGATAATATAATACTTAATTTGGATTAGGGTTAATACAACAATACTCATTTAACGTTAAATTCAATCTCGGAACGAAATATTAAATTTTAAAAATATAAAAGTGGTTATTGTGACTAAACTATGATAGTTAGATATATGCTGTCGCGGACTTTTTTGTTTGTCTTACTAACACCTAAAAACTCGTAGTACATCATTTTGTTCTATTGACAATAGTTTTTGCAGCGTACGCATAAATAGGTTTTCGGTTTTTCACCTTTTGTTACATCTATACTAATATTATAAAGCTGAAGAGTTTGTTTGTTTGTTTGAACGCGCTAATCTCAGGATCTACTGGTCCGATTTCAAAAATTTGAGATTTCCGAGATTGAATTTAACGTTAAATGAGTATTGTTGTATTAACCCTAATCCAAATTAAGTATTATATTATCAAGAGTATTAATGTAAAATTAAATTACTTTTTGTTTTATTCCAATCGGACTTTTCGTTTAGAAGTTATCACGAGTATAAAACGCAATGAATATGCGGCCGCGCAAATAACAACGCGACGGCATTGCGAGTACTGTTTGAACCCCTTTGTAACGCAGACGAAGTTGCGCGGGTCAGCTAGTAAGGTATAAAGTTTCTGGCTTTTGTTATGATTCTCTTTTCATGCCATCACATTGTTTCTGGTAATATTCATTTTCTTAATACGATGTTAAATAATTTTAATGTACATTAAATGTATTTTCTATAGTTTTTTTTTTTTTCTTTATTTAAAGTGCTTTTTCGCTGAGTGAAAATGCCGCACTGGTAACAAGTATATCTATAAGTAGTTACAAGTATAAGGTAAGTACAGTTAAGTATTTTTTACATAAGAAATAATAAATTTCTTTAAACACTCGCGGTTATCTACATCACTTACACTATTACTAAACGGATTCTTACCACGATTATTTTTAATTGAGCGGTCCCGATATTGAGTTCGAGTTCCAGTGGTACCGGCAAACGAACGAGAAAGAGGGTAGACAGATTTGTCTGCTCATAAATGACCTACCCGTAATTCCTCAGTCTTCCTGTGAGCATGGCGCTTGAAACAGTGCTGAAATATCGGGACCGCTCAATTAAAAATAATCGTGGTAAGAACCCGTTTAGTAATAGTGTAAGTGATAAGAAATAATAAATTATTGTTCAAAATATAACGCAGTCGATGTTCAATTATGTTACCGTATGTGTTCAATATAGTAAATAGCTAAACTTTCTTACCTTTCTGTACGACCCACATCTCGCATTGTCTGGAGAAACATCAAACAAGATATATATACTCATTTGTTATCTTTCTTTTGTACTTTTGTTATTTAGAATTATTGAATTTATTGATTATCAGTAGCATGCACGTATTACGTTTAATTACGATTAGAATTAATTGTTGTTACATGACTTTTCTCTAATTCCATTTAATTGTTTGTAGAAGCGGGTATTACATCGATTTAAAGGAAAGACTTCCGGTTGTGATGAATCATTTTATAAGTGTTGTTAGATTCTTTTAATTTTATTTTATGAAAACGGAAATACTAGGGGTGCCATCTGATTTATTTCTCAAGAAAGTATAAAAGGCGTGTGAACTATCGTTTAAACACAGTAGTCGACATGATTTCAAAGTGAACAGAGTTGGGAGTAATTGTGACTGAGTTTTGGGGGATGATTATACTGTGTTAGGAAGATGAATAAACTGTTATTGTGAACCAACGAGTTTTCATTGTGTTACTGAACTGAACCCCAATATTGTTTACTTTTATATCCTAAAATCAATTTTAATACTTTTTCAAGCACATTTACATGACTTGAAATAAATTCGCATGACTTAAAATACCCGTCATGAATTCCATTTAACTATTATATAAAAACATAATCAAAATCAGTTCAGTTTGGGATGTCACAGAGAAACAGACACATAATACTGAAAGACGTTTTTCTATTACCCTGACATTGCAGAGGTTCATGAGCGACGGTAACCACTTACGATCAAGTGGCCCGTTGGCTCTCCTGCCTACATGGCAATAAAAAAAAAGTAAAAAATGAAGAGGTCTATAGAATGTCGTAGAAAATGAGTAGGTACGGTTTAGAATGTTCAATTTATTTAAGAAAAATCTCGAACACCGTATACAAAGCGCTTCTAAAATTCATGATGAAAATTGCAAAAGATTTTTTGAAGAAATTCTAAGAATTTTAATATTAAACTGAACATTTACATTCAAGTTTTAAAGAATAATTTGAAAGATTTCAGGAACATTTTTTTTAAATAAAGAAAACGATCGACTATCATTTTTCAAAAATACCAGTCTGATTAACAAGAGTTATCGAAATCGGTTCACATAGAAAAGAAATTGAAGGTGCATGCAAAAACAGCAAAACGTGAAATTTGTTAAAAATACACATTTTTAAATATACTAAGATCCAAAAGTACTTTTCGATCTTAATAAAAAAAAATAAAAGGGACCATCACCTTTCATCAGACACTAGCATCATTCAAATCGGTCCACCTAAACTAAAAAAAATAAGAACATACAGATGAATTGACTATCTCCTCCTTTTTGAAGTCGGTCAAAAATACCAAGCAAAATTACGATTCCCCGCAAATTATTCCCGGAATTTCCGAAACTTCCTCGGCGAGCTTTCGCTATCAAAACTTTTAATTTAATAACAGGCCATTTGTACTCCGAGGTCCCAAGTTTTTCTTTCAAAGTCACTTTATAAAGCTTAATTTAGAGCTTTCTGATTGACTTTCTGCGTAATACTTAGACTTAAACGAGTATTTGCCCACCACTCAGTCCTACCACTGTAAGTGTAACTAACTCGTGTGTAGGGGGGATCCACAGCGGCGACTATCGTAATGACTCTAAGCAGTGAAGGCCAGGAACCCGAGGGAAAGCTAACTTGTCTTGGGCCCCGCAACGAATTTAATCAGAAGATGATAGGAGTAGGAAAACATGAGTTTCGATTTCCCTTCTCGCAAAGCGCATTAAACGAGGTTTAAGAAAAGTCCTGTATACGTAGGTGATGAATAACGGCCCCTCATTACCCTGACATTGCAGTGGTCCATTAGCGACGGTGACCGCTTACCACTAAGTGGACCGTAGGCTCTTGTGAGAGGAGAGGAGGTGACTGTATTTTTTTGTCTCCTTGTGTTGGTTTTTGTGATGTGTTTGGCATTCTTAGAAGTCACACATCTCAAAGTCCCACATCTCATGTGCTAAACATGGATTTTCTGTCGCTAAAGGTTTAAAATCGTTTTAAATCTACTCGTAAGTAAGACAAATTTCTTCTATGCGTTTTTGCGTGTATTTATATGAACCGATTTCGATGATTCTTTTTTGTTAATAAGCAGACATTTTAAGCATTATCTCGTATAAATTTGATGAAGATCTGACTGGTAGTTTTTGTGCTATGCTTGAGAAATGGAAGTCGGTCGTTTTCATTTTTGTACGGTACTTTTAGGAATCAGAAGCGGACTTTAAAAAAATAAATAAAATATAAGGACACAGAGGTCCTTTCCGTACGAGCGACAACCGACAACTCATCCCCACGTCCGCTACACGACGGTTTTTATACTAGTCGGTATGACGTAACACACTTAGTCTTAACAACTAAGTCAAATAATAAAATCGAAGCTATCAGTACAGTATACTCGTAACTACTAATTATATCGATGTCAAACATTGTTCTTGATATAATTAACTAATTTCTCGCTGTTTAATCTAATGATTTGAAACGGCGAAGTTTTGTACAATCATAATTATATCTTGATTACAAATGAACGAAGTTTCTTGACGAACTTTCTCAATAAATTAATTGAGTTTCACTTTCAGATTAGCTGATTCAATTTTGTGATTAACATTCTATAATTCTAGCAGTTACTTAGTGTTTTAAAGCGATATAGTTTTATTATAAGTTTTATTAAATTGTATGTTCACCTGTATAATGCCGCGTTTCCATATTGGCTTGTTAACTTCCAATGCACGCAAATGACAACTAGTAGGCCAACTGTAAAAGCCGTGGTGGCCGGGTGGTCGAAGCGCTTCCTTCCGTACGGGAGGTCGCGGGTTCAGATCCGGCCGGCTTGTATCTCTAAATCTAAATGTGAAACAAATTTATGTGCAATTTTTCACAACACCACTGACTATAAACGGTGAAGGAAAACATCATGAGGAAATTTTCATATCGGATAAGGGGTTCTAAAAATTCTTTGAAGATATGTGAAGTCCCCAAACCGCACTAGGCAAGCGTGGTGGACTATGCCTAATCCCTCTCCTGAGGAGACCTGAGCCCAACAGTGGGCAGTAATGGGTTGGTACAGACAGATACAGGCAAACTGTCAAACGGTGTTTCACATAGTTTCAATGACGGCCAATGCATACAAAACCCACGTTTACATGTTGGTCGACCGTCAGTCATTTGTTTTTACGCGTGTTGGACGTTGGCGTGAAAATTTGGCACAAAAAACATATAGACTTGATTACCTGATCCTTTTTAGAAATCGGTCAAAATGCAGTTAATTATTTTAGAAATTATAGGCATTAAAAAAGTCCTGTATGGGTAGGCGGTAGATAACGGCCTCTCTTTGCCCTGGCATTGCAGAGGTTCATGAGCGACGGTAACCGCTTACCATCAGGTGGGCCGTATGCTCGTTTATCTACCTTGCAATAAAAAAAAAAAAAAAAAAAAAAAAAAAGATAAACAAAAACTTGAGAGGTGTCATGGGACACCCGAATAGAACGAAGTTCATTTCGATTAAAAGATATCTTAAATTACTTTCCTAACGTAACGCGCGATAAGGAACGTGTTTTAAAAGATTTTGATCTCAGCGCCATCTACCGATAATCATCTAAAACAAAAAAGTGTCGTGACAACTTTTCGTAAGATTTTTTACGTCTAGCCCCCTTTCACAACGCGCGATAAGGAACTTCGTTCCAAAAACTAACCTGTATTTTTACAAAATGTAATAGTTCAAGAAGGCTAAAATAAATCTACGGAAAGGATGTATTAAATTTTTGTTAAATATTGTTTCAGATCGAGAATGCCCAGAACTGGAACAGCCTGAAATTGGGAAAGTTACCTTCACTGGAAGACTTTTCGGTGATAAGTAAGTCTATTTTTAAAATTTAAAACTTACCCAACCAAAAAGTCGTGGTGGCCGAGTGGTCGAAGCGCTTCCTTCCGGTCGCGGGTTCAAAACCGGCCGGCTTGTACCTCTAAATCTAAACGTGAAAAAGATTTATGTGCAATTTTTCACTGGCTAAAAACGGTGAAGGAAAACATCGTGAGGAAACCTGCATGTCGGAAAACGATTCTAAAAATCCTTTGAAGATATGTGAAGTCCCCAATCCGCACTGGGCAAGCGTGGTGAACATTTTGCCACATTAAGGAGTTTTTTTTTCAGTTTTTACCTTATAATAATTACGCTGGATTTGTAACCCTTTTGCCAGCAGCAAAGACCTGTCGAAATACAATTTAGAACCACTATTATTTTTAGAATCGCCCTCTCAATGATAATAATCGTACATACTATTGTTTTGGTTCAGTTGGAGGATATTGCCGGATCCCCACACAACCTGCGTCCGGCTGAGGCCAAGGCCCAAATAATTATTATATTAGTGTAGATAAAACAACACTGTTTCTCCAGGGCAGTGTATTCCTGCCCACATGGGTACCACGTGGTCGGTCTTCAGAGTCGAAGCTGCCAAGCTGATGGGAAGTGGGCAGGACAACCTCCAGCCTGCAAGGAGAATAGTAAGTCTTCATATTATTGTGCAAAAAGTTCTAGAGTGGCGGCCACGATCTGGTAGACACAGCGTAAGAAAATCTCCCTCAAGGACCGACGACCTGGTCAGGATCACGGGAGGATGCAGACAGCGCAGGACCGTTGTGGTGAGGTTTGGGTGAGGCCTATGTCCAGCAGTGGACGTCTATAGGCTGATGATAATAACATTAGAAGACGGAGTTAAGTAGCGTAAGTTTTATCGGAGGCTGGCTTATTTTGGGTCGCTTAACCATTGGAAAAAGTACCTAATTGATTTTATTATTGGAACGAAGTTCCTTATCGCGTGTTATCGAAAGGGGGCTTATCGAAGACGGAAATTCTTATGAAAAAGTTGTCACGACACTTTTGTTGTTTTAGATGATTATCGCTAGATGGCGCTGTGATCAAAATCTTTTAAAACACGTTCCTTATCGCGCGTTACGTTAGGAAAAAAAATATAAGATATCTTTTAATCGAAAGGAACTTCGTTCTATTCGTGTATCCCATGACACCTCTCAAGTTTTTTAAAAAGCTCATGGCCCGAGATCTAGTGCCAATTTTTGGGTATATAGTTGAGACAAGCTGAAAATTTGTAGACGTCTGCTTAGCCCCGCTACTTAGCAGCCCAATTCCGACTTGGGGTTTTAACAAGAGAACTATTGACCAGGTTTTACTTACTTTATCCAGTTTTAAAGTACAACTATTCACAAAGACAGCCAAGCAATTTTGCACCATATTACAATAACGATAAGCACTTCATTTCCAGTCTACTGCCTCCAACCACCCACAATAGAGCATGCCAGGCACTCAGCTTTGCCTGAACAAGCGACCTTCGACCTGGACGCCACAGTTCAATACAACTGTCATACTGGATACGTCACCAACGGCTTTCCAAGGGCTAAATGTCTGGCTATCGATGGTCAGGCGTCTTGGTATGGCCCAGACATTACTTGTGAACGTAAGTTTTAGATTATTGATTTTTTGTATTAATTGATAATAGGAATGAAGATAGTATCATATGTACTGTACTGTACTGTAACAACCCATTACTGCCCACTGCTGGGCTCAAGTCTCCTCCGAAGAGGGGTTAGGCATAGTCCACCACGCTTGCCTAATGCGGATTGGGGACTTCACATATCTTCAAAGGATTTTTAGAACCCTTTTCCGATATGCAGGTTTCCTCACGATGTTTCCCTTCACCGTTTTTAGCCAGTGGTGTTGTGAAAAATTGTACATAAATCTTTTTATTAAGATTTAGAAATACAAGCCGGTTGGTTTTGAACCCGCGGCGTCCCGTACGGATGGCAAGCGCTTCAACCACTACCCCACCACGACTGTTATAGAATCAAATAATCGAAGATAATTAATTATAGGGAACTATACAATGACTTACAATATTGATTTTGTTTTACTTCAAAATTTGAGATTAATAAACGACAATCACACTGGATGACGTCACGATTAGGTAAACAATATGAAATTTACTTCTCTGGTTGCGCCATGACACTTTTGACTTTATTGCTTACCGTATGAACTAATTTCGGTATTGCTTTTTTTGTTGGATAGCAGACACTTTGGACATTATCTTACACAAATTTGATAAAGATCTGTTAGTTTTTGTGCTATTCTTAAAAAATGAAAGTTTTATTTTTGTAATAAAAGATTAAGTATAATCACCCTGAAAATTAGCTGCACACCATAAAAGTCAAGTTTGTGTGTATTTTAACGACGACACACACATACGAATCACACACATACGAAGTACACGTAATTACGCATATTTAATCTTACATGCGTAATTATTTATTTATTTATTGAGTTGTACCAACAAAGTAACACCAAAACACATACAAATAAATAAGCAATCAAAGTACACATTATAAGGTAGATAGTACATATACAGGGTGATTTCCTAGTGAGGGTCATGGTAGCTGAGGGTTATATACGACCAGTAAAAATATTATTACCAAAGAATATGGCTTAATGCCTTAGTAATCGCAACTTAAAAATATCTAAAATTCTTGCAAAATGATGGTTTTTCGACAGCTGATGGGTGTACCGGAGGCGTGGGGTGCGCGAGATCACTATAGAGGTCATTAGTCAACATTCTTTTAGCCGAAATTGTTTATGTTTGAGGTAGTTTTGTCGAATTTAGATTTTAAAAAAAAAATGTAATTTTACCTATTTTCTGTAATATTCCGTATTAGAACAGAGTACTCATCACCCTCCTGCAATATGTACCCTCTCTAAAAAATAACCCTGTACAGGGTGTATGAAGACCACTCCTGAAAACGAAGGCTGGGTTAGTACTAGTGATGCTCGTACTTGGGATGTTAAGTTTTTTGTAAAAAAATCGTCTGAATGGACCGGTTTCTTCGCTTATCATCACAGGTATCACTAGTACTACCACGAATCTTCGTTTTCGGGAGTGCTCTGTTCACACCCTGTATTTTTGATGGGATATCATTGTCATCAGCTCGATCATGTGGAGAACCCGGCGACGTTCCCCACGGCTGGGTAACAGCTGACTGTCACACCTTCGGTTGCCGAGCAGTTGTCCAATGTGGGCAAGGTTTTGAACTTGTGGGCAAAGCCGAACGGTATTGCCAGGCTGATGGGGCATGGGCACCGAAGGAACTCCCGACTTGTGTCCGTAAGTATTTAGTTTAAGGAATTTCGTCTGCGTCACAAAGGTTTTTTTGGCATTTTCGAATAAGTAGTCTGGGCAATAGATCTTAATCTGGTGAGGGAAATTTCATTTTTGCCAAATTCTTGCCAAAATTGTTCTACCTATCTCGGAAGTAACCAGAAACAAACAGACAAACAACTGATTTCAGTGATTTCGTATAAAATTTCTATTTATTTGTATATTTTAAGTATTGGTAATGGTTGGTGGTGATGGCGTGTAGTTTAGTGGTGGTGGATTTTAGAGGCGTGCAGTGAAAGTAAACAAATAAGCAATGCATAATCCTTGAAATAATGCATTTTTCTATTAATATTCTATTCAATTTCCCTCTCGTTTTATTAATCCGTTAGAAAATTGAAAATTAATGATAGTAAAATATATCGTGGTTAAACAAAGTTAAGCTATTTCATCAAGAGAATGATCTTAAGAATAGCTCAAAAACTTAAAAAAAAACACTTGGATCAAATTTCGTAGAATTAAATAAAAATAAATAAAATAACATTATAATGAGTTTCTCAGCGTCCGTCATTTCATATTCAGTATCGTATTATTTTTCGTTACGAATTTCATCCTTATTATAATGCGATAGACTGTATCTTTCAATGCACATGTGTCGTTGCACTCCAAAGTTTTTAAATTTATAATTTTTGGAGACTATAATTAAAAAAAAAACTTAACTACCAGTGGCAAAGTTGCTACAGAACTCTATTCCTATCGGCTTCCCTTTGAGTCCAGTACATTATTAAAATCCTCAAAATATAGAACTAGATATATCTTACGACTCACGAAAAAAAGTAGCTTTCAATTAAATAATTATTTTTATCGAATTTACCCTTCGTCACTAAATTAAATGACATCACTACCGAAGCCTCAGTGTAAATTAATGTCAGAAACTCAACAGCCGTACACATTGCCTCGTGACAATGTACTTGCTGATTTCTCTACCATTTTATGAATGTTGCATGTATCTCGGTGTTTTTTTATATGTATATATGTCGTAGGAAGCGCATAAAATTCTTCATTTTATGAACCAGTTAAAGATTTCGTGAAAATGAGTTGATTTAAAAGTAAAACTTAACCACTCAACTGGGAACGTCAGTATTCGCTAGATGGCGAAACTGGGGACTTCGTTCGGAATCAATACCGTGTTTGAGCCTCATTTTAAAAACATTTTTTTCCAATAATTTTTAATTTTGATTTTTAATTAAATCTTATATTTTTGTAAATCTTTATTACTAAACGACGCTGTATTGCATTTTCAGCGAAAATATATCATCTCCGTAAAATATGAGACGGTTAAAAAATGTAAACCAAACAAGTTTTAGAACTGTGCTCAATTTTGGCTCCTGCCACAGACTTGGCAAAAGTAAACAAACCAATTTGGTTGCCGTTCCCAGTTTAGTGTGTAAGGAAAAAATATATCACTCAATCTGTCTTTTTAAATTTTAACACACAAATTCGAATTTTAAATAGCGCGCCAACCAACTTACATTTAAAAAGTATATTTACTAAAGAGATTTTAACCACTGTTCATAAAAAAATATTTACAGATGGCGCTTTAGTCGCTAGAACCCTTCGTCTTTATATTATTTGTTACATTTAGTCGCCTACACTATCCCCTCTTAGTGCTGAGGTTCTTACAGCTTATAATTAGATAAGACAGTTACTAATTAGCTTTAACTGAACTGATATAAGATTTTTAACAAAAATAACGAAACTTAACCTCACTTTTTGACATATTATTACATGATGTCATCAGCTATCATGATCTTCAATATTTATTTTTAAAAATCAGCCTGTATATCACTAAACGTTGATTTTGATCTTGATTTTTCAAATAAAAAGTAAAGATTAATGATGAATTTTATAAGCTAGCGACATATATACGATTAGTGAGCATGTACGCTTTCGGTTTTTTGTATATTTTTGTTATATTATCATGGCTGAGAGCAGTGTCATTGTCATGAAGCAAAAACATGGTTTTCCCACTTTTGAAGTATTTTTTGCGTGTTTCAATTTACTTTAAAACTTTTTAGTGAGAATTTTTGTTTGTCAAATTGTTGTAGGTAGGTAACTGTTTTGGAACGAAGTTCCTTATCGCGCGTTGTGAAAGGGGGCGGAAACGGAAAAAATTCTTACGAAAAATTGTCACGACACTTTTTTGTTTTAGATGATTATCGCTAGATGGCGCTGTGATCAAAATCTTTTAAAACACGTCCTTATTTTTGTTTTAGATGATTATCGCTAGACGGCGCTGTGATCAAAATCTTTTAAAACACGTTCCTTATCGCGCGTTACGTTAGGAAAAAAAATATAAGATATCTTTTAATCGAAAGGAACCTCGTTCCATCCGGGTGTCCCATGACACCTCTCAAGTTTTTTTTGTTGTTAAGCTAACGAGCTACCTGATCGTAAGTGGTTACCGTTTCTCATGGACCTCTTTTATGTCATAGGACATTGTCCAGCTACCTTTAAAGATTCTACTTAGATTACTTCTGTCACAAATTTCATAGTGATAAAATATAGTATTTTCTCATAAAATGTTATTGTATAAACTGCAATATTAAACAAATTACAATACAGTAGTAAATTCATGAAATCATTTTATATTTTAGCGTTTTTTAACATTTATTCAATGTCGCTTGATAAAGTGTTATGAATAGGAAGTAGATAACAACTTAGAAACCTTAAACTAGACTATTATGTAAATTAATTAACTAACAAAAACCTCTAATATTGAACTTACCAAATTGTTTTAGATAATAGAGTTAGAATAAAGCTTATTAAATATCCATTTTCACTAAGTCATTTTTATTTTTGTTGCGCCAAATAGCTTTTAAAAGTGGGATTTCCAATAACAATTGTAAATAATTAAAAACTCTTTTTCTCTTTTTCGCTGCTTTAGAGGGAGAAAAGGGAAGAATTTAGGCCGTTTATCACAAGTAGAGCAACCGTTGACTTAGACTTACTGTTAAATATCTGTACTGTGTCTTCTAGTGAATCTGTAGCCATTATAATTGTACCTACTGCCTAACCATAGTATATTTAGATTATATAGTAGAAGCTTAAATTCGCTCTCGTGCTAAAAATTGTAAATTTCTATGTAGAAAAAATAAAATTTGAGAAAATCAACTTTGGTTTTATTTTTGCATGTCTGCATGAACCCTTTGTAATTTAATTGCACTATGTTTTCACGCACAAAGATGTTGAGAATAGCGCCATCTGTTATCGGGTGCCAAGGTTACGTTAAAGCGACTTGTGTCGCCATCTAGTGGTGACTCAGGTGCAGTGTCCGCCTCCCGAAGCGCCTCGCCACGGCAAGGCTGTTTACACATCTTTTGCCTACAACTCTGTCGTTTCGTACGAATGCAAGTATGGGTATCGACTCGTTGGCGATGCTACGCGACGCTGCGGGGCCGACAAGAAGTGGTCTGGAACGCAACCGCTTTGCAGAGGTTTGTGATTTTTTGATATTTTATTGAAGGCATTGGCTGCAAGGCCATTAGGACAACGCAATTAGTTTGGTTTAGTTTACTCATAGACAAATCAAAAAAGCAAGTCAGTGTAGATAACAACAGCTTTTAAGTTCTAAATTTAGTGGCAAATATATTATTAGAGAGATACGAAGTAATTGAGATTTTATGAGTTTTAGGCGTGGTTTAAGTCATATCAAGACGTGTTATTGATTTTCATGCTGATTTAAGCTTCACCGTCATACAATAAAATAAAACGTCTTAAATACTTTTAATTACTTTTGTTTTATATCTTTTACGAAGATCGTCCCCTTTAAACGTGCTAAAATAGAAGTCTTGTATAATTAGTGATAGACAACAATTCAATTCAAACAATTTCATTTCATCATTGCCGACGGTGACCGCCTACCATCAGGTGACTGTAAACTCGTTGGTCTATTTTGCAAACCTTATTTACCTATTACAAACTGTCCAGAAATCAACTGTGGTCACCCTGGTCAGCTCTGGAATGGATGGCTGGAGAATATATCTTCTGGGACTGGTCTGGGTGCCTCCCTAATCTTCCGTTGTCAAGATGGAATGAAGATGGAAGGAAATGGATCTGCTATTTGCCAGAGTGATGGCACTTGGAGTCATCCTTTACCGCAATGTTTGGGTACGTATATTTTTATTATTTTAATTTCTGAAGAAAAATCGTGATACTTTCATGCATTTTCAACGGGTTCTTACCACGATATTTAATTAATTGAGTTGTCTCGATATTTCAACTCTCTTTCTCGTTCGCTTTTGGGTAGTACCACTGGAACTCGAACTCACATCACGACACACCACACTCACTGTATCTCAAGACTCTCTGAGCATGAAACCTTAGTGACTGTTGTGTTTAGCACTGGATTCCACATACTCAACGTTGTTGCAAATATCGAGACAACTCAATTAATTAAATATCGTGGTAAGAACCCGTTGAAAATGCATGAAAGTATTATAGAAAACCGCGAGTGTCTGAATAAGTTTAGAAATCGTAATGATAAAGTGTTTGAAGAACCTTCCTTACGTCGGAATTGGTCAATTTAAACCTTGTACCACTAAATCATAGTCATAATACCATTGGTTATTCAACTTAACCTTACCTGTAGATTGGAGAATGATTTAATAACTTTTTAATCGATGTGAACTTTCCAATCTGTATTGGGCAAGCGTGGTCAACTATGCCTGGCAGTAGTAAGCAGGATTGCTACAATAAGTAAACGGTTCAACCAATCACAAAAACGAAGAGGAGATACTTCTTCTCATCATTTATAATTATAACTACTTCTTTTGAAGGTCCACAAATTACATTAATTATGAAGTATCTTTTTGAATTAAGAATCAAAATATTTTTTCTTCCAGCTCCCTGCGTCGTCCCCCACGTGTCACAAGGCCGAATAGTCCTCGTTAACAATGATACAAGCCACGACAATACAACTGAAGAGCCCAGCACGCAGATAGTGGGCAGCTCGTCTATGGTTCAGCACGGTAACGCCATCTCTTATTTGGATACGTCAACTTTTAACGAGGCGAATCATAGTAACGCCATCTGTTGTTTAGGTCCGGCTACTTTTGTTTAATGAAACGAAGCGGAGTAACGCCATCCCTTATTTAAATCTAACAACTCTCATTCAATAAGGCGAAGCATAGTAACGCCATCTTTTATTTATATTATATTTGTGTTTATGCTTTATCAATTTTACAATGGTCTTAATTGTAAAAATGTAATGTGTTTTTCTTTCTTGTTCAAATGTTATGTGTTCTTACTCTTAATAAAAAGTACGTCACTCAACATTGGTACCGACAGAAAAACAGCGTCGGGAAAGTCGGTCGTTCTGATCGGCGTTCCTTCAGATGCTGAGTCGGGGACCAATTTTGAGCATTAATGTTAAAGTAGTATTAGTTACTATTAATAAGTAATTTTGTAGTCTGTATTGTAAAATGTGCTCAAAATAAATTATTTTATTATTATTATTTTTATTATTTAAATCAGGCAACTTTCGTTCAAAAAGACGATGCACGGTAACGCCATCTGTTAGTTAGATCCGGCAACTTTCGTTTAACAAGATAAAGCACGGTGTCGCCATCTGTTATTTAGATCCGACAACTCGATTGACAAGACGAAGCACAGTAACGCCATCTCTTATTTGGATGCGGCAACTCTCATTCAACGAGGCAAAACGTAGTAACACCATCTCTTATTTGAATCCGGTAACTCTAGTTCAACGAGATGATGCACGGTAACGCCATCTGTTAGTTAGATCCGGCAACTCTAAAATACGTTATTTTAGCAACAAAAAAATGTATAACGGGGAGTCGTGTGTGTGATTACCTTGATTCATTTCGATGTAATTTTGAATTATTTCGGATCGCGGTGAAGTCGGTTATACGTTTTCGTCCGCGCCGAAACGAAGTGTCATTGCCTCGTTGACAGCTGACAGTTCCGTTCCGTTGACAGTTGACACCTCTCAACGCCTTAGTGTTACCAACGTACATTCCGAACACACCCAAGTCAATGTTGCCTTGACGTTCCGATTTACAATCTCCTTTATGTTTAATTATTTTTGTTGTAATATTTATTTATATTTTTAATCGAAATAAAATTTCAGGTGAAATAATAATGGTGGACTGTGAGAAGAACTACGAGTTTCCTTCAAACAATGCTGCGGTGACCTGCAACAACGGTACTTGGACCCAAATACCAAGATGTCAGCCAGCAAGGTAATCTATAATTTTTTTAATACTAGCTGAACTTCGTCTGATTCACAAAAGGAGGGGCTTAGAAAGCGTTTGTGACGTAAGCACAGATTTTTTTTATCAAAACCTATACATGCACAAAAATGGAAATAAATCTTTTTTGATATAATGTTTGCTTTACTAAACTCGATCGTATTTATTATGATGCTGATTTATTCATGACATATTTTTTTTTGTTTAACACTAATCATACCATAGCGGGTCAAATGAGCCATTTTGAATTTTTAGCATCGACAATGCACGTATAATCTTATTACTTCTCAAAATTGAACTTTATGACTTTTCTAACTAATTAAATGTAGTGTTTTTATACTATTTGATATTTTTTTGTTTCGTTTATTTTGAGTTTTACCTGTTGTATTATACCGTTGTGTACATATCGGGTCATTTGATGCGATTAAGTGTATGTATGATTAGTGTTAATTATGATTTCAAATATCGAAGATGCTTTGCAGACAAAGTCAAATTTAGTGTTAGACCTATAAAAGTGTGGGATTTGAACCACACTAAAACCTCCAACCGCTCACACTCAGCGTCCGAACCCCGGCTGAGACCAAAACCAAGCACGGGGTTATGAGGGTCGGCGCGACGCGTTACGCACCGCACTCTTACTAATTGCGAAACGCAACTATGTTTAATGCAATCTAATAATCGTAATTTCAGATGTAAAAAGATGCCAAAATTTCCCCGGAACGGTATGGTGATAGCTCCTAAAACTGACCATGGTATGAAGGCCAGGTTCCGTTGCAAAGATGGCTACGAAATGAAGGGGAACCCTATCGTGGTCTGTTCCTTTGGTAACTGGAGCGGGGAGACACCGAAATGCGAAGAAGGTATTATATGTCATTATTATAATCGATTAAATTTAAGGCTAATAATAGTTTGACGTGACAACTTCTTATAAATTGGTTTGGGGGGTGACACTTCACTTCACTGCGTTACGCTCCGCTCACGTTATGCGCTCACAATGAGAGCGAGTGAGAGGCACGCGTGCCGCGTCACTTTTTATGTCTGTCTCTCTCGCTCTTAGGCGGGCTAACCATACCCGAGTCGTTGTCACTTAAAACTTTCGCCCGTATACCGACTTTACAGGCAACCAATTTTTTTATTACAAAAATCAAAACGAAAAACTTCTATTTAAGGTAAATAATTGTAATTTTTTTATATTGTGTGTGTCATAAACAATAACAGTCTGTTATCAAGTTAGAGGGGTTAAATAACACAACTTAACTAAAAATGTACTTTCTCTTTTGTATTCATACTCTCATTTAACTTTATTACAAACTTTCATGTGTAAACAAATAAATAAATTAACTGCCACGTGTTATCTTACGAAATTTGTTAAGTTCCGTAGAAAATTAACGGAACTTAACAAGTGACATTTCTTTGTAGTTTCCGGTGACATATACATTTTAATCGCAGATCCAAAAGGATTAGT
Source organism: Trilocha varians (assembly GCA_030269945.2). Taxonomy (NCBI): domain Eukaryota; kingdom Metazoa; phylum Arthropoda; class Insecta; order Lepidoptera; family Bombycidae; genus Trilocha; species Trilocha varians. Next base: position 2,297,285 of record AP028271.1, read on the forward strand.
ACAATCTTTAAAAAAAAATAAGCCAATTCTTTGTGCGCTTGTTATCTTACGAAACTTATTACTTGGAACTTAACAAGTGACATTCCATCGTATTTTCCGTTGACATAACTGCGTCGTCTCACATAAATTATAAAGATTCGCTAAATATTTTTGGTACTCTTCCTTAAAACCAAAATCGATCATTTTCTTTTTTTGTAAAATATATTACTCTTTAATGCTTTCATGCATTTTCAACGGGTTCTTACCACGATATTTAATTAATTGAGTTGTCTCGATATTTCGTTGTTGTTGCAAACGTCATGATCACGAGAAGACTGGATACTGCGGGTCGATTTAAGAGCAAACAAATCTGTCTACCCTCGCACTCGTTCGCTTTTGGGTAGTACCACTGGAACTCGAACTCACATCACGACACACCACACTCACTGTATCTACAAGACTCTCTGAGCATGAACCCGCGAGTGACTGTTGTTTTGAAAGTATTATAGAAAACCGCAAGTGTCTGAATAAGTTTATATTACTCTTTTTTGCAGTATTCTGCCCGTTTCCGGGATACATTGAAAACGGGAAGGTGTTACTGGTCGGTAACATGGGATTGTACGATTATAGACCTTATGTCAAAAAGGTAAGACACTTAGAAATATACATTTATACCATTGGGATGAATGGTTTAAAATAAGATTTTAATATGACTAAATCTCATCTAATATTTTTTATGTATGTTAAAGAAAAATATAAAAACTTGAGAGGTGGCAAGGGATGAACGAAGTTCCTTTCGATTAAAACGTATCTCATAAAAAATATTTCCTTTCGTAACGCGCGATAAGGAACGTGTTTTAAAATATTTTGATCACAGCGCCATCTAGCGATAATCATCTAAAACAAAAAAGTGTCGTGACAACTTTTTCGTATTTTTTCCGTCTAGCCCCCCTTTCGATAACGTGCGATAAGGAACTTCATTCCAAAAAATTGTAAACGAACTTTCAAAAAATATATTTTTTTATTGCCATGTAGACAGACGAGTCAACGAGCCACTTGATCGTAAGTGTCCTAACTTATCAAGTTTATTTCAGGTAGTGAACAATAAACAGATAATGTATGAATGTGAGAAGGGCTACGTGTTGTCTGAAGGGCCGCCTGGTGCCACCTGCGTGGGAGGTCACTGGAGCCCTAGGGAACTACCCAAGTAAGTTCTTTAGTACATAGTTTTAAAGTTTGACGAAAATCGACGAGGTTTAGGGTTGTAAAGATTATTCGCATTCGCAAAAATGACGCGATGTTTTGACAAAAATTTTTGTTAATACTTGGGATCACTTACACTATTACTAAACGGGTTCTTACCACGATTATTTTCAATTGAGCGATCCCGATATTTCGGCACTGTTTCAAGCGCCATGATTACGGGAAGACTGAAGAACTGCGGGTAGGTTTAAGAGCAGACAAATCTGTCTACCCTCTTTCTTGTTCGTTTGCTGGAAAGAACCCGTTTAGTAATAGTGTAAGTGGTGGCAATAACCGCGAGTTTTTAAAGAAATTTAATACTTGGGATGTTGCGTATGTCGATATTTCTATGAAAATATGCGAATACTCATTTTTGACATTTACTGATAAGTAAGCTATGTCTTCCGTCATTTTTATAGTGGAAGATATGGGGTACTTCTGTACCAACCCATTACTGCCCACTGTTGGAAAGGTCTCCTCAGGAGAGGGATTAGGCATAGTCCACCACGCTTGTCCAGTGCGGATTGGGGACTTCACATATCTTCAAAGGATTTTTAGAACCCTTTTCCGACATGCAGGTTTCCTCACGATGTTTTCCTTCACCGTTTATAGTCAGTGGTGTTGTGAAAAATGCACATAAATCTGTTTCACATTTAGATTTAGAGGTACTAGCCGGATTTGAACCCGCGACCTCCCGTACGAAAGGAAGCGCTTCGACCATTCGGCCACCACGACTTTGGGCTTTGGAGTTTGGGCTCATTTTAAAGTTATTTTGTTTCTGTCAGATTCCTTTTAAACTCTTATTATATCCTTCTAACTTTTGACTTAACGCGTCAAAGAATGCAAATATACGTTACATCCCTAGTTCATACACATATAAATATGATTTAACAAGTATTAAACTTTAAAATCAGTCATATAACCTATTACTCCTAACAGGTGTACATTATACCAACATCCTCGCATACGCTGGAGCCGACGTCGTCGTTCAATAGACCCAGAGATCCGCCACCGTCGCTCTGCCTACCTGCGACAATATTACGAAAATATACGACAAAACGACCCCAATATCGATCAACTCTACCAAAAATATAACCACGACAATCAGAAACCTTTACGACACGCCAATTTTAAAATATTGAAGAAACTAGACGGCGATTTTGACCAGAGTATAGGGAGTAATTCAGACGAACTTCCTACAGCTGTTTATACCATTTTTAATATACATGGGGAGCCAATAGGTCACAAATTGTACTCTTATCAGCCAGTTTATGAGCCAGAAGAAGCCGAAATCGTAGCGAATGAGGATACATCTGAATATCAAGATGAATTGTCACACGCTACGATACTCAAAGGAGGATTATTCCCCGAATCTACCGAGACGAGTATAGATCGTCTCAAACACGAATATTTCGAAAAATATATTGACAGACAAAAACGGTTCTTAAGCAAACGTGGTAAAGACGATATTGAACCGGACAGTACGGTTGAAACTGTGACAAGAATTATACAAGTAAGACACAAAAGGGATGTTATTACAGAAGAATACGATACAGGAAATTATCCTAAAACTACTGAAGTCAAAGATATTTTAAAAGTGATTCCGTTAAATAAAAACGATTACAAAGAAATGGCGGTAATACCGTTGCAGTATAATAAAACGAATTCCACTGATGTTGATAATATTGATAGGAGAGATAAAAGAACAAGTAGAAAAACAGATAAATTGAATCAGACTACAGCTTCTGTTCCAAAAACGTAAGTATAAATGTTATACATATACAGGGTGAATTTTTTTAATGCCTCTTCCGAAGTGAAAATTATTTTTGGAACGAAGTTCCTTATCGCGCGTTGTGAAGGGGGCTAGACGGAAAAAAATCTTACGAAAAGTTGTCACGACACTTTTTTTGTTTTAGATGATTATCGCTAGATGGCGCTGTGATCAAAATCTTTTAAAACACGTTCCTTATCGGGCTTCGTTAGGAAAAAAAAATATAAGACATCTTTTAATCGAAAGGAACTTCGTTCTATTCGGGTGTCCCATGACACCTCTCAAGTTTTTTTATACAAAACCAAAAGTATCTTAACGTTCACTTAAAATAAATGAAATATCCCTTTCACTGCATAGGAATTTGACCCTTAATTCTTGGCCATAGTGTTCAATTCACCTTGTCTAAATCTGCAGGGGCAAAGGTAGTAGAAGTGTGCAATCAAGCGAAGAAGGACAAAGTACGGATATCAAAGAAACCATTGACACTTTGGGTAAAAATAACGGTACTAGGAAGAAAGGGCGGCCCAAAAGCCCTTGCGAACCAATAGCTAGCGAACCCTATGTCAATATAGAAATCGTTAAGTATGGAAGAGACCCTAATAATACTTTTAGTACAGGTAAAGAAAACTTTAAATACAAGCTTTTAAGATCCCTTTTTTTGACGTGACAACGTCTTATAAATTGGTTAGCCGGGTGACACTTCACTTCACTGCGTTACGCTCCGCTCACGTTATGCGCTCACAATGAGAGCGAGTGAGAGGCACGCGTGCCGCGTCACTTTTTATGTCTGTCTCTCTCGCTCTTAGGCGGGCTAACCATGCCCGAGTCGTTGTCACGTAAAACTTTCGCCCGTATACCGACTTTACAGGCAACCAATTTTTTTAGTTGGAAGAAATCACCGGATCCCCGCCGGTGATTGGTATGCGGGAGTTGAACCGCACTAAAACCTCAGCGTCCGAACCCCGGCTGAAGCCAGAACCCAGCACAGAGTTATGAGGGACGGCGCGACGCGTTACGCCCACGGCACTCTTTCCCATCGCGCTGCCCCCTTTTAAGATCCTGGATATCATGTAGCAGTAGAGTGCTAGCTAATTAATACAAGTAAAATGCAAACGATAAGTCTATCTTCTTAATACATGATGTTGTCGGATCTTTATTATAATCACATGAGAATATACTTAAATTATCTGCTTTTAATAAAAAACTATCAACGAAATAGGTTTAACCATATAAACAACAAATAAAAATTACATTAAATTAAATTCAAATTCATTTGTCGAGTCCATGTTGAATTTCTAATCCAAGATGGCCGCTACTACAAAATGGCGAACCACTTTTTTACAGGTACTATTATAAGAGTGGCTTGTGGCAAAGGCTATGGGTCTAATTTAGAGCCTAATGCTACAGTCAAATGTGTTAGAGGGAGATGGAAACCGGAAAAACCGAGATGCGAGATACGTAAGTATACATTTTCAATTAAATCTATAGAATCGAATCATCGAATTAACCACTCAACTAGGAACGTCACTATTCGCTAGATGGCGAAACTGGGGACTTCGTTCGGAATCAATACCGTGTTTGAGCCTCATTTTGAAAACATTTTGACGTGACAACGTCTTATAAATTGGTTTGGGGGGTGACACTTCAAGAAACTGCGTTACGCTCCGCTCACGTTATGCGCTCACAATGAGAGTGAGTGAGAGGCACGCGTGCCGCGTCACTTTTTATGTCTGTCTCTCTCGCTCTTAGGCGGGCTAACCATGCCCGAGTCGTTGTCACGTAAAACTTTCGCCCGTATACTTTACAGGCAACCAATTTTTTTTTCCAATAAATTTTAATTTCGATTTTTAATTAAACCTTATATTTTTATTCAATGACGCTGTATTACATTTTCAGCGAAAATATATTTTCTCCATAAAATATGAGACGATTAAAAATGTAAACAAAACATGTTTTAGAACTGTGCTCAATTTTGGCTACTGCCACAGACTTGGCATAAGTAACAAAACCAATTAGGTTGCCGATCCCAGTTGAGTGGTTAATACAGTATGTACATCGATTTTTGACGTGACAACGTGTTATAAATTGGTTTGGGGGGTGACACTTCACTTCACTGCGTTACGCTCCGCTCACGTTATGCGCTCACAATGAGAGCGAGTGAGAGGCACGCGTGCCGCGTCACTTTTTATGTCTGTCTCTCTCGCTCTTAGGCGGGCTAACCATGCCCGAGTCGTTGTCACGTAAAACTTTCGCCCGTATACCGACTTTACAGGCAACCAATTTTTTTTTGCTTTTTATCCTGTAGTCGTATGATGCTTGCAATAGCATCGAAATATCGTGATCACTCATAAATAGAAGCAATACAGATTCTTGACATCACAGACATTAAAAAAAAAACCGTTCGGGTTAGTGTAGTGTACTTAATAATACAATTAGTGTATAAAATCAGTGAAGTGTAATAACAAAGACCACATGAACACTGTGTCTACACCTTAATAATAGATACAATAAGAAAAGTACCAATGGACACATTCTTAGCATAAAATCATATAGTAATTTAGGTTAAAACAAAATTGCTTATTAGTCTGAATTAGACTAGATTGTAATTATAATACTGTGCGTTATAAAATTACGTATACTAGGAAAACAAAAAAAAACTCATAAAAAATATGCTTGGATATTAACTAGTTCTACTAATTAAGTCGTTTTCGAATTGAAATGGACCTAATTAGGACGGGGCTCGGTGTTCCCGGAGCGCTATGACAATCTTTGAACTAGGTTTAAGAAAACTCCTGTCTAAGTAGGCGGTAATGGCCCCCAATTCCGTGGCATTACAAAAAAACATAAGAAATGGTAACCACTTAAAATAATAACATTGACGTTGACTAGTTGGAGCAGTTTTTAACTTAATACAAATTCTATTTTTGACGTGACAACGTCTTATAAATTGGTTTGCCGAGTGACACTTCAAGAAACTGCGTTACGCTCCGCTCACGTTATGCGCTCACAATGAGAGCGAGTGAGAGGCACGCGTGCCGCGTCACTTTTTTTGTCTGTCTCTCTCGCTCTTAGGCGGGCTAACCATGCCCGAGTCGTTGTCACATAAAACTTTCGCCCGTATACCGACTATACAGGCAACCAATTTTTTTTCCTTTTAGAAAAGCTAGTAATAAATAATTGTAAATCGTGTATTTTGCCTCATTTTTAGAGCCATGTCACGTCCCAAGCACGGAATACGGTATCTATACGATGTCGGAAACAAACCAAGCTACTCTGTTAGGTTTGGCGCACGAAGAGAAAGAGCTGAATGAAACCGACCCCGTACCTAACGGACAGGTCGTTCATTTCTCATGTGAATACGGGTAAGTGTATACGGGTGAAATGAAATGAAATTATTTATTCTCAACGTTAATGAAATTTTCATGCTTGTTGATGTCAAAAGGCTTTTTTTTTTTTTTTTTTTTTTCAGTTGGAGGAAATCACCGGATCCCCGCCCCCCCGCGGGCGGGGTATGTGGGAGTTGAACCGCACTAAAACCTCCAACCGCTCACACTCAGCGTCCGAACCCCGGCTGAGGCCAGAACCCAGCACGGGGTTTGGAGGGACGGCGCGACGCGTTACGCCATCGGCATGCTTTCCCGTCGCTCCGTCCCCGGACGCCGAACCGGTAGCCGCCGGCGAATACGGCCACCGGCTCTCTCGGTCGGCGGGCTCTCCGAAGCCCGCCAAGAATGTCAAAAGGCTACCACCAGTTCGGAAAAAGAAATAGCCACTGTCCTGAGAAGAACTGGCAAGAAACTCAGCGGGCATGTCTTTTTTTGTATTATTTTTCTGTTTGTGCCAGTTGAGGCTGAAAACCAGCGCTCGGTGTGTCTGTGGGTTATCTCCAGCTAACACCCAGCATTAAGCTGAGACTCGACTGGTTTGTGATGGAAACCTTTATATTGTATTTTTTTTTTGTATTGTTTGTGCCACTGTTTCCATCACAAATAAAGAAACGTCTATGTCTATGTATACAGGGTGATACTATGCAGAAATAAAGATTTGACTCGTATTAGGGTATTTGACTGATTTTTGGAAAATGCTTTATTTTATTCTTTATTTTTATTTTTAACTACATCACACTAATGTTTCGGAGAAATCTGCAGTGTTTATAAATTAAAGTTGAAGTTTAAATTTTGAAAACGGCTCGAAAAACACTGTTTTCAAAATGGCGCTGGTCATTTGACAAGATGACGTCACAAAAAATCTACGTGAACACGAGTCGATGACTTTTTGCATTGACAGATTGTTTTGTTTACTTGCATGTGACGTCAGTAACTTCTTTAACGAATTACATGGCGTTCGAGGTAGACCAAATTTCAACAATTAACAAATTTTAATTCATCTGATTCGCAAACCATTAACATTTTTCTGTGTTTCAACTTAGTTTTTATACTCGTTTTAATTGGAACGAAGTTCCTTATCGCGCGTTGTGAAAGGGGACTAGACGGAAAAAAATCTTACGAAAAGTTGTCACGACACTTTTTTGTGAGAACACTTTTTTTGTTTTAGATGATTATCGCTAGATGGCGCTGTGATCAAAATCTTTTAAAACACGGTCCTTCTCGCGCGTTACGTTAGGAAAAAATATTTTAATCGAAAGGAACTTCGTTCTATTTGGGTGTCCCATGACAAGTTTTTTTCTCCTTTTATAGATATAATGTCCAAGGGCCAACCAATTTGCGCTGTTGGCTCGGGGAATGGGCAGTAACCAGTATGCCTGAATGTGTTGCGGGTATGTACCAATCTATATTTACCCTTATTCAGACACTCGCGGTTTTCTATAATAGTTTCATGCATTTTCAACGGGTTCTTACCACGATATTTAATTAATTTAAAAAATCGACCCGCAGTATCCAGTCTTCTCGTGATCATGACGTTTGCAACAACAACGAAATATCGAGACTTCGAGACAACTCAATTAATTAAATATCGTGGTAAGAACCCGTTGAAAATGCATGAAACTATTATATTTACTCGCTCTATTAAGGCGTTGTTCTTCTGTGTAAGTTAAATCGTATTTTTTCATTGAAATAATGTTTCTTATTAATAAAATAAGCGTCAAAAAACTAGCATCTTTCACTTCCAAATCGATTTTGTTGTCTACTTATGGAATGAGCTCCCCTCGTCGATGTTTCCCGAGCGCTATGACTTGTCCTTCTTCAAAAGAACCTTGAAGAATGCCCTTAAGGGATAGGTATTACTTCCACTAATTTGGCGCTTTTTAGACATAGCTATACTTTATTGAATTTTTATAATCTACTAGCTGACTCGCGCAACTTCGTCTGCGCCGAAAAAAAAAATTAGGGGCGGACTACCCCTAACATTTAGGGGATGAAAAATAGATGTTGGCCGATTCTCATAGGTACCGGATAAGCACAAAAAATTTCATCAAAATCGGTGGAGCCGTTTCGGAGGAGTTCAAGTTCGAACACCGTGACACGACAATTTTATATATTAGATATAAATAAAAATGAATTGTTGTTCGTTAGTCTGATTAAAACTCGAGAACGGCTGGGCTGATTGAGCTGATTTTGGTTTTAAAATGTTTATCGTGGTCCAGGGAAGGTTTAAACGGTGAGAAAATACCCGGGATTTTTTTTGTGAAGCAGACAAAGTTGCGCGGACCAGCTAGTGTAGAATAAATAGAATATACCAAAATAAAAACACCAAGTGATTTACAAACTGATAAAGCTTTTAATTAAATCTTAAAAAAGCGACGGTATTTTAACAACTACCCTCTTCAGCGCCCTGTGAACTACCCCTACTCCACGGAGCGACCTACGAGGCAGGATACCGCGCCGGACTGACGGTAGCGCACGCGTCATCTGTCAACATCGCCTGTGAGCCCGGGCGGTCACCGTCCGCCACTCTTAACTGTCATTTAGGAAGGCTGCAACCTACCGTCCATGATTTCTGCAGACCTTTAGGTAATGGTCATTATAACTAAAGAAAAAACATGTTAATATACAAAAAGGTGTTCTTACTGTGGTTGGCAACCGGCAACATGCTGAGTTTCGGCCGTTTTGTGTGTGAACTGTTTTTGTTAACGTTTCGATATGTGTCTGTATGTACTTTGTTTCGCACAAATAAACTTATGTCTATGTCAAAAATGTTCTTCTTGTAAACTTTAAATAAGTTTGAACCAATTTGAATAATTAATTTTTTATTGTATTCGTTGTGATTTATGCTGCTTTTATGGAAAAAAATAATAAAATAGTTTTAATATCTGGGATCAGACCCCGTCTTCAGTGGCCCTCTGATTTTTGTATTGTAATTTTAGATTTTGTTTTCTTTCATTTATTCTGTTTAATGTGACGCAGACAAAGTTGCCGGCTTGTTATTGATAAATTAACAACTCCTGCATTTATTACCCACAAATTCTAGCCAATCTCTCCCGGCCCCGTCCAACATCAGAATATCAAAGCGGTAGTGATATAGTTAGAGAAGATATATCGGATTTGGAGCCGGACCTCAACGGGAAACCGGCCAGTGACTGCGGACCTCCGGCCAGGTAACATTATAGAAAACTGATAAAATAATAATCGAAATGGGATTATATCAATTCTTTAACATGCCTTTTGGACTACATAACGCTGTTTCGAATTGGAGTTTTGAGTGTTTGTTTTAAATATTTACTTTAGACATTATTAACTAAAAAAGTTATCATAATTTAATGAATATTATAACAATGATTTACAGTAGTTTAAAAAAGTGTTCAATAAAAAAATACAGCTACATACCATAGAGAAGTTGTTTGCATCCATTATTGAGACCTTTCAATTTGTTCAAAACCAAACACTCAGATAATTCTTAAATAGTTTAAATTGTAGTATACAAAAAAATAATCCTTAATCATATTGATGTAATCCCTATTTCAGACCAATGTTTTCAAATCATCGCATACTTACGTTCGGTATTACCGCTTTCATTGTAGCTTAAGTTATGTTTGTGGAGCGCGCATTATTTTCCAAATTTTAATCTGATTTCCAATTGAAATTGAAAGAATCAGTCTATTTGGCGTTAATATCGATTGGCGGAAAATGCTTTAGCTATGTCTTTTAATTTGTTATATTTTGCTGTTGTCTTGTCTTGGAGAGCTGTATCCAAATCTATTTAAATAAAATAGAAATTTACTTCATTTAAAAATAAAATTCAACTACCTAAAGAAATTGGAAACAAATTCGCAATCTTTTCAACGTCGCGTTTCTCAATCCGTATGGCATCTCCAAGAACTCAAACAGGCCACTTTTTTAAAAAAAATCTGAATATTTGGATACAACTTGCCTAGTCACTTTCATTTACATATCGAGTTTTTAAGCAGCTACATAAGAATGTTTTTGCAAAAAGTAAATTTCTCATTTGCTGGCTGGAAGACTGAAAGCAACGCAGGCGTATAGGGACGCGATGCCCTGGTGAGACCAGTATAGGTTCGGAATTTTGCTTCTTTGACTATCTCACTGAACTCTTCATCATCACTGTCATTTATACGTCGTAGGGCCCGATCTAGGGACTAACTAGGCTTATTTGCAGATGAACAAAAAGCAGAAATTTTAGTATATTATAAGAATAAACATAAAGCAGCTGTTTTTAGTTAAATTCGAAACAGTGTTTGCACTGTAGATACTGTCGTATTGAATTCAATCGAATCTAATTTCTTTATAAAATATGGATTCTCACGAAGAAAAATTCCAACGACAGACAGTAGTTTTCCTATTCAGAAAATAATTATTCCTATATTAGCTGGTGAGTATAAGTTACCTAAATTTTTTATTACGTCTAGTGCCTTGACAAAAACGACGAAAAGTCATTTTACAAAACCTAGATTGGGCCTTATCACCATCAAGATTAATCGATTTTGAACTTTCTGTTTTGAGGAGCAAAACCTTCCAGAGCAGGGCAATGTTGTTAGCCTGTTGAGCGATACTCGTCTTTATTACAATTACTATAAGGCAGCTATTTCTATGGCCATTTTAGCTTCTGTGTCACGGCCACAAGCTTCGTTATGTTGCTGTTTCTATGTAAGATTTTTCATTATTTAGTGCATGTTTCTTTTTATACAGAGTGGTGATTTAGTTTGTTAAATGTTTTAAAGTTTTAAAGGTGGGGTAGTGGTTGAAGCGCTTGCCTTCCGTACGGGAGGTCACGGGTTCAAAACCGGCTTGTACCTCTAAATCTTAACGTGAAAAAGATCTATACAACACCATTGGCTAAAAACGGTGAAGGAAAACATCGTGAGTTAACCTGCAAAAGGATTCTAAAAATCCTTCGAAGATATGTGAAGTCACCAATCCGCATTGGGCAAGCGTGGCGGACTATGCCTAACCCCTCTTTGGAGATCTGAGCCCAGCATTGGACATATACTGACTGACATAAACTGATGACTTTCATTGATACCGAGATAGTTTTGATTGGTTTCTTATCAAAAAAAATTGGTTGCCTGTAAAGTCGGTATACGGGCGAAAGTTTTACGTGACAACGACTTCCTATTTTCCACCAATCCTTTATTTATTGTCACAGAATAACGTTGCTGGGTAAACAAATAACCACGTTTATTGCGAAAATCATTAACTGCGTATGTGAAAAATTTTACGACTCTTAAGTTTTTTAATGGATTTCAATAGTAAGCATTTAACTGATTAAATCCTCACCCTGTATACGTCTTTGAAATCTATTTTTTATACTTATAGGTACCACTAGTAAACGGCTACCAAAATTAAGTGTGTTTTAAAACTAAGTCTCTATGTTAAATATAGTTTTGTAGTCCTAATAAATTATATAATATTATCCATAAGGTAAGCGCATACGTTACTATGACATCATTAGGTACAATAAATCAATTTTCGATAACCTTAACTTTGTATCTTCGTTTCGCAAAACTACACTAAAATGTCTACTATTTTGTATATGACAGACCAATGTTTAATCAAGCTAACAGTGCGCTAACCTTTAAATCTAGTATTAAAGTACTCTAAAGTCCAAACTTGAAGATCTGGATTCGTTTGAAGGGTCCAAGGAACGCTTATTTACCGTGACGGGGCTGAAGTGAACGGAACTGTGGTTTTTGAAGAATACCCTCATGGGACAGAGATAACGTTTAGGTGTATCGCTTCGATCATGGGCGAGAAGACAACTTGGAAGCTGATCTGTGAAGACGGGCAGTGGTTGGGAAAGAGCTTTAATTGCGGTGAGTTTTTTATAAGCTTTTTTATTTAATTTGGATGTAACTACGCACCTATTAAGTTCGGGGGGGAATGTTACGAATTGAGTTCAACAAACTTCTCGGTTTTCTAGGTGAAACTGATGTACGTCGCGTAGCGTAAAATATGGCAGCGGGCTCTTTATGTTTTAGCACTTTGTGGCTACATGATATCAAGGATCAGAAATGTTTTTATTAATTCAATTTACTTGTAATTTACCATCAACCATTATAAGATGACGTGTATCCAATTTGGACGAAGAATTTAGTTTTACTTCTTTATTGTCAATTCGTCGCCTCAGTGCTTGTTTGGCCAATCTGACATTTTTTACGAAAATTACTTTTTAATGCAGTATTATAAAGAATAAAATTTCCATCCGACTGGTAAAATATTTTTTTAAAATATTCAATTCTAAAACAATAAAAATCTCATTTCAACTTTTTTCTCAACACACTTAACGAAAATTCCGTGCTTGTTTGCTGTCTCCTGTAAAATTTGCTCAAGTGCAGATCGGCCAAACAAGCACTGAGGCGACGAATTGTCATTCATGGTTCGATTCAAAAATCCTTTTGTGCCACGCACCTACCGGCTATGAAATGAGTTCCCCTCTTTTGGTGTTTCCCGAGCTCTATGAGTCCTTCTTCAAACAAGGCTTGAAGAAAGTGCTCAAAGCTATGCCGTAGATGGTGGCCCCGAAGTGTCTTCTGACATTGCAGAGGTCCATGAGCGACGGTAACCATGCACGGTCAGGGGCTACAAAAAAGGATTTTGTTAAGATTATCATTTTATTTACAGAAGAATTAGAAGCCCAAAGTGAAGAGTTGATTAACAATAACAGCTGTACATTCCGCAATGATGATCCAAACGTAGTGTCCTTCTTCAATGATCTAGAAATCACTGAGACTGTGGACCTACCTTATGGAATCGTTATAGTGTCAAGGTAAAGTATTTTTGGGGGGGGGGGGGGGATGTTGTCGAAAGAAATCGACCGACTTTTAATTTTGTAATTTTGTATTATAGCACAGATCATTATAATCGGTTCAAATAGAAAAGAAATACTCAAAAATACGTACAGAAAATCGTGTCCGTTAAAATTTTAAACACAGATACAAAATTATTATATATCGTTGACGATCCCAGGCTCACGGATCACCTGGAACCCTTGGGTCTGCGAAGAGACTTCGGGTCTCTTTGCATCTTATACCGGCTGTTCCACGGGGAGTGCTCCGAGGAATTGTTTGAGATGATTCCAACATCTCCCTTTTATCATCGTACCACTCGGCGTCGAGGTGGAGTTCATCCCTACTATATAGAACCACCGCGGTCATCCACGGTTCGTTTCAGGAACACTTTTTTGGCACGCACCATCCGGCTATGGAATGAACTCCCCTCCTCGGTATTCCCTGAGCGCTATGACTTGTCCTTCTTCAAACGAGGCTTGAGGAGGGTCCTTAAAGTTAGGTCGTAGGTAGCGACCCCTCAGTGTCCCCTGACATTGCAAAGGTTCATGAGCGACGGTAACTGCTTACTATCAGGTGGGCCGTTGGCTCGTCTGCCTACATGGCAATAAAAAAAAAATAAAAAAAATATTATTCCATCTTTAAAAAATGAGTACCCACGGCGAGTCATGTAGAGTTGTATCTGAAACAAGAATCATCCAAATTGGTCCAGCCAAACTAAACTTATGCGGTAACAAACATAAAAAAACAGAGAATTTGAATACCTCCTTCTTTTTGGACAAATATAACTAGTATTGACAATTATTTGCGTAAAACATAACTATAATTTGTATTGCAGATGCAGTGACATTGGCAAATACGCATTAATAGGCTCTCAGAGTCGCAAATGTGTTGGCGGAGATTGGGACGGCGTAAAGCCAACGTGTATTGGACTGAACCAACAGAATGACTATGCTAGTAAGTTGATTTCTTAGTCATAACGGTTAAATAATGGCCCCTCATTGCCTTGCCATTGCAGAGGTTCATGAGCGACGGTGACCGCTTACCATCAGGTGGGCCGTAGGCTCGTTTATCTATCTTGCAATAAAAAATTACAAAGTTTTTAAAATAAATATTTTTTTTCCAGTGGAGAAGCCCCCCACAATACTGTTCCGTCACTCTCAAGGTCCGATAGCTCAGACCAACGACGGGAAACTACTCCTGTATCCTGGGACAGTGTTGCACATGGAGTGTTTGTGGATGAGGAGGTTCGGAAACCCGAAGTGGAACGTCACCCATTACAACCCGGAGTAAGGATATTTTAGACTAGCTGGCTGGTGCAAGTCACAAAGGGGTTTAAAGAGCATGTTGCATAGTTTTGATGTTATGATATGTTATGTTATCTTTAATAATATATATAAATCTCGTGTCACAATGTTTGTCCTCAATGGACTCCTAAACCACTTAACTGATTATAATAAAATTTGCACACCATGTGCAGTTCGATCCAACTTGAGAGATAGGATAACTTAGATCAAGGTCTGATGATGGAGCTGGAAGGTGGCCACAGGAACTCCATCAATAAGCAAGATAACCTCATCGTGTTTAGGCTCTAATGAAGCGTCCTGATGAGTACTTTTAGAAAATTCCCGGAAACAATTCCTATACGACGCAGACGAAGTTGCGCAGGGCAGCTAGTGTTTTGATAGTTTTGATTTGCTAAGATGGGTACCTTTTTTGTGGCAAATAAGTGCTTCTTTTTCGTATGAAAATTGTAAAACAATATTTTTCTTTCTTTGTCACAAATATTTTTTTTTTCTTTTTTTTTATTGCCTTGTAGGCAGACGAGCCTACCTGTTTTTCTTTCTTTTCTTTTTTGGGACACCCTGTATACAATATTACAAAAAGACACTTAATTTTATTTCTAAGTATTTTTCGAGTATTTGCCCACTACTGGAACTTTCTTCGACCTTCGTAATGACTCTGAGCAGTGACGCCCAGGAACACGAGGGAATGGCGTGCGTCAAGTTGGCAGGCGCATAATGGAATTAAATGTTTTTTAAGATATCGAAAAATTGTAACATTATAATGATAAATAGTGACCGTTACCACATAAATAGTGTTATAAAATAATGAAATAAAATAAAAAAGCCTTTATTCTATTACCTATTTATTTTTTATTTTTTTATACAATAACTTAGAAGTTTGTTGAAAAATTCAAAACTAATCTGATTTTACATAATTAAAGGTAAAAGTGGCCCTCGGCGGCGTAGGCCTCTAGCTATTTGCATCCAATTTGATCCTATTTGTTGCGTGAACGTGTCTCTCCACGTGTCTTTTCCTTTGTCGTCCTCTTCTTCTTTTGTGTGCTCGTGGTTGCCATTCGATCAATTTCTTCGTCCATCTTGCCGAATCCATCCTGCAGATATGTCCTGCCCAGCTCCACTTCAATGATCTTGTTGTTTAATGATATCTAGAGTTTTCGTAGTTCTTCTTATACTTTTATTAGTTCTTCTATCGGAAAGTTTTAGTGCAAGCATTCTTCTTTCCATCCTTCGCTGGCAAACTGCTAGTTTTTCTTCTTGGTCTTGCCTTAGAGACCACGTCTGGCAACCATAGGTCAAGCATGGTAGTATAGTCACCTCAAAAGGTACCACCAAAGCCACCATAAATAGTGTTACTATACTTTAAAAGATATTCGATAGTTAACACACTTTGATGTCAAGTTAGCAGGCACGTCAGAAATACAGAAAATTGTGCTTAAATAGTGACTATAGATACAATCTTTAAAAATATTGAACCCATACAACGCAAATTATTACAATTATTTTGTAAACTGCTACAGGAAAGAAGTACTTGTCTCTTGCCCCGCAACGAGTTAATTATACAGGGTGATTTCCTAATGAGAGTACATATTGAAGGTCATGGTAGCTGATGGTTATATACGACCAGTAAAAATATTATTACCAAAGAATATGGCTTAATGCCTTAGTAATCGCAACTTAAAAATATGTAAAATTCTTGCAAAACGATGGTTTTAGACAGCTGATGGGTGTGGCGGAGGTGTGGGGTGCGCGAGATCATTAGAGGTCGTTAGTCAACACTCTTTTAGCCGAAATTGTTTATGTTTGAGGTAGTTTTGTCGAATTTAGATAAAAAAATATATATTGTAATTTTACCTATTTTTTGTAACCTTCCGTGTTAGAACAGAGTACTCATCACCCCCCTGCAATATGTACCCTCTCTAAAAAATCACCCTGTATACAAGTGATTTGTGATGCAGACGAAGCAGCTATTACACATGTTGTTTTCCACCAGGTCAGACCGTAAATACGTGGAAGGCTGGACCACGGACCCTGGTCGTGATAGCCAGTTGGAATACCGCCTCAGCATCATCAATGCAGTCAAGGAAGACTCCGGTATATACCGGTGTGAGACTCCAGCTAGGCAGAGCCACCAAGTAGAGATTATTGTTGAAGGTATCTTTTAATATGTATGTTTGTTCCTTAATAACTTTAGTTTGGGTGGACCGATTTTAATGATTCTGTGTCAGATGTAAGGTGATGGTCGTCATGGCTTCTCATAAAAAAATGGTGTCATGGGACACCCGAATAGAACTTAGTTCCTTTCGATTAAAAGATATCTTATATTTTTTTTTCCTAACGTAACGCGCGATAAGGAACGTGTTTTAAAAGATTTTAATCACAGCGCCATCTAGCGATAATCATCTAAAACAAAAAAAGTGTCGTGACAATTTTTCGTAAGAATTTTTTCCGTCTAGCCCCTTTTCACAACGCGCGATAAGGAACTTCGTTCCAATAAAATAATGTTTGTCATGAGGGTCGATTAGATATCATCAAAATCACGCTGAACAAGCTTTATATTAACTTGCACTGGATGTACTATGTCAATTCAGGATGAATCTTGCAAGCTAAATTTGATAAACTTCCCGGTTTCCAATCGTCATAAATTTTTGCATGCAGATGTATGACACTTTCATGCATTTTCATTAGACAGATTTGTTTGCTCTTAAATCGACCCGCAGTATCCAGTCTTCTCGTGATCATGACGTTTGCAACAACGTTGTTTCGTTCTGAAAGTGCATATTTTATATTTTTATGTTCTCAAATCTCGATATCGAACGAATGAAGCGATTCAAAACGCATGTCAACTTCCGAACGTTTCCGAACGCTTCCGAACGAGTAAAAAAAAAAAAAAGATCGCTCTCTGGTTACGAACGCCGGCCGCTCGAGACACGATCCCGCGCGCGCGCGCAATTTGAACCCGAAATCCGCTATCAAACTGCGTTTATACATCCAAATCAAGGGACAAAAGAACGAACTCGAAGTCTTCGAAGGTGTGTGACAATTTTAAGAAGGTGGATGCTCAACGCGGCGGTGAAAAACAATCCAGGTTAGTTGACACGTATTTCATTTGCCGGTGCGAGTTTTTGAGAACATCGTGTTTAATGCGTTTCCATCGTAATAGTCCCAAATTGGTAGTCCACAATATTTGAGCTATTTTTGGCAATTTAACCGTGGACGCCACAAACGTTGAAATATCGAGACAACTCAATTAATCAAATATCGTGGTAAGAACCCGTTGAAAATGCATGAAAGTGCTCTTAGCACTCTACTGCTACATGATAAACAGGATCTTAAAAGTTATATTTGTAGATGTCCACTGCCCCCCACTACCGATCCGGCGTGGTTTAGTCGCGAGTAACGTGGGCACGCGATTGGGGACGGAAATCCGGTTCTCGTGCGCCAATGGGAACGCGCTTATTGGAGCTCATGTTCTGATCTGCAGACCGAGCGGTAACTGGAGCGCGCCGCTACCGGTTTGCGATAGTAAGTATGATTTTAATTTAAAAAAACTTGAGAGGTCGTCGCCTCAGTGCTTGTTTGGCCAATCTGACATTTTTTTACGAAAATTACTTTTTAATGCAGTATCAATACATATGTAGTATAAAACAAAGTCACTTTCGCTGTATGTCTGTATGTATGCTTAGATCTTTAAAACTACGCAACGGATTTTGATGCGGTTTTTTTTGATATATAGAGTGATTCTTAAAGAAGGTTTGTATGCATAATAAATGCATAATATAGTAGAGAAACACTGATAAATTTAAAGGTTTCTAATGTGATGTCGTAAATAAGCACGTTTTTTTACGCTTATATTGCAAACGCTGGCTGAACCCTACGAGATAGACCAAAATAATGTACTACAGTATTGTTCACCTTAAAAAGTTCAACAAAAAAGTCCGCGATGGTATATGTCTATCTCTTAGGGATAACCCAGCATTACCATTTTTATTCTTTACTAAAAAATGGTTATTTACGAAGTGATTTTAAACAATACAGCATTAATCCTTATCCAATTAAGTACCTTAAATAAATTGTGCATTTACTATAGATCAATATGCTTTTTACAGCATGTAATTTAAGTGAATATTACCGAAGATATTACAAATTTAAAATGCAGGGTCGTAGTTGTTTGCGCCGGGCGGCGCGTGCCTATATAGGCTACAATTTTTGAACCCCTTTGTAACGCAGACGAAGTTGCACGGGTCATCTAGTTATATATAAAGAATAAAATTTCCAACCGACTGGTAAATTTTTTTTTTTAAATATTCAATACTACAACAATAAAAATCTCATTTAAATTTTTTTCTCAACACGGCACTTAACGAAAATTCCGTGCTTGTTTGCTGTCTCCTGTAAAATTTGCTCGAGTGCAGATTGACCAAACAAGCACTGAGGCGACGAGGTGTCAAGGGACACCCGGATGGAACAAAGTTCCTTTCAATTAATTAGTGAGGGAATTGCAATAAATTATTTTGTTTGATCACAGCGCCACCTAGCATTAATAACATAAACTAGATTTTATTTTGGAAAAATGGAAATCTGTACTAAAACTTCAATAATGTTGGCCAAGGTGTATCTTTCGACACACAATACCCAAAAACTTTCTTATCGTGTGCGTTGCGAAAACTATTCATTATTTTTATATAACAAAACTAGCTGCCCCACGCAACTTCGTCTGCGTCGAAAAAATAAAATAAAAATTAGGGGTGGACTACCCCTAACATTTAGGGGGATGAAAAATAGATGTTGGCCGATTCTCATAGATACCGGATAAGCACAAAAAATTTCAACAAAATCGGTCAAGCCGTTTCGGAGGAGTTCAAGTTCGAACACCGTGACACGAGAATTTTATATATTAGATTATGTACTACGGGTTTGTAGGTCTTATTAAAATCTAACAGTGTTGCCTGACTTTTTGTCGCAGACGAAGTTGCGAGGATCAGCTAGTACCGTCATTATCATCATTAGCTTATAAAAGTCTCCTGAGAAGTCTCCTGTCCATAGACTATAATCCATAGAGAAAAATAGCAAGAGAAAACAAGAGCCTTAATTAAACTTTATCACATTAAATTCTGATTTAAATTTGTTGTGGGTCCATGACAAGTTATCTTTCCTTCGTGCTCCTGAGCTTCACTGCTCAGCGTCATTACGGTGTCATACCATATACAGTGGCGTGCAGTTCATACAAACAAATCTGCACTGCATACCCTTAACTTTAAGATTTGATTAAAAATTTACAATTACAAACGATTTAACACTGCATATTTTATCAAAGTATACTACTTATTACTATTATTTGCGTATATTTAGCATAAAAGTTAAATAAATTGATTATAGGGCGTAAATATTTGGAAAATTACTCACATTTACATTTCTGCATATTCTGACTTAAATATGCATGCACGCCACTGACCATATACATACACACGACTTACAGTGCTGGTAGTAAGTGGACAAATATCTGATATCCAGAAATTTTCATAGCTTCTTAGGGGTTGTCCATTAATCACGTGATCTTTTTTTAGCATTTTTTAACCCCCCCCTCCCCCATAGGTGGTACGTAGTGCGGTTTAAGACCAACCCCCTCCCCCTTCTCAACACCACGTGTATTTTTAGTACCTACAACGAATCTTAAAATTTTCGCGCCGTGCCGCTTAATATTTGTTTAAAAATCGCGCGTTTGACGAAAAAATAAATACACATGATACCTTACTACACCCCCCCTCCCCCTTGAGTTATTTTCTTGATTTTTATCAAACCCCTCCCCCCCCTTTCAAGCCTCACGTGATTAATGGACAACCCCTTATAATAGCTATAGCCTTCCTTATAATAAATGAAATTTAAATAAACCAGGTGTAGAATGCGGGGACGTCATCCAAGACACAGGGTTAGCGCCGGGCGAGAGACGACCCCGCGTGTCCATAGTGTCGCGCGGAGTGGGGGGTCGCGCCGCCTTCACCTGCCCGGCGGGGTGGGCGCTGTCCGGCCCGCCGGAGACCGTGTGCCTGCCCGCCGCCGACTGGGCCAAGCCGTTCCCCGTCTGTAGAGGTTAGTGGCATACATTAGTATACAATGTTTAGATATTTGAATGTATAAGTTAGTGATATAGGTAATTATTATCGCACTGGAAATATAAAATATAAAAAAACTTGAGAGGTGTCATGGGACACCTGAATAGAACGAAGTTCCTTTCGATTAAAAGATATCTTATATATTTTTTCGCGTACGATTTAACGCGTGATAAGGAACGTGTTTTAAAAGATTTTGATCTCAGCGCCATCTAGCGATAATCATCTATAACAAAAAAAGTGTCGTGACAACTTTTTATAAGATTTTTTCCGTCTAGCCCCCTTTCGATAACGCGCGATAAGGAACTTCGTTCCAAAAACCATTTTAGAGAGAGAGAGAATAGTCTTCTAAAAAATCGCACCATCAAATTTTACTCAGTTAAGGCTTAAGGAGGGTCCTTAAAGTTTGGTCGTAGGTAGCGGGACAGTGTCCCCTGGCATTACAGAGGTCCATGAGCGACAACCACTTTTGACACCAACAAGAATGAGCTTCATCAATATTGAAAATGAACCATTTCATTTCGAGGTAAGAACCCGTTTAGTAATTGTGACATAAACTATACTATTATCACTTACACTATTACTAAACGTTCTTACCACGATTATTTTTAATTGAGAGGTCCCGATATTTCAGCACTGTTTCAAGCGCCATGATCACGAGAACACTGAGGAACTGCGGGTAGGTCATTTAAGAGCAGACAAATCCGTCTACCCTCTTTGCCGGTACCACTGGAACTCGAACTCACATTTCGACATACCACACTGACAGTATCGGCTGCCGTCTCACTAGATTTTTTGGCTTTATTTTCGTCTAACACTAGATTCCACATACAGGATAGTTTGAAGCCGTAATAATAATAATGTAGTCAATAATGTAACCGCGAGTGTTTAAAGAAATTTATTCTTAACTAGATGACCCGCGCAACTTCGTCTGCGTTACAAAGGGGTTAAAAAATTGTAGCCTATATAGGCACGCGCCGCCCGGCGCAAACAACTACGACCCTGCATTTTAAATTTTGTAATATCTTCGGTAATATTCACTTAAATTACATGCTGTAAAAAGCATATTGATCTATAATAAATGCACAATTTATTTAAGGCACTTAATTGGATAAGGATTAATGCTGTATTGTTTAAAGTCACTTCGTAAATAACCATTTTTTAGTAAAGAATAAAAATGGTTATGCTGGGTTATCCCTAAGAGATAGACATATACCATCGCGGACTTTTTTGTTGAACTTTTTAAGGTGAACAATACTGTAGTACATTATTTTGGTCTATCTCGTAGGGTTCAGCCAGCGTTTGCAATATAAGCGCAAAAAAACGTGCTTATTTACGACATCACATTAGAAACCTTTTTAATTTATCAGTGTTTCTCTATTATATTATGCATTTATTATACATACAAACCTTCCTTAAGAATCACTCTATCTATTAAAAAAAAACCGCATCAAAATCCGTTGCGTAGTTTTAAAGATCTTAGCATACATACAGACATACAGCGAAAGCGACTTTGTTTTATACTATGTATTGACTATTATCTTCACAGAAGTATCATGTCCGTCTCTCCCGCCGCCGGCCGCCGGCTACGTGCTGGGTCGGGCGCCGTACCGCGCCGGGGACGTGCTGCAGTTCCACTGTAACCCGGAGCACACGTTGCACGGCAGACCTATCTTGGTGTGCCAGGATAGTGGACGGTGGAGCGATAAGCCGCCTACTTGTAAGTGTGCCCTTTTATTTATTGGAACGAAGTTCCTTATCGCGCGTTATCGAAATGGGGCTAGACAGACTTTTTTTTGTTTTAGATGATTATCGCTAGATGGCGCTGTGATTAAAATCTTTTAAAACACGTTCCTTATCGCGCGTTACGTTAAGAAAAAAAAAAATAAGATATCTTTTAATCGAAAGGAACTTCGTTCTATTTGGGTGTCCCATGACACCTCACAAGTTTTTTATTTATTATACTTTATGTACAATGGAAAGTACAATGGCGGACTTAATGCCTAAGGCATTCTCTTCCAGTCATCCAAAGATTGTGCACAAATAAGTAAAGCAGAAGGTAGGTGCATCTCCAAAAATCACAAAAATTTTAGTTGGAAATCGCCGGATACGTGGTGGTTGAACAGCACTTACTCAGCGGCTGAGGCCAGAAAACAGCACGGGATAATGCGGTGCGGCACGACGCGTTACGCAATACGGCATTATTTTCGTCGTATATCAAGTTTGGTTTTTCACCTCATAACTTTAGTTTGTTTAGACCGATTTAGATGAAAGGTGATGATTATCGTGGGCTTCCATTGAAATTTTTGTTTAAGATCGCACAGAAATTTTTTATAGCTGTGTTTAAAAATCAATCTTATAACCGTTAAGATTGCACAATTTGTTATGCTTGTATCTCTTTTTTAAATGAACCGGTTTCGATGATTCTTCTTTTATTACAAAGCAGACACTTTGGACATTATCTTATACAAATTTGATAAAGATCTGACCGGTATTTTTTGTGATATTCATAAAAAATTCTATCGGTTTTTCACTTTTAATTTTAGGTGCTCAAGCATGCACATATCCTGGTACAACAATATCTGGACGAATGTCTTCAGTTAAATTTTACTATAAAATCGGAGAAACAGTCACATTTACCTGCGAGCCTGGATATAAACTAAAAGGGGCTCCGATGTTGCGCTGTTTGAAGTAAGTGAACCGATTTTAATGTAAGTTCTGGTAGAATCTTGCAAGCTAAATTTGATCAACTTCCCGGTTCCCGATTGAGCTGACATTTTGCACACAGATGTACAGGGTGATTTTTAGAGAGGGTACATATTGCAGAAGGGTGATGAGTACTCTGTTCTAATACGGAATATTACAAAAGATAGGTAAAATTTCTTTTTTTTTTTTTCTTTTTTTAAATCTAATTTCGACAAAACTACCTCAAACATAAACAATTTCGGCTTAAAGAGTGTTAACTAACGACCTCTAGTGATCTCGCGCACCCCACACCTCCGCCACACCCATCAGCTGACGAAAAACAAGAATTTTAGATATTTTTAAGTTGCGATTACTAAGGCATTAAGCCATATTCTTTGGTAATAATATTTTTCCTGGTCGTATATAACCATCAGCTACCATGACCTTCAATATGTACCCTCACTAGGAAATCACCCTGTATATCGCGTGACAATGCAGTAATATGACAAAATGGCGCTGATCTAATGATGGATTCGGAAGGTGATCATAGGGACTCTTGTGCTAAACAAGATAGACCCGTCGTGTTATCGTTTTACTTGTATTAGCTAGCATTCTACTGCTACATGATATACAGGATCTTAAAATATCGTATTTAAACTGTTTTCTTTAAAATAAATTATCTTTACTACACTTATAATTTACAGGAACAGAAAATGGTCAAACGCAATACCACTATGCACGCCAAATTCCAACTTTACATCCGATTCCCTCGCAATGTACAATTCTGATATCGACGCCATGTTGTCGGACGCCATCTTGCCGACGGACATTTTGAAAACGCGGGAAACGCCCGCCATTTTGTCTCCGGAGAGCTATAAGGCTGCGCGCACGAGGATGGCGATTTCGAGGATGTTAAGACGCGGTCCCATTGAGAATTATAAGAATAGAATTTTTAGAGTAAACAGGCTTTTAAGGAGGGATGGGGAGAGATAATTTTTTATGGTATATTTGGTGTAGAAGAAAATTGTAGCAACTTATGGCATCTTGTACTAGGGTCAACAAATCTTACTTTTAATTTCGGTTTTGACTGACTTGCCAAAAGAGTTGTCTTATAGACGGGTGAACCGATTGTGTTTATTTTTTTGATGACAGGTGGTGATCGTCGTGTCTCGTTTAACCACTCAACTGGGATCGACTCAAAATTGGTTTGTTTACTTCTGCCAAGTCTGTGGAACCAAAATTGAGCACAGTTCTAAAACTTGTTTTGTTTACATTTTTTAATCGTCTCATATTTTACGGAGATGATATATTTTCGCTGAAAATGCAATACAGCGTCGTTTAGTAATAAAGATTAAAAAAATATAAGGTTTAATTAAAAATCAAAATTAAATATTATTGGAAAAAAATGTTTTTAAAAAGGGGCTCAAACACGGTATTGATTCCGAACGAAGTCCCCAGTTTCGCCATCTAGCGAATAGTGACGTTCCCAGTTGAGTGGTTAATTTAGATCGAACTAGTACTTTTAGAGCTACTACTTTTTAAAAGTGCTGTAAGTTTTTTGAATTGTCCGATTTCGTTGATAATATTTTGTGAAAAAGCAGATACTTTAGACATAACCTCATAAAATTTGCTTAATCAAATTAACGATTAACGATTAATTTACTTAATCACGATTACGATTAAAATTTTAATCACGATTAAGTTTATTCGATTCAAATTAAGCAAGCGATTGAAAAATCAATCGATTAATGCTAACACTGATTTAAAACCACTTGGAAGTGTCGTTGAAAGGTTTTTTCCTGTATAGCAACTTGTTTTATTTAAATAATGTACAGTTGATGTGTCAAATTATTAAATTTAAAAGTGTTTTATTGTTAGCTATCTCTTTTTATAACATTTCAATAGAAAATAACAAAGTTTTAAAGCGCATTTTTGGCAATAAGTGTCATAATTGAAAAAATGTAGAAATAACCTCTTAACTGGAACAAACCAAAATTGGTTGGCAACGTATCTTTAGTACTTAAAGTTAGTTTGTTTTCATTTTATTATTGTCACATATTTTACGGAGATATTTTTGCCAGAAATGTAACAGCGTAGATTAAAAATGATGTTCAATTTTGGCTCCTGCCACAGACTTGGTATAGGTTAACAAACCAATTTTGACGCAGTTCCCAGTTAAGTGGAAAAAATAGTTTTTTTGGAACGAAGTTCCTTATCGCGCGTTATCGAAAGGGGGCTAGACGGAAATTCTTATGAAAAAGTTGTCACGACACTTTTTTTGTTTTAGATGATTATCTATCTGATATTAGTATATGATGGCGCTGTGATCAAAATCTTTTAAAACACGTTCCATATCGCGCGTTACGTTAGGAAAAAAAATATAAGATATCTTTTAATCGAAAGGAACTTCGTTCTATTCGGGTGTCCCATGACACCTCTCAAGTTTTTTTTTTATTATAACACTATTTTATAAAATATGCGAAATATTCTGTAAATATTTGAAATAGTTACCATTCTAATAATATTCTAGTGCTAGTTTTAGTGATAAAAATGGATTTGATGTTTGTAATATAAGTAAATTTTATTTATTTTTAAGTTAATGTTGTAAACTTCATTATTTAAGACTGTTTAGTTTTAAGGAGCGCGCACACTGTCGAGCCGCAACGCAATAATCCGCTTTTAAAATGTTTATGACCACATACTTAGGTGAGTCGCATCGCAATTTTATTTTTTGCGTTGCGTTGCGACCTAAATGCGCGCTCCATTAAAGTGTGTAAGTGATGTTATTTTTTTATTAAAATTGTAAATAAAACCAAAGAGTATTTGAAATTCGTGATAATAGATCTTTTCTTAAATTTAGTTTAAAAGAAAATTTTAAAAAAATATGTCGTTTTAGCCAAATTATTATGTAAATAAATTTGAATTTTAATAAAGATGTTGATCTAAAGATATTCGAGTACATATCCATAGACAATGTGCATTTCATATAAAAGAAAAATAATATATTATCCACTCAACTGGGATCGGCAACAAAATTGGTTTGTTTACTTCTGCCAAGTCTGTGGCAGGAGCCAAAATTGAGCACAGTTCTTAAACCTGTTTTGTTTACATTTTTTAATTGTCTCATATTTTACGGAGATATTATATTTTCGCTTAAAATGCAATACAGCGTCGTTTAGTAATAAAGATTTACAAAAATATAAGGTTTTATTAAAATTCAAAATTATTGGAAAAAAAATGTTTTTAAAAAGGGGCTCAAACACGGTATTGATTCCGAACGAAGTCCCCAGTTTCGCCATCTAGCGAATAGTGACGTTCCCAGTTGAGTGGCTATACTATGAAAGTAGAAACATACATATTTGGAGGATAAGGAGGGTGATAAGTACTCGATTCTTATCCAGACTATAACACAGGGTAGATCTGTAATTTTCGACCAGCTGTTATGGGTGAATGACCTATCGAAATACAACTTAGAACTACTTTTATTTTTGTAAACAGTTTTTTTCTGTGTTTCCATTGTGCTGTGCATGTAGTACTATCGTTGCGAACTTACATGCAGAGCACTTACACTATTACTAAACGGGTTCTTACCACGATTATTTTGAAATGAGCGGTCCCGATACTTCAGCACTGTTTCAAGCGCCATGATCACGAAGACCAACAGTGCCGAAATATTTGGACCGCTCATTTCAAAAAAATCGTGGTAAGAACCCTAATAGTGTAAGTGATGTAGATAACCGCGAGTGTTTAAAGAAATTTATTACATGCGGATTCTAAATTGTATTCCGCCAGGTCATTGATCCCACATCAGCCGGGACTAAGTTACAGATCCACCCTGTATAAAGCTGAAGAGTTTATTTGAACGTGCTAATTTCAATCATTATTAAACATTCACCCTGTAATACTTTCATGCATTTTCAACAGGTTCTTACCGCGATATTTAATTAATTGGTACCACCCAAAAGCGAACGAGTGCGAGGGTAGACAATTTTGTTTGCTCTTAAATCGACCCGCAGTATCCAGTCTTATCGTGATCATGACGTTTGCAACAACAACGAAATATCGAGACAACTCAATTAATTAAATATCGTGGTAAGAACCCGTTGAAAATGCATGAAAGTATTATAGAAAACCGCGAGTGTCTGAATAAGTTTATTCACCCTTTATAAAGGTAAAAATAAAACGCACAAGTTTGGATAAAAATATGAAAAGAAATGCATATCATTTTTTCTTTTAATTTAGAAAATCTTTAGATATTTGAGTTTGTTTTTTAATAAATCTGTCCTATTTAGAAATAAAGAATTAAGTAATAAATGATGTGAAAAATGCTGTGTTTTAGTTTATTATGTACTAGCTGATCCGCGCAATAGTTTTCGCAGCGCACGCGACGTAAGATCCTTTGAAGATATGTGAAGTCCCCAATCCGCACTAGGCAAGCGTGGTGGACTATGCCTAATCCCTCTTCGGATGAGACCTGAGCCCAACAGTGGGCAGTAATGGGTTGGTACAGTACAGTACGCGACGTAAGGAATTTTTCAGGTCATTTTTTTCCACCTTATGTTATATTATTGGAGTTTTAGTAAGAATCCCTATTTTTTTTAAATATAATATAGCCTATGTTACTCTGGGATAGTGTAGCTTTCCAAAGGTGAAAGAATTTTTGAATTCAGTCCAGCAGTTTTGGAGCCTATTCATTACTAACAAACAATTCTTTCCTCTTTATAATATTAGTATAGACTAGCTGATCCGCGCAACTTCGTCTGCTTAACAAAGGGAAACAATATATTCTATAGCCTTTCTCGATAAATTACCTGATCGATACTGAAAGAATTTTTGAAATCGGACCAGTAGTTTCGGAGTCTATTCGAGACAAACAAACAAACCATCCCACTTTATAATATTAGCATAG
Source organism: Trilocha varians (assembly GCA_030269945.2). Taxonomy (NCBI): domain Eukaryota; kingdom Metazoa; phylum Arthropoda; class Insecta; order Lepidoptera; family Bombycidae; genus Trilocha; species Trilocha varians. The sequence continues at coordinate 2,325,486 of AP028271.1, forward strand.
ATGTGCATTTTAACCACTCAACTGGGAACGTCACTATTCGCTAGATGGCGAAACTGGGGACTTCGTTCGGAATCAATACTGTGTTTGAGCCCCTTTTTGAAAACATTTTTTTCCAATAATTTTTAATTTTGATTTTTAATTAAACCTTATATTTTTGTAAATCTTTATTACTACATGACACTGTATTGCATTAAAATATATCATCTCCGTAAATTATGAGACGATTAAAAAATGTAAACAAAACAAGTTTTAGAACTGTGCTCAATTTTGGCCACAGACTTGGCAAAAGTAAACAAACCAATTTGATTGCCGATCCCAGTTGAGTGGTTAAAATACAACACCTACCACTAACTACGAAACTTTTAAATAAGAATTTGCTTCTATATTTTCTACAGGCACTTAGTCTTATTTCTATCAATCATTTCATTTTAATCCAGAATTTCACCTTTATTTCAAACGAGGCTTGAGGGGGTCCTTAAAGTTAGGTCGTAGGTAGCGACCCCTCAGTGTCCCCTAACATTGCAGAGGTTCATGAGCGACGGTAACCACCTACGATCAGGTGGGCCATTGGCTCGCCTTTCACATGGGAATAAAAAAAACTAAAATGTAGGCAGCCGAGCTAACTGTAGTAAATGAACAAGATGGTTGCTTAAGACTGTTTATTTCTGTCATACCCACACAATATTTAATTTACACTACAACATCTTTCTTCTTATAACGAACAAACTAATACTTATCAATACGTTAATACATTAGTGATTTGAGTTCATTTATGTACCTCGATATAAACTTAAATATTATTTGTTTACAACTAATAGTTGGCGTAATGTGTACATTCAGTTTTCACTTACATAATTTTAGAATAAGTTTGTGACACTTTTAAGCGTTGATAAAAACTAATAGAATAAAGATACAAGAAACACTTATTATTTATATTATTAATTTTTTTTTTTTTTTTTTGCTTATATCTGACTATCATAGTCCAGTTACAATAACCACTTTTATGTTCTAAATTATCCGGAGTAAGAGATAACGTGAATCGAGAATCGCTACTCCAATCCCTATCCAGATCAAGCATTACATTATCATAAGTTTTAAAAGTTATCCGCTACAAGAAATATCGCGAAATATATTTTAATCTATTTAAGTGCTGTTTAGCCCTACGATGCGAATCTTGGGATCAGTCGTCTAAAGTTGACCACTAAACAGCACTTATACACTCAACAATACACCTGCTTTACAAAGGAAATTGACATGAAGCATCATAGAATACACGGAGTTTGATGATCATTCTCTATTCATATCTATTATTTTCTTCATTTTTATTTTTGCTTCCCTTGCAGCTGTCCGTTCTGTTTTAACTAACTTCTGAGGTGTAGCCTTTTCTTCGGCTACATCGAGATCGTTACATGAATCATATTTCTCGTCTTCGGAATGAGTAGCAAGAGATAATGTCGGTTCCAATTTGAGCAGGTGTCTTCGATTTCTGCGTATGACGCGACCTGTACGATCAGTCAGTAGGTATGAACGGGGTTGAGGCGCCCGGCGTATGATACGCGCGCGATGTCTACCGCCGCTATTCATAGCCACTACCTCGTCGTCGACTTCGAGTTCGGGAAGTGTGCGGGTTCGACTGTCGTACCACTTCTTACTCTGTCTTTGATTACGAAGTATGTTTTTGTGGTCAGATGTATTATCCCTCTCAGGTTCCAAATTATTGTAATGAGTTGGTAGCCTCGTATTCAGTCTACGGCCCATGAGTAGCTGAGCTGGGCTCGCAATACCATCTCTGGATGTTGATCTATAATTAAGTAGACTTAAGTAAAAATCTTCATTAGATTTAGTGCATTTAATTATTAGTGACTTTATTGTTCGTATGGCTCGTTCACTGCGACCGTTCGATTGTGGATAGTTTGGCGAAGACGTGGTATGTTTAAAACCCCATTTAATTGCGAATTCACGGAATTCTTTTGACGCGTATGCAGGCCCATTGTCGGTGCACAATTCTTGCGGTATGCCGTGTCGTGCAAATTGATCCTTAAATGCAACAATAACACGCTTAGAGTCGATGCCGTTCAGTGGACACACTTCTACAAAATTTGAGAAGTAATCAACTAATAGTAGGAAGTATTTCTTATTATATTCGAATATATCAGAGCCAACCTTTGCCCAGGGGAGTGGTGGTATGTCGTGACTTATCATCGGCTGGCGCGCTGGCAGAGCCACGTGCTCGACGCACACCGAACATCGTTTCACAGTTCGCTCCACATCACGCGACATGCCTGGCCAGAACATGACGTCACGAGCACGCCGCTTACATCTGTCTATGCCAAGGTGTCCTTCATGTATTCGATTTAGCATATCTTGGCGAAGATCCTTCGGTATGAGTACAAGATTATTCATGAATATTACCCCGTCTATGTACTCGAGACATTCTCTCAAACTCCAGTATGACCGGACACGTTCATCAGTGTCGTGCTTACCTGAAGGCCATCCCTGAAGAATATATTCTATAAGTATCTGACATTCACTATCTTCACTAGTGTAATGTTTTATTTCATTAAATCGCGTATCGCTAAACCGAACGTTTTGTATTAAAAAACAACTCTGTTCGATAATTTCGTCTGAGACTTTGTTATCCATTAAGTCAGGCAGTGGCGCACGAGAAAGTGTGTCTGCCACGTACATATATTTTCCTGGTTTGTAAATTACCTTGAAGTCGTACTTTTGAACACGGAGCATCATACGCTGTAGCCTTGCGGGTACAGAATCTAGAGATTTCTTAAACAGGGCTTCTAATGGCTTGTGGTCAGTTTCTAAAACTATATTATTTTTACCAAATATATATTGATGAAATCTTTCCATTGCAAACGTAATTGCAAGCATTTCTTTTTCTATCTGCGCATAACGTTGCTGTGTATCAGTGAGTGTGAGAGAAGCAAACTCAACGGGGCGACCCGCCTGCAATAGTACGGCGCCCAGCGCATGCGCGCTTGCGTCGACGGACACGACGCAAGGCTCTCGCGCATCATATAACGCTAACACAGGCGCTGTGCACAACGCACGCTTAAGTTCTGTGAAAGTCTCATCCTCACAAGCACCCCAAAACCATTCTGAATCTTTTTTTAAAAGGTTGCGCAGAGGGGCCACCTTTCTAGAATGATTAGGAATAAATTTACTCACATAGTTCACCATGCCTAAGAATCTTTCTAGCGCCCGTCTATCGCCTGGACTCGGCATGTCGACGATTGCCTTGACTTTTGCTGGATCTACTTGCATTCCAGCAGCACTAAATGTATGTCCTAGGTAGGTCACCTGCTCAACAGAGAACTCACATTTTTCTCGATTAAATTTTATGCCTACCTCTTTCGCTCGCTGAAGCAGACTTCGAAGACGACTGTCATGTTCTTCTCGAGTCGCAGCCCATACGATGACGTCATCGACGAATGAATCCACCCCATCGAGGTCTTCCAGTAACTGACGCATTTTTGCGTGAAATATTTCTGACGCAGAGTTAATTCCATATGGTAAGCGTAAGTACCGATATCGTCCGAAAGGCGTACCAAATGTGCATAAGTCGGCACTTCTGTCGTCCAACTGAATCATCCAGAATCCTGATTTAGCGTCCAGCTTACTAAAATACCGCGCACCTTTCAGTTTGGTTGCTATATACATTAGGGTTGGCAACGGATAATGTTGTCTACGAATTACTCTGTTCAGCGGTCTCGGATCTAGACAAATGCGTAGACTACTGTCCTTCTTAGCTACTACGACTATGCCGTTAACCCACGAAGTGGGATGGGAAACTTTTTCAATAACTCCTAATTGCTCCATCCGAACCAACTCAGTTTGTAGTTGGTCCCTAACCCCTAGTGGAATTTTTCTGACCGGACATATGCAAGGTACCGCATTGTTTTCAATAGGAATAGTGTACTTACCAGGTAACTTACCTAAACCCTGAAATAGATCATCAAACTCCATTATATCTAATGTTAAAATTCTTTTAATTAAACACAATTTTTCCAAAGTGTATTTACCCAAAATACTCTGACAATCACCATCAACGATAACAAACTTTAAGTCATAATATTGATTTTTGTGTAACCATTTTATGTTTACAGAACCAATTATTGGTATATAATTACCGCAAAACGATTTAGCACGTACATTGTCAATAAAAATGTCAGTTATACATAAACCTAATTTTAGGTAATTAATTTTAGACATAACATTCAAGTCGGACCCCGTGTCTAGTTTAAAACTATGACTGATATTTGAGTTACATAAATAAAGTGTCTCATACCACTTAGAGTCCCGCATATTTGTCAACTGATCAACACGTTCGACTGTGGATATGTAATGATAGCCAGTATCGTTGTAATCGTTGTCTGCCACTTCATACACTTTTTTAAAATTACCATTTGGGCACATCACTTTATAATGACCTTTATGACCACATTTAAAACAATTCACTTTATAAGCCACACAGTATTGACCACCGCCACAATATATATTTCCGCAAGCCGTGCAGGCCTGCCCCTCGCTGGCAGCAGGTGCCGCTGAGCCGCGTCCCCCGTGTGTCCGGCGCCCGCGCTGCGCCGCGCCGTGCCAGCCGCCCGCGCTCCTGCGCTGACTAGCACCGCGGCGCGCTTGCCACGCACCGCCTCGGACAGCATCTACCGAAGCACTTCTCTCAACCTTAACCCCTTCGATTTGTCTTCCATCATCATTCGATAGTTCGTTGACCTGGCAAATTTTAACTGCCTTGTCAAGGGAAAGGTCATCCGTCCTCAGCAATCTGTCACGTAGGCTTCCATCTAAAACGCCACACACGATACGGTCTTTCACTAAGCTATCCTCCAACTGTTCAAACTCGCATTGTTGACTTAACAGTTTCAGAGCGGTAACATACTCATCAATTCTTTCACCGGTTTCTTGATTACGCGTAAAAAATTTGAATCTCATCATTGTTGTGTTTCTTTTTGTGCCAAAATAGGTATTAAACTTTTGAATCAAAATAGTGACGTCATCTCGGTCCTTTTCGTTATCAAAACGAAATGTTGAATAGATGTCATTACCTTCTGAGCCAATAAGATTTAGTAGTAGACTGGCTTGTACATCTGTTGATTCCTTAAATACGCCAGATGCCTTTAAAAATGTTTCAAAATTGCGTAACCATTTTTTCCACGCGTCGACCCGACTGGCCGGCCCTCCTTGTAAAGATAATTCAGCAGGAGGACGCGCGTGTTCCATATTTTCTTCTTTCTAAACACAATATTTAACTATAATATGTACTTTAATAAAGTTTTCGACACTAACACAATGATTATTCCCGTTCAAATCTTAATTTAATTACGCACCGCTGTCACCATGTAGTAAATGAACAAGATGGTTGCTTAAGACTGTTTATTTCTGTCATACCCACACAATATTTAATTTACACTACAACACTAACCGGCCATCTGATCGTAAGATACCGTCGCTCATGGACCTCAACGGACAAAAGACATAACAGACAAAGTCCTTAAAGATCGTAGGTAGCGGAACTATGTTCTCTTACGGGAGTCCGTGAGTAACGGTAACCACACTAACCACTTACCATTAGATAGGCCGTAAACTCGAATAATAATGGTCCCTATATTATAAGCATTCTTTTTTCATTACCTAATTAAAAAACAAACTTCGATTTGATTAAATCTAATATTTTTGGACAATAAGTTTCAGAACACGTACCACAGGGATGGGGATTGCTCAGGGAGATCCGTTATCGCCAATATTATTTAACATTGCCACTTCAAAGATCTGTCTCGGTATCACTGGGGTGTGTGTGTCGCAATATGCGGATGATTTTGTTTTGTACGTCAGCAGACCTAATATCTTAGATGCGATTCATGACATTCAACGGGCCTTAGATGTATTTCAGACAATAATCGAAGAAATAGGTTTAAAAATATCTGTTAGCAAAACCAAAATCTGTCTATTTAGTAGAGGTAAGAACAGAGCCAATTTTACTTTAGATATCGATGGCTATAGCGTCCAACGAGTTGATGAAGTCAAGTACTTGGGCATGTGGTTAGACAGATCTTTGAAATGGAATAAACATATTGTCGAAACACAGCTAAGGGTAAACAAATTTTTGAACATTTTGAAAATTCTAGCGGGCTCATCTTGGGGCATGCATCCTATACACTTACGACGACTATATATTTCAGTAATTCGTAGCAGACTGGATTACTGTTGTTTTCTCTATAACAACTGTAGCAAAAATCAATCAGTCAAACTGGATAGATTGCAAAACTCATGTCTTAGGATAATAGGAGGTTATATCAGAACTACGCCGATACATGTTATGGAAACGGAGCTGTGCATACAACCACTTCACATTCGAAGGCGCTATTTGGCTGGCAAGTACTGGTTGAAAGCCAAAGTCGAAGAAAACAGCACCTCTATTAACGTCCTCAATGATTTGACTGCTTTAAGTGGAAACTTATACTGGAGAAATAAAAGAATCCCACTACTTGTAGAAATTCATAAGATGCTGAAGGATTTGCCTATTCGCTCCGAAGCCGTGCCGGGAGTATTTGCACTTGATACTTGGATAAGCAACATCAATATATGCCAAATAATAGTCACTAGTGTCGAAGGAGTGACAGTCGCTAAAAAATATATCGACGCAGCGGAGCTGAGATCAAAGTGTTGCCAATATTTTGACGGCAAGTACAGTTTGTTTTACCGTTTATATACAGATGGCTCTAAGTTCAGCTGTGATGGATCTGGAGCAGCAATATTTGATCCCCAAGTAAATTGCGTGATCAAGTTCCAGATAAATCAATCTAGTATCTCCGTGATGTACTGTGAGCTGATAGCGATATCGGAAGCACTTAGTTACGCATTGTCGTTGCAGGCTGACCACATAGTCATCCTATCAGACTCTAAGAGTGCGTTACACCATTTAGCTCGGCTACCCTCGAGATGTCGAGGCTCCCCGATAGCATTTGAGATAGCAAACACTTTAAACGAGCTTCGTAAGAACGGCAAAATGGTTTTCATTCAATGGTTGCCATCACACATAGGTATAAGAGGCAATGAGATTGCAGATCGAGCGGCTAAGATGGCTACTACAGAGGGAATCCCTTATGCATATACCCCAATACATACTGACCACCTACGTTCATTAAGAAATATTTGCAAAGACATGTGGCACGAGTACTTTGACGAAAGATCGCTGTCTAAGGGCATATGGTACCGAACGATGCAGACTTCACCCCCTCCATGTCCATGGTTCCAGAGCGTCGTCATCCCTAGGGCACAAATTGTGGCATTGTTAAGACTGCGGGCCGGACATATTCCTTCCAACAAGTTCACACACATGATGGGAAAAACCAACTCACCTAGATGTTCGTATTGTGACCACAGCATAGAAGACTTACTACATGTCTTAGGTGAATGTATCAGGACTGAACTAAAACGAATACAGCTTGGGGTGAGATCCCAATACAATATAGGCCAGATCAACACCGCTTTAGCTGAACCCCAGGAAGAGGCTGCAAAAACTTTAGCAGCGATTTACTTGTCGTGGTCTAAAGATAGAACCTAAATCATAAATAGTAAGTAAGGAGTAATAGTCATATGTGGAGGATTTTTTATTTTATGTTTAGCTGTATTATTTTACTAATAGTTTTAAATAATGTAGTGTAAGTTAATTAATTAGTTTAAGGAAAAATTGTAATTGACATTATGGGGCGACATAGTCAGAAATTGACAAAGCCCCCAAATAAAGATTAAAAAAAAAAAAAAAAAAAGATTAACAAGTTTCAGAACTAACATCACAGTGCTCAATTTTGATTCCAGTCTTGGTCTATGTAAACAAACCAACTTTGACGTAATTTCCAGTCGAGTGGTAAAGCATAAATTTTCTTAATTTGCTAATCCTTCAGTTCAAGTCAAGTGCAAAAACAAGATCACTAATTGACTTAAAGTAACTGAAATACAAGAAAAAATGTATCTTAACTCTTCCAATTAAAGATTATTTCTCCATACATTACTATAACATCAACTTACCTTATCGAACGTTTCGCAAAAACAGTTGAAAATACTTTTAAAATATTTCGTCAAACGATAAAAAACATGTTCGCAAAATCGTTTAAAATACGAACTTCAAAAGTATTAGTAATTGGCCAATTGATTATCTATACTAATATTATAAAGAGGAAAGGTTTGATTGTTTGTTTGTTTGTCTCGAATAGGCTCTGAAACTACTGCAACGATTCGAAAAATTCTTTTACGGTTGGAATTTGGAAAGCTACACAATCCCTGAGTGACAAAGGCTATGACCACTCAACTGGGAACGTCACTATTCGCTAGATGGCGAAACTGGGGACTTCGTTCGGAATCAATACCGTGTTTGAGCCCCTTTTTGAAAACATTTTTTCCAATAATTTTTAATTTTGATTTTTATCAAACCTTATATTTTTGTAAATCTTTATTACGAAACGACGCTGTATTGCATTTTCAGCGAAAATATATCATCTCCTTAAAATATGAGACGATTAAAAAATGTAAACAAAAAAATTTTTGAACTGTGCTCAATTTTGGCTCCTGCCACAGACTTGGCAAAAGTAAACAAACCAATTTGGTTGCCAATCCCAGTTGAGTGGATAAGTGTTTAAAAAAATAGAGATCCGTACTAAAATATCAATAATCTAAGCCAAGCTGTGAAAAAAAATCCAAAAATTTTCTTACCTCGCGTACGCTGCGAAAACTATTGATATACAGAACAAAATGATGTACTACGGGTTTGTAGGTCTTATTAAAATCTAAAAGTGATGCCTGAACCCCTTTTTGACGTAGACGAAGTTGCGAGGATCAGCTAGTTATTAAGAAAATAACTAAATGGTAAATCATAAACACGAGTAATACACGTTTGGCGCGCAAATGTCGAAAAAAAACATGGCGGCTTTTTCACACGTTTTGTTTTTCATTGCTTCTACCTAATCTGTGTTGCATCGAACGAAAAAGTACATAACTTCAAATATTTAAAATTGCGTAATTCGATTTGAAGCAATATTATTTTGCAAGGATTGTATTGCAAAATTGTTGATTATTTATTTAACTGTATATTTGAATTGTGTAGTGGCGACACCATATTTTCAAATGAAATCTTATAAAGAACTTTAAACATTAGGAAAAATAACGAAATTTAAAAATGCTTTGCACTCACAGATACACGATAAAATGTACTTATAGTTTCTACTTTCTACCAATGTGTTCGAGTAACAATTTATTTTCTTTTGGGAGATGATCCTACTAGCCTTACTACCTCTTCATGTTCAATGATTAGTTACGCCACATAGAACTCATCTTAAGCCTCCTATAAAGAAAGACAATCAATACATAGTATAAAACAAAGTCGCTTTCGCTGTATGTCTGTATGTATGCTTAGATCTTTAAAACTACGCAACGGATTTTGATGCGGTTTTTTTAATAGATAGAGTGATTCTTAAGGAAGGTTTGTATGTATAATAAATGCATAATATAGTAGAGAAACACTGATAAATTTAAAGGTTTCTAATGTGATGTCGTAAATAAGCACGTTTTTTTCGCTTATATTGCAAACGCTGGCTGAACCCTACGAGATAGACCAAAATAATGTACTACAGTATTGTTCACCTTAAAAAGTTCAACAAAAAAGTCCGCGATGGTATATGTCTATCTCTTAGGGATAACCCAGCATAACCATTTTTATTCTTTACTAAAAAATGGTTATTTACGAAGTGATTTTAAACAATACAGCATTAATCCTTATCCAATTAAGTACCTTAAATAAATTGTGCATTTATTATAGATCAATATGCTTTTTACAGCATGTAATTTAAGTGAATATTACCGAAGATATTACAAATTTAAAATGTAGGGTCGTAGTTGTTTGCGCCGGGCGGCGCGTGCCTATATAGGCTCCAATTTTTGAACCCCTTTGTAACGCAGACGAAGTTGCGCGGGTCATCTAGTAAGTTATAACTCTCAAAAAACACCTTTATAGACAGTCTATTCCAATTTTATACAGAATTCCTCATCCGAGAACCGAAAAAGACTATAATACAAACGCATAGAATTATTACATCTGGAATCAACATCATGAACAACGAATGAAGCCAATTTAAAGCGCACCGATCGCGCATAACAATACGATATTTTGATACAACATCAAAAATAAGTAAGTGAAATTTTAAAGAACTTATGTGTATGTAATATTTTATTAGTGTGTAAAACGAATTGAGTGTCATCGGTACACTAACGCCAGAATATCACTTTAAATTGGCTTCATTCTGTTGTTCATTAAGTTGATTTCAGATGTAATAATTCTATGTGCAAACGTAAACAGCAATAGACATCCAACAACACGACAAAATCCACAGCAAAGCGGAACACAACAGATTGAAGTAAAGTCAGTTAAAGTTAGTTCAGCGGTCGCCGCGTTCGAAAACGGTTGTCGCGCCACGAAGCCCGTACCAAAACACGCGTAAAAACCGTAACAAAAACAGTATTCTAAACCTTGATTATTTAATGTTAAAAACGTGCTGTGTTTGTGAAGTGAAGTACTTTACTGTGTCGTTATTTAAGGTGGGTTCTGTACGCATTCCACCGTATTAGGTATTAATGTTTTAAACCATTATTGGTATTTAGGTGCACGATAAAAATGCCATTAACGTTTTAGGAACGAGGACACAGGTTTTTTGCTTTGAAGCGTGTTTGTGTTGGTAAGATAATTCTGAGATGTAAACCATATAATCAATGTAATGGTAAGAAATACATGTTATACACTTATTGATTTTAGAGAAAATAGACTTGTGGTCTTTATCACAGCACAGCATGTCACTCTTAGCTAACTTCCTAACCTTATCTATAACTTCTCGAAAACCTAGAAATACTTGCTTTTAAAACTATGGTTTAAAAAAATACATTTTACCATTTAGTACAGTCTAAGTGAGGAAACCTGCATATTGGAAAAGGGTTTTAAAAATCCTTTGAAGATATGTGAAGTCCCCAATCCGCATTGGGCAAGCGTGGTGGACTATGCCTAACCCCTCTTCGGAGGAGACCTGAGCCCAGCAGTGGGCAGTAATGGGTTGTTACAGTACAGTACAGTCTAAGTTAAAGTTAAAAGCATTGTATAAAATTAAATTTAGGTCAAAATTTCCAAAATATAGGTGTAACATAAAATATATATAGGTGTAATATATGTATATAGGTGTAATACCTATATGCTCGTTTATAGCTTTTCTGTTGAAATTTTGGCCTAAATTTAATTTTATCAATTTTTTTTTATATTGTATATAGTTTAATTCTTAGACTTCAAGTCTGGAAGTAAATTAAATCATCATATTATTATACTTTTGTTGTCTTCGGACCCCTGTTCCTATTTTACATGGCGTGACACGCATCACACGCAACCTTACTCACCGGTTGAAGATAGTAAAAGTAAATTTCCTGACATTCGAATTGTATCAAAATAATGAATAATTTTTAAAAGAGCAACAACCAACCGTACCAACAAACATGGAAATAAAAATTTTATAACATCGGTATGTGCAATTAAATCTCAAACCTATTTTATTCGATGTAATTAATAGTTATATTAATCATACCACCCACAAACCATTATGAATTGTATTGATCTAGTTTTAAAATAACCAGTTTTGATTTGAGCACAAATCTTAGACTAAAATATACGCCTACGCTAGACAAGTTGTGACAATAAGTAGACTGACTTATCATAACAATAGTCCAACGTTACAAACAGGCCGAAATAGCGCGGGATTAAAACTTTAAAAATGGAACGTCATTTACGTTTTAAATATCGTAATTCGTAGTGTAAAGATATCCATATCCATACAGCCTAGTATAAAAATTTCGTTAAAAGAAAAGTACTGAGCGCTATGACTGTCATTTTTAAACAAGGTTTGAAAAGGCTTATGACTTGCTCTTTTTCAAACCAAGAAGAAACTATTTCAGAAATTCTTTTTTTCTTTAAGAAAGTCCTTAAAGAATATCGACCCTGCAGTAAGTGATAATACAGAGGTCCATGAGTGACTACTTACGATCAGATGGCCTATTAGCTCAGCTGCCTACGAGGAAATAAAAAAAATAAATACAGCAGGTCGTAGGTGGCCTCACAGGGGCTGATATCACAGAGCTCTATGAGCGACAGTAACAATTTACCATCATAAACTCTGAATATTTTACCTTGTTATAATTAATTGCAAAGAAAACTTTTTAAATACAAACTTTAAGATCCTGGATATCATGTAGCAGTAGAGTCATAGCTAATACAAGTAAAACGCAAACACGGGACTATCTTGTTTAGTACAGGAGTTCCTATGACCACCTTCCGAATACATCATCAGATCAGCGCCATTTTGTCATATAATTGCATTGTCACGTGATATACATCTGCGTGCAAAATGTCAGCTCAATCGAAAAGCGGGAAGTTTGTCAAATTGAGCTTGCAATATTTCACACGAACTTACATAGATACATACATAGTTACATCCAGTGCCAGTTAATATAATGCTTATTTAAATAAAAGATAAATACAATGCCAAGAGACGAAAACTCAAAAACAACACACGTTTTTCATATCAACGTAACCATAGACTATATTCGCAGAAGAGAGGAAAATTTTAAATTATGCAAATTGAAGAAGTATTTATTCAAAATTAACCAGTTTCCTCGCAAGAAGGTTTTAAATGAATTATAATTATTGTTTTGAAATTCAATTACAATATGCTAACTAAAGGAGTACATAATATTATTTATTCAAAACTAGCTAGCGTTTCATTTGCGATGTAAAAGTACATTATCAGTTTATTACGAAATAACAACAAAAACTTTTAAAATTATCATTGTTTCTCTACTATATCATGCATGTATACAGATAAACCTACAGATAAACCTCGCGCGACGGGAAAGAGTGCCGATGGCGTAACGCGTTGCGTCGTCCCTCATAACCCCGTGCTGGGTTCTGGCCTCAGCCGGGGTTCGGACGCTGAGTGTGAGCGATTGGAGGTTTTAGTACGGTTCAACTCCCACATAACCCGCCCGCGGGGCGGGCAGGGATCGGGGGATTTCCTCCAACTAAAAAAAAAATAAACACATAAACTCTCTTGAATCACTCTAAAAGCCGCATCAAAATCCGTTGCGTAGTTTTAAAGATTTAGGCATACATAGAGACAAGTCAGACAACATAATTTAAATCCAAATTTATAAACTAAGAAACATAAAATGAACGATTACCGACATTTCAGAATTAATTACACGACGTTCAAAGTAATAAAATTAGCAACTCGACTGTCGAAAAACAATAAGAAAAACAGTGTTACAAAAACAATAGGTTTCGTACGAGCGACCTTCAAACGTGCGAGTACGAAGTTCAAAACATTAATTATAATTCATTTAAAACCTTCTTGAACAGATACTACAGAGAATTCTTAAGAATATGAAGCGGCAAGATTCAGTAACCCGGAGCCTAACAAATATTATCTATGGAACTGAGATGGGTTCTGCAATTGGCGCCAATTTTGTTATTTAGCCATTCAACTGAGATCGGCAACCAAATAGGTTTGTTTACTTTTGCCAAGTCTGTGGCAGGAGCCAAAATTGAGCACAGTTCAAAAACCTGTTTTGTTTACATTTTTTAATCATCTCAGATTTTATGGAGATGATATATTTTCGCTGAAAATGCAGTACAGTGTCATTTAGTAATAAAGATTAACAAAAATATAAGGTTTAATTAAAAATCAAAATTAGAAATTATTGGAAAAAAATGTTTTTAAAAACGGGATCAAACACGGTATTGATTCCGAACGAAGTCCCCAATTTCACGATCTAGCGAATAGTGACGTTCCCAGTTGAGTGGTTAATGAATTATTTAAAAAAATAATAACTTCTGTATCCGACTAACTATTTTTGTATGGGATGGCCGGTATTGGGCCAGTTTTTAAGTTACTCCAAACGTGAAAAATACGCCTCGTACGTTGGGTCAATGCATTGTTATCCTCATTGAATGTCATTTTCGGGCATTTGGCTAGCTAGAGGACTTGGTGAACCAAATGTCAAATTAAGCATTGGTGCAATATAACCACTCAACTGGGAACGTCACTATTCGCTAGATGGCGAAACTAGGGACTTCGTTCGGAATCAATACCGTGTTTGAGCCCCTTTTTAAAAACATTTTTTTCCAATATTTTTTAATTTTGATTTTTAATTAAACTTTATATTTTTGTTAATCTTTATTACTAAACGACGCTGTATTGTATTTTCTGCGAAAATTTGTCATCTCCGTAAAATATGAGACCATTAAAAAATGTAAACAAAACAAGTTTTAGAACTGTGCTCAATTTTGGCTCCTGCTACAGACTTGGCTAAAGTACACAAACCGATTTGGTTGCCGATCCCAGTTGAGTGGTTAAAGGATTTGGTGAACCAAATGTCAAATTAAGCATTGGTGCAATATAATAACGCAATGGAATATGTGTAATTTTACTAATTTTGTAAACAACTGTCACCGATTCCGTCGGCATAAGATTAAAACAGTTTTGTCCAATAAATTTTAATTTCGATGTTTAATTACCTAAACCTAATATTTTTGTAAATTTTTGTTATTAAACTACGCTGTATGGCATTTTCGGCTAATATATATTATCTCCGTAAAATATGAGACGATTACAAACAAAACAAGTTTTAGAACTGTGCTCAATTTTGACTCCTGCCGCAGACTTGGCAAAAGTAAACGAATTTTGATACCGGTGGTTAAGAGACTACAGCAGGTACATAGTGTCTGAATACAACTTGTCCGTTTCGCTTGGCTTGTGACCTCGGAGCGACCTTCAACAGAGATGACAACCAACTTCCGACTGCTACGCTTTCCCTGTTGGTTATCAACAATACTGGCTAAAATCTTCGTAAAATATACTATAGATGATGTCTAAATATTTGACTTGAAAAATATTTGGTTATAAATTCATCTATATTTTTTTAATGAAAACTTTAGTTTGGTAAGACCGATTTGAATGATCCTGGTGTCAGATGAAAGATAACGGACGCCGTGAAGTTCCATTTTTGGAACGAAGTTCCTTATCGCGCGTTATCGAAAGGGGGCTAGACGGAAATTCTTATGAAAAAGTTGTCACGACACTTTTTTTGTTTTAGATGATTATCGCTAGATGGCGCTGTGATCAACATATTACAATAAAAAAATAAAATTTTATTACAATTCCCTCACTAATTAATCGAAAGGAACTTCGTTCCGTCCGGGTGTCCCTTGACACCTCTCAAGTTATTTTTTTGATCGAAAAGTAGTTTTGGGATCTTTGTTTAAAATGATTTTTTTTAACGGACAAAATTTCACAATTTGCTGTGCGTTTATGCTTTTATTTTCTAGATGTTCCGATTTCGATGATTCTTTTTTGGAAGTCGGTCGTTTTCATTTTTTTTAAATACCAGTGTTTGAGAACATGATTTTGTAAGAAAAATATTATATTATGATTATTTGCATGTATGTGCAAGTCGTGGTGGCCGAGTGGTCGAAGCGCCTCCTTCCGTACGGGAGGTCGCGGGTTCAAAAACGGCTTGTACCTCTAAATCTAAATGTGAAAAAGATTTATGTGCAATCTTTCACAACAACACTGGCTAAAAACGGTGAAGGAAAACATCGTGAGGAAACCTGCATGTCGGAAAAGGGTCCTAAAAATCCTTTGAAGATATGTGAAGTCCCCAAACCGCACTGGGCAAGCGTGGTGGACTAATCCCTCTTCTGAGGAGACCTGAGCCCAACAGTGGGCAGTAATGGATTGGTACAGGCATGTATGTGTATATTAATTATTGTACCTACCTACGGCCTCATCCACACACATTCCTTTTACCCACATACAATAAAATTCATCAATGGTATTAACATTGTGTAGGTACATTTAATTGCATATTAAGTTATGTTATAGCATGTATTATAATATAATTGCAGTGATTATGTATGAAGCGGATGTGTGTAGTTTTTCATGTAGATGTCAAGGTTGTGAAGTTATTATAGGTATACTAGCTGACTCGCGCAACTTCGTCTGCGCCGAAAAAAAAAATTAGGGGTGGACTACCCCTAACATTTAGGGGATGAAAAATAGATGTTGGCCGATTCTCATAGGTACCGGATAAGCACAAAAAATTTCATCAAAATCGGTCGAGCCGTTTCGGAGGAGTTCAAGTTCGAACACCGTGACACGAGAATTTTATATATAAGATTGTTTTTACAAATTTTAATTATTAACTTGCACTGGATGTAACTATTGTTAGTTCGAGTGAAATCTTGCAAGCTAAAGACAAACTTCACGGTTTCCGATTGAGCTGACATTTTGCACGCCGACAATGCAATAATATGACAAAATGGTGCTGATCTGATGATGGATTCGGAAGGTGGTCATAGGAACTCTTGTACTAAACAAGATAGACAAAATTGGGGTCGTTGTATTTTATTAGCTAACACTCTACTGTTAGATGATATTCAGTTAAGAGCATTAAAAATATTTATTTAAAAAAAAAACTTGAGAGGTGTCATGAGACACCCGAATAGAACGCAGTTCCTTTCGATTAAAAGATATCTTATAAAAAATATTTCCTTTCGTAACGAGCGATAAGGAACGTGTTTTAAAAGATTTTGATCACAGCGCCATCTAGCGATAATCATCTAAAACAAAAAAGTGTCGTGACAACTTTTCGTAAAAAAATTTTGCGTCCAGCCCCCTTTCACAACGCGCGATAAGAAACTTCGTTCCAATATATTTAGATCGAAGTCGACATCGTAGTCATAAGTATCAATTGTGATAATTTCTTCAGCACATATCAGTCTTATAATACTTCCACGTATGAAACAATGCCATCATCAAGATCGGTTTAACAATAGTACATAAAACTTTACATGTGTCGTCGTGTTTGGGTATCAGATAGTTAAATATTTTAATGTGTTTTGTTACTAGGGTTCTTTTTACCGACTTTCAAACAGGAGATCATTCGTCTGTATGTTTTTTGGAACGAAGTTCCTTATAGCGCGTCATCGAAAGGGGCTAGACGGAAATTCTTATGAAAAAGTTGGCACGACACTTTTTTTGTTTTAGATGATTTATCGCTAGATGGTGCTGTGATCTAAATCTGTAAAAATTTTATTTAAGTTATAATAATTCGTTAGAGTAGGTAATTATCATAACTTAAAAAAATAATATTTTATTACAATTCCCTCACTAAACTAATCGAAAGGAACTTCGTTCCATCCGGGTGTCCCTTGACACCTCTCAAGTTTTTTTTTTCAAAATCGATCAAGTACTTTTGTATCCGTGTAAGATTTTGACGATAAGACTTCACGATTTACTGTGCGTTTTCGGGTGTATTTCTTTTCTAAATGAACCGATTTTGATGATATTTTTTTGTTAGAAGAAAACATATGTCATTATCTCATTTGAATTTGTAATTTAAAGTTATATATGCGACAAAAAAGTATAAGGAACTGTTGGGGAACCAAATAAATAAAAAAACTTGAGAGGTGTCAAGTGACATCCGGATGGAACGTAGTTCCTTTCGATTAATTAGTGAGGGAATCGTAATCAAATATTTTGATCACAGCGCCATCTAACATTATATAAAATAAAATAAGGAATTGTTTTAAAAGATTTTAATCATAGCGCCATCTAGCGATAATCATCTAAAACAAAAAAAGTGTCGTGACAACTTATTCATAAGAATTTCCGTCTAGCCCCCTTTCGATAACGCGCGATAAGGAACTTCGTTCAAAAAAAAAATAGTACAGCTTAATTGAGTACCTACTCGAAGTCGTCCAATAACCACATTTTTGGCTGTGAATCCTTTATGACGCAGACGAAGTAGTCATACTATAGTTTTTCACATAGTAAGACATAGACCATTCATATTGTTATTTCATTAAAGCGGTTTAGCCGTAGAATCCGTCGAAGCCATACAAATGCAGGAAGCGTGTACGTGTATTTGCGTCTGTGTGTGTGCCTAGTCACGCGCGGTCTTTATATAGGGCTGGCAATAATAGAGAAATAATTTATTTTAAAGCAAACTTTAAATACAAGCTTTTAAGATCATGGATATCATGTAGCAGTAGATCTAGCTAATAGGTACAAGTAAAACGACTGGTCTATCTTATTTAGTACAGGAGTTCCTATCCTTCCGACTCCATCATCAGATCAGTGCCATTTTGTCATATAATTGCATTGTCACGCGATATACATCTGCGTGCAAAATGTCAGATCAATGGGAAACCGGGAAGTTTGTCAAATTCAGCTTGCAAGATTCCACCCGAATTTACATAGTTACATCCAGTACAAGTTAATATAAAGCTTGTAAAAACAACAAATTTATTGACCGGCCCCTAAATTAATGTTTAAAAGTGGAAAACCCATAGAATTGACACCCATAGAGCGCTATGACTTGTCCTTCTTCAAACGAGGCTTGAAGAGAGTCCTTAAGGGTAGGCCGTAGGTAGCGGCCTCGCAATGTCTTCTGGCATTGCAGAGGTCCATGAGCGACGGTGACCGCTTACGATCAGGTGGGCCGTTAGCTCGTCTGCCTACGTAGCAATAAAAAAAAATATATATTACATCTGGAATCAACATCATGAACAACAGAATGAAGTCAATTTAAAGTGCACCGATCGCGCGTAAATACACGATGTTTTGAATCAAAATCATGAATAGCAAAGTGAAATTTCAAAGAACTTATGTATGTAATATTTTATCAGTGTGTTAAACGAATTGAGTGTCATCGGTACACTAACACCAGAATATCGTGTTGTTACGCGCGATCGGTGCACTTTAAATTGGCTTCATTCTATTGTTCATGATATTGATTCCAGATGTAATAATTCTATGGGAAAACCCTATAAAACTTACGCATCCGTGACTCACGATGTTTATGATTAAGTAGTTGTACGACTTCGGAATCAGATAGTGTGAGGGCTGCTTTTAAAAGCTTTTATTTTAACTTGCACTAGTTGTAACTATGTAAGTATGGAATCTTGCTTTTGACCAACTTCCCGGTTTCCAATTGAGCTAACATTTTGCATGCAGATGTAAATCGCGTGACAATGCAATGATATGATATAATGGAGCTGATCTGATGATGAATGTTGCCATAGGAAATTACTCACGTGTTTGGGCTCGTTGTCTTGACTTTAATGCTCCATGATATTCAGGATCTTAAAAGCTTATTACTCGTTTTGGAACGAAGTTCCTTATCGCGCGTTATCGAAAGGGGGCTAGATGGAAATTCTTATGAAAAAGTTGTCAACACTTTTTTTGTTTTAGATGATTATCGTTAGATGGCGCTGTAATTAAAATCTTTTAAAACAATTCCTTATTTTGTTTTATATGATTAATGCTAGATGGCGTTGTGATCAAAATATTTTATTTAAGGCATAATAGTTAGTTAGTATAAGAGAGAGAGAGAGAGAGACAGACGTTTTAAACTAACTAATTATTATAACCTAAAAAAATAAAGTTTTATTACAATTCTCTCAATAATCGAAAGGAACTTCGTTCCATCCGGGTGGCCCCTGACACCTCTCAAGTTTTTTTTTAACTTTTATTAATGTTGTGTTTAAAAGAACTATTAAAATATTGAGTTTAACTTACTACATCTATTTTAAAAATCAAAATTTACCTTACTCCCTTTACACTAACTATATACTTAGTAAAATTTTAACTTTTATAATAACTACCTCTCTTTAAAGGAGTTTTAAGAAAAACATATAAAAACGAACCCTAATAACCTTGCCATCGCATATGCTCATAAGCGACGGTTACCGCTCACCATCACCCGTCAACTTTTAACGGCAATGCAATTAAAAAATAACTTACAACTTTATTTATTTATTTTATTTAATACTTTATTTTTATTGTACACGACAGAAAAATAAGTTATATTAAAACTTTCATGCATTTTCACGATATTCAATTAATTGAGTTGTCTCGATAGTTCTCGTAGATACAGTGAGTGTGGTGTGTCGTGATGTGAGCTCGAGTTCCAGTGGTACTATTCAAAAGCGAACGAGAAAGAGGGTAGACAGATTTGTTTGCTCTTAAATCGACCCGCAGTATTCAGTCTTCTCGTGACCATGACGTTTGCAACAACGTTGAAATATCGAGACAACTCAATTAATTAAATATCGTGGTAAGAACCCGTTGAAAATTCATGTTAGTATTATAGAAAACCGCGAGTGTCTGGATAAGTTTATAACTTACAACTGCCAACCCTACAGCCATTTCACACTCCACTAACTCATGCGCAAATTGAACTATATCTATCCCTTTCTAACACGTAGCAATGATCGTGCGTCTCTCTCACACCTAACTGTATGTTTTGGCTCATGTGATTGATTTACAAACAACTTAAGTTCCGATTGGAAATAGTTTTAGTGCTTCGTCAGCGTCACAGAGGGAGTGTTTAGACAGTATTTGCGATGTAGGTGTAGAAAGTGTGCTTATTTACGGTATCATATCAAAAACCTGAGATAGCATCACAGATACTGATATTAGTGTTTTTTCTACTAAAAGAAGCTTCATCAAAATCCATTGCGTATTTTTAAAGATCTAGGTATACCCAAATAGGTAACCACTGAGTGAAGCGACTTTGTTTTAAAAAAATGATAGGTAACGCAAGGGGTATTGCCCTGGCATTGCAGAGGTTCATGAGCGACGATGACCGCTTAACATCAGCTCGATTATCTTTCTGGCAATAAAAAAATATCTTATTTGCCCTAAGCGTGCCCGCACACCTAAAACAGAGTTGTCAATACTTTCGATCGAGGGATGGAAAAAGATACAAAAAAATAGCATGTTAAAGAAAGTGTTAATTAAAAACCCATTTTCAAGAATAGCACGTGCATGTTTTAGGATAAATAATACTTGAAAAACTTAATCATATTTTAGGATCGAATTCCAAAATCGTATACTCAAACGCTATTATTGCTATTTTTTTTATAACTTTACAATTAAACTGTTATGACTTTTAAATCCCATCTCTGCTTCTGTCACAAGTATTGACAATACTGTTTTAGGTGTGCGGGCACGCTAAGAGCCTAAGAGAATAACTGAAACCCACCTTAATTATACTCTATGGTAATGATTGGTAATTAACGATTATGTTTTTGGTTCAAAGTCAAATACCAAGGTTTACAAACAATGCAATTTTGAATTATAATCAGTCATTTATCGTGATTCGATGAAATCTAGCTCCTGATAAATAAGGCATTAATAATTGACTACTAATTGGCAATAATTGACCAAGAATTAACTTATTTTTATTGACTAAATCTTTTATGAATCTGCAAGAATTGACCACTTACATTTTAAAGTATAAAATGATATGATTACTTGGTTAAAATTAAACATTTTGAGTAATATTATAATAAATTAAAATGTACAATTATTTTAATTTTATACTTCCTCTATTTTATGTCCATGGACTTTGCTAAATTGTTTTATAATTGTTAGTTTTGTTCGCGCCAAAATCGCCATTTTGTTTTCCACCTTCCAGCATTAAAATTTATGGACCACTATAATTTCATTATTCGAAAATTAAATTATTTTTTAGTCATACAGCGCCATTTTGAATCTAAAAAGCCAAAGTTGATTGCTCTTGTATATTTATGAAAAAAGTTAAATAAAGCATGACATGAAATTCTTTATTTTCAACATTGATGTTAAGATCATTTTTGGTGACGTTAAAAGCTGCTAGTTTGGAATAAAACAACCTTCCTGAGTAGAACTTGCAAGATATTCCTTCTTTTACAATATTATAATTAGTTTAAAAAAACTGGAGAGGTGTCATGGGACACCCGAATAGAACGAAGTTCCTTTCGATTGAAAGATATCTTATAAAAAATATTTCCTTTCATAACGCGCGATAAGGAACATGTTTCAAAAGATTTTGATCACAGCGCCATCTAGCGATAATCATCTAAAACAAAAAAGTGTCGTGACAACTTTTCGTAAGAATTTTTTCCGTCTAGCCCCCTTTCACAACGCGCGATAAGGAACTTCGTTCCAAAAACGATTATAGGTCAACATGACTAACAGCCGGTTAAGCATTTTTCAAGCGAAGATATTTTCTTTCATAGTCTAATAGGCGGACGAGCTAACAGGTTATCTGATCGTAAGCGGTTACCTCTGCACTGTCACGAGACACTGTTTCACTACCTACGACCTACCTTTTAGTATTATTCTATACAATTTAGAGAAGGGAACACTTCGAATAGTAATGAAAATTTTTCAACAGTCATGGTTCATTCATACGTTCCCGTTAACAGTTTAATGATAGAGCTGCTAGCAGTATTGTAGCGGAGAAAGATGGCTATTTATGTTGCAGTCAAACTACGAGAAATATTTGATAATTGCGTCTTTTATTAAAATACTACAAACTAATTCGTACCTTCATTTTGTGTGAGATGAAAGGTTTGTTTTTGTGGAAAAAGAACTTGATATTTTATACAAAAAACGATTGATTTTTATTTGACAAAGAGGTATAAATATTACAAGAATAAATTTCTTTAAACACTCGCGGTTATCTACATCACTTACACTATTACTAAACGGGTTCTTTCCACGATTATTTTCCATTGAGCGATCACGATATTTCAGCCATTTTCAGCACTGTTTCAAGCGCCATGATCACGGGAAGACTGAAGAACTGCGGGTAGGTCATTTAAGAGCAGACAAATTTGTCTACCTTCTTTCTCCGGGAACACCGCGAGCGCTATGCATGTCATAGTCCCTCTTTAAACAAGGTTTGAGAAAAGTCCTGTATGGGTAGGTGATAGATAACGGCCCCTCTTTCCGCTGGCATTGCAGAGGTTCATGAGCGACGGTGACCGCTTACCATCAGGTGGGCCGGCTCAATTATCTAACATTAAATAATAAAAAAAAAACATCATGAACAACAAGGTGAAGTAATAAAGAACTTAAATGTGTAATATTATGTGCTAAACGAATTGAGTGTTATCGGCACCCTCTGACGCCAGGTAGTCGAGTTGTTACGCACGATTAGCGTACTTTAATTTGTCTTCATTCCGTTGTTCATGTTGATTCCAAATGTAATAATTGTATGGTATCAATCTGGTTAAAAAGGTCAATACCTACAATGCCCTATTGAATCTACCTGCAACATTTACGCTCTGATACTCTTACATTTCTACACGAGGTCGAGCGCGTCAGTTCAAGGCTGTGACTTCTAATTCAATTATTAACTGAAACGGATCGTGTACTTGTAGGAAAAATTAAGTTATCTTCTTAGTTTTTGGAACGAAGTTTCTTATCGCGCTATCGAAAGGGGGCTAGACGGAAAAAAATCTTACGAAAAGTTATCACACTTTTTTTGTTTTAGATGATTATCGCTAGATGGCTCTGTGATCAAAATCTTTTAAAATACGTTCCTTATTTTTGTTTAAAATGATTATCGCTAGATGGCGCTGTGATCAAAATCTTTTAAAATACGTTCCTTATCGCGCATTACGTTAGGAAAAAAGTTATAAGATATCGTTTAATCGAAAGGAACTTCGTTCTATTCGGGTGTCCCATGTCACATCTCAAGTTTTTTTTATGAAAAGTTTATAGAATCATATACTTGATCTATATTGATCCTACACGTGTAATCAACATGAACTAAATTCTCGTAATTAATAATGAAAAACTAAGTTGAAAATGGAAATTGCACTAGGTACAAGACGAGCATCTACATAGGTCGGCCACCCTACTAATTAGGGGTGTCGCGACGGGAAAGTGTGCCGCAGTGCGTAACGCGTCGCGCCACCCCGCATAACCCCGTACTTGGTTCTGGCCTCAGCCGGGGTTCGGACGCTTAGTGTGAGGTTTTAGTGAGGTTCAACTCCCACATACCACACCCGCGGGGCGGCGGCGGTGGGGATCCGGCGATTTCCTCCAACTAAAACAAAAAAAAAACCTTACTAATAAAACTAATTCACTAGATACTTGTTCACTCTTTTCTTCTTTAATAGGTACGGAGCTAGTGCAACGTGCAGCCTAGTAATAAGTATTTGTCCTTCAATGAAACATGTACTTTTGAGTTTTGACACAATCTCTTAAGAAATAATTTTCATAAAGATCTGACCGGTAGTTTTTGTGCTAAAAAAGAAGCTGTTTTAAACTAATTAATAGTTAAAACAAGGTAAATCTAAATCAGTATGAATGAGGAAGATCTGACAAAGGTCGACGGAAGTAACGCCATACCTAAACAAGGAAGTTGGGTGACTAAAAAAGTCTTGATAGACATACTTTAAATACAAATTATACGGTAGATTATCCTTAAAGTGAAACCGTGGTCGAGGTCATATTTGAATCTAGCTCTAAATCTTAATTTATAAAGATTTTTGTGCAATTTATCTCAATATTAGCTAATCGGTGAAGGAAAACGTCGTGAAGATTGACCAAGTTTGGAAAAGGAATAAATGATTTTTTTTTTATTGCCTCGCAGGCAAACGAGCCAACGGTCCACCTGATCGTAAGCGGTTACGGTCGCTCATGGACCTCTGCATTGCCTAAAGACATTGCGGGGCCGCTACCTACGGCCTACCCTTAAGGACTCTACAAGCCTCGTTTGAAGAAGGACAAGTCATAGCGCTCATAAACACCGAAGAGGGCTTAAAAATATGGTTCGTCCCAATCCAAATTGGAAAGATGCAGCAATCTGATCCATTTACTGTGGAACCTGAGCTCGGCAGTGGGCAGTATTGAGATATTACAGTACAGTATATGCACCAAAAATCACTAACTGAGTCGTACCGCTTAGTCTCTGTCACTACGTGAGGATTCATCCCCATTTGCGATGTCAGTGCAGAAAAATATGTTTATTTAATTCTCAGTTTAAAAACTGATCAAATTGTTTTTGACCGACTTCCAAAAATAAGGTAATTTTTATGTTTATTCCTCGATACCTCTTGTTTGGGTGGACCGATTTAAATGATTCTGGTGTCAGATGAAAGGAGATGGCTGAACTTAGGTCACATTGTTTTTTTTTAAAGATCGAACGAGTACTTTTGGATCTGTGTTTAAAGATGTATATTTTTAACGGACAATATTTGCACGATTTACTATGCGTTTTTGCGTGTATTTCTTTTTTATATGAACCGATTTCGATGATTCTTTTTTGTTAGAATCCAGATATTTTGAGCATTATATTATACATATAAATTTGATAAAGATCTGACTGGTAGTATTTGTGCTATGCTTAAGAAATGGAAGTCGGTCGTTTTCATTTTTGTAATAAACTCACTCCACCAATAAAAGACAACATCAGAAACTGTCTTAAATTATTTTAAATATTTAAGCACTCATAAGACGAAGCGACG
The DNA here is from genome assembly GCA_030269945.2 of Trilocha varians. Lineage (NCBI taxonomy): Eukaryota > Metazoa > Arthropoda > Insecta > Lepidoptera > Bombycidae > Trilocha > Trilocha varians. Next base: position 2,350,909 of record AP028271.1, read on the forward strand.
TTGTTTCATACAACGCAATGATGATAGAAACAAGTACCCACAATTTAGATAGAAACTATTGGTCAATGATTTTATTAGTACAACAATGATTTAAGTGTTTGTTTGTCGATTACTCAAGCTCTGAACGTGATAACGGCATTATCTGGTCTGCAAACTGTAATGAAACTCGGTCGAGCAGGGCCGTATTAGGGAATTTATTGGGGGTCATTTTATTTAAAAGATTGTATAAATATCTTCTAGCTTACGTGTTTTTGACTGACTTCCCAAAGGAGCTTAGCAAGATCACGAGAAGACTGGATACTGCAGGTCGATTTAAGAGCAAACAAATCTGTCTACCCTTTTTCTCGTTCGCTTTTGGGTGGTACCACTGGAACTCGAACTCACATCACGACACACCACACTCACTGTATCTACAAGATTCTCTGAGCATGAACCCTTAGTGACTGCTGTGTTTAGCAGTGGTCCAGTCTTCTCGTGATCATGACGTTTGCAACAACAACGAAATATCGAGACAACTCAATTAATGAAATATCGTGGTAAGAACCCGTTGAAAATACATGAAAGTATTATAGAAAACCGCCAGTGTCTGAATAAGTATATAATTCAGTTCATCTCTGTATTAGTGACATCAATATTTAAAGCATTACTCATTATCTCAGATTACAGCAAATATAATTTAAACGTGATTTCATTCTTGCAGGTGCAATGACGCTGAGGGCATCGAGAAAGTGCTAAACAAGAAGATTAAAAGTGTAAAAAGGTGTTATTATCAAAAGTACCTTAAAGTCCAAATAGTGTGTGTTCGTTTCATAAATAATTGTTTAAAAATGTGTTAAAAGTGCCAAAATTACTAACTAAAAATCACCAAAGTGTTGCATTAAAAATTGCCTAGTTTTATAAAGTAGTCAATAAATAATTGCGTTAAAAAGTATGAAGTGGTCAACTTTTAATGGCAATTGAACGACAAAATTGTCTTTAATTGCAAGTTTAACAAAGTGTAGTCAACAATTCCGTTAAAAAAGTGTCAAAGTGGTCAATTTTTAATGATTTCCGAAGGATATAGTTGTGTGTAGTATTGTGGTGTGTATGATGAGTGGAGAATATGGGTGATCCTCAAAAACACAAGACGTGTGTGAGGGTTAGCTCCGCTGACGAAGATGAGGCGAGAGACGAGGTGGATGGGGAGCTTCCGAAGAAAAATCCATTTGTCAGGGTAAGATTTTTTTGCTATAACATGTAGGCATGGTCTCCTCGAAGTCGTGGTGGCCGAGTTGTCGAAGCGCTTCCTTCCGTACGGGAGGTCGCGGGTTCAAATCCGGCCAGCTTGTACCTCTAAATCTAAATGTGAAACAGATTTATGTGCAGTTTTTCACAACACCACTGACTATAAACGGTGAAGGAAAACATCTTGAGGAAACCTGCATATCGGAAAAGGGTTCTAAAAATCCTTTGAAGATATGTGAAGTCCCCAATCCGCACTAGGCAAGCGTGGTGGACTATGCCTAATCCCTCTTCTGAGGAGACCTGAGCCCAACAGTGGGCGGTAATGGGTTGTTACAGAATGGTCTCCTAATGGTGTGTAGTTAAGTCAGTAACTGTTGCTCATGGATCTCTGCAAAGTCAGGGAACACTGCCGACTGCTGGGCTCAGGTTTCCTCAGAAGAGGGATTTGGCATAGTTCACTACGCTTGCCCAATGCGGATTGGTGACTTCAAATATCTTCAAAAGATTTTTAAAATCCATTTCCAATACGCAGGTTTCCTCACGATGTTTTCCTTCACCGTTTTTAGTGTAATGGTGTTGTGAAAAATTGCACATAAATATTTTTTCACTAATATGTGTGTTTTAAACATGCGACCTCCTCGGAAGATCTTCAATTGTCATCTATGGCCATATAATTATTAGGTACTAGCTGCTGCCCGCGACGTCGTCTGCGTGATCCCTATGACCCGTTTTTTTTCATTTTTCCCGGCAACTATTCGATTTTTTCTCGCCGTAAAAACCCTCCTTGAACTTCAACGAACATTTTAAAAAAAGATTTGGCCAAATCGGTCCAGGCGTTGTTGAGTTATGCGCTTACCAACACATTTTGCGATTCATTTTTATATATAAGATATCTGGAATGTTTGGAAAACCTTTGTAACGCAGACGAAAACGCCAAACTTGTCAAGTAAAAGTAAATAAAACAAGTTCGCCTCGCTTTCGGTTCGCTTTACAACGCAATTAAATATATCATTAGGTATCTGTTCCACGCGAGCTAGCAAAAAACTACGTTATTCTAATTACGAATCAATTGTACGTCTGCCAACCCTACTCTCACGTAACCAGTTACAAATAACGCAGGGTTGACACTTAACAGAATATTTTAATTACTTGCTTTAAATAAAAACTTGAGAGGTGTCATGGGACACCCGAATAGAACGAAGTTTCTTTCGATTAAAAGATATCTTATAATTTAAAAAGAACGTGTTTTAAAAGATTCTGATCACAGCGCCATCTAGCGATAATCATCTAAAACAAAAAAAAATGTTGTGACAACTAAAAAATTGTCGTGACAAGTTTTCGTAAGATTTTTTTCCGTCTAGCCCCTTTCGATAACGCGCGATAAGGAACTTCGTTCCAAATACAATATAGTTTATGAACAGAATTTTACAGACAACATCAACATCTTTAACAATGGTGCTTCAGCAATACATTTATTAAAATTGTAAGATACAGAAAAGATAAGCTTGGTTGTGTATAAATACTATCTTTTACCTTACCTATTTAAATAGGCTTTTGGTGTTGTAGCTAGAGCTAGAAATACATTTAAAAAAAAATCAATGCTGTATTTCAATGTCTTTAAAATTACTTTTTTCCGTTAATTTTAAATTTCAATTTTTAATTAAACCTTTTATTTATGTAAATCTTTATTATTAAACAACGCATGTATTTTGAGCATGTATTTATATTTTGAGTAAAAGTAAAATATGAGACGATTAAAAAAATTAAAACATAATAAGTTTCAGTACTAATGCCAAATCGTGATCAATTTTGACTCCTACTACAAGCTTTTTTTTTTTGTTGGAGGAAATCACCGGATCCTCGCCCGCCCCGCGGTATGTGGGAGTTGAACCGCACTAAAACCTCCAACCGCTCACACTCAGCGTCCGAACCCCGGCTGAGACCAGAACCCAGCACGGGGTTATGAGGGACGGCGCGACGCGTTACGCCCACGGCACTCTTTCCTGTAGCGCCAACCCCCCTACTACAAGTAAACAATCTAGTTTTGACTCAATTCCCAGTAATTAAATGACTTTCATTATATTAATCATTACTAATATCAGTTTCCTTTACATTTATTTTATAATATTAATTCGTAGTTGACACCTCTAGGCCAGAGGTTGTCGTTCTACTAACATCGAGTTTTTGTCGACAACCTCTCGCCGTCGCGACGTATTTAAACTCATACTACTCTTTTTAATTATTTAAATAAAACTGAATTTTCCTTGTGCTGAGAAAGTGAGAAATAATAGGAACTATAAAATCGAATCTACGTATACCATTTTATAGAAGCAAAAATACATCGCATACTCTAACCTAAAAGATAGGGTGTAAATTTATAACGAACTAGCTGACCCGCGCAACTTCGTCTGCGTTACAAAGGGATTCAAACAGTACTCGCAATGCAGTCGCGTTATTATTTGCGCGGCTCGAAGTGCATCCACATATTCATTGCGTTTTATACTCGTGATAACTTCTAAACGAAAAGTCCGATTGGAATAAAACAAAAAGTAATTTACTTCTACATTAATACTCTTGATAATATAATACTTAATTTGGATAAGGGTTAATATAACGATACTCATTTAACATTAAATTCAATCTCGGGACGAAATATTATTTTAATAAACATAAAAGCGATTATAGTGACTTAAATATGATAGTTAGATATATGCTGTCACGAACTTTTTTGTTTGTCTTACTAAGACTTAAAAAGCCGTAGTACATAATTTTGTTCTATCATCAATAGTTTTCGCAGCGCACGCGACGTAAGGAATTTTTCAGGTCATTTTTTACACCTTATGTTACATTATTGGAGTTTTAGTAAGGATCCCTATTTTTTTTAAATATAATATAGCCTATGTTACTCGGGGATAATGTAGCTTTCGAAAGGTGAAAAAATTTTTGAAATCGGTCTTGTAGTTTCGGCGCCTATTCATTACAAACAAACAAATCTTTCCTCTTTATAATATTAGTATAGACTAGTGGGTCCGTGGCAGTCCGTGCAACTTCGTCTGCGTCACTTTTAATTAAAAATTAGCCTATATTCTTTCTTAGAGTCTAAAGATTGTCTGTTCCAAATTTCATCAAAATCGGTTGAGAGGTTTAAGCGGGAAAGCGTAGCAGACAGATAGACAGAGTTACTTTCGCATTTATAATATTAGTAGGGTGTGAAACATGTCAAATTTACACTTCTGTATTTACTGACGATGTTTTCCTTCACCGTTTTAACTAGTATTGTTATTGCAAGAATCCTCCTTTACTAAAGTCGGCAAAAAATGTTGTACTTTCATGCATTTTCAACAGGTTCTTACCACGATATTTAATTAATTGAGTTGTCTCGATATTTCAACGTTGTTGCAAACGTCATGATCACGAGAAGACTGAATAGACTGAATACTGCTAAACACAGCAGTCACTAAGGGTTCATGCTCAGAGAGTCTTGTACATACAGTGAGTGTGGTGTGTTGTGATGTGAGTTCGAGTTCCAGTGGTACCACCTAAAAGCGAACGAGAAAGAGGGTAGACAGATTTGTTTGCTCTTAAATCGACCCGCAGTATCCAGTCTTCTCGTGATCATGACGTTTGCAACAACGTTCAAATATCGAGACAACTCAATTAATTAAATATCGTGGTAAGAACCCGTTGAAAATGCATGAAAGTATTATAGAAAACCGCGAGTGTCTGAATAAGTTTAAAAATGTTGTGTTTTGTGTGTGAACTTTTTTGTTAATTTTTAAATATGTGTCTGTATGTTCCTTTTTATACACAAATAAACTTCTGTCTATGTCTATGTCTAAACCATGTGAATCTCTGTGGAATGTGCAAGTTGACATAACAAAGAACCCGTTTTGTAATGTCGGTATAATTATAAGATGCTAATGACGCAACGACGCAAGAATTGTCCATATAACAAGCTTTATATTAACTTGCACTGGATGTAACTATGTAAGTTCGGATGCAATCCTGCAAACTAAATTTTACAAACTTCTAGGATTCCGATTGAGCGGACATTTTGCACATCGAAGTAGGTACTTATATCGCGTGCGCGTGATGGGTTCTGAAGGTGATTAGAGGAACTCTGGTGCTACATTGCAGAGGTTCATGAGCGACGGTAACCACTTACGATCAGGTGGCCCGGGAAAAACAGGATTTCCTATCAAGGAATCATGTAAGCCACATTTGTCAAACTTCCCGGTTTCCGATTTAGATGACATTTTGCACGCAGATGTATATCGTGTGACAATGCAATAATATGAAACTGGCGCTGATCTGATGGATTCGGAAGTTGGCAGGAACTCTTGTACTAATCAAGATAGAATCGTCGTGTTTAGGCTCGTTTTACTTGTATTAGCTAGCACTCTACTGCAACATGATATCCGAGATTTTAAAAGCTAATTTTTCTTCCTCGTTTAAAGAGGGATATGTCATAGCGCTATAGATCTTCGAAGGTTTTCAATGTGCAGGTTTCCTCACGATGTTTTCCTTCACCGTTTTCGCTTCCGTCTGTTTCGATGTATTTGAAACTGGCTTACATAAGTGAAAAAAGTCGCTTTACCATAAACGTAGTTGCTGTTTCAACATATTATTGACTCTCGCTCAAAAATTGCGGATTTCCTTTGCTCAGACTTGCGCAATGATTAGTAGGTGGACAAACTTGATGTATTTAACAAGCTTTATATTAACTTGCACTAAATGTTAATATGTATTATGTAACTATGTAAGTTCTGGTGGAATCTAACGTGTTGAATTTGACAAACTGCCAGGTTTCCAATAAAACTGTAATTTTTCATGTAGATGTAACATAATATGTTTCGTGTGTGTCGATGTTTCATAATGATGCATTCACAGATTTTTCGTAAATTGTTTGGTTTGTTTGAAAATTATTATAAAAATAGGTAAAAAACTTTTTAAGTTAAACGGTTTTAAAATAAAACCGTGGGGCACGTCAATTGTCTACAAATTATTTTAAACGTGCCCAACTTAAAAAGTTGTTTTACCTATTTTTATTTTCTAGATTTTAGTTTTTTTTTCGGATTCAAATTTTCGATAGTATATTGTATTCTGCTTGTTGAGCTCTTTCATTTGATACCCATTGTGTATACAAAATTTAAGATTAATCGGTTGACAGGAAGAGGGTGAAATTTGAATTACTAAATTTGACCCAAGAAAGAATAAAACAAACGGGGTGAGCTAAATAATACCGTTTAATAAAATGAGGTTTCCTTTCAGCAAAACAACGTAACTCCAATATAAAAGGTACTTCCCGTTCATGTCGCATACTCCTTGGACACCCTGTATAGTGTGTGCATGTATGCATAGTTAAAACTTAACTGTTAGTTATTTTCAACTACAACAATATGTAATAATACCATGTGAAATGAGAGTGAAAGTGTAAAATCCACGTGTGTTTTGGTCATTCATGGTTTATTTTGTAAACTAGCCATTATAAATGTGCATGAGAAACTTTCTAGTTAGCTGTTAACCGGATAAGAGTTAAGATTAAAGAAATTTAACACTAATACAAGCTTGTAAGATCCTAGATATCATGTAGAAGTAAAGCGCTAGCTAATACAAGTAAAACGAGTCCAAACACGACGGGTTTATCTTGTTTAGTGCAAGAGTTCTTAAGAGTCTTTCGAATCCATCAGATCAGCGCCATTTTGTCATATTATTGCATTGTCACGCGATATACATCTGCGAGAAAAAATTCAGTTCAATCGGAAACCGGGAAATTTGTCTTTAGCTTGCAAGATTCCACCCTGACTTACATAGTTACATCCAGTTAATATACACAGTTACATCCAGTGCAAGTTAATATAAAGCTTGTAAAATATGAACACAAATTGAATAGTTATTTCATATTTTTGCTTTGAGTAGTATTGTCGATATGTATGTATGATGTAGGTGGTTAATACTGCATTTACATACAATAGTTGTGATAATTGTCGTTACACCCAACCCACGCATACATTATAATTATAATTATTAACTTAAGGCTTAGCGTATGAGAGAAGATAAAAATACTCTTCACTAGTCTTCACAAAGTTAACGAACATTCCAGAATAGCACAAAAACTACTAGTATTATATTTTAAGGTTAAGTAAAAAAAAAAATCAGCTACGAAATCGGTTCATTTAGAAAATTAAATGAAATTAAATACTTTGAAATGAAATATATTATTTTGAACATTGTTGACGTCAAAATTTAAAAAGATACCACCAGTTCGGACACAAAAAATAATTGTAGCTACCGTCCTGAGAACTGGCAAGAAACTCAGCGGGCCTGTCTTTTTTGTAATATGAGCATTTTTTTTTTAATAAATATAGATACGCAAACACGTACAGCAAATCGAGGAATCTTGTTCAAAAATATCATCATTAAAGAAAATTCAAAAAGTACCCACCTATTAATCTAACTAAGTACCATTGTATCATAAACCACTGTAATTTTTCTAAAATCGTCTAAATATCACGTACGAGAGATCCGAGCCACAAGTCAAAAAAGCCTGATTGAAAAAAATAGCAATACTCTTTAATGTATTTGCTATAAGTAAAATATGAGGCACACAATAATTTAGAAACAAGTTTCTGCCTTCAGTTTCTGTACTTATCAATTTTGTTTTTATTCCTTAATAATAATAGAAAAGATGAAATATCGTGTTCTTAATTGCAAAAACAGCTGGAGGTAATGAATTTTCTATGATTAAATACTGACAAAAATAGAGTAAAGTTCCAAATTATTTCCCATATTATACATTTTGTTACATTGAATACTGCCTCAAGCTGTCATTGCTTATAAAAAACTTGAGAGGTGTCAAGGGACACCCGGATGGAACGAAGTTTCTTTCGATTAATTTGTGAGGGAATTGTAATAAAATTTTATTTTTTAAGTTATAATAATTATTTTTTAATTGTTTCTTAGAAAGAGAGAGAGACGGACGTTTTAAACTAACTAATTATTATAACTTAAATAAAATATTTTGATCACAGCGCCATCTAGCGATAATCATCTAAAACAAAAAAAGTGTCGTGACAACTTTTTCATAAGAATTTCCGTCTAGCCCCCTTTCCATAACGCGCGATAAGGAACTTCGTTCCAAAAAAAATTATCGTAGACTTTACACTTACAACTAATAGACCTATTAAATTAAAGTCCTAATAATATTCTAGTCGATTTATATTAGACCTTAAATTGCAGTATTTTCTACTAGATAGATATAGTTTTCAGATTGCGGTTTCTCGTGTTTAGTAACCGCGGGGTGCAGTTTATCAGAGACTGTTTCCGCATTGAGACGCTTCACCGCACCCGTTAAGGCCCCGACAATTTTACACGACGATTTACAAGCTTTATATTAACTTGCACTGGATGTTACTATTTAAGTTCGGGTAGAACCTTGCAAGCTAAAGACAAACTTCTCGGTTTCCGTTTGAGCTGACATTTTGCGCGCTGATGCGTGACAATGCAATAATATGACAAAATGGCGCTGATCTGATTATGGATTCGGAAGGTGGTCATAGGAACTCTTGTACTAAACAAGATAGACCGCGTTATCGAAAGGGGCTAGACGGAAAAAAATCTTACGAAAAGTTGTCACGATACTTTTTTTGTTTTACATGATTATCGCTAGATGGCGCTGTGATCAAAATCTTTTAAAACACGTTCCTTATAGCGCGTTACGTTAGGAAAAAAAAAAAATCTTTTAATTGAAAGGGACTTCGTTCTATTCGGCTGTCCCATGGACACCTCTCAAGTTTTTTATTGTTTTATTATCTTAGATTATAATATTATTATTGATTTAAAGCTACTCATTAGGTCAATGTGTATCCTTGACATGAATCCAAATATTTTAAACAAAATTTTGTTTAAAATATTTGAAAACGTTTGAAAACGTTTTTTAATGAATAAATAGTAGTTTGCGACATTTTTGTGTGTCGGGGTGTTTGTTTGTTCCGGTTAATATCTATAACGGCTGACAAAAGCAGTTTTATCAACAAAAACATGCTGAAATAGCGCAAGATTTGAAAAATGGAATGTAATCTATATTTTAAATTGTAATGATATCCTTAGAAAATTGAAATAGCTAAGAAACCGCCACTTTCCATCTAAATTTAGTGGTACGCTGGTCAAAGGCCACATTTTTGCTGTTCTTTTCATTGGAAACAGTTTTTTATACCTCTTCTAAAAGACTAGATAACCTTCTTTCAAATATGTTTATAATAAGAAAGTTAACAATACAACCTGCGGACAGGTTTTTTAACATTTTTTCTTTGTCTTTTTGTTCCGGCTATTGATGTTGATGGAACTTTCACTGGTCGACAGCTACTGGTGATGAGATAGGTCATTTGACTGTAGGAAAATAAGAATGATGTTGAATTTGTGAAGTATTTTGGGTTCAAGATTGACATTGTACTTGAAATTACCGTAATGCCATATAGGTATTGATTTTTGGCAAATATTCTTGACTGTAATTGCTATTATTTACTACGAATTGCAGCTTTCCTCACAATGTTTTCCATCACCGTTTTTAGCCAGTGGTGTTGTGAAAAATTGCACATAAATCTTTTTCACATTTTAGATTTAGAGGTACCGGAACCCGCGACCTCCCGTTCGGAAGGACCCGCTTCGACCACTCGGCCACCACGACTTGCATATCTGAAAATGGTTCTAAAAATCCTTTGATGATATGTGAAGTCCCCAATCCGCACTGGGCAAGCGTGGTGGACTATGCCTAATCCCTCTTCTGATGCGACCTGAGCCCTACTGTGAGTAGTAATGGATTGGTACAGGACTACGAATTGTACTACTAATACTATCTCAAGCCTTATGAGTGTCAGTAAAGCGAGCTATTTAATGTTTTAATTCGTCCTTCAGGCCTAATTTATATAGCTCGACAAACGTAAGTAAATAAACTTCATATTAAGATTATTTCACGATATTTTCTTGCACCGTTTTAGTTAGGAGATACTGATGAATCTCCACTGATTAAAATATCATAAAGTACAAGTATTGGAACGAAGTTCCTTATCGCGCGTTGTGAAAGGGGGCTAGACGGAAAAAAATCTTACGAAAAGTTATCACGACACTTTTTTGTTTTAGATGATTATCGCTAGATGGCGCTGTGATCAAAATCTTTTAAAACAATTCCTTATTTTGTTTTATATGATTATCGCTAGATGGCGCTGTGATCAAACTCTTTTAAAACACGTTCCTTATCGCGCGTTACGTTAGGAAAAAAAATATAAAATATATTTTAATTGAAAGGAACTTCGTTCTATTCGAGTGTCCCATGACACCTCTCAAGTTTTTTTTATTTGAAATCTGTCTCTTTTGTCAAAATCAACTCCACATCGCATCATCTTAAAGTTTCAGTGATGTGAGGTTGGCGTAGTGAGTGCACAGGATTCCATAGAATCGTTGAAGTAAAACGAGACTGTTCAGGAGCTGTTGAGTTGATACAATAAGTATTAACAAAACTATTCCTTGATCCACCACGATAGTAAAGGTTCTCCTGGGTTTTTTCCGTAACTTGCGTATGGTTAGGGTATACCCTGTCAGCTCAACTCTCCCAGAAAGCCCAATATTCTTGGTCAAAAAACAGTAGGATTACTAAGGATTGTACCCAGCATCGCGGAGACTCATGGTTAACTGTAAGTCTCTATCAGGTGGGCTGTTTGCTCATTTACCTACCAAAGCAAAAACAGACGCAACAAAAAAGAAATGTAATGACGATTCCAAATTATATTACGAAAACTCATGACCTTAAGTTGCCGCCAATTCAAGTATTTTGTAGTCGCGAGGTCCGCTCATTCCCGCGCGGCCACCGAGCTGTGTGCACGTTTCGCGCGCTTATTCGAAAATAGTTTCAAAAATATCGTTTTTCAGTGTTATACAGTGATGTGACAGTATATTTCGAAATACAGTGTTTAAAAGTGCATAAATGAAGACGATCGATATAAAAGAGGTTGGTTTTATTATAACTTTCTAATTTGTTATTCGAATTATGAATGGTCCGATTTGGGACGATTTGATTTTTTTTTCATATTTTAAATGGATTTTGCAGCGTTCATTGACGTTAAATGCCTAGATAGTTTAAGTTGTAGTTTTAAATTTTGATTTAATAAATGTAGTTAATATCAAAGATATTTAATTTTGCTGTCTTAAACTTAAAGAAAATTTGATGAAAATTCATTCAAGGAAAACAAGAAAACTCAACACAAGTTGGCCTTAAGCATTTTACTTTATCGTGTTCTGTTAAATAATTGTGAATGTATTCTAAAATACTTGTTAATTTATAAAATAAAATGTAAAGGTCAGGACACTTCTTCAATGTATTTTACTATATTATTCTTTTTTTCCACTCAACTGGGATCGGCAACAAAATTGGTTTGTTTACTTTCGCCAAGTCTGTGGCAGGAGCCAAAATTGAGCACAGTTCTAAACCTAGTTTTGTTTCCATTTTTTAACCATCTCCTATTTTACGGAGATAATATATTTTCGCTGAAAATGTAATACAGCGTCGTTTAGTAATAAAGATTTACAAAAATAAAAGGTTTAATTAAAAATGGAAATTAAAATTTATTGGAAAAAAATGATTTTAAAACGGGGCTCAAACACGGTAGTGATTCCGAACGAAGTTCCCAGTTTCGACATCTAGCGAATAGTGACGTTCCCAGTTGAGTGGATAAATTAAAAGTAATCAATCTTAAACAGAAACCTACTAAGACTTATAAATAACAAATATTACTATATTAAAATGAACTGTAACATAATTTATATCTAATATTTAAAAAAATACCAATGAAAGTAAAAATAGTTTAGAAGATACTGGTTTGAAAACATTGTAGGTACCTACATCCCGTTCAATATTTCAAATATTCTATTCTTTATTGACGGAGATCTAGACTCTATCCCGCATTTTGTAGAGACTTCTATCGGGTCCAAATATACCCTAAATGCTGATCTAGACAATATTCTATAAGAGTGTAAAATTTCATCAAAATACATTAATTCGTTTACGCTTAATATGCGATAAACTTCATTAAAACATTTTTTGCACTATACTAGCATTACAATAAAATCATTAAAGCATATTAATTACTGTGTATAATTCTATTAACTCATTCAATACTAAGATTAATATTTTAATTAAAAAAAACTTTTTCTGTCTGTAAAATTGGGTCGATACGTATTTGGTGCCATCACCCTACTGAGCAAAGATAAATTGTATTCAATCATTTACGTTGTGCGTTTAAGCTTGGTCTTGTAGCCATTGCCTAAAACAAATTAAAAAAAAGAAAAGGTGGATTCTACGTTCCGTTTCACGTAAATAACAAATCGAACATACACAAAGTTGGCGAAAAGAAAGCGTAATTCGCGAAAGTACAATTAAAAACATTAAAATGCAGTGAGATTTCTTGTTTTATTACTATAACTGTTTAACTAGCAAAACGTTTTAATCTACTATAATTAATGTGTTTAATTTTAATATAATTTTGGACAGTCGCTTTTTAAAAATACGGATGTAAGGTAGTATGTGAATATATTTTTTTTTTTTTCAAATCTTAATTTAAACTTTTTAGAATGAACTGATTTACATAATTCTATTTCATACGAAGCGCAAGTCCGCGTAGATGTATCTTAGACTAGCTAACCCGCGCAACTTCGTCTGCGTTACAAAGGGGTTCAAACAGTACTCGCAATGCCGTCGAGTTATTACTATAGATTAGAGGTAAATTAAACTAGAGTTAATTCGCTTATTTAAACGCGATAATGTCAGGAAAAGTCAGCTGGTAATAATATAGGTGTTAAAAAAAAAGTTAAATACTAGATATTTTTTTACGAGCTTTTATGATACAATAAATAGCAGTAAGTAGCTAAGAGTCTATAATATTTAGTACAGGAGTTTTTATAACCACCTTCCGAATCCATCACCAGATCAGCGCCATTTTGTCATATTATTGCATTGTCACGCGATACACATATGCATGCAAAGTTTTATCTCAAGCGAAAACCGGGACGTTTGTCACATTCAACTCGCCAGATTCCACTCGAACTTACATAGTTACATCCAGTGCAAGTTAATATAAAGCTTGTAAAGGTAATACCTTGTCTACTTACAGATAGTTTGGATGGAGAGCAGTAAGGCGTTAAGCGATGAAGGATAGATTACTTGGAGCGTTGCAAAATGTCTCAAGGTGGTCAATGAATGTAAATTTACAACTTTAATACTAAATTATGATTTGTAAAATATTTTTATAATACTTTCATGCATTTTCAACAGGTTCTTACCACGATATTTAATTAATTGTGTTGTCTCGATATTTCAACGTTGTTGCAAACGTCATGATCACGAGAAGACTGGATACTGCGGGTCGATTTAAGAGGAAACAAATCTGTCTACCCTCTTTCTCGTTCGCTTTTGGGTGGTACCACTGGAACTCGAACTCACATCACGCCACACTCACTGTATCTACAAGACTCTCTGAGCATGAACCCGCGAGTGACTGTTGTGTTTAGCACTGGATTCCACATACTCGAAGTTTATTTTTATAATATTAAAGCAACAAATTTTGATGTTATTATCTCGACGAGCGCGCATATCTTGCAAGACAAACGATGAAAAATAACAGGCTCGCACAAATTCGTCTGCGTCACTTTCAATTAAAAGGTAGTCTTGTCTTTCTGATAGTCAAAGATTATCTGTGCCAAATTTCATCAAAATCGGTTGAGAGGTTTAAGCGTAATAGACAGACAGAGTTACTTTCGCATTTATAAAAAACTTGAGAGGTGTCAAGGGACACCCGGACGGAACGAAGTTCCTTTCGATTAATTAGTGAGGGAATTGTAATAAAATTTTATTTTTTTAAGTTATAATAAATAATTAGTTTAAAACGTCTGTCTCTCTCTCTTTCTATAAAGATCTTTCTATAAATCATATAAAACAAAATAAGGAATTGTTTTATAAAATATTTTGATCACAGCGCCATCTAGCATTAATCATATAAAACAAAATAAGGAATTGTTTTAAAAGATTTTAATCACAGCGCCATCTAGCGATAATCATCTAAAACAAAAAAAGTGCCGTGACAACTTTTTCATAAGAATTTCCGTCCCATTTCGATAACGCGCGATAAGAACTTCGTTCCAATATTAGTAAGGATTGAAGGCTTAAGTCGTTTTGTAAAACATTTAAGTAGTGTATGTAATATTGTTTGGAGACACTATTTTGTCCTGTTATGTTCGGTACAGTGTACCTAGTGATATGAGATCGATGGTTTACATATTTCGGACTTCAATAAATACGAGTTCGTAAATGACTTCTCACTCTCGATTATGGTGAAACTGAATTGATCCTGATTATACACAAATAAAATCTTGTTAGTGTTGAATGTGTGTAATGTATGTTTGTGCCTGTTAAGTTTAGTGTTAACGCTGTTTAAAGTTCGGTCGTTCAGAGAATGCGTTCCTGACACCTATCAGTTAGTCACGAAAAATATTGTTTACCAAGTTATTTGACGCTCAGTTTGGCACAAAATTATAACATTCATTGATTATTGATATAACAATGTTGTTTTAATGCTCATCAATTGTTAAAACGGTAAACAACCAGCAAAAATATTTTTATCGAAACCGCAACGCCATTACTAAGTTACGTGTCAGGAACGAATTCTCTGAACGGCCGAACTATAGTTTTAAGTAGTATGGATGGAATCAGATAGTGTTTTGTTTCTTTCTTTTTATATTCTTTATTTTTATTTAGCGTTACTAATTTTATTTTCTTGTTAAATAGTTTAAATTCTTAGTATTGTCTCTGGCTGTACAAACCATTTGTAATCTCTTATTACGGTCTCCCGCGATACAGGTCTGACCATTGTTAAAGATGTATCAGTTGTCTGTAAAATTCTGTTAATAAACTATTTTGTATTTTGTACGATTATCGACCCATCATCCATTTTATAAACCAGCAATTAATATACATTTAAATTTGCATAAAATTACGACATCGTTCGTGTTCAAAACTATTTAAATACTCATAAAACAAAAAAGTGATATGCAATCAAAAAAGCGTATTGTTATTGCATTTACAAAACTAATGAAACCCAAATAACTTGTGCAATAACAAAACGTTTTTGATGAGTTAAGAAATGGCGCGAAAATATTTACACAACAATTATTACTCGTCAACTAAATTATTCATTCAACTGGGATCGGCAACCAAATTCGTTTGTTTACTTTTGCCAAGTCTGTGGCAGGAACCAAAATTGAGCACAGTTCTAAAATTTGTTTTGTTTACATTTTTAAATCGTCTCATATTTTACGGAGATGATAATACATTTTCGCTGAAAATGCAATACAGCGTCGCTTAGTAATAAAGATTTACAAAAATATAACGTTTAATTGAAAATCAAAATTAAAAAAAAATTGGAAAAAAATGTTTTTAAAAAGGGGCTCAAACACGGTATTGATTCCGAACGAAGTCCCCAGTTTCGCCATTTAGCGAATAGTGACGTTCCCAATTGAGTGGTTAAAATAATACTTCGTCTTCGTTACAAAGGGAGTAAGCGTAGAAAAAATTAATCACTCTATCAATGCATCAAAATCCATTGCGTAGTTTTTCCCATTAATAAAATAATTGTCAAAATCGGTTCAGTAGATCCAAAGATTACCTACAACGCCACAAACATTACCTCTTTATAATATTAGCATTAACAGAATAACGAATCATCCAAATCGGATAACCAAACAAAATACTACAATAAAGAAAACAGTCCCGTTTTAAATGTCTCGTCCTTTAGGAATTTGGTAAAATATTCTTAATTTCCAATAAATCAGTATAATATTAAAATATCGGAACAAAATGTTCTGTTATAAGAGAAAGGTAGTCTACGAAACTCGACACAGTTCATAGTTAAACCGTATAACAACAGAATAAAATACTTTTATGCATTTTCAACGGGTTCTTACCACGATATTTACTACCCAAAAGCGAACGAGAAAAGTAGACAGATTTGTTTGCTCTTAAATCGACCCGCAGTATCCAGTCTTCTCGTGATCATGACGTTTGCAACAACAACGAAATATCGAGACAACTCAATTAATTAAATATCGTGGTAAGAACCCGTTGAAAATGCATGAAAGTATTATAGAAAACCGCGAGTGTCTGAATAAGTTTATAAAATACTTTAAATAAAACTTTTTAAATACAAGCTTTTAAGATCCTGGATATCTCATATTATGCAGCAGTAGAGTGCTAGTTAATAAGGAAAATGAGCCCAAATAGGACGAGTCTATCTTGTTTAGTACAGGAGTTCCTATGACCACCTTCCTAATCCATCATCAGATCAGCGCCATTTTGTCATATTATTGCATTGTCACGCGATATACATCTGCGTGTAAAATGTCAGTTCAATCGGAAACTGAGAAGTTTGTCAAATTTAGCTTTGCAAGATTCCACCCGTAGTTACATAGTTACATCCAGTGCAAGTTAATATAAAGCTTGTAAAAAATGAAATGTAATATTAACTATATTCCTATGGTAACAACCGGCATTCTTTACTGTCGCACAAAATAGTACACTTACTGCACTGAGTCTTTTGCACTGTGTCATCCGATTTATAAAGAAACAGACCGCGACAGAGACGTTTGAAATGAGCCCTACATTGTATCGAGGTCTCCATATTCTCATAACAATTCATAAATATTAACATAATCATTTTGACCGACTATCAAAACCGGTTTAGAGTTGTTTTTGATAGAAAATACTTACGTAAAGTGTGAGTGATGCTAATACTTTCTTACATTTCGAAGAACCATTTGTTGTTTGTAATTGTGATTTTTCTGTGAATCCGATTTCAATAATCTTTTATTACAAGCTTTATATTAATTTGCACTGGATGTAACTAAGTAAGTTCGGATTGAATCTTGCAAGCTAAATTTGACAAACTGTTTCCGATTGAGCTGACATTTTGCACGCAGATGTATCGCGTGACAAAGCAACAATATGGAGCCATGGAGCTGATCTGATGATGGACTAAGAAGGTAGACATAGAAACTCATGTATTAAACAAAGTAAACTCATCGTGCTTGGGCTCGTTTTACTTTTATTAGCTAGCAATCTACTGCTACATAATATCTAGGATTTTAAAAGCTTGTTGGAACGAAATTCCTTGTCGCGCGTTGTGAAAGGGGGCTAGACGGAAAAAAATCTTACGAAAAGATGTCACGACACTTTTTTTTTGTTTTGATGATTATCGCTAGATGGCGCTGTGATCAAAATCTTTTAAAACGCGTTCCTTATCGCCGTTACGTTAGGAAAAAAAAAATAAAGATATCTTTTAATCGAAAGGAACTTCGTTCTATTCGGGTGTCCCATGACACCTCTCAAGTTTTTTTTTTAAGTATTCTTTCAAATAAATTATTTCCTTTTCTCATCACGCACGCGAAGTATTATCGAAAGTCTTAATGACCAATGCTGTTTGAATATATTTAGGAAAAGTTTTGAAGTGTGTGTCATGAATAGGTATAACAAGTACTTGAAATGAGTAATGTGTTCATGTGTATGATTGTAGAATTTTAATACAATGCAAGGGATTATGTAAAGTCATTCTCTCTTTAACCTCTCAACTGGGAACTGCGTCAAAATTGGTTTGTTTACTTACGTTAAGTTAGTGGCAGAAACCAAAATGAAGCACGACGTGACATTCGTTTTAAAAATTATTTTGTTTACATTTTATTATCGTCTCGTATTTTACGGATATAATATTACTAGCTGACCCGCGCAACTTCGTCTGCGTTACAAAAGGGTTCATCAGTACTCGCAATGCCGTCGCGTTATTATTTGCGCGGCCCGCAGTGCAACTCACATATTCATTGCGTTTTATA
Source organism: Trilocha varians (assembly GCA_030269945.2). Taxonomy (NCBI): domain Eukaryota; kingdom Metazoa; phylum Arthropoda; class Insecta; order Lepidoptera; family Bombycidae; genus Trilocha; species Trilocha varians. Next base: position 2,369,056 of record AP028271.1, read on the forward strand.
CTCGTGATAACTTCTAAACGAAAAGTCCGATTAGAATAAAACTAAAAGCAATTTACTTCTACATTAATACTCTTGATAACATAATATTTAATTTGGATAAGGGTTAATATAACGATAGTCATGTAACGTTAAATTAATTTTTCGGACATTTTTTTTATTTTTATAAACATAAAAGCGGTTATTGTGACTAAACTATGATAGTTAGGTATATGCTCTCGCGGACTTTTTTGTTTGTCTTTAAAAGACCTAAAAACCCGTAGTACATCATTTTGTTCTATTGTCAATAGTTTTTGCAGCGTACGCATAAATAGGTTTTCGATATTTCACCTCGTCTTACAAATTCGATATTTTCATACGGATCCTTAATTTTTTTCAAAATAAAATATAGCCTATAACCTTCCTCGATAAATGGACATTCCAACAGTGAAAGAATTTGAAAAGAAATTGAAATCGGACCGGTAGTTTCTGAGATTAGCGCGTTCAAACAAACAAACAAACTCTGCAGCTTTATAATATTAAAAAATAAATATAGATTAGTATAGATGTATATCGCATGACACTGCAATAATATGGTGACATGGAGCTGATTTGATAATGGATTGGCTAAAAGATCTTCAGTACCAAATATGATACACTTTAGATACTTTACATGACTTTTACATATCTTAAAAGTTTGTATTTAAAATAAATTATTACTATAATTACAATAAAAAGACTACAAGTAAAAATAAATGCAAAAAAAATAAAAGGATGGTTGTATGCAAGATAGACCCAGCAATGAATCGTGTCTCGACTGTCAGGAGGGTCAGGACGTTGTTATGCAAGAGCTCGTTCAATGAACTAGAACAAGGAAATGTGTGGAGAGTGCTTTTTAAATATAAATGATTATTTTAAAATATAAACAGATAGTAAAACCCTTAAGCTTGATTTGGCTTTATAAAAATACTAGATGAACTCCGTTACTTTTTCACAATCGAAGTTTTTACATAATTTGAATTTTAGAATAATTAAATAGTCTATGACACTTACAAATAACGTAGCCTAGTGTACTATTATTAAAATATTATTCTTAGAGTAAAATAATGCAAGAATATTTCTCCGCCCATTTATCAAGGAAGTTTAGAGTCTTTTTTATAATATAAAAAAAGAATCTGTGCCTAGTTTACGTATAAATAAAAAAAAATACTTCGAAGTCAAAACTGAGGATGATCAAATACAATATTGAATCAAGGCAGAACAAGGACGGTGTTATGCAAGCGTTCGTTGAACTAGGCACAGGGAAATGCATGGAGACTGCCTTACAATTTTAATTTGTTTTATGTAACATGTATGTACTATACGTGTGCGTAATCAAAAGTATGTAATTAAATATTGTGTTGTGCTGCGTTGAATTTGTCATGAAGGGTGAAATTGGCATTATAATGATCCTAGTAGAGTTGTCACGAATGAGTATGTTCAATTTTTACAAGATTTATATTAACTTGCACTGGATGTAACTATGCAGTTCGAGTGGAATCTTGCGAGTAAAATTTGACAAACTTCCCGGTTTCCGATTGAACTGACATTTTGCATACAAATGTATATCCCGTGACAATGCAATAATATGACAAAATGGCGCTGATCTGATGATAGGTATTCATTGAAATTCTTGTACTTAACAAGATAGACCCGTCGTGTTTGGGCTCTTTTTACTTGTCTTAGCTAGCTCAGTAGAGTGCCACATGGTATCCAGAACCTTGAAAATTTGCATTTAAAGTTTTCTTTAAAATAAAAACTTGAGAGGTGTCATGGGACACCCGAATAAAACGAAGTTCCTTTCGATTAAAAGATATCTTATGTATTTTTTTCCTAACGTAACGCGCGATAAGGAACGTGTTTTAAAAGATTTTGATCACAGCGCTATCTAACGATAATCATCTAAAACAAAAAAAGTGTCGTGACAACTTTTCATAAGATTTTTTTCCGTCTAGCCCCTTTTCACATTGCGCGATAAGGAACTTCGTTCCAATAACAACAAACTAAACATAGCTCAATCACTCTTCCAGTTCTACCGTCAAACAAAACCTACATCAAAATGGGTTCATCCTTTCAAAAGCTACGATGTTACAGACATACACAATTTTTCGTATCAAAAAAACAAAATGTCAGCTCAACAGTTTAGTTGTTCTAAACAAGTCCTGCAAGTTCTTGAACACAGGAAATACAAACGATAAGCCCTCGGCCCTTAGTCTTGTCATTGATACGTTTAATTATAAAAAGTCATAACCTAAGAGTTTTATTATTTTACCTTCGACTGATAGTGAATTGTATAATATTTTTATAACAAAAATGAAAACGTCCGACTTCCATTTCTCAAGCATAGCACAAAAACTACCAATCAGATATTTATCAAATTTATATGAGATAATGTCTAAAGTGTCTGCTTTATAACAAAAAAATCGGTTAATCTGGTAAAGAAATACGTTCAGCAAATCGTGAAGTCTTATTCGTTTAATAACATTTGGAACGAAGTGCCGCCCGTTGTGAAAGGGGGAAAAGTTGCCACGAAAAAAATAAGATATCTTTTAATTGAAAGGAACTTCGTTCTATTCGGATGTCCCATGACACCTCTCAAGTTTTTTTTTAAAACACAGATCTAAAAGTACTTCTTCGATCTTTATAAAAATTAAATGGGACCCCATGACGACCATCACCTTTCATCTGAATTTTGACAGCAATCATTCAAATCGGTTCACGCCAACTAGAGATAAGAAGGAATAAGCACAAAAAAAATTGCATAGTTACATCAAGTTGCAAGGGTTGCAAGTCAAGGGCAAGTTGTAAAGCTTAAATTACAGTTGAATTAAATTTTATAACTAAAATAACTCAAAGTGAATTCTTGTCCAACATCCATAGTATTGGCATCCAAAATAGTACAACAGCTCACCGCATAGGTCCAATCGATATAATCAATGTCCGTGGTGCTTTTCTCAATTCTGGCGTAATGCTTTTTCAATCTTATTTTATTGTCTCCCGCTTTGCGAGAAGGGAAGTCGAAACTCATGTTTTCCTACTCCATCTAACATCTGATTAAATTCGTTGCGGGGTACAGACAAGTTAGCTTTCCCTCGGGTTCCTGGGCTTCACTGCTCAGAGTCATTACGATGGTCGCCTCTGTGGATCCCACCTACACAGGAGTTACAGTGGTGGGAGTGAGAGGTGGGCAAATACCCGAAGTTTCGGCAACACTTACAACCAATTGTTCTAGTTTACGGATTTTAGCGTGATTGAGATCACCGTGCACAGAGCAATTTATTACGGACAATGGAGTTTTCGTAACTATATTGCTCAATGACCGAACACCTAATTCCGTTATGTTGTATTTAGGGTGGATTGCGAAGAGCGATGTTTTATATTGAGATAAGTATTATTGACAATATTTGTTCTAATGTTTATGAAAATACTAGCTTTTGCCCGCGACTTCGTTCGCGTGGACTTCAGGTTCGTCCCGTCTAGCCCGTCTAGTTCGCGACGTCTATAATATAGTACTACTAGCTGACTCGCGCAACTTCGTCTGCGCCGAAAAAAAAAATAGGGGTGGACTACCCCTAACATTTAAGGGATGAAAAATAGATGTTGGCCGATTCTCATAGGTACCGGATAAGCACAAAAAATTTCATCAAAATCGGTCGAGCCGTTTCGGAGGAGTTCAAGTTCGAACACCGTGACACGAGAATTTTATATATTAGATTATACCGCAAAAAATGTGTTTTTTACGACCTCACATTAGAAACCCTCAAAAATTGTAGCCTATGTGTTATTCTGATGTATAAGCTATATTGTGGTAAAGTTTCATTCAAATCCATTCAGTAGTTTTTACGTGAAAGAGTAACAAACATCCATACATCCATACTTACAAACTTTCGCCTTTATAATAGTAGTAGGATAAAATAATATACTTAACGACACGCAGGGTTCACCACCTTTACTTGGAACCGCTGCGCTCTTCCACAGTTCGGTTCAGAAGATCATTTTTGCCCCGTACCATTCCGATTTCGAATGGACTCCCGTCCGCGGTGTTCCCGGAGCGCTATGACATGTCCCTCTTTAAACGAGGTTTAAGAAAAGTCTTGTATGGGTAGGCGGTAGATAACGGCCTCTCTTTGCCCTGGCATTTCTGAGGTTCATGAGTGACGGTGACCGCTTACCATCGGGTGGGCCGTAGGCTCGTTTATCTATCTTGCAATAAAAAAAAACTTTAACTTTACCAAAACTGAAAACGACTGCCTTCCAACTTTCAAAAATAACACAAAAACTACCGGTCAGATCTTTATCAAATTTAGATCAGATTATGCCCAAAGTATATACTTACTAACAAAAAAAGAATCATCGAAATCAGTTCACCCAAAAAAAAGATATTTGTCAATAAGCACACCATCGGGCTATTGAATGAGCTTCCTTCCTCGGTGTTTCCCGAGCGCTATGACTTGTCCTTCTTCAAACGAGGTTTAAAGATACTTCTTAAAGTGATACGATGACTTATGATCAGATGACCCGATAGCACGTCCATCTACATAGCAATAAAAATAATTATATCGACGATTTGGACTTCAAAATTGATCAAAAAAGCAATTTCAAACTTCATACGAAAAAAGCTTTTTGACCTCCTCATAAAAAGGATGTACCTGCATTCTTGGGAGTGAAACTGGCCCACGTTTGGGCAATACATTTCGCAAGTAACCGTTATACCGTGTTTCCTTTGCCATCGGAAGTCGGCTCAACCTCGCTCATTGTAATTCTATAATATAATTTATATTGCGTAGGCTTGGCCTAGTAAAAACCCGGCATTGCATGAATATACACTTAACATCAGGTGGGCTGTAATTATTACAAAAAAAGTAGAATCGCGAATCTTCTTATATATAAAAATGAATCGCAAAATGTGTTGGTAAGCGCATAACTCAACAACGCACGCCTGGACCTTTGGCCAAATCTTTTTTTAAAATGTTCGTTGAAGTTCAGGATGGTTTTTATGGCGAGAAAAAATCGAATAGTTGCCGGGAAAAATGAAAAAAAAACGGGTCATAGGGTTCACGCAGACGACGTCGCGGGCAGCAGCTAGTACATATTATAAAACAAAGCCGTTTTCGCCTGTCTGTCCCTGTGTATGCTTATATCTTTAAAACTACGCAACGGATTTTGATGCGGCTTTTTTAATAGATAAAGTGATTCAAGAGGAAGGTTTATGTATATAATACATGCATGATATAGAAAAACAAGTTGTCGTAAATAAGCACTTTTCTCTACGCTTACATTGTAAATGTTGTGTGAACCCTCTTTTGTGACGCAGACGAAGTTGCTCGGGTCGTGTAGTTTTTATTAAAAGTGTTCTGGCCAGTTAGCAATTATAACGCAGTTCCAGAAGTGTTAGTTAATTGACTAGTGATGGGACAAAATTTGTTTGTTATCGATAAAAGTAAAAAAAAATATCAAATGACTAATAAGAGAATTAATATTATTCAAAGGAATGTTTAGCAAAATTATTAAAACAAAATATATACCGAGATAATATGATAGAAGAGTAAATTTAGAAGGGAATACATTCTCTAGGAACATTTAAAAAAAAATCACCGAAATGGGTTCTCTAGAAAAGAAGTACACACATAAGCACGGCAATATATCCGTTTAAATATGTATTCTTAAACACAGACCCAAAAGAACATTCGATTTTAAAAAAAGGTATTTAATCAAATCAAATCAAAAAACATTTATTCTGAACACATAAATCAAAACTTATATCTACAACTTAAAGTTAATACAAAAACGCCTTAAACGGTTTCCGGCTCAGCAATGCCGCAGAAGCCATAAAATGACGGCACTGCGATCTTCCGCTGGTACCAGACGTATACGTTGGTACTGTGCTAACCAGCGCACATACAAGATATTATTATACTTATTAACATAACATTACGTACACACTAATAAGTAAAGTAATTATTATCACACTAACAAGAACAAAAATAAAAACAAAAATATATTGTCTATATTTCTTCACTTTGACTATTTCCACGTATTAAAAACTGTTTTTTAAATTCTAAATATCGATAACACCCCAACACTAGTAAGTACAGCACCCATGCAACGGCTATCGACCGAGAAGCGGTCAACTTAACGGTACACACCATTTACTCTACAACTCTATGCTCTTCGTAACCATAGACTACAATAGTATTTTGTTAATCTGTGCTGTGCCATTTAAATACCTGTACCAACGCATTACTGCCCACTGTTGGGCTCAGGTCTCCTCAGAAGAGGGATTAGGCATAGTCCACCACGCTTGCCCAGTGCGGATTGGGGACTTCACATATCTTCAAAGGATTTTTAGAACCCTTTTCCGACATGCAGGTTTCCTCACGATGTTTTCCTTCACCGTTTTTAGCCAGTGGTGTTGTGAAAAATTGCACATAAATCTTTTTCACATTTAGATTTAGAGGTACAAGCCGGTCGGATTTGAACCCGCGACCTCCCGTTCAGAAGGACGCGCTTCGACCACTCGGCCACCACGACTTCTGTATTACGAAATCTTAATGAAAACTTCACTATTCAATACTCATTTCAATATACTCACCATTCAACAAACGTCGATCAAGCTTGTCGCACAATGATTAGGAGAAAATAGAAAATGGCCGCCATTGACCGCCATGTTGGATCTCCTTGCAAATTACACGTGTTACGCTGTCTCCTTGGAAATCAGCTAATTATGCTACTGCAGAATTTCTCTTCAAATTATATGTAAATGAAAATGAGTGGAAAGTGGAGAAAATGTATTTTTCTTTGTTTATAGTTTTCTCTTTGTGGACCGATTTGGATAATTCTTTTTGTAAAGTTGAAATTAGTTAGATCAATTTCGAATTTTATCTCGTTCTCTTTGAGTATTATTTAAAAGATGCAGTTTTTGGGAATTTTGTTTTTGTTTGATAGATATCTTTTAAATGAAACTTTCCAAATAAGGGGTGGGCCATATAAAGTTTGCATTTTCCAAAAGTTCGACTGTCATGTTGGCTGTGTGGCATGATGCGCCATCCTGTTGAAACCAAATGTCGTCCATGTCATACTCTTCAACTTTTGGAAACAAAAATTCGTTGAGCATGGCACGGTAACGCTCGCCATTGACCGTAACGGCGACTCCTTGCTCATTTTCGAATGATGCCGCCGGACCAAAACCCACGCCAAACCGTAACTCTTTGTGGGTGCATTGGCTTTTCAATGGTGACGTGTGGATTTTCCGACCCCCAAATGCGACAATTTTGCTTATTGACATAGCCTCCGAGGTGAAAATGGGCTTCATCTGAAAAGACGATTTTTCGATAAAAATGCTTATCTTCGGCCAATCGATCTTCTGCCCATTGGGCGAACCGAAAACGTCCCATTTCATAAATGTCAAACCTTTAACTAAATTATGAACACAAATTGAATGACATTTGAGCTGTCATTCTCTAAATAAACAGTAGTTCAAAATGCAAACGTTAGATTGGCCCACCCTTACAAGCTTAAGATCCTAAATATCATAAAAAATTAAAGTAAAATGAGCCCAAACACGACCGGTCTCTCTAATTTAGTACAGGAGTTCCTATGGCTACCTTCCAAATCCACATCAGGAACAGCTGTATCGTAGCATATTATTGTATTGCCACGTGATATTCATAATGTATACATGCAAAAAATTTAGCCCAATCAGAAACCGGGAAATTTGTCAAATTCGACTCACAAGATTCCACTCGAACTAAATAGTTACATCCAGTACAAGTTAATATAAAAAAACTTGAGAGGTGTCATAGGACACCCGAATAGAACGAAGTTCCTTTCGATTAAAAATATAATATATTTTTTTCCTAACGTAACGCGCAATAAGGAACGTTTTTAAAAGATTTTGACACAGCGCCATCTAGCGATAATCATCTAAAACAAAAAAAGTGTCGTGACAACTTTTCGTAAGATTTTTTTCCGTCTAGCCCCGTTCGATAACGCGCCATAAGGAACTTCGTTCTAAAAAGCTTGTAAGACATTTCTAGTATAATAATAAAGCAAGTATAAATATTAATGAGTATTTATATTGACTGGTTTAAAACCAGTATAATCCTGATATTACGCAAGACGGAACCAAGAAGAAATAAAACTCAAACGGGTTGCACGGGACTTCCTATTTTTATACCGGAATGGACACAGTGCAGATAAATCAGCGATATTTCGTTTTTCAAGTAATATACAGGGTGATTTTTTAAAGAAGGTACATATTGCAGAAGGGTGATGAGTACTCTGTTCTAATACGGAATATTACAAAAAAAAGGTAAAATTACAAATATATATATATATTTTAAAATCTAAATTTCTCAAAAATACCTCAAACATAAACAATTTCGGCTAAAAGAGTGTTGACTAATGACCTCTAGTGATCTCGCGCACCCCACACCTCCGCCACACCCATCAGCTGTCGAAAAACCATCATTTTGCAAGAATTTTAGAAATTTTTAAGTTGCGATTACTAAGGCATTAAGCCATATTCTTTGATAATAATATTTTTACTGGTCGTACATAACCATCAGCTACCCTCACTAAGAAATCACCCTGTATATATAAAAATGGCGATTTTACTTTTTTTAGAATAGCGAAAAATACGACTTCTCAGAATTTTATGACAAGCAAAAGTAAGTAGTAGTTGACAGACTTCCAAAAAGGAGGTTTACCGATTAACCGATTTTGATGATCTTTTTGTTAGAAAGCGGAAACTTTTGACATAACCTCATATAAATTTGATAAAGATCTAACAGGTAGTTTATACGCTATTCTTGAAAAAATTAAGTCTGTCTTTTTCATTTTTGTAATGAAATTATGTTTTAGATATTTACCTAAAATCTTTTAGTAATTTTTGACCGACTTCCAAAAAGGAGGCGGTACTCAATTCGTCTGTATTTTTTTGTTATGTTTGTGCCTAGATAATTTTAGTATGGGTGGACCGATTTGAATGATTCTGGTGTCAGATGAAAGGTGATGGTTGAACTTAGGTCCCATTGTTTTATTTAAAGATCGAACGAACTTTAGGATCTGTGTTTAACGGACAAAATTTTCCAATTTTTCTATGAGTTTTTACGTGTACTTCTTTTTTATACGAACCGATTTCAATGATTCTTCTTTTTGTTGGAAAGCAGACATTTTGAGTATTATCTATACTAATATTATAAAGAGGAAAGTCTCATATAAGTTTGATAAAGATCTGACTGGTAGTTTTTTTGCTATGTTTGAGAAATGGAAGTCGGTCGTTATCATTTTTGTAATAAAAATATTATACCTAATGCCTAAGTCAAAGTCAAATCAAAGTCAAATCATTTATATCAAATTAGATGTGGACACACATACATTTTGAATGTCAAAAATAAAATCAAAAGTTCTACCACCAGTTCGCTAAAATTACGCTTCCGTCCTGAGAAGAACTGGCGCAAGACTAACTAATCATTTATATTCCATATAAGAACAGTACTAATCACCCTTCTTCAATAGGCATACATATCATCATTAAAAAATCACGTTGTAATACGATATTTTCTTAGACTTTTCTCTTAACTCTCTTTAAGTTTCGTTCGGTATTTTGTTTTGTATAATATAATTATTGTATAAATCAACGCGAAACCACGCGAAATGAGTATTCTGCTTTGTTTTTAGAACCATATGAATAAATTAGTTTTAATTCTCATGTTTGGTTCATTCTTATCATATGATCAATGAGAACGGGCCACGAATGGTGTTTGGGCTTGTTAACTTTTACTTCACTTTCACATGTGGGCATTTTTGACCAATTTCTGACAGGTGTTTTTAATTAATTTTTAAATGAGGTGACAGCTTTGACTGCATCACAAAGGGTTTGGACAAGCATTTGCGATGTAAGCGCAGATAAGCTTATTTACGACAACAAATCAAAAATTTCTAAAAAACTTGAGAGGTGTGAAGGGACACCCGGATGGAACGAAGTTCCTTTCGATTAATTAGTGAGGGAATTGTAATATTTATTTTTTTAAGTAACAGTAATAAAATATTTTGATCACAGCGCCGTCTAGCGACAATCATCTAAAACAAAAAAGTGTCGTGAAAACTTTTTCATAAGAATTTCCGTCTAGCCCCCTTTCGATAACGCGCGATAAGGAACTTCGTTCCAATTATAAGTTTTTGTACTATGCTAGCTGGTGCCCGCAGCGTCGTCTATGTGAACTCTATACAGCAACTTTTCCGGCAATTATTCGATTTTTTCTCGGCGTTTAAACCGTCCTAAACTTCAAAGAACATTTAAAAAAAAGCCCAAATTGGTCCAGCCGTTGTTGAGTTTTTCCCGTACCAACACATTTTGTTAGATTTGACTTTGTTTTATACTATGTAGTAATATTAAAGTGAAGTGTCAATTTTATATACAACTCTGGTAAATGAAATTTATGCTGTCTATGAGCCTGCCTAATTATGCGTTAATTCATTAAAAAAAACTTGAGAGGTGTCATAGGACATCCGAATAGAACGAAGTTCCTTTCGATTATAAGATATCTTATATTTTTTTTTCGTAACGTAACGCGCGATAAGGAACGTGTTTTAAAAGATTTTGATCACAGCTCCGTCTAGCGATAATCACATAAAACAAAAAAGTGTCGTGACAACTTTTCGTAAGATTTTTTTCCGTCTAGCCCCCTTTCACAATGCGCGATAAGGAACTTCGTTCCAAAAATATGGGAGCGATGGAATCCTACCCAAGTAAAGTAATACCAAGACAAAAGAAAAGAAATACAATCAACTTAATAACTTACTTTACTGAAGTCAATTAAAATGATTAACTGCAAAAGTGGGTTCTCAATTCGATAGCCTTTTCCTAGATTATTTTAAGCTGGAAAGTCCTACGTTTCTAAGAAACTGTCAAGTTAACTGACTGCGATTTTAATGCACTGTGTCCAGGATAGTGCATTTCAGTGCAATGCACTCCTATCTGTGACGAATACCAGTTCTATCTTACGATTTAATATCAATATATTTATTGTACTGTTTAATATTATTAATAACTACTTAGTAAATGAGAAAACTTTAACTCATAATCCCGTGCTGGATTCTGCCCTCAGCCAGGGTTCGGCCGCTGCGTGTGAGCGGTTGGAGGTTTTAGTGCGGGTCAAGTCCCACATACCACACCCGCGGGGCGGGGGGATCCGGTGATTTCCAAATTCAAAAACAAAAAAAAAGAGTAATCTCGACCAATTCTCATTTTAAACAAGAAACTATATCCAAATCGGTTAGGAGCTATGACTTCGCGACGGGAAAGTGTGTCGCAGTGCATAACGCGTCGCGCCATCCCGCATAACCCCGTGCTGGGTTCTGGCCTCAGCCGGGGTTCGGACGCTGAGTGTGAGCGGTAGGAGGTTTTAGTGAGGTTCAACTCCCACATTTCCTCCAACTAAAATAAAAAAAAAGGAGCTATGACTACACATACACACTCACACACAAATAAATCTCAAACACAATCCATTCGCTTTGCGTCGCGACTAAAAAAAATATTATAATATTACAAATATACTTTTATTTATACAGATTATGCTATAATATAATAAATTAATCACGTAATAGATTAGAAAACATTAAAAAACACGCAAAAAAACAATTTTATAACCTAGTTTTATGTCGGTTATTACTTCAAAAACAAATAATCCATTTGCATTATATTTATACCAAATCAAATCCACGTGTTTCCGATACTTATTATGTAAGTAAGTTGACTTTCTACGGCACAAGGTGTTTTATAAATATTTCAATATGTATTGATGATTATTTTAAAAGCTTATATTAACTTGCACTGAATCTTATACCGGTTGTTCCGGGGAATTATTTGAGATGATTCAAACATCTCCCTTTTATCATCGTACCACTCGGCGTCGAGGTGGAGTTCATCCCTACTATATAGAACCACCACGGTCATCCACGGTTCGTTTCAGGAACACTTTTTTGCCACGCACCATCGGGCTATGGAATGAGCTCCCCTCCTCGGTATTCCCTGAGCGCTATGAGTTGTCCTTAAAGTTAGGTCGTAGATAGCGACCCCTCAGTGTCCCCTGACATAACAGAGGTCCATGAGCGACGGTAACCACTTACTATCTATCAGGTGGGCCGTTGGTTTGTCTGCCTACATGGCAATAAAAAAAAATGTAAATATGTTCGGGTGGAATCTTGCAAGCTAAATTTGACAAACTTCCCGGTTTCCGATTGAGTTGTGTGTAGTGACAAAATGGCGCTGATCTGATGATTTATTCGGAAGGTGGTCTTCTTCGTTGGAAGTCTTGTGCTAAACAAGATATTTAGGCTCGTTTTATTTGTATTAACTAGCATTATATTGCTACACTAGGTGTCCCGCGCAACTTCGTCTGCGTCACAGAAGAACAACAACAACAAAGTCTTCCTCGATAAATAGACTTTCCAACAATGAAATAATTTTTCTAATCGGACCAGTAGTTCCTGAGATTAGCGCGTTCAAACAAACAAACAAACTCTGCAGCTTTATAATATTAGTATAGATGATATTCAATCTTAAAAGCATGTTAAAAAAATCTTCTTTAAATAAATTATTTTACTTATACTTGTTGCAGATGTCATAAAATGTTCATAAATCTTACAAAATTAAGATTTAGAGGTACTTTTCCGCACTTGTTGGACCATTATTATATGATTACTACTATGTTTTGTAACGTCACCTGACATATTGTAGACACTATGTTTGTTAACACATTGCGTATGTGATTTCAACAGTAATTGCATGTCGTTATGTGCCATAGCTGTTACAATTCATTGGTCGGTTTTTGCAACTGGTGTCGTGATGTGAGTTCGAGTTCCAGTGGTACCACCCAAAAGCGAACGAGAGAGGTAGGTAGCTTTGTTTGCTCGTAAATCTACCCGCAGTATCCGGTTTTCTCGTGATCATGACGTTTGCAACAACGTTGAAATATCGAATATCTATACTTTAGTTTTTTTAATGTTATATAGCTCCAGAGTTAGTTTGTTTGACCGCGCTAATCTCAGGAACTACTGGTTTGATTTGAAAAATTCTTTCACTATTAGAAAGTCCATTTATCGAGCAAGACTATAGGCTATGTTGCATCCCTCTGTGACGCAGACGAAGTTGCGCGGGTCATCTATTGTTATATAAATGTAACAAGAAAAAAACCTTCACTTGACTCTTTTGGGAGGTTGTAAAATGGTCTTCAAATATCATAATCATCGTGAACCATAAATGATGTGTTCGCCAATTATTTTAATATGCAGTCCACATACAGTTATGTAATATTACAATCATTACGAGCGGTTGTGGAGCGTGTGTGTAATATATGCATGCCTTTAGCGATATAGTTTTGTCACAGAATCATTACATAGCGTGACGTTACGAATGAGAATATTCATTGTCGAACGTTGCGAATGTTGACCGTTAAAAAAAAAGATCTAAGGTTTTTCAGTGACAATTCAAATGCATATATCTTCCAGATGAGGAGGTTTACTAATGGGTGGGCTATCTAACGTTTGCATTTTGAACTACTGTTTATTTAGAGAATGACAGCTCGAATGTTATTCAATTTGTGTTCATAATTTAGTTAAAGGTTTGACATTTACGAAATGGGACGCTATACGCTTGAAGCATGGCACGGTAACGCTCGCCATTGACCGTAACGGCGGCTCCTTGCTCATTTTCGGAGAAAAATGGCCCAATGATGCCGCCAGACCAAAACCCACACCAAACCGTAACTCTTTGTGGGTGCATTGGCTTCTCAATGGTGACCTGTGGATTTCCCAGATGCGACAATTTTGTAGCCTCCGAGGTGAAAATGGGCTTCATCTGAAAAGACGATTTTTCGGTAAAAATGCTCATCTTCGGCCAAACGATCTTCTGCAACGAATTTTTGTTTCCAAAAGTTGAAGAGTATGACATGGACGACATTTGGTTTCAACAGGATGGCGCAACATGCCACACAGCCAACATGACAGTCGAAAAATGAAAGAATGCAAATTTTATATGGCCCACCCCTTACTTACAAATTATCTTGGGAATGGAAGGTCGTAGATCCATCGTGTTTGGGCTCTTTTTGATTTGAAAGGGCAGATAGATTTTTTGATATTTTTTCTGGTATTTGTCCACTTCTCATTCCCACCACTGTAACTGCTGTGTAACCAGGATCTGAGGTTAAAGCTTTTTCTAATGTAATATACAAATTTCTTCACAAAGAACGTATATAACGGCGTAAATAGTGTGTTGAGGTGTAATGACGTTGTAAATAGTCGATCTTCGTTTGGTTTTGTCAGGAATGACGTCACAATGTCCACTTGAACACTTGATGATCAATACTTTTTAACAAAAACTTCAAAATAATGAGTTTTAACAGTTTATTACTTTTACATCAAGAGGTCCGTTCGCCTCGACAATTCAAACATGAATGAATAATAACAGCGGCCAACGCCTGTATTTATAGCAAGTCTTCACTTCCAACTACCCGCACAGTGAATAGGATGGTTTCCCTTGTTTATAACCCCGTCATATATGAAATATACATTACTTGGTATTTTAAACGATAAGTGATATAAATCTTCACACAACATTCAATTCTGAAACAAAGCACGTATTTGATGTACCTAGTTCGGCTTTTATAAAGGAACTCATTTTATATTCTGAAGGGCTCACGTTAAAAGAATATTTCAATAGTTTATTACGATTAAATAAATTACATTTACGATTTTATTTCTGCCTCTCAAATTATAGAAACAAGATATATATTATACTTCACTAGCTGACCTTTTTGCCTGTGCAATGCAAAATCGATAAGGTAGAGTTCATTTCAAATTAATACACAGGGTGTCCCAAAACTATGCGACATGAACGGGAAGTACCTGAAATATTAGACAGTATATTTTGCTGAAAGGAAACGTCATTTTATTTTTGATGTTTACTGCTGCATTCACAGATTTTTCGTAATTTTTTTGTTTTGTCTAAAAATCGAACTAACAAAATCGGCAAAAATCAACACCCTGTATTTTTATGATGCCAATCGAAAGAACAGTTAATTACGAATAATCTTTGCTAATAGTCCGGTCATTTTAGACAATTGAAATAAAGAAAATTCCGACAAAGCCAAATTTTCGTAGAGACCTTAGGTTTACCACAAGGAATAAAGTGTCAAAAGTCCCCATCAGTCCCATGTGAGCTTAGGGACTTATTCGGGGCCCAAGGTAAAAATTTTAGGTTTTTTGGATTTTTCTCGAAAACGGTAAGTTTTATCGAAAAAGTACCTCAGAGCAAAGTTGTGGATCTTAAAATTCTCCATAAAAATGGTCCCTATGATTTTTTCTCTAAGACCCACTATTTCCCAGATATTACGCTTGTAAGAATCACGTTCTACATAGTATGCACACATATGCCACGTATATACATATTTAGGTACTCAATATGTTCAGTATTTACGTAGACATTATGGTCATACAGTTACGATAGTATTTGATGGCTATAGTGACACAACAAAGAACATAAAAGCTGCAGAACAACGTCGTCGTGCAACAAAAACATCCTCAGGTACCGACATAATGTTTGATGAATTTATGACAGTTCCAGTTAATCAACAACATTTTTTTGCAAACATTAATAATAAATCTCGTTTTATTTCTATGTTGAGTAACAAATTAACAGCTGAAAATATTGCCGTGAAACAAGCTCCGAATGACGCCGATGTCCTCATAATTGAAACAGCAATAGAACAATTTAATGCAAGAAATACAACTATTGTAGTAGGTGAAGATGTTGATTTATTAGTACTACTCACTGCAAGGACTCCATCTGATAAAATTATTTACTTTTTAAAACCTGGGAAGGCGCAGCAACGGACAGAAATATATTCTTCTAAAACTTTATCAGCTTATCCAAAATGCCAAAACTTTATTTTATTTTTACATGCGATAACCGGGTGCGATACTACGTCAGCAATGTTTAGAAGGGGCAGTATTAAAATTATTTGAAAAAAATGATTTGATTGACTGCGCAAAAGTATTTACAGAAATTAATTCTTCACCTCAAATACTAATTACTAAAGGAATTCGGTTTCTTCTTGCGGTTTAAAGAGCCTCCAAAAAAAATTGATTGCATAGATACGTACAGATATTTAACATTTGTAAAAAATACACGAAACAAAAAGCAAGTATAGCTATCTTGTCTTCCTCCAACATCGGCATCTGCTACTAAACATTTGTTTCGAATATACTATCAAGTTCAGACATGGCAAGGCAATGAACTGAACCCTGAAGACTGGGGTTGGAAATTGATAAATAATACTTTGGAACCGATTCGGACTTTACTGCCCCCTGCTCCAGAAAAACTTCTTAACACTATTTTTTGCAATTGCAAGAAAGGTTGTAGTGCCAAATGTGGCTGTAAAAAAGTAGGGTTGCAGTGTTCTCCAGCGTGTACCAATTGCCAAGGTGTCTCTTGCTCAAATGTTCAATTAAATACAAGAGAGGAAAATTCATGTGATTTTGATGAAGAGACAACTGATTCATCTTCATTTGAACAATTTCTAAGCGTTCATCAACAGGAAGGAGAAGAAGAAGAACAAGAAGAAATTGAAGAAAACATGATTATTGAAGTTGAATATGAAGAGTATGAGTCAGATTAAAATAAAAAAAAAAAGTTAGAACGACAGTTAAACTCAGTAACCCATATCAATAATCTTCATACTACATATTAAATAATTATTGTTCCTGAAAATAACGTCATAAAGGTTCGGCCCTGTGGTTCCACAGGGCTAGGGTGACGCCACCTGCAGGGGCCCAAATCGTGGTTGGAGGCGTCCCAATAGAGGTCGGGGTGCGATTGAAGTACCTCGGCCTCATACTGGACAGCCGTTGGACCTTCCGGGCCCACTTTAAAGAACTCGTCCCCCTATTGATGAGGACAGCCGGCGCATTGAGCCGATAAAACTTACCGTTTTCGAGAAAAATCCAAAAAACCTAAAAATTTTACCTTGGGTAATAAGTCCCTAAGCTCACATGGGACTGATGGGGACTTTTGACATTTTATTCCTTGTGGTAAACCTAAGGTCTCTACGAAGATTTGGCTTTGTCGGAATTTTCTTTATTTGATCACTATTTTTATGTCTAAAATGACCGGACTATAACAAACATAGTGTCTTAAACAAAAGAAACAAGGTATAGAACAAGGCGTAGAGAGTTGTATTTTAATTTTGAACTTATGGCCTTCTAATACGAAAACCTTGTAGTTTACAAAGACGCGGTTAGGTACCTTTGACAGTAGCTGTCATATTATACCTATTAGATTAATAAATAAAAAAAGCCTTTATTTTTCCACCCATTACAAAGATATAAATACAATAAAACACAATAAAATAAGTAGGTTTTTGAGTAGGAACCCCTTCACGGGTATAGGCCTCCTCCAGCTTTTTCCATTGATCTCTATTCTTTGCTGCTTCCATCCACTTCTCACCTGCTACAGAAACAATATCTTCAGCCCAGCGTTGTTTAGGACGCCCTCGTTTTCTCCTTCCGGCTGGACCATTCCATTGTGTGGTCTTCAAAGTCCATCTGTTGTCAGTGTAACGAGCCAGGTGTCCGGTCCATTTCCACTTACCTATTAGATTATAGTAACTATACTCGTGCAAGTATCGGTAGTATGTTTTGTGACAGCATTTGTCCATCGGAATGCGAGATCACGTGTGGCTTTCACTCGACTCTGATTCGCGCTCAAAACTATTACTAATATGTATTTATTTATGTAATACTAGCCTACACTTCGTCTGTGTTACAAAGAGTATATACAATCTTTGCGATGTAAAGGCAGAAAAATGAGCTTATAAGTGACATCGCATCGAAAACCACTAAAATCAATGTTTCAATTTTACACATAAACATTCCTCTTGAACTGTACTGTAACAACCCATTACTACCCACTGCTGGGCTCAGGTCTACTCATAAGAGGGATTAGGCATAGTCCACCACGCTTGCCCAGTGCGGATTAGGGACTTCACATATCTTCTAGGGATTTTTATAACCCTTTTCCGACATGCAGGTTTCCTCACGATGTTTTCCTTCACCGTTTTTAGGCAGTGGTGTTTTGAAAAATTGCATATAAATCTTTTTCATATTTAGATTTAGAGGTACAAGCCGGTTTTGAACCTAGTTAAATAATCTAGAAAAAAGCCACATCAAACTCCGTTGCGTAGTTTTAAAGATTTAAGCAAACACAGAGACGGACATCGTGAAGTGACTTTGTTTTTTACTATGTAGTGAAGTATATACTATGTTTATATTATTGGAACGAAGTTCCTTATCGCGCGTTATCGAAAGGGGGCTAGACGGAAATTCTTATGAAAAAGTTTAAAAGTTTAAGTTGTCAAGACACTTTTTTTGTTTTAGAAGATTATCGCTAGATGGCGCTGTGATTAAAATATTTTAAAACAATTCCTTATTTTGTTTTGTATGATTAATGCTGGATGGCGCTGTGATTAAAATATTTTATAATACTTAAAAAAAATAAATTTTATTACAATTCCCTCACTAATTAATCGAAAGGAACTTCATTCCATCCGGGTGTCCCTTGACACCTCTCAAGTTTTAATTTTTTTATGTTATTATTTGTGAGTTATGTAATAATTTAGAATGTATAATCAACAACGAAGGGATAACATGTGACCGGAAACACCGGAAATCAGAACATCCAATCAATCATCTTTGACAGATGCTAATAAGTTGTTGATTAATGTGTATTAAAGTATTACATCAGTGTACCACATATTATTTATACCATAAATAATAATGTAATTTACAATAACGAAATGGACTTCAATTTTTTAAGCAAAACACAAGAACTACAAGTCAGATCTTTAACAATTGCGCTTGCATCGCAAATATACTGTTCAAACACTTATTTTGTGACTCAGACGAAGTTGCGCAATCTGTACTGTACCAACCCATTACTGCCCACTGTTGGGCTCAGGTCTCCTGAAGAGGGATTAGGCATAGTCCACCACGCTTGCCCAGTACGATTTTTAGAACCCTTTTCCGATATATGCAGGTTTCCTCACGATGTTTTCCTTCACCGTTTATAGTCAGTGGTGTTGTGAAAAATTGCACATAAATCTGTTTCACATTTAGATTTAGAGGTACAAGCCGGCCGGATTTTAACCCGCGACCTCCCGTACGGAAGTTGCGCAAGTCAGCTAGTAATTATATTGTACTTTTCATTTATTATCATACTACACCATAAAACACACAGTTTCTTATAAAATCTATCTCTATGTAACACTTCATTTAGCGTGGTCCTCACGATACAGGCTTTGTCTAGTGTGAGGATCATTGGTAACTTGCTCAGGCACATCTTAAATTTGAATCCTATGTGTATTTAGTAAAAGTTTTCTCTCAAGTGTGTATTAGGATTTAACTTACAATAAACATCTTTATCATTATCTAGATATAAACTACAGGATAAAGTTGATCTCATCTCATTTCAATATGGTCGCTAAAGCTCATTCTCCATTGTTCCAGGGCTCCGACCCTCGGGTAGCGACCTGCCGTGGCCGTCTTCAGACCAGGAGGTGTCAGCTGAACCAGGAGATCAACAAGGAGTTACGGCTACGAGCCGGTGCGGAAAACCTTTTCAAGGTTAGTATGAAAACTTCGTCTATATCACAGTTTACAAGCTTTATATTGCCTTGCACTGGATGTAAGTTCTATGTAAGTTTGGGTAGAATCTTGTGAGTTGAATTTGATCAACTTCCAGATTTCCGATGAAATTTTATAGGCACCTGGTGCCAATGCAAAAATATGGTACCTACCATGAGTCGGAATGTAGTCATAGGAACTCCTGTACTAAACAAGATAGACTCGTGTTTGGGCTCATTTTACTTGCCTTGGCTAGCCCTCTACCATCGATCTTAAACGCTTAAGTTTAAATTATATTATGTGTTTTTCCTATGTCATTGTTTTTTTTGGAAACGCTATTTCCAACTTTATATTGGTAAAATGTAAGAAAACAAAAAAACTTGAAAGGTGACATGGGACACCCGAATAGAACGAAGTTTCTTTCGATTAAAACATATCTTATATATTTTTTTTCCTAACGTAATGCGCGATAAGGAACGTGTTTAAAAGATTTTGATCACAGCGCCATCGAGCGATAATCATCTAAAACAAATAAGGAACGTGTTTTAAAACATTTTGATCACAGTGCCATCTAACGAAAATCATCTAAAACAAAAAAAGTGTCGTGACAACTTTTCGTAAGATTTTTTTCCGTCTAGCCCCCTTTCACAACGCGCGATAAGGAACTTCGATCCAATAGAATCATTTCAATTCTGTTTAGTCAAGTTTTGAGTAACACTACGTTTTCCTTATAATCTACATTTCATGAACACAACAGCTCAACAGATTTGCAAAACAACATTCTTCAACATGATTTATCTACTAAGACGAAATCTACAACAAATTGGCACGCAGATAACGAATGAATTGTTAAAATATAATTACTTGTCGTGTAGATTGAGTACAGCGACGTAACATTACAGTTATGGAATGTTATTGAGACACTTTCTCTCGAAGGCACGTGTATCGGAATATTACTGACCATTTTACTAGATTTATATTAACTTGCACTGGATGTAACTATGTAGGTTCTGTACTGCCCACTGTTGGGCTCAGGTCTCCTCAGTAGGGGGATTAGGCATAGTCCACCACGCTTGTGCGGATTGGGGACTTCACATATCTTCAAAGGATTTTTAGAACCCTTTTCCGATATGCAGGTTTCCTCACGATGTTTTCCTTCGCCGTTTTTAGCCAGTGGTGTTGTGAAAAATTGCACATAAATCTTTTTCACATTTAGATTTAGAGGTACAAGCCGGCCCGATTTGAACCCGCGACCTCCCGTACGAAAGGACGCGCTTCGACCACTCGGCCACCACGACGTAACTATGTAGGTTAGGGTGTAATCTTGCAAAATTTTACAAACTTCCTTTCCGATCGAACTGACATTTTGCACACAAATGTATATCACGTGACAATGCAATAATATGACAAAATGGCGCTCGTCTGATGAAGGTGATTACTAGTCGTAGGAACTCCTGTACTGAATAAGATATACTTGTCGTGTTTGGGCTCATTTTACTGGTCTTGGATAGTAGTCTACTGATACATGATATTCAGGATCTTAAAAGCTTATATTTAAAGTTTTCATTAAAATAGATTATTTGATAT
This sequence comes from Trilocha varians, assembly GCA_030269945.2. Classification (NCBI taxonomy): domain Eukaryota; kingdom Metazoa; phylum Arthropoda; class Insecta; order Lepidoptera; family Bombycidae; genus Trilocha; species Trilocha varians. The sequence continues at coordinate 2,390,338 of AP028271.1, forward strand.
ATTTTATTTCAACACTAATTGCCGCCCGCGACGTTTGCGTAAACGCTATACAACACTAAAAATACAAAGTCTCATAAAGGCGTTGATTTAAAAAACTGTTTCATAAAATAATATTTCGTTCCCCGGAGATGATAGTATGATAATATTATAGCCTGTATTTTTTGTGAATTATCTTGATATACTGACTGGTAGGTTTTGTGCTATTCTTGAAAACATAAAAATTACTAGTTTTGAAAACGCATAAAAATTCCTCCCTGACGCTAAGTACTGTACCAGCCCATTACTGCCCACTGTTGGGCTCAGGTCTCCTCAGAAGAGGGATTAGGCATTGTCCACCACGCTTGCCCAGTGCGGATTGGGGACTTCACATATTTTCAAAGGATTTTTAGAATCCTTTTCCGACATGCAGGCTAAGTTGTTCACGCTAAAACATTGAATTTTAGCAAAAATCGCGGCCATCTTTTCAAAGTTCCACGTCAACTATTTCTCAAGTAGTTCCCAAACTCGCAAGGCTAAAGGTGAAAGACCGAAGGGAGTCACGGTCCGTTGGCTGGCTCACACGCTCGCTAACAATAAGCCAACGTATTAAACAATTCTTACAGACATTGTTGAACTTTTAGTTCGTTTTTGATGTTAATTACAAAACGGTACGGTATCTTTGAAAGAGTGCCTAGTGCGTAACGCGTCGTGCCGTCCCGTATAACCCCGTGGCGCATTCTGGCCTCAGCCGGGGAATACAAGACGTAACTAGCTTGGTTGTAAAACGAAGATAGAATTATTCACATCGTCACAAATCTTCTGATTATTTATTTTGCTTAGTAACATTGATTTCTTTCTGTCCTTCAGTGATCCCAGCGGCGTGCAGTTCATACAAGCAAATACGCACTGCATACCCTATCATTTCAAATTTGCTTAAAAAATTGTAACAAAAAACGATTAAACGTTTTATATTTAATCAAAATACACTTTTCATTGCTATTATTGGCACACATTTAGCGTAAAAGTTAAATTAAATTGATAATAGGACATAAATATATGGAAAATTACTCAGATTTATATTTCTGCATACCCTGACTTAAATATGTATGCACGCCACTGTGATCCTAACATTGCAGATGTCCCGTTACCACTTACGGTCAGGTGGCCCGTTGACTCGTCTGCGTCTTCACAATATGAAAAATCTTAAAATTTAACTGCTGTTTCAGGCCACGACAAACAGAAAACTGCGAGAGACGGTCGCTCTTGAGCTAAGCTTCGTCAACTCCAATCTCCAACTCTTGAAAGAGCAGTTGGCTGAGCTGAACTCCTCGGTGGAACTGTACCAGAGCGATAGGTAAGGAATGACTATTTTCTTCTTCTTCTTCTTCTTTTGATTATGGACTCATCCCCGGGGATGATTCGCCAATGTCAAGTGAGGAGTATACACAAGTTTTTTTGCCAGAATTTGTCTAGAAAATGTTCGGTTTCCAGATCTAAATGGCTATTTTGATATACCAAGATTTTTTAAAAGAATCTATTAATTAATGCAGTTGTGTTTCTTTTCAAAAATAAAAGGAATGTTTCCTTTCAGCAAAATTCGCTAAGATCATTATTTCGAGTACTTACCCTGGAAGGGGTGGGGGTGTTTAAAAATTCCACCCTGTTCCACTTTGACTTTGAACTTGCACTGGATGTAACTATTTACTAATGTAAGTTCTGGTGGAATCTTGCGAGTCAAATTTGACAAACTTCCCGTTGTCTGATTGAGCTGACATTTTGCATGCAGATGCATATCGCGTGACAATGCAATAATATGACAAAATGATGCAGATCTGATGATGGGTTCGGAAGGTGGTCATAGGAACTCCTGAACTAAATGAGATAGACCTGTCGTGTTTGGGCTCATTTTACTTGTCTTAGCTAGCACTCTACTTATACATGATATTCGGGATCTTAAAAGATTGTATTTAAAGTTTTCTTTCAAATACATTTTTTGTACTCGCTAATCTCAGTACCCGCTGCGCGCTGGTCCGATTTGAAAAATCAGTGTTGAATAGCCCATTTATCGAGGAAGGCTATAGGCTATATTTGTGACGCAAACGACACGAGATACTCTCATACAAAACTATACTAAATCAGCACATTTAAAACTAGTTATTAATTTATAAAACGACATTAAGTCATTGATGAGTTTTAATCAAATATTTAGCTGGGAAAATGAGCGGGTGACCTTCAGACAAAATGTGAAGGCGAAACTTAGGAATGCGAGATAGGGTTATCAAAAAAAACATACTTTAAACATAAAAACACCCGAATAGAAAAAAGTTCCTTTCGATTAAAAGATATCTTATAATTTTTTTTCCTAGCGTAAAGATTTTGATCACAGCGCCATCTAGCGATAATCATCTAAAACAAAAAAGTGTCGTGACAACTTTTTCATAAGAATTTCCGTCTAGCCCCCTTTCGATAACGCGCGATAAGGAACTTCGTACCTATTATTTCATTCAATTTAATATTCAACACCTATTTTTGACTGACTTCCAAAGAGGAGCAGGTCATCAATTATTTTTGTAAGCTTTATAATTTACTTTGAACTTTAGTTTGGATAAACGACATAACAATGTATTTTAAAGAATACTTTAAATACAAGTTTTTGAGATCCTGGATATCATGTATCAGTAGAGTGCTAGCTAATACAAGTAAAACGATAACACGACGGGTCTATCTTGTTTAGTGCAGGAGTTCCTATGACCACCTTCCGAATCCATCATCAGATCTGCGCCATTTTGTCATAATATTGCATTGTCACGCGATATACAACTCGCAAGATTCCACTCGAACTTACACAGGTACATCCAGTGCAAGTTAATACAAATCTTGTAATGTTATGCAGTTTCTATGGTGAATTTTCAAAAAAAAAAACTTTAGAGGTGTCATGGGACACCCGAATAGAACGAAGTTCCTTTCGATTAAAAGATATCTTATAATTTTTTTCCTAACGTAACGCGCGATAAGGAATGTGTTTTAAAAGATTTTGATCACAGCGCCATCTAGCGATAATCATCTAAAACAAAAAAGTGTCGTGACAACTTTTCGTAACATTTTTTTCCGTCTAGCCCCCTTTCGATAACGCGCGATAAGGAACTTCGTTCCAGTAAATAAAAATCTTGCATTGATATTTGATCCAATTCACACGATGAATTTTATACGTCGACTTATCAAAAACAGATAAAAACCTGTTCGTTTAAAACTCGTTATAAATCGTCAGCTAAGAATATTTTACAGAAGTAAAATCATTTTTTTTCAAAACACCAGAGACGATTCGTCTATGTCAAGTGAGACGCATACACGGTCCTAAAATTCTATGTTAAAATTAGTAAAGTATCACTCGTGTGTGTATGTCAAATGTTACTAGATACCCACTCAACTGGGAACGTCACTATTCGCTAGGGGACTTCGTTCGGAATCAATACCGTGTTTGAGCCCCTTTTTAAAAACATTTTTTTCCAATAATTTTTAATTTTGATTTTTAATTAAACCTTATATTTTTGTAAATCTTTATTACTAAACAACGCTGTATTGCATTTTCAGCGAAAATATATCATCTTCGTAAAATATGAGACGATTAAAAAATGTAAAGAAAACAGGTTTTAGAACTGTACTCAATTTTGGCTCCTGCCACAGACTTGGCAAAAGTAAACAAACCAATTTGGTTGGTATGATATGAGTTCATTATCACTACCTTATTTAATTAATTAAAGATTTCAGATATATTTTTGACGTTTTTTTACATTTTGAATGATTGATATTTCATTAAATATCGAGACAACTCAATTAATCAAATATTGTGGTAAGAACCCGTTGAAAATGCATGAAAGGATTGATTTCGTTATTTTCAGAAGACCACAAGTTTTTTTATAAAAACTATTTGTTTAGACCCTTATTTCTGTTTAGTTGTATGTCATTAGCATATACCAACATGATTTCAATAATTACGAAACACGAATACCGGAAATCATTTAATTTGGACTGTAAATTATTTGAACGAAAATAAACTTTAAAGTGTTAGAAATAGGATAGATTTTATCTTAGTTTTAGATTTAGATTTCGTCATAGGTTATTTTTAGGCGGTTTATGCGTTTTTGACCGACTTCTCAAAAGGCATAGATTATCTAAAATATTAATAAAGATTAAAAATATTTAATCAGTCAAAATTTACAGTGTAATATACAATTAACCATTAGATCTCCACACTAGGTCAAGCCTGTCTCGTGGAGATCTTACTAATACATCTCAAATTTATAGTATACTAGATGACCCGCGCAACTTCGTCTGCGTTACAAAGGGGTTCAAAAATTGTAGCCTATATAGGCACGCGCCGCCCGGCGCAAACGACTACGACCCTGAATTTTAAATTTGTAATATCTTCGGTAATATTCACTTAAATTACATGCTGTAAAAAGCATATTGATGTATAATAAATGCACAATTTATTTAAGGTACTTAATTGGATAAGGATTAATGCTGTATTGTTTAAAATCACTTCGTAAATAACCATTTTTTAGTAAAGAATAAAAATGGTTATGCTGGGTTATCCCTAAGAGATAGACATATACCATCGCGGACTTTTTTGTTGAACTTTTTAAGGTGAACAATACTGTAGTACATTAATTTGGTCTATCTCGTAGGGTTCAGCCAGCGTTTGCAATATAAGCGCAAAAAAACGTGCTTATTTACGACATCACATTAGAAACCTTTAAATTTATCAGTGTTTCTCTACTATATTATGCATTTATTATACATACAAACCTTCCTTAAGAATCACTCTATCTATTAAAAAAAACCGCATCATAATCCGTTGCGTAGTTTTAAAGATCTTAGCATACATACAGACATACAGCGAAAGCGACTTTGTTTTATACTATGTATTGATAGTAGGTCTATTTTGTTTTTGTTAGAAGTTGTATATTTTATTTTCATTTTATTGTCTTTTTGTACTACCTATTACATTTTACTAGATCGACATGTCCGTCCTGGTTATTGTAAAGGAGCCCCGTAGCACAAGCTACAGCTTAGTACGGGACTCGCTATTTTAAAACACAAATGTAAACTGTAATGGTAATAAATAAAAATTTCATTTCATTTCATCTAGTTGACTATAAGTATACAGGGTGGATCTGTAACGACACGGCGGTAAAGAACGCTGTAGTACGTAACGCGTCGTGCTGTTCCGCATCACGCCAGGGGGTTCGAACGCTAAGTGTGGTTGTTCAATTTCCACATATCCCACCCGCCCTTATATGAACTCCAGAAGATAAACCATTCTTTTACTGTCTAATGTAAGCCTTAACATTTTTATCCACTTCTTCCAGCAAAGAATGCGTGATGCCGATGATTCCTCTCGGTCTGAAGGAGACGAAGGAAGTAGACTTCAGGGAGCCCTTCAAAGACTTCATTCTGGAACACTACAGCGACGACGCGGCTCATTACGAAGACGCTATATCAGACTTTATGGATATGCGACAAGTAAGTCTATATACAGGGTGTCCTAAGACTATGTTACATACATATACGTCTATATACAGGGTGTCCCAAAACTATGCGACATGAACGTGAAATACCTTAAATATTGGAGATAAGATATTTCGCTGAAAGAAAACGCTAGTTTATTTTTGATGTTGAACGATACCGCATTCCAAAAAAAATCGTAATTTTAAAAATAAATTAAGACCCTTAATTACCTATAGTATTTCCTACTAAACAGTGGCTTAAAGAAAAGCAACAATTTAAAGAGTTTATTTTTTTTAAATCATTTTCATCATTGTGCATGTTTACGTGTATTTGTTTCCTAGATGAACCGATTTCGATGATACTTTATACATAACTTCATAAAAAAATAATCAAGATCTAAATTATAGTTTTTCTTCTATTGGAAGCTGCTATTTTACACATATTCTCGACGTGAATAATGCTATCTCGTGTCATTCACCTTCAAATTATTGTTTCTCAGGCGATTCGAACTCCGGTCCGGTCGACGGCCGGTGTAGCCCTGCTGTTCAAGTACTACAATCAGTTATACTTCATCGAGAGACGATTCTTTCCACCAGATCGATCGCTCGGAGTCTATTTCGAGTGGTTCGATTCATTGACTGGTAAGTTTTGACGTCCTTCTTAGGTAAAGTCGTCCGCTTACACAGTGTGAAAAGAGTACTGTAGTGAGTAACGCGTTGTACCGTCCCGCATATCCCCGTGCTGGGTTCTAGCCTCAGCCTGAGTGTGCGTGGTTGGAGGTTTTAGAGATGCAATTCAATTCTCACATAAGCAATTTCCTACAATAAAAAAGCCGCTCACCCAGCGTCCGAGCCTCGGTTGAGGTTCCCAACAAACAAACAAACAGCAGGATTGTTTTGCACGCTAAGACATACGTATCGCCCCGTCACTCCTGAAGTTACAATGACTTGTCCTTTTTCAAACAAGGCTTGAAATGAACATGAAACTTTATATTCGTTTAACACTTTCTTCGTGACGTGTCAGAGCAACCGACAGACTCATCTTTAAAGGATAAAGTAGTTCAAACACATTTCATCATAAGTTGTATCCTGTACCAACCCATTACTGCCCACTGTTGGGCTCAGGTCTCCTCAGAAGAGGGATTAGGCATAGTCCACCACGCTTGCCCAGTGCGGATTGGGGACTTCACACATCTTCAAAGGATTTTTAGAACCCTTTTCCGACATGCAGGTTTCCTCACGTTATGTAATGTAATCATAAGTTGTATGAGCCATATGTTTCGTTTTCAGGAGTCCCATCGTGCCAGCGAACAGTGGCTTTTGAGAAAGCATGTGTCTTGTTCAACATTGCTGGCATTTATACGCAGATCGGTGCTAAACAGGTAAGAAAATATGTAATAATTAGGGTTGTGCGAATAATTCGAACTCACGAATTATTCGTTCCGAATCGAATAGTAATATTCGATTCGAAATTCGAATCAAATAATTCGAATTTCGAATAGTATCGAATTTGACTACGACGATTACGACTATTTTGTAGACATCTAGCCTATTAAAGATATTATCTACAAAATACAAATTCTTGTCCTATTTCCAATGCATCGTCGTAGTCAAATTTGATACTATTCGAAGATTCGAATTATCCGATTCGAACGATATTCGCACACCCCTAGTAATAAATGTAATAATCCATCACTGTTCACTAGGGATGTAACGAATATTCGCATTCGATTACAAAAAATCATGCGAATGTTATGCGAATGCTTTGACAAAAGTTAGATAGTCGTGTGGGTCTAGACGGAACCTATCAGAGTCAAGATAAGGACTCTACCTGCCCTAATGAGTCCAAGCTCGAGGGGTCTACGACCTTCCATTGTCAAGATTATTTAAGGACGGGCTGGAGTGGGGGGAGGGGGGATCTTAAAAGCTGGTATTTAAAGTGTTTTCTTTGAAGTAAATTCACGTTTTTTAAATTTAATTACATAATTATTAAGCACGCTAATTAACTATACATTTGTACACAGGAACGCAGCCGTTGCGCCGGTTTGGATGGCGCTGTGGACGCGTTGCTGCGCGCGGCGGGAGCGCTCCGTTACATTCACGAAAACTTCACCAACGCACCTTCGGTCGACCTCGCCGCCGACACGCTACTCGTTTTAGGAACACTTATGACTGTAAGTAAATGGCATGACGACACTATCAAATAGTCAAAGATTTAATATACAGGGTGGATCTGTAACTTTGGACAATCTGACGTGGGGTGAATGACATGTCGAAATACAACGTAGCACTATTTTTATTTTTTGGATCGGTTAAACTTTTTTCTGACATTGTATGGAAAACGTACGGACGGACTCCCATACTATGACGAATTTTTTTTTTATAAATTCCTATAGTAAATGTGGTTCTAAGTTGTATTTCAACAGGTCATTCACCCCACGTCAGATTTTCCAAAGTTACAGATCCACCCTGTGTAGACAAACTACATATTAAAATAATTTAAAATTCAGTGATTTGGTTTTACATAAAAATTAAACATTAAAATATTACAATCGACCATTTGGGCTGAAACGCAAACAAAATCGGATGATGTCACGATCAGGTAAACAGTATGAAATAGACGTCCTCTATTGGTTGCGCCATGACACTTTTGAGTTTGTTTACCTAAGCGTGACGTCACACGCGACGCCATGATACTAAGCACTGTAACTATGTAGTAAGTACTACGTAAGTTTAGGTGCAATCTTGCAAGTTACATTTGACTAATTACCAATTTCTAATTCAGCTGAATTGATAAAACCTTGAGAGGTGTCAAGGGACACCCGGATGGAACGAAGTTCCTTTCGATTAAAACGTATCTCATAAAAATTATTTCCATTCGTAACGCGCGATTAGGAACGTGTTTTAAAATATTTTGATCACAGCGCCATCTAGCATTAATCATATAAAACAAAAACAAAGTTGTGACAACTTTTTCTTAAGATTTTTTTCCGTCTAGTCCCCTTTTACAACGCGCGATAAGGAACTTCGTTCCAAAATCAGAAGGTGACACTAGGAACTCCTGTACCAAACAAGATAGACTCATCGTGTTTGAGTTTTATCTCCTTCTACATACTTGTTATTTATTTCCAGGCTCAAGCCCGGGAATGTTTGCTAGAAAAACTGCAGCTTCAAGCTCGGAGTGACGGCGTGGATGACGAGGGGAGCCACGTGTCGCTCGACCTCGCACAGGAAGCCGCTCATCTAGCGCACACATACAGACAACTGCACGCTAAGGTATGTACTACATATACAGGGTGTCCCTAAATACAGACAACTGCACGCTAAGGTATGTACTACATATACAGGGTGTCCCAAAATACAGACAACTGCACGCTAAGGTATGTGCTACGTATACAGGGTGTCCCGAAATACAGACAACTGCACGCTAAGGTATGTGCTACGTATACAGGGTGTCCCGAAATACAGACAACTGCACGCTAAGGTATGTGCTACGTATACAGGGTGTCCCGAAATACAGACAACTGCACGCTAAAGTATGTACTACATATACAGGATGTCCCAAAATACAGACAACTGCACGCTAAGGTATGTACTACATATACAGGGTGTCCCGAAATACAGACAACTGCACGCTAAGGTATGTGCTACGTATACAGGGTGTCCCGAAATACAGACTACTGCACGCTAAGGTATGTGCTACGTATACAGGGTGTCCCGAAATACAGACAACTGCACGCTAAGGTATGTACTACATATACAGGATGTCCCAAAATACAGACAACTGCACGCTAAGGTATGTACTACATATACAGGGTGTCTCAAAATACAGACAACTGCACGCTAAGGTATGTACTACGTATACAGGGTGTCCCTAAATACAGACAACTGCACGCTAAGGTATGTACTACATATACAGGGTGTCCCAAAATACAGACAACTGCACGGTAAGGTATGTACTACATATACAGGGTGTCCCTAAATACAGACAACTGCACGCTAAGGTATGTACTACATATACAGGGTGTCCCAAAATACAGACAACTGCACGCTAAGGTATGTACTACGTGTACAGGGTGTCCCTAAATACAGACAACTGCACGCTAAGGTATGTACTACATATACAGGGTGTCCCAAAACTATGCGACATGAACGGGAAGCACCTTAAATATTA